>OY728138.1:1245315998-1247815998 GCA_963277665.1 Viscum album
TTGTTTAAAATATATATGAATACTTTGTTTTTTTATTTTCACTATTTTAATATATATAATGAAAAATTTAACAACCTGATACAAATATATTATATTTTTTATATTATTTCGAAAATATTTTTATTTATATTATAAAATTTATAAATATTAATTTGTTTCAATTAAAGAACATAATATAAAATTTATAATATCATGTTTATATATATATATAAACATATTTTCGTAGATATATAAATTTATATTCTCTCTCAATATATATTTTAGTTGAGTATTTATGTTCATAACTAGTTTTATTAATCTCATCAACGATTAAACCTTTCAAATTCATGAACATTCTAGGCTATTTAGTGAACTGGTAATGTTAAAGAAATAGTGTAACATTATTATATCACATTAGTGAAAAATATTATAATTTTTTTAAAAATTTGAAAATGTTAAACCAATATAGTATTATTAAATTATGATCACATTAGTAAAACCTACTTATGAAATATCTATGAAAAATTACAAAAAAATAATAACAAAATATAATATTAAAAAAAAGATATAAAATTCAATTTTGAAAAACAATTAATTTGTTGGAATTAAACATGTTTCTATCATGGAATTATAATGCTTTTATAAATCATATATATGTCGTTTACAATCACAATAGTATTTTTTTTTAATTCACAAAGACCACCAAGAGGTTCTTTATATACTCCATATTAAATTATTTTTATTATTCATTAATATATGACATAAAGTGTGTGTTCTAAATTTTAAAATGAAAAATTAATTCAAAATAGGCATGACATTGTAAAGAAACACTCATATTTTCCTGATAATTATAGACTCGTTAATGATTTATTATCAATTTCAATAAATTAAACACATGTCCTTAAAACACTTAGTGATGTTAGTTTGACTAAAAGATCATGTTTTTAATTTAAAATAATGATTTTAGTTCAAAATACCCTAACATAATCAAAACATTGAACACATGCACATATATGTAGGACATATTTTTACAATGTTTGATGATTCAATTGTGACAAGTAGTAATTAAGAACATATTTTTTATTCATATAGTGTGTTGGATATGATTGAATGTTCTTGGTTTAAATTTTAATGTTCAATTTTAGTTTAAAAACACACGTCAGATACATAATGAAAATAGATCACGGATAGATTTTCATAATTAATTTATAAAATTAGTGGTAATTCATTTGAGACATGTAAAAATTAACCACCTATAAAACCAACACATAGAACAACTGGTTTAACCGAAAGTGGGAGTTTTTAATAAAAAATCACATTTTAGTAAAAAAAACACATCAACAGGAAAAAATGAGAAAACAAAATGAAATTCATGTGATTAAATATGAAAATGATAATTTATTCATTTTATAATTACTAAAATTATCTAAGAGTAATTTTGACTTATGGTGTGTTCAGTATTATCAAAAGTTGTTAATGTTTGTGGGAAATTCAAA
This sequence comes from Viscum album, assembly GCA_963277665.1. NCBI lineage: Eukaryota > Viridiplantae > Streptophyta > Magnoliopsida > Santalales > Viscaceae > Viscum > Viscum album. The sequence goes on from OY728138.1 coordinate 1,245,317,474, forward strand.
TTTCAATTCAGAACAGAAGCACATATTCAATATCGAGGGAAAAAACTCAACAGGTCATCGTCATTTACGTCAATGATGATATATTTTATATTAACAACAAGAAATATAAAATAATTAAATATGATATATAATTTGGTTTTTTTACTAATAGTACATGTTTTAATTCAAAAGAGACAATTCAGTAAAAAATAATGACACATAGTAAAAACTAAAAACAACATGATATTTTCATGGTAGTTTTGAAAAAAAACTAGTTTTGATTTTTTATGTGTTGGAATTAACAACATGTAAATGTGACACGTGGTTTGGCTGGTATGAATTAAAGTTTATGTTTTCAATTTAAAAGTTTCATTTATATTAAAACACACATCACATATATAGAAATGAGGAAATTTATGATAATTAGAGTGTTAAATTATAACACCCATTCATTATTATTTCATGACATAATTAAATTAATCAAAAAAACAATCTAAAACATGGTGTTTTTGGTTTATATAAATGTACATGTTTTTAGTTTAAAAGTTTCATTTTAATTTAAAATTCATATCATACACTAAGAATGAAGAAATTACTCGAGATCATAACAATAAATTCAAATAATGAATATTTTATCATTTTTAGATTTTAAAAAAATAAGCATGCATCAATATAGCATATGGTTGGGTTGGTTTGACTAAAATTGAGTGTTTTCAAATTGAAATTGACCTTTTAGTTCATAAATTTCATCACATGGCCAAAAATAATAAAAATATTTGATTTATCATGATACATTATGAATATGATAAAATATTCATTTATGATATGTTGCAATTAAATTCTTTTCATTCTCTTAAGTAGTGTATTCAGTTTGACTAAAAGTGATTCTTTTTTGATTAAAAGTAGAATATTAGATCAAAACACACATCACACACTAATAAATTAAAGAAACACTTAAATAAAATTATAATTTATTAAAATTATTATTTATTATTTCTTGACTTTTATAAATTATTTACACATAAATCTGACAAATGAATTGAATTTTTTGAGTGAAATTTCATGTTTTCAGTTTTTAAGTGACATTTTTGTTCAATGTTCACATCCCATAGACAAAATTGAAAAAAACCAGTCATATTTTAATGATAATTTATAGAAATTATTGATATGTTATTTTTTGATTTATATAATTTAGCATTACATAAATTTAAAATATATATGTTTTCAATAAAAATGTCACATTTTGTTTCAAAACGCACATCAAAATCCCAAAAAATATAATACATGTTGGGATTGTCATTATATTTTAGGAAAACAAATTGTTTTTAATTTTGGAAATGTATGTACAAATTAAAAATCAATATGATTCATAGGGTTTCCTTTTCAAAATAATTTTAGTTTTTTATTTTATTAGTTCAATTTTAGTCCTAAACATGTTCAACATACTCAAAATATTACAATTATTCTGAGTGGTAATGATACATTAGAACAATGGACAGTTATTCATTTGTGACAAGTAGAAATTAACATCCGGTATTTTATGAAAATTATTTATCTATTTTGATAGAATGTGTGTGTTTTCATTAAAATGTGACAATTTTTTTGAAACATGCATCACTAAGTCAAATCTGAGAAAAATAGATCATGTTTTCATGCTACTTTTTAATTTAATTAATTTATTTCTTATTTCATGCTATTAATTTATGTATTTTGTTTTATATTTTATGTCCCATTTTTATTTATGTTTTATTTACGTATTATTGTATTATATTTATATTAAACTTATTTATTTATACAACATTAATAAAAAATTATTTATTTTTATTACAATTACAATGTTCTTTTCTATGTTTTTGGGTTAATCCATATAGAGTGTCTCTTATGAGTTAGGTTCATTTTGTTTTTGTTGAAAAATTGTTATAATTATTAGTTAATTGCATATTAATCTAAATATAATTTATTTTTATTCAAATTTTTCGATAGGAATATATTGTTCAATGTATGAATGTATTTGAATTACTAATAAATATTTTTTCTACCAGAATTATGGTTTTGTGTCCATAATTGAAGGTGGTAGTGAAAAATCAAACAACATCATCCATGGTGGTGGTAAATGGACACACCACAGACGATATTTTAATGATTAGAAAAAAAGGGAAGATACTTGAAGATAAATTTGTTACATTTGAATAATAATATTATAGTATATAAATTATATTTGAGTAATCATGTCGCGAACCGTCCTTAGGACCCGTGTCGTGACTACCCCAAGCCCACCATCCATAGGCTAGGGGATGCCGACTAGCACCAAATGCGTAAATCCCTAAAACTGGGAAGACATTGCCTTTATAAAACATAATCACACACAACAGAGTATATGCTGGAAGAAAAACACTAAGTAAAACTGTATACAAAAGGAGTGCAGAAAAGTAAAGGGTCTGAGAATACAAGACCAACTGTAAATTACAAGTACAACTGTATGGAACAAAACAGCTGAAATGTGTAAGGCAACTCATGGATCGTTCGCCAAAATCTTACCTGAAGGGTAGTTACAGAATGCCTCCACAACACTCCATGTCCATCCATCTCATTCGTGTACCGTCACGCCTTGTGTTCCACCGCCGAGAAGTGTCCAATCCTATCCACTCAGCCTCAGTCAGCATTGTCTGTCGTCTGCAACCAACACAACGAGGTGCGGGTGAAGCCCGTGCAGGGGTGGGTATAATGATACTCAGTAGGGACCCAGATACCACCATGGTCTCTCAATATCCACCATGGATAAACAACAGAGTATGAAATCAATAGAGAGACATTACTTATGTATCTGCCCATACAAATACCTATGTTATCAAGTAATCCATCTCAGTAATGAGGTAAACACAAAAGTCACTAACTCAGCTCAAACCGGGATTTTATTCTAGGGGTAGTAACATGTAACACTCCCAGTCAAACTATAAAATCCTCGGCTGTTGAAGTAATCCACCTCAATAGAGTACTATGGGCCTACCGCGTCACATAGAGGTGCTTCCCACTATCGTAGACTGTTGAGGTACTCCTCCTGTCGAGTACCGTGGGTCTGCTGCGTCAAATAGAGGCGCTCCCCATTGTGGGTCTGCCGTGTCACATAGAGGCGCATCTCCTTATAGTTTGATGATGTACTCCCCCTGTAGAGTACTGTGGTTATGCTACGTCACATAGATTCCCTCCCCACTATGTGTCTACCGCGACACCAAGTCGCTCCCCACTGGTCTAGTCAAAACACTCATAGTCGAATCAGTCATCAGTCGTCAAGTCTCAACTAGCTACTAGGTATATGTGTTATGCTCGCTCGTCTCAGGGAGAATCCACTCCACAATTTGCAGGTTGATACTCCAACTATCACAAAGTCTCATGCATAAGTATCTCAAAGGTCTTTCTCATCATATAGGTCTCAACGCAACTGATGGTGCATCAATTGGACGCTCAGTCTGTGAGTTATTAACATTTTTTTCCTAGGGGCCCGGTTGGATTCATGAGTTATTAGATTTTCAGGATAGTGGGAAGCAACTCTATGTGACATGGAAAGCCCACAATAGTTTATAGAGGAGGATTACTCCATCAGCCTAGGTTTTGACAGTTTGACTGGGAGTCTTACATGTTACTGCCCCTAGAATAAAATCTTGTTTTGAGCGGAGTCAGTAACTTTTATGTTTACCTCATGAATGAGATGGATTAATTGTTAACTTAGGTATATGTATGGTCATATACCTAAGTAATGGTTTTCTATTGAATTCATACTCTTTCGTTTATCTGTGTAGAATTTTGAGAGACCGTGGTGGTCTCGGGGTCCCTACTAAGTATCGTTATACTCACCCCTGCACGGGCTTTTCCCACACCTCGTTGTGTTGGTTGCAGATGACAGACAACGATGACCGAGACTGAGTGGGAAGGACTGGATGGTACCTGGTGGTGGACCATGTGGCGTGAAGGTACATGGAGGAGATGGAAATATGTGTAGTGCTATGGAGGCTGTCATTACCTACACTTCTGGTAGGATCCATGGCGGACGATCCAGAAGCTGCATTACGCCTTTCAGCTGTGTTTTTCATTACTGTTGTACTTGTACTATACAGTTGGGCTTGTATTTCCATCCCCTTTACTTTTCATCACTCCCTTTGTATATTGTTTTACTTAGTGTTTTTCATCCATCTTATACTCTGTTGTGTTTCATTATATTTTATAAAGTAAATGACTTCCTTGTTTGAAGGATATGCGCTTTTGATGTTAGTCGATAGCCCCTGGCCTATAGAAGGGGGGCTTTGGGTAGTCACGGCATGGGTCCCGAGGATGGGTCGTGAAAAACTGGTTTTAGAGGAGTCAGTTATACCACAGAACATAGAACTATGATCTTTTTTATGAAGTAATAGTGTTATGGGTAATGAGTGTGGTTTTTAGTTTAGGGAGTCTAGTATTTGTGCGGTGGCCAGTGTATCCATACACTAGGACAATGATTATTGATTTTCAACTCAGTGCACAAAACACAGATTGTGTGTGTGTTTTCAAATTTTTTTCTTTATGTCAACTCAACCAGTTCAGCTCCCCAGGTGAAAATATTTTCACCGAGTCGAATCTATTTCTTTCAAGATGCCTCCCCAAATATGACTAGTTAGAGCCCCATGATTTGTTCGCGTAGATAGAACACCGAGGGATGAGGCCTCGGTATAGGGCCCTCTTCTAGTAGAGGCACCATCGGAACCACTTTCTGTTGGGCCAACGGTGCCACCAGCCCCAGTAGCAGACGATGCACACTGCTTGAGTTTACTTCATGTGTTCCAGCGCCAGAGGCCACCCAGGTTTAGGGGAGAGACGAACCTGCAGGCAGCTTAGGATTTGTTGGAGGCTGTGGTGAGATTGTTCAGACTGATAGGGACACCTGCCGACTTCATGGTTATCCTTTCATCAATTCTCCTTCATGCAACAATAGTAAGATAGTGGACCCTGGTGCTCCTGGTGCATGACGATGTGAGACTTCTCTGGGCAGACTTCGAGATCTTGTTTCGAGCAGAGTATGTCCCAGCGACCCTACATGCGGTGCATATACAGAAGCTATTGTATCTCCATCAGGGTAGCATGACAGTAGCTCAGTACTCAGCGATGTTCACGACCTCTCAAGACAATCCAAAAATATGGTATGAGAACCATTCTTTAGGTCCCAAGCCTTCGAGTAGGGGCTCAGGCGATAGATCAACGCTTCGATGATCTCCCTCAGTATTTCGATGTAGATAGGAGTGTTGGAATGACCCTTGTTAGTGGAGAGATTACTTGCTGAGTAGTCTCTAGCAGCGAGACTCACCACTAGTTGACATGCAATAGAGTCTTCTACAACTGATAGTAGACAGATGTCGCAGAGGTCCCAAAGGGAGATACCTATAGGTCGACGATCACACGACTCAGAATCGGTAGTGTGACACACCCGGATTGGAGACAGAGCCAGACATGCCAAGAGCAGACAATGTTACTCATGCGGTGGGCATGGTCACATGGACCGAGATTGTCTGACCCACCATTCGGATGATCAGCAGATGGTATAAGGATATCCCCTGAAGAGATAGAGATTCGATCGAGTTGGTCCGTAGGGAGCAGGTGGACGTGGCAGAAGATATGGTCAAGCATCTGGTGGTGGGTGACGTTTCAAGTTGTTACCGCCACCACCACCCGGAGGTCCACCCCGACCGTAGGGAGTATGTGGACATGCGATAGCTCAGCTCTAGGTAGCTGAGGTTTATAAACCATGGTGCTCTGGATATTATTCGAGGTATGACATATGTCTACTCCACCATAGATATAGTTCTTATAGAAACAGGTGGTATTCACTCTTTCATTGACACTACCCTCGTTCGTATCTTAGAGATTCTAACGGAGCTCTTGGCTTGATTCTTACGGCTAGAGACTCCAAAGGGAGAAGACTCAATGATTATGCATTGGTGATGGAATTGTGAGTTTACTCTAGGATGTGAGAGAATTGGCTGTGATCTCCTCGTAGTGGTTTCAAGGACTTAAGACACCATCTTCGGTATGGAATGACTATATACAGTCCATGCTCAGATCAAATATATCAGGTGAAAAGTGTGGTGTGTCCGCACTGATGAGACAAGGTTCACCTTCACCGACAAGAAGGGAGCCTTTGTAGTGAAGGAAGAACTTAATTGGGGGAGGGTGCATCCAATCACTCATCAGTTGGCCTGACTTACTCTCAGAGGAGTGGATGTGGAGAGTCTGAGCTATCCAGTTGTGGTGGACTAGTACGCAGATGTTTTCCCTGATGTTGTTCCAGGACAACCTCCTTGCAGAGAGGTGGACATCTATATTGACATGTACCCTGAGACGACACTGATATCTACTCCAGCATATTGGATGGCTCCCGCTGAGCTACATGAGATGTGGGTACATCATGAGGACTTGTAGGGTAAGTGATTCATCCTGCCCAATGTTTCTCCCTCGGCAGCCCCGATTCTGTTCGCCAAGAAGGCGGATTGGATATTGAGGTTTTGTGTCATGACCTGACCCAATGGGGCTCGAGCCGTGACTCCCCAATACTGCCTCCAATAGGCCAGGGGATAGCGTCCAGCGCCGAGTAGGCTATCACGCACATGGGAGGCATTAGCCTAAGGTACCTTTACACACACACCCACAAACACCTCCATAAAACAGTGCAGATACATATAAAACTAAATAGAACATGCATGAATACAACTATCCCAAACCAGATTACAAAAGAAGTAAAAATGGGAAAAACAGGGCCCACCAAAAGAAAACTACAAAGCATCCAACCTGCTCAGAAGGAGGGAAACGCTATCAAAAGCACCACTAGAAAGCTCCTCGACACAGCTCTAGTAAGACTCCACAGTCACCCGCTCACTCGGTTGTACCTACTTCGGGTCCTCCTGGGACTCCGTCGAAAGGCATGTTGTCTGAAAAAGACACAAACATGTGCAGGCAGAGCAGGTACACAGGTGAGTATAATAATACTCAGTTTCCACCCCCCAAAACCCAAAACAATAGAGAGAAACTGAAAGGCAACAGTCCACTCATCTCTGCCAGAGGGAACCCAGATGATAGAGAAAATCCATCTCGTGAAAATCCTTGGATAAACACAACCAGTCAGCTCAAATCAGGTGTATTCCCATACATATACCATGAACATCCATATATACCCAGCTCATGCACCAAGCCACATGTGGTGCCGAACTCATCACCCGCAACGGTTCTCAACTAGGAGAACACACTCTATGGGCATTGTCATCCAGATGACAGTCGTCCAAGATATACACTACATCATGTACCACAAAATCATCTCAGATTTCTACCTGAGAGATCACGCTCATCGATTATCATCACTGAGGAAACCTCACTGAAACAACGTAATCATCAAACTCCTTAGATAGGGATCACTCATAGGGTCCGCTAGAGGATTTTAGAACCCACACCAGAATTCAAAGATCTCAAGGATATGGGATCACTCACAGGGTCCACTAGGGGATACCACAACCCGCTCTGGTATTCGTAGATCTCACAGATAGGGGATAAATCCTAGGATACACTAGGGGATACCCCAACCCAATATGGTGCTCGTCAGAAACACATCACTCAGATAGATGATCTTCACCCGTATCACAACGGTCATGACGATACCGAAACCCTATCTTGTACATCTCACACTGTAGGAGATCGAAGTGATGATTCTGTAACCCTACAAGGACCACGCGCTATGTTAGGGATCATATAACCAACTATACCACAACCCTATTATAATTCTCATGTAGAGTAGTGGATCATATACAAGAAGATTCCACAACTATACTTAGCACGACCCACTACATAAGGGATTATATTTTTGATGATGCCAAAAACCCCATGGGGTTAACCTGCTAGATAGGGTATCACCGACCATGGATAAGCAGTCACATCGATACTGAGAAAACGATCTAGGGAAAATATTCTTGAGGATCCCACTCCCAGGCCATCGGTAGTATGCCACAACTCTAATAGATTAAACATCCCATCGAGAGTATCACAAACCTATACTAAGGTTGTGATGTCATGCGAACCCTTATAGGAACGAACCAATGGAGTACCTTCAACAACTACTGGTCCAAACGTCGCTAAACCGAGAGACCTTCCACAATGCCACACCGCGCACCTCTGAGGCTGATACAGAGGCCACCATCACAATCCATCCAAAAAAACATACAGGATAGGCTGTTTACTCACCCGAAACAGACAATCGGTGAAAAAGGGACTATTCACCGTAGGTAGCTTGTGTGGGGCCCAGACTATGATCTCAAAACTAATCAATTAGATCACACCACTATGATCCCCTCATAAAAACACATAGGATTGACTAATCGTTTGTCTAAAACGAACACCCAGTGAAAAAGTTGTGTTTCTCCGAAAATGCCCAAACACGGCCTTGTGGGGCCCGCACCCCAAACTCTATCCCAACACCCAAAAACCTACAAAATATGTTTTTCATACCATTAGGGCCTCAATGCCACTAATGGAATGTAAATCAGATTCTCCTGATAGAAGATACAACAGCCCGAATTCGAATAATAATAAAATATTATTATTTTATTCTACGTTTCTAGCACCCAGTCCACGATCCAAAATTTCAAAGCCCCCCGAACCTACACTGATGGGTTCAAATCATCTCAAGGGTCAATTATCCATGGAGGGTATGCGATTTGGATCTCCAGGGAGTAAAATACGGGGGTTTTAAAACCCCCGTGCCGAAGAGAGTGCCGGACCCGCCTGCACCGGTCTGTCCGTCCGGCCCGCGCCCGTAGGCCTGGCCGCCGCCGCTGCCGGCCGGTGGTCCGATCTGCCATAGTGCAGTGTAGCCCGCGTGTGCTCCTGGAAGACCCCCACCGTGGGGGTCACCGGTAATTGTTGCCGGACCGCCATGGTGCGGCAGTCCCGGCTGAGTCCCGCGGTCCGCCGCTGCCTGCCACCGATGGACCTTCCGAGGGCCGCCAAAGGCACCCCGGGTGTCCAAGTGTTCATCCAAAGGCATCTACGCCCCCCACAAGACCAGATCTACGTATTTTTAGGCTCAAAATAGAGAAAACACAACCAAATCAGGATCCGGGATTTCGAAACTCAAAACGCCTACATTTTGGTGGATCACCGAAGCTTCAGGTGCAGAACGACGCCTACGACGCGATGGAGCTCGATCCGTAGACGATAGGCGCTGAAAACGGACATTCGTAGCTCGATTCTATGAAAAAATGGAAGAGGGAGGAGGGAGGTCCATCGTGCGCAATTAATAATTGTGGGGGGGAGGAGGATGATTGATTTCCTATTATTTTTTTAAATCAAAACATCATCCTACCTTCCCACAAACACGCCACCGACCCGACACCCAGCACTGACTAAACTTATGTCGCACCTTGGGTAAACATGTTATTTTGAATGCAACGACAAACTCATATTTTTGATCTGAGACTCCATTCAGAAGTTATTAGAGCCAATGCACATAAATAAACTTTTCCATTTATTTACAAAAATGCCCTTGGTGGCTTTTCTCACAACAGGCCCGCGCCCACAATGTTTACACCCCGCCTAGGGTAAAAAACATGATCTGGACGCAACCGTACCCTAAAATTCATGTTCTGAACTACTGTTTAGGATATAACACACACTCTCCACATGCATAGTCTAATAATACATAATATATTTATAAAATTAATTCTAGGTACACCAGGCCTTGGAATTGCACACTGTCTTTGTGCCTAGCTCTGAAATTATTCATAGAAATATTCCAAAGTATAATAGGTACAAAACTTGAGATGCTACAATTTGTGTTGACTACAGTCAACTGAATATAGTGACCTTGAAGAACAGGTACCCACTCCCGAGGATAAATGGCCTCTTTGATTTACTGAAGGGAGAACGGTGGTTCCCGAAGATAGACCTCATATCAGGCTATCACCAGCTTAGAGTTCTTGAAGAGGATGTGCAGAAGACGGTGTTCAGGTGTCGGTATGGCCACTACGCGTATTTAGTTATTCCCTTCAGTGTAACCAATGCTCCAGTAGTGTTCATGGGACTCCTGAACTGGATTTTCCAGCCATACCTCGATCTCTTTGTTGTATCCTTCATCAATGACATTCTGTTCTACTCGACTACTAAGGAGGATCATTGTTACCATTTTTGGGTAGTACTGGACACACTCGGAGAGCAGGAACTATAGGGTAAGCTCTACATGTGCCAGTTTTGGATCTGATAGGTTCACTTTCTGGGTCACATCTTCTCAGAGGCTGGAGTTGTAGTGGATCCAGTGAAGATTGACGCGACACATGCTTGGGAGACACCAAAAAGTGTGACGTAGGTACAATGTTTCCTAGGTTTGGCTGGATACTACTAGAGATTTGTTCCAGACTTCTCCAGAGTTTCAGCACCACTATCATCCTTATCAAAATATGGTCAACCCTTTGTGTAGTCAGAGGTATTTCAAAAGAGCTTTCCAGAGTTGAGGCATAAGCTAACTAGTGCCCCCATCTTGAGGCTTTCAGAGGATTAGGGATGGTACATAGTTTACTGTGACACATTAGGGACCAGACTCGGGTGTGTCTTGATATAGGAGTGAGCCGTGATCATGTATGGTTCTCGGAAGCTGAGACAACATGAGAAGAACAATTCTACCCATGACATTGAGTTAGGAGTATTGGTCTTAGCCTTGAATATGAGGTGACACTATCTGATCAGTGAACGTTTTAACGTGTACTCCATTCACAGGAGTCTAAGGTATATCTAATCTTAAAAGGACCTGAACCTGAGACAACGATGTTGGCTTGAGTTACTCAAGGACAATGACTTCGAGATAGTCAATACTATTGGGAAGGGGAACATTGTTGCGAACGTGCTCAGCAAGTGATCTAGTATACAGCTTCTCGGAGATGCGATATAAAAGATGACTGCTTTATAGATATCCTTTGTTGATAGAGATGGAGGAGCTTTCCTTCAGTATATTATGGTCACTCCTCTACTTCTTCAGTGATTCAGAGAGGCAGATCATGGGGGAGCTGACTACGATACATGATGTTCACATATATCCATAGGGCATGCACCTGATGGATTTTATTAAGGTGGGGAGCACGCCATCCTCTTCAGAGGACATACCATGGTACTAGTGGAAATTCAGAAGGATGTTTTGGGGGATTTCTACACATCCCCTCTAGCGGTACATCCAGGAGTGGAAAAGATGTTCTAGGTCCTTCGACGACAACATAGGTGGCTAGGAATGAAGAAAGCGGTAGCGAAGATTGTCTCCTAATGCTTCACTTGTCAGCAAGTGAAGGCGGAGCACCAGCTATAAGTAGGCTTGGTCCAGCCTTTAGATGTAACAGATTGGAAGTGGGATGTGATATTCATGGAATTCGTGATGGGTCCTCCACGTACATCAAGGGGACACGACTCGATTTCGGTGATCATTGAATGACTCCCCAAGTATGGCCACTTTCTACAGATCAGAGTGTAGTGTTTAGTAGAGAGCATGGTATGCCTATAAGTGAAGGAGATTGTGCAGCTACATGAAGTACCTTAATCTATTGTCTCTGATCATGACACACACTTTACTTCCTGGTTATGGAAGGGGGTAGGAATCTTTCGGGACACAACTTCGTCTGAGCACCACCTTCCATCCTCATAGAGATGGCCAGACTGAGAGGACCATTTAGACCCTCGAGTACATGTTTCCTACTTGTGTACACAACTTCAGTCACAACTGGTAGGATCACTTACCTTTGGTGGAGTTTTCCTGAAACAATAGCTATCACTCAATCATAGGGTTGGCCCCTTTATAGGATTTGTATGGGTGACCTTATAGGTCACCCTTATGCTGGACTGACCTTGGGGAGTCAGCACTTGTGGGAGCAGATATGGTGTGAGCTACAACGAAGAAGGTGCAGATCATCCAGGAGTGGATGAAGGCTTCACAGATGCGTGCTCAGTACCCCAATAAGAGAACATGGGAGTGGGAGGCTCATATTTGTGCTTACTACCCCCTTTTCTTCCCCTAGTTCGAGTTTTATCATAAGGGGACGTAAAACCCTGAGGTGGGTAGAATTTCAAGACCCAGAATTTCTGTGAATTTTTTTTATTAATTACATGGGAATTTTACGAGTCCACAAAAATGTATGGCACATGATTTTGAGGCCCGGTGTGCCCATAATCAATTTCATAAGTTTTTTAGGGTACATTTATTAAACTAATGAGCGGGATTTTATAACTTTTGAACTGGTTCATGGAATTGAAATCCAAGGGAACCGTTGAACTCGTAGCGCTGGTTTTCTCTTAAGAAGACTTTCACCTCGACAGCAGTTGGTGGAGAATTGAAGTTAGTTTTTGGGATTTCATAAAAATAATAAAATAATGTTAGCTATCACCTTATTTTATTATGCTTCCATGTGGGTTACTGGTAGTTAAAACCTCCTCTTGGGAGTTGGATGTGGGACCACGACACCTTAACCTCCCACGAGAGGTTATGGTGGTGGGTCCCACCCTATCTTAATCTCCCGAGAGTGTTTACGACGTGGGGTCCACACGAGGCTTAACCCTCTATTGATGGAGGAGAATAAAACCTCTCAACTCTCCCTCATTAATGAGGGATAGCCTCTTGACCTCATCTAATTAATATGTAACAAATCTCATGCATTAATTATGTGGAGCCACTTTATTTAATTCTCAAAATTTAATTGTCATGCCAACTCCACTATATTAATTAAATGAGTCCTCTCATTTAATTAAATCAGTGAATTTCAATTTATGAAAAAAAAAAATAATAAATTCTAATCTATTATTTGGCTAGGATTTAATTTTTGGTGGAGTGGAGATAAAGGAGACACTTGGGAGAAATATTTGGAGAAGGCTCCTAATGAAGAACACCTTCAAAAATGAAGAACAATCTTCCTAAATTTTCTTCCTCGGAACCCCCTTTTACGTGGGTCATCTTTGACAGATCTTCCCTTATAATCATCGTCAAGGAACCGACGCACGAGCTTGGGTTGGAAGTGAGTGGCAGACACGATGAACGACGTCAACATCATCTTCTTCCCACGACTTCATCATCGAGCAACGATCAAAGCTTGGTGGTTTACAGTGAGTAATATCCATTTTATTTTTCTTATATTCAGTTAGAAAAGAATCGATGTAGATATTGTAAAAAAATAAATTGTTGTTCTCCTACATTGATGAAACAATAGCTATCGTCCCTAAATTATTAGGGTGCGGGCCAAACCAACATGGCTCGACCCCTCTGCCATTCATGTATGTGTTGATTCATGGCATGGAAATAATGTAATGGAACGACGAAGGGGGAGATGACAAAGGTTGCACTACCCGCGGCCTCTGTGAACCATCGCCGGCCTCCCGGGCGCTCCGGCCGAACCCTGCCGGCCCGAACCATGTGCAGTCCGTGCTCCGCCGGCCTGCCCGCGTGCTCCCCTGTGCTGCCCGCACCCTGCCCGGCACCTCGCGCCCTGCCCGGCTCTCCATGGCCTGCCCCGCGCACTGCCCGGTGCCCCGCGTGCAACTCGCACCCTACCAGCTCCCTGCGCCCCGCCGGCCTTCTCGCGCCCTGTCTGGTGCCCTGTGGCCTGACCTGCACCCTGCCTAGCTCCCTCGCGGCCTGCCCCGCATGCCGAAGATGCACCTTTGGCCTGCCCTTGTGCTTCTCGCGCCCCGCTGGCCTTCCTGCGCGCTACAGACACCCCGTCGGCTTGTCCATGCAGCACGCGGCCTGCTCTACTATCCATCGGCCTCCTGGTCGCACAACCTACAGTGTCGCCCGATCTCCCAAGCCGCTCGAGCTGTGCCCCACACAGTGCTGGCAGAATTGGCCTCGACCTTCACACCGAGCCACCTACGCGGTGACCTCCAGGCCGAACCACCCTCAAAGTCCATGAGGCTGAGCCCAGCAGACCAGGGTGAACATAACTGGCTGACCGGGTTGACCCAGACCAGGTCGGGCTAGTCTAGGTGTGGCAGAGTCAGTCCGACCAGGTCGGACTAGGCCCAGGCCCATTACATAGCCTTTACATCCTCTGGCCATATCATCAACATCATAAATCCTTTTGAAGAACTGTCAGAGATGCTGGTAATCTTGGAACATGACGGTCCCTTGAGTATACCCCATTGTAATTTAGGGTATTGTTGAGATATGGTCAGGTTGGATCGTACAAGAATCCATCCGGGACCCCATGAATAAAAATCTAATAACTTATAGACTGAGCGTCTAATGAAAAACATATGGCCAAACGATGTAAAAGGTCAGTAACAGATCTTGGCCCGGTCCGACCCGATCAGACCCACTCGGCCCAACCCAGACCCGGCCGACTTGGTTTTGGTCAACCCAGTCAGACCCGTTGGTTCTGACCCTGACTGTTGAATGGGTCAGGCTATTAGGTTCGGCCCAGTCCACTGGGCCCATCCCATTGGAATGTGAGGGCGGATCGTCCCAAAGTTCTCCACATAGGCGGCTCAATCCAGAGGCCAGGGCTGGTTCGGCTAGCACCAAAAGGGGCGCGACTCTGGAGGCCAGGTGAAAGGGAGGCCAGGAGACAACTGAGCTTGCCGCACACCGTTCGAGCAGGTCACACGGGGAGCTAGCAGGCCGTGTGCAAGCCGCGCTGGGTGCGGGTATGCCGGAATGGCGTGGGTAGCGCACGGGAAGGCCGTCGAGGCACAGGTATGGCACGGGAAGGACGGCGGGGCGTAGGAAGCACTCGGGAAGGTCACGGGGCACCGGGCTAGGCATGGTGCAGGCCGCGGGGCACCGGGCAGGGTGCGCGTAGGCCAGCGGTGTGCGGGCAGTGTGCGGGTAGGACTGCGGGGCATGGGCAGTGCGTGGGGCTGGCTGCGGGGAGCTGGGAAGGGCCCGTGGCAGGCCGTGGGGTGCCGAGCACGGTGTGGGGTGCCGGACAGGGCACGGGGTAGGCCGCAGCAGGGCACGGGCAGTGCGCGGGTAGTGCGCGGGTAGGCCGGTGGGGCGCAGGCAGTGCGTGGGTCTGGCTGACGGTGTTCAGCCAGAACGCGTGGGAGGTCGACAATTGTTCGCGGAGGCCTAGGATAGCATGACCTTTGTCATCTCCACCTTTTTCATTTCATCGCCTCATTTCCATGTCGAGAATACAGACATTAAAGAATGTGGGAGGGGTCAGGCCATGTTGGTTTGGACCGCACCCTCCGTGTTTAGGGGCGATAGCAATTGGTTCATAAATGTTGGAGAAGAACAATTAATGTTTTTACAATCTTTGCATCGATTCATTTCCAACCGAATGTTAGAAGAAGAAAAGGTATATTATTCAATGAAAACCCCTACCTTTGATCATTGATCGACGATTACGTTGCCGGAAGAATATGATTTTGTCGTCGTTCGTCGCCTCTTCCATGCACTTCCATTCCAGGCTCATGTGTTGGTTCATTGAAAAATATGAGGAGGGAAGATCAGTAAAAGTTGTCCCGCGATGAAGGGGGTTCTGAGGAAGAAAGACAAGGAAGATCATTCTTCGTTTTCAAAGGTGTTCTTCATTGGAAGCATTCTTCATTGGGAGCCTTCTCCAAATTTTTCTCAAAAGTTCAACTTTTCTCTCTTCTCTACCCAAAATGAAATCCTAGCTATATAATATATTAGGAACTATTATGTTCATTGGCATAAATTCAAATTGAGTGATTTAATTAAATGAGATGATTCATTTATTTAATGGAGTAGAGTTACCATAACAATTCAATTCGGAGAATAAAAATAAGTGGCTCAACCTAATTAATGCATGAGATTTGTCATAGATTAATTAGGGGAGGTCAAGAGGCTCTCCCTCATTATTGAGGGATATTTTGGAGGTTTTATCCTCCTCCATCAATAAGGGGTTCAGCCCCGTGTGGACCCCACGTCGTAACCTCTCACTGGAGGTTATGTTCGGGTGGGCCCAACAACCATAACGTCTCATGGGAGATTAAGGTGTAGTGGTCCCACCTCCAACTCCCAAGAGGAGGTTTTAACTAACAATCACCCACATGGCAGCTCAATAAAATAATGTGTTAGCTCACTTTATTTTATTATATTTTTAAGAAAACCCAAAAACTAACATCAATTCTTGACCAATTGCCATCGAGGTGAAAGTCTTCATAAGAGAAAACCGATGACGTGAGTTCAACGGTGCCCTTGGATTTCATTTCTGAGCAACAATTCAATTGTTATAAAATCCCGCTCATACATTTACTGAACGTACTCGAACAAAACATCAGAAATTGACTACAGGCACACTGGGCCTCGTAATTATGTGCCGTAAATTTTCACAGACTCGTAAAATTCACATGTATTTAAAAAAAAAATTTCATAGAAATTATGGGTCTTTACAAATCATTCCTTTCTTATATGGGGATATGAGGATAGTATAACAAAGTAATTGAAATTGAAAATAAATTTAAAGTGAAAGGATGTGGATTTTACCTCTTGAATTTATCCTCCTTGAAAACAACATTTGGGAAAATTATTTTGTCTTTTGATGACACCAAGAACTCTTGGACATGGGGAGGCTGTTGGGATAATATTTGGGTAAAAATTTGACATGAATTAAAACATGTATGGTGTGAGTAGAGGAGGTGGTGAGGGGTGGTATTTATAGGGGAGGAGAGAAGTGTTTTTCATTATTTTATTCATTAGTATGTTATTTTAGATAGAGAATATGAATTGATTGAGAATTATCACTAATAATACTAAAATAATGATGGATGGTTTGATTTTATAGTCCTACATCATCCATATAACCACAATGACTCAATAATTCATGTATTTAGATTTCATTGTAAATTATTATAACTTAATATTTGCACAAAAATTAAGTATTTTACGAAAATCTCAAAAAATAACCCTAAACATTTTTAATCATGTAAATTCAAAAAGAAAAACATTTTTTGGAAAAAAAAATTCAATATATGAGAAATATAATTTTTTAATTAATATCATCATTTACTATAAAGATAAAAATTTTAAAATTATACCTATTTTAATAACACATTGTAAGATTAATGAAGGTCTCATAAAATTATCTTAAAATAATAAGAAAAATATCATGTTTTGAATTTTTTTTATTAAAATACATTTTCTTTCCAATTATTAAATTAATCATAAAATTTTAATTTAATATATGT
The DNA here is from genome assembly GCA_963277665.1 of Viscum album. NCBI lineage: Eukaryota > Viridiplantae > Streptophyta > Magnoliopsida > Santalales > Viscaceae > Viscum > Viscum album. The sequence goes on from OY728138.1 coordinate 1,245,334,640, forward strand.
GATTTATAAAAATACCAATACATAATTTATAATTTTTAAAACAATTATTTACATATAATCTGATAAAATTATATAATACATTCAATTATAAGATGACTAAATGTTATTTATATATTCATGGGTGATGTTACTATTCATATGGCTGATTTACTATTCATAAGGGTTATATTACTATTCCTAAGTTCAAGTTACTATTTCATTAATATAGGTTCATTAACATCTAGAAATACTTATTATTTCATTAATTCAACATTTATATAGATTTCATTGCATTCTATATGTTATTTTATGTGATTTATAGTATAGGGAATAATTATATGTTTGGAGTTTCAATTGATACATTTTTGGGTCGTTATATTCTTCTTACCTTATGAAATTTAACCCTCAAAATTTCATTTTATATTCTATGTTAAAAACAAGTTATGATACTTATCCTTAATCACTTCCTCCAGTTCCCAATTTACATAAAAAAACTTATGGTTCTACTATTGTACTATGACCATGTGAGTAATCATATTTCATAGACCTTTATCTCTATCGTAAATGATCTTCACTGGATTGTCCCCACAGGAGATAACATTTAACAATTTTACCTCTTCTAAATTAAGTAAAATTGAGGGATCTTGTATTCACTTTTTCAAGAGGGATACATGGAATAAATCATGTCAATAGTAAATGGTAGGTGGAAGTGTCAGTCAATTGGCCACATCCCCAACATGATCAATCATATTGAAGGGGTTGATGTACCTTGGACATGAATTTAAATTCTTCTCTAATATCATGATCTTATTACATGGATATATTTAAAGGAATACCATGGATCTATCCTTAATCTCTATGTCTCGTCGATGATTGTATGCATAAATCTTTTTTGACTTTGATCTTCCTTGATGTGATAAAGAATAGGTTTCTCCTTATTAACTATTATTTCAACCATTTCATGTCATAGTATATTATGTTCACTATACCCATCCCAACATGCCAGTGTTTTACATCTTTTACCATAGAGGGAGTCATATTTATCCATTTGGATACTAGATTGGAAACTGTCATTTTAATTGAACACAACTAGATGAACATGTTGGTTCCCCCCTCTTTTGAATTCCATAGAACAAGTTCTCAATATGTCTTCCAATGTTTTAATTGTCCATTCATATTAGCCATAATTTTTAAAATGGTATGTAATACTAATGTTCAGCTCAGTTTTTGGAGCATGTGGGACACTTTTATGATCTTAGAGGTTAATCTCATATATCTATTAGATAAAATAATTAGCGGTACTCCATGTAGTCGTATCAATTATATGATATATATTAATGCATGTTAATCTAGTTTAATTCCTCTCAACTTACAATAAAGTCATATGTATTTGTAGGATTATCCACAATAAAACATATAGAATTATTTTTTCTAGATATATTTGGAATTTCGGTGACAAATCCCATCACAATGTTTTCTTGTTACCATGTTGGTATTGGTAGTGGTTGCATCACCCCCTTATACGTTTTCATTCAGCTGATACATAATGACATACTAGATTCTTTTATGTATATTCATTGATCTCATTCTTCATATTTTCACACCAATAGTTCTCTCATAGATCTCGGTACATATTTGTTCTCCCTGGGTGAATAATGAAAGTTGAGCTATGTGTATCATTATGATGCTCTTTCATTATCTATGGATCAGATGGTACAAAAAGTCATGACCCAAATAATAAAATTCCTTCCTCATCAATTTTAAATTATGAGGATTTCACCGTTCACATAGCGTCCACCTTTATCAGAATTTCCACATTATTTCTTTGAGAATATTTTATTTTCTCCCTATGTTATGGTTAAAAATAATTTTATAAATGATTGATGATTATCCTTCTTTAATTATTTCCTTGACCATCCTTTTCAAATATAAGAGGATTAGATTCATACCAACTCTCATCATCGATAATATTTCGGGATCCTTTATTAGTAGAGAATCTTCCACCTTATTGTTTTTATCAAAGTCGTAGTGTATTGAGTTTCTGAAATCTTGTATGTTCCTTAAACATATTTGTTGGCACATATTTACCACCTTATATGTGAATATTTATTTGAGACACTTGTGATCAATATTTATCTCCCACTTATCCTCATATAGATAATTCTTCTAGATTTGATACATGAATATCATAGCCGCTAAATAAAGATCATTTATAGGATAGTTTTATCATTAATTTTAATCTATCATGATTGATAGGATATCACATAATCATTTTTCTTTAGTAAAAAAGATAATCCATTCTTTTATGAATCGTTGAATAACAGAAAAAGGTCACCACTTGTCAGTAGTTGAGTACTAGTGTAGTGATAATCATCATTTTTAACTCTTTAAATTAGTATTCACATTCATCAGTATATACAAAAATTCCACCCTTCCAAGCCATCTTGGTTAGTGGGTTTTAAAATGATTTAAATTTTTTCTCAAATCGCTGGTATTACCCTTATATAGAAAAGAATCTATAGATCTTTGTTACAGACATTGTCCTAGACCACTATTTGATTGACTTTTTCTAGGAAGTATCCCTAGATATTCATTTACTAGTGATAATATTCCCCAAGAATGATACTTCTTCAATCAATAAATCATATTTACTATACTTTTCATAATTCTTATCCCATCGCAAATTCATTTTCATAGTATTAAAATGCTCCTCATGTTCCTTGTTACACTTTTAATATATTATAATATCATCAATATAGTCTACCAATAACTTGTTAAGAAAATCCTTAAAGGATATATTCATTAATTCCATGAATATTTATTTAGCATTAGTGAGTCTGAATAACAACACTATGAACTTATTATGTCCATACCTCTTTGGAAAAGTAGTCCTGGGATTATCTTCCTTCCTGACCTTGAGATGGTGATATCATGATCGATGGTCCTCCTTAGAAAAATACTTAGACCCACACAGTTGACTGATCAAGTCATATATACAAAGATGAAGATACTTGTTAATGATCATGATTTTGTTAGATTATGATAATAAATGCAAAGGTGCATCGATCAATCACTCTTCTTGAAAAAGAGGAGTGGTTCAACCCATCGCGAGGAAATTAAGTGTATGAATCCCTTGTTATGAGTATCTTGTAAAAGCTTATGTGGTTCCTCAAGATCAATGTTGTCCATTATATAAGATATCTATGATATAGGATATGATATAGGAACTCATAAAAGACAATGTCTAGGAAATTCCCTAATATTAGTGTAGTCTCTAACAATGGGTATGACTTTGATCATGATTCTATCCTTTGTATCAATAATTTGGGCTTGATAGTCTCTATCATAAGGTAATAATATCCACACACGACGTTATTATCTGAAGAAGATTCATAATACTTCTTATAATTTTATAGTATTAGGGAAAGCCATTGAGTATGAATAGTGGTGTCCAATTCTTGACATTTGATGTTGTCTTCATATAAATATAGCCTGTCTCTGACCAATATATCCCCAAACACCATGAATGGAATTATTGAAATATTTGATGGGATGTTCAATCCATAATGAATAGGAGGGAAGGAGTTATATACTTTGGATACAATAATTTCCCAACATCCTATTCTCATAGATAACTCAACCTGCATATTTCGAGGGGGTGTTTAAATGGTTATACGAAACATGCATGATATGAAAAAATTCATTGAACAATCATCCAATATTACTGTTGCTATTATTTAATTAATAACTAATGTAACTAGCACCAACTCATTATAGATCTCTACCTTTGAAGTAGTGATGGAATAATCCTTCGCCTATCTTTTTTTTATTTTGTGTCTACGAACAGTGATTACCCTGAAGGGCTCAATGATTAGTGAGGTGGCTTGCATATTTCCCCTAATCCCTACATTAGAAACATTGAAATGTAGGAGGTAATCTCTTTTCTTCCACCAATATATCTTTCTTTATCATTTATTTTCACTATTCATGAGCTTGGGGGAATTCTCTCCCACACATATAGAATTTCTCCCTCAGTTTGTGTCAGTTACCATGATGCTTCATCCCACATTATTAGCATGTAGGTGGTTGAGTTTTCTTTCCACATTTCTCATTAGATCACCCTGATCAAGACTATATTTCTTTTATTATCACCGTAGATATGGTCCCATTAACCAAACTCTATTTACACTTTGAGATCACATCAAACAACATCTCGATAACTCCCAATGACTCAGATACCGTGATCCTTTCAGAGGTGTGGTTTTAAACCACTGACAAGTCTATAAATTTTTCTATCATTCATTATAAAAAACCTTGAATCATACCTTTTAATCCTCGTAAAATAATACTAATAAGATGCAATAGATTCGCCTTCCATTTTTTAGCTCTATTAATTCGATCATTATCATTATATGAAGAGTTTTGGGTAAATACTTATTAAGTAACATAATCGTAATGTCTTCACACTCCATCTCTTCAATTTATTCCTCTATATTGTTATTCTAAATCAATTCCCAAAGTTGGTTATCCTCTCCATATATAATATAGATGTCTATACTCACCTTCTATATATCAAAACATCGATGTAGATAAATTATCTTCTCCATTGAGTTACCCCACATTCCATGAATAGTGGATGAGATGATCTACTAAATTTCAGTGGTTGTTTCTACATAAAAGAATCGATCTCCAGATGTTCCCTCTTTAGTGAAGGATAAAGTTCATGATTGTGTAGTGTATTATTAATATCTTAATAAAACTGGGTAAGAATCACCATGAATGTATGAACTCCACCTCCCAAGGCATTGGTGATATCATTTTGGTAACCACTACATTGTGCCTCACATGGGTTTTTGGCCTAGTCTCTGCTGGTTCAAACCATTTTCTAAAATAGAAAAGGAGATAAGAAACCATACTTCAACAAGTAAATAATAAATAATTTATTAACATGTGAAAATAATTCCAAATGAATTTATTTTTGGATCTATATGTTTATAATTATACTAAAACAAATATTCTTTGGAATATACATAGTCTCACAGTAAATGTTTTCACTAATGTTCTATAATCCAAATTCCAAAATTAACTAAACCATGATTTGATAATGTTACAACCCCTCCCCCTAAAGATATACCTCCTAGTCTGGAAATAAAGAAAGGGATTTAATGACCCTCGAGTACCGCCTTATGAGGGCCTTATAGTGGTGACCAACACCAAGGGTATATAATCTCACAATCATGGAAGGATTTTCCCATTTTATAGAATAAGATCAGTAGATAAGATAGTTTACTCGATGAACTCCATGCACTATATATATTGGTATTGAAAATAGAAATCCATCACACATGAATGATTCAAAGTTTTAACAATTAAATAGTGATAGTCTCTAAAGTAAATACCAAAAGAAATATAAGCAGTGACATAATAACTATCCCCAATATCCAAGATAGTACTTCCTCGCACAGTCCATGATTTCCTCATGAAATTCAGATTTTTTACATAAGTATGGTTATCATACAAGTATACTTAGTATGAAATGAAATATTCTATCATGTATAAGTGGAAAATAATGCTATTTCGCCTATGAGAAAACAGAAAATCCAAAATAACCTAACATGATATACAATCCATCCCAACCTCACTAAGGAACGCTCAAAAAATAACACATGTAAAGTAATGTATTTTAGCAAGGACATAGATATTTCGGTACCATGCACCACTTCACACTAGTTAAATACTCATCCCTCACATCAAATATCTTGACGCTACAATGATCATCGATAATACCCACTATCACAACCTTCCCACACACACCTAGGTCACATACCACATCCCGCTAACAATCACCTAGGACACAACCACATCACATCCTGCCCGCAGACCCTAAGGAAAAAAAAACAAAACATCATCCCAAAGACACCAGGGAAAGCACAACACATCTCATCTCGAAGACACCTGGGAAAAACAACTCTCCTGCAGACACCTAGTCCCAAAAACCACACTACAACCAGCCTGATGATTCATGGTATACAAATGAATAGAAGTGGAAGTAGAGAAGAACCAATAACCATTCATCCATCCTCCTATTAAGATATTGGAAAAAACACCATACCCATTGATATGAGGGTGTGTGGTACATAGTTTTCATCTAGGGATGGGTGTGTGTACTAATAACAAGGAACTATAGGTATATATATAGGTACCAACCACTCATCCAAACCTATGGGATCTCAAACAAATAATGAGCGCACAAAAAAACTACCCTTGTTTCCACCTCTAATTAAAAACCACAACTAGGCACAAACATAATTTATAACCCCATACATTTCATTTGACTAATTATCAATCAACATTAAACTTATTTATTTATTTATTTATTCCATCCATACTCGGGAAAAACCATTCATAACACACCACAAGTGACATCATAACCCACACACACTTCAAAAGAGTCCCTAGAAACATTGGTCCAATCACCCATACAAAGTAACACCATCCTTCTTCAAAATTATCCCTACCAAACCATCCATGGCAGCCCCGATGCATGAAAGCAACACACCAAGAATTAAAAAAAGACAACTAAGTTGTAGTCCCATTGCACGAACAAACCATGCCTATCCTCCATAAAACAACGCAGATGCAGACCCATTTTTCAAAAAATTCACCCATTCCACAATAAATCAATATCCTAAATTGAGATACTATCACACAACTCGTACAACCCCTTACACACAACCCCACCACCAGCCACAACACTATATGATCAGCATAAGACACTAGGCCAAACAGAACCACACACAACACACAACCACACCAACCACTCAAAGTATATACAGATTTAGCAACAATTGTTCTATAATTACACTGTCATTATTCAGGGGTGGTCATATAAACTATTTCAATCCTGGGGAATCAATGTATTTTACTTAATATTCATGCTGAATCATATTCATATATTTTTATACATTCAATAGAGGATAATAAAAAATTATAAAGCATCACCTATGTGCAAGAAAATACCACCTACAACCAAGATTTTCATAAGTATACATCCCATATAAATCACAAAATAGATCAAATATAACATATAAAACAATTATCATCATCAACATGACCACATACCTATTTTTTTTTAAAAAGAAACACATCTGATTATCTTCGTTATTATCGTATTCTTCACCCCTTATTTATCTTTATTAAATAGGTTTCAACCGTACCCACATGAAGTCATCAGTACACCCTCCCCACATGATACCCAATTAAATGGGGACGAATGAAACCGAAAATATAAAAACAAATGACCAACAACTCTTCCTTGCCCCAAAATATAGGGTTTTCCATGTAGTAGGAAGGACTCCAATAGATAAATCAGAAATCATCAATAGAAAAATGTGAATCCTTGGGGAAGAAAGGTTTTAGAAAAACCATGATAAAATGAATATATATTGGGAAGAGAAAATCTCGGCATAGAAGAGCCACAACTTATATTAACTGAAAAATATAGTTTTAAGGGCCATTAATTTGGATCATGGTCGAGGCCAAAAGTTTTTACTATTTTAAATCCATCGGAGTTTTAGGATATTAACGATATAATTAATTTTCTTTTAATGGACACGAGAACCACTCACACTTGTTTTTAAAATTGATTTCTGTCAAATAAAATGTAAAGGGGTAAAACTGTAAATACTTGAAATTACTCACCAATGGGTGAGTCACCAATGCGATTCACTGACATGAACCACCAACAGTGAGTCCCGAACGTGTCCCACTAACACCTGACTCACCATCATGAGTCAGGGATGCCAAACCTACCGACATCCAACCTACTAATTCCTAACAACCCATCGCTTGACCTACTGATGCTCAACCTACTAACACCCATCCAACCGACTCTGAGCAACCGAATCATAGGAAATGAGTCTCATCCACTAAAGTTGAGGTGCTAAAATGGAACTAGATATGTGACCTACTGACATAAACTATTAATACCGCCTATCGATTCGACCAACTGATGTTGATCTACCAATGGAAAAACATGAATTTTGGAAAACTCTTGTAATGAGCTACCGTTGCCTCACAATGAACCCCATACCCTGGATTTGACAATGTAAGGGATTGGGGGGGGGTCTGGTAAACTACATCATATACCACTCAAACTATTATCTCCCTCGAAAATTAAAAACCAAACCTAGACGAAAGTGTGATCGAAACAAACACCACGTAATATAACTGTCTAGGATAAACCACTATGTTTTGTTCGAAATCTAGAGTTAAACCTCAAAATACAAGAACACATCTTCACACATATGCTAACCCAAAAATCCAAAAGATATCCAACATATGAAACAACTATCTGGACACTTGAATGTGGTAATTCCTTCCTCTATTTCATGATATTATCCTCTCTGCACGGCACTAACTCTCCCACATGGGTTAAATCACATCTTAATTAATGCACATTTTTTAGGAATCTGGTATCCCTGTTTTCACATGTTAAGAATTAATCACACACTACAGAACAAGGATGGAACCCATCTTAAAGAAAACAAGGTTCAAACACCACGCCATAATGAAAAACACAAATGAAATACACATAATATCGATGGGTACTATGCACACATCCACATTTCGCTTTCCCAAGTAGTCTCCTCCAAGACACAATGCCTCCTCTATTGATGAACCTACGGAATGGTCCATCATTTTATCACATTATTCAAATGATCATGGATCTCTAGTGGTTTATCCACAAATGGTTATACGTCCTCTATCTCCAACTCTCCCCAGTAAATGACATAGGATTCATTAAAAAGATAACAAAGAAGGTGGGAAAGACAAAAGATTTCATGGATCCTCTTAAATTTGTGTGGGAATGCTAACTGGAATGCCGACTTTCCAACTCTACCCAACACCTAAAAAGGTATGATGAACATTTGTGAAAGCATGATTCCTTGGCCAATCTTCTGCTACCCACAGTCAGCGGAAACCATTAGGATCACGAGGTATCCAAATCCATACTCCAAGGGCATCATCTAGTGATCTTCATGTGAATTATGCAGGAATTATGCTATTGTTATCAAACATGGGAAAGCATCACCTTGTTGGTCATACTCTTCACCACATCTGAACTAAGAAAAACTACCTCCCAAACTTCTGTCTAGCAGTAAGGTGAATGAAACGACCTTCCCTATAAAGCTCAAAATGGATACATGCCAATAGAAGAGTGATATCTTTTATTATAATAAAACTACACCATGGAAAAGTGTCATTCCCATGATCCTCCAAATTCTAGAACACTCACCAATAACATATCATCCAATATCTGGATGGTCTGTTCTATCTGGACATTCGTCTTATGGTGGAGGGTAGTGCTAAGTAATGAATGTGTGAAAAAAGAAGTCCACAATTTTCTCTAGACTTGTGAGGTAAATAATGTATCCCGGTCCAAGTCAATGCATCTCAGAACCCCATGAAACCTCCCTACCTCATCCACATACCTATTTGTTAAGGAATCCACTATGCTCAACTACTTAATCGCCACAAAGTGAGCAGATTATGTCAGCTGATCCACCGCTACCCATATTTCATAACAGTATCCCATATCCCTAGGTATCTCTATGATGAAATCCCATGATATTTAATCCCACTTACTATTAGGGACATGTAAGAGATTCAACAACCCACTGGGAACAAGTTACTCAACCATAACCTTCTGGAACACTATGAACTTTGTGAAAATCATTTCCACAAATCGCTTCATCCTAGGCCACCAAAACTACTCTCACATGCCACAATACATCTTAGAAAATCATGGGTCAGCTGATAAAGGTGAGATTTGAATCTCAGGGAGAACTCCATCACTAATCATCACTAGAATAAACATCTTCCAATGAAACAACATTTGATTCTGACCATCCTTCATCCATCCCTCTAGATGCACCCTGGTCAATGAGATCACGCATCACCTCCAAATTTGAGTCTCCCCCTAAGACTCCTCCAACTTATACATTAGAGATCACTTCACATTCATCTACAATAGAAAACCCAACCACCATCCATTCCAGAATCTAAGTGAAATGAGGCCAACACCTCCATCACCTTCCAAGCAACCACAGATTCCTGAAATACCTCTCTCTATGAGATCCTACTCAAAGCATCAGCTACAATTTTCATATTTCATGAGGTGTAAGTGATTTAAAAATCATATTCCTAATGAAATTCTATCCACATCAACAATCACAAGTTCATATCTTGCTGGGAATGGGCTATACCTAAAGCACATGTGATTCAGGAATACCAAAAAGCCCTCCTCAATGAGGTAATTCCACAACAACTGCTAGATTCAGATCATGCGTGTCTGGGGTATGCTTATGGGGAAATAACTTCCTAGAACTATAAAAGATAACTACCCATTTATGTATCATCTCACATCCCACACCCTGATAGAAATGATCACAACTCACCTCGAACATCACCCCTCTCTTCTGGAAACCGGAGCACTAGATCCCTGACTAACTTCCCCTTCAGGAAGATGAATGCTACCCAAAATTTATCATTCCTTTGAAATTACATTTTCTTCCTATTCAAATCCATCAATGGAGTTGTAAACTAATATAATTTGGTAAATAATCTGATAATAGCCTGCTAGACCAAGGCGAATTTGAACCTTTACCACATTATTGGGTTTTTCAAATGAAAAAATTACCTCAACCATCAACTGGTACCCTGCTACGTCGTTTTGAGACAATGCCTGTCAAATAAAGTGGACATACAACATCTAAAACATTCACATAGAAAACATTCCATTGACTTGGTGGTGTTATAGGACCTCCAGGACATTATTGAGATGCTCGATATACTCCTCCTTTGAATTTTAGAAGATCATAATTTCATCGACGAATGCGCTAATGAAGGGGTCTTGGAACTCACAAAAGAAAGATTTCATAAGTCATGTGAACACAAACAGTGTGTTCGTAATATTGAATGGAATAACCATGATCTTGATGTGACCTTATCGTCACCTGAAATTTGTCTTCGGGATGTAACCCTCATTCACCCTCAACTGGTGATACCAAAACCATAGCTCGATCTTAGAAAACCATCATTCACCACATAGATAGTCTAAAAGATCATCTATTCTCGGGGGATAGAAATAGTTCTTGGTCGTTACCTGATTCAACATTTGATAGTCTATGAACAACCTCAGAACGTCGTCTTCCTTTTTTAAGAACAAGGCTGGAGAACCTCATGGTGACACAGTGGCCATGGTAAATCCCTTCCTCACAAAATCAATAATTTGAATCTACAACTCCCATAACATCGAAGACACCATTTGATAGGGATCCATTGAAATATGCGAAGCACTGTGATGCATGACTATCACAAACTCAATATCGAGATGAGGTGGTAGTGTAAAAACCACTTCCAATAAAATATTCATGAAATCACCAGAAACTCTAGGAACCCACATTAACTCATTATCCATTGATTACACTATAAACATGGCCAATAAGGAAAGAAGAGTTTCCATAAGTAGACTTCCCATAAAACAACACCAATATCCAAAAAAGCCACACATTGTCCACCAATGTATAAAAATAGTACTATTATATGGATACAATCGATAACTGCATGAATATAATATATCTTGTCGATGACAATGATTTAATCGTAATGTATTATCTACAAAAATAAAATATTCCTACAAGACTGATTTGGTCCCATCATCAGTGAACATTTCTAGCACACCTCAAACTTGTTGTTCTGGCCTCCGGCTGATGTACTCAACACCAAAGGAACAAAAAGTATCTCTATTTCCAATCCCATATGATGGTCTAGACTGGGTGCACCAAATGATTGTGAAGCTCCTAAAACAAACAAGGAAAAACAATATTACTAAATAGGATGAACATAACTCGATGGATCTCTCGCCCTACTAGAACTACTGCCTATATGGTGTGAAACAAACCATGACCCGATACTATACCCCTATGATGACGACTGTCTCCATGAATACGCCCAGGTAGAGGTCCCTATAGAACACCCTATGATCAGCTTCCACCTATTCTATCTCCCCTCCGCAGAGAAGAAGCCTCATGTCCCTAATTCTAAAATGGCCTTGTCAGAAACTACTATTGAGGTGATGGATGAAATTTGTCACCTACACCATATTAAGAATGAACTAGGAATTGAATACCAAGATTCCCATGGCCTCTAAAATTGAAAAAACTCAGACACAATGCCATAGGAAATTCACGAGGACCATAATTTCAAAACAAAAACTACTGAGGTTGACTCCATAGTGGCTAAAACATTAAAGGACCAGGATCATGTGACCGGCTACTAGAATCCATTACCTTATTAGAATCCTACTGGCACCCATATCATGGTAGAACTCCTCACGAGTGAATTCTCTAAACTACTTCTTCCTTCTTCTGAACCTCTAAGTATGCCTTTAAGGTGAAGGTAGTAGCAATGTACTAGAGAGAAGGATGAAGTGCCTCATCTACGTGTCTCACCCAAGACTCCTCATCCAAAAAGTGATCTGGAGAAAAGTGAATAAGATTAATGAACATGATCCAAAAGTCCCATACCAACATACTACCCTACTAGAGGGAGACTATATCATACCTATTCTCGACCATCATGGTTAAGGAAAGGAATTAAAAAATGAACGACTTTTCAAAATCATCCCACAAAACATCTTCCTACTTTCACTCCCCTAGGTACAATTTCCACCACTTACACGCAAGTCCCCTAATATGGATAACTTCCAATGGAACATAGTACTCCATCAGAGTCTACATTAGGATGAAGGTGAATTAAATATTTCTGATCTATCTATCCATCTCTATATCTGAAATACTTCCCTCATACATTACCAACATCTGCTTGTACAAAAAATATAATGTTCTCTTCCAGTAGTTGTCCTCCTCCTGTGGATCAACCCTATGCCAATCAACTGGATTTGACAAGAAAGACTCAACTGCTAAAGACACTCATAAATAATGACTGAGTGCTATTATTTAAAAGAAAATAAAGAACTCATAATCCATAGTAGTATAGAAATTATTTAGGATTTATTTTTACTGATTTTTTATTTTAGTTTTCCAAAAACACCAAAAACAAACAAGAACAAATGTCAACATGATGCATGTACCTTCCCTAGGGTCTCTACCCTAAAATGGTGTTCCTATTTTAGTTGTCTAGTATGGTCATATTTCATTCATACAATATTGGGAGGCCTAAAAAACGGTGTCATATCATTTCCTCCTTGGCCTATGTCTCACACCAAGACAACATAATAATGCTGCCCTAGCATTGCATGCAATCCTCACTATTCCTAACTCGAAACTCCATCATATCTCTCAACCGAGATCTAATACAATTATTTCATGACCCCCTACCTATAAATATAGCCATACCATGATGGAAATGAAGAAAAAGATATAATTTCTTTCATGTCCTGCCTTCAGTAGGCCCCAGGTTAGAAACCACCACCAAGGGTATATAATCTCACAAAAATTGGGAGATATTTCACATTGTATATAATAAGATCTATAGATAAGATGGTCAACTCAAACAACTTCATGAAATATATATATATATATATAAGTAAATAAATCCAAAATCATTCCCACATGAATGTTTCAAAATATAACTAATAAAAAACCAAGATTCTCCGATTTTAATATGGAAAGAAAGCTATGTTGTGACACATAAACTAAACCCAATGTCTGATCTAGTAATGCCCCGCACGGTCCAAAAAACCCTCTTGGAAACCTAAAAATAGTTTTATATACATAGGGTGATTATACAAGTATACTTAGTAGGAAAATAAAAAGTCCATCGTGCACATGTGGAGAAGCATACTAATTCCCCCATGAGAAAACATCAAACCTAGAACCTCGTAACATGTTATAAGGTCCAACCAACCTAACCAAGGTATGATTACTGAATAATGCAAGTAAAGTATATTAAATGAGTAAGAACTTCTCTATTTGGTTTCCATGCACCACATCCCATTGGTTTACTACTCATCCCTAATGGTTAATGTCTTGATGCTACCACACTCTTCCACAAGACCCACAACCACAACCTACACACACACACACACACCTGGGTCACATACTGAATCCCTATTATAAACAACTATACCATAACCAAATCATATCTTACTCATAAACACCTGGGCCACAAAACAACAACCTCATCCTGAAGACAATTGTGAAAGAGCAATACATCTCATCCCGAATACATATGGGAAACACACCTCTCATATAGACACATGGGCCCCAAAAACACACCACAACATTCCCAATGAGTCTAGGTCCACCAATACTTAGAAGAGGGAGAAAAGATGATCCAATAACCAACCATCCATTATCCCATATGGATTTTGGAAAAAACACCCTCCCCATGAAATGGTGGTGTTTGGTACATAGTTCTCAATTAGGGTGGGGTGTGTGTAGAAATCAAAAGTAAATATATATATATATATAGGCACAAAACACTCAACACTACTTATGGGTTCTTAAAAAAACAATAACACACACAAAATCCCTTGATACCACCTCTAATGTATTACCACAAAAATCTATAGAGTTAATTCATAACCCCATCCAATTAATTTGACTAATTATCATATAGAGTTATACAATTTATTTATTCCATCGCTACATAGGAAACTATTATTCACAGCATGCCACAAATAACCTCAAAACCAACATGATCATGACAAAAGTTTTTCGAATATCTGGGAAAAATGACCTCACAAGGTAAAACCATCCGTATTAAAAATTATCCCTCCCAAACCATACTTGATAGCCTTTCTGCATGAAAAATACACATACATTAGGACAAGAAAACACAACCATGTTGCATTCCAGCTGTACAAACAAACCATTCCCATAAACCTTAACACAACCCCAATATAGATCCACTGTTCAATAAGTTCATCAATTCCTTCATCAATGTATCTCTAAACATGACATATCATCACACCACCTATACCACTGAATACACACAACCCCACCCCCATCCATTGACACATACAATCAACAAAATACATAAGGACAAACAGAACCACAAAAAACTCATAGCCACACTAAATAATCAAATTTTATTCAGATTTAGTAGAACTCATTTTTAATTCAACTTTAATTATTTAGGGGTGATCGCAAAAACTTGTTCTATTTTGGGGAATCCATTTATTTAACTGAATTTAGATGATTAATTAAATTCCCATATTTACATACATTTCATAGAGGATAAAAAAATAAAGCATCACCCATGTGCATGAAAAGACCACCAAGGACCATGATTTTCAGAAGGATAGAACCCATACAATTCACAACATAGATCATAGATAATGTCTAAAAAATGATCATCATGAAGATCACAACATCCCTAGTATTTTACTAATGTAATAGGTCTGATTATCTTAATTATTATCATCTTACCAGCCCCTCATTTATATTTTATAAATTGGTTTCAACCCTACCCACATGAAGTCATTAGTACATCAACCCCACATGATACACAATTTAAGAGAGATAGGCGAATCCCAACATCAAAAAACAGATGATCATCAACTCTGCCTTATGGTAACACAGAGGGTCACACAAGAAGCATGATAGAATCCAAGATAAAACATGGCTAACATCTACAACAAAGATGTGACTCCTAGTGGAAGATAGTTTTTAGGTTCACTAAGAGAAAATGGAAACACACAAGAAAGAAAAGAACTTGGATTAAATGATCTAGATCCTATATCAAAGAAATGAAATGGTTTCAAGGGACATTAAAGTCAGAACATGGTCAATACCATGGATTTTTACAATTTCAAAGCCCCGTGCGAATTAGTATATTAAAAATTTAATTAGCATCCTTTGTAACAACTTTATAAATTATCAAACATGATTTTAATATTGATTTACATCAAATAAAGTGTAAATGTGTGAAAATGGAGAAACTGGTAGAACATGAAAAGACTCACCAATGGTTGAGTCCCCAAAAGAGACTCACTAATGAAACCCAACAACAAGGTGCTACCGTCATGACCCACCGATACTTGACTCACCAGTGTGAGCCTCTGACGCATGATATATGGATTCCCAACCTATTGATGCCTGACCGACGAACACCTGGCCTATCTATGACTTTCCTACCAAAACTGATCCACCAACGCTAAACCACCTACACTGAGCCAATAACACTGAGATAATAATGTGAGATACCGATACCACCTAATGACATAACCTACTATTGCTGAGCCACCGAAGGAAAAAATCACTTTTCAAAAAACACTTGAAATGTGCTATCGATTTCCCCAGAACACCCTAAAAACTAGATTTCACAATGTAATGGACTGGTGAGGTATGAAAAATTATAGATACCCACTATATAAATCTTGAATTTTCTATCAATAATATTACATAATTTCAGAGATTGAAAATATAATAGTGGTAAAAATCAATAATTCAAAGGTTTAGTGTCTTAGAAAAATTTGGACTATACATACCTTTTCCATAATAAAAAATATTTATTTATTTAATTCCTTATTCTCTTGCTTTATTTGGGGCCTCATCTTCTCCTTAGTACATGTAAGCATCTGAGTATATGCATCTTATAAAGGGGTGATATAAAATCCCAGAAAGAGGATGATTAAAAGACCTAAAGCACGGGTGAGTATAATCATCATCATCTTAATATAAAAAAATATCATAACCATAATCATGATATAAAACATTAGATAATTTCTTATAATGTGGAAATGCAAAAAAATAAAACATCGTTTCATAGTTTCCAAATACCAAACATAGTATTGAAAAAATCTTGCATCATGTTCACACATATTTCAATTTATCTCATGAGATTCATCACATTAACAAGTGCATTAAAGAACTACATAATTATGGGAACACCCATAACATCATCACAATTACACATGTAATATTATACTAGGTGCACCCATCACATCAGATTATTCTCAATATCATGCACACCACATAGAACATATATCAATAACTTACATAATATAAACCTTGGAAAGGAATGTTTTTATTTAGTAATGCATACACTAAACAAAATTGGATTTCACAACATAAAAGGTGAATAAAATTCTTGGTATCAATATTCATGGAAGAAGAAAAAATCTCATGATAAATAAAATAGGTGTTGATTTAGAAAGATGATTTATTTTGGAAAATATTTGCCTTTTCCATCAAACAAATTTTGAAAAATTTATATCCAAGAAAATAAAAAGGAAGGACAAATATAATATAATTATATAAAAATAAAGGAATAAATATACTTAAAATTTAGTTAATGTGAGAAAACCTAAAGAAATAGATGTGAGTTTGGGAATTACGTTTTCTTTATATCCGAATGATTTCTTCAATTTAATATCAAGGATAATCAATCTATATTCATTAATAAAAAATCAATGAATAATTTAGGCATGAAATTGGTTCATTATAGTTTTATTTCTCATATATATGTGCTCTTAAATGTATTATTGAGTTTAATTTCATCGTTCGAGTGGGCTCATTTTCGTATTTTTAATGATCTGTTCACTTGAATAAGGGTATGGAAGTTTACATAAAATGAGGATAATTATCCAAAATTCTATATTGTAAATTAACATGTAGAATATTAAATGATCATATATAAATTTTTTATTATTTTATATGGATTAATCATTAGATATATAGTAATTATAAATGATTCAATTTATTTGGCGTATTTTAAGACCATTATGAGGTTATATAATATTATTTAACATCATGTTTATATATTGATTTCTAAATATTATATAACTTATAATATATATAATAAAATATTATTTGACCTTAATCAGCGGTTTTTTCCATTCATGAAGGAGATAGTGAAAAATTAAAACACATCATCCACGTTGGGGGTAAATTGACACACCACAAAAGATATTTCCATTGTTAAAAAAAGAAGATCGAAGAGACTTGAAGGTGAATTATTAAATAATGGTAATAATATTAATGTATAAAAAATAAAATTGGATTTATCATGCCTCTTGGATAGGTTTAGGTGAGTATAGTATAAGTAAATTAATGAAATAAAAAATAAATTAATTGGAAAAAGGAAGAGAATTTTAGCTCTCTAATTTTTCTTCCATGAGAACATCTTTGGGAAAAAATATTTGGTCTTTTGATGTGACCAGGAGGTCCTAGATGTGATATAGGGGATTAGGAAGTGTATTGAGCATATATTTTACATTTCATAATTCTTATAAATTTTTAGGAGAAGAAGTGGTGGGTGGTATTTATAGTAGAGGAGAGGGGTGTTTTCTCATTATTTTTTTCATTACTTTATTATTTTGGATCCAAACTATGAATAGTCCCAGAAGTATCCCTAAATATATTAAAATAAAGAATTATTTTCTATATTATATTATTAAAAAATCCATACATTATCTATGACTCAATTATTCTTGTATTTATCATTTATCATAAATTATAAAATTTTACAATTCACTAAAAATTCACGTATTTTAGAAAAATCACAAAAATTCATCCTAACCCTTTTTTGACATGTATAATTAAAAAATAAACTAAATATTATGAATTTTTTTTTCAAAATTTGAGAAATTTAATTTTTTTAATTAAAATCTCCATTTACTCCAATAATACAAATTTTAAAAATATAATTGATTTAAAAAAAATTAGGAAATTAATAAATTTCTCACATAATTTCCTTAAAATAATAGGATAAAAACATTTTAATATATGAATATATTTTTGAAAATAAATTTTATTTTAAATTATTAAATTAATCATAAAATTATAAATATGTATTTATAACCTACAAAAATACCAACACTTAATTAATAATTTTGAAATCATTTTTTTACATATACTACAAAATAATTATATCATTATTTCAATTATAAGATTCATACATTTTATTTATAGTTTCATGGTTGATGTTACTATACATTTTTCTAGTTTACGTTTCATAAGGGTTGTAATACTATTCATAAGGCTATGTTACTATTTCATTAGTATAGGTTCTGTAACATCTGAAAATACGTCTTATTTCATTCATTAATTATTTATAATGTTATTATAGTGTTTTCTATGTCATTTTTATTGATTTATAAAATTATGAATAACTATAAGAACATGATTTCCATTGGTAAATTTTTTTGGGTGATTATAGTCTTTACAATTACATACATGTTTTACTATTTTCAAAACTCTAAAAGGATTTTTATTCATCTTAGATAAAATGAATTTGTGATTTTGTTTTGTTTGATTCCAAATCTCAAAAAAAATTAGTTATTTTTTTGTTAGGCCCCAATAATCTAAAGTAGGGACATTGTATTTGATTGTGCATATGAAATGATACACCAACCATGTAAAGGAATATAATATTAAGAAAATTAATATATTTACAATTTTAAGTAAATTAAATTTATTTTATATCTATCAATGTGTGGTACATTGAGTTATCTTGTGTCTAATTGAAAAATGAGTTTCTTTTGTGGCATGAGTTACACACATGATCGGGTTTTACATAACAACAATATATTATTAATATTTTATTATATAATATAATAAGACTTAACAAAGACATTAAATTAGCTGTTTTGAATAGAATTACTAAATTATGAAAATATATGCTTTACAAAAATATAAATGGAAGTTATAGGTTAATTTTTTTGGAAATTAATATAAGAACCAATTGAATATAAAGAAAATGTTTTTATGATCAAAAATTTGTGTTATAATAATAAATAAATTTAATTTAAATTAAGGACTGATATTAATGTATTGTATAAATTATATATTCAATCAAATATTTTGTATAGTCAATCAATAGATTCGGTAGGCATAAAATAAAATCAAACAAAATTTTACACATAAAAAATATATTTTTATTAATACATCTTTACTACCATTTAAATAAGAACATATTTAAATCCATTTTTTTAAATTTTATAGAAATAATATGTCTATATAAACTTAATATTTTAAATAAAAACAAAAATAAATTGGTTGTGGAGATTTTTTGATTTTTCAATAACGTTTCATTTTTAAATGTATTGTGAAAAATACTGAATTATAATTTAAAACTTAGTTTCCATCAAACTTATTTATAAGGTTAAATAATATTTAATTATTTTTATATTTAATAGAAATAATTTTTTATTATTAAATTAAATATAGGTCATTATACTCAATTTCTCTTTGAAATCGAATTTAAAAGCATACTAAACATTTGTACGTTCTTACATTTAATAGATGTATTGTAGTCCCGTATGTGTGATCTAATTTATGTTAATTTATCATAATTTATAATTTCAAATAAGATCATCTTATATTATGATAAAAAATATTTATAAAAGTATTATTAAGGTGAAATTGAGATTAATAAGGCATTACAACATTAACTTAAGAGCCAAAATGACATATGACTTTTCTCAAAGTGATTTGTCGGACACATTTGGACCTTATCATACCTTCTATTTCCATTGTTCTATTATTGGATAAAAATTCAATGGAATAAACTAGGATATAATTCCCTTTTCCATAATTTAAAATAGTGTCACTCCTCAACTATAAAAAACCACTCAAGCCTCTCACATCCTTACACCTCTCAAAACACATTGACTATGACAATTTCATCCCAAATAGCTTCTCCAAATCCACCACATCATTATTGAATTAAATAATTGAGAATAAAGAATACCATTTAATCCCTTCGTTGAATACGAAAATCATTTACCCGAAGAATAGGAAACATCTTCTCTCATGCTCTTTAGTTTAATTTCTTTTCTCCACCCACTTACATACTATTATTATAGGATTATAAAAAAACTAAAGTATCAGAAATATATTTATATTTGTTTGTTATTTTTTATTCCTAAAATGACACACAATTCAATCTAATAGATAATTGACCTACCGATTATGTGTATGCAGAACTACAGCCTCACGAAATGATGCTTCTTTGTTTTTCCTTTACTAAATATCATGGAGGGATTTATGATGGAAACATTGTTTATATATAATATATATGATATTTATAATGTATTTATTATTATTTTATTTTTTTATACCACACACCATTATATATTAAACCTTATGGGAATAACGTATCATCATTTCTAGAAGTGTTGACTACGGCCTCCTCAATGCGATGTGATTCATTCACGCAATGCATGGAATGTACAATTGAGAGTATTAATAAAACTATGTAACGTATGTGAGATATATATAATATGATAATTATAATAAAAATATACACATATACTATTTACTTTTCATTAGTTTAATTTTATGAATAAATAAAAGTAGTGCTCATTCGTACGTACGACCTACCGTCTCCATAAATGGTGAATTTAACTTCTTATATCCATATATTATAAATTATTCTAAACACATATATAATGTATATATATAATATTTATAACCTGGTTTACATTATTTATATGATTAAAATGTGATTTTGTTAAGAGGAAGAAAAAATAACATGCAAGAACATTTTTGAGAAACATGGAATCTAACACCCGAAATAGTTATGAGGAATTGACAAATGGGTAATAAGATACTAAAAATATTATTATATACAATATTATAAATATTATTATGGTTCTGGTATAATTTTTTAACATTTTAAATCATCTAATTCAGGAGGATGAAGTCCATACACTTAAAAAGGAAACACAAGGTAATAGATTTCTCTCAATTTATTTTCTATTTTGACTTATTTCTTATTATTAACCTTGTCTCTTTTATATAGTGTATATACATATCCTTGAAATTTAATGTCATGAGTCCATTTTTTATCATGATATTATATTTTTAATGTAATTTTATTCTTTATATATATTATGAGTCTAATGTTTTGTAGTGGTATTAGACACTTTGAAAAGATTAACGATTATTCACATTGATAATGTTTAAAATGATTTACAATATAAATTCCTTTTGTGAATGTTAAATTTATCCCGAAATAATCAATTCATTATTGTTCTCCTAATTTCTTATATATGGTGTAAATACATCACATTTGTCGTAAAATATCATGATTAATTAATTATTCATGATATTTTGAGTTTCAATTAGAATTATTTTGTCTAAGGGGTATTAGTAAAAACTTACCAAGGGGAAAGAAATTTGATAACCCAATTTCTAATCAACGTTTCATTCTACTACCTCATTTTCATTTATATTATATGATTATGTGTCATGTCCTGACCCTACCCGGGCTCAAGCCGCAACTACCGCAAGCCCGCCTACATAGACCAGGGGCTGGCAACCATCGCCGAAGGCACAACAACTTGGGGAGGGATTTGGTCTAAGTACCTGTACACACACACATATCCCACTCAATGCAGAAGTGTAGAGTAAAAGTAAAAGTAAAGTACCAACTACTATAAATAAACCACAAAGTGCAGCGACCTCTAAACAATACAAGGTAAAATATGAAGGTAAACTGAAAAGAAAAAGCGAAAAAACATGATTCCAACCAGAAAAGTTACACAACCCGACAACAGGTAAACAAAAGTAAACAGCTAGGAGAGTCCCACACAAGGAACCCGACTACGACCACCGCACGCGGTCCAACCTCCCGAACTCCTAAGCTCCAATGAAGTCACGACCATCCTTTCTGTCTTATGTAAGGTCACACCAAGTGCGGGAAAAGTCCATGAAGGGGTTATTATAAAAATACTCAGTAGGATGCCCCGAAAGCTCGAGGGAGCAACAAAGGAGGTACTGAAGAGGTGTGAAATAGATCGAACATAAAAAAGTAAAGGAGTACCACTGATAGTGCAGTAAAGAGTACAACTCAACCCAACAAGAGGAAGGAAGTATACTCGTCCAAATGCAAGGAGCTACAAGCGGTGAGAAAATTAACTTCTCATCAAGTCTTCGCTACCTATAGCGGGAGAGAAGACTCGTCTAACTGTGGGAAGCTAGACGCAGAATACACATGGCATACCCCACAAATATTCACCTCTCCTGGATGGAAAGTAACCAAACCCATGAAGTGGGTACTGGAAGAAGGTATATACATATTCATATGCTCAATCAAGAAGCCCGAATAGGATTGTAAGGAGATATCCATCCCGTAGGTCAACCCAAG
The DNA here is from genome assembly GCA_963277665.1 of Viscum album. Lineage (NCBI taxonomy): Eukaryota > Viridiplantae > Streptophyta > Magnoliopsida > Santalales > Viscaceae > Viscum > Viscum album. The sequence continues at coordinate 1,245,357,743 of OY728138.1, forward strand.
AAAGTGAGGAGCCAACAGTCCCAGAAGTACACACCATCGATGCCCAACATCCCACACGTCTTTCCTGAACTACATGTCATGGGTCGCAAACCACCGCACCTTGATACTATCCTCTTTGGGTGATACTGACTATACCTCATTGTTTTAGGCCGGGTCACAAGGACGTGTCTCAGTGGGGAAAGCACCACTCATCCTTGAGAGTTCAAGGGTAAGTCAAACCACACCACGTCACTGCCAAACATTTCATATCACTGACCCATACAACCAAGGGTCCCGTTCTGGATGTAATGGAGAAGAGCCACATGCTAGCCTAGTAGCAATGAATGAATTTGAGAGAAGTCGTCCGGTAACCCACTGCACAGCCCCACTGGAGGGTAAACCCTAAGAGGTCGTTAGGTAACCCACTGCCCAGTCTCTTCGGGAGGGTAAAACCTATGAAGTAATTGAGTAACCCACTGGTCTGTATCTGCTGGAGGGTAAACCCTAAGAGGTCATTGGTTAACCCACTGCCTAGTCTCTGCTGGAGGATAAACCCAATGAAGTCAATGAGCAACCCAATGCCCAGTATCTGCTGGAGGGTAAACCTGAAGTGGTCGATGAGCAACCCACTGCCTAGCCCCACTAGAGGGTAAACCAGAAGAAGATGATGAGAAACCCACTACCTAGTCCCGCTGGAGGTTAAACCTGAAGAAGTCGATGAGAAACCCACCACCCAGCTCCACTGGAGGGTGAACCCAAAGAAGTCGATGAGCAACCCATTGCCCAGCCTCAATGTAGGGTAAACCCAAATAAGTCGATGAGAAACCCATTTCCCAGCCTCACTGGATGGTAAACCCAAAACTGATCTGGAAATCCCAACTGGAAACAACCTTCTGAGTGGAGAATCAGTGCCCGCGTAAAGTATTGGTCACAACGAATCCACCAAACCCTACCTAGGAACTCGAATGGACGTGATACTGAAATCCCAGATGGATAAAGGGAAAAGGAAACCCAAACAATGTTGCCAATCAAACCATCAAAAATAGAACCAGGGGTAACCACTCAACCCTGGTGGTCTGAACCATCAAGAACAGGACCAGGGGGACCCACTCAACCCGGCTGGTCTAAACATCGCTACAGAAGGACCCTCTGTGTCACAGGAGGTCAAAGGTGCGTAAAGGAGAACACACCACACACATGGGGCCCACATGACGTGGGGCCCTGTCTCTAAAGAAGAACACAACGTTCTTAGTTACTATACCATGTACCACTATGAAATCCTGAATATTCCCAGAGTATACCACATTTCCATCCCAAAGGCTATCGTGCACACGACACCCAATGTCGATGAAAAAAGGTGCAAACACAATTTCACCAACATGCTTCCTCCACGACCCTAGCATGGCCAACCAAATCTCTCCAAACATCAACATCACTCACACGGTAGTGAATGCGATCACATGCCAAGGGTTCTATACAAACACCATAGGAAGAACCATCACTTGTACGCATTTCATATTTCCTCATTTAATAAGATCAGGTAAGAGGCTCCGCTCACCTGAACATATTACACTGTTTTAATCATTGTGGAAAAACTTCTTAGATAGACTATCTAATCGCATCCAATGGATAACCGACGTAAAATTTGTCTCACACCGCTTTACGCCCGAACGACGTCCTGTGGTCTGAAGCCTCAGCCCTAAAAACAGTCGGGCACATCACACCATTGCGATTTCCTTGGAAAAGTACGTCAAAATGATTTCTCACCTGAGTGGAATAGATATCCGAAGAAAAATATTCCTTTCGTTAAACCATGCACGAGTGGTTCTACATTGTACCCACACCTCGGTCCCGAAGTGCTGCCATCAGATCACATCGTTGTGATCCTCTCAAAAAAGAAAACAAGATTTACTATCCACTTGTCCGAATCGGACACCCAGTAAAGAAGGTATAAATCATCGCCAACTCCCATAATGACCAGTGTGGGGTCCTCAACACCATGCGTAAATAAAGTGGGTGGATTGCACCATTGCAATGCCCTCAATAAAAACACCCAATAATGATTGCTCACATGCCTCGAACGGACGTCTGATGAAAAAGTTGCGATATGCTGCTCATAGCTTAAAAGACGGGCCATGGGGCTCAAATCTCAACTCTGGCTTCGATGCCTGAAAAACCCTTGTCGATTTTCGTCTTGAAGCCAGGGTCATAACGCAACTGACTGTGATCAAATCAGATATCATAGGTGTCCATGCCGCTCAAAACACGAACAGCTGGAAAAACATCAATCCACTTAACGTACCTATCGTGCCCCCGAGGGCCCCCATATCGGGGGTTAAACCCCCCAAAACCATCTCATATTTTCCACCTCATGTCGAGGTTCGTACTTCCACATATTGTATGAAGAACGTACACCCGTAGTAGAAGATACGGGTGTCTGAAATCAGAGGGGAAGAAACCCCTTGGGCTGGACCGGCCTGGACCGGCCTGCCCAGCTCTCAGTGTTTCCCCGCACCTTAGCCGCATGACATGGCGCTGATCTGCGGTCCACTTGAAGACTGTCCCTTGTGAGTCCGATCGTCTTTCCGCATGAAGACCCGCTGTGAGCGGGTCTTTGTTCCCCCGCAGGGGTTGCGCACTGCGACCCCGATGCTCCCTTGCGCCTCGACGAGCACAGCCTCGCGGCCTAGAGCCACCGCCTCGCGACGATGCCATCGACCCTGCGGCCTAGTTCTACCACCTTGATCGGATGCCCTCGACCCCGCTTCCTGGTGCCACCGCCTGGAGCATAGCCAGAGGCCACTGACTGGACCTGCGCCGTCGCCGACCGTCGCTCGAACCCACCCGAGAATCCAAAAACCTGCTAACGTTGACTTGCACCCGCAGAGGCCTCGGGACTCCAAATTTAAATATGAGAGGTGGGTTGGGATGATTGTAATGTATAATTCTCATTTATGGGATTTTCTCGAAGTCAAAATAGCAATACGATGATACAAATTGAGATCGAGGTAGGTGTGTGAAATAAAAATGTAAACGCACGATCCTACCTTAATGGGTGTTGCCCGACGCTTCACCGATGTACCGCCTGAGCTGTCGCACCTCTCTAGAGAGGTGGATGAGAGGAGGTAGGGGTTCCTCCTTCACTATTGGGAGAGTGAACCAGGGAAAAAGGGTTGGGGAAGAAGGTTGGGGTGGTGTTTATAAAGAAAACAATTAAACCCCCACCCGTCGGCCCCGTACATGAACCCTCAGCAGGTTGGAGGTTAAGCCCCCCCTAGGGTAAAAAACCCATCCCGAGCACAATAGAGGTCTCAGAATTTTAATCCAAGACTTTATTCTAATGTTATAAAACATAACAACTGATGTTGCTAAATTACAAAAACGCCCCTGGTGACATTTTACAAAGAAGGACCACGCCCGAGAAACTTATACCACTCCTAGGGTAAAAGTGACGCTCCAAACTCAATGGTGCCCTTAGTTTTCCCATTTGAGCAACCATTAATGAGATAATTGAGTTAAGCCATTAAATGTATAAAATAATTATTTAATTTATCCATTTCACGTTATGATAATGAGCGAGGAGTCCAAACTCCCCGCACTGACATGTTTTATGTCGTTCCTAGGTAAAAACCCAATTTTGTACCCATTCGTAATCTTAGACATAGGATCCTAATTACCGTTTAGGATTTATCCCATTTATTTGGTGTTTCCAGCATGGACACACATGAAATTTAATTCCGGCCACACCGTGGCGTGGAATCACACGCCGTATAATGGCGCTGCTTTGGAATAACATCAAGAATATTAGAATGTATTTTAAAGCGAAAACCAGGTTATTACATAATTCCCTCCTTCAAAATTTTCATCCCCAAAATGAAAAATTAGGGAACAACTCAGGGTACTAAGCCCACACCTGGCTCTCCCATACCCAGAAGAACTCATGCACTATCCCGCGTCACCGCACATAGACCAAAGTATTTATCCGTTCACGTGAGGTCTGCCCTTGCCGATGACATGCATATGAGCACACACACATCTCCTCAGGTGAGCCACGTGGGATATGTCATGCACCCACTCCAAACCTTGGGGTTAGGGAAAGGAAGTAGGGAACCTAGCCATCCCTTCGCACGATCTCAAATGGCCCAAAAGCTCTTGGGGGTAGCTAACCTCCCCGACTGAACCCCAACGCCGTACTCCATGACTAGAATCACTGTTTGGGCCTGAGATAATTCCAGATGATTCCCTCCTTCAGAATATCCATATGGTGGAACACCCAAGGATATCTGGTCACACAAGGTTTCATTGTTGGTTAAACATGACCAAGACTCTATTTTACGCTAAAAAGGTGAAGGAGTAGCCACCATCGACTAAAGATAAAGATTTCATGCCTTCTATTCAACTAACATAGGGTTACACCGATGCCCCACATCACCCCGGTAATAAATCAAGCAATGAGAAGGGAGAAAATCATTTCACACATAGAGTCTAAAAATTCTACTACAAAAATTAGAAGAGTTGGAGAGCGTACCTCTTATCACATCATGATCTGCAGGATTGTAGACATCCAAAGCTCATGGCTATGCACGGTCCCAACTACCAGCTCCCTAAGCCTGACGTGGACTTCTTGATGGTGATGGGAAGACCTCGTAATGTTTTCCCCACTACCATCTCCTCCCGCTCCTCTGCTAGCACCACCTCTTTGAGGAATACTCCGATCACGTCGCTGCCTCCGCTGTGGTGGTGCGACCACTGCCTGCCCGATGTTCTCAGCACGCCTAGTCAGGTAGTCTCATGCCTGGTGACCTCGCCCATTGCAAGCATAACCCTAACTCTCTCCGAGTATCACTGGTGCCCTCCGATGCCACTATGGTGTCCGACCATGGCCCGAAGTCCACTCACAGAATTCTCTCATCGGCTGAGGCCCTACACTTTGCTGCCACAGTGGTGCATGACCATGTCTCAGAAACCAGTGGGTGAAAGGCCACCAGTGTCGAGGTTCTTCCACATGACGCATTCTAGCTATGGCAGACGTCTCGTCCCTGTCGAGCCTGTTGCCCCCACCAACTGTAGAACGTGACAGGAAGCTCTCTGTGACCAGCACCTTCTCTAGATCCCCAGTATAAGTGGGAATGCCCAAGGGTTCTATGACAGCACAAATCTCTCTGAGGTTAACCTGCTCGAACTTCCGCACTAAAAAGTTTTCATCGTGGACCATGACCAGGGAAAAAAGTGCAAGATATGCGAAACAAGTCGCATACTCAGTCACCGTCATCCCTCCCTGCTGAAACAGCAGGACATCCTGGATCTGAACGGAGCGTAATAAAGAGGGGTAAAAATATTCATGAAACAGGAGCTGAAAGTCGTTCCATGAATGTGACAGCACATCACAAAACTAAGTCCCCAGACTCCCCCGATGCCCAGCTGCCCCTTGAAAAAGGATGGAGGCCAAAGACACCATCAGATCTGCCGATGTCTACACATGCCTGTAAAGGGGAAACACTATCCCCAGCCAAAACTATGTTGCCTGAGGGTATGGCTCACAACTAAACCTCAGCGGTCTCTGATGCTGGAACTCATGAAGCATGCTCAACCTGTGTTCAAGCTCAGTCTGCTCTGCTGAAGCTGTCTTCTTCTCACCAGGTGGGGGTGCTACTACTGGCCCACCCGGAGAAGGGGAATCACATGATGAGTCTTCAACTGAGGCCTCATATCTCACAGGGCCGTCGTCACGAACCAACGCTGGTATCCTGGAAAGCTGTTTTTGTGGAATCATCCTAATATTATCAAGGAGTGTCGCTGTCAAAAGAGTATATATGTATATAAAAATAATGACAATGGGGAGCTGACTCAAGAAGGACAGTCATAGACTCAATCCTATGTGATGCACAAACCAATTTTCCCTGAAACAAGTGTCTCATCACGGTGAGTCGACAAGCGGGTTATCAGGGTCTTGGTGAATGGATACGTCAGCCGTTGCACCATCACTAGACTCCCGGGCCTGAGAGCCGGCCTCGAGACACGTTAACACTGTTTCCCTATATCCCAATCAATTAATATTTAGGTACGTTTGAAAAATGTCCCAAGGAAAAAAAAAACCTCTGATACCACCTTGTCACAACCCGGCCCTACCCGGGCTCGAGCCTCAACTACCCCAATCCCACCTCTATAGGCCAGGGGCTGGAGACCTGTGCCGTAGGCACAACAACACAGAGAGGCCTTTGCCTAAGTACCTGTATACACACACGTAGCCAACTCAATGTTGAAGTGCGTAGTAAAACGAAAAGTAAAGTACCAACTGCTATAAATAAACCACAAAATGCATCGACCTCTAAATACAACAAGGTAAAAGCTGAAGGTAAACTGAAAATAAAAAGGGGAAAAACACGCGCCCAACCAGAAAAGTGCCGCAACCCTGCTATAGGTAATCAAAATTAAAGAGCTGGGAGAGTCCCACACCTGGAACCCGAATACAACCACTTCACATAGTCCAAGCTCCTGAACTCCTAAGCTTCACTGAATTCACGACCAACCTGTCTGTCGTCTGCAAGGGAACACCAAGTGTGGGAAAATCCGAAGAAGGGGAGAGTATAAAGTTACTCATTAGGATGCCCCGAAGACTTAAGGGAGCAAAAAAGGATGTATTGAAGAGGTGAGCAGTAGATCGAACAGATAAAAATAAAGGAGTACCACCGAGAGTGCAGTAAAGAATATAGCTCAACACAACAAGAGGAAGGAAGGAGAATCGTCCAAACACAAGGAGCTAGAAGCAGTGAGAAGATTACCTTCTCTTCGAGTCTTAGCTACATATAGCAGGAGAGTGGACTTGTCCAACCATGAGAATCTAGACACAGAAATCACATGGCAAACCCCACGCATCTTCGCCTCTCCTGGAAGGAGAGTAACTAAACCCAATAAGTGGGTAATGGAACAAGGTATATACATATCCATATGCTCAATAAAGAAGCCAACACAAGATCATAAGGGGATATCCATCCCATAGCTCAGCCCAAGAATGTGAGTCGCCAACAATCATAGAAGTAAACACCATCGATACCTAGCTTCCCACATGTCTTCCCCGAACTGCATGTCAAGGGGCTCAAATCACCACACCATGATACTATCCACATTGGGTGGCGCTGACTCGCCCTCATGGTTTTAGGTCGTGTCACAAGGATGTGTCATGATGGGGAAAGCTACCCTATTCCTTGAGAGTTCAAGGTTAAGTCAAACCACACCACGTCACTGCCAAAGTTGTCACATCGCTGACCCGTACAACGAAGGGTCTCACTCTGGAAGTCATGAAGAAAATCCATAGACTAGCCTATTAACAAGGACTGAGTCTGAGAGAAATCATTGGGTAACCCACTTCCTAGCCCCACTAGAGTGTAAACACTAAGAGGTCGTTAGGTAACCCACTGCCCAGACTATGCTGGAGGGTAAACCCTAAGAATTCAATGAGAAACTAACTACCTAGTCTCTACTGGAGGGTAAAACCTAAGAGGTCATCCGGTAACCCATTATCCTATCTTTTCTAGAGGTTAAACCCTAAGAAGTAAATGAGAAACCCACTACCTAGTCTCTACTGGAGGGTAAACCTAAAGAGGCTGATGGGCAACCCACTGCCCATCCCTACTAGAGGGTGAACCCGAAGAAGTCGATGAGTAACCCAATGCCCAGTTCCACTGGAGGGTAAACCTAAAGAAGTTATTGAGCAACCCACTACCCAGCCCTATTGGAGGGTAAACCCAAAGAAGTTGATGAGAAACCCACTAACCAGCCCTGATGGAGTTAAACACGAAGAAGTCGATGAGCAACCCACTACCCAACCCTACTAGATGGTAAACCCGAAACTACTCTGGCCATCCCAAATGGAAACAACCTCATGGGTAGAGAATCAGTGCTTGCATAATGTATTGGTCACACCAAATCCACCAAACCCTACCAGGGAACTCTAAGGGACATGATACTGAAAGCCCACAAGGCTAAAGGGAAAAGGAAACCCAAACAACTCTACCGATTAAATAGTCGAGAACAGAACCAGGGGTAACCACTCAACCATACTGGTTTAAACCATCGAGAACAGGACCAGGGGGACCCACTCAACCCATCTAGTCTAAAAATCGCTACAGAAGGACCCTCTGCATCATGAGATGTCAAAGGTGCGTAAATCAGAAAACGACACGCACATGGGGCCCACATGATGTGTAGCTCTGTCTCCAAACCAAGCAAACAACATTCTTAGTTACTAAAAAATGTACCTCCAAGAATTCCAAAATACTCCCACAGTATACCACATTTCCAGACCAAATGCTATCAAGCACACGACACCCAATGTTAACGTAAAAAGGCATAAAGACAGTTTCACCATCCTTCTTCCTCCACGGCCCTAGTATGGCCAACCACATCTCTTCAAACATCAACTTCACTCACATGTGAGCAAACACGATCACATGCCAAGTGTTCTTTACAAACACTGTAGGAAGAACCATCACCCGTAATCCATTCATATTTCCACATTTAGTAAGATCACATAAGAGGCTCCGCTCACCTGAACAGATTACACCATTGTAATCCTCGTGGATAAACACGCGAGATATAATTTTTACTCGCCTCCAATAGATATCCTACGTAAAAGTCATCTGACACGGCTTTACGCTCGAACGGCGTCCCGTGGTCCTGATCCTCAGCCCCAAAAATAGTCGGGTGCATCGTACAATTGCGATCCCCTTGAAAAAGCACATCAATAGGACTGCTCACATGAGTGGAATAGATATCCAGAGAAAAAGATGCATTTTGTCAGACCTCTTACGATCGGTTCTACGTGGGACCCACACCCCGATCAAGAATCGCTGCCAACAGATCACACCGTTGCGATTATCTCAAAAAAGTACACAAGATTGACTATCCACTTGTCTGAATCGAACACCCGATGAAGAAGATAGAAATAACAGCCAACTCCCAAAACGACCCTCGTGGGGCCCACACCACCATGTGGAATTAAAGTGGCCGGATTTCACCATTGCAATGCCCTCATAAAAACACCCAATAACGACAACTTTTATGCCTCGAATAGACGTCTGATGAAAATGGTGTGATAAAATGCTCGCAGTTTAAAAGACGGGTCATGAGGCCCACATCACAACTCTATTATCGATTCCAGAACACTCCTTGGAAATATTATTCCTGGCGCCAGGGTCACAACGCCATTGATGGCGCTCAAAACGGACATCAGAGGTGTCCGCACCGCTCAAAACATGAACCCCTAGAAAAACGTCAATCCACTTAACATATACGTTGTACCACAGAGGCCCCCATATCAGGTGTTAAAACCCCCAAAAACATCTTATGTATTCCGCCTCGAGCTGAGGTTCGCACTGCCAAAGACGGTATGCGAAATGGACACCCATAGTGGATGATACCGGTGTCTGAAATCAGAGGGAACGACACCCCTTGGGCCGAACCGACACTCGTCGGCCGGCCCGTGGCTCAGCCACTCGCCCCTGCGCTGACCCGCGGTCCACCCGTAGACCGGACCTCTAGGGGCACGTCATCTTGCCACGTGAAGACCCACCGCGGGCGGGTCATTGTTCCCCCGTTGGGGTCACGCGCCGCGACCCCGGTGCTCCCTTGCGCCCCAGCGAGCTCAGCCTCGCTGCCTGGAGCCGCTGCCTCGCACGGACCCCCTCGACCCCATGGCCTGGTTCCACTACCTCGCACCAACGCCCTTGACCCCGATGCCTAGTGCCGCCGCTTGGAGCCCTGTGAGAGGCCACCACCTAGACCTGCGCCGCCAGAGACTGCCGGTCAAACCCACCAGAGAACCAAAAAACCCGCTAACTTTGACTTGCATCTACAGAAGCCTACGGACTCCAAATTTAAATCTGAGAGGTGTGTTGGAAACTCGGAATGTATACTACTCTTTTATGGGATTTTCTTGAAAATCAAACATCAATACGATTCTACAAATTGAGATCGATGTAAGTGTAGGAAATCAAAATTTAAACGTATGATCCTACCTTAATGTGTGTTTCCCAACGCTTCACCGATGATCCGCCAGAGCTGCCACGCCTCACCGGAGAGGTGGAGGAGAGGAGGGGGGGGGGGGGTTCCTCCTTCACTATTGGGAGAGTGTTCCAGAAAAGCAGGGGGAGAAGAAGGGTGGGGGTTGTGTTTATAAAGAAAAAACTTAAACCCCCACCCGTTGGTCCAGTACCCGAACCCTCAACAGGGTCAAGGTTAAGCCTCCCATAGGGTAAACACCTCCTCCCAAGAACAAAGGTAGTCTCAGAATTTTAATCTGATCCCCCATTCAAATGTTATAAAATTTAACGACTGATGCTGCTAAATTATGAAAACTCCCCTGGTGACATTTTCCATAGAAGGGCTGCGCCCGTGAAACATATACCCCTCCTAGGGTAAACAACATGCTCCGAATTGAACGGTTACCTCATTTTTCCCATCTGAAAAACTTTTTAAGATATACTTGAGTTATGCCATTAAATGAATAAAATAATTATTTAATATATCCATTTCACGTTCTGATAACAAGTGAGGGGTCCAAACTACCCGCGTCGACATGTTTTATGTCATTCCTAGGGTAAACACCCCATTTCAGACCCATATGTACTCTCAGACTCAGGATCCGAATTACCATTTAGGAGTTATCCCATTTATTTGGCATGTCCTACATGGATGCATTAAAAATTTAATTCTGGCCACAGTAGGGATCAGAATCGAAAGCCGTATGAAGGCGCTGCTCTGAAATAACATCAAGAATATTTCAAAGTCTTTTCTAGAAAAAATCGGGTTCTTATATTATTTGTATACTTTCATTTAATATATACTTTTGTTTTTAAACTTATTATTATTTATAGTTGATAAACCTAATATACTCGATTATTTATTTTCACATCAAAAATATAATCATTTCAAGGATTTACTTTAAAATATCATTTTTTCGGGATTTTTTACAATCGAGTTTCCATCAGAGGAAATTATTTTATCAATTAATAATTAAAAATTTAAGTGTATTCTCATTTACTAATTCATGAAAAGTTTCAAAAAATTTTACCATTTTACTACTATTTGGTACACAAAATAACTTAGAATTATTTATTATAAAATAGAACTTCATTATCACTATAGTCAGTAAACCTATTTTTAACCGATTTTTTTAATAACATTTTATATTTTTTTAAACAATTTCAATAAGATATACTAAATAAATATTAAATTTTTTTATTTTACCAAATTTTTCAAAAGAATAATCTTGTCTATTTCTTAATAATTCTTTTTTATAACCTTTTTTCCATGTAAAAGGAATGCTATTTTTAACAAATTCCAAACGTATAGATTTACCCACCGTAATTTATTTGAAGCATACATTTCATGTTTAAAAGGTTAATTTTTAATGAAATTTTTTTTCAAATTTTTTTTCAATGAAATTGGTCTTCATAAATTTCAAATTATATTTATTTTAATATATATAATATCACTTATTTGATTGTATCATTAATTAGTAAAATACTGCCTCATTATTGTGTCATTTATAAGAATATTTATTTTATGTATAAAAATTAAAAATAAAATATACTGATGTAGGAAATATGTTTTATCATTCTAATTACTATTTATAATCGAATAGATTAATTATATATCCTCATATAAATTTTTTTTACTAAAATAAATTTTCTTTTGTTATTTTTGTCTTTACTTTAGAATATTTAATACAAAATGTCATTATCACTCCCATGTAGCTCTATGAGGTCCCAAAATCGACCCATGGATGCCCATGGTAGGAAATGTTTCATCTTATAGGGTTAGGAAACGTGTTATGGTTATTTAATATTATTGTAATATTATTTTTTAACCTTATTTACTCCATTTACCCCTTTAAACACGGTAAATAAAATATTTACTAAAGTAAACATTCATAATGTCTAAAAATAAAAATTTCTTATTGACACAATTTATATATACTAATTCCAAATATAGAATCCCTTTTTCTAAATTCAAAACATAAAAGTTGATGAAATTAATTTAAAATCAATTCCCATTGTCAAAACAAAAAGAGTGTTTTTATGAAATAATAACTATAAAAAAATTCACAATTGTTTATCTACATTTTAATCGTGATATTACATCCAATGACCAAAATTATATAAAATGAAAATTATATAATCTAATGATACTTAAAAACCATTCAAATTTATAATTTAACTATAAAAAATCTTTCAATTAAAAAAGATGTTTTTAATTAAAATTTAGTATTTTTCACTATTCCTAAAAAATTTCATGTTTTCAGAAAAGTACCATAAATTCACCCTATGATAATTTTGATTATTAAAATTAAAAAATGAATCCCATCTTGAAAAATAAAATTTATAAAATTTTGAAAAGACGTTATTAATTTTCATAACGGCTAATTTGATTGGTCGCGGTGTGTTAGAATCTCAAAGTTGCGTACAATGCATGATTTTTTCATTATTTGAAGGGAAACGTATAGTGGAAGTTTGTGGTGTTAAAAAATGTGTCATTAATGTAATAGATAATTGATCTAACTATTGGATTTGGGCTTAGGGTGGTTCTAATATTAATATTAGATTCCTATGTTAGAGTCATCTATGGGAGAGACAATCCATAGAAATTGTTTATGTAATTGAAATATGGTTGTTAGAACCACACTATAAGATCATTATAGCCTATTATATATGTTTTTTGGTGACCATAAAATATCATTACATCCAAAGACATTTTACATCATGTGATGTATTGAGATGTGAACAATGAAGCATTGTCTGTTTGGAAAATTGAATAATGATTTGAGTAAGAAAAAAAGTATCAATAGTTTATATATATACAATAGAGGTTCTTATGATAGGAATATTGATGGGTTATGTGAAACATGAAGTTGACTTAAAATTATAGTTTATTAAAAAATGGTGGATTTTTATTGGATTTTGGGGAATAAAACAGGCAGGTGTGTGCGATGATGGTGGATGACTTTATATAAGAATGCACCATGGAATGTGATAGGGGTACCATGAAAATGGGGTACGCGGGATTATTTTTCACAAGCCAATTAGGGATTTTCTGACATATTATGGAAAAAATAATGGAAATAGTATTTTATATTTCATATCCAGACATAGACTTGAGGTATGTTCTTAATTTTAATTTAAATTTCATTTGTTAAATTTCCTATTTATTTAATTGTTTGGTTGAAATGTGTGATGAACCTGATGTGGGTCGTCCACTGTGGCGCTAATAAGTGAGGATTGGCTTTACATCACTCAGCTCATAGATAAGGCACGGGTGAAGCCATGTAGCTTTATCGGTTTAACGCACGGTCTTCCTGATGCGAGGATGATTAAGTAACCAGATAAAGTTTATTTTAGTTACTCTTGGTCATTATTATATTTAATAGTATTATTATTATTATTATTACTTAACTCATTAATTAATTTATTTTATTAGTTTATTTTATTTTATTACATTATTTTATTTCATTCTATTTTATTTCAGATTAGTTAAAATGTTCATTAATTTTAGGTTAGTTACCCCTTTGTATGTTATTTTATTATTGTCTTAATTTTGTACCTATTCTTTTTTTATTATTATAATTTTATTTCGTTTGTTTATAATTTTATCCTCATTTTATCCTCTCCCCTTACCTTCCATAGTCACCCTCACCCCCTTCTCTCCTACCTGCTCAGCCCCTCCCCTCTCCCCCATTCTGTCTTCTCTCCCCCATCACCTCTTCACTCCCTCGCGGTCATCCTCTCTCCCTCTCCCCGTTTCTCCCCCCTCATCCGCCATGCTCCCCTTCCCCTCCTCTTGCCAGACCTATAACAGAATTCATGCTCCCCTTCCCCTCCTTCCACCGGACTAGAAAAAGCCGCCCCACACTCCCCTTATCCACCTCCAACCAGAAAACCACTCTGCACACCCACTCATGCCCGCCGGACAGCCACTGTGCATGGCCTTACGGTTGTAATTCTGGCAACCTCTGGCCGTGTTTCTTTCTGGATATTTCTATAGTTAGGGTTTGGATTAAAATTTATTTAATTATTTTTTAATAGATTAAATTGTTAATAAATTTATTTAGTTATTGTTAATTTTTTTGGTTGTTGATGTTTTTGCTGGGTCGGAGTTGAAATTATTTTGGTCTACTGTTTTAAAACCTTTTTTCGGCTCTTTTCGGTGCGACTGTTGTGCAGCGGTAGTGTTACGTTGTATCACAAATTTGTTCCTACTTTAAGGTAGGTGTTTTCACATGCTTAGGATTCTTGATTAATTATTTTTCTGGTTTAATTAATTTAATATGTAAAATAGCAAATTTCTACTGAGAGTTTCTCTTTTTGTTGTTATAATTTGGTGATTTTTTTTACTAGTAGCATATTTATGTTGTCCAGGTTTTTACTGAATTGTGCCGATAGTTTTGAATAGATACAGTAGCAGAAATATTATTTTAGTTATATTCTTACTATGTGTTTTGTTATAAAGGTTGATTGAGCGGGTTTTTTGTAACACCCCAGGTAAATAAAGAATATGACATTATCATATTTATCCATATTTTTTAATTAAATATTAATATTACTTTAAGGTGAATGCTATGATCGAGGGCGTACCCAATACAAAACAATGAGTTTCTTTAAAATCTTACATTACACTCTAATAATAAAATAATATTATTTTAAAAGGTACTTAACGCCTAGCCGTTGTATTGGCAGGAATGAACGGAACTAACTAAAAAATGATTATATATGTTTGTCAAATATTTTTACTTTTATCTAATAAATGTTGGAGGCTAAAAATGAAAATGAATCCAATTTTAAGCATAAATATTCTAATATTATTTAAAAGGTCGATTAACCACCTTTTGATGGAGAACCCTTTTTAAATATACTTTTGAAAATTTTATATGTTGTATTTGAAAAAATATTTTTTTTTAAAATCTGGACATCAAAATTTACTTTGTGTAAAATTTTGTTATTTTTCCGATAAAGATCATTTTTATTGATAATGTTTCATTTTAATTAAAAAAATCCTTCTAATATGATTTATTTATATGGAAAAATTATATTTTTAATTTATATTAGATTGTATTTAGAATATATTTTTACCATTTAATCTAATGTTGGTCATTGGAATTAATTTCACTTAGAAATTGTACTTAAACTAGTGTCAATCTTTTAATAGATATTATTTCATAAAAACAAGCTATTTGTTTTGACAGCGGGAATTAATTATTAAATTAATTAATTCAACATATATGTTTTGAATTATGTAAAATAGAAATCATTATTGATTTCAGAATATAAAATATATCTTAGGGTGAATTTTTGGTATTTTTCTAAAAAACTTCATTTTTTGATGAATAGTGAAACCACTAAGTGGTAGTTTAAAAACTGATTTTTCGTTTAAATGAATCATTACCACTTCTGTGATTTGAATTTCAAAAATACTACATACATGGTTTTCATTAAGATGTAAAATGTGTTTCAATTGGCTTAAAATAGTTTTTTTTTGTGAATAGTAACTTTTAGGTTTTTAATCGCGATTAGAGGTAATTAGTGTAATTTAAGGTAAAAATAATTTTTTAATAATAAGAAATGACCTATACACATGTTCTACCCTCATTTTATGTTTCATGGGCGACCATGAAAATCCATAGGTCAACTTGGGGACCCCATGGAGCCACTTTGGTTGAAAAATGACATAAATAACTTTTTATTTAAATTTAAAATAAAAATGTCACAATCATGAGTTGATTTACTAAAACAATTTTTAAATGGGGTCATACAAGTAATATATTTTACTAAAAAAATTTATTAGATATCTAAAAATATTTACTACATCATGATATTTTTTTTATAATTTTTAGACATTAAATAAATTAAATTATTTATGACATCATGATGATGCAGCGATTACCTCATTAATAAAGGATTTAAATAAAATGAAAAGATAATGTTAAAACTATAATCAAAACTTTTCAAAGACCTATTTGATGAGTATATTTCGAACCCTAACCACCTTATCCTCTAAATACATCAATGTGGGACCTTTAAAATTCGAATCTCATTTGAAAATAAAGTAACATTTTGTAACATTCCAAGAGTGCCCCTCCTCTTCTCTTATAAAAGGCCCCCATATATACCACCTTACCCTCACCTCTCAAGCCTTTGGTTCGGACAACCCCTCCACATTTTTTTCTCTCCACATCCCTCTCTTACTCCTAGAAGCCTCACTTTGGGTAGAAGTTATCCCAAGGATGCCTTTGAGCTCAAATCAAAGAGAGATACCTGAATTTAAGATAATGTCTTCACTTGTGTTATTTTGTTTTATTTTTCTTCTCCAACCCCCTAAAAGATTTTTATTCATTTTTTTGTAAAAAATATAGTATCCTCAATATTCTTGGATGTTTTTATAATAATGATCCGAGCTACACTTAGACACACCTACATCTAATGGTTAAAGAACATATTGTTTCTTTGGATGGTGAATTTCTGCCTCACGAAACAATGATTGTTCAATATTCTATTAACACCCTAAAAGGTGGCCATTAAGATGTCACTATATTTATATATGATATATGATAAGTTTATGTTTTACATAAGCTCTTTTATTTTTCATTTATGGCATACCTTTATGGTTTCCATTATGGTTAAACGTGATATCTTCATTTTAGGAAGTGTGGACTACCACCCCCTCAAAGTGATTTGATTCGTTAATACCATATTTGGTACGTATAAAGGATAGATTTAATGATATTATATATGATAACATACTCTAATTATAATACAATTATGTATCATTATGTTTTAATTCCATTAAATAAGAAATAGAAATGGAAGTAGCGTTCATGCGTACGTACGGCTTACCGTCTCCAGGAACGGTGCATTTCATTTATTACCTCTAAATGTTATGTAATATTATAAATGCATGTATATAATGGGTATATATGATATATATGATATCAAAATAATTAATATAATTCAGTATATAATATATATTTTACCCCATGAACAACTTGTAATTATAAAGAGTTTATTTTTGACTCAATTAGTAATGATCTACAAAACGACCATTATTAACTTATATAATTACATAGTGTTCATAGAATGGCAGTAAGTGATATTAAAGGAATAATTAACTTGAATAAGGTTTTTAAGAAAGTAGAAATTAACTCAAGATTATTATTCAGGAGGTTAAAGAACGATCGAGTCAAGTCGGGCCCGAGGTAAGGGATCCTACCTCTCTCATTGTTTTTAAGTACTGTCTTTTATGTCATTTATTTTATGGTCATATTTATTATGTTTGGGGATGTTATTTTATATTCCTCATTCTGTAATTTTTATGTTCATACTATTCGAGACCCTATTTTATCTCATAAATCCATTTTTGGAAGTTTTAATTGGCGCCGTTAGGATGCCGAAATTTCGTAAGGGGCTTTTTATCTCACTTGTGTTTTCGTGAGATTCATGCTACATTTTCAAATATTTCCTTTTAAGTGGTGTATGTACTGTCCATTATTCTACTCTTTTTGTAACTTACTTTTTTTATGAGTATTTACATCAATTTTTTATAGTCCTTCTTTCATGAGGTTTACGTTTTGAAAGTTACCCAAATCGGTAAGGGAACCTTTAACCCTCCTCTCTTTAAAAGACTTAATTTGTTATGTCTTTTAATTTTCAACTTATTTTTTGGGGATATTTTATTATATATCCTAATTGCCGTAAATTTTATGTCCATGTGATGAGATACCCTTTATCTCTCTCATCAACTCTTTTTCTAAAATTTGATGTGACACCGTTAGGCTGTCAAGGGAACATCTTAACCCAATTTCTATTTCTTTGGGTTCAACATATATTTATTGAATATGTAATCCTTTGAATATGTGTGAATGACAGTTGACTATTTTACACTTAATATCCACTTATATTTGGTGTATTTATATTTTTCACATGTAGTCATGAGATTTATTTATCCTTAATTTAAGGATACCTTCTTTATAATGGATTTCATCTCATTTTACATTTCTATTGAGTCTTCATTGTTGTTATGCACCAGTTCACTCTTATATGGTGTATATACTGTCCTTTGGAATATTATATCATGAATCCATTTTTTCTAATGATATTATAATGTTTTGATTAAATATTATTCCTCAATTATTGTATTCAAGTGTCTCTCGTTTTGTTTAAACCCCTTTTAATAAAATATCGTTTTAAATGTTTTAATGATTTATTATTATAAATATTTCTCATTAATATCCATGTTTTCAAAATGGGTTTAAGTATTTCTTTATATGGATATTAATGGTTGAAAATGTTAAAAGCTTTAATATGGTATGAGACACATTGACTTAAAAATCTATTTATTAAATGTTTTAAATGGTTTTGAAAATGGTTTTTAGAATGGATATATTATTTCAATATCTTAAAATGTTATATTGTTATTGCAATGTGGTAATGTTATCATTCCATTATGCTTAAGTTATGTGTTATGATTATGTTATGGTTCTTGGGCATTGTTATGAAGACGGGTGGTTCCATGATAAAATAATGGCGTGTGAGCCCGATATAGCTCTCCAATGCATTGGGTAACGCAAAGGAGTTATACGTTAAGGTTTCTCTTATGAGATTTAGGGAATATACTGTGATGGGTATTCCAAATGTAACCAAGAGGGTTACTCCCTATGTAATAATTTTATGAATGCCTCAAGTTACCTTTATGTCTTATGATTTCTATGATTTATTCATGATTTTATGAGGTATGTTATAGTGATTATGTTTTATGGGTAAAGTATGATTTCATTCTTATATATATATGTACACATGTTTCCTTTCCATACTTTTTATTACCCTTAACGAGCATTTTTTCTCATCCCAAGTTTTTGAAATTTTTTTCACAGGTCAAGTGAATTGTACATGATATGATGATAGTGTCAAGGAATTGTCAAGAAAGAATCCATGTTTTATTTTAAATATGATTCCATTGATGGAAAAATGAATACTATCTTTTATGTAACAACTTTGTTTAAATGTGGAATGTAATGCAATTTTTATGATCTAATTCTATAAAACTCTAAACCAGAAAAGATCCTCAATGTGTAATCTTGAAATAACTCAAGATTAAGTAAGGTTTAAGGATGGGCCTTATAGTTTTGGAACTGTTAAATCGTGTTGTTTTATTTTCATTAAAACTGTTAAACCAACTTTTCTAATGTTTGATAAATTTTAGTTCAGTTCTTGAAATTGTGTATTTGTTTATTGCATTGTGTAATTGTTGCATGTTGAGTTCTATTTATGAGGATCTTTGTTGTTCGTAATACCTCTAAATGGTTTATTAATTTATGTTGGATATGTAAGTGTGGTGTTTGACTTAGTTGACATCCTAGGTGTACGGTGTTTGACTTAGTTGACATCCAGGTGTGTAGTGTCCTGACCCTGATCATTAGGGTGAACGTAGAACTGTCAGCAAAAAAGGGGAAGCCTAGGTATTAGGTGGGATGACTAGATCTAGTGTGCTAATGATACAAGAGCAGCCTCAGACTAGTTTGACTTAGCTGGTTTGATGTAGACAACACTAACTAAACATTGAAGGATGATTGGAGACCACTAGGTTATGGAGGTGTTTCCCTCCTAGTGGATCGTGCATGAGAACGTAAAAATTTTATGGATTGATTTCCTTTGATCTCCGAGATGCGATGTTCTAGGGTCCCACTCAGCTTTAGTCCATATAGGGACACTCCCTCTTTTGTTGCTCCTGTGCAAATTTATAGTCATCACTGGTTGGTTGTGTCACATCTGTGGTGTCGGAATGGTATGTTTGTTTTCATTTTCTCTTTGTACAAAAAAGAAAAACTATTTTCATTAAAATGTTAGTGCATTTATTTATTTCCTATAAATAAATCTAAAAACTGTCTGGATCATATAACCTTTACATGAAGATTATTTTCTCTAGTGCCATCCTGCTGAGAAATTGCTTACACCCTACATACACACTTGGGTGTAGGTATATTTTATTACGTCTGATGTAGGAAAAGGAAATGGTTGTGGGGGTGGTGGTCTGAGACATTAGCTACTTCTTTTGACTTGGAATTTGTGGTATAGGCCTGGAAGTGTTATCCCTATATTAGGTGACAGTTTTTGACTTGGTTTTTGGGTTGGTTTTTGGTCACCATTATTTTCTTTGTGTTTTTTGGTTTTAGTTATACATATAACTCAAAACATGGTTTGATTAAAGGCTTGTTTGGATTTTGGTTTTGTTGTTTTTTTGGATGTTTTTCCACATTTATTAGGGTAAATCGTTCCCCTGTTATTATGGTGTTACCCAGGAACATGTGCTAGCCCGTGGGGATCGGGAACGCCCTTTGGGCCTTTCCTTGGGCCGGGTCGAGCGTCGTATCAGATGGCGACCTGATTTGGTTTGTGAAATTATAATCTACCTATGGGTTGATGTTCATAATGGTAAGTGTTTTATATAAATGAATATGATCTTGTGATAGGACATGTTTAAGAAAATATACTTAAATGGACTGAGTATGAATGTACCGTCCTTGTGGATTCCATAGTAATGATTGATTCACGTTTTGTGTTGAATTCTTATCGATTTTTGGGTGCAATGACATAGTAAATTGGTAGGGTATATTATGAAAGATGTGTTGAGTGTTGTAACCCACTCTCTTGGATTTTAATGATCACAATCACTCTCATCGTGATCTAATGTTGTTTCAAGTGTTCTTGTTAACAGGCATGATTTCAGGAGCAAGAAGTGGCAAAAAAGGAAAAGTGGACTGTTTTCAAGTCCACCGGCCAGCCGGTGTGGGACCACCGGCCAGCCGGTAATGGCACCGGCCAGCCGGATCCAGCCCATCGGCCAGCCGGTGGACCAGGCAGAAGGCCTTGCCCTCTGCCAGGTGCCACCGGTCAGCCGGTGTCTGGCCACCGGCCAACCGGTGGCCCCAGACAGAATGGGATGCCCTCTGTCCAGACCACCGGCCAGCCGGTGGCCTCCTCGCCGGCCAGCCGGTGGAACTCCTTGGAATAGTGAGACCTACTGTCTCACCACCGGCCAGCCGGTGGCCTTCTCACCAGCCAGCCGGTGGCTCCTGGACAGAAGCACTCTCCACCTTCCAATGCACCGGCCAGCCGGTGGATCAGCACCGGCCAGCCGGTATGCTCAGTCAAACTAGCCGTTAGGCTTTGACCAGGCTGGCCCACTTGATCCCCAACGGCTCCGAAAGCCCTCCAACGGCTATTTTGAAGTATTTGGGAGTATTTCTCCTATAAATAGACGTCCATGGATGCCGGGAAGACTACCGATCATATACCGAAGCATACCAAAGCTATTTTGATCATTTGAGGCTCCTACGACAATTCTCAAAGGCCACTTGAGATCCAATTGCCATCCTTGAAGCTTGGGCTGCCTCTACATCAACTACACTCACCTCTTGGCACTCAAGGCTTCCTCTAGTTTGTTCTAAATTATTTACTTCATTTGTTTAGTTCTTAATTGGGTTTGTATTAAAACAAACCACCCTTTTTCTTCCTTCTTTCAACTTGGGTTTCTTGCTACAACCATAATAAAGAAGCAAGCTGTAAGAAGGTGATCTAGCCTACCTTAAAACGGCTAGTGGGTTTCTTGCTATAGCCATTAAAAAGCAAGCGGTCGTATAAATCTCCCAACGGTTGAGTTGGGAGCGGAGACGTAGGCTTGAGTTTAAAGCCGAACTCCGTTATCAATTGTGTCTTGCCATTTTACTTTCCGCTGCATTTAAATTTGTTTTAAATTGTTAATTAATTTTAAAAAGGCAATTCACCCCCCCCCCCTCTTGCCATCACCTCCGACCCAACATTTGGTATCAGAGGGAGCGTTTGTGTAATACCTTAACCGGTTACAAACAAAAAATCCATAGTGATGGCTTCTTCCTCACAAGCACCCGAAGGGTATTCCATGACTCGGGCTCCAAACTTCGATGGAACCGATTACACATATTGGAAAACACGAATGATTACTTTTCTTAGGAGTATTGGCTATCCTATATATAGAATTGTTATGCAAGGCTACACTCTTTCTAGTAAGGATGAATCTAATTGGACCCCCGAAGACATTGCCAATTTTGAGCTTGATGGCAAAGCCATGAATGCTCTTCATTGTGGGTTAGACCGTAATGAGTTTAATCGTATTTCTACTTGCACCACCTCACACGAAATTTGGAAACTTTTGGAAGTGACCCATGAGGGCACTAACAATGTCAAAGACACTAGGTTAGATATGTATCGTCAAGACTTTGAGAGTTTCACAATGCACCCACACGAGTCAATCACTGAAATGTTTACTCGTTTTACTGATGTTTGCAATGGGAGAAAGTCCCTTGGTGATGATGTTTCAGCAGAAACAATGGTGAAGAAAATTCTTTGGGTCCTACCAAGCTCTTGGGCACCAAAGGTGACGGCAATCCAAGAAGCGAAAGATGTCAAGAAGATGCCGGTTGAAGAACTCATAGGGTCACTCATGACTTATGAGATTACCATGAAGAGGCAAGCCGATAAAGAAGGAAAGATCTTCAAGGAGAAAAAGAACATAGCTTTCAAGGCAAAGGAAGAAAGATCCTCCGATGATAGTGAATCCGAGATGGCTCAACTAGCAAGGAAAATGAGCAAGTTCATGAAGAAAAAGAAGAAATTTCAAAAGGCACGAAAGGAAGAGCCAAAGGCGGAGAAAGAAATCACTTGCTTTGAATGTGGAAAGAAAGGCCACATCAAACCGGAGTGCCCCATTTTCAAGAAAAGGTTAAAAGAAAAGAAAAACAAGAAGGCCTTCAAAGCATCAACATGGAGTGCAAGTGATGACTCCATGTCTTCAAGCGACTCAAGCGATGAAGATGGAAAATGCCTAATGGCATTTGATGAGGTATCCTCTTCTCACTCTTCTTCTCACTCTTCTTCCTCATCTTCTTCTTTTGATAATAATATGTCTTATGAAGAACTCCAAAATGCAAGAGATCAATTAGAGGAAGGTTTTCACGAACTTACCTCTAAATTTTTGACCTTGAAAAAGAAAAACAAAACTCTTATTTCTGAAAAAGACAAACTTCTCAAAGAGAATGAGGAGCTTTCCCTTAAAGTCAAAAATATTCCAAATGTAGATTCTTTAAATTCTACCATTAAGGATTTGAAGGAATCTCTTGCCAAGTTCACCCAAGGTGAACAAAATTTAACTAAATTACTAGGTTCTCAGCGTTCGGCTAGAACCACACATGGACTTGGCTATAACAAGCAATCCACTTTTACTAGGGCACCCACTACTTTTGTAAGGGGGAGCTCTCAATACAAATTTTGTAATTATTGTAAAAAGACCGGTCACATGATTTATGAATGTGATTGTAAAAATGCTAGGTATGGAAGACCCAAATCCATTACCTACTCGGATGAGTATCATAGAAGGAATCCCTCTAGAACATTATGGGTTCAAAAGTCTCTTTTTGCTAATCTTTCCGGACCCAAACTTATATGGGTACCAAAATCTCTTCTTTCTTGATTTTGTAGGATAAACGCCAAAAGAGTAGGACCTCTAAAGGCTCATGGTATCTTGACAGCGGTTTCTCAAGGCACATGTGTGGCGACCCCTCCGAGTTCAACTCACTTGAAGAATTCGATGGAGGATATGTCACCTTTGGTGATAACTCAAAAAGCAAGATCGTCGGAATAGGTACCATTGGTTTTGGTAGCTCCTCTTTTATTAAAGATGTTTTATTAGTTAAAGGTTTAAAGCATAATTTAATTAGCATTAGTCAACTTTGTGATAGTGGTTTTTCAGTCAATTTTCAAAATGATTTATGCAATGTGTTAGATTTTCAAAACAAGTTGATATTTTCTGCTTCCCGTTTTCAAAATGTTTACATTATTGATTTAAAATCTCTAGCTAGCCAAAATGTTAAATGTTTAAGTGCTCTTGACAATGAGTCTTGGCTTTGGCATAGAAGATTGGGGCATTGTAGCTCTCATTCACTTCTAAAGCTTAATAAGAACAAGCTCATTCATGACCTTCCTAAACTTAAATTTAAGAATGATTTGATTTGTGAGCCATGCCAACTTGGTAAGCAACACAAGTCTTCTTTCAAATCTAAGAAGGAAGTGTCCACCTCAAAATCTCTTGAACTCCTTCACCTTGATCTTTTTGGTCCTACTCCCATAGCAAGCTTAGGTGGAAAATCCTATACCTTAGTTATTGTTGATGACTTTTCCCGTTTTACTTGGGTTTTCTTTTTAGCCCATAAGAATGATGCTTGTAAAACCTTTTTGAAATTCTCTAGGAAAGTAGAAAACGAAAAAGGATATAAAATCATATCTCTTCGTAGTGATCATGGTGGTGAATTCGAGAACAAAGAATTCGATGAATTGTGTTCCTCTCAAGGATACAATCACACCTTCTCATCCCCTAGGACTCCTCAACAAAATGGAGTGGTTGAAAGGAGAAACCGAACTTTCCAAGAAATCGCTCGAACCCTCCTTAGTGAATTCGACCTCCCTCAATATTTTTGGGCCGAGGCGGTAAACACTGCTTGTTATACTATTAATAGAGTCCTTGTAAGACCCCTTCTTAAGAAAACCCCCTATGAACTTTGGAAAGGCAAATTGCCCAAAGTTGGTTATTTTAAAGTGTTTGGGTGTAAATGCTTTATCCTTAACACAAAAGATAACCTAGGGAAATTTGATGCCAAATCCGATGAAGGTATTTTTCTTGGGTACTCCAACTCAAGCAAAGCCTATCGTGTCTTCAATAAACGTTCTAAAACCATCGAAGAATCATCTCACGTCAAATTTGATGAAACTCTTCCAAAACCTCACCCGGTCATTGAGGATGTTGAAGATAAGCTTGATAAGCTTCATTTGGATGATTCCTCTTCTCCTCCCAAGGAGGATGACCATCAAGAACCCTCTTCACCTACTTCGCCTTCCACCTTGCCCATGGTTTGGAAACCTTCTAGAGACCATCCTTTAGAAAATGTCATAGGTGACCTTCAAGCCGGTACTCGAACTAGAAGATCTATCCTCAATGAAGTTGAACATCAAGCCTTCATTTCTCACCTAGAACCTCAAACCGTTAATGATGCCATTAATGATGAGAATTGGGTTCTTGCAATGAAAGAGGAACTAAATCAATTCTCTAGAAATGATGTTTGGACTCTTGTTGAAAGACCCAATGATCATCCAATTATTGGCACTAAATGGGTTTTTAGAAACAAACTTGATGATCAAGGAAACATAACCCGGAACAAGGCTCGCCTAGTAGGTAAGGGCTATAATCAAGAAGAAGGAATCGATTATGGTGAAACCTTTGCCCCCGTTGCTAGGTTAGAATCCATTAGGATCTTGTTGGCATTCGCCGCCCACTTAAATTTTAAGCTTTTTCAAATGGATGTTAAAAGTGCTTTTTTAAATGGTTTTATTTCTGAAAAAATCTTTGTTGAACAACCTCCAGGTTTTGAAGATCCAAAATTTCCAAATCATGTTTTTAAGTTAACCAAGGCTCTTTATGGCTTAAAGCAAGCCCCTCGGGCTTGGTATGAGCGGTTAACAAAATTTCTTTTAGAAAATGATTTTAAAATGGGTCAAGCCGATTGTACCCTCTTTTTAAAACACACTTCAAAAGATCTTTTAATCGTCCAAATTTATGTTGATGATGTTATCTTTGGTTCTACCAAGGAATCTCTTTGTACTGATTTTTCAGATTTAATGAGAAAAGAATTTGAAATGAGTTTTATGGGAGAATTGAAATTTTTTCTTGGTTTTCAAATTTTTCAAAATTCAAAAGGTATTTCTCTAAGCCAAAGCAAATACACAAACGAGCTTCTAAGTCGTTTTGGTATGGATCAAGTAAAGGAAATTAGTACACCCATGAGTACTTCATGTAAGCTTACGTTAGACGAAGCCGGGAAACCGGTGGATAACAAGCTTTATAGGAGTATGATCGGGAGTCTACTTTACCTAACTGCGACCCGTCCTGACATCATGTTTAGTGTTTGCCTTTGTGCTCGTTTTCAAGCCAATCCTAAAGAATCCCATCTTAAATCGGTCAAAAGAATTTTTAAGTATTTAAAAGGATCAAAAAATCTTGGTTTATTTTATCCCTCAAATACTTCTTTTGAACTATCTTCTTATTCGGATGCTGATTTTGGCGGATGTCAATTAGATCGTAAGAGTACTAGTGGAACCTGTCATCTGCTAGGCAAGTCCCTTGTTTCGTGGAGTAGCAAGAAGCAAAATTGTGTTGCTCTTTCTACTGCCGAGGCCGAGTATGTAGCCGCTGGCAATTGTTGTGACCAAATTATTTGGATGCAACACACTCTCTTGGATTATGGTCTTTCCTATGATCATGTCCCTATTCGGTGTGACAACACTAGTGCCATTAGTATCTCTAAGAATCCAATACAACATTCTAGGACAAAGCATATAGACTTAAGACATCATTTTCTTCGTGACCATTTTCAAAAAGGGGATATCACTTTGGACTTCATTTCCACTGATTTCCAACTAGCTGATATCTTTACCAAACCGCTCCCAGTTGACCGTTTTGATTTTATTAAAGGGGAGTTAGGAATGATTCGTCAATGAGCACTATTAAATATTTGACTTTCTTGGCTTGCCTATATTTTATTTTTATTAGAATTTTTTTTTAAACTCTTTTTTTTAATTCTGTTTTTTATATTTTTTATGACTTTTCGTACCACCGGTCAACCGGTGGTACACCACCGGTTAACCGGTGGTGTCGGGTTTTGCTTTTTGGGCCGACCCGAGGAAGGGTTAAAATCAATTTTAAAACCCTTCCTCCCTCATTTCTCTCTTCTCTCTCGGGCTGCTCCTCCTAAAACCGCAGGTTCTCCAAACCCTAGCCTCCTTTCTTGGTTTTTGACCTCTCAAACCTCCTTTCTTCTCTCAATCTCTCTCTTTTTCTTCCTTTTGCCAAATCATGGGTCCTCGCTCTACACGTAAAGGGAAGGGAATCGCTCAAGAAGCTCCTCCTCCTCCTTCAATCCCTCAACTCCCGGACATTTGGCATGACAAAGTCATTTTGCCGGGTAGAGTAATTGATTATCCTTGGCTGTCTACTGCTCGTCTTGAGCTTTTCTCGATCATTGAGTATCAACATTGGCATTCTTTCTTTGAACCCCCTGAGAAGGATGTCATTTATCCTCTTCTAGTCAAAGAGTTCTATGCTCATTTGACGTGGTCCGTTTCTGATGACATTGATACCATCTCCTCCACTGCTCTTGGGCAACCCATCACTATCACTTCGTTGGAGATTGCCCGGATGCTCGGGGTTCCTCATGTTGGACCCCATGCTTTTGCTCAGGGGGAGTTTCCTCGGGACCGTGAGTTTGATATAGCCGTAGCCCTTGAGCATCTCACAGGGCAGCCCTCAGATCCCATTGTCAAGCTCTCCCAGCTTTCTCCTAATCATCGTATTATTGAGCGCCTGATTCAAACTTCTCTTGCGCCCCGTATCGGGGATCATGACAATGTCAAATTCATTGACATTTATCTTCTCTCATTTATCACCCGAGGCATACATTTCAATTTGGTCCGGTTTCTGTTCCGGGCCATGACTTATGTGGCTGAGCACCCGCGCCGGTCCAAAACTCTACCCTACGGACGCTTCTTGACTAAAATCTTTTCATTTCTTGATGTGCCTCTTCATGCCACTTCCTTCGAGCAGCCAACGAAGGATATCATAGTGAATTTTATGATGGTGCAACGAATGACCATCCGTTGGCACCCTTGGCGTCAGGAATGGATTGTGGACAAGGAAGGTCTTCTCAAGGCCTACTCTCCTCAGACTCATTCCCATCATCCTGCCAATGCCATGCCTCCTGCTATAGCAGCTGCCTATCCTCTTTCAGACAGTGAGGATAGTGATGATGATGAAGAGGAAGGATGTGATGACAGAGAAGGTGAGGCTGATGATGCTGCTGATGAGGAGGCTGGAGAGGGTGATGATGCACCTGAGCCTACTGAGGCTGTGCCCCCTCCTGCTGATGCTGGTGGCTTGCCGGTGACGGCTGATCAGATCCTACGCTTTCAGGATCAGATTGAGACCCGGCTCGATCTTCAGTTCTCTTACTTCAGCTCCCAGTTTGATCAGCTTCACTCACAGATTGATTCTCTAGATCGTCGCTTTGAGGCGGTCCAGGCTCCTCCGGCTCCTCCGACCTTCAGGCGCCGCCGTCACTCTCGGCCCTCTAGGAGTGAATAGAGCCGTTCCTGTTTTTTGGCTTGTATTTGTATTTGTATTTGTTTTTTGAACTTCCTTTGTATCGTTTCATCTTTTATGGAATTCAAGTTATCTTATCTATCCATCCTTTTTGTCATTACTTATTAGTATTTTTCTTTCATAATTTTTCTCCTATTTTGATAATCCCAAAGGGGGAGAAAACTTCTCTATTACATAATTATTTATTAAAATGCTCTTTTTACAAGTTTCATTTTAAGTTATTGATGTCATCAAAATCTGTTTTAAATGGTTTAGTTATTGTTTTCAATTGAATTCTTTAAAAAATGGAATTTGGTTGCAATTTCAAAAATAACCCTTTCTCAGTATTTCAATGCTTTCAAGATCATTATATTTGTCACGTCTCTAAGTTTTCCAAGTTCAAATTGTTTATTTAAGTTTTCAATTGACATACCCTTTTTTAAAGCTTTCATACCCTTTTTTTTAAAAAGTTCTTTTTTTGTGATTGTGATCATCAAAATAGGGGGAGATTGTTGTACCCCACTCTCTTGGATTTTAATGATCACAATCACTCTCATCGTGATCTAATGTTGTTTCAAGTGTTCTTGTTAATAGGCATGATTTCAGGAGCAAGAAGTGGCAAAAAAGGAAAAGTGGACTGTTTTCAAGTCCACCGGCCAGCCGGTGTGGGACCACCGGCCAGCCGGTAAGGGCACCGGCCAGCCGGATCCAGCCCATCGGCCAGCCGGTGGACCAGGCAGAAGGCCTTGCCCTCTGCCAGGTGCCACCGGTCAGCCGGTGTCTGGCCACCGGCCAACCGGTGGCCCCAGAGAGAATGGGATGCCCTCTGTCCAGACCACCGGCCAGCCGGTGGCCTCCTCACCGGCCAGCCGGTGGCCTCCTCACCGGCCAGCCGGTGGCCTCCTCACCGGCCAGCCGGTGGAACTCCTTGGAATAGTGAGACCTACTGTCTCACCACCGGCCAGCCGGTGGCCTTCTCACCGTCCAGCCGGTGGCTCCTGGACAGAAGCACTCTCCACCTTCCAATGCACCGGCCAGCCGGTGGATCAGCACCGGCCAGCCGGTATGCTCAGTCAAACTAGCCGTTATGCTTTGACCAGGCTGGCCCACTTGATCCCCAACGGCTCCGAAAGCCCTCCAACGGCTATTTTGAAGTATTTGGGAGTATTTCTCCTATAAATAGACGTCCATGGATGCCGGGAAGACTACCGATCATATACCGAAGCATACCAAAGCTATTTTGATCATTTGAGGCTCCTACGACAATTCTCAAAGGCCACTTGAGATCCAATTGCCATCCTTGAAGCTTGGGCTGCCTCTACATCAACTACACTCACCTCTTGGCACTCAAGGCTTCCTCTAGTTTGTTCTAAATTATTTACTTCATTTGTTTAGTTCTTAATTGGGTTTGTATTAAAACAAACCACCCTTTTTCTTCCTTCTTTAAACTTGGGTTTCTTGCTACAACCATAATAAAAAAGCAAGCTGTAAGAAGGTGATCTAGCCTACCTTAAAACGGCTAGTGGGTTTCTTGCTATAGCCATTAAAAAGCAAGCGGTCGTATAAATCTCCCAACGGTTGAGTTGGGAGCGGAGACGTAGGCTTGAGTTTAAAGCCGAACTCCGTTATCAATTGTGTCTTGCCATTTTACTTTCCGCTGCATTTAAATATGTTTTAAATTGTTAATTAATTTTAAAAAGGCAATTCACCCCCCCTCTTGCCATCACCTACGACCCAAAATTGAGGTTCTGATGTTATATTTTTATGTGTTTGGTGAGATGAATTGTATAGTGGTGGGATAACAATAGTTGTTATGTGGTCTTTTGATGAAGTGTTTGGTTTTTTTGTTGGATAGACTTATGTGGGATTCGTCCTACTATTTTGGTTTTGGTTTTGGATGTTGTCTCATTTTTTTATCGAATGAGTGTGTTGAGATTAGTTTTATGATTGGGTTGTGCCATGGAAGATTTTATGTGGAATGAGACAATGAGAATGGAGTTGTGGGATGATTATTGTTGCATGAATGTGGTTAGAAACTATGTGTTACTTCATGTGACACTATTCCTTGGTAACCATTAGAACATTGAACAAGGAGGAATGATGGTGCCATGTGATTTGGTCATGATTCATGTATATGATCTTGTCGATAGAGTAATTATTGGATTTTCAACAATAGTATGATTCTATGTATGATGTTTCCTTATATACATATCTAGGCAGTATTTCTTTGGATTCCATATGTGGTTGGGGTTGATGGTGATGTTATGAGGTTGATGCATCCTTAAAGGAGTAGTGGGTTCAAGATGGGTATGCCAATAGTAAAATTCCATACTAACACTGCTCCATGGTTTTAATCTCATGAGAGAATGACCTAGTCAAGGATAATCCATGGAATAAGGATGTTAAAATGTGGGCTTCATGGATTGATCCATTGCCTTGGAGGCTTCATAAATCTTGTGTAATGATGATATAGGATGATCCATTATAAGATGGGGATGTTTTTAAATCTCTAAACCTTAGTGTTGTATGCCCAATTTTATAAATATGTTTATCTTCATTAAAATGGATTATGGAATGTTTTCCGGAATATGGAAAGTCCTGGTGGTGTTCTGGGTGTTTGTGGATTGAAACGGTAAAGAAAGAGGATCCAGTTCATTTTCACAGTTGATACACGGTTATCAGTAACTGTATGAAATTTCTATACGAGCATAAGAGTATAGTTTCATGGTTGAGGAAAAAAATACAATGGTGGAGTCTGTAACCATGTCAGCATGGAATAAAAGCTCACTCTATATCCACAGGTGTTTGTACCTTGATTCATATTCATTTCGAGTTCCATTTGATTAAAATTTTATCTCTTGTTATGTATTCAACTATTTTCCTTAATTATTCTAGAATACAATTACTGTGTGGCTTCCACTCCTTTCAATTAACTAAAACTTAAAATTTATAGAAGATTCATTGTTTTGTCCATAAAGGTTTTTTGGGTTCAAATAAATGTCTAAGAGTATGTGAGTAATTTACAATGGACATGAGGTAGGTGGTATTGATTATATTCTCTATATCATCAATGCTTTATGTGTTGATTTTTTGGTTTAATGTAATACATTTAATAAAATTGTTTTTTTTGGCTATGGAATGTGATTTGGGCCTTGTGTGACACGAAAACCACATTATATACCTTATTATGTCAATCAATTAATTGAGATATGACATGGGGTTACCCATGAGTAATTCCAAACCATTAAAAATGGTGAGTCAAATGGGTGGGAATTGAGAGAGTGAAATTTTGATCATTAATATGTTAAGATTGTTAAATTGGTTTATAAATATGGTTTAAAAAGGGGAAATGAAATTATTTTGTGCTTGTTTTTTGAAATTCCATTGGATTTTTTGAAATGGATTTAATGGTGAGATTTTTATTTGATCTAGTTATTGAGTTAAAAATGAATATGATGATTTCAATGTAGGAATTTTTTTAAAAGAATAACTTGGAATCTTGGTGAATTATAATTTTATTCATTATATATTTAAAAAGATGATGTGAAATGAGGGTGTGGTAACTTATTTTTCAGTACATTAAATAGTAATTATTTGAAATGTGTGGAAACTGAAATAAAATATCTAGGACATGGTTTATTTACTCAAAGATGAAGTCTCATGTTTTAAAGTGGTGGATTCCATATGGTTTTAAAGTGTATTTTTATGTTTTTTTTATCATGTATTTCATAAAGAACTAGATGTTAATTATTGAGTTTTGTTAATATGGAATAAGGGGTAGTTTTATTTAATACTATATGTGTTGAAATGAGATAAATAACTTTTATGGTAAATATGATAAATTTTTAATAAAGAATGTAAAAATGTATTGGTGGTATGTGGGGTATTGTTCATGAGGTTATAAGACCATATGTTGGGTTTCGATGAGGCTCTAAACCCCACCCCTATAATGTATATGTTAGGTGGTTGGAATGAGGCTCTAAGAACCAAATTAATTAATACGATATAAATACCAAGAAAATGGTTCCATGGTACATGTTATGTATTTTTTGAGTTAGGATGTTAGATGGAATCATTGTGATACCAAATTCTTGACTAAGTGTCTTTTAATGGGGTGTAAATGTTTGATTTTATAGTGTCAACAGAATAATTGTTGATTGAGGATGTGAGAATGAGGCTCCCTAATCCTAATATGATAATGCATGTTTCAGTTTTCATGATCTTTACTGATGCTTTATGACCACCTATGTGGTGCATGGTTTGGGATGTTGAGTTGAGACTCTATTCTTCCCAAACATATTTACATGTTTTTGTTTTTCAATTGATGGCTCTATACTTCCCAAATGTATGGATATTAATTTATTGTCAGAATTAGGCTTCGTGGTATGTTAACAAATTGTTTTAGTTTGTGAATGTAGCTTGTGATTAAAAGATTGTGTACCCTTTTTCGATGTATTAGAATCCCAGTGTGACCAAAGATAGTTTAGTTGGTTGATTGACATATGGGATCCTACATGTTAAAATGGTAAAAAAATTAATTGACTAATTGTGAAAAATGCATCTCTGGTTCCGTTTTCATTTTTTGTAGCTTGATTACATGGATACACTTTTTACATACTACATATTTCTTTAGGCACTATTTGTGGTGGCCTATATTGTTATACAGACTCCATTATCAGACCGCTATAGGAAATGAGTACCCAATAAAATGGTACTAGTTTGTTAGTATTGGATATGGGGATGGATCAGGTCATTAATTGGTTCCTGGGATAATGTGTTGTAGAATAGTAGTTAACAACTACTTGGGGACCAAGTCAGTGTTCGATATCTTTTAGAAGATTTGGTTTTAGACATCTTTTGTAATACAACATGACTTGTAGTGTATTCATCGTATCATTATAGCATGTTCTACCATGTTACATAATGGCCTTTGATATAGGTTTTTTATTTATGATTTAGATTTGTTATTTTATCTATAGATATAATTTTGGTTGTGTTATTATAATGATAAGAGGTCATATCCTCACCAACGTATTACAATATACCCACACTAGTAGCCGAAAGCCTATGTAATATGGCAAGGATCCCATATGTTCATTTAATAACCCAACTCGGGGCACCTTTTTAGTGGCTAATAAGCTGATAATTTTACAATGAAAAATTATCTTTATATTAACCACAAATTAAACCTAATTCCCCTAATAATGTATAAAAATTAGTTCTCATGTAATTTTTACAACAAAATACTAATAATTTTACATTTCTTTGGAGATACTACAATATAAAAATCTAGCATTTGGTCTTCATCTTCATTAAATTTTATTTTCTAATTTATATATTGACACATATAAATAAGAAAATAAAAAAAACAATAATATTGTATTTAGAAACACCTCCCTTCAATTTTTCATCAATACCAGCCTAAAAAGGTCATGTCAATGTGTTGAAACATTTTTCATTTAGGAAATTTCTAAAACAACAATTTCTTGTTTACTATTTCATTTTCTTCAATCCCCCTTATTTATATGTAATAAAAATAATTCCAGTCGTAGAATGGTGTATCTTTTCTTCTATCAATGCACCATTTATCTTTCTAGTATTTGTTTACATGAGATATGGTAGATGTAGAAATGAAAAAGTATTAAACTAGAAAAATATATACAATTTAGAATATAATTTAATAAATTTTTTTACTTTGTCAATTTCCTTAATCATATTTTTTTTAACAGGAATCCATGATGTGTTTGGTTTCATATATCATGCCTGAATATAACTATTTCTACAATTATTTTTCAAATACTCCAAAATAGTCATTCGTAAAATATTATACTTAATTAATAAAATCATTTAAAAAATTCATCGAATGAATATTCATTCTGATGATTACCTTTTGTATGGAAATTCCCAGATTTCATTTTTCAGTGTAAATAAATAATTGAAATTCTGCCAGTTAATATCATGTTTAATTATATAAAATATTTAAATGAAATTATGATAATTGATATATTTTCATTGAAATACATCAATCACATTTTAGATATCAAATTGGTAAGAATTCTCTATTATAGAGTCTTATCAAAAAAATATCCCTTAAGGGATATTAACTATATTCACATCATAAATAATATTTTATTTCCTTGAAATTCATTATGATTCTAGATTTGGGAATAATACCACAATGTTATTATTAATTGTTTTTTCTATGTTGTATATTCACATCTTCAAGTAATCTTCATTGTATCATATAACTAATTTTTGAAATGATGTTAATTTATTTCATTAACTTGTTTATATTTTGAACGACAATACTTTGATTATGATTTTTATTTTCCCCATATGTTATAATGAATAACCATTGAAAAAAATTACAGTGTCGTTTTTGAATCTAGAATATTTATTATAGCTTACTTTATTTCATTGTTTCTCAGTTTGAGAACTAGTATCACATTAAATTACCTATATGGTTAGAATAAGATACCATGTAAAGGATAAGTGAATAGGGTGGATTATATTTTCTCACTTTTATATTCAGTTGGATTGAAAATTTCTTGTCAACTAGATTATTTGTTTTAGTTTATCACCATGTCCACATGGACTATTCATGCATGTACATTCATTCTTTTTATCACAATTGTATTTGTATACAATTGATTCTTTTTTACTTATCCATGTGTGTAATTTTAAATTAATCATGATATTTGCAGGGATATTCATTACATAGTGTCAAACGTAAGTTATTCAAGATTTTGTGTTGTGCTATAATAAATTATGAACAATCATTTTAATTTTCACCAGTTATCTAGAACCCTCTACACAGATCGTCAAGGGATCTCAATTTCGTTATTAATAAAAATATATAATGAATATTAAACATCATCTTCTAGTGTATTATTAATTTTTAATTTCTTACTTAAATTTCATAGGGTTCTTAATATATATTTTTTAAAAAACTAGATGATTAGATTTATAAATAGGCATTACAAAAATCCCCAATAATTAGGTCATTCTTAAAAAAAATTTCATATACAATCATTAATATCCTTTTCATTTTTTTATCCTTTAATCTAATCCTTGAATTCGATCTACATTAATCTTGTCATAACAAATATCCATTGAACGTTTTTTCATGACAAGTGCGTAAGAACATTTCAAAAAAAATGAATCAACATTTCCATTTTGGGTTCCATTCATTATATGTGTTCCGAGAATTCTCACCAAATCATAATGTACTATAATTATATAAATACATCAATAGAAATTCATTTTCAAAATTTTTATCACAATTCATTCTCAAGGTTGGATTAATTTAATTACTTTTAGGTTATAAGAACTAATTAATATTTATCTTCCAATAAGGATTAAAGATTTATAATTTTATACCTCTATAAGATGATATTTAATAAATTTTAATAAAAAATAATATTTCAATACATTTCAAATATGATTGATTTTGAATGATTTGACTTTAGAGTCTATGTAATTTGGTTCCTCGAAGGTTTTATCCTCCATTAAATGGGATTTAATTTTCATTATGGATTATTCTATCAATATAATTTCCTTTATGATAATATTTTATAGAAATAAAAATACAATAAACCATGGTTTTCTTCATTGTTCTTCATGTTATGTAGATTTATTAAAACACGTGATTTGTTGTTTTTTTGAAATTTAAATCAACTACTTGGGATTCCTTTGGAAATCCATAATTAGTATTACTTATTATGTGCATTATAGATAAGATATTAGTCTTATCATAAAATTTCATAATCTATACTTATATATTTATTGGTTTTAATTCAAACGTATGTATATAAAAACAATTAACATAGTCCATGTTAAGTAATGAGGATGAAACCATTACATTTTTGGCTATAATATAATATTAATTAGGTATTATCTAAATATTAATTCCCCTAGATAGGGTTCATTAAGCCTAAGAATCCCAAATAGTGATTTTTGTTTCAGTAGTACTATTCTCAATATGTTGTGACAAACCACGTTGGGTTATATATAGATTTGTAAATTGAATTACAATCACTAAGTAAATTAATATTTAGGTGTAATTTCTCATTCTACAATAATTTCCATTTTATTCAGATTATTTTTTCATCATTTCATAATTCTCATCATTTATCTTGTTATTATGTTTTTTTATATGGAAAATTTCTTTATTTTTGTTGTACTTTCACTCTATTTTAATATATTTGATATAGGTCACATATTTTAGATTTTTTAAACAATTCTCAATAACATTTTTGGAATCATAAATTTCATGATTTGTAGGAGCCACTAAATTTCTAAATAGGTGTATCTTTCCATGAGGTTAACATTTATTTCAATTGTATCCCTCACTCATTTTTTGATATTAATACAAAATTTTACCCATTCCATTAAAAAATTCCGTACTCTCTCATTTTCATCATCCTGGTGGGCGAACTTCTCATTCACACATATAAAAATTTCACTAATATCTGAACCAATATCATTAAGGAATTTATATTAAATAATTTTTATTGAATCTATTATTCCATCTTATGAATCATCTGAATTATGATCATCACCAAACAAATAGGTTCAATATAAGGATATTTTTTTATGATATTTTTATATCTCATCATAATGGTGAGATGATGAACTACCTGGAGAATTATTTTTTTGGATTTGGTGCTAGTTTATTTTACCACATAATATTTTTTTCTAAAATTATTTATTTCTATTTATAAAAATTGCTTTGTGGGAAAACAAAAAACTCAACCTCATTGTATTATAGGGATGTGATATCATCAATTATTTCATTAAGAGACAATCTATCAAAAAATATAATATTGAAAAAAATTTATTACATTCAATTTATATATATTAATTATTATATCTATTCATTAATGATTCTTATATTAACATATATAAATTTTTTAGTATGTTCTCCATTTTCCATATTGACCAATTATAAATGAATTCCATGTTGGGAAAAGCCTCTGCTTATTTAGATATGTATTTCCTATAGCATTTTGAAAAAGTTACTAAATTTTAATGCAGACATTAACAAGTGAATAAATATAGGGTATTAAAATCCCATGACCGCATTATATAGGATCCCTTAGGGATATTATCACACAAAGTGGGTTGGGTAACTAATAAGAATAACCATTCATTCTAATTTACAATTTATCCCTTAACTACCTATATATATATTTAGCAATTCTATCTCTCTATAAAAATGTATCCTCTTTTTTTAGAATAGTGATATAGACTATGAAAGGAGAAAATATTACCCTAAAATTTTCATGTAATGATGGCCTTCTTAGGGATAAATAAATCACTAGTTACATGGGGTTATTATCATACAAGAAAAAAATATGTATTATTATCAAATAAACGTCATTCAAGTGAATCATCTGCAACCTATTATACTAAAATCGACTGGTACAATGTTTTAAATAAATTATTATTGGTTTTTGTAAAATAATCACTATAAAAATACATTAATAATGATCACTTGTATTGGTGTTGGTCCCTCCCAGACCGCATGAATGTTATTATACCCTCGCTCATAGAAGTTAGAAAATTTTGATAATGTCGTATAGATTTATAGTGTTGAACTCTTTAGGAAAACCCCCCAAATTACATCATTCTAGATCTATATAGTTTTAGGTATGTCCATACCTCTCATCTCCCCTACTCTTCATATATATTTTATTTGAATAACAATATGAACCCTTCTTAATTTTGTTAATAATTATGATATATCCAAAGTTATTGTATTATTTATTCTTAATATTAATTTATTTCATTCCATAAAATATCTTAATTTTTCAATTAAAAAAATTATATCCCAATATTACTAATTATATCATTTAACTATAATATTTACTAGAATAATTTTTTTTGTTAGAAAAAAATATAGATATCACATAATTGAAACATAAAGAATTATACTTTTCATCCAAACTCACTAATCACCTCTTTCGATGACTTTATGTACTTCTATTCCACATAAAAAAATCCCATAGAGCCTATCAATAGTATTCTGTCAACCATCAAATTTATTTATGTGTTGAGATGTTATGGGAGTCATCCTCACTAATGGTCAAAATATATAAGTTTCACATTCACATCAATTTTTAAAACATCATATCTTTATTAATGTTCCTCAAATGATTATAACCTAAATATTACTATTGGAGCACCATCATCATCATTATATCTTCTAAAACAATTTATAGACATAAAACACATAGTATTAGTATATTTAGACTACAAATGATCATTTTATGTGAATAAATTTTCTGGTTACATCTAGTGGATATATCAATATTATAATATTATCTTATGTACTTCGATGTTATATTCATTTGAACTGAAATCTAAATTGAAACCCCTTTTACTGTGTCTAATGAAACATCATAGAATAGTTATTCATTAAAAAATTATATAAAATGAAGAATATTATAAGAAACACATATCAAATCTATAGACTATATTTATTTTTCAACAAACAGAGTCATGTTGACATCCAAACACTTCAAATTACACATTAGAACATCATATGAAACTGACTTCCAATCATCTGTGATGACTTTAACTTCTCATATCTTATGTAAATATCAATAAAAATTATATTTCGATTCATGATAAACACACTCCTCTATCTATTTATCATATTTTCTTCATCTTCATAACATTGTAATATCACTTTTAAATATTAACATAGATTGATAATAAAATATAACACAACAAGATATTGTCACAATATTGGGTCTCATATTTATGATCGAGTCAATAATAATATATAAAACACAATTTTTGGTAAAACTATAATACATGATCATATAAAAGTCATTTTATATGAAAATGTTTAACTAAAAATCATGGCATAATAAATTAAAGTATAAGAAATATGATATATAGTACACCACTCAATATGTTTTTACTAAAATTTTAAATAACTAATATTTGCATTCAATCATGAGTTTCATGAATTGAGAAAATATATATGTCATGCGTTCCCTATTTTTAAATTAAAATTCCTGATGTTGTTACTCTTAGCACCCTGATCCATGAATAATAAAATAATATATATGTTATTTACGTATAGATTATAATTTGATTTTATAAGTATAAAATAAAAGTAGAAACCATAAACATCAGTTTCATCATTAGTAGATTAGACATTAACTATATATGTGTAAGCTACTCCCAAGTATAATGTATATACAATGATCCAAAAAACCCATTCTCATATCTACCATATCCTTATAATATAAGACCATAAATAAATAAATAAAAGAAATCTCTTCATAGAATCCCAAACAAGACTCCCCTACTCTGTGACTAAATATGTTACTATATAAAATATTCATACATCACTCTAAACATAGAGATATATAATATCCCTATGTGTATTTATATATCTTGTTGAGACTATACTCTATCTAATATATATATAATTGAATAACATCCCAATACTTATCAATGAATAAATACAATATTAAAATTATAATATAAATAAAATCACCACAATTATGTTATAGTGAAATGTAAAATACAACCACCAATTTGTAATAAAATGTTTTATCATAAACATAATTAATCTATTAAAACAATAAATATGATATCCCCTTGTAAATGTATATATAATGAAGTGTAAAATTAAATAATTGTAAAATTAGATATCCAAAAAATGGTCATCATTCGTGGAGTTGTATTTTCTGCCATCTCGTGTTCAACGTCTCAGTTCAACTATTTATAGCATTGAGTAAATTTCCATTAATTTGGTTAATAGAAAAAACATTATTATAAGGTATATTGGGTTATTTTTTAGTATAATATTATATTATTTTTCTACTGATTTTCATGTAAATTAATGTAAAAAAATTCCATGATCAATTTATAATGGTGGAAAAATTAATATATAAATATTAGCTTATCAACCCATTGAATGATTAATATATAAGACCTATGTTAATAGATAATATTTTCCCACATTCTCAATTCTGTTATACACCAATGATTTGAAGACACCTCAGGTATGAGAAATATATAATTAATAATATCACAATCTAGGTGAATGACTTATAACCAATGTGTAATAATTTTTTATTGAATGATCAACATCATAACCCTTAAATGGGAATGATATATAAAAAATCTAACATTAATGGAGATTGATTAATCTTATAGATGAAACAGTATAACCATTTGATGGGAGGAAATAACACTAAAATTTCTCTTTTAGTGAATGATGCACCATTTAGATAAAAATATATAGTGGGTGATTTCAAACCAATATGACACTCTTTTTAAACTATATACCACTGTTAAAATTTCCTTTTTTTACTATTTAACACTCGGAAGACTCACAATGGGAGAAACTATTAAAAAAATTAACACCTATGTGGATGATGTATGACAAGTATAAATCTCTAATTGAATGATACACAACAATGAAAAATCCCATAGGTGGATTATATACAACTAATATTGATCTATGGCTGTATTATAACATCAACACAACATTATTTGATGAGATACCACTTATTAATATATGAGTTTCTATTTAAAAAAAATTAATCTAGGTAAATGATAAATAAAAATATAAAATGTATTCATATTATTGAATTATTTATCATTGAAAAAGGAAATATGTATTCTATTAATATTTAACACATAATGGTATGTAAAAGTAAATAATGTTATCTCAATGGTCTATACCATGTCGATCTCAATCCTAAAATATTTTTTACTCAAACAATCTCATTCTAAGGAATGACTTGATATGCCACATGAGGTTCATAAATTGATGACTAACAGATAAATTTATTTAACTAGGTTAAATTTCAATGTCTCATAACACATCCCACAAGTCCACACGTCAATAGTGATTGTTGTGTTATTTCTTATCACTTTTTGTGAATATGTTAAAATTATGATTATATAATATATTTATTTGAGAGAAATATATATTTTTCATGAAAAAAATTTAAATGTCACACAATATAGAAAGGAATATATTTAATGTCATTTTTGAATTAAAGTGACCCATACGACTTTGAAAATTTTTAATGGAATAAACATTTCAAAAACATGCATGTCTATATAAATAAATCCTTAAAAAACATTCTAAAATCATGGTAAATTATGAGAATGATTGAGAATAATAAATATTTAAAACATTTAAAATGATGTTTTACTAAAAATTTCCCTTCAAGGGAATCCCTTTGAATGTTCTTTTATGAAACATGGATATGGATAATAAATATTTCCCAATAGATTCTTACGTAAAAACAACCGTGGATAATAAAGAGATTGTAAAATTAAACCTTACCGTATACTTTTCCTTAATCAATGGAATGATAAACTCTTTTATAATAGTTAAGAAATTGTTATTAAATTACACATGAACTATATAAATAAATATGATATCATATATGATCTTATAATATTTGTTTGTTAATAATATTTTAGTAGTATCATTGTTTCGGGTGTTAACTGATTCATTTCCATTTATATATATGGTTACATAAGCCATATTTATTTTGTATAGGATGTATTTGATTCATATGCAGAATTATATTATGTCCATAAAAATTATTTTTTAATCATAAAATGAAAATTATTCATGAATGATTATGATGGGGAATGAATCTATTCAAGTTCGTGGAGACAGTAATCCGTATGTATGCACGAGCAACCTTATAATTATATTGATACTGAAATCGTATGTAATTGGATGTTATATCATAAATAAATAATATTTAACATGTTATATTTATTTTTTACATCAGTTATATTCATTATTATTCCCTTACAAATAATGAAGTGTTTGAATATAAAACTACACCACAGTGTGGAAACGGTAATCCGTACGTACGAATGTATGATGACATAGGCTATAATAGGATGGATTGAATAATGAATATGGTGGTCCCATTTTTATAATAATAACATAGTATATATAATATAATATATTTATTATTTTATAATTTAATCAATAAAGAAATAGGAATTGGGAGAAGAAAAGAACATGATAGATGTGAAGAAATATTTACCACTTCTTCGGGTTCTTCATTTAGATTTTACCAAAATCACTACTTAGGTTGGCTTTTTGACCAATGGAATTCCTCTAGGATGAAGGGAGTTATGTTGGGAGGATATTTGGGTAGGGTTGGTCTGAGAAAAAAGGCTTTGGATGTGTAAAATTAAGAGAAGGGGATGTTTCCTTTAATAAGAGAGTTGAGGGTCACTTTAGAAAAAGCATGAAATATTATTTTAAAATAAAATCATTTTCGGTTTATAATGACACCAAAATAAATTATTTAAAGTCTAAGGTGGGTATGGGTCCAAAAACACTCCACCAATAGGGTCTAGATAGGTTTAGGTCATCATATTAACATTATCGTTTAGATTTAACTATTAGTTAAATATTTCGACATTATCATATCTCATTGTATTTTTATATTATATGGTTAATAAACATAATATAAACTTCCATGTGAACCCAAAGTGCTTCATTAATGATACACCTATAATTATATAAGTTTTTTGGTCGATACTTATATTTTTAGAAATAATATATCAATTAATAATATAATATTTATTTTTAATCTCTTTTGTGTTTTTTTGTAACTATTTTGTATTTTGTTATTGTTAAAGTCATAAAAAACGTTATTACTTCTAGAAAATTTCATTTAATGATCCCTAACATGTCATATTCACGTATAAAATTTTTGGACGAAATAAAAAATTTTAAATTATATTTATTTTAATATTTATAATATCATTTATTTGATTATTTTATTAATTTACAAAAATACTGCGTCATTATTGTGTCATATATAAATATACTTATATTTTGTATTAAAATTATAAATAAAATATCCCGATGTAGGAAATGGTTTTATATTTATATTGACTATTTATAGTTGAATAGATAAATTATATGAACTCATATAAATATTATTTTACTAAAAGATATTTTCTTTTTTTTGACTTTACTTTAGATTATTTAATATAAAATGTCATTTTCACTCCCAAGTGGCTCCATTGGGTCCCAAAATCAACCCAATGATGACCATGGTCAGAAATGTATAATCTAATAGGGTTATGACATGTGTTAGTGTAATTTAATATTATTTTAATATTATTCTTTAACCTTATTTATTGGATTTACCTCTTTAACCACGACAAATAAAATATTAACTAAAGTAAATATTCATAATGTCCAAATATAAAATATACCTATTTACACAATTTGGTCCTCCTGATTCCAAATATGGAACCATTTTTCCAAATTCCAAACACACAAGTGACAGAAATTAATTTAAAATAAATTTCCATCGTCAAAACAATAAGGGCGTTCTTAGGAAATAATAAATATCAAAAGACTAACACTTGTTTATTACCACTTGAATTGTGAGATTACATCCAATGACCTAAATTATATTAAATGATAAAAATATAATCTAATAATAATTAAAAATAATTCAGATTTATAATTTAAGACTATATATTGTTTCGATTGAAAATTTTGTTTTTAATTAAAATTTTGTATTTTTCACTTTTCATCCAAAATTGAAAGTTTTCAGAAATGTACCAAAAATTCACCCTAAGATATTTTCATAA
Source organism: Viscum album (assembly GCA_963277665.1). Classification (NCBI taxonomy): domain Eukaryota; kingdom Viridiplantae; phylum Streptophyta; class Magnoliopsida; order Santalales; family Viscaceae; genus Viscum; species Viscum album. Next base: position 1,245,401,606 of record OY728138.1, read on the forward strand.
TACTAAATTCAAAAAATATGTCCATTTTGAAAAATAGATTTTTTAAAATTTAAAAAATTCAGTATAACTATTCGTAACGGTTAGTTTGATTTATCACGGTGTGTTAGAAATCTCAATGTTGCATACAATGTTAGCTTTTGGATTATTTATAGTGAAATGTACCATGGAAGCTTGCGGTGTTACATTATTCCCACCTTCTAATAATTTCATCCTGGCAATTTCTATAATACTACCGCACATAATGATTTGGGTGGTTCTTCATCATAAGTTCCCCATGTTCCCACATTGCCTCTTCCATCTTATGGTTTATCAATATAACTTGGACCAGATGAGTCATCCGGTTTTTCAACACTTTTTCACTTAAATTAAGAATCTTGACTGGTACATCAAAATAAGACATATCAGGTTCCAGTTCAATTCTCATCATTTTTGAGTACATGCATTGTGTCAGGCATGTATTTTCTCAAGAGTGATATGTGGAACCCATCGTGATCTTTGGAGATACTTGGCGGAATTACTGAATGGTAAGCCATATCCACAATTCGTTCTAGAATCTTGAAAGGTCCAATGTACATGGGAATAAATTTACCTTTCTTACTGAATTGTATAACTCCCTTCTATGGAGATACCTTTAAGAAAACATGATATCTTACATAAAAATACAAATCCTTCCATTGGTTATCGGAATCGTTTTTATGCCTACTTTGAGCTGAATTAATGTGGGTTTGGATAAACTCCACCATTTCCATTGTTTCCTTAACATGTTCTAGGCCTACGAGTTTTCTTTCACCAACACCATCCAAACAAGTTAGTGTGCAACATCTTTTTCTATATAATGCTTTATATGGTTCCATATGAATACTTGAATGGAAGCTATTATTATAGGAAAATTACACCAATGGTAAATATTGATCCCACATACATTGAATGTCAAAGGAGGAAGATATCAACATTTATTATAAGGGTTTAATAGTCCGTTCTGATTTTTCGTCAGTTTGAGGGTTGTACGCAGCGCTCAAACAATGTTCAGTATCTTGGTATTTCTGAAGAATTTTCTAGAATATTAATGTAAATTGAGGATCACGATCAGAAATAGTTGATAGGGGTACTCCATGAAGTCTTAAAAAATCATTAATATATATTCTTACTGGACGTTCAAGTGGAAAATCCTCTCTTAAAGCAAGAAAATGATCTGACATGGTAAGACGATGAAAAATGACCCATATTTCATCATTCGTTATAGGAGTCTTTGGTAGCCCCATGACAATGTCCATTATAATATTATCTCATTTCCACTTAGGTATGGGAAGATGTTCCATGACTCCTTCGGGTTGTTCCCTTCCAGCATTCACTTGTTGACAAACCATACATCTCGACACAAAATCAACAATCTCTCTCTCTTTATTTTTTCCCACCAAAAATGTTCATTCAAAGCTCCATATATCGTAGTTCTACAAGGTTTTATAGAAAAGTTGGAGCTATGAGCATCATCCAAAAAATACATTTTTAGATCAGGTATATCGGGAACACAAAGTATCTTCCCAAATTTTAAAATTCCATATTTATAGACGAATTTGATCAATATCCCATCATTCACAGCATTAATTTTATTTTGAAATTACACATCATCAGTCTATGAAAATATTATCCTTTATAGTAAAGATGGTTTGGAAACTATTTGGAAAAAGAATTTATGTTTCACCTTCCATGGTTATTCCCATATCGATTTTTTCAGATCTATGAAAAGAAGATCATTTTAAACTCTCATCTTGTTCAAAAACCCATGATCCTTTATGCTCAAATCATATTCCAACTTATTTTCCTTCCCCGGGTGGTAGTGTATAGTGCAGTAATATTCCTGGAGTAGTTCAATACATATCCTTTGCCTCATGTTGAGTTTTATTCGTGAGAAAATATACTTCCAACTCTTGTGATCAATATAAATCTAACATTTTTTCACCATAGATAAAGTTTCTACATATCATCAAAGAAAATATTACAGATGCTAATTCAAGATCATTAGTGGGATAGTTTTTCTCATAAATTTTTAGCTGTTGTGATACATAGTCAATAACCTTATCATTCTACAAAAGGAAAAACCAAGTCCTTTCTTTGAAGCATCACTATAAATAATAAACCCATCGTTCCCGATTTGTAGAGTCATGATAGAAGAATTTAATAATCATCTCTTCAGTTCTTCAAAACATTCTTCACACTATTTTTTCCAATCAAATTTAACCCCTTTATGTGTGATCTTGGTTAATGGGTTAGCCAATCAGGGAAAATTCTGGACAAAATGCCGATACTAGCCAACTAGACTAAAAAAGCTACCTACCTCAGTTATAATCATTGGTGCTAACCATTTCTAGATTGCCTTTATCTTAGAAGGATCAACAGAGATTCCATCATTAGAGACAATATGGACAAAAAAGTAAATCTCCTGAATCCATAATTCACACATTCTAAACATCCCATATAATCCGTTTCTTGTAAGAGTCTTTAGGATACTACATAAGTGATTTTCATGACCTTCGTATCTTTCTTAGTATTGCATAATATCATCAGTAAATACCACTACAAATTCATCAAGATATTCCTAGAAAGCACTATTCATTAGATCCAAGAAAACATATAGTGCATTATTCATCCCACTATGCATTACTATAAACTCATAATGCCCATACCTGGTTTGAAATTTTGTTTTCGTAATGTCTTCCTTCTTTACACAGAACTGTTTATATCCATATCGAAGGTCAATATTTAAAAAATATTGGGCATTATGACGTTGGTCGAAGAAATCATCAATGTGAGGTAGGGGATACTTTTTCTTTATTTTTAAAGCATTTATATCCATATTTTCAATGAAACCCCTCATTGGTCTATTTTTTATTTTAACAAAATGGACTTGGTCACCCCATAAAGGACCCCTAGGGTGAATAAATCACCTATTACTCAATTCCTCTAGTTGTTTCATAAGCTCCACTAATTCCATAGTGGCCATTATATAATGGGACTTCTATATGGTCCTTGAATTAGAAATTAAATCAATGGAAAACTCAATTTCTCATTCTAAAGGATGTCCAGGTAAATCCTCTAGAAACACATCAATATATTCTTGCACAATAATTAATTCATCTATTCAATAATTCTTTTCCTGGCACATAATTATTTCATTCTCATCCTCCCTAATAATTTAATTTAGTAGAGCTACTAGGGTGGATCTAGATAAGAATTAGGTGGTGACATTTCTGCTCTAATGATAAGGTACTCCTTATCATCAGTGAAAATTATAACCCCCTTCTTCTTACAATAAATTTCTACATCATCGTTTATAATACAATCCATTCTGAGGATTATATCAAATTCAATCATGGGTATGATGATGAGATCATCAACTAAATAACATTTATATGCCCTAATGGGAACTGATTCAAAAAACATTGTTGCGATGATACATCCCTTAAGTGTTTTGACTGACAACTCCCTTTTTAAGTCAAATTGAAAATATATAATTATCTTAGAAAATTGGGAAGATTTGAAACAATGCAATGATCCAGAGTCAAATAAATCATTTTCTAAACTTGAGGAAACCATTAAATTACCTGCCACCACGTCTTTCAGAGATATAATCTCAGCTGTAGTGATCGCATTATCTTGGACTTGTTCCATTGGCCTTTTATGAGGTAAGTTCCAATGGTGAAAAGGACATTCATTTCCTAAAGCCCCATTTATCTAAAATTTTATCATTCAATAGCCCCTTTATTACCCTTTGTATCATGATCTTGGTGGCATTTTTCACTACACATGTAAAAGACTACCATTCCCATCCGGAAAGTACTAGGGTGTTTCTTCCCACATTTACCGCAATATGGATATTCAAATATTCCCTTCATCCAATTATTTCCATTTCCAGAGTTTTTAGTAGATATCTTCTTATCTTTATTTTCTCTAATGTCTTATGAATAAGAGAATTATTTTTCTATCTTGATAGCACATGAGAAAATATCTTCATATGATATGAAGTATTGTGAGACTAATTCTCCCCGTAGAAATGGTTTTAACCCATCAAAGAATCGATCAATATTACTCATTGGGTTACGTATATAATCTGTAGCATGCCTTGTGAATCTTGTAATGTTAGCCTCATATTTTGCAACATTCTCATCCTCTTTTTGTCTTAGACTTAGAAATTGCCTTTCCATATCTACTCGATGGCCATGTGGAATGTATTTTTCTATGAAAAGATCTTTAAATTCCCTCCATTCTATATTTGATACTTCATCATCATCCTTTTTTTTGAATCAATGACCACCATTGATCTGCATCACCCGTGAGGTGATAAACTACCATGAAAACTTTTTCCATTTTGCTACACCCTAAGCATAAAATATTTTATCTAAGAAATTTATCTATTTTTGAGCTACTAATGGATTTGTACTCCCATTGAATGTTGGTGGTTTTTTTCTCAGGAAGAAATCTAACAGTAATCCTCCACGATGTGGATCTGGGTGCACCATATGGGTAAGGTTATTATTCATAATCTTCCTGAGTTGTCCTATTATGGTGATAAGCAGATTATCACTAGTTTCATCAACAACTCAACTATAATTATCTAGAGAAAGTGGGAAATCCCTAAATGAATTACGTGTGTTGATACCATTTCCATTCATTCTAATATGCGTCACTTCTAAAAAATGGCATACACAACATTAGTTTATGAATCACAATTCATAATTCCAATCTTTTAAAACAGTTAACATTAATTTATGAGTTTATAGATATAATCCATAATCATAAAAATGTTTCCTTTGAGGAAGTATATACTCTTAAACCCTTCCTAATGGTTTGTAAAGAAAATGTGAATTATTCTACGCATATCCCCCGAGAGTGTCATAACCAAGCATGCAACAAGGATCGTTGTCGAGCACCAGTTCCTGTTTGAGTCTAGCTCAAAGTGGTGTTTTCGGGTTTTACCCCTAGGTACATCAATGCCAGAGCCACCTCTACCTTCTTATATCCATACAAGGATGTATTGCTTGGAATACTCAAAAAATATCTACAGTACAAAAATTTTAAGATGTTCTTCTATACTAATCCTTAATTTCTATTTTAGTGTAATTTTCTCTAATAAGAGTTTTTCTATATCTATATTCCATAGTTTGTACTAAACCTCCAATGATTCCAACTATCATTCCCCGAACACAGTTATCTAGAGTCAGTGAATTATTACAAAACATTTCCATGATACAAGGAATCATTTTCCAAATTACTGATAAGGTTAGTAGCCATGGAAGTACGAGATACATTCATAAGTTTTACATTACATAATGAAATAAAAACATCAACAACATTTTTTCCCCTTTTGAACAAACTTATATACTTCTCTATCCCAGTAGGTCAATCATAAAATAATTTTTCATATCCTGGGAAAAATAACACATAGAATGCGGAGAGCTCAGATGCTCAGTATGGATAACAATATAGTGGATGCCTTCGTATATAAGCATAAATATTTTAGGCAATGTATAAGACTAAAAAAATCCATTTAAACATTAACATCAGCATAATATGGAAAAGATAAAATCAAATAATACCATTTAATAATTCACATAGATACTCTACTTTTCAAATAATCACATGGAATATCAATATCCACTTTCATAATGATGGAATGCATAATTCCAGACTTCATAACCACATAGTCTTGAAATTTTGCCAAGACTACAAATAAGATTTTTCGAAGGCCTTGTGCCAAGAAACTAGTTTATCTCATGAGACCTATTGATGCATCGAGGAGCTATAGCAGGCTCCACCTGTCATATACAAAGTCCAAAGCATTCTTTATATGAAACGGTTTAAACATAACATAAACATTCTTATTAAAACTACAAAAATAAATGTCAATACATTATCCATAAACCACGAATGGTATAAAATTAACACATCCACAATCAAACATATCACAAAACCTTCAATACAATATGGATGATCTGTATCATAATAAATCGACATCAAAAAAGTTTAAAACACATCAAAGGAAGTTAACATAGGTGAAAATGGTTTTTAATATTCTTTAAGAGATATATCTATTTTTCATGAAAACATTTAAAATTAATACAATTTATAAGGGAAGATATTTAAAGGAAATTTTGAATCAATTTTTCTCCTACCACTTTTAAAACTTTTTAAAGGAATTATCAATTTAAAAACATTCATGTCTATATAAATAAATCCTTAAAAACATTTTTAAAACATGTATATTAATGAGAATTATTTAAAATAATAAATATTTAAAACATTTAAAATGATGTTTTTGTAAAAAAATATCATTAATAAGAATCAATTTGAAAACTCTTTGATAAAACATGGAAATGGATAATAAATATGATCCAGTAGAGACATATATAAAAGAAAACCTCGGATAATAACGAGATTGTGAAATTATACAATAAAATTTACTTTTCATTAGTCGATGGTATGTTAAAATCAATTATAATAGTTCAGACATTGTTATTAAATTATAAAATAACTATATAAATTAATGTACTGTCATATAGGATCATATAATATAGCTTTTTTAATAATATTTAAAAGTATCATCATTTCAGGTGTTAACTGATTCGTTTCCTTTATATGATTGGTTACGTAAGCAATGTTTGTGTTGGATAGAATGTATTTTATTCATATACAGAATGATATTATGTTCATAAGCACTATTTTTATGCATAAAAAGAAATTGTTTCTAGAATTATTACGATGGGGATTGAATCTCATCGAGATTGTGGAGACGGTAATCTGTATGTACGAATGAGCAACACTATCATTATATTGATGGAGAAATCATAAGTAATTGGATGGTATATCATATATACAGAATCAATAAAATGTTACTTTAATTTTTTAAATCAACTATACTCATTATTATACCTATCCAAATAATGAAGTGTTTGAATAATAGACTACACCATGACGTGGAGACGGTAATCCCTACGTACACATGTATGGTGACTTTGTCATTTATAGGATAGATAAAACAATTAATATGAATGTACCATTTTTATAATAAAAACATAGTATATAAAAGATACTGGAGTTATTATTTTATAATGGAAACAACAAATAAAGAGGATCGTGGAAGAAGATATGTACTTGAATGTGGTGATGAAATATTTACCTCTTCTTCATGTTCTTCGTTAAGATTTGACCAAAAGGGCTCTTTAGGATAGATTTTCAACCAAAGTAAAGCCTCTAGTATGAAGGGGGGAAATTTGGGAGGATACTTATGTATGGATTGGCTGAACTAAATGGCGCTGGATGTTTGAAATTAAGAGAAGGGAATGTTCCCATTTACAAGAGTGGTGAGGGTCACTTTAGAAAAAGTTTGAAATATTATTTTATAACAAAATCATTATCGGTCTCTAATAGATCCAAAATAAATTATTTTAAATAAAATATATGGATGGGTCGAAAACAACTCAACCAATAGGTTTTAGATATTTTTAGGTCATCATATCAATATTATCTTTTAGATTTAACTCCTAGTTAAATAGTTTTACATTTACCCTATCTTTTTGAATTTTTATATTATATGGTTAATAAACAAACAATAAACATCCAAGAGAATCCCAAGTGGTTAATTAATGATACAAATATAATTATATTGGAATTTTTTCCAATATTTTTATTTTTATAAATATTATATCAATTAATTACATTATATTTATCTTTAAAACACTTTTATGTCAATTTTGAAAATATTTAGTATTTAGTTTTTGTTAAAGTCATTACAACATGATTACTTTGAAAAAAAATCATTTTATCAACCCTAACATGTCATATTCACATATAAAATTATTTTATTTCATCAAAAAGTTAAAAATATATTTATTTTAATATTTATAATATCATTTATTTGATTGCTTCATTAATAGGGAACATATTTCGTCATTATTGTGTCATATATAAATATATATATATGTTATGTATAAAAATTATAAATAAAACATAATAATTTAGGAAATATTTTTAGCTTTATAATTAATATTTATAGTCATATATATCAATTATAAACCTTCATATAATTTTTTTTACTAAAATATATTTGCTTTTTTATTTTTGTCTTTACTTGAGATTATTTAATATAAAATGCCATTATCAATCCAATTTGGCTCCATGGGGTCCCAAAAACGACACATGGATGATCATGGTCAGATAAGTATCATATAATAGGGTTTGGACACAAGTTAGGATAATTTAATATTGTTATAATATAATTTTTTAGCCTAATTATTTGATTTACACCTTTAACCATGGTAAATAAAATATTTACCGATGTAAATATTCAAAATGTCTAAAAATAAAAGTTACCTATTTACACAATTTAGACATCTTGATTCAAAATATGGAATCCATTTTTCCAAATTCAAAACATATAAGTAGAATAAATTAATTTAAAATTAATTCCCATTGTTAAAATAAAGAGTGTGTATTTATGAAATGATAACTATCAAGAAATTGACACTTGTTTAGGTCTAGTTTAATCGTGATATTACATAAAATGACCTAAATTATATTAAATGATAAAAATATAATCTATTTATACTTAAAAACCATTCAAATGTATAATTTAACACTATAAATTATCTTGATTTAAAAAAGTTTTTTTAAATTAAAATTTAGTATTTTTGAGTATTCATCAAAAATTGAAATTATTCAGAAAAGTACCAAAAATAAACCCTAATATAATATCAATATTCAAAATTTAAAAATGGAGTCCATTTTGAAAAATGAAATATATAAAATTTCTAAAAGTGGGTATCACATTTCATAACGGCTAGTTTAATTGGTCGCGGTGTGTTAGAATCTCAAAGTTGTGTACAATGAAATCTTTTGCATTATTCAAAGGAAACGTACCATGGATTCTTGTGGTGTTATAAAATGGGTCTCTAATTATATAGACAATTGATCCAAATATTGGATTTCGGCTTTTGGTGGTTTTAATATTAATATTAGATTATTATGTTAGAGTTATCTATAGGAGAGATAATTCATAGAAATTGATTATGTAAATGAATGATGGTTGTTAAAACCTCACCATAAGATCATAATAGCCTAGTCTCTATGTTTTTGGGTGTCCATAGAATATCATTATGTCCAAATATATTTTGGGTCATGTGATGTAGTGAGATGTCAATAGTGAAGCGTAGTGTGTTTGGAAAATTGAAATGTGATTTGAGGAAGAAAAAAAATATTGTTAGTATATTTATAAAAAATAGAGGTTCTTATGTTAGGAATATTGATGGGTGATGTGAAACATGATTACTACTTGATATTGTAGTGGATTCCACAATGATGGATTTTTAATGGATTTTTGGGAATGAAACTGGTAATTGTGAGCAATGATGGTTGATGACCTTATGTAGGAAATCCCCATAGAATGTTAAAGGGGTACCATGAAAATGGTGTATGATATGTGATTTTTCATAATCCAATTAGGGATTTTTTGGCATATTATGGAAAAAGTAATGGAAATGGTATGATATATTCCACCTCTGGGTTGATGTTTTTAATGGTATGTATTTTCCGTAAAGGAATATGATCTTATGATAGGTCATGTTTACCAATATACTCTAATGTATGTTTTATGAATGTTCCATCATTATGGAATCAACGGTAATGATTGATTAACGTTCTGCATGTAATTTATATCAATTTTTGGGTGCAATGACTTTGGAAATATGTTGGGTATATTATGGGAGACTTGTTGAGGTTCTGAAGTTATATTTTTACTGGGTTGGTGAGATAAATTGTCTGGTGGTGGGATAACGATAGTTTTTTGTGGTCTTTTGATGAAGTGATTGGTTTTTTTTGTTGGATGGACTTATATAGGATTCATCTTGCTATTTTTGTTTTGGTGTTGGGTGTTGGATCATGTTTTGATCGAATGAGTACGTTAAGAATATGTTTATGATTGGGTTGTTCCACATAAGATTTTATGTTGGATGAGACTATGAGAATGGAGTTTAGGACCGATTATTGTTGAATGAATGTGGTTAAAATCATTTTGTTCCTTCATGTGACACCGCTCCTGGGTAAGCATTAGAACATATAACGTGGGGGAATGATGGTGCCAAGTGATTTGTGCATGATTTATAATGACCCATACATTACATACATTGTTAATACTTCAAAATTGAAGCATACTTATTACAACATATAACAAAACCACGAAAGGACCGTATAGGTATAGTGTCTTTAGAAACTGGGAAACATAAGCAACTGGTTCATAAAGCATCTAGACTGTCTCCCATTTATTTCATCATATCTATAGTCCCTTTTGGAATATCTTACTTAATAACCTTATTCCTGACCTGGGGAATGAAAACATACAAAAGGGTGAGCTCAAATGATCAATAAGGGTAACAAAAGAAATATCAATCACATCATATTCATAAGAACATAAATTTTGGAAATCATAACCTGCAAAAGAGAGCATAATTTCATTACATGGGATAAATCATAGTAGTGATATGGAATCCCAATAATCATAACATAAAACATTAAACTTTGTGGCATACACACATAATCATAGAGAATCATTTCTTATTAGTCAAGACTCATTGCCAAGACTATCTTAGTGGACAAAGTCCCATTCTGAACCGAGTTCATTCCTCGTTTCAGTCCTACTTCACTGTACCGGTATAACCTACCGTTCCAGCCATGTCTATCTCATGAGATATAAAATCTTTACCCAATGCATTGGAGGGAGATACAGGTCCCACCCATCTCATAATGATACCATTCTTATGTGTTCCACAAAATCATAAACCATACATCATAGCATAACCCATGTAATAAAAATGGAAATCTTAAACATCATGACATCATAAAACAATTCATATAAGATAAAGGAATTCATAAAAATAATTCCATCACAACATAGTCAAATCAATGTAATAATAGGGATAGAAACATAACCCTTTATTATCTTATATAAAAAATAATTTTGATAAAACACTTGAACTCCATTCTTGAGGAAAATATCCTTTCTACTTCAAAAATAATTTTTCTTTCTTAACATGTCATACAATTCTAAACTAAAATAAGTTGATTAAAAATAAACTTGAAAACTTGTAAAGGAAGCTTCTTGGAAATAATGTTTTAAAAATCCATTCATGCCGTATAAGTTAAAAAAACATTCTTCTCGTACTTTTGTCGGAAAAGTCAAAAAGTACCTCGTACGAAAAACGACAAAACATTCCTCTCATATCTTTTACTAAAAACTCTCCGAAGGGTAAAATTGGTTTTAAACAATTGTATATGGGTGGAAATAATATTACATATTGAGGAAACATGGATTTGGATGATAAAATACACCCCAGTAAATTCCAAAGTATAAACAATCTCGGATAAAAACGAGCTTGTGATATTTCCCTTACCTTAGGTCTGATATGCTTTGTACGTGTCCGAACCACTTGTATAATGATTTAAATAATGTTATTGACTTATTACAGAATCATAATTATTTTTATGATATCATATATGGTCATATTCTTAGCTTTTAGTAGTAATATTTCATTGCTACTTGTTATTCGGGTGTTTATAACTTTTTGTTCTTTTGCGTGTCTTGTCGAATAAATTCTTATTCTTCTCTTTAGGTTATAGATACCTAATTTACAGAATTTTATTAGTGTAATATATATAATATTCATTAATTAAATTAATATATATAATCATTATGAAATTAAGATCATGTAGAACGAGTCACATCACATCGTGGAGACGGTATTCCGTACGTACGCACGAGTGATGATATCGTTCCTATGATCATGGAATTGTATTGTAGTGTATGTATACTATTTAAGAATAATTATAACTTTATAATAGTCATATATAGTCATTATTTACACCATTTTACCCATCCAAGTAAGGTGGTGGTGGAAGATAGATTACACCACGGCATGGAGACGGTATTCCGTACGTACGCACGTGCGATGATTTCTTTTTCCGTAGGATGGATAGATGGTGAAATAGGGTTGTTTCATAATTATAATAAAATATCGGTATGTGAGTGATACTGATGTTATTACTTCATAATGAAACAACTAATGAAGAAGAAGTGGAAGAAGAAATAAATATGAATGAATCGGTAACAGACATTACCTCTTCTTTGAAGTACTTCTTTGAGACCTCCTTTTAGGGTACTAAAATAGGTCTTTGAAGAAGACCAGAACCTCTAGGATGTTTCTAGGGAAGTGGATAGAAGAAATTTTCAGGGTTTGGCCGAGATTGAAGGCACAAAGTGGTGTGAGGAAGAGGGGGAGGATGTGCCCTTTTATAAGGGAGGAGAGGGGCACCTTTGGAATAACTAAAAATATTATTTTATTATAAAGTAAAATTCGGTTTTTAATACATCCAAATTGATATATTTAGATGATAAGGTGGGTAGGGGTCAAAATCATCTCATACAATAGAATTTAGAAAAGTTTAGGTATCAATTTTAACATTATCATTTAGATTTAACTTTAAGTTAGATAATTTAACTTTTACCATGTCTTCTTGTTTTCTGATACTATAAGGTTAATAAACAAACTATATCAAGACAAACGAACCCCAAGTTGTTTATTATTAATATATTTAACCTTATCTATGTCATTTGGCCGAACCTTATATATTTAGGAATAAAATAACAATTAATAATATAATATTTGTTTTAAAAACTATTTTATGTCAATTTTGACACTATTTAGTAATTGATTTTTGTGAAAATCAAAACATAATGATTAGTTCGAAAAAAGTTAATTAAATCAACACTAACATGTCATATTAACATAGAAAATTACTGTAATTCATAAAAAAGTCTCAAATTACATTTATTTGGGTATTTATAACATCAATTATTTCAATATTTCATTAATAAGATAATTACTGCATCATCGTTGTGTCATAAATAAATTAAATTATTTAATGTCTAAAAATTAAAAATAAAATACAATTATGTAGGAAATATTTTTATCTTTGTAATGAATATTTATCGTCAAATTTATCTTATGTATAACCCCATATTAAAAATGATTTACTTATTAAACATTGATTTTAACTATTTAACCCTTTAAATAAATTGATAATAAATGTCCTAATCTAATCCAAGTGGGCCTAAATGGTCATATTTTATTCCTAAGGTTGTTTTTGGTCAAATTACACATTTCCAATAGAATTAATACATGTCTTAGGGTAATAATAATATCATTTTAACCCTTAATTACCCTATTTACTTTTAACCGTGGTAAATAAAAGTAAAAAGTTACTATTCACCAAAAATTATTTTCATCTCATTGAACCAAATTTTAGTCCTTAATATTAACCGTGTCTCTTGGATTTTTGTAATTCCACTCACAGAAGTGATAAAATTATGTTTTATGAAAAATTTAGTTTTTTTAACTACAACTTATTGGTTTCACTATTCATAAAAAATTGAAAGTTTTCAGAAATATACCAAAATTTCACCCTATGTTAATTTCGATATTCCGAATCCAAAAATGAAGTCCATTTTGAAATATAAAAATTATAAAATTTCAAAAATTGGTTATTACTATTCATAATGGCTAGTTTTAATAATATTTTAATAGCATATTGTTGTTTAGTGAAACTCGGTATTGCGTACGACGCAAGCTATCGAGGAAGGTCGTGGTTGCGTGTAAAGCAAACCAAGATAGTGTTGTGTGTAGTAAAATATTCCTTTGATGATATATAAAACATAAAAACAAAATATTTCACATAAAAGTCTCGGGTGTTAAATTCTACCCCACTTAATATGAATTTCGCCATCGAAATTCGTCATTTTGTAACAAACAGATGAGGATACCTCTCCCTCATCATACCCTCAAGCTCCCATGTAGCTTATTCTAATGGGTGGTTTCTCCATTAAACATTCACCAATCTAGTGGTCTTGTTTCGTGGGAATTTTTCACTACGATCCAGAATCTCTATCGGTTGTTCTTCATAAGAAAGATCTTGCTCCAACGGTACAACTTCTGAGCTAAGTACATGTGAAGGATCAGGTATGTACTTTCCCAGGAGATATACATGGAACACATCGTGAAGTTGAGAGATATTCGGTGGAAGCGCCAATTGGTATGCTACCTTCCCAACACGATCCAGTATTTCGAAAGGACCGATATATCTAGGGCTCAACTTCCCCTTCTTTCCAAACCTCATGACCCTCTTCCAGGGAGATATTCGTAAGAACACTTTATCACCCACTTCAAACTCTAGGTCTTTTCTTCGGTTGTCGGCATACCTTTTCTGTCGACTCTGAGCTGCTCTTATGTGTTTTTGAATAGATCTGACCTTTTCTGCCATTTCATCAACGAGATCAGGTCCTAATAGCTTTCATTCCCCAACTTCATCCCAGCAAGTTGGAGTCCGGCATTTTTTTCCATAGAGAGCTTCATAAGGATCCATCTGAATACTGGAGTGAAAGCTATTATTATAAGAAAATTCCACCAAAGGTAGGTGTTGATCCCAACCACATTTGAAATCCATTGAGCAAGCTCTCAACATATCTTCTAGAGTTTGAATTGTTCCCTCAGACTAACCGTCTGTCTGAGGATGATAAGCAGTGTTGAAACTCAACTCTGTATCCAGAGTATACTGAAGACTTCTCCAGAACTTCGAGGTAAATCTCAGATCTCGATCAGATATAATAGAAAGTGTTACTCCATGCAATCTTACCACTTCCTTTACATATATCCTGGGAATCTAATCCAGAGAGAAATATTCTATAATAGCAATGAAGTGTGTAGACTTTGTAAGACGATCAACTATGACCCAAATAGAATTATTGTCTTTGGATGTTTTAGGAAGTCCTATGACAAAGTCCATAGTGATTTTTTCCCATTTCCATTCGGGTATGGGTAATGGTTGTAACATCCCCTTAGACATCTATCTCTCAGCTTTAACTTGCTGACAAACCAAGCATCGAGAGACATATTCAGAAACATCTCTTTTCATGCCATCCCACCAGAAGTACTCTTTCAGGTCCCTATACATCTTCGTTCTTCAAGGATGAATAGAGAATGAAGAACTATGAGCCTCATCCAGTAGCTCCTTCTTTAATTTGGGGATGGGAGGAACACAAACCCGATTCCTGAACTTTATTATCCCATCACAATCAAGGTTGAATTCAGGAACATTTCTCACCTTCTTTTGTTACTCTACATCTTCTTTTTGTACCTCTTTAATCTTCACATGTATAGATGGTTGAACATTAATTTGAGAAAGATACGATTTTTCCCCTTTCATTATAATTCCAAGATCCATACTTTGTAAATCCATAAATATTGGATCTTTTGTGATCCTCATCATGGATAAACTAGCATGGTCGTGTCGACTTAATGCATCTGCCACCTTGTTTGCTTTCCCAGGGTGGTAATGGATTGAGCATTGATAATCCTTAATCATCTCTAACCATCTTCTTTGACGCATATTCAGATCCTTTTGTGTGAAAATATACTTTAAACTTTTATGATCAGTATAAATGTCACACCGTTCTCCATAAAGATAATGCCTCCAAATCATTAATGCAAAGATTACCGTAGCTACCTCCAAATCATTTGTTGTGTAATTTTGCTCATGGATTTTCAACTGTCGTGAGGCATAAGCTATCACCATATCATTTTGCATAAGAACACACCCCAATACCTTCTTAGATGCATCATTGTAGATCACAAACCATTCTCCACTACAAGGTAGTGAAAGCACAGGTGCACTGGATAACCTTCTTTTCAACTCCTTGAAATTCTCTTCACATTTTTCCTTCCAGACAAACTTAACTCCTTTCCGAGTCAACTTGGTGAGTGGATTAGATAATCGTGAAAAATATTTCACAAAAAGTCGATAATATCCAGCCAAACCAAGAAAACATCGGATCCCAGTTACTGTTGTTGGTCTCGACCATCTTTTGATAACCTCTATTTTTGCTGGATCCACAGATATCCCCTCTTTTGAGATTATGTGACCCAAAAATGAAACTTTTTGAAGCCAAAATTCACACTTGGTAAATTTGGCATAAAGATTCTCCATTCCCAGGGTCTTCAATATAATTCTCAAGTGATCTTCATGTTCTTCCTTGCTCTTTGAATAGACAAGAATATCGTCTATAAAGAATACCACAAATTGATCAAGATAGTCTCTAAAGACTCTATTAATCAGATCCATATGGATAGCAGGGGCATTAGTAAGACCAAATGGCATTTCTATAAATTCATAGTGTCCATACCTTGTACGGAAATCCGTCTTTGGTATATCCTCTCTTCTGACCCTTAATTGATGATACCCTGAACGAAGATCAATCTTGGAAACGTATTGAGCTCCGCGTAGTTGGTCAAATAAGTCATCAATGCGTGGGAGAGGATATTTGTTCTTGATAGTGATCTGGTTAAGTTCTCGATAATCAATAAAGAGCCTCATTGATCCATCTTTCTTCTTAACAAATAGAACAGGTGCTCCCCAAGGTGACACACTAGAGCATATGAATCCCTTATCAAGATTCTCTTGGTGTTGCTTCTTCAATTCCTGCAACTCAATTGGGGTCATTCTATAAGGTGTCTTTGAAATATGCAAAGCACCCGGTACGAGTTCTATTGAAAACTCAACTTCACGATTCAGTGGAAGACCTGTTAATTCCTCCGAAAAGACATCATCAAACTCTCGTACAATGGGAATATTCTTAATCGTGAGTTTCTCACCAACCATTTGAGATAAATAACCTTCATTTTGTGGAATCAATACCCACAAAATGGATGAAATTTCCACTGGAAGTTAATGTTCATCCTTGCATCGATAGGCGATCATAGATTGATCCGGAATATGAAATGTGACTTCACTTCTTTGGAAATTGATATGAGCTCCATGTAGAGAAATCCAATCCATGCCAAGAATCACATCAAATTACACTATAGGAAGGATCACAAGATTTGCAGGAATCACTTTCCCACAAACTTCAATCGGAGAAGAATTATAAATTTTGATGCGACGGTTGTTCCATTAGGTGTTGTCACATCTAACTCAACATCTCATTGTTTAGGTAATACAGTGATACCCTTAGAAAATTCTTCAGAAATAAATTAGTGGGTGGATCCAGAATCAAATAAAACATTTTCTACTTTAGAGTGGATGGTAAGTGTACCTTTCACCACATCGTTATCATACTCCACATCACTGATAGAAATTTCATGTGACATTACTTTGTCATTATCCTTAAGAGTTTGTTGACGTCGACCATCATCATCAACCCTTGGATTAGGGAATTTTTTGGCATAATGTCACATCTCCTTGCACATGAAACATTGTAGTGTAGTAGGTTCATTCTGTGTATCCGTTCATTTGTTTCCATCACTAGACATCTTCTTCCCATCATCGCGGCATTAAAATGCCCGATGACCTTCCTTTCCACATTTGAAACACTTACTTGTCCCTTTAAGACAACTCCCTCCATGTTTCTTTCCACGCTTTGAGCATAAGGGAAAGCCTATCTTCTTTTCAATGTGCTCTTTAGATTTTCCTTTGAATTCCATTTTCCTCTTCTTATCAAACCCATATTACTGATGGGTTACTCCAATCTCCATCTCAACTTTGAAAGCACATCGAACGATTTCCTCATAGCTATTGAAGTCCCTTAAGGCTAAGGCCCTTCGAAGACTTGGTTTTAAGCCACTAAAGAATCGATCGATCTTACTCTCAGGTTAGATAATAATACCAGATGCGTACCTTGCAAGTCTTGTAAAATTTTCTTCATAAGTACCAAGAGATTCATCATCCTTTTGCTTCAGTTCCAGAAACTCTTTCTCCATCTTTTTTCGGATAATACGAGGGAAGTACTTATTGAAAAATAAGTTCTTGAACTCGTCCCATTCCATGGACTCAATTTCATCCCTTTGCCTCGTATTCTTAATAATATTCCACCATTGATCAGCATCACCTTCCAAACGATATACTGCTAAGATGAATTTATCATACTCAAAACATTAATGAACTGAAAATATCTTTTAAGTAGTACTAATCCATTTTACAGCAACTAATGGATCAGTAGTCCCGCTGAATGAAGGTGGAAGTTGTCTCATGAAGGATTAAACAGAATGTTTCTCCTTCCTTTGCTCGTTTGGAAGTCCTGCATGATTCATAGCTTCAGATAGTTATGTGAGCATGGATACATGATTTTTCATTCCAGCTCCTATAACATTTGGTTGCTCAGGGGGACAATCTTTGCATTTCCGGTCGCATTCCGCGTTAACACGGTTCCTTCGGGTTCCAGCCATTGACTAAAACCAAGACGAATAGTGTGAGAAACACTAATTATAATAGGAAAACCACATAATCAATAATAAAATTTCGCACATAATGTCTTATCCTAGGTTATTCATTGCCATTTCTAAAACACAAAGATTGTGTTCTATGCTTAGACTTATACTTAGGGTTCTTACTAAGGCTTTCGCATCCTAGTTTCCAAAGGTTGACTATACCTTTCCTCTGATACCAACTATAACGACCCATACTTTATATACATTATTAATACTTCAAAATTGAAGCATATTTTTTACAACATATAACAAAACCACGAAAGGACCGTATAGGTATAGTGTCTTTAGAAACTGGGAAACATAAACAACTGGTTCATAAAGCGTCTAGACTGTCTCCCATTTATTTCATCATATCTGTAGTCCATTTTGGAATATCTTACTTTATAACCTTCATCCTAGCCTGGGGAATGAAAACATACAAAAGGGTGAGCTCAAATGATCAACAAGGGTAACAAAAGAAATATCAATCACATCATATTCAAAAGAGCATATCTTTTGGAAATCCTAACCTGCAAAAGAGAGCATAATTTAATAACATGGGATAAATCATAGTAGTGAAATGGAATCCCAATAATCATAAATTAAAACATGAAACTTTGTGTCATACACACAAAATCATAGAGAATCATTTCTTATTAGTCATGACTCATTTCCAAGACTATCATAGTGGACAAAGTCCCTTTCTGAATCGAGTTCGTTCCTCATTTCAGTCCCGTTTCACTGAACCGGTATAACCTACCATTACAGCCATGTCTATCTCATGAGATATAAAATAATTACCCAATGAATTGGAGGGAGATATAGGTCCCACCCATCTCATAATGATACCATTCTTATGTGTGACACAAAATCATAAACCATACATCATAGCATAACCCATGTAATAAAAATGGGAATCTTAAACATCATGACATCATAAATCAATTCCTATAAGATAAAGGAATTCCTAAAAATAATAACATCACAACATAGTCAAATCAATGTAATAATAGGGATCGAAACAGCACCCTTTATTATCTTAGATGGAAAATAATTTTGATAAAACACTTGAACTCCATTCTTGAGGAAAATATCCTTTCTACTTCAAAAATACTTTTCCTTTCTTATCATGTCATACAATTCTAAACTAAATGAAGTTGATTAAAAATAAACTTGAAAACATTTAAAGGAATCTTCTCGTAAATAATGTTTTAAAAATCCATTCATGCCGTATAAGTTAAAAAACATTCTTCTCGTACTTTTGTCAGAAAAGTCAAAAAGTACCTCGTACGAAAAACGACAAAAGATTCATTTCATATCTTTTACTAAAAACTCACCGAAGGTTAAAATTGGATTTAAACAATTATAGATGGATGGAAATAATATTACATATTGAGGAAACATGGATTTGGATGAGAAAATACACCCTAGTAAATTCCAAAGTATAAACAATCTCGGATAAAAATGAGATTGTGATATTTCCCTTACCTTAGGTTTGATATGCTTTGTACGTGTCCGAACCTCCTGTATAATGATTTAAATAATGTTATTGAATTATTACAGAATCATTATTATTTTTATGATATCATATATGGTCATATTCTTAGCTTCTTAGTAGTAATAATTCATTGCTACTTGTTATTCGGGTGTTTATAACTTTTTGTTCTTATGCGTGTTTTGTCGAATAAATTCTTATTCTTCTCTTTAGGTTATAGATACCTCATTTACAGAATGGTATTAGTGTAATATATATCATATTCATTCACTCAATTCATTTATATAATCATTATGAAATGAATATCATGTAGAACGAGTCGCATCAAATCGTGGAGACGGTATTCCGTACGTACGCACGAGTGGTGATATCATTCCTATGGTCATGAAATTGTATTGGAGTGTATGTATAATATTTCAGAATAAATATAACTTTATAATAGTCATATATAGTCATTATTTACACCATTATACCCATCCAAGTAAGGTGGTGGTGGAAAATAGATTACACCACGCCGTGGGGACGGTATTCCGTACGTACGCACGCGCGATGATTTCTTTTTCCGTATGATGGATAGATGGTGAAATAGGGTTGTTTCATACTTATAATAACATATCAGTTTGTGAGTGATACTGATGTTATTACTTCATAATTAAACAACTAAAGAAGAAGAATTGGAAAAAGAAATAAAGATGAAAGAATCGGTAACAGACATTACCTCTTCTTTGAAGTGCTTCTTTGAGACCTCCTTTTAGGGAACTAAAATAGGTCTTTGAAGAAGACCAGAACCTCTAGGATGTTTCTAGGGAAGTGGAGAGAAGAAATTTTCATGGCTTGGACGAGCTTGAAGGCTCAAAGTGGTGTGAGGAAGAGGGGGAGGAGGTGCCCTTTTAAAAGGGAGGAGAGGGGTACCTTTGGAATAACAAAATATATTATTTTATTATAAAGTCAAATTCGGTTTTTAATATCTCCAAATTGATATATTTCGAAGCTAAGCTGGGTAGGGGTCGCAATCCTCTCATCCAATAGAATTTAGACAAGATTAGGTATCAATTTTCACCTTATCATTTAGATTTAACTTTAAGTTAGATAATTTAACTTTTACCGTGTCTTCTTGTTTTCTTATACTATAAGGATAATAAACTTACTATATCAAGAAAAAAGAACCCCAAGATGTTTATTATTAATATATATAACCTTATCTAAGTCATTTGGCAGAACCTTAGATTTTTAGGAATAAAATAACAATTAATAATATAATATTTGTTTTAAAAACTATTTTATGTCAATTTTGACACTATTTAGTAATTGATTTTTGTGAAAATCATAAAAGAATGATTAGTTCTAACCAAGTTAATTAAATCAATACTAACATGTCATATTAACCATGAAAATTAGTTTAATTCATAAAAAGTCTCAAATTACATTTATTTGGGTATTTATAACATCAATTATGTCAATATTTTATTAATAAGATAATTATTGCATCATCGTTGTGTCATAAATAAATTAAATTATTTAATATCTAAAAATTACAAATAAAATACCATTATGTAAGAAAAAAGTTTCTATTTCTAATGAATATTTATAGTCGAATTTATCTTATGTATAACCCCATATTAAAAATTATTTACTTATTAAACATTGATTTTAACTATTTAACCCTTCTTTAAATAAATTAATAATAAATGTCCTAATCTAATCCAAGTGGGCATAAATGGTCATATTTTATTAGTATGGTTGTTTTTGGTCGAATTACACTTGTCCAATATAATTAGGACACATGTTAGGGTAATAATAATATCATTTTTACACTTAATTACCCTATTTACTTTTAATCGTGGTAAATAAAAGTAAAAAGTTACTATTCACGAAAAATTATTTTCATCTTATTGAACCACATTTTAGTCCTTGATATTAACTGTGTCTCTCGGATTTTTGAAATTCCACCCACAGAAGCGGTAAAATTAAGTTTTATGAAAAATTCAGTTTTTTTAACTACCACTTAGTGGTGTCACTATTCATCAAAAATTGAAAGTTTTCATAAGAATACCAAAATTTCACCCTAGGCTAATTTCGATATTCCAAATCCAAAAATGATATCCATATTGAAAAATAAAAATAATAAAATTTCAAAAATTGGTTATTACTATTCATAACGGCTAGTTTTAATAATATTTTAATAGTATATCGTTGTTTAGTGAAACTCAGTATTGCGTACGACACAAGCTATCGAGGAAGGCCGTGGTTGCGTGTAAAGCAAGCCAAGATAGTGTTGTGTGTAGTAAAAGATTCTTTTGATCATTTATATAACATAAAAACAAAATATTTCACATAAAAGTCTCGGGTGTTACATGATTCATGTAGATGATCATGCTGATAGAGTGATGATTGGCTTTCCCTTAATAATATGATTCTATATATTGCATTTCCTTATATCCATATCTAGGTAGTGTTTCATTAGATTCCATATGTGGTCGGTGTTCATGGTGATGTGATGTGGTTGATCCATCCTTAAAGGAGTAGTGTGTTCATGATGGGTATGTAAATGGGAAAATTTCATATTAACACTAGTCCATGGTTTGAGTCTCATGATGGAATGACCTTATCAAGGATAAAGAATGGAAAAAGGATATTGAAATTTGGGCTTCATGGCTTGATCCATTGCCTTGCGGGCTAGGTAATTGTTAGGGAATGATGCTCGAGGATGATCCATTATAATATGTGGATGTTTTAAGACCTATAAACTACATGGTTGTAAGTCCAATTTTAAAAATCTGTTTATCTTCATTAAAATGGAAAACAGAATGTTTTCCAGAATATAGAATCTTTTGGTGGTGTCCCTGGGGTTCATGGATTGAAAGGGGGAATGAAAGGTGATCCAGTTCATTTTCATGGTTGATGTGTGGGTTGCAGTAACTGTACGAAATTACCATATGAGAAAAAGAGTATATTTTCATGGTTGAGAAAAAAAATAAAAAGATGGAGTCTGAAACCATGTCGACATGTAACCGAAGCCCCATATATATCCACAAGTGTTTGTATGTTGATTCATATTCATTTTGAGTTCCATTTGATTAATATTTTATCTCCGGTTAAGTCTTTAACAATTATCCTTACACATTCTAGATGATAATTATTGCGAGGCTTCCACTCCTTTGTATAACCAAAAACCTAAAATTTCTAGAAGATTAATTTATGGGTCATTGAAGGTTTTTTGGGATCAAATCAAGGTCTATGAGTATGTGAGAAATTTTCAATGGACATGAGGTTGGTGGTATTGATGATATTCCATGTATCATAAATTTTTTATATGATGATTACTAGGTTTAATAGAACACATTTAAAAAATTTTCTTTTTTTGGATATGGAATGTGATTTGGGCCTTTTATGACATCAAAAACCCCTTACATACCTAATAATGTCAATCAATGAATTGAGATATGACATTGGGATACCCATTAGGAATTCAAAACCATTGAAAATAGTGAGTTTAAGGGTTGGAAACTGAGAGAGTGAAATTTCGAACAATAATATGTTATAATTGTTCAATAGGTTTATAAATATGGATTAAAAAGGGGAAATGATAATATTCTGTTCTAGTTTTTTGAAATGATAGTGGCACTTTTGGAATTTTTTTAGTGGTGAGATTTGGATTTTATCTATTTATTGTGTTAAAAAATGAATATGATGATTTTAATATAGGAAATTTTTCAAAAGCATAACTTTGACTCTTGGGGAATTATAAATTTTTTCCTTATATATTTAAAAAGATAATGTGAAATTAGGGTGTGACAAATTATTTTTTTTGGAAATTCAATAATGATTATTTGAAATGGGTGAAAACTGAAATTAAATCCCTAGTACATGGTATAGTTTCTTAAAGACGAATAGACTTATTTTAAAAGGGTGGATTCAAGATGGTTCGAAAGTGTATTTTTCTGTTTTTTTATCATGTATTTCATAATGATCATGATGTCAATTGTTATGTTTTTCCTAATATGGAATAAGGGGTTGTTTTATATAATGATATTTGTGATGAAAGGAGATAAGGAATCTAAATTATAAATATGATAAATTATTAAAGAAGAATGTGAAAATGGATTGGCGGTATGTGGGGTATTGGACAAGAGGTTATAAAACCATAGGTTGGGTTCAGACGAGGTTCTAAACCCCACCCCTATAATGTATAGGTTAGGTGGTTGGACTCAGTCTCTAGGAACCAAATTAATTAATATGATATCAATACAATGAAAAAGGATCCATGATATGTGTTATGTATTTTTTGAGTTAGGATATTAGATGAAATCTTTGTGCTCCCAAATTATCGACTAAGGGTCCTTTTATGGGGTAGAAATGTCTGATTTTCTAGTGTCCACTGAAGAATTGTTGATTTAGGATGTGAGAATGAGGCTCCCTGATCCTAACATGATAATCCATGTTCCAGTTTTCATGGTCATTACTAATGCTTTAAGACCACCTTTGTAGTGCATGGTTTGGGATGTCGAGCCGAGACTCCGTTGTTCCCAAACTTATATACATGACATTGGATGTCAAATTGAGGCTTTATACATCCAAAATCTATGGATATGGATTGATTGTCAGAATTAGGCTTCATGGTATGTTAATGAATGGTTTTCTTAGTGAATTTAATTGGTGATTAGAAGACCATGTACCCTTTTTTCAATGTATTAGGATCCCTGTGTGACCAAATATAGTACAGTTGGTTGATTCACATGTAGTATCTTAAAGGTTAAAATGGTAAATTAATTAATGGATTGATTTTGAAAAACTAATCTTGGTTATTATTTCATTTATTGTAACTTTAATATATGGATACAATTTTTAAAAACTACATATAGCTTTTGACACTATTTTTGGTGGCCTACTAGGTTATACACACACCGTTATGAGGCTGCCATGGGACATGAGTACCTATGAAAATGGTAATAGTCCTTTGGTATAGGATCTGGGAATGGACCTTGTCATTAATTATTTCATGGGATAATGGGTTGTAGAATAGGATTTAAGGATGAGGTTTTTGATTGAGTCTGTGTTCAATATCTTTTGGAAGTTTTGGTTTTAGACATATTTTGTATTACAATATGAAATGCAATGTATTCATTATATCGTAATCGCATGTTCAACATGATTACTTAATGGCCTTTACTATAGTTTTTCTATTTAATATTTATATTGGTTATTTTATTTATAAATATAATAGTTGTTTTGTTATTTTAATGATATGAAGGCAAAGCCTCCCCATTATCTCACTATATACCCTCACTAGTAGCCGAATACATATGGAATATGGAAAGGTGCCCCTATCTTCATTTAATGACCCAACTTGGGGCACCAGTTTAGTGGCTACTAAGCCGATACCTTTTTAATGACATATTATCTTTATATTAACCATGAGTTAAACCTAATTCCCCTAATCATGTATTAAAATTAGTTCTCATGTAATTTTTACAACTAAATACTAATAATATTATGTTTCTTTGGAGTTCCTCCCCTATCACAATTTAGCATGTGGTCTTCATCTTCATTAAATTATATTTTCAAATTTATATATAGACAAATATTAATAAGAAAATAAAAAAGCAATAAGCCAGTATATAAAAAATCCCACTTTCTATTTGTCGTCAATACCATCCAAAAAATTTCATGTCAATGTGTGGAAACATTTTTCATTATGGTTATTTCCAAAATACCCCTTTCTCATTTACTATTTCATTTTCTTCAATCCCCCTTATTTATATATAATAAAAATAATTCCAGTGATATAATGGTATAAATTTATTTATCAATGCACCATTGATCTTTCTAGTATTGGTTTACTTGATCCATGGTCGACGTAGAAATGAAAATGTTTTATACTAGAAAAAATATATATAATTGTCAATAAAATTTAATAAAATTGTATAACTTTTTCAATTAACTTCATAATAGTTTTTTATCATGAATACATGATGTGTTTGGTTTCATATATCCTTCCTGATTATAACAATTTATATAATTTTTTTAAATACTCCAAAAATAGTCATTTGTAATATCTTATAGTCAATTAATAAAATAATTAAAAAAATTCATCAAATGATTATTCATTCTGATGATTTCATATAGTATGAAAATCCTCAGATTTCATTTTATCAATATAACTAAATAATTGATATTTTACCATTTAATAACACATTTAATTATATAAAATATTTAAATGAAATAATAATAATTGATATATTTTCAGTGAAATTCATCAATCAACTTTTAGATATCAAATTGTAAAGAATGATATATTCTAGCATCCTATAAAGAAAATATCCCTTAAGGGTTATTCACTATCTTCACATCATTAATTGTTATTTATTTCTATGTAATTCCTTATGATTCTGGATTTGGGAATAATACCACAATGATTTTAGTCATTATTTTTTCACCCTGGTAGATTCATATCTTCAAGTACTCTACATTTTATCATATAAATAATTAACCAAATGATGGTAATTCATATCATTAAACATGTCTATATTATGAACTTCAATACATTCATCATGATTTTAATTTTCCCCATATGATATATATATTACCCTTTGAAAAGTAAAAAAATAGTGTCTTTTGTGAATGTATAATATTTATTATAGCTTACTTTAATTCATTTATTCCCAATTTGAGAACTGGTATCACATTGAACTCCCTATATAGTTATTATAAGAAACTATGTAAACCATAAGTGAATAAGGTGGATCCAATTTTTTCATCATTATATATAGTTGGATTGAAAATTTCATGCCAACTAGTTTATTTGTTTTAGTTTATATCCATGTCCACATGGACTATACCTGCATGCATAGTCATTTTTTAAATTCATAATTTTATAGTTATACTAAGGATTCCTTTTTACTTATCCTTTTTTGTAATTTTCAATTAATCATGATCCTTCCAGGGATATGCATAATATGTCCTCAAATGCATGTTACTAAAAATCTTGTATTGTGCTATAATTACTTCTGAACAATTATTTTAATTTTCACCAGCCATCTGGAACCCTGTACATATATCCTCAAGAGATTTATATTTCATTTATTTTAAAAAAATATAATTAATATTCAAGTTATTCTTCAAAATAATTATAAATTATTCATGTCCTATTTAAATTTCCTAGGCTTCTTAATAAATTTATTTTTTATGAACATGAAGGTTAGATTTATAAACAGACATTACGACAATCCCAACAAGTAGTTCATTCTAAAAAATAATTTCATATACATTCTTCAATATCCAAGTAATTTTTTATCCTTTAATCTAATCATTGATTTCTATCTACCTTAATCATGTCAATAGTAATATTCATTGCATGATTTTGCATGACCAGTGTGTGAAAACAATTCAAAAGAAATTGTAATAATATCTCTCTTTTGGGTTTCCTTAATTATTTGTGTTCTGGGAATTCTCACCAAATGATAATATACTATAACAATTTAAATACATCAATAAGAATTAACTTTCAAAAAATTTATCATTATTCATTCCCAAGGTCAGATTTCCCCAATTCCTTTTAGGTTACAGTAACCAATTCATAATTATTTTACAATCATGATTAAATGATTTATAATTTCATACCTCTAGAAAATAAAAATTAATCATTTATAATAAAAAAATAAATCAATACATTTCAAATAAATTTCATACTGATTGATTTGACTTTATAGGCTTTGTATGTTGGTTCCTAGAAGGCTTTATCCCCCTTTAAATGGGATTTAATTTTAAATATGTATTATTTTATCAATCTAATTACCTTTAGTAAAATATTTTATAGAATTAAAAATCCAATAAATCATGGTTTGATTCATTGTTCTTCATGTTATGTAGATTTATTAAAACACGTGATTTGTGGTTTTTTGGAATTTTAACCAACTAGTTGGGATTCCATTGGGAATACATAATTATTATAAATTCTTACCTGCATTATTTATAAGATGTTAGTCTTATCATCACATTTCATAATCCATATTTTTATATATATTGGTTTTAATTCAACACTCTGTATATAAATACAATTAACACATTCTATGTTTAGTGATGAGGTTGAAACCATTACATTTGAGGCTACAGTAGAATGATAATTAGGTAGTCTCTAAATATTCATTCCCCTAGATTGGGGTCATTAATCCTAAGAATCCAAAATAGTGATTTTTGTTTCATCAGTACTTTTCTCACGAGGTTCTGACAAACCATGTTGTGTTATATCTATATTTTTAAATTGAATTACAATCACTAAAATGATCATATTTAGGTGTAATTTCTTATTCTCTAATAATTTCACTATTTATTCACATTATTTCATCATCATTTCTGCATTATCATCATGTATATTTTTATAATGTTTTTTAAAATGGAAAATATCTTTAATTTTGTAGTATTTACACTCTAGTTGAGTATATTTGATATAGGTCACTTTTTAGAACTTATAAACATTTCTAAATACCCTTTTTGGAATCAAAAATTTCATGAATTGTAGTGATCCACTCAGTTTCTATATTGGTGTATCATTCTAAGAGGTTCGCATTTATTTCAATTGTATCCCTCACTCATGTTGTTATATTAATTTTTTTACCTAATCCATTAAAAAATTCCATACTCTCTCATTTTCACCATCATGGTGGTTGATATTCTCATGCACTCTTTTAAATATTTCACTAATAACTGAACCAATATCATTATGGAATTTATATTGGATAATTTTCATTTAATATATTAATTTATCTTATGAATAATTTGAATTATGTTCATCAACAAACATATTTGGTTCTTTATAAGGATATTTTTTTGAATATTTTTTATTTCACATAATAATATTATAAAGATGAACTTCCTGGAGAATTACTATTTTTGGATTTAGTGCCAGTTTATTTTACAAAAATAATATTTTTTTATTTCATTATTTATTTATAATTATAAATATTTCTTTGTGGGAAAACAAAAAAATCAACCTCTTTATATTACAGGGATGTGATCTCATCAATGATTTCATTAAGATATAATCTACCAAACATATAATATTGAAAAATAATTTTATAACATTCAATTTGTATAGTTTCATTATTATCTCCATTCATAAAGGATGCCTATATTAACATATATTTATTTTTTAGTATGTTCTTTATTTTCCATGTTGACATATCATACATGAATGCATTGTTAGGAAAATCCGCATCTTATTTAGATGTGTACTTTATATAGCATTTTGAATAATATATTAAATTGTAATGTAGACATTAAAAAGTGAATAAAAATAGGGTATTAAAATCCCTTGACCACATTTTTTAGAATCCCTTTGGGATATTCCCACACAAAGAGGGATTGGGAATTACTATGAAGAACCTGTCATTCTATTTTAAAATTTATCCATTAACTACCTATATATATATTTTTAGTAATTCTATCTCTCTATATGAATGTATCCACTTTTGTAAGTATAGTTGTGTAGAGTATGAAAGGAAAAAATATGACACTAAAATTTGTCTATAAGGATGGCCTTTTTAGGGATACCTAAATCACTAGTTACATGTGGTTATTAATATACAAGAAAAAATTACTTCTTATTATAAAAAACGTTATTCATGTGTATCATCATAAACCTATTATACTGGAATCAACTAGGTACAATGTTTTCAATAACATATTATAGATTTTTACACAATAATCACTATAAAAATACTTGAATAACGATCACCTGTATTGGTGTTGGTACCTTTTAGACTTTGTGAATGATATTCTACCATCTCTCAAAGAAGTTAGAAAGTTTCAATAATGTCATATAGATTTATAGTGTTTAATTCTTTATGAATACCCTCTCAATTACATCATTCTATATGTAAACATTTTTAGGTATATCCATACCTCTTATCTCCCTTCCTCTTCTTGTATATTGTATTAGAATAACACTACGAACCCTTCTTAATCATGTTAATAAATATCATATATCCATATTTATTATATTATTTATTATCAATATTAATTTATTTCACTCTATAAAATATCTTAATTATTCAATAAAAGAAAAATTCTATCACAATCATGATAATTATATCAGTTAACAGTTATATTTAGTAGAATCGTTTATGTTGTTATGAAAACATATAGAAATCACATAATTGAAAAATAAAGAATTATACATTCCAACAAAAATCAATTATCACTTCTTTCTATGACTTTCAAGACTTCTATTCCACAAAAAAATTCCCCCATAGGCTATTAATAGTGTTCTATCAACCATCAAATTTTTTATTTGTTGAGATGTTTTGGGATTCATCATATCCAATGGTTAAAATATATAAGTTTCACATTCAAATAAATTTTTATAATATCATATCTCTATTAATTTCCCTCAAATAATTATAACATTAATATTAAAATTGGATCCCCATCATCATCATTAATTATTCTTATACAATTTATAGACATAAAAAACATAGTATTAGAATATTTAGACTCCAAATGTTCATTATTAGGTGATTAAATATTCGAGTGACATTTTATGGATATATCAATATTATAATATAATATTACGTACTTCAAAAAAAATTTATTAGAACTTAAATCTAAATTGAAACCCCTTTCCTATGTCTAATGGAATTATAAGTAACAATTATTCACTCAAAAATTATTTAAACTGAAAAATATTCTTAGAAACACATATCAAAACTACATACATTGCTTATATTTCAACAAACAGTTTCATGTTGACATCAAAACAATTATAATTAAACATTAGAAAATCAGATGAAATATACTTCCAATCATCAGTAATGACTTTAACTTCTCATGTCTTATGTAAATATCAATAAAAATTATATTTTGATTCTTGATAACTCCACTCCACTAACTATTTATCATATAGTCTTCATCTCCAATACACTGTAATATAACTTTTAAATAAAAACATAGACTGGTAAAAAATATAACACAACAAAATATTGTCTCAATATTGGGTCTCCAATTTTTTATCGAGTCAATAATAATATACAAAATACTATTTTTAGGAATACTATAATACAAGATCATATAGAATTCATTAAATATGAAAAAGTTTAACTAAAAATAATGGAATATAAAATTAATGTATAAATAATGTGATATATATGAAACCACTGTATATGTTTCTATTAAATTTATAAATAACTAATAAAAACATTCAATCATGAGTTTCATGAATTGAGAAGATATATATTTCATGTGTTCCCTATATTTACATGAAAAATCATGATGTTGTTACTCTTACCACCCTAATACATGAACAATAAAATAATATATATTTTATTTACCTAGAGAATATAATTTGATAGTATAAGTAAAAATTAAAATTAGAAACCATAAACATAAGTTTCATAATTAGTAGATTAGAAATTACCTATATATGTGTAAGATACTCTCAAGTATGATGTATATAAAATTATCTAAAAAATCAATTCTTATATATACCATATCCTTATATTATAAGACAAAAAATAAATTAATCACGTGTATCTTTTTATATAATACCTGACAAGACTCCACTACTCCATGACTAAATATGTGACTATATTAAATATTCATACCTCACTTTAAACATGGAGATATATTATAGCTCTATGTGTATTTATATATCATGTTGAGACTATACTCTATCTAATATATATAACATTGAACAAAATCATAATACATATCAATGAATAAATACAATATAAAATTAGAATATAAATAAAATCACCACAATTATGTTATAGTTAAACATAAACTACCACCACCAATTTGTAAAAACAATTAACTTAAATTTTATTCATCTTTTAAAACCATGAATATGATCTCCCCTTATAAATGTATATATAATATAGTCTATAATTAACTAATTTTAAAAGGAGGTATCAAGAAAATGTTCATCATTCATTGAGTTTTATTTTAACCCATCTCATGTTCAACATCATAGATCTATTATTTATTGGTTTCTGTAAATTTACATTAATTTGGTTAATAGAAAAAAACATTAATATCAGGTACAATGGGTTGTTTTTTAGTATAATAATATATTATTTTACTAAGGATATTCACGTAAATTAATGTAAATACAATTCCATGACCAATATATATTGGAGGAAACATTAATATATAAATATTAACTTATAAAATCATTGAATGAATAATATATAAGACCCATGTGAATGGATAATATTTTCCCTTTTTCTGAATTCCGTTATACAACAATGATTTTAAGACACCTCAGCGATGGTCAATATATAATTTTTCATATCATAATCTAGTTGAATGACTTCTAAGAACTATGTAATAATTTTTGATTGAATTATCAACATCAATACCCATAAAGGTGAATGATATATAAACATTCCAAAATTAATGGGGGTTTATTAATATACTAGATGAAACAGTATGACCATCTAAAGAAAGAAAAGCAATTTCACTAAAACTAATCTTTTAGTGAATGATGCACAATTTTGATAAAAATCTATAATGGGTGATTTCAACCCAATATGACTATCTTTTTGAACTATATACCACTGTTAAAATTCACTATGTTGACTATTTAACAATTGAAAGACTCTCATTGGAAGAAAATAAACCGCTTTTTCAAAACCTATTTTGATGATGTAAGACTACTATAAATTTCAAATTTGGTGATACACAACAAAGAAAAATCCTATAGGTGTATTATATACCACTAATATCGATAAATGGGTGTATTCTAACATCAAAAAATCATGGTTTGATGAGATAGAACTTACTAATATAGGGTTTTTTCTTTACAAAAAAAATTATCAAGGTAAAGGATAAATAAAAATATACAATGTATTTATATTATTGAATTATTTATCATTGAATAGAAGAATATGTATTTTATTATTATTTAACACATAATGGTCCATGATAGTAAAAAATTATAGATCAAAGGTCTATACCATGGAAACCTCAATCCTAAAATATTTTTAACTCAAACTATCTCATACTAATGAATGAATTGACACACCACATGATGATTATAAAGTGAGGACTAGAATATAAATCAATTTAACTAAGTTAAATGACAACGTTTTATAGCACATACCACAAGGCCACACGTCAATAACGATTGTAGTGTTAATTATTATCTCTTTTGGGGAATATTTTTAAACTATGATTTATAAGATATTTCATTTCTACTAATGATATTTTATTTGTTAACATGTGAAAAATGTAAGACACTGTTTAAATAAACAGTGATATACTAATAAAATATTGTAATTTAATTATATATTAACATTATAGTTTTTTCATTTGATGGTATGAATATGACTAAAAAGTAAGAAATCATTTTGGTTTGTAAATATTATATTTAAATTCATTTATAATAAATTCTTTAAAAATTTATATGAAATCATTTTAGAGTAAAATTTGATATTTTTCTAAAAAACAATTATGAATGAAATTTTTATTATTATGGTAAACTAAATTAATAAATATTTTTGAATAATAATAAGTATGTAAATATATATTATTCAATTAAAATTTTGAGCATTAAAGTAATATTTTTTATAATATTGAGATATTAATTAAGCATATTTGCTGATAAAAAATTTAGATTCCCAAAATGATTTTTTCAACACATTAGAATTACATATTATAAAATTAATTTATACCACATAAAGAAATTGAATCATGAAATATATATTTAATATTTTTAATTATTAGGATAAAATATGGGGTATAAGTTCATGTAATTTTTAATCTATGTGAATGAAAATCATATTAAATTTTCTAACCCAAGTATGGGTAAAATATTGTCAATATTTTAATACAACATTAATATTTTTTTACAAACTTTCCATTATCATATTGAATGTGAGATGTTAATCTATTTGTGTTTATAAATATAATATTTCATAATGTGGTTCAAATAATATAAAAATAAACACAATTATTTTAAAAACATGAAAATGGAACACATTTTGGATGAATTAATATGTGTCATACATATTTAATATTAATATAACATTTTAGATTTGTGTAATAGTGTTAGATTCTAATTAATTGGAATTTTTTGTTAACATTATATCCAAATTAAATGAATATTTTTTAAATGATAAAAAAATATTTTATGAAAGAAATATTTTATGGAAGAATAAAAAATAATAAATTTCTTTAAATTAGAAAATGTGGATAAAATATGGTAGAAAATATCTCAATTACCCATTTACGATCCAATTCTCTTATTAGAAGTATAATTATAACCCATTAATATTGAAAACATTTATTTCCATGAACAACGATATAATTTATTAAGTGGTAAAAAATCATGTGTTTTAATTCATACAGTTCCCCTCCCCTCCCATATAATATTGAACTTCTTTCACTTTCATCCTCGTTATATTTTTAGGCTTCTATCACTAAAAAGACAAATGATACTACATTCATATATTTCATTAAAAAATCATAGATCTTATGTTCATTCTTAAAAAAATCCCAAAAATACATAATGTGTAACCCAACAGAGGGTTCACTATGAAATTATATAACTCTTACCCAAGAATTTTATATTTTATTTACTCATCAAAAAATTACAAATCCATGGTGTTAGTTATCAAATTTTTAATGGTGTATAATAACTATATTTGATTGGTATTTTGATAATGTAAAACCAATTATCCACCTTATTTCTATACCATACGATGTGAAAATAACACCCTTCTGAATATACGCATAATAGTCTCCACATAGCGGTGTAATAGGGTTTCCGTACTATCTTAATTGGATGGAAATAATGATGGATTTAGAAAAAATATATATGATATTTTTCATAATATTACTATTCTATAAAGGTTAATATTATTTATCTTAGTTTCATTCTATCGATCATGAAAGTGAATCAATGTTCAATCGTTCATATAGAATACCCTCTCCATGAAAGGTGTAATTCATTTTTCTATGACATATATTTATGAATGTGTCAATATTTATATATATTAATTGTATATATATTATATTAATATCATTTTCAATATGAATCATATTTTTTAAATTATGATCAATGGATAATGGCCGAGAATGAATAACTAAAACTAGCACTCAATAAATATGAGTTATCACATAGATTAAAGATAGTATAAATGAATTGATAATAATTATTTCTTATGATATAATAATAAAATATTATTTGGTTTGATATATATAGGTACAATTATTTAATACATTTTTAATAAATATATATTTATCACTTATTAATTTTGAATAAATATAAAAAAATACAAAACTATAGGTAAGTGTTTATGTCACATTTTCATTATTTATTATGACTAGTTATGTTGAAGTTGCAGTGATGAAATATTATGATCAACCTCTTAAGAATTTTTTTTATTCTAATATTTATATTTTTATATTTTTTAATTTTCATTAATTTTTCATTTTATTGTTTTGAAAAGTCTAAATGAATAGTTATATGGATTGTAGAACACGTTTTCATTCATATCCAGTTTTATTAAAAAAAATTAAAAACATTTTCAATATTTATATATGATAGTATAATTTAATATTATTTATTTATTTATTTTTTATAATTTAAAAAAAATTCATTCAATTTTTCGAATGAGTTACTTCTTTAATTATTATTGAATAATAAATAGAGTTCTTTACTTTAGCATATATGGAAGGAATATAATTTCACAGCTCAATGAACACTAAATTGTATGATTATTTAATTAAATGTAATAAGGTTCATTTCAATGAATATTTTTTATTTAATATTTGAGATATTATTTTAAGTTAAATATTTATTTTTGAAGTGAAAATAATATTTTCCCCAAGAAATGGTCCGACTCGTTTTTGAAGTATTTTTCAACAAATATTAAATCCTTATAAATTTAACAATCAATACTACAGATATTGTATTTTTATAACATACTTATTAATTACCTAGATTATTTACTATTTAGTAGACATTATGTTTATGAAACTTATTCATTTTCCACGTGTTACACTATGATGAACTGATGAAATGATTATGATATTCTAGCGGGTATATTTATGGTTTTCATTATTTTTTTGGTGGAATTGAAATTATATAACCCATTAACACATTTTTTGAAGACAAATATCTCATGAGATAATTATGATTGTTATGGGTGTGAATATACATTATAAGGGACTTTTTCTACTATGATATTCTTTAATGTAACCCATGAAAAATATGATGTAATGAGGAGTGGACCCAATCCTCTTTGGTAGTCTAGGAATTCTGGATTGAGTACTCAGGAAATTTTTTTATATTCTTATGTATATTAAATAAATGTATATCATATGAAATTTTATTTCTCATATGGATCAATTTCTTATATTCTATTATATTTCATGAATAATTTGCTACTAATTTTTGTCACCTGATTAAAGATTATGATATATGATATGTTTCTTATGAATTTTTCAATTTTTAGATTTGGTTCTTATACCTTATTATTTATTTCATTTTTAAGTGATCATTGATATCTCCCTTGTTTACCGGTAATGATCATTTTCACTAACACTTTAATATGTTTCAATACCTCATATTATACAAAAAGGAATAATATTTTTAATTTCTACCAACGGTGAGAGTTTGGAAAAAATAACTGGGTGATAATGTAGATCTATTATGAAATAATTATTTATATTCATATTCATTCAATGATTATAAAAATTTAAGATTGAATAATATATCATTATGTTATGTAATTATTATTGATCTTATATTATTTAAAATACATAAATGAAATGTATGTGTCCCAATAGTTGTTTTCATAAAAAGTATTAGATACCAATAATATTGAAGAATAGAAAAATGCTGTGAAAAAACAAAAGGTAATCCTTGGTGTATAATAATATACTATGTTATAAAAAAGTAGTATATTTTTTCATGAATATAATCCATGTCATGATTGTAAAAGTCTAAATTGTTTATTCATTTATGTATATTTGGATAATAGTGCTAAAATATTTTGAAAGTAAATATCTTCCTTCATATTAGGGAAATATAAGTGTGACCCTCTTGTTCACCTAGTTTGAAACACATGGGGGTATGATTTCTTTAATTCATATTTCAATTATAAACCATAAGGTAGAATTAAAATAAATGATAACAATGACTGTCATTAGATAAACCAAAAATGTCATTAATTGAAAAAAATGTTCCATGAAAAAAACATTATGTAATTTATTTTCAATGATTTTTTTGTTTTAGAACAATTATTATTATACATAAAAATATATTGTTTATTTTAATTGATTAAACCTCTAATAACTATGTTTAAACTAAATTTTATAAAAAATCTAGTGAGTTTGCTGCTATTAATCTAGATGTTTTAAGATATAAAATTAAAAATATTATTCTACACTAACATGAAATTCTTAAGGTCTAAATATTATTGAAATTAAAAACAATCATATTAGGGAACTATATTCTATTGGGTCCATCATCTGATAACATTTAGCTACTTTTTGTGGTTCTATTAATCCAAAAGATTCAATATAAAAGTTTGAATTAAATGAATCTAAATATTCTCATTTCAATTTATTGGATAATGAATTTTTTTTCAATTATTTCGAAGGTAAACATGATCAATAGTGTAATGTTATCAAGAATATGTGGAAAATAGAAGAAATTTACTTCAATAATGGGATAATATTAATATATCACAATTAAATATGTTATATCCTTGTATTCCTCATATGAAAATAGATAATAAATTCTTTGAGTTAAATCATATTTATAATGAATGTATTAAAACACATGAAGAAATTTTTACCAGAAATATTAGGTACACATCTGTTATTATCACCCAACATATAAGATTTTTCGATTGATTAATGGTTCTTCGAACCAAGTCCCTCTATGACATTGTCTATGAGGGGCTTAGAATATATAATTAAAAAATAAGACATTTTATCATGCTAAAATTTTTGATTGGAGTATCTCATAAATATGATGATTTTGATATGTAATGAATGATATAATTAAAAAGAATTTTTAAAATATATTGATTGATGATTATAGTATTTTCTTTATTCATTATGTGTGGAAGTAAACCTGGGGGAAATTGTCCTAAAAATAATAGAAAACTATGTATGCGTGGAAAGGAATATCATTAGTAAATATAATCCTGATTTGTTGAGAATAATATGTTAGATAATGATATATAGAAATAACTACGTAATTTATCCCCTATATTCTTGTGGTTTAAATCATATTATTACATGATTTATGAAAGATAGTTTTTAATACTAATGAATTTTGATAAGGTTTCTCATAAACAACTTATTAATCAAATAGATAAATGGAAATGTCATGTAATCACTATTTCTAATGTCAATTATGATAATAATGTGGTAAAATTTACACAATCAATCCAATATAGAATTGATAATGCATTATTTGATTATAGATCAACCCACCAATTTGTATCTCAATAATTTTTTAATGGTTATATGGTTTAACCTCAATGAGTAGATATTTATGTAGTAGTGAAAACATTACATGGTATGATGATAAAATATAAATTCTATTATTCCACTCGGATTATTGATTGTGTGAGTGAACATCCTTAAAATGATGTCATTGTCTATTTAGTTGAATTTGTTGTTATCTTATGATTATGTTGTCTTTAATTATTTATATTTCATTTCAATTTCAAAGGATGGGATGTTAGGATTTCTATTTTTAAAAAAACATATGATCATATATTATTTTGATGATAAATATGAAATTACATTGTAACTTCAATAAATTTGATGGGTTTTAATTCTCATTAAAATGGGTTATTTTCATATATGTCTAGAGAGAAACTTAATATCAAATATATACTTATTTTGAAATAGTTTTTTATAAGGTTCATCATAAATGGTATCTTTTCTTCAACCATATAATGAAATATATTTTATAAAACTAATTAAATTTACAAGAAGAATTTATAATTATCCAAATTGATTTACACTGATTGAGATATTATAATTGCAGAAAAAACATTAGGAGAAACTAGAAAAGGATTCATTTATAAATTTGTTCAAACATTGGGTGTACCAATTAATTTTTGTCATAGTAATTTTTTAATGATGTGACACTCCATATATTAGAATGAATAAAATATTATTAAAAAAATATATCCTATAATCCATATTAAATACCTATTGGATCAGAAATGAATAACTCAATATAATTTCATAATGGAATTTCATTCAAGATATAAATGACTGAATTTAAATAAAGAGGATATTACTAGAAGAAAATACACATAATGTTTTAAAATTTATATTTTCTAGTGACACTATTTAGTATTATTAATGTCCCTATAAAAATTATGGATTTAAGGAATATATTATTTAGGGATTACATTGATCAATTTTTTGTTGTCCTTATAGTTGATATTTTTATATATTCAAATATAAAGGATATAAATGTATATTATTTGAGTATTGGTCTGTAGACTGTGAGGAAGGATATTTATATAACAGTTCTCCATTTCTAAATATGGGTTAAAAAATATTCCTTTTATGGAATATAATCTTAAGAGAAGTTATATTTTTTGAGCCATCAAAGATTTATGTTATTTATTATTATATCAAACTAATCTCTTTGACCAAGACCTATAATATTCAATGTTTTGATAGATATTATTTCTGATTTGTGTAGAATATGTCACTATTTTGAAAAACGAATACCTATTTACTTTAAGTAATTGAATATTCATTATATTGATGAATGGGAATAAAATTTGATGGCACTAAAGATAATGTTTGTCAATTCACCCATTCATACACTACCCAACAATGGAGAAAGGTAGTTATTCTACAAGGATTCATCGATGAAGGATAAGTGATGTATCCTCATGAACAATGAAATATTGATAATTTTCCACTCTTTTAAAATAATTCTTTATAATAAGAGTCATTGAAATCACGATTTAATATTATATGTGATATTTTTTGGTTAAATATTTTGAAGATTTATATTTATGGAGAATGGGTTGATCTATATACTATTTATAATTGTTTACTATATATATTCAATTATAAATATTTGAACATGTACTAAATATAATGGTTGGGATTGATTAATTATTATTAATGATTCATAAATTAAAACCATGGTAAAAATACACAGTGGAGATGCTCTGAGTCGAATAATCAATCTATCTTATCAATAATGAGGTGCAAAATAATCTAATATTTATACATTTTGGAATGATGAAATTTAAAATCATAATGGAGGGGGATAAATATTAAAATATTCAAATGAGTGTTCAACCATATATCAATATAAATAATGAAGAGGTGAAGAAAGAAGATATTGAGCTACAAAAAAGGGGATATTTATTACATAGTTAATAAACATCTATGTTTGAAAGATACGATTTAGGGAAACAATTTTTATTTAGTATATACAATATTTTAAGAATGAACTATTATAGAAATAAAATAGTTCATAATTATCTACTCACCATGGAATTAAATATAATAACATATATATACAATATTATTAATAATGGTGAAAAATAAAAATAAAAATTTTAAATTATATGTCATGTATAATGCCCCGACCCCAGTTACGCAGAGTTGGTACATTATTACTTTACATTGACATGATCACATGGTAATCATGTCTCTAAAGACCGATCAGTTTAGTAAAATTGGAAACATGATTCATACTTAATTTCAACCTTACAACATGAAAATAATTACAACACAAATTAATTCCATTGGAAATATCCAAGCCTCCTAAATAATGTCTGCAAGACACTAATAACTAACATCTTCATATCTTGGGAAAATGAGACATTAGAAAGGGGTGATCTCAAATGCTCAGTAAGGGTAAGAAATATAGCGGAAGATAACATAAATGTTAAGCATGGTGAATAATTGAAAACACATGCCTTTACCAATAATAAACATGAATATTTTTATGGCAGGAGTATGATCTGAGTAAATAATGCCATAATAAAACATAATAATTGGAATTATTCTAGTCAAATGACCACATGAACCATCAATATTATTTTCATAATGAGGAAATGTATAATGTCGTACATTCTAAAACATTTTGTCAAGGTCTCACCCAATACATATAAAAATGATTAAGTCCTCTTCCAAAACCGTATATCGAAATTGGGAAAGGGCCTCGGCCAATTCGATGTCTAGTTGTCTCATGAGACCTACCGATGCCTCGAGGTGCTATATCGGGCTCCACCTATCACTTACTAAGTCCAATACATGCCTCATATGAAAAGGTTTAAATATATCATCAATAATAGTACTAAAACTAGAATATGAAATTTCAATACCTTCACCATAAACCACGAATGGTGTAAAAATAGCACATCCATAGTAAAACATATCAAAAAACGTTCAATACAATATGGAAGTTTTGTATCCTAATAAATCAACTTAAATAAACATAATATCCTTCAAAATAGATTGACATAGATGAAATCAAAACCCTTTTTAGAGAAATACCGCTTTCTATTTTGAAATCATTTAAGAGTAAATAATTATAAAGAAAACATTTCTTTTGAAAATATTATTATAAGTTTGTAAGGGATGCTTTGATGATGTTATAACGGAGGAAAATAACCGCACCCACCATATAAGTTAAAAAAACATTCTTACCTTAAAATTTTTGAAAGGTCAAAAAGTACCTTGTTTGGAAAATGCCAGAAATATTCCTTTGAAAAAACATAAGGGTATAAATGACTTTATCTGATTTTCTATTAAATAGTAAAATTTTTTTGGAATAAATTTTTAAGAAACATGGATGTGGATGATAAAGAGGTCACAATAGAAAATTACGAATAAAAAACCTTGGCTAATGAAGAGATTGTAGAATTAACCCTTACCTTGTACTTTTCCTTGGTAAAGGGTAGGTTAACCTCCTGTATAATAGTTAAATAATTGTTATTAAATTTTACAAGATTCATATACATTAATATGATATTATAAATGATCTTTTAATATTGCTTTGTTAATAATATTTTAGTATTATCGTTGTTTCAGGTGTTCCCTTACTCATTTTATTTTATATGTTTTGTTACATAAGACATGTTTGTTATCCATAGGTTGTATCTTATTCATATCCAGAATGATATCAAGTCCTTAAACACTATTTTTAATCATCAAATGAAATTATCCTTGAATGGATACGATGAGGAATGAATCTCATTGTATTCGTGGAGACATTAGTCCTTACATACGCACGAACACTACTTTTATTTCATTTTTCTTTTTAAAATGGATCAAAAACAAATGATACAAAAGTATATTATTATTAAAGTATAATATAATATCTTATATATGTTACTTATGTTCATTAACACCATCCTTTATATGTTCCATGTATGGTATGAACGAGTCATATCACTTTGAGGGGGCGGTAGTCCGCACTTCCGGAAATTAAATTATCATATATATATACAACATGAAACAAATAATGGTATGCTATAAAATGGAATTATAGAAGATTATATATAAAATAAATACCATTAATATCATATTTATTTATAGTTGCATCATAATGGCCACCATGAGAGGTGGTAGGATATAACTGAACAATCATCGTTTCGCGAGGCGTTCGGTTTCCATCCACATAAACATTATGTTATTCACCAATTTGATGGAGGTTTGTGTAAGTTTAGTTAGAATTAAACCCATTAAAATATCCTATTATATTGAGTAAACTGGATTTGTTAAAAAAATAACAGAATAAGAAGAGTTTAGGGGGTGGAGAAGTAAAATGAAAGAAAAGAAGCTAAGAGAAATTGTTACCTTTAATTTGGGTAACTCCCATTGGTTTGAACCAATAAGGACTCTTGAAGTGCCTTCTGCCTACAGTAAGGCATATAAG
The DNA here is from genome assembly GCA_963277665.1 of Viscum album. Lineage (NCBI taxonomy): Eukaryota > Viridiplantae > Streptophyta > Magnoliopsida > Santalales > Viscaceae > Viscum > Viscum album. Next base: position 1,245,444,324 of record OY728138.1, read on the forward strand.
TGGAGGAGAGTGATGTAGGGAGCTTAATTGGGTAGATTTTGGACGAGCCAAAAGGCTTGAGAGAAGTGAGGAATTTGTTAGAAGTGGTGTCCTTTTATAAGGGGGATGAGGGGCTCTTTATGAAAGATTGAAAATATTATTTTATTATATACTGATATTCGGTTTATAAAGGTCCAAAACTCATTAAAGTTGACGTTAAGATGACTCATGATCAAATAGAATTCATCCAATAAGAATTGGATAGGTTTTGGGTATTATTTTAGTCTTTATAATCTTATTAATTTAAATCATTTACTAATGAGGTAAACACTACATCATTATTGAGTCATAAATAAATTAAATTATTTAATGTCTAAAAATTATAAATAAAATACTATTATGTATTAATTATTTTTATATTTCTAATTAATATTTATAATTGAATTTATCTTACATATAACCATATATTAAAAATGTTTTAGTTATTAAACTTTTATTTTAACTCTTTTAAATCTTATTTGAATTAAATAATAATAAATGTCCTAATCTAATCTAAGTGGACCTAAATGATAATATTCTATTCATAAGGTTGTTTTTGGTCAATATACACTTGTCAAATAGAATTAGGATATGTTTTATGGTAATTTTAATATCATTTTTCCCTTAATAACCGTATTTACATTTAACCGTGGTAAATAAAAGTAAAAAGTTACTATTCATAAATAATTATTTTTATCTTATTGGACAACATTTTACTCCTTGATATTAAATGTATCTCCTGAATTTTCAAAATTCCACTCACATAAGTGGTAAAATTAAGATTTATCTGAATTTGTAAATTCTCCTAGGAGGTGGGTAAAAGACGGTGAAAAGTTCGATAAAATTTTTATATATCTAAAATTATTCTAAACTGAATCTAATGATTTAAATTGAACATATATAGGTATTATGTATCTATTTTGACTTAAAATAAATTTAAATAAAATAACTAATTATTTAAATAAATATTCGGTTTTAAACTATAACTCATTGTTTTTCACTATTCATCAAAAATTGAATGTTTTTAGAAAAATAACAAAAATTCACCCTAAGATAATTTCAATATTCCGAATCCAAAAATGAAGTCCATTTTGAATTATAATATTTATAAAATTATAAAAAGTGGGTATTACTATTCATAACTACTAGTTTGATTGGTTGTGGTGTCTGTTAGAACTCGAAGTTGCGTACAACACACCCTACTATATTATTCAAAGAGAAGCGTACTGTGGAAGCTTGCGGTGTTACATTCTCCCCTTAAAATAATTTCAACTTAGAAATTTCTATAATATTATTGCATAAAAATACTCAGATGGTTCTTCATAATAATTTCCTCATGCTCCCACGTTGCCTCTACCATCTTATGGTTTCTCTATAGATCTTTCACCAGACGAGTCGTCCGGTTTTTCAGCACTTGTTCTCTCGTATCAAGAATCCGTAAAGTCTCTTCTCAATAAGATAGATCGGGTTCCAATTATAATTATTCATAGGTGAGTACATGCATTTGGTCAGGCATGTATTTTTTCAATAGTGATACATGGAACACATCATGAACGTTCTAGATATTTGGCGGCATTGGCAAACGGTAAGCTACAACCCCAAATTGTTCTAGAATTTAAAAAGGTCTGATGTACCTGAGACTCCATTTTCCTTTATTAACGAAACATATAACTCCCTTCAATGGAGATACATTCAAGAAAACCTGATCTCCAACCTGAAATTCCAAATCGTTCCTTCGGTTGTCGGCATATCTCTTCTGCCTACTTTGAGCTGCGTTGATGTGGTTTTGGATTACCTTTATCTTTTCCATCATTTCCTCCACCAGTTCTGGGACTATAACTTTTCTCTCACCAACGTCATCCCAACAGGTTGGTGTGCAACATCTATTTCCATATAATGCTTCATATGGTGCCATCCGAATACTTGAATGAAAGCTATTGTTATAGGAAAATTCCACTAGAGGTAAATATTGGTCCCACATACCCTAAAAGTCAAGTGATCAAGATATCAACTTGTATTCTAAGGTTTTAATAGTCTGTTCTGATTGTCTATACGTTTGCGGGTGGTAGTCAATACTAAAACAAAGCTCTGTATCCAAGGATTTCTAAAGACTTTCCAGAATCATGAAGTATAATGAGGATCATGATCCCAAATAATCGATACGGGTACTCCATGAAGTCTCACAACTTCAGTAATATATACCCTTTCTAGATGTTCAAGTGATAGATCTTCCCTTATAGCATGAAAATGTTCTGATTTGGTAAGACGATCAACAATGATCCAAATTGCATCGTTCCTTCTAGGATTCTTTAGTAGTCCCATAACAAAGTCCATCACGATATTATCCCATTTTCACTCAAGTATTCGAAGAGGTTGCATGAATCTTACAAGATGTTGCATTCCATCTTTCACTTATTGAAAAACCATACATATTGACACAAAATCAGCAGTCTCCCTCGTCATGATGTCCAACCAAAAATATTCCTTCAAATCTCAATACATTTTGGTGCTCCCATGGTGTATTGAGAAATTTGAACTATGAGAAACATCCATCAATTCCCTTTATAGATTAGGTATATCAGAAACAAAAATTCTCTTCCCAAACATCAAAATTCCATCTTCATACAAAAAGTCACTCAATCTCCCATTATTCACAACATTATTCTTCTTTTGAAACTCTTCATCATTGGTCTGAGAAATCTTTATCTTTTCTAGTAATTATGGTTTGCCAATCATTTGAAAAATCATTGATGCTTCACCTTCCATGGTTATTCCCATATTCATCTTTACTAGATCTATATGTATAGGATCCTTTTCAAATCTCATCTTGTTCAAAACACCATGATACTTTCTACTCAAAGCATCTTCCACCTTATTTTTCTTCTCCAGGTTGTAGTGTATAGTTCAATTATAATCCGTGAGTAGTTCAATCCATCACCATTGCCTCATGTTGAGTTCTTTCTGTGGGAAAATGTACTTCAAACTCTTGTGATCTGTATAAATCTCACATTTTTCACCATAGAGGTAGTGTCTCCAAATCTCCAAATCAAATATTACAGCTGCTAACTCAAGATCATGAGTAGGATAGTTTTGCCCATGAATTTTCATTTGTCGTGATGCATAGGCAATAACCCTGTCATTCTACATAAGGACATGAACAAGTCCTTTCTTCAATGAATCACTATAAATAACAAACCCATCATTCCCTGATGGTAGAGTCAATATATGAGCATTGACTAATATTATATTAGGTTCTTCAGAAAATTCATCACACTCTTTTGTCGAAACAAATTTAACCCCATTGCGTGTGATCTTTGTTAATGGGTTAGCCAATCCGGTAAAGTTCTGGACGAAACGCCAATAATAACCTGCTAAACCAATACCTCAGTTATACTCATCGGTGCTGGCCATTCTTGGATTGCCCTGGTATTAGAAGGATCAATAGTGATTCCATCATTAGAGACAATATGGCCACGAAAAGAAATATCCTAAATCTATAAGTCACACTTGCTAAACTTCCCATATAATTCATGTCTTCTAAGAGTCTTCAGGATAATGCGCAAGTGATTTTCATGAACTTTGTAGCTTCAAGAGTATACCAAGATATCATCAATATATACCACCAAGAAATCATCGAGATATTCCTTGAAAACTCTGTTCATTAGATCAATTAATACAGATGGTGCATTAGTCAATCCAAAAGGCATTACTGTAAACTCGTAATGCCCATACCTGGATAGAAATGATGTCTTTGGAATGTCTTCCTTATTTACACACAAATGATGGTATCCAGATCAAAGTTCAGTCTTTTAAAAGTATTGAGCTCCATGTAGTTAGTCAAATAAATCAACAATATTATTTATGGGATATTTTTTCGTTATTGTTATAGCATTGATCTCCCTGTAGTCAATGCACAACCTCAAAGATCCATCATTCTTCCTTACAAATATAACATGGGCTCCTCATGGAGAAACACTAGGGAGAATAAATCCCTTATTACTCAATTCCTTTAGTTTTTTCTTTAGTTCCACTAATTCCATAGTGGCCATTCTATAAGGGGTCTTTGATATAGGCCTTAAACTAGGAATTAAATCAATGGAAATCTCAATTTCTCGTTCTGCAGGATGTCCATGTAAATCCACTGAAAAAACAACAACATATTATTTCACAATAGGTAAATCCTATATTTTTACATTCCATTCCTCACCCATTGTTATTTCATTCTCTTCCTCCCAAATAATTGAATATAGTTGAGCTACTGGGGGTGGATCTAGATAAGAAATTTGTGGTGATGATTCTTCTCTAAAGATAAGGTGATCCTTATCATCATCCTAAAAAAATTGTAACATCATTGTTCATAGAATAACTATTTGAATCATTCTCTAAAAACCAATCCACACCGAGTATTATATTAAATTCAATCATAGGTATGATGACAATATCAGCAGACAATGAACATTTATATTATCTAATGGGATCAGATTCTCAAAACATTGTTGCAATGATACATCCATTAAGAGTTTTTAGTGACAACTCCCTTGTTAAATAAAATTGAAAATATCTAATTTTCATAGAAAACTGGGAAGATATGAAATAATGAAATGATCCAAAATCAAATAAAGCATTTTCTAAGCTTGAGGAAACCATTAAATTACCTGACACCATGTCTTTCAGAGCTTCTACCTAATTAGTAGTGATGTCATAAGCTTGGCCTTGATCCCTTGGCCCTTTTTAGGTAAGTTCTCCTGACTCTTAGGAAATTAATTTTCATAATGTCGAATATCTTTGTAGTTGTAGCATGGAAAATTGGTAGTGTCTTTCTTTCCCTTATAATCACCAGCAAGATGGCCTTTCTGTCCACATTGGTATCATACTCCTTTTCCTTTTAGACAGGCACCAGGGTGCTTCCTTCCAAATTATCACGTGGTGGAAATTCAATTCTTCCCTTCTTCCCTGTTTCCTTATTTTCTTTCCTAGAGTGTTTGGCAGATCTCTTTTTCTCTTGCTTTACTTTAATGTAATAAGACTTAGAGAATTCCTTTTCTGTCTTGATAGAAAATGATACAATATCTTTATATGATGAGAAGGAATGTGATACTAATGCTCGATGGAGAAATGGATTTAATCCATCAAATAAATGATCAATCTTACTTATTGGGTTATGCATACAATCTATATCATGCCTTGATAACCTTCTAAAGCCAGCCACATACATTGCAACATTGTCATCCTCCTTTTTCCTTAGACTGAGAAATATCATTTCCATATCTACTCGATGGTAATGAGGAAAATATTCCTCTATGTAAAGATCATTAAACTCCCACCATTCCATATTTGATACTTCATCATCTACCTCTGTGTTTAGAATCAATGACCACCATTGATCAACATCTCCAGTGAGGCGATAAACCGCAATGAAAACTTTTTCCCTTTCACTACTCCCCAAATCATGAAATATTTTCTCTATGGAAATTATCCATTCCTTAGTTATGAATGGATTTGTATTATCATTTAATATTGGTGATTTTTTCCTCATGAAGCGATCTATCATTGATCCTCCACACTGTGGATTTGGGTGCTCTATATGGGTAAGGTTATTTTTCATAACATGAGTGAGTTGTCCCAGTATGGTGATTAGCTGATCAGCACCAGTTGCATCAACAGCTCCAACATAATTATCTTGAGCAGGAGGGAAATCCATACATGGAGTGCGTGCATTGATACAGTTTCCATTCCTTCCACTAGGAACCATTTCTAAAAAATGGCATAAACTATATGAGTTTATGAATCACAATACATTAATACAAACTTGTAAAACACTTAACATAAGCTGAAAAGTTTATGGATATAATCTATAATCATAAAAATGATTACTTTGATGAAGTATATACTCATAAATATTTTGTAATGGTTTGTAAAGAAAATGATAATTATACTAGGTAGATCACCAGGGAGTGTCCTTACCAAGAGTGCAACAAAGCTCGTTATCGTGCACCAGTTCCCATTCGAGTCTATCTCAAAGCGGTGTTTTTGGAATTTACCCCTAGGTACATCGGTTCCAGAGCCGCCTCTACCTGCTCGTATCTTGAAAATGATTTTTTTCTCGGAAAACTCAAAAAATCTCTACAATACCAAAATTCTTGGATGTTATTCTATTCTAATCCACAATGTCCATCTTATGTCTATGGGATCTAATCACAATCTATATAAATCTATATTTCATGGTTTGTACACCATGAAACATAAGAAAGGGGTGAGGTCAAATTCTTAGTAAGGGTAATAAATACAGCGGAAGATAACAGATGTATTAAGCATGGTGAATAATTGAAAACACGTACCTTTACCAATAATTAATATGAGTACTTTTATGGCAGGAGTATGTGATGAGTAAATAATTCCATAATACTACATAATCATTTGTTTTCAACCAGTCAAATTACCACATGAACCATCAATATTATTTTTATAATGAGGAAATGAATAATGCCGGACATTCTGAAACATTTTGTCAAGGCCTCGGCCAAGACGTCTAAAAATGATTAAGGCCTCCTCCAAAACCATATATCAAAATTGGGAAAGGGCCTTGGCCAATTCCACGTCTAGTTGCCTCATGAGACATACTGATGCATTGAGTAGCTATAGTGGGCTCCACCCGTCACTTACTAAGTCCAATACATTCCTCGTATGAAAAGGTTTAAACATATCTTAAACAATCGTATTAAAACTAGAATATGAAATTTCAGTACCTTAACCATAAACCATGAATGGTTTAAAAATATTACATCCACATTCAAACATATAAAAAACGTTCAATATAATATGTAAGTATTGTATCATAATAAATCAACTTCAAATAAACTTATGATCCTTCAAAGGATATTGACATAGATGAAATCAAAACCATTTTTAAGGAAATACCTCTTTCTATTTTGAAATCATTTAAGAGTCACATAATTATAAAGAAAACATTTATTTTGAAAATATTCTAATATGATTTTAAGGGAAGCATTGATTATGTTATAACGGTGGAAAATAAAAGCACCGGCCATATAAGTTAAAAAAACATTCTTCCCTTAAATTTTTCAAAAATGTCAAAAAGTACCTTGTTTGGAAAATGATAGATAGATTCCATTCAAATCAAATAAGAGTATAAATGACTTTAATCCACTGTCTAGTAAATAGTAAAAATATTTTGAATTATATTTTTAAGAAACATTGATGAGGATGATAAAGAGGTCCCATTAGATAATTACTTATAAACCACCTCGGATAATGAAAAGATTGTAAAATTAACCCTTACCTTGTAATTTTCAACGGATGAGGGTAGGTTACCATGCTGTATAATAGTTAAATCATTGTATTAAATTATAAAAGAATCATATATATAAATATTATATCATATATGATATTTTAATTTTGATTTGTTAATAATATTTTAGTATTATCGTCGTTTCGGGTGTTCACTTACTCATTAACTTTTATATGATTTGTTACATAAGACATGTATGTTATCCATATGTTGTATCGTATTCATATCCAGAATGATATCAAGTAATTAAACATTATTTTCAATCATGATATGATATTAGTCTTGAATGGATATGATGGGGAATGAATCTCATCATGTTCGTGGAGACGGTAGTCCGTACGTACGCACGAATGCTACATCCATTTCATTTTTCATTTTAAAAGGAATAAAAACCAAATGATACATAGTTATATTATTCTTCCAATATGAGATAATATATTATATATATTACTCAAGTTCATTAACACCATACATCATACGTTCCATGTATGGTATGAACGAGTCATATTACTTTGAGGGGGCGGTAGTCCGCACATCCTCAAATTAAATTATCGTATATATAAACAACATGAAACAAATAATGGTATGATATAAAATGGAATTAAAGAAGCTTATATATAAAATAAATACCATTAATATCATATTTCAATATAGTGCCATCATAATGGACACCATGAGGGGTGGTAGGAGATAATTGAACAATCATCGTTTCGTGAGGCGTATGGTTGCCATCCACAGAAACATTATGTTTTTCACCAATTATATGAAGGTGTGTGTAAGTTTCGTTCAAATATATATCATAAAAATATCACAGTATATTGAGTATACTAGTGTTGTTACAAAAGAAAATATTAAGAAAAGTTTATGGTTTGGAGAAGTAAATTAAAAGAAAAGAAGCTAAGAGAAATCATTAACTTCATTTTGGTTAACTCCCTTTGGTTTGAACCAAAAAGGACTCTGGAAGTGCCTTATGCCTAATTAAAGGCTTCTAAGAGGAGGATAGGGATGTAGGGAGATTAATTTGGTAGATGTGGGATGAGCCAAAAGGATTGAGAGGTGTGAGAAATTGATTAGAAGTGGTGTCATTTTATAAATGGGAGGAGGGGCTCATTAGGAAAGATTGAAAATATTATTTTATTATATAATGATATTCAGTTTATAAAGGTCATAAGCTCATTAAAGTTGAAGTTAATATGACTCATGATCGAAATGAAATCATCCAATAAAAATTGTACAGGTTTTGTGTATTATTTTAGTCTTTATAATCTTAAATTTTTAAACAATTTATTAATGAGGTAAACACTACATCATTATTGTGTCATAAATAAATTAAATTATTTGATTTCTTAAAATTATAAATAAAAGACAATTATGTTTGAATTCATTTTATATTTATAATTAATATTTATAATCTAATTTATCTTATGTATATCCCTATATTAAAAATGTTTTAGTTATTAAACATTGATTTTAGCTCTTTTAACTCTTATTTGAATTAAATAATAATATATGTCCTAATCTAATATAAGTGGACATATATGATAATAGTTTATTCTTGAGGTTGTTTTGTATTGAGATAAACTTTTCTAATAGAATTAGGAAATTGTTTATGGTAATATTAATATCAATTTTACCCTTAATTACCCTATTTACTTTTAACCCTGGTAAATAAAAGCAAAAAGATACTATTAAGAAAAAATAATTTTTATCTTATTGTACCACATTTTACTACTTGATATTTACCGTGTCGCTTGGATTTCTTAAATTCCACTCATAGAAGTGGTAAAATTATGTTTTATGTGAATTTTCAAATTCTCATAGGAGGTGGGTAAAAGACGGTGAAAAGTTCGATAAAAATTTTATATATCTAAAATTATTCTAACCTGACTCCAACGAATTACATTGAAATTATATAGTTATTATGTATCTATTTTGACCTAAAATATATTTAAATAAAATATATAATTATTTAAATAAAAATTCATTTTTAAACTATAAATCAATGTTTTTCACTATTAATCAAAAATTGATAGTTTTCTGAAAAATAACAAAAATTCAGCCTACGCTAATTTCAATATTCCGAATCAAAAAAATGAAGTCCATTTTAAAATATAATATTTATAAATTTTCAAAAAGTTGGTATTACTATTCATAACAGCTATTTTGATTGGTTGTGGTGTTTGTTAGAACTCGAAGTTGTGTACAACACACGGTACTGTATTATTAAAAAATAGTGTACTGTGGAATCTTGGGTTGTTACGTCATGATTCTTTCTATTTTATAATTTTATGGATGAGAGACTGATGTCTAATGGGATTTTACATCCATTACCCATTCAAAAATTAAAATGGGAAAATATCACTTTTTATTTATTCATATGAATGCCAAAAAAATATAAATACCATAATTCTATTTGGGTTATAAGGATAACATTTTTTATATAACACATAATTTTTATCAATGATTCATTGAGTCTTCATAATATTTCCATGATATATGTTAATTACATAGTAATTATTAATAGATTACCACCGTCAATTGTATCTAGTTAGGATAAGATGTTTACCTCGATGATCTATAATATTATACTATAATAACACGATCTCGAATTGTTCTCTAGTAATGGATATATTTCATATAAAGATGGATAGCCTGAGATAACCATTCCAACCATTGAGGAAATTATGAGGTTGTATTATCTATATTTCCAAGCCAGTTAGGATAAAAACATTCTTCTGGTAATTTTTTATTTTAAAATAAAATGTCACTCTAGTATTCGAATATCTCCTTATATAGTCCTATATAAAGGAAAATATAGAATCCCAATGTGATGGGCTGGAAATGTATATTGAGAAAAATAAGGGAATAACTAGTTTAATATGTGGTATATAATTTCAATTCTATTCGACATTATATCATTGAGTCTTAGTGTAAATATAAAATTTATGATGATCATCAACGATGAAATATGTAATTTAATGTTGGTGAAATTATTTTTAAGGTAGTATCTCCATGGATTATTTTAATGGTAATTAATAGAAAGAAACATATTAGTCATTGGTGTCTTATCACCTTTGATATTCATTATTGAATTGGTCTGGTCCCTTATCACATTGGGATTCCAAAAAACCACTTCATGTTAATATGTTTTCCCTGTATCTATCCTAATGAAGTCTAAAACTGATCTATTTCATTACTGAAATAAATGGTGATACCATTGAATCATGTAATTTCTTATTAATATAAACTTGTTGAAATCATATATTATAGAGTTAAATTTTTATATATCATGATATTTCACTTGGTTAATGTTATCATATAGAATCTTAAATTTTGAAAATAATCTTGGGAACATGAAGATGTGGTGAAACAATGTTATCACCATTTATTTTTATTAGTGTGCTAGATTTTTTGTAGAATAAAATTTTATGGAATATTGAATGAATTGTTCTAAGAATATATCATTTATTTGTTGTCAAAAAATGATATTTAAAAAATAAATGTGGATACATACTATTACGGGTTTAAAAAAACACAGATATACTACTGAAATATTTTATTTAATGAGATAGTAAATACCTAGTTATTTTGTTATAGGGTATGATTAAAATTAAATAAATAACTATAAATATATGGGTTACACATAAATTAAATATATCTATGGATTTTTAATTTAATTTATATTAAAATAAAATCATTTGAAATTTAAATAGATATTTTTCTAAAAACAACATATGTGTGAAATGTGGTCATTATTGATAAATAATGTTAATATATAATTTTTAATGATTTTAAAGAAAACAATAACTATTATAAAAACTAACATTTTATATAATTCATATAATAATTTTTCTATTCATAGGTTAGTAACAAATTCAATTAAATGCATTAAAATTAATTATCTAAAAAGTTGTTTTTATACTATTTTGTGATGTTTTTTAATAGAATTTATACCACATATAGATATTGAATCACAGAAAATGGATTTCATATTTTGAAATAGAATGATCAAATTTAGTGAATATTTCCCTTTTATTTTTTGTCAACATTAATAATAACCATAAATTTTTTTTTCACCTCAATAATATGATTACAAGAAAAATATTGTTAAGACTTATAAAAATAGATTTGAAAATTACCTATAAAAATAATATAGTAGATTGAATTAGTGTAGTCCATCAATTTTCATTGAAATGGATATTATATTGTTACATGGTTCCACATATCATTGATTTTTACTGTTATATTCATTTATTGAAAGAATAAATACCAAATGTCAATATCTTTGATTTTTTATACATAAAATGTTTACATAAGATTAAAAATTGTATATTGTACTTCAATATATTTAATTAAAAAATAGAATAATTGTTTTATCAAATTAATTTATTTCTAATTTTTAGAAATTTAATATTTACCATAAATTCTCAGGTAACACAAAAATGATGTTTATAATGTTAAAAGACAAATATAAAAAATTATATTAAAGCAATTGATAAAATTTTGATGAATTATTATATACCAAGAATTTAATAGATTAATATAAAATTTTAATATTATGTTAATGTCTTGTATTTTAATTACAATATTTTCTTCTTTTTGTTAATGTCAAATTAAATGGATTGTTTTAAAACTGACATTAATGATATTATATAGAATAATATTTTATCAAATGAATAATTAATAAATAAAATAATGAATGAGGTTAATATAGATATGATATGGTCATAAATTTCATTCCATGTCAATTTATAATCCAATTTTACCCTAGATATAAAATTATTACCATTTGATATTAAAAAAGTCATTTCCATGGATATGGTTAAAATTTTGAACTAATAAACTAAATAAAATATTAATGTATAAAATGAAAAAACATAACAATTTTTAATTTATTTATAATATTTAATCATTCACATCATTTCCTGTGAAGATATCAACATTTGAAATAATTTTTCCTGACAATGAATAAATTATATTTTAATATTTTTTAATTACAAGATTTCTCCCTTCACTTAAAAAATGTATCCTCTTCAACTGTATTTCTCACAACTGTCGATCCATATACCTCTAAATATACCTTAATTAATACCATCCTTGATTACCTTAACAATTACTATTTCTTATATTCATTTTAAATGTAAATCCATTCAACTCCTAAGGTGTATACCAAAAGAGAGTTCTTGAAAAAGTGGAATAGCTCTTAACAAAACATTTCCAATTTTATTTGATCATCAAAACATTCTAAATACAAACTATCCATTTTAAAATAATAAATATAGTACCTCAAATATTGTTAATTTTTATTATGATGATGTAAAAACAATTATCCACTATGTTTAAATCTTATGAAAAGAAAAACCTCAATCATTTATATTTACAACATACCACCTCCACACAACGGTTTAAATCATTTTTAATGACCACATTACATTGATGATTATAATAATTAATGAAATAAATATAAATATTATTTATTAAATTATAAATACCAAAAAAATATGATTTATTATTTAAATTTATTCATATACCTTCATTGAAAATGGAAACATGCTTTATAAGTTCATACGACCATCCATCTCAATGAAATATGTAATTCATACCCTTATTCTTAGGTAACATTTATATACTAATTGATATGTCACATTTCCACACATACTGAGAATCTAATCATACCAATTATTATGTTTCCTTTCCATATGTTATGATAAAACTTTTTTATATCTTTGTGGGGTTATAGATATGAAGAACAATCTTGAAGGTATTTTAGATCTTATATGGAATACTAATGAGTGTATCTATGGTTCCTATTATATTAATCCTATAAGATTCTAATGTGGATGACTATGTTATATATTAAATATCTATCAAATAAGATGTAATATATATGAATGAAAAGTATGAGTCTTAATTCATATCATGAGTGTATCAACATCCAATTAGTCAGTACTCTATGAATGTTTCAACTTTATAATAATTTTTATGGAATGAGTAGAAATTAGAACATCCTTAATTTCATATATACCATTACACTAATAAAAAAATACATATGATACATTATGAAAAACATATTATTTACTCCTTGAATACCACAATATTGGTCTACCTCATTTAGTAGAAAATATAAAATCAAAGAAAATACCCACATGGAGACATAATTTTAAATGACTATAAAACCATAGGTAGGAAACTAGATTACTTGGAAAACTATTATTATGAATTCTATGGGAACACCTCTATGATAAATGAAACATCAATCAAGTCAATAATATTGTATAAGCATCCTTCGAGGATGATGACTCATTAGATGGATAGGGGGATCTATCATTCTTATCATGGAGAATAAAAAATTCTATCATCCCATTTTTTATAAGATTAATTAAATACAAACTAATTATATTATATTTATAAAATGACCCCAATGATTCTCTATTGGGACTCGATAAAAAATTAAGAAGTCTATCGATGTTTTTGTTCACCTTAAGTGGACCCCAACTAGAACATGATGGCACACATACATATCCCAACCAAAAAAAAAGTTAAATCTAATTAAAATTAAATTTTAAATTAAATGAATTATAAATTTCTTCATTTCCCTAGTTTTCAAGAAATATTATCCTAAGCATCATCATACACATTTGAAATAAAAAATTTAAATAAATATGTTTTATTAAATAATGTAATGATGTTATGTATCTCAAAATGGGGCTGTTTTATAGTTATCAAATTATATATTTATGATACGGTCTTTTGTAACAATAAATATTATTTAACTGCAATTTATAACATTTGAATATTAGAATACATTCCTAAACCACACTTCATCGCATATAAATTTTCATTTATTCCATTCAATAATCAAACATTAGGTCTAAAATTATATATTTAATGTTAATATTTCATTATAGATTTGTATAAAATGTTTATATTGACATTCACCTATTTTAATGTTATCATTTTACTCCAAATAATTAAAATGTGTGACGAATTAAAATATTGATATTTTATGAAAATAATAATTTCATAAATTAAAAAAATTTCATAAAATTAAGTAATGAGGAGAAGGATGATATCATATGGTCTGAAATTTCATCCACTATATATTTGTGATACAATTTGTTTCTTTATTTATATTACTATAAACCATTATTATGGTAAACAAATCATTACCACAATTGAGGTAAAAGTTTTATAACAAAGGGTTAAATGTAAATCATCTGTTTTAAAATAACACCAAATCGTTATAATTATTTTTAATTTATATATTAATCAAATAATATTTTATATATTTCAATTATAAAGAATTTTTATTCCAAATGACTCCATTATATTTTTACTTTTTAAATTCCATGTTTGACCCCCTCTCACATATAATAGGGAAACTCTTCTCCTTTCATCGTCACAACCTTTTAGAATTCTATATCATCAAAGACCAATTAAAATACATTCCTATATTCCATCACCACATCTTATATCATATTTTCATTCCAAAATATAATCCATTCAAATATTATATTGTAACCCAACATAGTGTTTTCAATGGATATGTCAAACCCTTAACGAAGAAAAAAAATTTAATTTCTTCTTAAACCTCCACTAAATAATTTATATCCATAATAAAATAATTTAAAAATTAAATTATGTTTACTAAAGTATTATTATAATTAGGTAACAAACATTATTCACATTACATCCATCCCATATGAAGTGACAATATCACTCTTATGTATATACGACTTATTGTCTCCTCATAGTGGTGTAATTTGTTTTTCTTCCCCACATTTCATAGATGAATGTAAAGAGTTATTTAACCAATATAAATTTTAATTATGATATTATTAAATTTATGTAATAGTTATTCATTATTTATCTTTCATTATTTCTATAACTTTAGAATGGGAATTAACGTTCAGTTGTAAGTATGGCCTACCTTCTCTATTAAATGTTTAACACATTTTTGTATCTATAATATTTATAAATGAATCAATATATATATATTTAATATATATTACATTTACATAAATTTAAATATTATAGGTATTTTTAAACTATAATAAATATATACATATCAAGACTACCGAACTGAATCATGCATGAAAAATAAACCAGTTATCCACTTGAACAAATATTTTAATAATGAATTTATTATAATAGATTGATAAGGTTTTATCAAAAAACTTATTTAGTAATATATATATGATTTTTTTTATGTAATTAATTTATAAAAAAATTTATATTTAATAAGAAGTATTTTTGAATTCATATAAATATAGGCAAGAAATTAGGTAAGTGTTTATATTACAATGTCGTTATTTATTTAGATATGATACAATTTTGTTCTAATGGTGAATTATTAAGGAGAAACTCTCAAGAAAAACATCATTTTTTCTCTCCTCTAGATATTTCTAAACATTATTTAGTTTCATTTAATTTAATTTTTTATGTTTTTAAGACTATAAATGTATAGTTATTTGTAAAAAGAATTATTTTTGACATTAGTTCTAAATATTCTTCCTTTACAGTCCATGTTTCCTAAAAAACAAAAAAAAATATTTTTAATATTAAAATTTGATTTTTTATTGTAATTTCTATCCATTATTTGAATTTTACAAAATGTTTTAAAAAAATATTCCCTCGATTTTTTGAATGATTTTATTATTTTAAATTTTCATAAAAACTTGAAGGTAAAATTTTTCTTCAATCATATATGGAATGAATTGAATTTTCTACTGAAAAAACTACACAAATATATGAATATTCCATTAAAATTTAAAATTTCCAAATTGATTAAAAAATTTAAAAGAACTTTGAAACTTTTATGGAATCTAAATTTCAATTTTCAATTTGAATGGTGTATTTCCCTAAAAAATGTTCTAACTGACCATTTAAAGTAAATTTTCATCTAATATTAATTCACTAGAAGTTAAATAATATTTACTGGGAATAGAATCTTTTGACAACAACGTCATTATTTATCTAAGTTTTTTATTATCATTTAGACATTACTTTTATGAAAAATGTTTCTTTTCAATGAGTTGTTCCATGGTGAATTTTTGAAACGTTTATAATATTCAACATCATATCAATATTATTTCCATTTTGTTTTAGGGAGGCATATAATTTTATAGACCTATAGTTAATTGGGTAAATATGGATATCTCATTATATAAATACTATTAGTATGGGGGTGAATATATGTTATTTGAGGTTGTTTTCTCCTCTGACAGTCTTCGAATTGAACCCATAATAATACGATTAAATAAGGAGTAAACGGCATCCAATGTTATTTTTGGAAGTGTTCCTTATGTACTAAGAAAATGGTTTCATATGAGAATTATTATTCACAATTAATATGTTATTACCATTTTTTCTCTTATGGGTCAATTAATTCTATTACATTATGTTTAATAACTTTTGAACTGTTACACTTTATCCGATGATTAAAGATTATGATATATAATAACTTGGCTATGATTTTTTTTAATTGTTAGGATATTTTTTTATAAACTAACTATAGTGTTACCATTAACTGGTCATTAAAATATATATTTTTTTTTACCCATAATGTTAATTTTACCTCACCCTTTCATATTTTTCATTTCCTCATGTTATGAACAAAGGTATAATTGTGGAAATTTCTAGGATGGGTTATTGTTTTCATGAACTAAATCAATGATGATGTAGTTATCTAATGAAAAAATTATTTCCATTTTAATTCATACAATGATGTTAAATAATTAAAATTCTATCGTATATATTTATGTAATTTAAATAATATTCTACTAATAAGATTTAATATTTAATCTAGAAATGTATGGTTCTCTATAGCTAGTATCATAGATATTATTAGTTACCACTTGTAATAAGTAATAGAAAAAATTTGTGATAATATGTAGGATAATAATATATATAGGTGAATTTCAAATGTTATAGAAAATAAATGAGGATATTATTTACAGATTTTTATCAATTTCAGTATAATACAAGTGGAAATTATTTTTGCATAGATGCATCATAGGGTAATAAACCTGAAAATAGTATTTTGAATAAATTTTTTCCATCATTCAGGTGCATGATCAGTGTTCCTTTCAGGGTAACATGGAATAAAACATATGTGGGATATGAATTTTTAATATATATTTTTATTATGTACCATGATGAATAATTTAAATAGATGATGCCAATTAATGACCTAAGATAAAACTATAGAGTAATTAATAAAAAATACAGTTTCATGAAAAAACATCATATAGTTTTTTTTCATGATTATATATTTTCACGATTCAATTATTTTAGCTCGCAACGTACATTTCATAGTCATGTAATGTGTCCTTGAAGAACCCAATTAATAATAAATTTGATTGAAAATATATTGATATTCCTCTGGTGAAACCAAATGTCATTGAAGCTATAATTTTTAGCATTTTTTATATACATACATTAAATTATCATGTCATAAATTATGTTGACCTTCTAAACTATCAAATGATGTATCTATATTTTATTAACTACTTAATCAAAATAAATCAATATATTTTTTATTGGATGATCTATCCATTAGTTTCTAAGTGAAACAAAAATTAAAGTGAAAATATATTTTATATTATAATCTTTTTGGTGCATGATGAATTTATTTTCGTTTAAATTTTTTTGAATGGGGGCATAGATCTGTAGTTGAAACTTAATAAGAACATATAGAAACTAAAACAAATTAACTCCATGAAGTGGTATTAAATTATGAGATTATATTTCAATAAGATTTATCTTCATATTATTTATATAAAATTTGATAAGGAATATCATGAGCTAAATTTGAAGGATAATGAAACTATTAAAACCCATGATGAAATGTTTACTGGACAAGTGAGGTATATATTTTTAAATTAGCATCCCCGATGAATGTCTGGTTTTTCAGTTCAATAGTTTCATAAAATCATGTCTTCGTTAGGAATTATCTTGGAGGGAATAAATATATATAAAGATATCATGATATGTTATATTATGGTGAAATTTATATTGGAGTTACCCATCAACATCATTATTTTGTTAAGAGAAAAAATATAATTCAATGTAAATTTGAAAATCATTAGAGATATGAAGATGACATCTCCTTTATTCCTGATGTGTGGACAAAAGTATGGTAAAAAATATATTGAAATGAAAAGTAAAATGTGTATACTTGGAAGGGATTTTATTCAGTAAAATGAATACCAATGCGATGAAAATAATATATTAGTAAATGTTAGAGATAAAAAAAATTAAATAATTCATCAACCATACCGTTGTGTTTAAAATGGAAGGAATATAATAAATATGAAGAATATTGGTCAATTCCAAAGGATAATGATGTGGGCTGACATCTAAAACCACTTAATGAAATAAGGAAAAGTAAATTTCATTAAATCACTACTGTTAATGTGGATTACTATACAAATGCTGTGAATTTATACTAACTATCCACTCTAGGACAAAAAATCTATTATTCATTAATGGATTTACTAAATAATTTTTATCAATTTTTATTTTCTAAAGCTATCATGGTACCAATTTAATGAGACTATATTAAAATAGTTCTAAAAATCATAATGTAATTATTACCACTTACGAATTCTATCATGCATATATAATTGTTTTTTATGGGAATCTATATATGAAAAATAATATCATATTTCTTATGGATTAATTTGGTGTCTCTATAGCTATATATTAGTTTTCATTATTTAAATATCATGTCATTTTAAAAAGATGTGAAGTCATGTTTGAAATTATGAACCAACCAATGATCTTATATTAGATCATTGATAATCTTGTACTTACAAGTAAAATTTTAGTAATTATATGATTCCATATTTCTATTCAATTGGTTTGGTTTTTCTTAGATGGATTTGGAGAGAAAATATCCAATATATACTCATTTTGAAATATTTTTATGTTTTGTTTTATAAGAAATTTATTTTCCTCCATCAAATAATAAAATATTTCTGATAGAACTCCTTCATCGAAGAAGAAATATTTCAAATTATGACAATATAATGATCCTATTTGAGTAATAGGAATTAGAGAAAAAACCAAGGAGAATTTTCATAAGGGATTCATTTGTACAAGTGTACCATCTTGTGGTGTATATAATATTTTTTCTAAAAGTAATAATAGATTGAGGTGACTCTATATATATTATCACCAAATAAATATGATAAAAATAAATTTAATATAACTTATACATCAAATTAATGAATTGTGTGATATAAAATTTATAACTCTATACATTCCCATGATTTAATTTCAATCTGGATATAACCAATTGATTTATAAGAAAGCAGATATACCAAAGAAAAAATTCCATATGATATATAGAAAATAATATTTTTTTGTGATTCAACTTATTCTTACTAATCAACCAACTATCTTAATGAATTTAATATATATAGACATTAGGGATTACCTTGATCATTTTTTTTGTACTCTATTAAAATTATATTATTAACTATTTAATGAGAAAATTTATGCTTAAAGATTAGTTTGGTTTTGTTATGAAGAACTATGAAGAAGTAAATTAAATATGAAAATTTAAAATGTGTGAATACAGGATACAATATAATTCATTATTGGGACATATAATATCAAGAGAAGGTATATCAGTGGATCCATCGCATATTGAGGTTTTCGAACATTGGATGAAAAAACACATTTACAAATATCTGTAGTATGTAAGGTATTTACATATATAATCCACGATTTTTAAAGAATTTATCACTATTAACCAATCCACTTTCCAATATTACCATTATCTTTTCAATATCCATCATATCAATGAATGTGAATGAAATTTCATAGAATGGATGATAATGGTAGTCGTCTCATCTATTCGTACAATAGGCTTCCAAAAATAGAAAGGTTTGTAATCTATAATTTGCATCAAAGAAGGTACATTAATTTTTCATCATGCACAAGGAATTGGTGATAACATTAATGTAATTCCAATTTATGAATCTTGTGTAAAACATACCAACTCATTATTTAAAATTAGATATGATAATATTTGGGTAAATGATATAGAGAAATAATATTTATAGTGAATTGAATGATATATATTATAATAAAAAGGGATTATTGTTTATATTATATTTACATTAGATTAATATGTCTTAACTATGATGGTTAGTGCTAATTACTTATATGAATGCTCAAAAAATTACAACCATAGTAAAAAAGGCATATGATTTAAATAGACCACAGTAGAATGTATATGACGAGGAGCACAAAAGATCCAATATTTCATGATTTATTAAGGATGGAATTTGAAATATTGAATAAAGGGGATTAATCTTATCATTTTCAAATCAGTGTTAAACCACATATCCCTGTAAAAATTATAGAGTAATGGTTGGAAGATGTTGAGATGGAATAGTAGGGGTGATTTTTTCGGATGCTAAAGCATGACTACGATTGAAATATATGATTATGAAAAATGTATGGGTTCCATATATACCAATTTTGAAGAATTATATACTACATGAATCCAATATTTCATCATTATATATTTATCATATAAGTAAAAAATGTATAAATATCTATAATACTATTTATAATGGTAAAACATAATGAGTAATATTTCAGCGTATCTCTCTTGATGATTTATATATGAGTAAGTTATGTGTGAAAGACATACATGGAATGGGATGTTAGTACCATTTTCTATACCATAATAGAAATATAGAAATATAACCATATATTTTCTTTATACTACTCCCAAAGCAAATAACTACTACCATGTGATTTGGGTTCTAGGGATCACCTTAAAATGATAGATCATTTCATTCTTATCATGGAATATTTCTATATTGATCATCATTCTATGATATTCATTAATTGTGTAGTATGGTATCATAGAGTTCCACCACCAATTTTATTAGATAACGATCTAGTGTTAAACTAGATGATCTTGAAATGTCATCAAGAAGACATTATATTTCGAGTTAATATTCAGAAATTTTTATCATCTAAATATTAATGGTCATATTGAGAGATCCATTCCATTCCATGGGGAAATGTTGGGATCATATTCTATTAATTTCAATTCCTGTCAAGATAATCACAAGATTCTAGAACCTTATTATGGATTATATAAAATGAAATGTAAAATTAAAATTTTATGGGATTAAGATAGATGACGAAAAAAATTGGGGAAACATGTTTTATAAGGGTTAGATAATTTCTACAACAACATTACCCTATAAATCATAGAGTTGATGTGTTACTATATTATATTGGCATAGATAAAAGCCTCAAATACTAAAGGACCAAACCATTTAAATGTGTATGAAAACAATATTACATATACCAAACCCCTCTTAAATTTGAAAATCGAAAATAAAAAAAGATACATAATAAAATAAATATAACTGTATCTATGAAAAGTTTTTCAACTATTTGTTCTTCATAAACAAGGGAAAATAAATTTAAATACTGTGAGATAAAATGATCAGTACGGTTTACAAAATAGGAATAAAAATTAACTAATAAGAATAATCAACAGGATAAGGTAAATAACTGATAACAAAATCTATTGAAATACTTCTATAGGGGATGATAAATCTGGAATGGTATTAAATTGTACAACATTTCATTTAATCATTGAACTAAGAATAGAATTCATCCATATATATATATATTGAAAAAAATATCAGGGATAAAAATTATAACCAAAATCATAGATATTATTTAATATTTACCTTCATGTATCTGGCACATGAACCATTATATCGTCAAGATCTATTATCAAGAATATTTATAATGAAATGATTTGGCCAAATGATTTGTCTCATGAGACTTCTAATGCCTTGAGGGGATATATATATCCAATCCCAACTATGGATTATATATCCAACGGATTAGGAATACATCCAATAATTTTTTTACAATATTCCTTATCTGATATCCTTTTGAATAAAAGCTACATATTTATTAATAATTCTCTAGTTAATCAAACAACTGTCAATGTGATCATTGTATCAACAATGATATATAGTTTATGAAATAATAATATATATTAAATAAGAATATGGATAATCAAGATTAATGTATTGAAAATTAAAAATTATTAAAATGGAGTTATTTTTTTATGATAATGATATTAATCATAATATATTGTTATATTACAATGGTAAACATTAAACACATTCATAATGAAAATAATCTTCAAACATTCCAATATATCCCTTTCAACTTTAAAAAATTTGATATAATAAAACCATTGGAAGAATTATTTAAATTCAAACCTAAAATTTAATTAGAATATTTACATTCCTTATAAAACATGTTAAAGGGTAGTATATACACCTTATAAAAGTGAATTGGTGCATAAAAACCAACAAACCTCGATGGAATTTAAATTGAAGAAATCACGTACATTAAATTACCATTTATGGGAACGATATTTAACCTAATGTGTAATTTATTTATTAGTGTTTTTAACATATTAAAAACCAATATTAATTTTTATAGTACCATATATTTTCTTAATATAATATCTTATTACCTATTTTATGGTAATATTTCATTATTTTCACCATTTCAGGTGTTAATGGATAGGTTTTAAAGTATATTTTATAATATAACTAGTTTTTCTCATTAATTAGATCATGGTGTACTAATATATAAAATGTGAACCATGATATAAATATTATATATATTAAATATATATGAATATATTATAATATTCGATGTTTGGATATATGAAATGAAATGTAATGTTTATGTAGATGGTATGTCTTATACACACATGAACCCTACTTCCATAACATTGTCATATTTTAAAAGAATGTATAGTGAATGATATATATTTATTTTCTAATTCTAGTATCATATAAATGTAATATATATAAAATTGTATTATAAATTTAATTCATAATTTATTCCATGTATATATTGAACTAATCACAACACTTTCCGGAGGTGGCCATCCACACTGTCACAAACGATGTAATCTTATATAGAAAAAAATGGTCAGTATAATGGTATGTTTTATAAAAGAATTAAATATTAATCAATATATAAAAAAGATTATATATATTCACATATATATATATATAATGTTTCTATCATTATGTCCACCATGATATGTGGTAAAGGAAAAATGAATAACTTCACTTTGCGAGGTAGTAGTTCACTGTGGACAACAACTATAAGTTTGTTTCCCATTAGATCTAATTGTGTGTATGAGGCGGTTAAAAACAAAATTTAATAAAATAATATTATATTTATATATTTATATTTTATTTAATCATGGTATACAAATAATTTATTTGGTGACGAAATAGAATAAATCAAAATAGCTTGATGAAAAAATTTAAACTATTATTCGGGTAACTCCGTCTGTTTTTTAAGAAAGGGATTCCCTAGATAGATTTATAATAAATGGGAGGATTATAGTAATATTTTATTTATTTTTAGGATGTATTTTGGTAGATCATGGTCAAGCCATAATGGCTTCTGTGGATTGAGGGAGTTGGCGGAGAAGACACCTTTTATTGTGAAGGAAGTGTGGCACTCCTGTAAAATTTGGAAATAGGAATCAATCCCACATTTATCACAATGAAAAATGATCCAATAATGGTTCATATTCAATAATATGTTGTATATGATTATTATAAGTCCATATAATGACTTCGGTATAAGTTTCTAGGTCATGTGTTCCTTTAAGAATAATCTTTAGTCCCTTATTAAGCTACAATTAAACATAATAAGGTTAAATAATTTTTATTAATTTTACTAATATTTTTTTTCAAAAAAATTAATAAACTAATTATAAATTATAGATAATTATAATAAAAATAATTCATCCCATTTTTCCATATTATAGTTAATGAAGTGGAATAAATTAATATCAAAGATGGGAAATCTATATGCGTTTTTAAAGTAAAAATGGACAATGGTTTGTTATGTTTTTATATCCAATTTCAATGTGAGGTAATTTAAAAAGAACTAAAATGGACTATTTAAAAAAATTTATCTAATTAATCTTTAATTACATATTATATTGAAATTTAACCTTATAAATTTATTAGATTATAAAATAGTTCATAATAAAAAATCATTATATTATAGTATTTTTTTAAAATGAAATTCACAAAAAATTACTAAAATTTCACCCGAAGAATATTATTTTTCTTTTATTTTAAATATAATGGTTATTTATACATATAATACTTTTATAATTACCAAAATTTTGATTTAAAATTTCTTCACAATTAATAGGCGGCAAAACAACCATTATAAAAGTATCAGTTTTCATGCACAAATTGGGTTTATTATTATTTTCTTTCTACTAAATCTATTGGATGAATATAAATGAAATTATCGAATAAAAATTATATTAATTTCATTAAAATCATAATATAATAGTTAAAAAATACCTTATTATGTTTAAAACCATTTAGTTCATAAGAATAGGTTTTATTCATAAACATTTCTATTATATAAATTTGTTTTCTATATTAATTTTGACTTAATTAATAACCATTGAATTAATTTAATATATTGTTGATTCATATAATTTTTTAATTCAGTTAATACAATTAAAAACTTATAATTTAAGGGAAATGATATATCTTATTATTTTAAATAATAATATTTGATAATATATTGTAGTTCGGTGAAACTCATCCTTGCATGTAATGCAAGACATCAAAAAAACTCATTATTTGATGCAAAATTTGATAACTCAATGTTTCATTCATTGTATGCTATAAAATATATATAATTTAAATAAAATAATAAATGTGTTATTAATTACTGGTATATTATATACCCTTACGTGTTTGTATTTGAATGTCATACTCCGAATTGAAAATAGTGTTCCTACTCTATATTTTCAGGGTGTTGCAATCTCAAATCCATTAAAAATCAAATCAACGAATTTAAATGTCATTAGAAATGTTATTCTGTAATTGATCAATGAAATTTATAATTTAATTTCGGTGAAATAGTGTTCAATAAAATTTTTCCAAGGTTCATTTTAATGGGATTTTTTATGATGTGAAATCATATTCATATGTATATTATCCACTTTTATATTTTTTATTTATTTAGGATGGTACCATATAATTTAGGGCTTCCAATGAACATATTTATACCATAATGTTTTCCATGCATCAATCATGATGATGTAAATATGTCATCCATCTCATGTACAGATGTTAAAAGTCATTCCACTAGTATGAGAAATCTCTTATAAATATCAATTGGTAAGAATCATAAATTATAGAGATAAATTATAACAGAGAATGGATACTCACTAGGTTATAATTCTTAAGTACAATAAAACACATAAAAATATATTTGAGAACTATATGATGTGAGCATATAAATATATCATTAATAATTTTTGTTATCATGATATATTTCTTTTTATGAATACATTTAATGGTTCTAGAAAGTAGTAATCAGGGAATTAATCAATAATTTCCCAGAAAATAAATTAGATTTCACGTATATATAAATATATATTTGGATACATGAAAATATTAGTTTAAACGAAATATGATATACTATTGAAATATTATTATTTAGTGATCCAATAACCGACAAGCTATTGGATTTGATATTATTCTTATTGCTTTATAAATTTTGATAAACATTTGGTTTACTCATGTCTCAATTAAATTCACGAATTATAAATTGATTGTAAATAAAAATAAAATAACTTGAATGAAAAATATAAATGTTTATAAAAATTGTATTTAGTTCTGAATTTTGTTAAATATTAATAAATGAAATTATATATTATTTTTGTTTGATTTTATAGAGATTAATATATTATATATAAAAAATGTTTTACATATATATTAATATATTTTTTAGGAATGGGTTAAAAATAAATTTTCTTCATTGAATAAAAATGTATCTACATAAGAAGAATATTATATATAATTTTTTTAAGATATTTTATATGAAATTTATAACATGTATAGTAAGTGAATCATCAAAAACAGATTCCATATTTTTCATCAAGATGATCAATTTTTTTAAGTATTTCCCTTTTATTTTTGGTCAATATTAATAATAAATATAGAATTTTTTTCACCCCGATAAGGCTTTTACATGAAATCTATGCAAATGAAATTCAGATTAGAATTTTAAATTCCCCTAACATAGGAATATATTATAATGGATGAGTTGAGTAAACAAATAATGATAAAGACAAAGATTATATGGTCACACGATTTTATTTATCCTAGATTATAATCATTCGATTAATTTATGGAAAAAAATTATGAATTTCAATCCCCTAAATTTTTTTTATTAAAAATTTTTACATGAAATTAAAAAACCTATATGATCATTTATAAATATTTCCTCAAAATATAGAATTATTTTTTATCATATTGTCTAATTTAATTTTTTGTAATTGAATATTTACCATAAATTCCCATGCAACACCAACACAATTGTTATTCAAATATTAGATTAAAAAATAAAATCTATTATAAACAAAAACAATTATTACAATTTTTAGGATTTATATATTCAATGAATCCTATAGATAAATAAAATATGTAATTTTATTTATTAAAGGCTTAGATTCTAATTACATTTTTTTCATGTTTCCATAAAAGATAAATATTTTTATTTCTGTCAAAATAGCCATTAATGATACTATAGTGAATAATGTATTATTAAATTATTCAAAGATAAAAAAATGAAGAATGTAGTCAATAAAGATATCATATGGAAAATTATTTCATTGTAAGTCATATTATATTGCAATTTTTACCTTATATATATTTTATTGCCTATTAATATAGAAAAACAAGTCACTGTGGTTATGGTTCGAATTTATAAAAAATATGTTAATTAAAATTATAATTTTTTAAATAAAATTAAAATAAATAAAACTTTAATTAAATAATGAAATATTAACTTTAGGCTTTTCCAATGAATCTTTGGACATATGGAGACATTGTTCTTGAGGATGAATCAATAGTATTTTAATTTTTTTTTAAATTTTATGATTTCCCCTCCCATAACTTATAAATGGTCTCCACTCATACTCTTTTTATCATAAACATTTATCCATATATATCTAATGACACCACCCTTAATACATCCATACATTCCATAAACACGTTATAGATCTTATAGTCATTCCAAAAGACTATCCCATCTAGGCATATGTTGTATGCCAAAAATGGGTTCTCAACAATTATGTATAACTCTGAACATAGTGTTTTATATTTTATATCTTATTTAAACTCTTCTGAATTCATTTTACTCATTTTAAAATAATTAATCCAGTTTCTAAAATATCCATAAATTTTTTTGATAATTGAAAACCATTATCCTTCATCTTTCCGTACAACAGAAACTAGAAAAATAAAATGTGTGTACAATCAACATACAATCTCCATAGAGGGGTGAAATTTATTATTCATCACCAAATTAAATGAATATTTATGATACATTATCCAATAAATATATATTTATTATTTATTAAATTATTTTGCCTAATTAAATGCTATTTAATATTAAAATTTCATTCATTACAACGATCAAAAGATAAAAACCCGCCTTATGTGTATATATGACCATCCATATCCATGAAAAGTGTAATTAAATTTTCCCAAACCTATTTTTATGGATATATATATATATATATTGAAAAAACATTTTAATAAATATCACATAATAATTATACAGGTGATGTATTTGTGATTATTGTTTAAAGACTGGGACAACTGAATTGAGACCTACATGAAAAATGAAGTTGTTATCAACTAAAATTGTTATTTAAATAGTGAATTTATAATAAATGGGTTAAAATATGTAATAACAAAGTCATATATGGTATTTAATACATTACAATGTTTTTTATTAAATTTATAATATATCCATATTAGTTTTATATATGTTTCAAATGTATTTAAAAAAGACAAGACATGAGGCAAGGGTTTTATGTTAACATATCATTGCTTATATAGATTTCATATTAGTAGTGTTTAATGATGGAATATTGTTTTTTATTTCGCAATAAATATATTGATATTATTATATTATGTTCATTTACTAAAATTAAAAATTTTACGATCATTTTTCTTATTTATATAATAAATACACTGAAATAATGTGAAAACGAAAGTCAAATATATTTGTATCTTTAGTAGAAAATACTTTATCATCCAAAAATATTTTCTAAAAATATTCTAATTAATTATTTTGAAATTAATCAATAATTTTTAAAATAATTTTTACTCATTATTGTCATTTTAAATAATATAAAAAATTATATTATCATGTCATTTTCTCAATGAGGTACTTTTAGACTTTTTCATAAAATAATTAATGGAATATATCATTTTAAATTATATGGATGGAACATAATTTAATTCCATATTGTCCTTTATATAATTTTCTTTTTAATTTATATATTTACATTTTTATATTCAATGAACATGTTGTCAATATTATTTCACAAATTTCTAAATTTCAAATATATGATTCCACTATGAAAATGGTACTCTATTACGAAATAATTCAATTAATATTTTGAAATATTTTTTTTTCATAGATTCCATCAATTAAAGATTGATTGAAATGAATAATGAAAAAAATACAATGATATAATTCTTCTTCTTTGTTTGGATTCATTGTTATTATGATGAAAACTTGCTTATGATCTATTTTAGTTTTCCACAGGTCCATTCTAGGATGAAATAATGAACAGTTTATGAATCGCATATCATTTCTAGAGGGTATGCTATTATATATTTTTATAATATTATGGAACAATCATATCTGATTTTATTTATATTTTCTGGGATCTTATAAATTTATATCCCCTCAATGCATTTTATAATGATGGGTATATCATGTGATGAACATATGTGCATTGGGGAGTGAACCAAATTCATTAAAATACTATATCAACATTGATAGACATGAAAGTGAACCATGAATAATATGATCTAAGTGGAGTGTATCTAATCTACTATGACAGTCTTGGAAGGAATCATTAGTTTTAATGAAAATGAATTTATATTGTTATGTGTATGAAACATATCTATGTTTCAGGATAGTGTTATTATCACATAGATCATGATCTTTAAATAAATTATATTTTTTCTTTTATTATATTATATATTATTCTAGGATTGAATATTATAATCTGTGATGTGTTGGGTATGATTCTTCTAATTGTAATATCATGTTAGAAATCAATTATTCTCATCTAACACTTGATAAATCATTCGATGTCTTAATTTACTATAAATAATGTGAACATTATTTTTCCCATTATTAAGATTCATTTCCATTTGTTATGAAGAAAAGTATTATGTTTAATATATATTTGAAGAGTTGTAGTTGATATGAACTATATAGGAGACATTATAGATCTCATATGGAATAATTATCTATGTTTCTATGTTTCTAATGATACTAATCATAGAAAATTAAAATGTGGATCGGTATGTAATTTTTTGAATATTTATTTAATATGACCTAATATATATGAATGATATGTATGATTCAGTGTACATATCATCAGTATATCAACATAGTCTAATTAAATAAGAAATTATTTTTTAAAATCAAAATTAAAATTTATGAAATTCATATGAATTGGATCATCAATCATATCATATATAGCATGACACTAATTAAAATACCAATAGGAATGAAAAATAATATTTATTATCTTCTAATTGAATAGAAAAATCTTACTCAGCCTAAATTGGAAAAAAATGACATAAAATTCCCAAATTAGGACATAATTGAAAATTAAAAGAAAACCATAAATATGAAACAATATTAAATGGAAAAATATTGTTAAACATACCCTTGGAACTCTAGTAAGATAAATAATACATAAATTATGTCAATAATATAGTATATTCATCTTTAGAGGAAGAAGAATTTATTGAGGGATATGGGAATCTCACATTATTTTTATAAAGGAGAATTAGTATTTTATTCCAATTTTATAATTGATTAATTCGATTAAAATTATTTATATTATAATTAAAAAATTCCCCCAACATTTTGTTGTTGGGATCCACCAGAAATTTGGTAGCCTATGAAGGGGTTGGTACACCCTCAGTGGAATGACTGATATAATTAAAAGAAATTAATAAAATCTATTGATTGATGAAGAAGGTATTTCCCTTATTCATTATGTGTGGAATTAAAAATTGAGGAAATAATCCTAAAATAATGGAAAACATTATATGTGTGGAATGGAAGGTCATTAGTAAATATAATACTGATTTGAAGAGAATAATATGATAGTTGATGATACATAGAAATAATAACATAATTTATCCCCCATATACTAGTGGTTTAAATCATAGTAGTACCTGATTTTTGAAAGATAGTACATAATACCAAAGGATATTGATAAGGGTTGTCATCAACAACTTATTAATCCCATAGATAAATAGGAATTTCATGTAATCACAATTTCTAATGTGAATTATGATAATAATGTGGTAAAATTTACACATTTTATCCAATCTTGAATTGTTCATATATTATTTGATTATAGATCAACCCGGTATTTTATATCTCAATAATTGTTTAATGGATATATGGTTCAAACACAACATGTAGATATTTATGTAGTCATTAAAACATTACCTGGTATGAAAATAAAATATAAATTCTATTATTCCACTCTGATTATAGATCGGGGGAGTGAACATCCTAAAAATCAAGTCATTTTCCATTTAGTTGAATTCGTTGTTATCTTAGGATTTTGTTGACTTTCCTTATTTATATATCTTTCTAATTTCCGTGGAAGGGAAGTTATGATTGATATTTCTAAAAACCATCTGATCATATATTATTTTGATGATAAATATTAAATTCCATTGGAAATTTAATTAATTGTATAAGTCTTAATTATCATTAAAATGGGTTATTTATCATAGATGTCTAGAGAGAAACTCAATATCGAAATTATAAATATGTTGAAATAGTGTTTTTGATTATTCTTTATAAATGGTTGCCTTTCATCGACCATATAATGAAATATATTTTATAAAACTCATTGAATTTACATGAAAATTTTACAATTATCCCAACAGATTGACAATGATTGGGTTATTGGAATTGAAGAAAAAACACTAGGAGAATGTGGAAAAGGATTCATTTGGACATGTGTTCAACCATTTGATGTGACAATTCATTTTTTTCATATTAATTTCTGATTGATGTGCCTCTCCATATATGAGTATAAATAGAACATTATTAAAATTAAATAAATATTTTATAATCCATATTAAATACCTTTTGGATTAGAAATGCATATCTCAATGTAATACCATAATGGAATATCATTCAAGATATAAATGACTAAATTTCAATAACGGGGATATTCCCAAGAAAATATCCATATAATGTTTGGAAATTTTTAATTTCTAATGACACCATTTAGTATTACTAATTTCCCTATTAAAATAATGGATTTAAGGAATATATTCGTTAGGGATTACAATGATCATTTTTTTGTTGTCCTTAGAGATGATATTTTTATATATTCAAATAGAAAGCATATGAATGCAGATCATTTGATTATTGGTATGAAGACTATGAGGAAGGATATTTATATAACATTTCTTCATTTCTGAATATGGGTTAAAAATATAACTTTTATGTAATATAATCTTAAGAGAAGTTATTTTTTTGATCCATCAATGATTGAGGTTATTTATAATTATATAAAACTAAACTCCTTTACAAAGATCTATAGTCTTCAATGTTTTTATAGATATTATTACTAATTTGGGGAGAATATGTCACTATTTTGAAAAACAAATACCAATTAACTTTGACTAATTTAATATTTATTATATTGATGAATGTGAATAAACATTCATTGAAATGAAGGGAAGGTTTGTCATCTCACCCATTCATATACTACCAAAAAATGGAAAAAGGTAGTTAGTTTACAAGGATTCACCAATGAAAGTTAAGTGATGTATCCTCATGCACAATGAAATATTGATAACTTTCCACTCCTTTAAATTGATTCTTTTCTTATAAGAATCATCAAACTCAAGATTTAAGATTATATGTGATATTTTTTGGTTAAATATTTTGGGGAATTATATTTATAGGGAATGAAATAATCTATATACTATTTATAAAGGATAAATTTTATATTCAAATATAAATAGTTTAACATGTACTAAATATAATTGTTGAAATTGATTAATTATTATAAATGATTTAAAAAATTAAAATCATGGTAAAAAAACATCATGGAGATTCTTTGAGTATGAATAATCAATCTATCTTATCCAAAATGAGGTGCAAAAAAATATAATATTTCAAAAAAAATTAATGATGAAATTGGAAATCATAAAGGATGGGTATAAATATGAAAATTTTAAATTGATTACTTAACCATATATCCCGATAAATAACGAAGATGTGGTGAAAGAATATATTAAGCTACAACAACAGGTGATATTTATTCCTAAGATAATAAAACACTATGATTGAAAGATTAGATTTAGGGAAACAATTTGTATTTATTATATACAAAATTTTAAGAATGAACTATTATAGAAATCAAATAGTTCATAATAATCTACACACTGTGGAATTAAAAATAATAACATATATATATAATATTATTTATAATGGAAAATAATAAATACTAAAATTTAAAATTATATGTCATAATTATTTCTATGTTATAATGATAATGGAGATAGACTGATGTCTAGTGGGATTTTACATCCATTACTCATACAAAAATTGAAATGACAAAATATCACTTTTAATTTCATCATATGAATGCCAAAAAAATATAAATACCATAATTCTATTTTGGTTATAAGGATTACCTATTATAGATAAAATACAATATTGATCAATTATTCTTTCAGTATTCATCATATTTCCATGATATACATTAATTACATAGTAATTTTTCATAGATTACAACTGTGAATTGTATCGGATTAGGATATGATGTTTACCTCATTGATCTAGAATATTCTTTTATGATAACAACATTTAGAATTAATCTATAGTAATGGATAAAATTCATATAAATATGGATAGCCTGAGATAACCATTCCTACCATTGAGGAAATTATGAAGTTGTATTATCTATATTTCTAAGCCAGTTGTGATAAAAACCTTCTTCTAGTAAGTTTATATTTTAAAATAAAATGTCGCTCTAGTATTCGAATATCTCATTATATATTCCAATATAAAGGGAAATATATAATTCAAATGTGATGGGGTAGAAATTTATATTGGGAAAAATAAGGGAATAATTAGTTTAATATGTGGTATATAATTTTAATTCTATTCAACAATATATCATTGAATCTCAGTGTAAATATTAAATTTAAGATGAAAATTTTCGATGAAATATGTTATTTAATGTTGGTGAAATTGTTTTTATGTTTTTATATCCATGGAATATTTTAATGGAAATTAATAGGAAGAAAAATATCATTCATTGGTGTATTATCACCTTCGATATTCCTGATTGATTAGGTATGGTGCCTTATCACTTTTGGATTCCAAAATACCACTTCAAGTCACCGTGTTTTCCCTTCATCTATCATAATAAAGTATAAAATAGATCTTTTTCATATACAAAAATCCAAGGTGATACCATTGAATCACGTCATTTCCTTTTAATATCTACTTGTTGAAATCATATATTATAGAGATAAATTTCAATATATCATGACATTTCACATGGTTAATGTTATCATATAGAATGGTAAATTTTAAAAATATTCTTAGGAACATGATTATGTTGTGAAACAAAGTTATCACCATTTATTTTTATTAGTGTGATATTTTTTTTAGAATTACATTTTATGGAATCTTGAATGAATTATTCTAATAATATATCATATATTTGTTGTAAAAAATGATATTGAAATAGTAAATGTGGTACATCCTATTACGGGTTAAAAAAAACTCAAATATACTACTAAAATATTTTATTTAATGAGATAGTAATCCCCTAGTTATTTTGTTATAGGGTATGATTGATATTAAATAAATTATGGTAAATCTATGGGTTACACATGAATAAAATATATCTATGGATTTATAATTGACTTTATATAAAAATACAATCATTTGAATGTTAAATATATATATTTCTAGAAACAACATATGTTTGAAATGCGATCATTATTGATAAATAAAGTTAATATATAATATTTAATGATTTTAAAGAAAACTATAAATTTTATAAAAATGAAAATTTCTTATAATTCATAAAATATTTATTCTAGGCCTAGGTTGGTAATAAATACACTGAAACACATTAAATTTTTATATCCAAAAAGATTTTTCATACCATTTTGTGATGTATTTTTAATAAAATTTATACCACATATAGAAATTGAATCAAGAAAAATAGATTCCATATTTTGAAATACAAGGATCAAATTTTGTGAATATTTCCCTATTATATTTTTTCAATATTAACAATAACCATAAAACGTTTTTTCACCCCGATAATATGAGTACAAGAAATATATTGTTAAAACTTCTAATAATATATTTTAAAATTTCCTATAAAAATAATATAATATATTTAATTAGAGTAGTTCATATATTTTCATCGATATGGATAATATATTGGTACATGGTTCCACATATCATTGATTTTGACTATTATATTCATTTATTGAAAAAATAAATACCAAATTATACTCTCATTTATTTTTTATACATAAAATTTTTATGGAAGAATAACAATTTTATATTTTACCTCTATATATTTACTCAAAAAATAGATCATTTTTTTAGGAAATTAAATTATTTCTAATTTTTAGTTACGCAATATTTACCATAATATCTCAGGTAGGACCGACATTATGTTTATAAAGTTAAAATATAAATAGAATAAATTATATTAAAATATTTATTAAAACATTTATGAATTATTTTATACCATGAATTTAATTGATTAATATAAAAATTTAATATTATGTTAAAGTATTATTTTTGAATTCCTATATTTTCTTTCTTTTGTTAATGTCAAATTAAATTAATTGGTTTGAAACTGATAGTAATGATATTATATAGAATAATGTTTTATTAAATCAATAATAAATAATTAGAATAATGTATGAGGTTAATATAAATATTCTATGGTCACAAATTTCATTCTATGGCAATTTATAATCCAATTTTTACACTACAAATATAATTATTACACTTTGTTATTGAATAAGTCATTACCATGGATATGGATAAAATATCAAAAGAATATCTTAAATAATATTTTAATGTTTTAAATGAAAAAATAACAATTTTTAATTAATTTATGATATTTAATCCTTCACATCATTTCCTATGAAGAAATCAACATTTGGAATCATTTTTCGTCACAAATGACTAAATTATATTATAATATTTTGTAATTAAAATATTTTACCCTTCACTTATTAAATGTATCCACTTCAACTCTATTTCTCACAAACATTTATCCATATAACTCTAAATATACCTTAATTAATACGATCCTTAATTAACATAACAATTAATATTTCTAATATTTATTCTAAAGGTAAATCCCTTAAATTCATAAGGTGTATGCCAAAAGAGGGTTCTTGACAAAGATGAATAACTCTTAATAGAACATTTCCAATTTTATTTAATCATAAAAACATTATAAATACAAACTATCCATTTTTAAAATAAGAAATATAGTACCTCAAATATATTTAATTTTTATTATGATGATGTAAAAACTGTTATCCCATTTGTTTATATCTTCTGAATAAAAAAACCTCTATCATTTACATTTACAACATACTGCCTCCAAACAATGGTTTAAATCATTTTTCATCACCACATTACATTTATGATTATAATAATTAATGAAATAAAAATAAATGTTATTTTTTAAATTATTAATACCCAATAAATATTATTTATTATTTAAATTTATTCATATATATTCATTTAAAATGGAAACATACATTATAAGTGCATACGACCATCCGTCTCGATGAACTATGTAATTCATACTTTTATTCTCAGGTTACACATACATACTAATTGATATCTCACATTTTCACACATACTAAGAATCTAATCATACCAAATAATGTGTTTCCTTTATATAGGTTATGATAAAACTTATTTTTTTGATATATCATTGAGGGTTTATATATATGGAGAACAATATTGAAGGTATTGTAGATATTACATGTAATAATAATGTGGGTATCCATGATTCCAATTATATTAATCATAGCTGATTCTAATGTGGATGATTATGTTATGTAGTAAATATCTATCAAATAAGATGTAATATATATGAATGAAAATTATGAGTCTTAATACATATCATGAGTATATCAACCTCCAATTAGTCAGCACTCAATAAATGTTTCAACTTTATAATAATTTTATGTAATGCATATAAATTATAACATACTTAATTTAATATATATCTTTACACTAATAAAAAATACATATTATACATTATGAAAAACATAATATTTAATCCTTGAATACCACAAGATTTTTCTAAATCAGTTAGTAGAAAATATAAATTCATTGAAAATTCCCACATGGAGACATAATTGAAAATGACTAGAATACCATTGGTAGGAAAATAGATTAGTTGGAAAACTATTATTAAATATTCCCTTGGAACACCTCTATGATAAATGATACGTCAATCAAGTCAATAATATTGGATATGCATCCATGGAGGATGATGACTCTTTAGATGGTGAGGGGGATATATCATTCTTATCATGGGGAATAAAAAATTATATCATCCCATTTTGTAAAAGATTAATTAAATACAAACTAATTAAATTATATTTTTAAAATGACCCCAATGTTTCTCTATTGGGACATGACTAAAAGTTAAGTAGTCTTTTGAGGTTTTAGTGCACCCTATGTGGACCCCTATTGGAACATGAAGACACACTTACATATCCCAACCAAAGGATGAAAAAATATCATGAAAAATTAATTTTAAATTTAATTAATTATAAATTTTTTCATTTTCCTCTTTTTTATCAATATTAGCCTGAGCTTCATCATACACATTTGAAATAAGAAATTTAAATAATTATGTTTTGTTAAAGAATTTAATGAAGATATGTATCTCAAAATGGGGGTGTTCTATAGTTATCAAATTATATATTTATGATATGGTCTATTGCAATAATAAATATAATTTAACTACAATTTATAACATTTGAATATTATAAAAAATTCCTAAACCATACTTCAACTAATATAAATATCCACTTATTCCATTCAATAATTCATGATTGCATCTAACATTATATATTGGATGTTAATATATAATTATATATTTTAACAAAATTTTTATATTCAAATTCTGTTGTTTTAAAGTTATTATTTTACTGAAAATAATTGAATTATGTGATAAACTAAAATAACTATATTTTATGAAAATAATAATATCATAAATTAAAAATATTTCATAAAATTAAGAAATTAGGAGTAGGTGGATATCATATGGTCTGGAAGTTCTTCCACAATCCATTTATGATACAATTTGTTTCCTTATTTATATAACTATAAACCAAGATTAGGATAAGAAATAAATATAACAATTTAGGTAAAAGTTGGTTAACTAAATTTAAATCGTCTGTTTAAAATAACACCAAAAAATTATATTTTTTTAAATTTATATCTTCATCATATGATATTTTTTATATTTCAATTTGGGAGCATTTTCATTTCGAATGAATCCATTATATTTTTACTTTTTTAATTCCAAGTTTGGCCCCCTCTCACATATAACAGGGAACTTATTCTCTTTTCATCCTCATATACTATTATAATTATATATATTCTAAGACCAATTAAAATAAATTCCTATATTCCATCACCACATCATATACCATATGTTCTTTCGTAAATACAATCCATTCAATTATTATGGTGTAACCCTAAATAGGGTTCTCAATGGAAATGCTTAACTCTTAATGAAGAATTATAAATTCAAATTCTTCTTCAACCTCTTCTAAATCATTTATATCCATTATAAAATAATTAACTATGTATATTATGAATACTAAAGTATTATTATAATTATGTAACAACCATTATTCACCTTACATCCATCCCATATGAAGTGACAATATCACTCTTGTGTTTGTTCGACTTATTGTCTCCCCATAGTGGTGTAATTTTTTTTTCATTCACCGCATTACATGGATATATGTAAATATTTATTTAACCAATATAAATGTTATTGATGATATTATTACAATTCTGTAAACGTTTTCCATTATTTATCTTTCATTATTTCTATCATTTGAGAATGGGAATCAACATTTAGTTGTATATGTGGCCTACCTTCTCCATTAAATGTGTAACACATTTTTTTATCTATAATATTTATAAATGAATCAATATATATATATATATTTAATATATATTCCATTTTTTTAAATTTAAATATTATTGGTTATTTTTAATTAAAATAAATATATACATATCGAGACTACTGAACAAGATCATGTAAAAAAAAGAACCAATTATCCCCTTGAAAAAATATTTTTAATAAGGAATTTCTTTTAATAGATTGATAAGGTATTATAAGAAAGCATATTTAGTAAGATATATAGGATTTTGTTTATGTAATTCATTTAAAAATATAAATATTTATTAAATATTAGTTTTGAATGCATATTAATAAAGAAATGATATTAGGTAAGGGATTATGTAACAATGTAATTATATATTTAGATAGGATACAATTTAGCTCTAATGATGAATTATTAAAGAGAAACTCTCAAGAAACACATGATATTTTATATCCTCTAGGTATTTCTAAAAATTATTTAGTTTTATTTAATTTCATTTTTTATGTTTTTAATACTCTACATTTATAGTTATTTGTTAAAATGAATTATCCTTCACATCAGTTTTAAATACTTTCCCTTTACAATCCATGTTTCCAAAAAAACTAAAAAATATTTTTAATATTAATATATTATTTTTTTGTAATTTCTAACCATTATTTGAATTTTACAAAATGTCTTTAAATAATATTCCTTCAATTTTTTGAATGACTTTATTATTTGAATTTTTCATAAAATTTAAAGGTAAATTTTTCTTCTATCTTTTATAGAATGAATAGAGTTTTTACTGCAAATACTACACAAATTTATGAATATTACATTAACTTTTAAAAATTATAATTTGATTAAAAAAATTATTAATACTTTTAAAATTTTATAGAATTTAAATAACAATTTTCAATGTGAAAGGTGTATGCCCCTAAAAAAGTTCTAACAGATCATTTAAAGTAAATTTTCATCTAATATTAAATCACTAGAAGTTAAATAATATTTATTGGGCATATGGCCATTTCAAAACAACCTTAGTCTTTATCTATGTTATTTATTATTATTTACACATTATTTTTATGAAATTTTTTTTTCAACGAGTTATTCTATGGTGAATTGATGAAATATTTATAATATTATACCTCATATTAATATGATTTTCATTTTGTTTTAGGGGGCATAGAATTTTATAGACCTTTAATTAATTGGATACAGATGGATATCTCATTAGATAAACATGATTAGTATGGGGGTGAATATATGTTATTTGAGGATGTTTTCCACTATGATAGTCTTTGAATTTGACCCATAATAATATGATTAAATAAGGAGTAAACCATATCCACTATGGTATTTTTGGGAGTGTGCCCTAAGAACTAATAAAATTAATTCATATGATAATTATTATTCGCAATTTTTATGTTATAAACAATTTTGTGCTCTTATGGATCAATTTCTTATATTCCATTATTTTTAATATTTTATGAACTACTACACTTTATCTGATAATTAATGATTATGATATATGATAACATGGGCACGATTTTAAAAAAAAAATTATTTCTTTTCCAAGATACATATGAAGAGGCTCAAGATTTCGGATCACATTAGACAAAGAAACAATTTCCTCTCTAAATCTTTGTCCTTCCACTTTATGTTTCGTTAA
The DNA here is from genome assembly GCA_963277665.1 of Viscum album. Taxonomy (NCBI): domain Eukaryota; kingdom Viridiplantae; phylum Streptophyta; class Magnoliopsida; order Santalales; family Viscaceae; genus Viscum; species Viscum album. The sequence continues at coordinate 1,245,484,651 of OY728138.1, forward strand.
TTCATTTTTGAGCATTGTGTTGTTTTTCTAATTTGTGTAAATATGATCTCTTATACTATTACTAGAATATATTAGATATATTATTCTCTAAATTATTAAATTTACAATGAAAAGATTTGTAGAAGAGGTGTTCGTATTCCCTATGATATTTTAATTTCCATGTAATAGTGAAAGAGGTCCCTACATATCCTGGATATACTGGTAGCGTTATTTTTTCACCCAATCCATGATTTCTATAAATCTATATATTTATAATACACTTGGGATCAGGTGATTTCCATGTGTAAGGGATTAGGTCTCAGCTTGACACAAAACAAATATTTTATTACACTTTGTGTCAATTTTTATTCAATCTATAATATATTAATTTTTTAACATATAATAAAAATATAATTTTATAACATAACATGGGTTTATAAAAACATTCAAGTTAATTGATTTCAAAAGATAAATTATTTTATATAATGGTTTATGTGAGAAGTAATCAACATTTTATTGATAGTTTATAAGGGTAAAGTTAAATTATAGAACTCATTAAATTGACGTGTAAATTTTATTTTTATGTGGTGGATTTTATTTAAGAATGTCTTAACAGATTTTTTTGGGAACTCAAATCCCCACCACCTTGATATTCTAAGTCAAACAAGAAATCATCTAATATAATATTTCTCAATGTATCCTTGCAACATAGTTGTTATCCATATAAGAATATTACATCCAATCACATGATTATATTCATATACGAGGTTTCAATATGTTTATATCCCTTCATTCACTATCTAGTCTTAAAAATATACACAAAAATCCATAGTGTGCCAGTTTTCTCAAAAGTGGCCTCAAATCACTCATTAAACCAACACATGAAAATAGGTTAACAACTCATTCTTCAAAAACATTAACTCAAATGAAATAAAATTTTCTACATTAATTTATTCTTAGAATATTTTATGCACTATAATCAATAATAAATATAACCAAATTGATAGTTTAAATAAACATGAGTCATCATCGTCCACACCTTGTATAATAATGTGTATTTATTACTTTCACTAACATTTTTCATCTATTGTGTAAAGGGAGTTATTTGAAATAAATTCTATAAATTATTTAAGTACTCAGTGAAATATTTTCTATGATATTTTACAACTCCTTTTGATCACTTATGTTTTACCTTCTTACTATGTAGATTATCTTCTTTATTATTGACCATTAAAATTTCTCAATGTTTTCAAAATTATAAAATATTAAATGACATATACAATATAAATATGTCATCAATAATCGTTCAAAAGTGTGATTATCCTCATCAAAATTAAACTATAAGGGTTTTATATTTATCAGTATGAACTAATTATTAATTTAATTTATCCCTTTCACCACACCACAAAAATGATTCTAAGTAATATTGACTTATAAAGAAGTGATATAACTTTTAGGTAGTTCTAATTTGAAAATTATCTAAATAAATATAGTTATAGAACCTTTTTAGTTGATTCTTGATTACTAGTCCTATATGATAATTACACATCTTCATGCGATATAAGAAATTAAAATTTGATTCATTATCTATTTCCAAAAATTGGATGAAATATTTTTAATCTAAAGTCTGTTATTAATATTTTACATACCATGTAAAATATTTTAATCAAAAAAATTGTAATAATTTTGAGTGAAATATATTTTATTATTATTTACTAGAATAGATATTATGGGTTGACTGTGAATCTGTAGGATAAATAAAAATCTTAAAAAATTATAGGGATCATCAAGAATTACTCTGATGAAAAATAATAAAGAATTCTAAATAGTATTTATTGTTTCAGAGTCATAGATATTTTATTGTGAAAAATAAATTCTTTCAGGAATCCATTTACCCCATTCGGAGAAATGTACTCACAATGTGATGCTAATTCAACACAATTGTACAAATATTCATCTAAACATTTTATTCTCTATACGTAGCCTTTGTATAGAATTTTATTTTGAAATTTAATAAAATTATTTATAAAATCATTGGGAAAGACATATAATGGTCATATAGAAATATTATCATTCCATTATTCTTGGTTGTAAAACGATCATATTTGTTCTATATATTATTTATAGTTCAGATTGAATTATGTGTTGTTTGATTAGTTAATGTAACTAAAATCATTCATTTCTCTACATTTCATACACCAAGATGACATTTTTCCTTTGTATCTATTTAATTGTAAATTTTATTATAATCCAAATAATAAATACCATTCTTGATATCATAGTATGATTTATTTTTCTAAATCCTAATTTCATTCAATATTATAACATCTAAAAAAACTTATCTTCATGTTTATTTTATTGGTTAAAATATTTTATATATAATTTGGATATCTTCCTATTATTGACATTAAAAATTAAAGTATAATTTATTCCCTGACTCATATTCACTTCCTTTGGCTATGTATTCCTCTAGAAAACATTTTTATGGTTAACAGTCTTCTAAGGATAAGATGGAGAAGTATTCTCTTTTCCAAGACATATTAGAGACATATATAATAGTATAGTACTCTAATAGTGATGGTATTTTGAGCATTAACATTGTTTGAGCATTGAAATTTTTTTGGAATTTTATAATATTCCATTCCCCATGATCATAGTAAAATAAATTTCCATCACACTATCAAAACAATTTTGAAAATTATTATTTGGATGTGTATTATTACGAAAAAAGCCTTCAATAATGATTAATCCTAAACCCTCCATGTATCCATTATTACTATACTCGAATAAAAATCCATCCATGTTCTAAACATACAAGGTTAAGCTATTTTTGGGAAACATAAAGAATGAAATGATGATGTTTTAAAACATGAATCATTATTTTTTTGAAGTGTAAGGATGTAATCCTCTATAACTTTTTTATATATTATTTCTCTACTAGAGTCTTGATGATTCACCAAACATGTTATAACCTTCATAAATGTATGTGGTTCCTATATTGATATTCAAATCTGAGCACCATTTGAAATATCTAAAACCCATGTTGTATAGAATGATATGTTATACTTTATTAGAAATGAACTATAAAATTTCCCATTATTCTTCACTGAAGTGAATTTATTCTTTTAGTGTCCCTTGTTCCCTTGAAAAACCTTCTGAATGTCATAGAATTTCATTCCACATGATCATACTTTTAATGGTTGATTGGTACATATAAGAGTTATACATGATATTGGTCTGAGGTATATTTTACATTCTTTCTGCTCACATACTATAAGGATTCTATTTTCTTCACTCCTTCGGTCAATTATTATTTATATAATTAGGGTAAAAAGTTCCTTGAGATAAAACCCAAAATTTTTCACATTACAATTCATAATTAATGTAAATAATATCAATGGTTGATTATAACGTAGATGATCTTATCCCAACTCATCACATATCTCAAAATCCATGATCTTAAAATGCTCAGTATATCCCATTATCATATCTATATGATGATTTCTTGGTTCCCTATATCTAATACAACATAACAAAATTTCCATTGAGATATCATATCTCTATTTTCTTACATTATCCTAAAAAATTTAACAATTAATGGATAACAAATTGAATGAATATATATCATAATTCATACTATATACATTATATTACATGTAATATAATATGATTATCTAGGAAAATATTTCTATACTAATATGCTTCAAGAATATTGATTGATCCTTCTCACTAGCAATCTTATGTTGTACTTTCCTATGAATAAGGGATTCAATCATGCAGACAACCCTCTCTTGATATAATACAGTAAGAAATAACCTATACCATCATGGAATTTTTTTTAATTTCATAACCTATGTATAATAAGAATCATATTTATAATGTTACATTTAAATTTTTTTCCATTACCTAGAATAATAAAACAAGCTTCTTATAGAACATCATATTGCTTACCAAAATATATTGTATTAAATATTATATATTATTAGACAACTATTTTATAAATTATTAATAGATATAAAAATTATTTTTATAGTATTATATAGATTGAATATTCTACTGAAAAGGAAAAATAAATTTCATCTGGAATCCTCTATGAGGACATGGGACAAATTATTCAATGATATTTATGTATTTTATTACAGCCCTGGCATTTATTACACACATAAACATGACTTATAACATAAAACTATCAATTAATAAAACAAATAAGATCGATAGGTATATTTTCATTGTGTATTATAAACATTACATAATGACATAAATCATGAAACACAACATCTTTATTGAAAAATTCATTTATATGACCACTACATTCCCTCATTTTTATCATTGCATGGGATAACCTGAGAACATGCATAAATATGGGTGAGCTATAAATCCCGGTAAGGGAGTAAATGAGAAATAACATGAAGAATACTGTACATGTTAGGAAATAGGCATATCAATGAATCATAATAGAAACATGAACATAAATGCATGGTATAGCGTGATTATCATAACATGGAAATGAGGAAACAACATTTATAATGTTATTACTATGAGAAAATGATCGTTGACCATGGAGAATGAGTAAAACTGTATTTCAATTGAATTATCATGATAAAACCATAATTTCACATGACATATCTTGATACTAATCTTTACCGAATGCATTTTAGTGCAATCAGGGAAAAACCTTTTTAATCATTTCATTTCATGCATAAGTGTACCAAATTGACCATATAACATGGATTAATTAAAAATAATAATTTATTACATCTTAAATGAATTTTGAATTCATACATGAGATTATATAATTAATAATTAAATGTTTTTTAATTTGAGTACCCTTGATAGTGAAATGGTCATGGTATTTACTACACAATGACTTTGGTTTGGAAAATCACAGTGAAATTTCGATAGCATAACGACGTGGCTTAAGAATTCAAAAAAAATTAGTTGATGAAATATAAAGGGGTTTATTATCATATTTACATGAATTGGGATTTAATGGGCTCACATAGATACATTTACAAACATATTTAATTGAATTTAGATTCATAATACAAAAAAATTGCTTGAATGTAAATGAGAAGAGACAAATTCCCTATGGAATTTCGTCATCGTAATAGGTGTAAATGAAAAGAATTAATGAGAGATAAAGAGGTCTCTAATAATTAAAATATACGGAACTATGTATATAGGACGTTTTAAATCATTACCCAACATTTTAATTTTTAAATACCAGGGTATAACAATATAAAGAAACATGGACACAAATGATAAAGAAATATATCCCTTGGAAGTGTGATATTAAAGGCTCAGGAGTGGCTGGAGAGAGGCCTTGATGGATCTTGGAGCTCCTTGGGAGGATTATATAGGTAGGATGGAAGAATATGGTCAATCTCCAAAGGTATTGGATGAAGATAAAGTGGGAGCATGGGTTGGGTTATATAGGAAACAAGAGATAATTCTTTTTTATTTAGGTTTTGGACACCACATATTAAACTAATTGAAACCATAGACTTACCCATTGAATTTTCCCAGGGCTTCATCCAAATGGTAGTGGAAAACATTATTTTATAAGGACAATTTCCTAAATTCTTAAAATATTAGGTTTTATTATGTGGAGGTGAGTCACACTCTCAAGTAATTCAATATAAAAAGATAAAATGTTTTATAAGCCTTGAAGGGTCCACTAAAGCATTGTAAAATAATAAAAAAATTATAAAATCACATTTTTTAATGTTAAAACATATATTTGTAGAAAATACCATTAATAGTATTTTATTACTTTACTATTGGGTCATTATGATGTAATAAAACACATTATTTAAATAAGTAGTATTTTTTTTACCAAAAAAATCGACTGCCTCATAAAATAATGAAAACATCCCCATTGGATAATTTCAACATCGTGATTCAAAAAATTATAATAATTTTATCAAAATATTTTTCAATAGTTTTAAATTTTTACTTTTATAATAAAAAAACATTTATCGAAAATTCATGGTTTTTAAGAAATACGGATTTCAAACCATAAAAAATTACAATAGTATTCATAAAATTTATATTATCAATTATATTAAATAAGAATTACTTTATTAATAATATTTTATTAAAATATTATGTAATACAAAAATCCATTAATACATCAAAATAGATTTCTTAATTGAATATAAACACAAAATACTATTTGTGCATTAAAAACTATTTAAAAAATAACAATAATAAAATGAATGTATATTATTTATTCTATACAAAAAAATACACATAATAATAATTCTAGGGTCTTACTACAAAACGTCTTATGACACCCACATATGACTAAAGGGTATGGTGTACGATGGTGACAGAATCTTGGGGTTTCTGGAATAACATTTCACTGGTGGAAATCTCTATCAACTTCCACTTCTATTGTAGGTAATTCCCTTCGAGAATAACATTCTAAAGATCATATTGGGATTGGATAAGAGAGAAGGCCTATGATGGAACATCCTTTTCTTGGTCTGACAAATGGGCTTCATATGAAGTAATTCTAATAGATGAGGCCATTGCTTCCTTTCTCTGAGTAAATTTGATTTGTTAAAGCCCTTCATTTATACTAATAATTTGATCAATTTTCAATAACTATATTAGAAATGGTAAGAATTCTCAATGGTATTTGAAAATACCAAAACATAAAACCAAGGATGATTACATTTTATATAACCATTTAACATATTAAGAAATTTTATCAGATCATGATGAATGTTCAGTAATAAAAAGTTTGAGTTAATAAAATCTTACGTCCATAATAAATTTTCCCTTGGAATTTTGTTTTCCCACAATAAAACCTATGCCGATAATTATTTTTCATCACTTACTCTGATTCCCACATTGCCTATTCAAACTGGTGGTTTCTCCACAACACCTTGAAGAGTGGCATTGCCTTATTTTGTAGAAGTTTTTCCCTAAAATCTAATATCATCACTTTACTCTCTTCATATGGAATGACATTATTCAATAGAACCCGCTTTGTATTGAGTACATGTGATGAGTCATTAATGTACTACATTAAGAGTTATACATGGAATACATCATGTACTTGAGAGAAGTTCTATGGGAGTGTTAGTCAATAAGACACTGCTCCAAGGAGATTAAGGATCTCAAAAGGGCTGATGTACCTTGGGATAAGATTTCCCTGCTTCCCAAACCTCATAACTCTCTTCCACGGTGATATGCAGATAAATACCATGTCTATGACATCAAAATCTATGTCATATGGACAATTAACAGCATAGCCCTTTGGTCGACTATGTGTAGCTTTAATGTGGTGCTGGATAGTCTTAATGTTTTCCACCATTTCTTTGACTATTTCTCATCCAAGGAGTTTTTTCACCCTAACATCATACCAACAATCTGGTGTTCTACACCTCTTCCCGTGAAGGGATTCATAAGAATCAATTTGGATGCTTGAGTGTAAGCTGTTTTGGTAGAAGGACTCAACCAGAGGAAGATATTGATCCCATCATCCATTGAAGTCCATTGAGAATTCCCTCAACATGTCCCCATGTTTTTGGATATTCCACTTAGATTGGCCATTAGATTGAGGATGATAAGCCATATTGATGTTCATCCTAGTATCCAGATCATGTTGAAGACTCTTCCAAAACATATAAGTGAATTTTGGATCTCGATAAGATACAAAATATAGTGGTACTCCATATAGCCTTAACACATATCTAATGTATATCTATGATAGTTGAACTAATGATAAATCTTCCCAAAATTGAATGAAGTTTTCAGTATTTGTATGATGATCCACAACAAACTAGATAACATTGTTTCCTTTGTATGTCTTTGGTTGTCCATGGACAAATTCGCCAATGATGTTCTCCCATTTCCATGCTGGTAGGGGTAATGGTTGAATCATCCCATTAGGTTACTACCTCTCATCATTCACTTGCTGATATACCAGGCACATTGATATATAATCAGTAATCTACTTCTTCCTGTTATCCCACCAATAATTCTCTCTGAGAGCTAGATACATTTTTGTGTTTTCTGGAAGAATGGAGAAATTCGAACTATGTGCATCACTAAAATTCCTTTCATTAACTCTGGATTTGATGGAACACATAGTCTTGACCAAAATATCACAATTACTTTTTCATTAACATTGATCTCAGATTATTTCCCATTTCTGAGAGTATCTAGTTTCTTCAAAATTCCCATATCATCCTTTTGAGAAATGTTTTACATTTCTAAAAGAAATGGTTCATCAATAATTTATGGAAGGATTGATTTTGTTCCCTCCTCTGTGATGACCATGTCCATATTCATCAAATCTACTAATATTTGATCCTTTTCAAATATAATAATGGAAACATTTCTAGGTCCTTTCTATATAGTGCTTCTTCCAACTTTTTCACTTTCCCACTGTGGTAATGGATTGAGAAGTCATAGTATTTGATCCTCTATAAACATATTCATTGGTGCATATTTAACTTTTTCATTGTAAATATATACCTGAGGATTTTTTGATCTGTATATATTTCACACCTCTCCCCAAAGATGTAATTTTTCCTTATTTTTAAATAGACTATTACTTTATCCAATTCCAAATCTTTTGTTATATATTTTTTCTCATTAACTTTTAGTTTCCCTGAAGAATATTAAATGTCTATTTCATTTTTCATCAACACACAACCATTACCCTTCTTCAAAACATTACTAAATACCACAAAAAGTTATCCACTTGTGGGTAATGTAAGAACATACATATTAAGAAGCTCCATTTTCAAATCCATGAATATCTCTTCGTAATCATAACTCCAAGAAAAAATTACTCCCATTAGAGTTAGCTTGGTAAGAGGGTTGGATAATTTTGAGAAATTTCTCACAAATCAGTGATAATATCTGGTTAACCCCAAGAATCTATAAATGTATGTTACCAATGTTCACCTTCTCTATATATCTATTGCATATGTCTTGGAGGGTTCCATAGATATTCCATATCTTGTGATTATATGACCCAAGAATGAGACCTCCTTCAACCATATCTCACACTTTCTTTACATTCCATGTAGCTTCTCCTATCTCAGTGTCTCTAGTATAGTTCTCAGATGATATTCATGCTCCAATTGGTTTTGGATTGTATTAATAAATCATCTATAAATACATCCATAATGTTGTTGAGGTATTTTTTAAATACACTATTTATCATGTCCATGAAGATTGATAGAGAATTAGTGAGCCTGAAAGGAATTACTATGAATTCATAGTTCCCGTATCTTCTATGAAATGTAGTCTTTTGGATATAATCTTCTTCACCCTTACATGGAAATATCATGACCACAGATCCACCTTGGAGAATTATTGTACTACACATAGCTGATCGAACAAGCCTTCAATTCATGGAAGAGGGTAAGTTTTATTTATCGGGATTGTGTTAAACACACGACAATCGATGAAAAGGCACATTGATGTATCGTTATTTAGGAGTAAGTTGACTAGTGAACCCCATAGTGATGCACTTGGGATTATAAACCATTTATCAATATTCTCTTGTTGTTTTTTCTTCAACTCTTCAATCTATAAAACATCCAGTCTACACAGAGTCATGGATATTGGCAACACCCTTGGTATAAGATCAATTGAAAATTTAACATCTCTTCAAAGAGGAAGACTTTTCTATTCATCAAGAAACACTTTAGGGAATTCCCTCACAATAGAAATACCTTAAAGGATGGTTCCTTCATTAGAATCATTCAGCAGAGTAAGATATTCATGCTCAAAGGGATGAAATATCCACGATTGAGATAATGGGGTTAAGGAATAATCACCCTCCTCCCCGCACTTGTATAAAATCCATGGTCGATTTTCTATATGGAGAGTGATTTCCCTCTAACTGAAATTTATGTTGGATCTACATAGGGAAAGCCAATCCATGCCATGAAATGCATCAAATTCTAGTAGAGGGATTATTATGAGGTTCTACATGAAGTTAAATCCACAAATTATGATAGGGTAGGTGTTATATTCATGGGATGAAATGATTTTCCCATTTTACATACTCACTGACATTTTTAATTCCAATAATTTTGGGGGTGTTGATTTTGTTTTACTAGACTATTAGGATATAAAAGACTGTGTAGAACTGGAATAAAAAAGTATTTTCACTATTGATGAATGAATAAAAATCATACCTATCACCACATCATTCAGGGGTTCATATCATCTGTAGTAATGGGAAAAGTAAACCCTTGATTCCTTGGAAGATTTTGGTCGCCTCTGAAAACCCTTATCTTAGGGAACTGGTTTGAAAAGAGCCCCAATACTTTTTATTTTAAGAAACAACCACCATGTTGAGGGTTGAATGGAGCTTTATTTTCCTCATTCTCTATTTTGTTTTTTTCTAACCAATAGCTAATGTCCAGGTGCACTTCTCTACCACACCTAAAGCATTTCCTTGGCCCCTTTAGGTAAATTCTAGGGTGTTTATTTTCTCACCTTTAGTAAGTGGGTTGAGGGATATTCTTATCACCATTAAATTTATACATCAAACCCCCAAAATTAAAGTACACCATATGCTTATTATCCCCATGATACCGCTAAGATTTGTTAATATTAATTTCAATGTTGAGGGAACATCAGACAATTTACTCATTTCTCTCTAAGTCACTGATCACTGTGTCTTTTCTGTATGCTAGGTTTTCCCCCACCAATGAAGTGGTAAACCATGAATTCTTGGGTTATGAAAAAGCCATAGGAATGTTGTCCAAACCTTGTGATGTTTATCGTGTATGATCAAACTGATTCGTCATCTTTTTTCATGAGGGCAAGGATGTCCCATTCCTTCTTAATTTGGAGGGTGTGTAGAAAATATTTATCAAATTTTTTCTATAAATCATTCCATTACAACACCTCAATTTCATCCTATGGAATCATATTTTTGTTCAAAGTCCTCTATTGATCATCTTCACATCCTTATGATAATCAATATGAATAAACATCTCTTATTCGTAACATTTAAGTATGGAGAAGATATTTTTAATGGATTTGATCCATTGATTGTCGATCGAGGGTTCAGATGTCTCATTAAAAGTTGTAGGCCTTTAGCTCATGTTTCTCTCAATCATGAAATAATCATGGTGGGGGTGGGGGGTAAATTTTTCCCTTGATCCTTGTTTCTATTATAGACATGATTTAACTAAAAGAGTATCGTGACAACGTTCTTGATTCCCGCTCCCATCGGATTGTGAATCACATTTGAAAATTCATTACATTGATCTTTGCATCGGTTGTTAGCATGCATCCACATATTACCAAACATTGGCTGGAATAAAAGAAATGTTCTGGGTTACATATAGTGGTGAATAAAAATACAAGAATTGATTACATATAAATTACATTTATTTCCATGACTTATGAATTTATAGGCTTCAATATATGTTATCAATTATCTACCTCCAAACATATATTCTCAGGGGAATGTTTTTTATTCTATTAATAATTTTTCTTATTAATCATATGAATTTAACAAAAAATATACCCCATGATTGTCGTAACCACGGGTGTTTCAAGGTCTCATTTTGTGGACAAGTTCCAATTTGATTCTAGCTCAAAAAAAGTGTTTTTGAGTTTTACCCCTAGATACATCTATTCCGGAGCCACCTCTACATAATCATATCTGGATAGTGCATTATTTTCATGATAAAAGTATTCCTCAGTACTCAATATAATTTACTGATTTTTTACTATACATAGTCTTATCCCTAAGTCTTTTATTGGGTTTTTATAATCGTAAACCAAAAATATCTAAACCTATTCTCTGATACAAATGATAACAACCCTATTTTTTATTACACATATGAACATGATTTATTACATAAAATATTCAATTAATAAAACATAAATTATTAACAGGTCTAGTGTGTTTTAGTCCTAGAAACATTACATAGACACTAAAATCATGAAACACAACATCTTTATTGAAAACAATCCTTATATGATGATTATATTCTCTCGTACCATGAATGGCATGGGATAAGAAGAGGACATTCATAAATAGGGGTGAGATATAAAAGAAATTAAGTGAGTAAAAAATGCATAAAATGAAAAATAGAATACATGTTAGTATATAAGAATATAAATGTTTCATAAGAGAAACATGAAAATAAAATCATGGTATAACGTGATTCTCATAATAGGGAAATGTTGCAAAAACATTTACCATGATATTAGCACTGGACATAGATCAATTCACATGTACCATGTGTATAACCTCATTGAACATAAATTATCATGAGAAAACCCTCATTGAACGTGACGTATCATGCTACTAATATTTACCAAATGCATTGGACCACTATCTGGGTGCACCCTTCTTAATCATTTAATTTCATGCATATGTGATCCACATGAATCATATAACGTGAATTCATTAAATATCATAATTTATTCCATGAAAAAGTAAAGTGGAATTCATACATGGGATTAAATAATCAATAATTGAATGTGCATAAAGTTTAATTCCGTTGATAGTGGAATTGGTATGGTATTGACTACACAAAAATATTGGTTTTGAAAATCGTGGTGAAATATGGGCCGCATAATGACGTAAAATGAGAATTCATAAAAATGGTTAATGAGATATAAGTGGTGTCTCATAATGTGAACAATAAATGAAACATAAGGGGTTCATATATATACATTTACCAAAATATTTAATGGAATTTTGATACATAATATGAAATAATTTCTTGAATGTAAATGACAAGAGAAAATTTCTTACAGTATTTCGGCATGGTAATGAGTGTAGATGAGAGGAATTAATGAGGGTGAAAAATGTATATCATCATTAAAACATAATGAGTGAAGTATGGGGGAGTTGGTAAATCATACCCCATCAATTTTAATTGAAAATACAAGGGTATAACAATATAAATAAACATTATCAAAAATGAGAAAGGAAGAAATCCATAATGTGGAAGTGTTATCCAGAAGGCTTGGGAAAGGATTGAGAGAGGCTTAATTGGTGGTTAGGGAACCTTGGGAGGATAATAAAGAGATTATGGAAGATTTGTTTTGAATTTCAAATGATTTTTTTAAATATGGGGTGCTAGATGGGGTTGGAATATATAAGAAAAGAGAGATAACTCTTTATTATTTAGATTTTGGCCACTACACAATAAACATATCAAAACCACGATCCAAACCATGTTTGTTTCCCATGTTGTTTTCCAAAGAGGAGTGGAAAAAATTATTTTACAATGAAAATGTCCTAAATTCTTAAAATATTAGGTTTCATTATGTGGAGGAGAGTCACACTCTTAAGGAAATCAATTTACAAATATGAAATGCTTTATAAGCCTTGGGGGTTCCACTAAAATATTGTAAAATAAATAAAAAATTATTAAAAAATTATTTTAATGGTAAAAAATATATTTTCCAAATAACCCATTTAGAGTATTTTATTACATCACTATTGGGTCATTATGATGTAATAGAACACATAATAATATTAAACTGTATATATTTTTATCCGAAAAAATCTAATATCTTATAAAATTTTGAAAAAATCATTATTGGATAATTTGGACATCCTTGTTCCAAAAATTATTTTATTTTTTTCTCAAAGAATTTATAAATATGGGAATTTTTACATTTAAAATAAATAATGACATTTATCAAAAATTCATGGGTTTCGAAAAATAGCTTTCAAACTTTAATAAAAATTACAATTTAATTCATAAAAATTATCCGATCATTTATATTTAACAAAAATTAATTTATTAATAATATTTTATTAAAATATTATTTAATTAAACATTCTATTAATTCATCAAAATATATTTCTCAATAGGATATTAACTAAAAATACTATTTGATCTTTAATAATTATTTACAAAGTAACAACAATAAAATTCTTGTATATTCATTATTCAATACAAAAATAATACACATAATCATAGTGTTGGGGTCTTGTTACATAAGCCCTTAAGACACCCACATAAGACTGATGGGTATGGTGTGTGATGGTGATAGACTCTTGTGGTGTCTTGGATAACATCGTTCGGGTGGTAAGCTCTATCAAATTAAATTTCTCTCGTAGGAAATTTCATTCAAGATTTTCATGTTGAAGATCATCTTAGGGTTGGTCAAGAGGTAAGTCCAATGACTCCACCTTCTTTTAGATCTCTAAAAATGAGCTTAATAAGGAGAAATTCTACTAGATGAGTATACCACTTCCATTTTCATAGTAAACTAGATTTTTTAAAGCCATATATTGATATAAATCATGTGATCATTGTTCAATGACTATATTAGAAGTGGTAAAAAATTTCAATGGTATTTTAAAATCCAAATAATAAAACCACGGATGTTCACATTTTTTATTACAATTTTACATAATAATACATTTAGTCTGATCAAGATGAATTTTCATTAATAAAATGTTTGGGTAGTTACATATTTTATTTTTAAAAACATCATTAACTTGCTACACCATGTATTCTTGAGTGGAAACCCCAATACTAAATCATGGACTCATATTTAATTTCCACTATAACACACCAATATTTTGATGTAAATAAAAAGGTACATCCTTCTTTTTTATGATAAACCAAGACATCCCTTAAAAACCCCCAATAAATATAAAATTCTATAATAATGCCAAAACAAAAACATTGATCTTTTATTTCATTCAAAATAATTTAACTAAATGATTTTTATAACATAATATATTATTTATGGGGATTGTGTATCATATATGAAAATACCAATTACATTATCCCTTTAAATTATTGTTAATAAAATTTGGATTTTAAAAAAATAATTTACAATGATATGGTAATATAATTTATAAATAATCAATTTATTTTAGTTTATTGGAAATTTAATTAAATTCTGTATATAATTCTTATTATTATGTGATCAAATTGATTCTCTAAACCATTCGTAAGTAGAATCATATATCATGATTATATTGACCATTTCCTTTACATTCCATTTAACTATCATATGTGATTGTATTATATCGACAAAACCATATAATAAACCATGCTAGAAAAAAAATGACATGATTAATTGTTTTTTTCTATTGGATAATTCATCAAGAGGGAAATGGATCAAACGAGACCCTTGGGGAATAAGTTGAGTTATATATTGAAATTTATTATATCCACCATAAAAACCCCATTTAGTTTATTCAATTTTTTATATGTCGACACATAACATGAACTATGTACTTCTAAAATCATTTCTCTCTTACAATGAAATCTCACATATATATAGAGAGAACTCCATATGTGGGAGTTACATAATATTTGTCTATCACAGACACACTAGTCTATATAAATTAAAATAAACAATGAATGTTTTGATATCATTAAAAAAATATTTAATTTTAAATAATAATTTTTTTAATTTAAATAAATAACTAATTACAAAAATTAGGAGTCATTATCATCAGGTGGTAATTCAATATCAAAGTAAATTTCATTACAAAATTTAATTATTCTAAAGTCTGACTTGATTGAATTTAATTATTTCTAGTGTAGTGTTAAAAATATTTATAAATAATTATTAATATACACCATGGATCCTAATACTTATAATATATTTCAGACCTGTAATCTTATTTTTATCATACAATATGAAAAAACAGGGTCCATGGAATGAAAAGGGTGCTTCATAGGCTAAGCAGTAATAACCAACTGGGGTCTGGCCATCTAGGATGGGTGACTAGTCGATGGTGAACGGTGCTCCACTCATGAGGTAATAGGTGTTTTGGTAGAACCCTATGGTGCATAACATGTTAAAATGATTTTCTAGTTTTTATTAAATTGTATATAGATAAAAAGATAATTTTTTAGTCATAACCATGCTTGAAAGACCATAAATAATAAGTGTGTTTTTATCATATTATTGGCATACACCACTCTTAATATAATTTTCATTTTTCATGATTATCCTATAGAGATGGAATGTAATGAAAACAAACCCATATCCATGATTATTTTTTTAGTGACAACCCATCACCTTACACCACTTTTGTTGTAGAATTGTACACCCATGAAAACATTTCCCTCTAAAATAGTATATATATATTTAATTTTATTTTGATTTCAAAGAACAAATAAATATTTTAATGATAATTTATTATCCATTTTATGTTGGATTTATTTTTCATCAATGGAATTAGGATTTTATCAAGGGCCTCAATATGAAATTCAGAATAACTACTTGAAAATTAAAAGTAAATAATTTCATGATCAATTTGAGTAAAATTAATAAACTATGTATTTAGTGGAGATGTGAATGTATCATAATTTATTATTTCAATTCTTATTAAATCATTAGATACATCAATTGTTATATCATTTACCAATCCATTCCAATAATCTTATTAAATTGAATATATTTATGAATAGTAAAACATTATGGTTCATTTTTGTAATAAAATCATCCCTGTGATATCTTTTCATCTCCAACAATCTATAGCTATAGGATAAAAAACATGATCTCATAAATATCATCAATATAGATAACATTGATCCATTAATCATGTTAATATTATATTCGGGGAATTCATGTATAATTTATTTCCACATAATTCTCGTTTGATAACTATAAGATCACATGATCGATCCCTAAAATTAGATCAATCCATTCTTGATAATTATCTCTCTAAATGTCTGATAGAATGGATAAATATATTTAGAAACTCAAATATTATGACAAATTACACAATTAATATTCATTTCTAAAATTATGTTAAATATTGAAGTAGTACTTTAAAAAAGTCCTCATAAGTTGTTGAATATGTTAAACCGAATATGCTATCCCAATATGACATGAATAAATAGGTTATATTTTCATGACTATCATGAATATTTCACCACCCACTTTTGAAATTCTAAAATGTGATGTGATGATAAATGTTCTATAATCATTTCACCTTACATCCTTTAATATTTAATAAATCATGAACTAGTAATATTAATTTCAAACAAAAGTAGCCTCTTTTTTTACATTTATAATTAAATTAAATGGGAATATCATATGAAATTTGTTCCATTATCATTAATCCAATTTGAATAAAATAATTTAATTTATTTACATGGGATCGAAAGCACTGATTTCTACTGTTCAATGAATGTGTGTATCACTTAAACCCAGACTCTAATTCATTTAAATTTGTTTAAATTGTTGAAAGACATTTTGTTTTCCCCCTTAGACTATATATCACGATTTTATCTAATATAGCTCATCATCGACCTTAAAGATATAAATAATTTTAAATCTATGACTATCTCTTATAAGAACATTGGATGTATATTTTTAAACAGCTCTTGATTTCATGAAAAGTAGGGTTCATCACATTTTTAATCAACCTATATTGTATTATATCTTTCTTTAACATTTAAAAAATGAACTCAATGATGCACTAAAATGGGAATGGAGTTATCATAGTGTAATGGTCAGGACCTCTTTTGTCCAATAGTTTGTGAAAATCTAATCATTAAGGTGTTCTAAAAGGTAATAGATAATAATTTTATGGTTTTTCCAAATAAATTTTATTTCCAATGGTAGGTCATACCAACTGTTATTCTTGATAGTGGCTCGTTATGGACTCATACAATATTGGGTCAGGACTGGTGAGTTTGGAATGGTAAGATGCGACGATAGGTCACCTAGGTGTGATACAATGGTGACTTACACTATTAGGTCTCTAATAGTAACTCATGATGTTGAATCATTTAATGGAGACTCATCCAACAGTGAGTTGCAATATTGACTCACACCGTTAGGACTCCACTAGTGACTATCATCAATGACTCATGATGGTGACTCGCGCCGGTGAGTCTAGAATGGTATGTATGGACTGTAGGGTGCAATGGTGGGTCACAGCGATGACTCACATAATTGTTATGTCCCATGTTGGGAATCATGACGGGGACTTGCCTAATGGAGAATCACAATTGTGACTCACAATATTAAATCACTTGTGGGGACTTGTGATAGTGACTCATCTAGTGGTGAGTCGTGATGGTGACTCTACCAACAATGACTCATTATTGTGAGTTTTTCAACATTAACTCTTTTTTAGATTGTGTCAACCAACGGTGAGTCACCCAATGGTTAATAATCTACCAGCGACTCCTCCACTGATGAATCGCTCTGGTGAATCACCCATCGATGATTCATTTTTGATAGAATATCAAAATTTCAGAATCATCCCAGTTTTCCATGTTTTCCCCATTATTATTTTAATTGACGTGAAAAAAATTTAATACAAATATTAAATGGTTTTGAATCCGATTCAAAGTGATTATTAATATATTTTACATTTATAATGATCTTGAGGCATTTAATTGGAATTAAATTTTGTTATTGGTCCAGATTTGATTTTAATGTCTTTTAAAAATCGTTCCATCTACTGATTTAGGATATGGACTTTCTAAATCCAAAGAACCTGTCATCCTTGAGCCCTTCTATTTTCTCTTGGTGATTCCCAAACATTTCTTCCCTATGTTGTCATGCCATAGTGTTGAGGCATTTGGTTAACATTTCAATGGATTTTTCTTTTGTTTGTTCACCCCATGTTATGTCGCAATAAGGAGGTGTTGATAGTATTTTCTTTGAGGTAGGGATTCCTTCATCTCTCTTTCATTTATCAATCTTTCGGAGTGGGTGTATGAATGACTCTTTGAGAAGATATAATATTCCCACTTCATAATGATAATTTATTGTGATTATGATCAATTAAAAGTGGTTGGGAAAGAGTGGAACATGATTCTATTTTAGTATAGTTGACTGTGTGACCTAATCACCCAATAAATATAATGGTCATTGGGGCAATAGTGTTTTCCCTTGGTATGATCTATGGAATGAATGATGTTTGTTCCAGGTTCAATTTTTTTAAACGAAAACTTCTAACCATGTATACATGGCTAATCAACATATTCCATAGGCTAAAACACTTTCTGTTTTAACCCCCTAATTAAAATGTGGAATTAAATAATAAATTACATATTAATTATGAATATGTTTTTGATCTATAAGGTATGTGTGTTGCATCTATTATAAGCATCACTTGTGTTGTTTGTGGTTTTATGGGCTCTACGTAGGGGGTGAGTTTTTTTATATTGTAATTTTTTAAGTGTTAATAAATAAGGCTTCTGATAATCATTTGGTCAAGTGTAATTCTAGGTGTGGTTGTGAGTTAGTCGATTTTGTGGTTGAGATGATGGATTTGGTGTAATAACATTAAATAATTATGACGTAAGTTGTTCGTATGGGTAATTTAAAAAGTTTTTATCTATAATAATCATGCACAAAGCTTCACTCCATGTATCATGATCAGTTTTTTATGGCATGATTTTGTGGTAAACAGAGTAGAAATATGATGATGATAAAATTAGAATGGTTTTTTCCCTAGTATTACATTTCCTATGTGTTGTGTTCTATTTTATAATTTGTTGTCTCATAAACATTAATGGTGTAAATTAATTTCTTAATAAATAATAAAAATTTGATTAATTATTAGGCTGGGAGTATGATTTGAGTTGTGACATGTCATGTGGTTGTGCATTTTGAGGATATGACAATGTTGTCAGTGTATTTGGATGGTATTCTATTGAGAACCCATAGGTTTGGATGACTTTTTTGGTAATATATATATAAATATTTTTTCCTTTTGGATTTCAATATGCACCCCACCCTAGATGATTACTATGTTCCAAAGACCTCTATAGTCATGGGGGAGGTTGTCTTTCTGAACATCCTAGATGGAGGATGGATGGATGTTTAATTTCTCTTCCCTTATCCCCATAAGAGAACTCATAATATAATGTTCTTTGGGATGGTTGTACAGTATTTTATGAGGCTTATGATTCTATGGTCTAGATGTGATGTTTCTTTTGGTCAATGTTTCAACAGACAAGATGTGATGTGTTTTGTGGCCCAGGTGTCTACAAGAAAAATTTGATGAGTTTTTTTTGGTTCATGTGTTTGTGGGAAGGATGTGATGTTGTGCTTTTATAAGATGTAGGAGTGCAAGGATGTTCTCTATCAGGGTGTGGGAAGCTATCAAGTGGGAGGTGGTGTGGAATACCCAAATCATTGATTTTATTACAATTTTACTTTACATAACATGAGTTCTTTTGGGAAGTGTTCCTCGGTGAGTATGTTATGGCTAGTATATCATTCTAGGGAATTTTGTGTTTGGTTGATTTCTTAGAGGGGCAGTAATATATTTCTCCACTTGTGATCAAGAGACATTGTATTTTATGACATTTTATAATTTTATGCTCACCATAAATTTTAATGTTTCAGAGAGGATTAATTTTGATGTGATATACCCTATTAGCTATGACATTGGGATTGTTGTCGTGTCATTTCCTAGATTAAATTGGTAATTAAATTTGATTTTTTTAATTTCAACAAATTTATTTTTAATCATGTATGTAAGATTGATTTTTGTTTACTTTTATATATAGTGTTTATATATATTTTGTATTACCCATCCTATATCCCTATACTGTTTAAAAAAAATTCTTCCCATTTTGCGAGATTTTATACCCTTGGTGCCAATCTCCACCCTAGGGATGGCAGGAGGCAGGACTCATGGGACTTTATTTTTCTTTAATCATCATGGTCATGGAAGATGTTGACACATTTTCCTCTATTATCCATATTGAAGAATGATGTTCATGACATAATGATGTCAGGGGTCTGATAATTGAGAGATATTATGTATGATTGATTAAGGAAAAGTGATGATTGCATGGGTTGTTAGAGAAAAAATTTTAGGTGATATTGGTGCATGACATATGATATGTACAACTGACTAGGACATGGGATTTTATTGCCCATTGTGATCTGATTCAATTAATATGAGCGTATAATATGACCAATATGAGTTACATCATTTTTAGGGGAGAGGCCCTATAAAATGTACTTGAATAATAATGAAATATGAACCCTTATTATTTGGTATTTTTTGATATTTTGAAATAATTAATGGGTTAAATGACATAAAATAAATCTTAACTAAAATTTCACATTATCTAGGAATTGAAATTATTTGTTTAATTTTCGTCTATGGCACATAAACATCATCCATGTGTGTCTTTGGTAGTTGATTCTCAGTAGAATGAACCCATTGGTTGGTGAACAGTTGAATTAGTGGAGGAGAATGGCCGATGGCAGATAATGTTAAATGATTTCCAATAACAGGCCTTAGGAATGTACAAGGGATGTGTTTTAGGAATGGAGATAAAAATAGGGATTTAGGAGCCTTTGAACACCTTTATTTGGACCTGTGATCTAATATATCTATGGGTTCAATTAGCAGTTAGTTAGATAAGGGGAGCTGCGTGCTAGGGATGGACATTGTACCTGGAGGAGAGTAAAGAGGCTGGTGATCTATGGGTCTATATCTAGAAGGAGTTCAATGCGAAATTCCTTTCATTGAAAATTCTCTAAGAGAATAGGATTGAATTAATATCCCTCTAACAAGGTATTATGTCCATATATGAGATGGGGATTATGGTTAATGTTCTAATTTTTCTCTCAAGATATCATTTTGACGGAGGAGTCTCAAGCAATATTCCAAGAGAAGGAACTTCGTCCTTCTCTCAACTATGTTGTTACTCGCCTTATCATGTTGATGTACCTGGAGTTCCAGAAGAAGGAATAGGTATTTGAGAGGATGTTCTCTTGAGTATGTCCACCATTATATGGGATCTAAAAGGTTTTTTTCAAAGCAATGTTACTAGAAATAGGTCTCATGAACCTGGGCCTTTGAGGATCTGACTAATGGGGAGTCGAACAAAAAAAATATGTTTCGACCATCCATCCCTCATGACATTTTGGGAGCATCTGATTAAGTTTTTCCACTTGGGGAGCATGTGGGAGTCTCCATAGTTAGTGTCCAGGAACCATTTGAGCTAATTATGGTGGTGGTGGGCAGGTTCAATGAATTCCTTAATAAGAGTTTTCAATCTGTCCATTTCAACGGTGGGGAAAGTGGGATCATGCTTCACCATGGGGATATAGATTTGGTGGAGCCCTGCCACTGGGAGTTCCTTAAAGACCCCAAAAAGAGCATGGTCATAGTGGTGGTTATAATTAAAGGGAAAACAGATCGAAGCATGACTTGTTACACGTAGCTGAGGTGGTAGTTATTATAGGAACAAAGATCATTAGAGGTACTATTAGTTTTTTCAGTAATATTTATTGTTCTTTTATTGATTCGGGAGTTTCTCACACTTTTTTGCACCTGATATAGCCAATGATATATGACTAGTCCTAGAGAGTCATTCCATTCCCCAATTGTTGAGTATTCCAGTAAGAGGTAAGAATAACTTTTTTAACGTGTGCTAATGATGTAGACAGATGATAGGGTTGCATCAGTTCCATGGGGATCTCTTCATGGTACATATGAAACCATAATTTTTTATTCTCGGCATTGACTATTTTTATTCCCTTCATGCAGTTATCAAATTCTTTCTGATAAGAGTCATGTTTTAATATTTTCATGGATGGTGTGGCTGTTTCATTGGAAATTAGATCTATTAGGTGGGAAGTCTGTGTGTAGATTTTCTTCTTTTGTTTTTGTCCGAGTATTCATTGGTGTTACTGACCATTGTGATATTAAATCCCCCTGGTTAGTTTGGGAGTTATTTAATGTTTCCCTAAGGATTTTGTGACTATATCAGCTCGATGTGATGTTTAGTTCTGGATAGAATTAATGTATGCTTCTTCTTCAACATCAATGGGTCCTTATTAGATGAAACCTTATGAGATGCAAGAGTTATGTATTTCAATTGATGACCTAATGAAGAAGGGATTTGTTGTAAGAACCCGGGTTTTTGAAAAATGTTAAGTTTTGGACCCTATTTGAATTTTCTATTTTCTTCTATAAAACTTTGGCATATTTTTGTGATGTTTGGAAAATCTGGGAAGTTATTGGAAATTTGTAGACTACACACCGTGTACTCCCAAGTACACACTGTGTAGTAGCTATGCAGGTGAAAACCCATCTGAGACCGAGTACATGTAGTGTGGTTCCCATCTTTAAATTTCCATCTACATGGCTTGTAGTCTTCCTTGACACACTGTGTACCTATTTCCGCATAAATGGCTGAGCCCCTCACCATGTGTTGGTTGTGTACATGGTCCAAGCTGTGCACTAGACTCCGCATAAGCAGAGTATGGAAAGACAATCTACACGGAATGTTGTCTTGAAATACACGTTGTGTACTTTTTTTATTTGTGCGAGCGAGATGTCGTCGTGTCTTATTTCAAGAAAAATATTCTTCTTCTCCGTTGGACTAACCCTTAGTCCGAAATACCTCCGCGAACACAAATACTCCTAGAATCTTCATACGTTGTCTATTATTTGATCCATCGGTGGCTGTGGGAACACATCAGAAAGGCTCACCCTGTGCACCCTATTTCATTCAAGATTCCTTGCATTTTTCTCCGCAGCTTCCATCTGAGCGGAATTGCCAGAATTTGATGGAAACACAGATCTACCATGATTTAGACCAATCCAGAGGTTGATATCAGAGGAGTATCATCGTACGAGTACAAGGTGGGTGGTGCATAACTTATTTCGTGTTTTCGTGGACTTTTGGGGGTTGCGACCTTCAGGAACGATGTCATGTATTGAGGGAAACACTATATAATTTATTCATATTGTTTACCTGGAATGTGGGATGCCTTTGGTTATTCCTTGACCCTGTTGTGATAGAGCGAGGCCGAGTTAGAGGTCGTTTCTTGTTTGGTGCAATTCGGCCGGGTTGTCGAAATGAATATGAATTGGACAATCATTTAAACTGCTATGTTTAGACTACTTATTTAATTTTCCATGAGTTAAACTATTGAGTTTAATTTATAAATTATGAATGAGTTAGGTGATGGTATGGTAGAAAAAAACTTAGTGAAACTTGAATATTTAGTAATTGCATGTTCAATGTGATGCTTTCCAGTATGTATATGATACGTGTGATATTGCCTTTGTTGAACTGTTTAGTTATGTTGGGCGTGGCCCGAATATTTTTTGGAGTGATGTTGATCACAGGTTGGGGATTTTTCTGAGTTATATGGGTGGTTTCTACCACGGGATTGGGTGTCATGGATATAGGTTGAGGCAGTTGGACTGTCTGGTTAAGCGTGGCCTGGGTTACATGGATGGTGAGGCCATCAGATGTGAGCAACAGGTTCACAGGGACATGAGGTGTCAGAAATGTTATGGCATGGGAACATATAGAGGTGATTACTACTGACCGATTACTTTTGGGTAGTTTACACACAGATAGACTCCGTGAGGAGGTGGTACGGCCACTCGCTGGGTAGAGGCCCCCGATAGATGCGATTAGGTATTATTGGTTTGGGGGTGCTTGCCATAGGAATCCACGTGAGAGGTGAGGATCCATTGGGAGATAGCATTCAAACTTTCAGGTTGGGGGCAGAGGCTCGCCGTGATTTGAGGGCAGACATCGTTGTCCCGCTAAGTATGAATTGTGGGTAGACATCACTTTCCCTCTGGTAACATGACATGATGGCAGGCCTCTCTATCCCTCCAGTTATTATTTGAGGATAGGTATCGTTGTTCCTCTGGATGTTGTGTCATGGTAAGGGTGAGATTTTGAGCAGGGTTATGATTATTGGGCATACATCCAGGACGTTGCTACTTGAGACACATGGTTTCAGGTGGCATGTTATGCCAACTTATAGACCAGAGATTCCGGAGTTGGCCAAAGCCTGTGACACTTCCTGGTGGCTGCTGAGCACTAGTGAAGTTTGTGTTTACTTTTGGGAATTGTACTGATTACTGTTTTCTTATATAGGAATGTCTACATAAACACTTATATTAGATACACATCCTTGGGTGGTATCCCACTAAGACTCGTCTCACACCCTACATACACCCTTCAGGACATGTGTAGACATTATGAAATTTCGTAAAGGTAGATGGTCTGCCTCAAGAGCTGGACCTTGGTGCTATTGGCATGGAGACTGGTATGGACCTTGAGGTCATGCCTTTCTAGAGTTACTTTGTTTAGATTCCATTACATTGTATCATCATGCTTAATTTATATTGTAGCTACTTTTGGTTAGTCCTTTGTTCCATTGAATTACATATGGATGCATGCCTTGGTTGTTTAGTAGTTATTGCAGTTGATTGCTGGCATGTTGTTCTGTTTACTTTCTGCTGCAGTTGTTTTCTATATTGCTTCCACTGTTTATTGATATTGGATATGCTTCCGCTCTGCGGGTCTGTTTGGAGCCTGCTGAGTCATTATTTTTTCAGCATATTTTATTATTATACTCGGACCAGAACCATTTAATTCCTCCGAGAGGGTATATCCTCCCCACTATACCTATTTGGACCCTCGCTACAAGTCGGTAGCCTTTGGCATTCAGGGGAGGTGCTCCTAATGTAGTGAAACCTGACTCGTTTGGCACTGTTGGGGTGGCTAGCTAGGTCTGGGTTGTTACATAGTGGTATTAGTGGAGTTATTGATAGGGATTTAGTAGCAGTGCCTTGCTGACTATTAATGAGTTTGATACTTAACTTTTTATTTTTTCTGGTTTTACTCTTTGGGATATGGTAGACTTGAGATAGGTTGTTACTGGAACTGGGTTTCTATTTTGTATTTGGGGGCCTGCAGCCCCAGGTACGAGGGATGGACCATGTTACCTTGGGTTGGATATGCTGTTTTATTTTTTCTCAGATTAATGTTTATATGATTTCCACCTCGATGTCTCACTTGATGTGAGATGTTTTTGACTGTGATATGTGAACATTGAACTGGTGTGGTAAGGGATAATTGGACCTTGGCCCAGTATGGCGAGGCTTGTTTTGTTGTATTTTCATATGCACATTTTAGGGTATTTCAATTTCATAATTGCACGTATGCTTTGTGAAGAGATAATTCCATGTGAGTAAAAATCAATTGTCAAGTTATGTATGATTTTAAATGTGAATAGGTGAATCTTATGATAGAACTTCTTGTTTATTGCAATATGTATTCCATGCTTTGTGTATTTTTATAATTGCATGTTGCAGGATATTTGGCCCTGACTCTTATAAGAGCAGGAAGGTACTACGACTGAGGTAGTGTAACTGTTAGGATTTGGTGACTCAGTCGTCTGGTTAGAGGTAAAGTTGGTTGTCAGGACAGACATGGCCTGAGGTACCTTTGATACATGGCCCTGTTTAGGGCAGGTAAGGAGGCCAAGAGTTATGGATGCCGAGGGCATCAGTTGTGATATGGGAGATTAAGGGTAGTTGTTATACACTGCCTATTTATTTCTTTCCTTATCTGTGTATAATATATATATATATATATATATGGTATGTCTGACCATTTATAGTATTTAGCGGGTAACTCCTTCACGACATGATGGAGCGTCTGGCAGGAGAAGATACAGTGCCGTGGGATCAGGTTCAGAATAAGGTGCAGGCCGAGCTTGAGCCACAGGTACATGCTCAGGGATAGGATCAGGTTCAGGATCCAATGCAGGCAGGGCAGCAGTCGGGTTTGGCAGCATTCAGACCATAACATGACGAGTAGCTTCGAGCTAGCATGGCAAGTGTCTTACATGGGATTGACAAAGGTGCGTAGGGTACAATGCCTTCTATGGAATATCTGGCGTGGGAGTTCCAGTCACGGCACCCGCCAGATTTTCAGGGTGAGGGTGGTCCACAAGCAGTAGAGAACTGGACTGAAAGCATGCAGATGATCTTCGAGCAGCTCAAGACGCATCCATGGGGGAGGGTCAAGCTGGCGATGTAAATGCTGAGAGGACGGGTGAAGCTTTGGTGGGATGTACAGGTAAAGGCTTGTAGGAATGATGGACTGGCTTGGAAGGACTTCTAGGATAGGTTATTTGAGAACTTCTATCGTGAGACACTGATGGAAGAGAGAGCTCGATAGTTCTTGAGTCTTCTGCATGGATATATGTCTGCCATGGATTATGCAACTACCCTCACAGAGTTGTCTCACTTTTCACCTGTTATGGTAAGAGATGACGCATCTAGGGAGAGGCGCTTCGAGGATGGATTACGACACACCATTCAGGTAAAGGTGAACATCTTCAGGCCAGGTTCCATCTCTGAGGCGGTGACCCATGAGTTTTTAGCAGAGGGAAACCAGAGGGATAGGCCCCCGGTTGGCCGGGTGGCAGCTCCATGTGATGGTTAAGACATCATGAAGCGAGGTAGAGAAGAGTTCCAGCAAGGCGAGAAGGCCAAGGACTCAGCTAGGCCACCTCGTGGTAGCTCAGAAGTGGTTTTCTTTAAGTGTGGGTAGCCGAGACATGTTTGGGCTCAGTGAGATAGGCATATGAAGGAGTGTTGGGAATGTGGGTAGGTCAGGCATCTATAAACGTTTTGCAGGATTCCTTCTCAAATAGTCGGTAGGCAGGGACTAGGACAGAATGGGGTGTCAGGTGTTGGTTCAGTTTTGGTACCAGGAGAGGGTAGTCAAGATTCTGCTGCGCGTGGAGCACATGACAGAGATGGTGGGGCCCAGCTATTGGGTCAGTGGCTGGTGACTAGAGCAGCACCGCAGGGAGGTCATTCATCGAGCAATCGTACTTCAGGCTAGGTGCATGTTGAGGAGCTTCCAGGGACTGAACCGGCTGGTGAACCGATGACGGTGGCAGGTACACCACAGGTGTGGCCGTGATTTCCTTATTTTCTTTTGGCATGGCCTCTTGAGGCATGGTTGGTTGAGTTCACGAGTTGCACATGATACTTGGAGACTGACTATATTCTAGTTAGTTGGATTGGCATCATATAAGATGTGTTATATATTTTTAATATATATTTGAGATGTGAAGCATCAGGAGCCTCGAGGATGCTGGTTATGAGAGGTGCCATGGGCATCAGAGCATTGTGGGTGAGGGTTACTTGAGGTGCAAGGAACCAAGTTTTGATTGGAGCATCTATGGTATGCAGGACCTCTTGGAGGTGGACACCATTGTAGTGAGGGTTATGTTGGGTGTCTAAAATGACATGGGAGCACCGAGGAGGTTCATGGGCGATGATGCATCACGGAAGGACCATTGGTGGAAAAAATAGGTCATTGGTTCTTATTTGTTTACTAGTTTGATTGAGCTTTGTTGGTTGGGATCGAGTAGGCAATTCCTTTTTTGGGGAACCCCTTGAGGAATTTATCCAGAACCTCGGGACAGGGGTAGTCTAAGTTGTTTAACCTATATAGGCATGTTCAGTGCCACCTCTAGGTTTCATTTGGTAGCTCGGGGACGATCTACGTTAAGGTGTAGAGTTTGTAAGAACCCGGGTTTTTGAAACGGGTTAAATTTCTGACCCTGTTTTAATTTTATGTTTTATTCTGTAAAAAATTCTCTGATTTTTGTGATGTATGGAAAATCTGGGATGTTTCTGAAAATTTCTAGACTACATGCCATGTACTCTTATGTACACACCATGTATTAGCTAGGCAGGTGACAACCCGTCTGATACCGAGTACATGCCATGTGGTGCCCGTGTGTAAATTTCCATCTACACAGCGTGTAGTATTCATTGACACGCAATGTACCTCTTTCTGCATAAATGGTCGAGTCCCTGGCCGTGTGTTGGCCTTGTAGACGGTCCAAGCCGTGCACTAGACTCTGCTTAAGGCAGTGTATAGAAAATCAATCTATATGGTGTGTAGTCTTGAAATACATGTCGTTTAATTTTTTATATTTGTGCGAGCGGGATGCTGTTGCGTCTTATTTTGGAAAATATCTTCTTCTTTTCTGTTGGACGAACCCTTTGTTCGAAAGACCTCTATGAACACAAATCCTCCTAGAATCATCATACGTTGTCCTTTCTTCAATTCGTCAGTGGCTGCAGGACCGCATCCAAATGGCTAACCCATTACACCTTATTTCGTTCAAGATTCCTTGTCTTTTTTCTCCGCAGTATCCATCCGATCGGAATGGCTGAAATTTGACGAAAACGCATATCTACCACGATTTAGATTTATTCAGAGGCTGATATCAGAGGAGTATCATCGTACAAGTAGGAGGTGGGTGGTGCATACATTCTTTGGTGTTTTTGTATACATTTGCTGGTTTCGACCTTCAGTCGCGACATCGAGTATTGAGCAAAACCCTGTTTAATTGTTTTAAATTGTTTACCTGCAATGTGGGATGCCTTTGTGTATTCCCTGACACTGTTTTGATTGAGAGAGGTTGGGTTAGAGGTTGTTTCTCATTTGGGGCTATTCAGCCAGGGGTGCTGAAATGCATATGAATTGGACCATCGTTTAAACTGCTGTGTTTAGACTGTATATTGAATTTTTCATGAGTTAAATATTTGAGTATAATTGTGAAATTATGAATGAGTTAGTTGTTCATATGGTACATCACAAGTTAGTGTAACTTTACTACTTAATAATATCTTTTTCCAAGTGATGCTTTCCAGCATGTATATGAAATTTGGAATATTGGCTGTGTTGAAAATTTTAGTTATGTTGGGTGTGGCCCGGATATTTTGTGGAGTGATGTTGATCATAGTTTAGGGATTTTACAGGGCTACATGGGTGGTTTCTACCATGGCATTGGGAATCATGGACATCGGTTGAGGCAGTAGGACTGTCAGGTTGGGCTTGGCCCGGGTTACATGGATGGAGAGGCCATCAGATGTGAGTGACATGTTCGCAAGGACGTGAGGTGTCAGAAATTTTGTGGATTGGGAATTTGTTGAGGTGATTACCACTCACCAGATTCTTTTGAGTAGTGTGCACATAGATAGACTCTGTGATGAGGTGGTACAGACACTCGCTGGTTAGAGTCCCCCGATAGATACAGTTAGGTATAATTGGTTTGGTGGTGCTTTCCATCGGAAGCCACATGGGTGGTGAGGAGCCTTAGAGAGATAGCATTGAGGCTTTCATTTTGGGGGGAAGAGGCTCTCCGTGATTTGAGGGCAGACATCACTGTCCCTCGGGGTATGATTTGAGGGCAGACATCGTTGTCCATCCGGTTACTTGATTTAAGGGTATACCTTTTTGTCTATCCGGTTATTATTTGAGGATAAGTATCATTGTTCCTCCAGATGTTGTGCCACATGAAGGTTGATCGTTTGAGCTAGGTTGCAATTATTGGGCGTACCTTCGGGACGTCGGTACTTGAGACACATGGTGTCAGGTGGAACGTGGTGCCGGGTTACAGACCAGAGATTCCGGTGTTGGCCAAAGTAGGTGACACTTCCTGGTGGCTGCTGAGCACTAGTGAAGTTTTTTTTTACTTTTGGACATTGAACAGATTATTGTTTTCTTATATACGCATGTCTATAGAAACAGTTATATTGGGTACGCACCCTTGGGAGGTATCCCACTGAAACGCGTCTCAGACCCTACACGGGCCCTTTGAGACGCATGTAGACTTTATGAAACTGCGTGTAGGTATATTGTCAGCCTTAGGAGATGGACCTTAGTGCTGTTGGCATGGAGAGTGGTATGGACCTCGAGGTCGTGCCTTGCTGGAGTTACTTTTTTTAGTTTCCATTACATTGTATCATTATGCTTACTTTATATTGTAGCTACTGTTGGTTATCCATTGGCGCTATTGACTTATATATGGATTCATGCCTTGGTTTTTTAGTAGTTGATGCACTTAATTGTTGGAATGTTGTTCTGTTTACTTTCTGCTATATTTGTTTTCAATATTTCTTCTGCTGTTTATTGCTATTGGATATGCTTCTGCTCTACGGGTCTGGTTCGAGTCTACTGAGTCATTATTTCTGCTGCATAATTTAGTATTATAATCGGACCTATGCCATTTAATTCACTCTATAGGGTATAGCCACCCCACTATACCTATTCAGACCGTCTTTGCTAGTCGACAGCCTTTGGCATTCAGGGGAGGTGCGCCTAAGGTAGTGACACCCGACCCGTATGGCACTGTTCAGGTGGTTGGCTGGGTCCAGGTTCTTACATTTGTCTATCCAAGTCTGCCTCCATGGGGGTTATCTAGTCTTCTTTGTGAAGTAAGAAGATGGTGGTTTGAGGATGTGCATAGACTAACTGATGTTGAATCCGGTAATGATAAAAAAATGTTTCCCACTCCAGATAATATATGATATTTTCGACGTGATTAAAGGATCGTGTTAGTTTTATAAGATCAATATGTCATCTTGGTATCACCAATTGAGGTTAATGGAGGGTGATATCATAAAGGATTCATTCATAGGTTGGTATGGGAACTTCATGTTTGTGGTCATTCCATTCGGTTTTACGAAACCACCAGTTTTGTTCATGTGACTAATGAACATCATCTTTTGTGATTTCATGGACATGTTCCTCATAGTTTTCATTGATGAAAACATGATCTACTCGATGTTATAGGAAGAGAATGCTAAGCATATTATGACTATCATATAGGTCCATCGACACCACCATTTGTACGGAAATTTTCCTCATTAAAGGTTTTGGAAATATGAGGTGCACTTCCATGGGCATGCAGTCTCTCGTTCTGGTGTAGATGTGGACCTATAAAATTTTTAAGTGGATGATTCATAGGAACAACCCATGACTGTGGTAGATGATTTAATCTTTCATTAGAAATATTGGTATTATTGAAATATCATACCCGATTTACTGTGATAGCCTTGGAAACGAAGGAACAATTTTTAATGTGGACTAACCAGTTCCAAGTAGCATTCTTCTATCTAAAAGATATGATGGTTAGTTCACCAGTGCTTCAGTTTCTAGACGAAGTGGTTATTTTTAGGTTGTCTTGTTACACATCCCGTTTGAACATAATATGAATGATGATGATATAGATGGTAGAGATCTTTTATGGGTATAGTCATAAATGTTTCCATGAGCGTAATTGTGGAACCCGTGATCTATAGATTGTAGTGGTCATGTTTTTGATGATGTTGTGGTGTCATTACCTCGGCGGTAAACAGTTTCTGCTCTTCACAGATCAAAAGTGTTTGAGATATAAATTAACTGGTGAGATATGAACATGTGATTGTCGGGGATCGTGGAGTTTATTTAGGACTACATTTTTTAAGTCCCAAACACCTCTGGAAATAAGAATATTTTGGTCATGATTTTAGAAGTATGTCACAGAAGAAGGTGGTTAAGGAGTTTGTGGATGCTTGGAATGATATGGAGGAGTTGGAAGCCTTGTAATGAGATGAATGGTAAGATTATGGAAAATGATGTTTGTATTAGATGGCAGTGTTGTATTTAATGATGAAATAAGAGGAGGAGTCTTAGTTGATTGACTCATAGGAAGAGGTGATTCATTATCATGTTGACCCATGTTATACTGTCGAGGGATCAGTCGGGGATGGTTATAATCAGAAGTGATTTCATTAGAGGTTGTTTGTTCTAGTGGCGATGCATGAGGTATTTATCTATGAGTTCAATAGATCATCCTTATCGGTACACCCGGGAGATTCCAAGATGTACTGTCATTTGAGAGAGTAGATTAGGTGACAAGAGAGAAAATAGGTAGTATCAATGTTTGTGGTTATGTGCTTAGTGTTCCTGTTGCTTAAAGCTGAGAACAATGTTCCCATTGGATTGGTGCAGGCTTTATATGTACCCAAGTGTAAATGGGATGACATATTTATGGGTGTCTTCATAAGTTTACCAAGTTCATAGAGAGTCTATGATGCAATCTATATAGTAGTGGATAAAATTAAAATTCATCCCACTTCATTGAAATTAATGTGTCAAGATCAGTGTATGCTTGGGAAAAGAATTATGTTGATGATGTGGTATGATTTTGTGGAGTTATGAGAACCAATATTTCATATGGGTGTACACATTTTACATCTCAAGTATAGAGGTGAAAACAAAAAGATTTTGGCCCCAAGATATGCACTAACACATTGTTCCACCCTCTAAGAGATGGAATGACTCATTAGATCATCCAAAAGTTGGAGGATATGTTACGAGCATGCGTCTTCAATTATGTCAGGTCTTAGGTGTCAATAATTCTCTTGGTATACTATTCATACGACAATATCTATCATTATTCTATTTTCAATGCTCATTTTGAATCCATTTATGATAGACAATGTTGTTCACAATTATTCTTGACATAAGTTGAAATAATAGTTTCTCTTGGTCCTGAGGTAGTGTAGAGAACGACTGAGAAGGTTCAACTAGTTTTTTAGAGGATGAAAGAAATGGATGATCATAAGAAATTGTGTAATTATTGTGGGAGAATGTCCATGGAGTCTGAGGATAGAGACCACATGTTCTTGAAGGTTTCCACTCGATGTGGGTAAATAGGTTTGGAAGATGTAGTATGATTTATTTGAGTTTCATCAGACCCGTTGTGGAGTTGTGTAGTATTTTCCTGGTGGTGTACTAGTTGGAGTTTCCACTGTAATGGGATAGGGACAAAAAATCATTTCACATCTCTCATATTTTCTAATATCTATATGATGAGTCTCACGTCATTAACATGGGAGAGGTGGATATTTTGGATGATACGGAATTTGGGGAATGGCCATTATAGAACATGAATTGTCAGTAAAAGGTGATGCATAGAAGGACAATTCGATTAGATCATGTGTTGTGGAGGCATGGTGGCCTGGATGAGAGTACATGAGAACTAGAAGAGAAGATGTGTTCTCAGTACCTATAGTTGTTTTGAGATTACCCTTGTTATGTTTTCTCTTGAAATGTATTATTGAACCTTGTTTTTATGATATGTAATGTTTCCTTGTTTCGTAATGTGTCATAATTTTATGACATCTATAAATTGGAAGACAAGATTACTAATCATGATGAATTAATTTGAATGATATAATAAATGTACGGGTGGGTTATTTCTACCCATTGCGTATAATATCATGACATGGAAGAAGGAATTCACTGGTTTACGTGATTCAGACTATGTGGTTGTTTTTTTTGTGTTGTGTGTCTTCGGGTTAGTTCGGGTAGAAGGCATCAGAGGAGGTTTTCATGTATTTCTATGTCTATCTCCATCATTTAAAAAATACAGTGTAGTTTATCGTTGAACCATGTGGTTTTTTGTTTGTAGTGGTGCATCAAGTGTAATAACATCCTTGATACATATCTCATGGGGTGGTATTTCAAACCCCTATTTCTTCTAGGATAGGTTTGAAATCTAGAGGGAATGAGTAGTTTGAGATATATATTTTGTAATGTCCTGAACCACTCCGGTAAATTAGATTGTGAAAATACATTCTTTATGATGTTCATGGAGGTAACAGTGAGTCATTTTCTGAGTTTTTTAATATTCATGTTGTTCTAAGGGTAGGTCATTCCCATGGTGATTTGTGTACGTAATTCACGATGGTGAATCATAACTATGGGTCCAGATCAGTGAGTCTAGAATGGTATGTCATGATGGTAGGTTGAGATATTGATCAAAAACAACGACTTTCACCAGTGGGTTTCCATCAGTGGCTCGTTAAGGTTACTCATCCAATAGTGAGTTACAGTAGTGACTCACACCGGTAGGTCACTAGTAGTTACTTGTGTCGGGGACTCAATCCTATTACATGTATCGATGAGTTTGGAATGGTATGTCATGACAATTGGTCAAGATGGTGAGCTGTAATGGTGACTCGCACTAGTAGGTTTATATTGGTGACTAATAGTATTGAATTATCTAATAGTGAGTCGCAACAGAGACTCATAGAAGTGGGATTCTAGTGGTGACTCACGACGGTGACTCGTCTAGTATTGACTCATGACAGTGGATCTATAGTGCTGACTTCTGATGGGGAATCATAAAATTTTGAATCATTAGATGGAGATTCATCCAACGGTGAGTCCCCTAGAATTGAATCATCCATTGGTGACTCATCCACCAGTGACTCATGACTATGAATAACAAATCATTGAGTAATTTGTGAGAGTTTGTCAAAATCTCAAAATCATCCCAATTTGTTTTTCAATTTCTCCCATTTAAGATTTTAATAAATTATAAATTAATTTCATACCATGATTAAATGGTGTTGGAGCCAATTCAATGCTATTAATAATATATTTTACATATATCATAATCTAGTTGATTTAAATTGTTCATCCATCAGATCTTTTTTGATATCTGAAGTTAATGGCATTTAAAAATCATTACATCTAGTGACATTGGATCGGGAATTTCTAAAATTGAGATTCAGTCTTCCTTGAAAACATCCATTTTCTGTTGGCATGCCTTGACATATTCTTCCTTGAAAAATCATGTGGTTATGGAAAGGCCTTTGGATCCCATTTTCCTTCGACTTTTCTACTGATTGAAGTCACCTTGCCTTGGTATAATAGGGATGTGATGATCATTTATTCTTTGAGGTATGTATTCTTTTGGCTCTCTAATATTTGTGTATCATTGGTGTGGCTGTGTGAATTCCTCTTTGGTAACATAATAGAATGCAAAATTAATAATGATAATTTAATGTATTTAAGATCTATATATAAGGGGTAGGAAAAAGTTACATATGCTTATATTTTTTTTGATAATGTGTTATGTATGAGCTAATCACCAACTAAAAATCCTTGCTATTGGAGGTCTATTATTTCACATAGGATGATCTAGGGAATGAATGATGTTTGTTCTTAGATGATGGTTTCCCCATGAAAACTATTTCCCTGTATTTTTAGATAATAAAAAGATTCCAAATGATAACCATGTTTCCGTTATAGTCCCAAAACTAATAACTAGAATTAATGAAAATTTGACATGTTATTTATAAATATATCTGTGATCTATGTTGTTTGTGTGGTGATTATATAGTAAAAATGGTTGTCTATCTTTTTTGGGATGGTAGTCAATGAACATGGGATTTTTTCTGTGGATATGGTAATCTGGTTAGTGTTATATCGCAGCACTACCAAGAATGGTTTTGGTGAGATGTGTTGCTAGGTGCATTATAGAGTGGGGGATTATTGTGGTTGAGATGATGGATTTGGAGGAATGAAATTGATAAATGATGATGTAAGTGGTTGCCATTAGTTATTCTACCAAATATTCTTTAATAGTAATAATCCAAAATCATTTCTATGTGTATTGGGATCAATTTTGTTATGAAATGGATGGTTCTTAAAGGGAGAATAAATATGAAGTGGGTTAAAATATTGTGGCTATTTTTTCCCTTGTGATTTTTATTATTTTTCTAACTATGTTTTTTCCTGTTAGTTACCTAGGTAGTAATGGTCTATATTAGTTGTTTAACAATGAAATAGAATTTGTTATATTAATAATATGGGTGTCTGATTTGGGTTGTGACTTATTGTGTGGCTTTAAATATAGAGGATTAAGCAAGGTTGGAAGTGTTCTAGGATGGTATTTGGTTAAAAACATAATGGTCGGGCTGAATTTTTTTATCTTATATATAAAAAATTATTTTTCTTTTGTGATTTCATTATAAACCCAAACATAGTGGTGCATTATGTGGTGAAAACCCACATCATCACGTGGAGGGTGTCTTTGTCAACATACTTGTTGTAGGATGGATGACTTGTCACTTTTTCTTCCCTTATCCCTCTTTATGGAATTGGTAGCGCAACGTTGATCGAGTAAGTTATGGTGTGGTTTACGAGGCTCATGTGTCTGCAAGAGATATGTGAAGTGGTTTTTGGCCCAGGTGTCTGTGGATGATATATGATGTGGTTGTTGGATCAGGTGTCTATTAGAGAGAAGTGATGTAGTTTTTGGCCTAGGTGTCTAGGGAAAGGATGTGACATGTTTTGTGTGGCCTAGGTGTGTGCATGTAGGTTGTGATGTGGGGCTTGTGGGAGAGGTATGAATGCAATGATGTTCTCAATTATGGTGTGATCAGATAACTGGGGGGGGAGTGGTGCAGGGTACCCAAACCGTCAATGTTCTTAATATATTACTTTACATGACTTGCATTATTTTTTGGTTTTTCATTGGTGAGGTTTGAGTGGCTTGTATATTTTTTAGGTGATGTTGAATTTAATTGTTTTCTCACTGGGTCATTAGTATGCATCACCTTTTGATCATGACATAATTTTCCTTTTCTTATTGAGTATACTTATATTCTCACCATACATATATGATATAATTTTCAGGATTCTGGGAGGACTACGTGAGCCATGTAGGACCATACCGGCTCGGTCATTTGGACTATTTTTGTTTCTTTTATTAGAATTATTGGGTAATTAATATTGATTTTTTTGTAATTGGGAATGTTTTATTTATAAACATGTGTGTGGGATGTATTATGGTTTTCATTTATATATTGTTCACGTAGTTATTTGGTGAGGAGCCATATTATCTCCAGATTCTATTTAAAAAAAGTAAATTCCTTCCATCTTTTGATATTTAATCCCCATGTTGTTGGTCTCCCCCTTGTGGCCTACTAGAGGTGGGACTCATTGGTCATTATCCTTATTTCTTCATCATGAAGAAGGTAGGTCGTGACAATTCACCTTCCATCTCCATGTTGAATAAGGCATGGCATGATACAAAGAGTTAAATTCCAAAATAAGGGATAATGTAACAATTTTAGTATTGATAAAGAAAATTGTTTCCATGTTTATTAATATTTTTTATAATGTTATATTTATTATAGTAAATTTATTTAAAAAAATATAATATTAGTAAAAAATATTATTTATAATTTGGTTTTATTTTGATGATTATTTTTTAAATTATACATTTTAAAATTGGAAAAAATATATAAATATTTATTAAATAATATTAGAAATGATTTACATATTATTTATTATTTTTTTGTAAAATATTTACTTTTTAACAATTAATGAAAAATAATGATTTATAAAAAAATGACTCATGTATTCAATAAAAATACTAATTTAGATGTAATTTCATATTTTCACTATTTTTTGAAGTAAAAAATTTATTTTTTACATATATATATATTAGTTAACTACTAAAGAATCATGTTTATATTTGAATCTAATAGAAGTTTTTTTTTCCAAAAATGATTTTTTAAAATTTTAATAATTTTAATAATGTTTGTCTATTTTATCAATAAACCAACCATAAAAAGAATGATTAATATTTAATATATATATTATATAATAGTAAATAATAATTTAAATACGTACAAAGATAATTAATATTCATAAATTAAATATAAGATAATCAATAACATGAAAAATCACATAATGAAAAACATATTTTTTACTCATGTCTATAAGATAATTTGTAAATTATTATTTTAGACATTTATAATTTTTTTCATAGAATCATTTATGGATTTTTAATCATCATGTTTTATATTATATAATAATTTAATATAAATTTATAACCATTATTTTTAGTGAAAATAGTAAATATTAATTACAACGATTAATGGAAAAACATATTTACCAAACAACTAAACTAAAATTAATGTGTTAAAATGACATTGGTTGTTTTAAAAAATCTAAGGTATGAAAATATTTTGAAATTATAATTTCTATTGTACCTTTTCTTATCTATGTGTCACCTAAATATTATGGGTACTCATTTTTTTTAAAAAACACATGTGTGTCAGTCACCGCCCATATAAAAGTCCACCCACTCACATATCATATTCACACCATAAAAACATTATAGGTCATTTAATACCTACATAAATACATTTCGAATTTCCATCCCCAATAAAAACACATTATCTAACTAGATTAATTCTATCATAAAATGTTTGTTGGTGCTATCTTAACGATTTTTCATTAAGAAGATGTTTTTTTAATAACATAGAATTATTTTATTTATTTTTCCATTTCAATAATGTCTTCATAAATTATTCTGAAATAATTGTAATATACTGAACATTCTACAATACAAAAAAACACCTAGCCAGTTTCTCATAGAACATAAGGAGCACCTCCCTATACACCAGAGGCTAAAAACTAGCAGTGACAGTATAATATCAATCATATGGATACTATTCCATCCTTTATAATAGAAATACACCATTAAAAATAAATAAATGAAAATAAAAACATATTAGAAATATCCATTCCTGAAAATAAATATAAGATGACCAAATTGGGAAATGAAATATATAAATAATTATAAAAGATATTAAATTCCAAAGTATATGTAAAATTTCAATATGAAAATCCCAAAATAAATAAGGACCATGAAAAAATCCATGCATGAACTAATTCATGTCTGTTTCTCTCAACCCCAAATTTCTATAAAAAACATGAACTTTTTCATTATCCTTTCAAACAAACATGATGTACATTTGGGTACCAATTTGGTAGCCTTTTTAGGGTGTTAGTTAAACTTAATATGAACCAATAATGGTTTCTAATTAACCTAAAGTAAATAAAAATATATTCTATTTTATAATAAAAATGTCAATGAAAGAAATTGAACTATTTTAATTTATTCAATTACTCTATTTATCCACATAATTCATGGGACCCTAAGGACACACATTTATCAATATCATCATTGGCCCATGCCGGAGTCTAAAAAATAAAACATATTCAATTCCCAAATCATTAAAACAAATATTATTTCTTAATCAATTTCATTTCAATTTATAATAAGAAGAATTAGAATCATATTTAAATTCAAATATTTAGGGTCTAGATCCCCATGCCTATAACCCCATTTGTATTTCATGTGGCAGTATGTGACCTAAAAATCATTTATCAATCAATAACATTAGTTGGATTTTGAACAAGTATTCCATGTTCCATAATAATTTATCAAACTAAGAAAAAATTATGATTTCAAATCCAATGTCTGTGTCCAAAATTCATTTATAACTCTACGATTTGAATGCATCAGACCATATTCAACACATGTATATCAATTTACAAATATGGGATTTTTATTCAACAGATAATGTCCCACACATGTTTATCAATTTATCATAGTGATCTTTTGATGATGTAGAGCATGTCACACACATTAATATCTCTTTATTCAGAATATCAATTATATCACGTCACTCAAGGTTAATTAGTATTAACCCCCTTATCACATTTTATACCATCACATTCAATTTAAATTTAAAAAATAAATCATGATCGATAATTTATCTTTTAGGAAGGAATATGAAAATTCTAGGTTATTCCATTTCTCCATAAATAATTATATTACCCTTTAAACCATAATTGGAATGTCAAACACCTCGTAATAATGATTACCAACTAATTCTTTAACACAATAATTAACCAATTAAATAATCCAATAATTAACCAAAAATTAAT
Organism: Viscum album; assembly: GCA_963277665.1. NCBI lineage: Eukaryota > Viridiplantae > Streptophyta > Magnoliopsida > Santalales > Viscaceae > Viscum > Viscum album. The sequence continues at coordinate 1,245,524,769 of OY728138.1, forward strand.
TAACCCAATCCTATAAATATCATAAACACAACAATTTACAATAATTAATTCACCAATTAATAAAATCAAGTCCACAATAAATATATCCCATTAATTAATTAAAAAATTAATTATTTCAATTCAAAAATCCCAAAACCCCATTAATTATTTCAGATATTAAATAAATTCAATAACATAATGAAATTTACCCAATTTAACCTTTATCATTAACAAATGGTAAATAATTCAAAACAATTCAATTATCAATGAAATTACCCAATAAGTGAAACATTTTATTCAAAATTGCATACATATAATTAAATTCAGAGTGTGTGATTGGAATTTAGACAACCTAACTCATGAATGGTGATGAATGATAGCCATCAGAAATCCCCAATTGATGTGGAATAATAAATAATGTGTTAATGAAAATTATCGTGATCCTAATCCTATATCCAAGATCATATAGATTAGATATATTTAAACCGAACTACATGTAAAAATAGTGTAAATTTTTACTTATGTGGAGTAGAGAATGAGTAGATAATATGAGAAACCATATTAGGAGAGCATCACATATATTTATTGGTGAAGTTCTCCAATACGAGCATTTAATCATGAATATGGGTGGTGTGATTCCCTCTAAATAATTCCGAGAGAGTGAAAAAATGATAGGAACTGATTATGGTTGACTTTTGAGTGTAAGGATATTAAATGAGGATTAATAATAAATAAAATCTAATTTTCAGGATAATTAAAACCTCACAGATTGTTTCCAAGGAATGGGCACATGGTTTTCCAAATCATGCTCCTAAATTGTGCACCTATAGTAGGGGGATGCACAAATACATCTAAAATGGTGAATCATTTGAAAACCACTGCACCATCTATGTGAATCTCCACTACATGTGGTCACATGGTTTTCTTCTATAAGAACACAGTTTGGGGAAGCCTCAATCCAACCATACACTCTTAATATTGCTTCTAAAATTTTCAATTTCATCAAAATTCTATTCAATGTATCACCCATGAAAAAATTACTCAAACAAAGAAAAAATATCACATCTCAAAAATCTTGAGAAATCTAAAAAAAGCACAAAGATCATACAATCTCTCCACCTTAAAAAATCATCCACGCATTGTACTTCCAATAATTAATTAGATTATAAACAAAAAATATATGTCCAATATGACTAAATATATATTTATCTCTCATATGTTTCCCACTAAACACTCCCATGATACCAAAATACATGAAATCTAAAACTTATATTTCCACAAAAAAACATTATCACATTGATCCAACTGATGTATCATATCCTTATCTAATGATTCATCAGTATCATGGTCAAAACTTCTCCATCGATAATATTGTTCATGACGTAGGAAGGCATTGATGTAGTCCGGACACAACGATATGGTGTTGCAGTCATAATTTAGGCATGAATTTTCACTGGGCCTTTGGGCCAGTTTTTGGGATGTTTGTCCATGAAATGGGGTAAATTACCAAAGGGTCTTCAGGCTATTTATTTATTGAGTAAGGCTTTATGGATGGGTTATCCCTTGAGAGTCTATATAATTCCATTCAAGAATGTGTGTGTGGTGTGTATAAGTGTTTAATGTAGTTGTACCTTCAGGAACCCAAAAAATACATCACGAATAACATTATGGCCTTTATAATTATTTCGAGAGTCTCATGAATAATTATTTCATGGAATTATACAATTTCTATTTTGGATGGGGTAATGTTTTTTTATTCCAGTATACAAATTTCCCTTAGTTTAGCATATATAAATACCAAGAATTAAGATACATAATTAATAATATCTCTACTCAATTTGTACTATTATAAATACACATTCATATAACTATTAATATATGTATATCAATAATAAATATAAAAAATCACTTTTATATTTATACAACAACTCCTTCATCAAATATGGTATTATAGGAACACATAAAATGTTCCTAAGGAATTTCATTCAATCATAATCATGGTAGAACTAAAAAAAATTCTAAATTTATTCTTAATTTCCAAACATCCTTCTGCATCTCCCCAATAATTTTATTAATATATTATTAAATACTCATTTGAGAAATTTTTAATTTTATATAAATAACATAAATTCCAATGAATAGAAAATACATTTTAATAGATCAATATTAATTAAAAAACATAAGAATACAATAAAAAAAATATATGGGTCCAATGGTATTGCAAATTTGGATAAAAAACTAGTTGATAAGTGAAAAATATCATATCATACTATGTTCTTAATAAATATATCTATTTATATACAGATCATAAATAATAGTTACTTAATAACATGGGTAATTGAAAAATAATAATTTCTGGGCTCAGATTATCTGTAAGTGTAATCTTAATATATATCAATCAAATATCTTGTTAATGAATAAGATAAATTAGGGGAATCAGATCGTTCATAAAACATACAGTGTTCATACCATATCTTTAATATATTATAAACAAGATCTATGTAATAATACAACATCATTTCAAATAATTAATCATAAAAGTGAGAAATTATTATAAATTAATCATTATCCATATGTTTCTTTCATATAAGTGTGGCACCATCACTACAATAGAAACCATTTCAAATTTCAACAATAGATATCATGACCATCAAATAATAGTGGAAAAGGGAAAAAAAATATTCCCAATATCATAATTGATCATTAATAATTACTTAATTACAATAGTGTATTTACTATATCAAGATGTTTCATAAAATGGAGAATGCACTTCCAATTGTTTCCTGTAGTCAATCAAAAACATCAACTAGTTTCCTATATATAAACAAGGACATAAAATTGATTCCAATAATTATCTAAGGAGATATGATACATTATCCAATGGATTTTCAGTCTATAAAATTTAAATCCCCTATATACCATAATGAAAAAATAGATACATGTTCCACATGATCATCAAACATTCATCATAATATTATATCAAAAAAAAATTAAAATAAAACAAGTTTCATAAAAAATTAATCAATCCATTGTATGTTATACCATTTAATTCAATTGGTTTCCCAACTATATCATCAAAATATTCCTATAACATTTATATAAAAAAATAATGAATGTGACATTGGATCATACACTTAGTAATACTAAATCATGAACAATGATTTTTCTCCTTAATGAATAGAAATTCTACTAAAATATCATTCCGATATTATTTTGGAATATATCCTTTACACATTGAAAACATTTCACTAAATCCATAAAAATAAAATATTTAATAAATAATTTTCCGTCAATATTACCAAAGAAAGATGAAATGAAAATTTTAACCCATTTAGTGGAGATCACAGTGGGAAATAACATTCATTTTGTATATGTAAAAACAATGATTCTATTCACATTTTCACTAAAATATAATATTTCAAAATTCCTAAAATGACATAAAAATTCCATTTAAACATTTTTTTTTAAAAATAAGACACAAAAATTACATGAATATCATGTATAGGTTTATTCAAGTGTAAAGTCAAATGAAAAATTAAAATTCATTAAATGAATATAAATATTATTTAACATAGTAATTTTTATATAAATACACCTCATAATATATTACATGTCCATAACATAACATATGTCATAAAATAGGAATTTTGTGATGATAAATCCTAACCTCAAGTATCGAAATTCGACATTCATATTCATCACTCATGTATACTAAGTATATATTTATTTTTCAAATTATACATAATAATAATCATATATATAACACAATATTTTATTTAATTAGATCTATTATTCACCTATTATTTAATAATTCATTATTATAATCCCTCTTCAAAGTAATAATTTCATAGTTTTTCATGAATTTGTTGGTTTGTTATTTTTGGTCCATTTAGATTTATTATGGTTACATAATATCATAGAATATATTTGGTATATAAGTATCATATTCATTATTTATGAAAAAATATATAGTCAACAATAAAATTTATTGGTTTTAGATGAATTAGAAAGTTCATTAACATGGTAGGTTTTACGTATGCAAGGATGATCTTACCATTTATTGACATATAGAGTGACAGAATAAAAAATATGAAGTAACATTTCTTGGATAATTTTTAGAACATTAATAGGATATATATACATTAAATCATTCATTATTACCTTCCATGTAAAAAATAAAATAAAAAATGTATCACATCAATTCATTAGTGTGATGGTCCACATGTACGTATGAGAGATGATATTTTCTTCCAATAGATTGGAAATTAACATTGTAACTATGATATTATAATTAATAAAGTTTAATTACTTCATAAATTTCATATATATATATATATATATATATATATATATCAATTGTATCAACTATTATATCCACCTGTGATAGGTATTGATCAAAAATTAATTATATCAGGTCGTGAGGTGGTAGTCCTCCATATACAGGACAACCCATTTTGTTTCCATTTGATGTACGAGGAGTTGGATGAGGGTTATTTCATTATAATAATAAAATATCTATATATGGATGATAAATATGTAAATATATAATTATATTTCAACAATATATTAAGGAGGTGGATGAATAAATAAATAAATACTCATTTAAGAACGAACCTCAATTTTCAGACAACCTCTTAATGTTTACAAGAAAATAATTCATATGAGGATTTCACAATAAAGATAATTCCTCTTTGAAATAATGGAAAATTTATGTACATTTTTTTTACATATTTTCAAAAAAAATTGGAATTGATTTGTGAAGTGAAGAGGAGACAGGGAACACTTTTATTTATTAGGGTGAGGGAACCCATATAAATTTGGAAATAAAAAATATAAAACCACATTCTTACAAAAGAAACATCGGTCAAACAATTTTCATTATCAGACATTAGATGTGATAAGGTAATCATAAGGACATAAAATGTATTTGAAAATGTTTGGGTCATTTTATCCGATATCATTTTTAAATCCCCCAAAATACCTGCATTAACCACTATCAGGATAATTAATTTCTAATGTTTTTATTATTGATTATAAAAAATATTACTGCACAAAATTATATAATAGAAAAATTAATGAATAAAATATTTAATTTTTTACAAAATTTAATTTATATTAGTGTAAATATGTAGTTTAAATTATTATAGCATATTTTCAGAAAAATCATTCTCCAAAGAAAAACTATTCAAATGAATATAAATTTTTTATATCTATGTTAAACATTATGTCGATTTCAATGTCCTGAATAATATTATCCAAAATAAAATTAATAATTTTTCATTAATCCTTTTAAATAAAATTAAATTTCAAATATAATTAATTAAAAAACATATTTTAATTAAAATTAGTACTTCTCACTATTCATTGAAAATTTCATCTTTTTAGAGAATATAAAAAAATTATGAAATCATGTTTCCTATAATGATATTTATTTTTTAAATTAATGAATCAAAAATAATAAAAAATAATTTTTTTATTTGTTAAATAAATGTAATGAATGTCATTTTTGCGATGAAATTTATTTTTATGCATATAATGACTATACATAAAATTTCCACTTATTTATCAATATTTTCTCTATTTATTGAATCATATTTCATAATTTTAAAATTTTGGTTATGTTGATTCATACCTCCATGATTATGTGCTAGGATATTATGGTCATGTTTAAACAATAGTTTTAATAATATATTTCACTCTGTAATAATATAGAGTTGTGTGTAATACACACTATTAAAGAAAATAACTTTATTAAGAATATAATATTTTATAAAATCTCCAGTTTTTAAATTATCCCCCAGTGAAATGAACTCCTCTATAAAAACACATCACCGCCATAAAATCTTATGTGGATACATTTTCTTAATCATATCATTATGTTCCCATTTAAGTCCTTCAAATTCATCATTTTGATATAAAAAATTTGTTAGGTCAATGCTCTAGTTTTGTGGAACTTTATATCTACGATCCATAATATCTTCCACTAGATCCATATAATAAGGATCATTCACATGTTGTAATATATATATGTTCATTATATTTTTAGGTTGATTTATGTAAATTCTCATTAGAGATACAAGGAAAACATCATATCCTTGAGCCAGGTTTGTAGATTTACCAAGTGGTAAGCTTCCGCTCTCACTATATCAAGAATATAAGAAGGTCTAATATTCCTAGGGAAAAACATTCAATTCTTATAGAGTAACATAACCATAATATATGTAGATAATAATAGGAATAATGTGAAGTCATATTAATTTTCTATATCACACCGATGATTTACAACATAACTTTTCGGTTTACTCTGAGAAACATTCATTTGTTTTTGAGACATACTATTATACGAAAACTCACATAGTAGAAGGTGTTGATCACATATACCTTTGAAATTCATGCAACATGATCCCAATAAATCCAGTATCTTTTGATGATTATAAATAACATACCTTATTTCAATGGATGATACATAGTTTTTTAAAAAACTATTTATCTACGGATCACTAAGGTGTTATACAGAATATCTAGGAAAACCTCGAATTATGATAAAAAAGTAGAATGTGGTACTCAATGATTCTTTCACACATCATTAATTTATTTCATGCAAATATGATCCAAGGATAATTCATCTACGATGGAAATGAAGTGTGAAACAATTTATGGTGATCGAATATTATAAAAAAACTATAGCGTTTATATGTATTGGGTAGTCCAATGGAAAAATCCATGTTGATGTTTTCCAATTTTATTAAAATATCAGTAATTATTTTAACAAACCCTTTGATTTTTTTCTCCCATCCACAACAAACAGACATAGTAGGTGGTATGATACAATATCAACAATATCCCTCTTTATTTTATTCCCCAAGAAATTCATATTCATATATTTTTAAATCATTTTACAATTTAGTTGAGTAGATAACCAATAACTATTACTCTACTTAAATAGATCATTATTCAAATAAATTATTTATAGATCACATAAATAGTTCCTTTAACCTATCATTTATATATAACAATAGTAAAACATGGGACTATTTCTGACCCAATTATGGGATTCAACATCTACATTCTCCATATCTGTAATATTATATTATATTGATAGTTGAAAATAATTTTACAATGATTTTATTTCCCCTATATAGTGATGATATCTAGATCAATCATTTGAAATTCCTGAAATATTGGAATTTTTTTGATTGTTAACATAAATAAGTTAGTGTGGTACCTTCGACTAAAAATCAGTATCATTTTTTCTTATATAAAGTGGTAATATATTTATTATTCATTATCTTTAATTGTTAAAAACAATATTATTATTTATATATTCCACTCCATATATGTGGATTTTTTAATTAAACATTTATTATAAGTATATATATCACACCTTTATCCATAAATACAATCCTTCTATATTTTTATAAAAAATTACAATAGTTATCTGTAGATCATGTTTGGAAATTATTTATCATGAACCTTCAATTTTCAAGAGGTATAAGATATAACCATAACATTCTATGTGAGTTTGAATCCTAGTCCATTGTTATATGAATCACTCAAGATTATAGACAATTATCCACTGTATGGTAATGCATGAAATAGTGTAATAACTAACCTACCCTTCAGTTCATTACTTTTTACTTATATTCAACTATAAAAAGGAAAATGGATCAATTTTCAGTTTAATTTTTGAGTGGAATAAATAGTTTTGATAAAATATCTATAGATTATCGATGTTACCCATCAACACTCAGAAAATGACAAATATAAAATATAGTTGTAGGTTTAGGACAATATTCAACAACATTGGTCATTGATGGATCCAAATATATACCCGCTCTTGATATTATAAAACCCAAAAATTAAAATTTATGATGCTGAAGATTACACGTCTTATATTTTAAAAAAAACTATCATTCCTCAAGGTCATTAGAACATTGTCAAGTGATATTTATTCCCTTGTTTTTCTTTAGAATAGATAAAAATATCATATATAATAACCACCAAAATGTGATCAAGTTATTTTTAAAATAAAATATTCATTAAATAAATGTTCATAATGAGATATTTAAGAAATATTGCAATCACCATATATTTATTATGTCCATACAATTTACACAATTATATATTGTATTAATTTTCCTACGTGATCCCCAGTTGATGATATCCAGAATGATGATTAATCATGGAAATTAATGGAGCCCCACATACTTGATCAAATTAGTCATTAATTTATTGTAGATAATACTAATTCCTGATAGTGATCTTATTTTGTTTTTGTTAATCAATGAAGAGTGTCATCAGTCCATATTTAATCTTCATAAAAGAACATGTTCAAGATAATTTGACACACCTGACTAAATGAATACACTATCAAGATTATACTAATATGTCTTCTTCAACTTATAAAAATCAATGTAGGAAATTATATAGGGTTTATTTTAAATAGTTATAGCACCATTTTTGTGATAAATTGAGAAATAAAATTCATTATATATTAGAAAATGAGGAAACTCTTCCCGAAAAACATAAAAAAATCTTATAAAATAGTTATCTCATTGATATCAAGTTTATACACACTAATATGATATAAAACCCCACTTATTAAGAATAAAAAACCATACAATGGATGTGTTCTATAATGAAATGTCATAATTACCCTCCCTGAAAAGTACATGAAATGATACACGACATACCATAAGGGTGTTTATGATCTCCAGTTATTAGTGACTAGAACCTCATCATCATAGAATAAATAGAGGGAATAATTTCTCCCAATCTGTAGATAATACATGGATAATAAATAAAACATAGAGAAATGTAGTATGTGATCAATATAAAAACCCTGGTCTTTATTACACTTTTAAACATAATTCTTCTCATAAACATGCACATAATACAATATAGAATATCAAGAGTTCTAGTGTATTGGGGGATTAATAACATTAAAAGTCAACTGAGGACATAAAATATAACACATTTATTAAAATATTCTTATAAATGTTCTCAAAATTCATTCATACTTAACATTACATAGGATAGACTGAGGATATACATAAGAAAATAGTAAGATATGAAGTCCAATAAATGTGTAAAAATTGAATAACAATAGGAATACAATAAATGTTAGGAAATAGTTATACCAATTGAGAACAAATGAATTAGGAACATAATGACATGATAGAGAATTATTATCATAACATGGAAAATGTGGCAACATCTTAAAACACTGCATCATTAACATAAGAGAATCATGTAAACTAAAATACCAAAATGATGAAAAAATGTCCTATAAATGAATCAGCAAATCCCGTATCCCAACATGATGTATCAGGATACTAAAAATTACACAATGAATTGGAGTGCTACCAGGGCGCACCCTACATAATCATTTAAATCTCTGGATTAAGTATCCCACATAGGTCATATAACATGGATTCATTCAACATCATCATTTCTTCCACAATAAAGTAATCTTTAATACCTACATGAGAGTTTAAAATAAATATGAATACATAAATTAGGGTGAATACCATATAGAAATCGGTATGGTATTCACTACTCGATGATTTTTGCATGGAAAATCACGATGCAATTTCAATAGCCTAACGACATCACATGGGGATTTATAAAATGGGTTGATGAGAGATAATGGGGTATTTAATCATTTATAAATGTAATGGGAAGTATGTGGATCATGGGTAATAATATAGAAACATATGAAATGGAATTTGAGATGCATAATAAAAAAGAAATTTTTAATGGAAATGAGGAGAGAGAAACTTCATTCATAATTTTGGCATGGTAATAGGTGTATATGGGAGGGATTAATGAGAGGTAATTGGTTCTATAATAATTAAAACATAATAAAGGGAGTATCTGAGTTGTTAGAAAACATAACCCATAATTTTTTATTAAAAAAATAAAAGGGTATAACAATATAAGGAAATATGGAATAAATGATAATGAAAGGAAAGTGTGGATCCTTTACATGGAGGTGTGGGATCAAAGTCTTTGGAGAGGATTATGGGAATCTTAGGGGACAATGGGAGAACTCTAGAGAGTGGATCATATTGTTAGGGATATCTTGAAAGGGTTTTAGTGAAGTTGAATGGTTTTTAGGGTGAGTTGTATATGAAAGGTGGGGGAATTATTTATTATTTTAGTTTTGGAAACTAAAAAATAAAATATTCAAAACCGCATTCATTCACATGGTTCATGATCAAGGATATTTTTAGAGAGGTGTGAAAAAACGTTATTTTATAATTCCATTGGTCGGTGATATTAAAATATTTCAATTTATTTAGTGGAGGTGAGTCACACTATAATGTAAATGAATTTAAAATCAAAAAATATTTTATAAATTTTGGAGGATTCACTAGGCCATTATAAAATAAGTAAAAAAAGTTATTTTAAAGATAAAAACAGTATTTGGTTGAATACTCCTTTTATTGTATATATTACACCACTATTGGGCCACTATATCATCATAAAACACACAAAATATTTAAATATTATTTTTCCCTAAAATATGATAGTCTCAAAACGTATAAAAAATTTTCCATTGTAAAATTTGACATCCTAATTCCAAAAATAATATTTAAAAAATCTATATAACTTTATAAATATCTGAATTTTACCTTTTGAAATGATAATATACATTTTTTGAAAATTGACGGGTTTTGAAAAAAATAATTTTTTACATTATTAAAAATTACACATGACTTAATAAAAATTATATACTCATTTCTTATTAATAATTGTATTTTGAAAATAATATTTCATTAAAATATTAATTTTTTTGAAACATCATTAATTATTTAAAATAAATTCTATTGCATTACACTTTTTATTCTACCATATAAAAATAAAACAATTTTCAATTTTTTTACATAATCATTTATAGAGAAATAACTAATATAATAATCATTTAAATTTTTTTTTATAATTTTTTAATAAAAACCAATTTTTAATATTATAATGTATATATTTCTCAAAAGTACCCTATTTACCAAAAAAATCAATTTTTTGGAATCAAATTTTTTTAATGAAATAAGGTTCCAATAAAGGAAGTGATGGAATATGAAATTTATTTATAAAAATGTATTACAAAATAAGTAACTAATAACTTATAACATAACCACTTATAACACAGGAATAATACCTAAGGGTAATATGTGTGAGGGTGACAGACTCTTGGGGCGGCTCAGATAACATAACCCAAGTTGTAATATGTATTTACTTGAACTTATCCCATATGTGATTATGTTCAAGACTAACATGTTGAAATATGAAATGGAATTGGTCAAGAGAATATTTCAATGTCACTATCTCCTTTACTAGCTCTAACAAATGAGCTTCATACGGCCCAAGTCTAATAGATTAGGCCATTATCAACATTGTTTGTTTCAAAAATATTTGTTAAAACCTTAAATATATATATTAGTTGTGTTGTCACTATTAAATTTCTATATTATCAATGATAATGAAAAATAAAGGTCATTTAAACCCAATAATAATAAAAATAGGTTCATGTGTTTCCAGTATCCATAAGACAACAAAGTAAAGGGAATTTTATTCATAAATGATCAGTTCATCACAACCTTTGACAGTTAAGAAATTTCTCCTTCATAATTTTCTTTTTTCACTCACTAAAACAAATGAGGTTAACACTACATCATCAATTCCTCTAGTTCCCATGTTTCTTTTTCAAACCTGTGGATTCTCCACAACACATATTTGATGGGTATTGTCTTATTTCGAATAACCCTTTCCCTTTGATCTAATATCTTCATTGAATTCTATTTGAATGAGATTTCATTACCCAATGGTACCACCTCAAGATTCAATGCATTTGATAGATTAGGAATGTAGTTCTTCAAGATTGTTACATCAAATACATCATGTATTTGAGATTGGTTCTGTTTGAGTGCAAGAAGATAGGGAACTACTCTGCTGTGATCAAGAATATCAAATGGTTTGATCTATATTGGAATAATATTTTCCTTATTTTGAATTCTCATAACTCTTATCTATAGTGATATGTAGTGGGGAAGCATATTTATAACATGAAACTATATCTCTCAGCGACTGTTGTCAACATAGCTCTGTTGACAACTCTAAGAAGCTTCTTTGTGCTGCTGGATGGTTTTAACCTTCTTCAGCAATGCTTCGAACATTTATGGACATAAGAGTTTTTGCTTCCTAACTAGATTGCAAAATTCTGGTGTTCTTCACGTCTTCTCTTAAAGGGATTCATAATGTGAAATTTTGATGCTTTAGAGGAAACTATTGTTGTAAGTGAACTCAACCAGAGGAAGATGTTGATCCCATCCTCCTTGGATATCCAATGGGAATTCTCTCAACATGACCACATGTTTTTGGATAGTATCTTCAAACTAGACATTATTTTGAGATTGATAAGCTATAATAAAGATTATCTCTATATTTTGAGTGTGTTAGAGACTCTTCCAAAAACATAAGTATGAATAATGGAACTCGATCGGATAAAATCGACAGTGGTACTCCATGATGCCTTTCCCCTTATCTGATGTATATCAGTGCCAGTTGTTCCAATGATAAACCCTCATCAGTTTCATTGTTATGTAAAATATTTGTAATATGATAAAAAATAACCCATATATAATTGTTTCCTTTGGATTTCTTAGGATATCAATTGAAAAAGTCTATAAGGATGTTTTTCAATTTCCATGTTGATATGGGTAATGGTTGGATCATCCACTTAGACTTATACCATTCATCCTTCACTTGATGACATACCAAGAACATTTATGTATACTTATCGATCTTCTTCTTCATGTTATCCCACCAATAATTCTCTTATAGATCCTAATACATCTATTTGATTATGGGTTTAATAGATAAATTTGATCTACATGCATCATAAAAAATTTAATTCTTTATCTCTGGATTTTATGGAACATAATGTATTGTCCCTAATCTCAAAATTCATTCTTCAATGGTATTAAACTTTGATGATTTCCATATTCTGATAGTTTCCACATTCTTTTGAATTCCAACACTATCCTTTTGAGCATCCTTAATCCTTTACAAAAGAGATTGGTTAAAAAAAATTTGTGAATGGATTGATGATGTTCACTGCTATGTGATTCCCAGGTCTATATACATCAAATCAAAGAATATTGGAGCCTTTTCATTTACCAGCAATGAAATAGTTACAAGATTCATTTTACGTATAGAATATACCACTTTATTCAATATCCCATGGTGGTAATGGATTGAGAAGTAATAGTTTTTGATCAGCTCTAACCATCTATGTTGGCTCATATAAAAATATTTTGGTGAGAATATATACTTGAGGATTATGTGATCCTTATATATTGAAAACTTGTTCCCAAATAGGTATTTTGAGCAAAATTATAAAGTGAAGAATACTGTATCCAACTCCATATAATGTGTTGGATAGTTTTTCTCATGAACATTAAAATTTCTAGAATCATAGGCTGTGACTTTTTCATTTTACATCAACACAAAGCCCACACCCTTCTTGTAAGTGTAACTAAATACCACGAAAAGATCTCCACTTGTGGGTAGTGTGATTATGGACATAGTGATAATACACCATTTCAAATCCTTAAAACTATCATCATATTCAACACCCTATGAAAACATTACTACCTTTCTTGTTATATTTGTATGATGGTTGGACAATATTAATAAATATTTCACTAATCAATGATAATATCAAACTAACCTAAGGATTATATGGATATCTGTCACAGATGTAGGTCTCAACTGTCCCGTAATTGAATTTTTCTTAGAGGGATCCTAAAATATTGATTGCATGTGATGATATGACCCAAGAATTATACTTCCTTCAATCATCACTTGCACTTTCATTATGATGCATATATCATCTACTATCGTAAGATCTCTAGTACAATTCTTATATAGTCATTGTGATCATTATAGATTCTTATGTATATTAGAATACTGTCTATAAAGACAACCAAATGTTTTTTTGGGAAATATCTGAAAAAACTATTCATAAATTCAATGAAGATTTCGTGAGAATTAGTGTGTCCAAAATGCATTACTATGAATTCATGGTGCTCAAACATTGAACAAAAACTAGCCTTGGGGATATCCTCCTTCTTCACCCTTACATGGTAATATCCTGATCATAGATCCACCTAGGAGAAGTATTTTTCTCCACATAGCTGATCGAAAAAATCTTAAATTCATGGAAGTGGATACTTATTCTTTATCATTATTTTCTTGATCTCATAATATTAAATGAAAAGTCTCATTGAACCAGCCTTCTTTAAGACAATTATGTTGGGTAAAGCCCATGGCGAAGCCCATGGGCGTATAAACCCTTTATACATAATCTCTTATAGTTGTTTCTTTTGTCTTATCAATCTCCACAAAAACCATTCTATAATGATTCATGGATATTGGAAATCCCCCACGTATAAGATCAATCAATAATTCATTATCTCTTTGAAGAGGAAGTCCAAGAAATTCCTCAGGAAAACACATTAGTGAATTACCTCATAGTAGGAATGTCCTCAAGGATGGTTCCTTCATTAGACTCAATCATTTGAGAAAGATATGTATTTTTATAGGGATGTAATATCCAAACTTATGATGGTGGTTCTAATGAAGTTTCATCCTCATCCATTCACTTGTACATATTCAAGTGTTAATTATCCATATGAAGAGTGATTTAACTCTCATGTAAATTTATGTTTGTTTTATATAGGGAAAGTCAATCAATGCCATGAATTGCATAAAATTACACAAGAGGTAGTATGATGAGGTTCCCTAGGATGTTAAATCCAAAAATTGTGATTGGAGATGATTCTTATTAATGATATTCAATAATTCCCCAATTTCTATTATCACCAACTTCTATACTTCCATGATTTGTAGTTGTCTATGGATTGTTCCACTAAATTCTTGTGATATAAAATAATTAATAGTACCAAAATTAAAAATTATGATCACTATTCTCAAATTAATAACTACTGTATCTATCACCACTTCGTTGTCTGGATTTTCTTTAGCGATAGTGATGAAAAAATTTCACCCTTTCTGCCTTAGAGGTTGTTGGTTGCCTCAAAAAACCCCTATCTTAAAGAACTGGTTTTCATAGTGCCCTAGTACGTACCAGTTGTAGCAATGAACAATTCACTGAGAATAGAATGGAGGATTTATCTCCTCTATCAAATGAGCATGGTTTTCTTGTTAGAAATTAATGGAAAGGTTCTTTTCTCTTCCACACATAAAGTATTTCGTTGATTCCTTCATGAAATTTACAGGGATGCTTCGTTCCGCACCATTGACAAGTGGGATGTAGGAATATATTATCAGAATTGGATTATTCCATCGAACTACCAGAATTATAGTACACTTTCCTCTTCTTGT
This sequence comes from Viscum album, assembly GCA_963277665.1. Classification (NCBI taxonomy): domain Eukaryota; kingdom Viridiplantae; phylum Streptophyta; class Magnoliopsida; order Santalales; family Viscaceae; genus Viscum; species Viscum album. The sequence continues at coordinate 1,245,540,156 of OY728138.1, forward strand.
TCCCATGATACCTATAGGATTCTTTGATATACATTTCATCATTGAGGGCACATTAGACAATTTAATCATAGCCATCACAGTCATATATTGTAGGGGAATTCTGTATAATATGTATTATCCCACCAAAGAAGTGGTCATCCTTTTATTTATGGGTAATGACAAAGATAGAAGTATACCGTGAAAGACTTGTGATGTTTCCCTCATACGATCTGATCAATTCATTGTATTTTTTTTACGGAAAGGATGACTTTTTCAATATTATATCGGAGGTTGTGATGATAATTTTTATTGATTTTTTTTGTCTGAAAATCTTTTCATTCCAACAGCTGGATCCTTTCCTCATGATTTTTACTTTTGATCAATGTCCACCATTAATCATTACCACCCTCCATATTATAAGAAGTGAAGATAACCTTCTCTTGTTTGGAAGATTAATGTAAGGAAAATATCATCTCAATGGAGTTGATCCATTGTTCTATGAATGAGGGATTAGATGACCCATTAAAATTAGGAGGCCCTTTCTTCATGAATATCTCGATTATGGCTTGTTCTTTCATGTGTGGGGGGGTGGAGGATCCTATGGACCCAGATTTCTAATCAAAACATGAGTTAACCAAGAGAGTATCGTGCCAATTGTTTTGGCACCCTCTCTTATCGGATTGGGAATCTCATTATAATAGTTATCACATTGATCATCGCATCAGTTGTTTCCTTGAGACCTCCAATTAGTAGCCATTGTCTAGAATAAATGTAGAGTTAGGGATACCGTATAATAGGGAATTCATTGGAAAAATGGATAACATAAAAATTATGTTTATTTCTATAATTTCTGAATTTGTAATCTACAATCAATATTATCAGTGATCTATATCAAAATATATACTCTTATGGAATTTTTTCCCTTAATAATGGTTCATACTAATTTTATTAATTTACCAAAGAATATCCGATGGGGGTGTCAATCCAAGAGTACAGAAAGGATTATTGTTGTGCACCTGTTCTCATTCGAGTCTATCTTAAAGCAGTGCTATTGGGTTTTACCCCTAGATACATATGTTCTAGGGACAACAAAAATTGTTTATATCCAAACTATGATATATATTTTCTTAATAAACCACTTACTATATACTCATTAAAAATTAGGGATTTTGTTCGTATACATAGTTTTTTTCATTAAGGCTTCCACTATAATTTTCTAATAAAAATACCCAAAATAACTAATCTTATCCTCTGCACCCAAAAATAAAAACCCTGATTTTTATTAAATATTTATAAATGATTTATTACATAAACATGAACATAATAAAATGTAGATGATCGAGAGTTCTACTATCTTTTGGGATTAGAAAAACATTTCATGACAACTTAAGACATAAATAACAACATATTTTTTGGAAAATCCTTTTACAATACCACTATATTCTTTTGTACTTATCATTGCATGAGATAACCTAAGGACATAAATAATGAAAGGGTGAGTTGTAAAGCCCAGTATGGGAGTAAAAATGGCATACCATGAAGAATACAACAAATGATTGGAAATAGGAATATCAATGGAGAACAAGAGAAATACAATCATAAAGGCTTGATATAACATTATTATCATAACATTGAAATGTGGCTACAATATACAACATGATTATAGCATGAGTCAAAGATTATTACTCGAGGATTAGATTCAGTAAACCCTCATTGGAATTGAATTATCTTCAGTAAACCCTTATTGAACATGAATTATAATAATTAATCCCTCGTTCCCCTGGGCGTATCATTATTCTAAAAATTACGCATTTCATTGGACCACTATCAGGGCATACCCTTCATAATCAATTAATTTAATGCATAATTATGCTACATGGAACATATTAATGGAATAATTCAACATCATAAGTGATTTCAAGAATATGGAATGTGGAATAATAAAATTTTTGTACCATCGATTATGTATATGTGTATAATGCATAAAACCCTTTATAGATAAATTTGAATGGTATTCACTACATGCAGATTCTTTCTTGGAAAATCATGTGTGCAATTTTGACAGCATAACGTCGCCATATTGAAATTTGTAGTCAGGTTGATGGGAGAGAAATGTATATCTCATCATATAAAAATGAAATAGACATTAAGTGGTTCAAATATATTAATTTCCCAACACACGTAATTTTGAAATAGAAGGTGTAACATAATAAATAAACTTGAAAAAATGAGAAATGGAATAACTCTTACGAAATTTCAGAACAGTAAGGACTATACATGGGATGAATTAATGATATAGAAAGAGGTTTATAATAACTGAAACATAATAAGGGAAGTATGGGGGAGTTTAATAATAATTCCCTCAATAATTTTAATTGAAAATAAAAGGGTATAACAACATAATGTAACTTGGAACGAAATTAGAATGGATGAAATCCCTTACTTTAGTGTGTGAATTCAAGTTCCTGTAGAGGGGATTAATGAGAGCTTGGGGTGCCTTCTGAGGATTCTATATAGTTGAAGGAAGAGTAGGGACGCGATCCAATGTTTTTGTGTGAGGAAACCTTTTAGATTGTGGGGATTTTTAATGACAACGACAGTGGAATTATTTAATATTTCACAAACTAAGGTTTTGAAATCTATAAAATTAAATATTCAAAACAAAAATCCTTCCCATGGTTTTTGGATATGGTTTTTGAAAATGGGAAGTGGGGTAAATTATTTTATATGCTCAAAGGCCTAAAATTTTAAAATATTAGGTTTCTTATTTGGGGGTGGGTCAAAATCTCATGAAAATAATTTATAAATGTTATGATATTGTTTATGTCATAGAGGGTCCATGAAGGAATTATAAAATTAATCACACGGATATAAAATCACATTATTGTAAATCTAAAACATATATTAGTCTACGAATAATATTATATATTAATAGTACATCAATATTGGGTCATTATTATTTCATAAAAAAATTATATATTTATACTGTATTTAATTTTTACCCAAAAATTTGATTGTCTCAAGAAATTATAAAATATTTGTTGTTGGAAAATTTTGATATCATGATTCCAAAAAATAATATAAATTTGATCTAAATAATTCTTTTAAATATGTTAATTTTCACTTTTAAAATTAAAACCATCATTTATTGAAAATTGATGGGTTTTGACAAAAACAGTTTCCATCCAATAATAAATGTTACATTGGATTTCATAAATATTATATGATCATTTATATTTAATAAAAAAAATATAATAATAATATTGTATTAGAAATAAATTTATTCAAAAATTCATTAAATTATAAAAATATATTTTTTAATTACCAATACAATTTCAATTTAATTTTATGAATATATATATATATATATTTAAACTGAATAATTAAAAAATTATAAAGAAAAAACAATATGAAATAAATATAATCATCTATAATAATTAAAAATTGTGTATTATAAAATTATTTTAGTAAAAATATTATTAAAAAATCAGTGTAATATAATAAATAATATATTTGAAAAAACTACCGTTTACCCGAAAAAAATAATTTAACTAATTCATTATATTTTTAATAAAAATATTCTCATAAAGGAATTAATAGAATAAAAAATTTAATCATAAATTGGTATTACACAAAAAGTAACTTATTCATTATTGCAGTTCCCCTTATAACACCCGTATAAGACCTAAGGGTATGGTTTGTTATGGGGACAAACATTTGGAGCAGCTTAGAAAAACATCACACGAGTGGTAATCTATATTTATTTGAAGTTCTCTCAAAAGAGATTCTATTCAAGCTTAATGTGTTGAATCTCATCATGGGTTTGGTCAAGAGAGATGTTAGTTATGTTACCTATTTTCGGAGCTCTGACAAATCAGCTATCTATGGACCGAATCTATGGAATGAGGCTTTGTTTTCCATTATCTCTGTTGAAAGGATTTATTTTTAAAAACTTAAATTTATATCATTCGTGTGATCATTGTTCAATGATTATATTATAAATGGTAAGGATAAATAACAATCAGTTTAACCAAATAATAATAAAAATAAGATTTAATGTGATTTCCATAACTATAAGTCATTTAATTAAATAAAATAATGGGAATTTTAATCCTGATTGTTCAGGTCATTGCAGGTTTTTTCTGCAGACACCGCAAAACCTCTAATGTCTATAATGATATATCAATTGTAGTTGATCAAAATAAAAACTCATCACACATAATTTCTATCATATTATATCTATCGATTAGTCATCATGTAATAATTTATATACATTAATTTACAAGGATGCATGGATTAACACATTATTTTGTACTTGATCAGGACGGAATGCTTTCCATGATGTTCTAGATAAGTCCTATAGAATTTCAGTAAACCGAGATATGTTTTAGTAAAATTAAACCCCCTATATATATACATTTTTTAACCATTAAAATATTATAGGATATTTTTAAATATTCTTAAATGTCTTTTCAGTGTAATTTGGATAACACATTCCTTTGGTCTAGTTTTTTTACAATAATATCTTTTACTGATGAATTTAGATGGATCCTTTTTATGTCCTCTATGCGAAAATGTTTAGAACTCAATAATTATGAGATGAAGTTTGAGAAATAATGATTTTTAACCATATGTATATATTTAAAAATTTTAACTTTCTAGATCCATTTATTATCCCATGAAGAAATATCAGAGTTGATAGAAATTTTATGCCGACAATCATCTATGTAATCAACAATTTGAATTTTGCATGAAGGTTATTATTTAGACTTCTCTATGGAATAAGGTTATAATTTTTTTAATGAAGGTAAATGTAATATGAGGAATATTATCCCATTTAGTAATCTAGATTGATTATGGGTAGTATATTATCACTTGGAACTGATACTGAATCTCTCTAATGTTCAAGTTATGATCTATGTTTTCTCCTAAAGATTTACTTACTAATCAACAACATTTATTAGACATAGAGGATATATCATTAGAATATTATCATTCATTTAAAGAAAAAACAGTAGACATATTTAATTGGGGAAATAAATTTCAACTAAAGAAAACTTCTCTCCTTTGGAATGTTCCTTAGAGGAATCAAAAATTTAAATGAACAATAATGGAAATTGAGGATGTGATTTAATAGAGACATATACAGCTAATTGTAACATAGATATTAATATTGAGTGAAATTTGTTTTAATGAGTGTATAATTTTTCACAATAATAATTTATTAGAAATATTTCTGATATGTTAAGTTTCTCTGATAGATTTCATTCCACACAACAGGCAGTTTAAACGAAAAATGTTATACTATTAAAATATTACTGATTAATTTGATTTTTATTTCTTAGACATTTGATTGGATTGTATATATATGAATGGATATAATTTTAAATACACATGGTTTAGAAATTTAATAAAATATTTCGTGGTTATCAACTAATTAGTAATTAATGTAAATAATATTTCAATGTAAAAGATGTACTTCTCTTTGAAATATTTTTCTAACGTACATAATATATTTTTTCAAGAAAAATTAAAATAATCCAAATTGGTGAGGGATTAATATGAAATATATAAATTATATAGTAAATAACATATTTTAAATTTTTTATAATTCTTTTTAATAAATGGATAAAAATAATTAATATTTTATGTTATGAATTTATTTTTCTCCAAAAGATTCTTTTGATTATTTTTAATCTGTAATTATAAAAATATTTATTTCCATATATAGAAATTTAATTTGATAAAATTTATTCTTTATTTGGAATCAAGGGGACTATATTTTGAATACATGACTCTTTTCTATTCAGTCAGTGTGAATAGAAACCGTTTTAAAATTTATCACCTCATTAACAGGTAAATCGAGTCAATTGTGTTAAAATTAATTGATAATGACATATATTTTCATTTTATGACTTTTTGTATGGATTTAATTATACCCATTAGTCCATAGGCTTAAAATGGAAATTAATATATTATAATTTTTTATGAAAATGTTCTATATTATTTTTAATGTCCTGAATGTTAAAAAATGTAATTTTTTTAGTTTAAAATGTATCATTATTCTATATAGAGACTAAATAATGTTATGAATTTATATAAATAACTATTGTTAGATTAATGAAATTATTTTCATGATTTATTATTATATTTATTTTTATAAATAAATTTATTAACTAAAATTATCAAAAAAATCTAGCGTACTATTTATTCTATTGATATATAAATATAATAAATGGTTTTAAAAAAATTACAAGTAATATAAATTTAGTGACTTATAATTTCTTTCAAATTTAATTGTTAATTATGGTTTATTTCTGACTTATTAAATTATATTATTTGAATTCGAAATTTTTTATTATGATTTTAATTATAACATAAATTAATAGTGTCAAAATAGACATTAATGTTAATTTTTAAAAAATAATATCATATTAATTTATTATAAATCAACAAAATATTCAAATAGGTGAATGTGGATATAATCTTGATGAAAATGTAATCCAATGTCTATTTATGATCCAATTCATAATGTGTATGTAATATTATATCCCCTCAAGTGTGAAATATATATTACGATGATAAATATTAAAATATGTTATACAAGGGATTAAACTAAGAGATAAGGTTTAAATACCATATTATAATTTCTAAATTTTATTGGTTCATTGGATTTCAAACCAACCTAAAAAAATATAATTACATTACCTTTTGAGTAATTTTTGAAAGATAATGAAATTGTTATAAATTTTAATTTAATAAATTCAAAATGTTCACCTGATATTGATATCAATAGATAACATACTACCCTTTATACATCACATATTTTTATCCTCCTAGATATAATATCCCATTATAAAATAACTATATAACATATATAGCCACATTCTAGAGTATTTTTTCATTGTAATAGTCTGATAGTATGGTCATTAATTTGAGATAAAAGAGAGTTCTTTTGACGTAGGGGAGGTTAAAAAAATTATGGATGAAGTCACGTATGAGGTAAGGTATTTTCACATCATTTTAATTTCAACATGACATGTTCACCAATAACTAGATTTTTTATTTCAATTACATATTAATCATGGATGTATTTTAGTATTCTTATTATATATGTTTTTTTTCTTTAAATTTAATTAAAAGATTTATTCATTAAGGGGGATTATGATTCAAATTATACCTTGGTGGTATGTGTTTTATTTTCTATCTATTTTTTTATTAGGATTTATTTTAATCATGTTTTTTTGATGAATTCATATGATATAAATCTCAATAAACTCAGGAATTTTATTCACTCATAGTTATTTCATATAATTACATGTTTTGATTTTATTTTTGTCTCATTAAGTACTCAAGAGGCAAAAGGAATGTTTTTAAGGACAAGAAACTTCATTTATCTCTTAGATTGATAGCCCTACATCTTCCATGAAAATTATTTCTAATTTTTTATGATTATTTTTACAATACTCAAATGATTTTTAAAATTCATTTTTATTGATGATAGTTTTTTATAAAAATATTCTTAATGGAATGTTCATGTTATTTTATGAGTGATATGATAAATTTTCAAAATTGAGGAAACAATGTTTTATTTTATCTTTTACAGTATGAATATATTTTACATCTATAATGAAAACATAATGATCTGAATCATCCTTGATTTTTTTTAAAGAATATTTTCAAGGAAAATATTTTCCTTAATTTTTTTGAATATTTTGTATAAAAAATTTATATTTCAAAATTTTAATGGATATTTCCCCACAAAATGAAATATGTGATCATGATAATAATTTCACTCCTATGTTGACATAATTTTATTTTTAATATCATTTACTAGGGGTATGATATATTATGTAATGCCATGATCTGAAAGGACTCAGAACTGGTAGCCATACCAATTGCCACATGGCATCTGGCACACCTCCATATACGCAAGAGGTTAGAAACTAGAAAAAATGATCTATTTAGGTGAAAGTTGGGAGACTATACCCACAAGATCATAATATCATATCAGTATATGAGAAAATAAATAAAAGACAAAAATAAAAGAAGTATTAAATGATATTTGGAGAATCAAAGGAATAATAAAAACTGAATAATAAATGACTAGTACAAAATGATGACAACTAATGCATGTCCAGATGATGATACATAACTAAATATTATACAAATTGAAGGAGGAATGATATAGTTTTTACATAATTATAAAAATAAATAAAATTACAATCAGATAAATCCCAGATAAACATGGGAATATACTCAATCCCTTTCTACAAACTCACATGTATAAGCATTAGATCATAAGAAACAATCCATGGTCTAGTGAATAAGAGACCCACTCGGGTACCCTAATGCAATGGTTTCTCGATGAGGGTGTGATATAAAATCAAAATAAACTAACACTAAAGGTGTATTGAGACAAATCATGTTTGTGAAATATATAGTATAATCATGCATAGTCGAATTAAATAATATTTATATATGAATAAATAAATACATGTGGGATCGAGATCCAATGGGTCTCTTAGCCAACTCTACCATCTTTGAATCATGGGTAAAAATAATTTCTATTGAGTAACAATATATATAGTAATAATATATGTATATAGTATTGTAATATATCAGAATGACCAAAATGAACCAAGTACATGTGGATGTAAGTGGCCTCATACATGGAATATTATTTGTTGGTCAGACTAGGTAATACCATAGTAATCAATTACCAGTTTAAATGATCTAATGAAAAAATGGTAAATTAGAAATATATAATACTGAGTGGGAGGTGTAATTCTCATTACTCAAGATGGTGAGTCAGTCATTATGAAAACACCTGAAATAAGGGATGTGGTGCATCATTCCCTTTTTCCAAAGAGTATCAATGGTGTGATATGTAATTCTCAATATCAGATTTGAGGGATCATGAGACATCATTCCAAATAGTTCCATTACCATCATTCCACGGAATATCAATTTCATAATCACATTTACAATAATATCCATCAGGAACCACCAATCATTCTTAATATTTATCAAACCAATATATAAACATAGTTATTTCAATTTATGATTAATTAGAATCATACAAGAGGCTTGGTCATTCCACCTATTCTATTTAGTAAAATTCACATATTCCATGCATTTTAAGGATTTTTCATACCAACAAATTCCATTTATTTTAATTAATAACATTCATGAAATGAAAACCATTCCATTCATTAAATAAATTCCCTCTAGAGTCAAGACATGACAACCCACTAATAAGGTGTATGGTATTTGAAACAAATATTCACATGGATGTACATTTACATAATTCATTAATTTTAAGAATATCATCATAGGGAATTAACTATGTATACTTTATTGCTAAAAAAATTGATAAATAAATTGGATAATGTCACGAATGATTAACATAACTAATCATAACAAATTATCTTGTAAGACATTGTACCTTATTCGAGGGGTTTTATTTTAAAACATGAAATAATTTGACGGATAACACATTTTGATCGACCAAGCATCACTTTCAAAAGTAAAAATGTACATCAAAAAAATAATTATTTTTTGGTATACCATACAAGGAAAAAATAAAAAAAATAACTTTATGGAATTGAGGAGGTTCTATAATCAATTGTCCAATTCCATACAAGGGGAATTATAATGTTAATCCAAGTAAAACACTTATGTGAAAAAATGGGATTTTGATAAATTAACAATGAAGCAGGAACATAAATTCTCTACACCCAAAGGGGTGTCTGTATTTTAGTTTGAAATCACATATATAAACAATGGAAATATAGAGGTGTATCTCATGGTGTCTAAATAAAATTCGATCATTGAAAGAAATTTTATGTAAATCAACGGGAATGGACTACGTGTGTCTTAATGAAACAAATTTATAATTCATCAATTTTTTTGGAAAGATGTATAAAACACATACATTATTCTTTGGATAATATACTCATCAAATATCAGAAATTAATTTGGTCTGAAGTAGAATAAATCTATGAAATAGACATCCACCCTAATAATATATATAACAATCATGCACTAAAATTTTAGAATAGATAATAAGAGGGAATATGAATGTATTCCATAGGAATTTATTTCTTTACAATTTAGATCCACTAAGACTAAAACTGTTCTAATATTTTTTTTGTATCCAAGAGATATCATGATTCATAAGAGGAAGAAGAGGATGACCCGCCCATTACAATGGAGAAGCTCATGTGGCTTGAGAAGATGAAATGAAAAATGAAATTTAATATTATAATTTTTTTATGAAAAAATAGGAATTTCATCCTTAACACTATGAGTTATGGTTTGTACACACTGTTATATAAACTACGTGTCAACCATGTATGTCCCACTTCATTAAAATCCTAACCATGCAAGGTTGTCTAACCATTTTATCCCAACTATGCACCAATAATGTTAAAAAAAGGTTCACACACACACTGCCCAAATGGATCCATGTATGCAGTATGTGTGCATTGTTTGTGAAACAGTTCAATGCACATGAAGATCACTTCTCACCTACAGGTGTGCCAAGGATTGCAATTGTGGGACCCATGGTTTCAAACAAACTGTGCACCCATACCAATTCACCCAAGTCATTATTTTAATATATATGTCAATACCAATGCTCAATAGAGATCCCAAGGAAACCCTTGGGATCATAACCATCACTAAAAAAATACTATAGGTTAATCAAACTATCTAAATTACATTTTGAAGATCAGTTCAAAGAAGCACCCATCCACAATACGTGAAAATTGAAATTCATTCCAAATTTGACCATATCTCAAAACATGGGTCATTACAAAATCCCACCATTAGAAATTTTCATACCCATGGATCCTCATTGAAACATATAAAACAACACCCATCATTCAAGGTTAGTGAAGTCTCAATAAAGTGGTTGTGGTGCATTTCAAAACACACAATGCACATGCATGCATTTCAAAATATTCCAGATCATGATCCGTAAAAAAATGAAACAAGGATCATTTTTTGAACTAGAAATACAAAAAAATTCTTACCTTATACCTTTTAGATATATACATGGTAAAAGCATCAAATCATTAAAAATATGGTCGATGGTACTTCCCACTATAGCTTTAAACACAAAAGTGCCCATTTCAGATCCACAGTACATGCACAATCTGAATTCCAAACAAAGAAATTTTTAGTAATTTAAAATATTTTCCAAGAATGATTTTTAATCATCCAAATTAATGAATTCCAATTTATCCCATTTATCCAACCCCATCAGTCTTTTACAAAGAACCCAAAAATATATATTCTGCAATGATCTTTACATAAAAAAAATGCCAGAAATGGGCGACCTTCAACCATATTCATAACAAAGAAGGATAATAATTTGATCCAATAACTCTTAATATGATAAAAACATATAATCTTAGATGACCAGCATATTAAAAACTAGATCTTAACGAATTATTCAACGGAATCTCACATTTACCACAAACATGTTAATCAAAGCCCGGACCAGTCATGTATACATTTTCCATAAAAATCACATTATTTTAAAGTAAAAACATATATTTGGATGAAAATTACTTTTATGGTATTTTTTACATCACTATTTGGACATTATTAAGTAATAAAAATCACTATATATTTATATATTATTTTACATTTACCCAAAACATTGACTGCCTATGAGAATAATGAAAATTAACTATTGGAAAATTTTAATGTCCTGATACAAAAAATAATATTTTTTTAACTAAATAATATTTTAAATGTGTGAATTATCACATTTAATATGAGAACCTACATTTATAGAAAATTGACAGGTAAAAAATGGTTTCTAAACCTTAATAAAAATTACACTTGACTTCATAAAAATTATATACCCATTTTTATTAGAAATGTTAAATTGATAATAATAATTTATTAAAATATATATTATTTAATAAATTCATTAATTCAATAATTTTTATGGATTTTTATTTTGAGATAAGTTTTGGAAGTGATGCTCTAAATTCCTTTTTTTTATTTCAAGATGAATCCACTCTGTGGGGAGTGAGAACCATACAAGAAAAACAATAACCAAACTGAACACCAATAAAAAAATACAACCCAAAGATAAGGAAACCTGAGAAAAAAAACAAGAACAAGATATAATAAACCCATAAACTGTCGATCCCTTACACAACAAAAAAAGATGTCCATTAGCCCTGAGGGAGCCCGTATATATTTCCATGTCGGATCCTGTATAAAAATACCCTTATTAATTGGATCAGGGAAGTGTGGGCGGAATGATAAGAGTCTTAGATCCAAGATTATTGGTGTCACCTAATCTTGTTTATTAGCCGGCACAAAGACCTCAGAATAATCCATTTTGATGGTAGATGGGTCTTGTTATTTTTTCTTTGTCTCCTGCACCTTTGAACCAAATTGCACAGTAGAATGAGAAGAAACAGGGGTCGATTAACTCTCGAGACACATTGAAACTAGAGAAACCATTGGCTCAACCTTCTGATGGGAATCTTTTTCAGCCTGAGATCCCATACCCTCTTCACTGGGTGGATAAACTTGTTCCTTTTGCAGAGCAGACATATCTTTTTCTATTCCACTTTTCACAAATGTCTTCATCTTATCAAGAGATTTCTTTTGCATGAGAGATCCTTCACTAGAAGATCTGGTAACTGGTGGTTTGGGTAAATTAGATTAACCTTTCTGTGTACGCGACCTCCTCACATGTTTGGTGAATCGCTCTGAGTCCATGATGGTCTTATTACCCTTCCTGGTAGTGGACCCAATATAAACTTCCTCTTGTTCCACTTTGTTACTCCCAGTTTACCATGTACAAGTGTTAGAATCCATATCATCTTCAAATCCATCAATGTTCTCTCATTGATAAGTAACCCTTTCATGTCCTCCAACCTCGAATTTTTCACCTTCAAATGGAATTAGGTCACCATCACCCAATACTGAAAACATGTTCAGGATACATCTAGTTCCATTGAGCTATGTTCTGGATTGGACCTTGTCCATCTTCATACTGGACTTGAATTCATGTCCCCTATCCTTTACATTCGAAAGACCCAATTCAGCCACATGAATAAATTCCATCAACCTTTCAGGTCGGGATATGTTCGAATTGTCTCCTAGTGTTGTATCTGATGGGAGTGATTGTACCACAAATTCCACATAAGAAAGAGGATTGACATAACATCATTCATTGCTCTCTAGAACCACTATCACATTTCCACAAGAAGAAACTATCTAGTGAGTGAAATCATCATTCAGTGGATTTGATTCAATCAAAGATTCTCCCCCACAGTGACATCTTTGTGGTAAATGACCTTGAATAAGGTAGGAGGGACAATAGTGAGTCCACGACTCATACATAATCAGTTGTTTGTAAATGTATTATCCCCCATTCTTGATCCAAATGAAGTCTAAGTGATGTTTTGATATGTCAACCTCAACATATATATGGGGTTAAATTGGATGGCAGACCGCTTGGGTTCTGATATCCGCAATCAGGAAGCGACAGACACGATTTCCAATCATCTGAAAAATTGACGGATTTTGGAAATAAAGAGGCAAACCTAAAACGCAAATCCAAATTGCATATGTCTCTAGATCACGATACATGCGAAGAGAGAATGACCATATAAAGAGCATAAAACAAAATTGGTTAATGGAGTATAATCCAATGGACCAAGCAAGAGATAGGTCTTCTTCAGAAGAGAAGATAATCAGCATTTGTCGATAATGGAGCAAACCAACCACCCCTCGTTGATGAAGACCACACTGAGTTTTGACATGCCAATCGACGACATCAACAGAAGGCCTCTAGTGACTGAAGCATCCAACCAAGGTGATCCTATTAAAGGATGAACCTTTTGATAATTCTAATGGGGAAATCAAGAGCAACAGACCTCCATTAGAAAAACCAGGAACCTTTGGGGAAAATGCGACACCTGGGAAGGCAGGGACAGACTCTGGGTTGATGAAAGGAGAAAAACGATGGGAAGGGACATCGATGTGTGTTGGAAAAGTTGGGCCCTCCACCCCCTTGGGAGGGGAAGGAATCAGGAGGCCGGGCAGCGCGGGTGAAAACCCTAAGGAAGCCCATGGTAGTGAAGAGCTTGTTATATTTTATTGATTAAAATTACACTTTCAGTTTTATCATTTAAAAATATAACTTTTATCAAACTTAATTCCCAATAATTTATAGATAATGTACTTATATAATCATAATTTTCTAGATTTTTCATAATTTTATTATTAAATACAACATTTTAATATAATAATATATATAATTTTCAAAATAACAATTTTTATTCAAATAATAAATTTATCAAATTCGTTACCATTAAGAATGAATATTCCCAATAAAAGAATTAGTAGAATATTACTTTTATTTTTTAAAATGAATAACATAATAAGTTACTAATACATTATTTCATTGCCCATTATAAACCCCCATAAGACCTAAGGGTACGGTGTGCAATGGTGACATACACTTGGGGTGGCTTAGATAACATCGCCCGGGGGGATATATCTATTTACATGAACTTCTTCAATAAGTGATTCCATTCAAGAATAACATGTTGACGATTATCATCACTTAGATAAGGGAGAATCCCATTGGCACTACCTTCTATCTGAGATCAAAAAAATGAGCTTTGTACAACCCATGTCTACTAGATGTTTCCATTATCTCCATTTTCTATTTCAAAATGATTTGTTTAAACATTATATTTATATTTTTTGCGATCAATGTTCAACAACTTTATTATCAATGGTAATGATACATAAACGTCAATTAAACCCAAAAATAAAAAATCATTGTTTTTTCTATATCATTATGACATTAAATGAATGTAATTTTATTCATAAATGATTACGTCATTACAATAAATATATTCCATAAAATAAAATATATAGTAGAAACTAATTATCTAAAGTTAAAAATCAATCTCTATATACAGGTCAAAAAATAAAGGACTAATAGAAAAGAGGAACCCAACTTATCCATGAGATAGTGTGTGAAAACACTCACCATCTCACCAAAAAATACCCATATCATCCTATAGAAAATAACATATCCTCATTATAGTCCCTTAGCATTACCTACATCAATATTAATAACCATGTATATATACATCCTGAATGATATGTAGGATATTAAAAAATATGATCAGTAGGGTCTGAACAAGATGTTTCATATCAAGTATTTGAATAATAATCCATGCATTGGAAATTTTAATTAAACCAAGGTATGATAATAGTTTAATTGTTTCTATAATAGAATCATTGAAACCTGTTTAATTTCCTATTTTATACATTTTCATATGAAGAAAATAAAATCATATAAATTGATTCCCTATATAAATATTTCATATGATATATAAATTCAAAAAAAATAATAAATTAATAAATTTTCATATCCACTATATGGTGGTATAACTAAGCAGTAAAATAAAAAGTACCTAAAATTATTTATGTAAAATTGGTAAAAAAATTGTAAAGGGTCACACAATGTTAGGATATCTACGACACTCATTCATAACCTAGACAATCACATCTACATCAAGGCACTCGAGATATACATAGAGACTATAGGGTAGAGGAACACCCATGAATGAGAACCCCCATCATATCTTATATGTTACTAGAAAAATAGTCCAATATAAAAAAGGGAATACAAATGACCAATCACCAAATAGTAGATGGGACCCTTAACTATTCCTTCAACATAAGCACTGAAGGATTCAAATGTGATCTATTTTTTGAACCAGTTCCTCATACTATTTAACATTTCATGATTTGAATTATCATCATAAATGCATTTCATAATTCAATGAAACTGCATTCATCTTACCAAAAAATAGGGGAAACACCTATTTTACTGTAAACATAATTATTTACACACACAAATTCAGTCATATAATAACATTTGATTTAAATATATAGTTTATAAAAACATGAGAAATGAAATTGTCCAAAACAAGCAAGAGATTGAACTACTAACCTCAATTTTCAGGGTCACACATTTCTATAATGGATCTACCAATAAGAATAATGAAAAAATTAAAACAGAGACCCAAAATTTCATCTACACATCATAGAATAGATTCAATTCAATGAAATTGTATGAAGATGAGAGAAAATGACACATACCTCAAAAATGCACACCTTCCACAACACACACAATAAAGGAAATGGTGCACTAAACAAAGACACACAAACGAAGTGTTAAGAAACAATATGATTCGTATTTATGAAAAAAAATATTTGAAAATGAAACATCATGACATTCCAACAATCAATGAAATAGTGAAGAATAATGACTCAACTACCCCTAGAGATGAAATCACACCACCATGATGATCAAGCATTGAACAGAACAATATGAATGAAACAAAGACTACATAAATTATTATAGAAGGGTTCTATGTAGAGATTAAAAAGATATGTTAGGGAATGAAATGAATTTTCATCATTGTAGCACCCAAAAAGTATAACTCCCAATAGATAAATGAATTTTAACTCCCTAAAAAAATGAGTAATCCAATTAAATAATGATTATTAAATAACCCATAAACATTTTATTAAAAACTGAACTTTTAGTTTTCCCACATCATGAGACCGTTACACAACATTTATCCATGTCAGGGTATATACAATTATCATGATTTCTCTCTAGAAACCAAATACATGTTTTATAAACTCTTTACACATCATGTAATCACCCATCCCATAGTAGAATCCTTTCGAACCAACTAGTTCATCCTCCAAACTCATGGATATTTCCCAATAACCATTAATACATTATTACATTGACTCTATTGATCAATCAAATAAATGACCAAACAATAATTAGATTTTCATAGATAATGGTTTCCATCAACAAAGGAACACCAAATTAATGAGGAGAAAAAAATCTGAGGGTAGATTACATGTGTCTAATGAGATGTTGCATACTCCAATTCAAAATACATTTTTGATCCATAAAGATCCATTTGGATGAATGATGTTTGGTAATCCATTGAGACCATTAATCCATCATCAACAATTCCTAATCACAATTCACATGATCATCTTATCATTTCTGAAATAACACTACGATGCAATAAATAAAATACCCAAAAAAGTATAGTCACATGATAGTCAACGATCTCAACTACATTTAAAATTAACATATGCATCTAACTCAGTATGTCCAATATCAGGACATGAGTCAGATCATGATGATATTGTGTAAAATATGATATGTGGAAATCATCATGATTTCATTACCAAGTAGGTAATTCCATCCAGTAATCAACCTTCATATTCTGCCCAATACCCTCAAACAATCTAACAGATATTAGAGCCAACATTCCATTCTTCCAATGTTGATGGTGACCCAACATAGGAGAAATTTTCATGAAAAATAGGCCGCATATTTTAAACTACAAATAACTACATCATTTATCATCATAAGGAATATGAAAACTCTCATCAATAACTTGACGTCAACATATTTCCTTGATTTTCACTAACACCTCTTGAACAATACTTATTCCCACCAAAAAATCTTCTCCTATATCACTCAAACCAGGTGGTAATATTCATGTGTGACAATAAATATCCTTAAAGAGGGCCTCTAAAATTGACGATCAATAAATATTTTAATAATAAAACTCAATGAATCCCTTCTCGATATCCCGTGATACACCAATTAATATAAACTATGCACAATTAATGACATTATAAACCTAAATAGTACAAAATGTATAGATGTCTATCTATGGATGATATGTTATGCTCAAGCTAACATGAATTTCCATTTCCCCTTGGAGACTTCTCCATAACTAAAAATAATCCACTTTTTCCTATTATAAATAAAGTAAGAATTGACCCCATATAAAATGAAATGTATATCCATATAAAACATATCAATATCCTTAACTTATTCATTGTATTCGATAAGAGTGAAATAAGATGGAAATTTGAACTAATAAGTCACCACTTATATTTTATTTATCCTGTAGGGAGTCTTTTTATATCATACTAAGAAGTAAATGGACACCTCATGTCACTTAAAAAGAGAACTATATGTTTTTAGAGGTTATAAAATGGTTTTCAATTATATGCATGCATCATTTTTTTGGTTTTATTATGAGACACATACTAAACAGTTTCATGATTCATAACCCACCAACATAATCATAATCTTATATCATAATAAATCATTTTAGTTCCCAGATGAGTGAAGCTAAAATAATTATTAATATTAGATAGAACATAAATCTTAACAAATATTGGAATGATAACGCAATCCCTAAAACTAAGAATTCCATCGAAAGAGGGAAAACTACCAAAAATGAGCTCCCCGTGATATAGGTTTTCTCAAATTCTTCAAAACATGAAATATTATTCCATATTTTGTAGAATATAACTATAGAGAGGTGATTATGAGTAAACACAGGTCAAAAATAGACCTAAAACATCATCCTAAGAATCTATATGAAATAGAGAAAAAGAAACATAATGTCCTACACTTCCATCGATTCCAAAATAGATTTCAATGGTTCATTCCTACTAAGATCATCTAAAATTTCATTCCCTTCCTGGAGGAGTAGGTTATATTAATGGAAAACATCTGTAGGTATTTGACACACCCACTCAACATGATATTCATGTATTTCTAGTAAAATATATATCTCAATATCTTATGACCATAAAATACAAATAACATTTCCCAAAAAATATAATGTTGGTATCACTCAAGAATTGAAATAACATGTGAATATTCAAAATCATGGATGGATTAATTATTCTAAAGCATTAAAATGTGACATGAACCATAAAACCCCACACGAATGTCTTTCATAATCACACAAACAAAAAAAGTTGTACAATCATTATAAAATAAATATACACTATTTTAGGATCTATATATTTTATAATAGTAGCTAATATCAGAATTCATTTTATCTCATTGAATGATGACTGACACAGTGTATCCCATTTGAATTTCACCCCTTTATTGGTAATAGTAGTCAATTGTGGGGCATATTTTATAGAAATTCTTGAAAAAGACTCAAAAATATCTAACCAGACCAAAGGTGATTTCCATATAAAAGAAATACCATGTATTTTCCTATTAGAAAACATTGCCTTTTATAGATCAATTGATAATCCATACAATGAAATTTTGTACCTCATGAACTTAACTTCTTATATCCATATGATTGATTTTGAAATCATTCCATAAAAATGGTAAATTATTAATGATTCCAAAACCAGACATTGAATTTTTTCATTCGTGTGTTTGGATCCCGAATAAATAAAAATAACATCTATAAAAAATACAATAATTGGTTCAAGATGCTGATAGAATATACGATTCATCAATTACATGTAAATTAAAGGAGAAATAGGTATACCTAATGGAATCATAATTTATTTTTAGTGTCTAGACGCTCTTTTGAAACCCATTTTATATATATCACTCTCCTAAAACATGATATGATGATAACCCAAAAAATTATAATCCTCTAAAAACAATATTTCCTCATTATATATAATCACTAAAATCATCTAAAAGAGGAAATGGATTCATTTTATTTACCAATACATGGTTGAACTTATAATAGTACATTACAAATCATAGTGAACTATATTCTTTATGCACAATGATAAATGTTGTAATGACCTGAAAATTCCATATATATATTTAAATAATTTAAGAATATTACAAATCTGTGAAAATTGACATCATGTGATTCAGAGACCTAGATATCCTGGAACAGAATTGTCAACTTTTTTAATGTATGTTCAACAAATGTGCATGAGGAGTTTTCTACCTTTTGAACAGCTGCTCATAATTGAAATTCGAGAGCCCCATTAGAATCGTAGAATTGAGATTCTCTTAAGGGAATCATATTTTTTTTTGGAAAAAGTTGGACAGAATATATAATTTTTAGCTTCATAATTGAAAAATAAAATCAAAAGGTTATTTTATTTCTTTTTTTTGTAACCATTGAGTGAAGTGGCAGGACCGTATATTAAAATGGGTTATTCAAGAGCATGACCCCTGAGTTTCATATCCGAAATATTAGAACAATAAATGGGGTTCATATATGAAACACATTAATGTTATGAAACACAGTTGGTTCCCTCGTCTATTTAAATGGAGCTCGGGCTCGACTTTTTGACATCGATGTGAGGAACATCTGATAAAGTATCACAGAACCTTCCACTAACGAATAATGGGGGATTGAACGATGTTATTTGGGGAAATGATCCATGATCGATCAATATCGACGACTTTAATGACTGATGACTCTTATTGATCCATGACCATGGCGTCATCCAATGGTTCACGAGGTAGGTGTTTTTTTGGATCGATTATACGAGTTTGAATATGAATTAGTCCCACCCTTGTTATGATGCTAATGTAGAGGGTGTGGGCGAAACGAACAATTCATATACCATCCAACACTTTGATATTTTTTGTATTCTTTATGGGAAAACTTAAAAAAGAGCGGCGAGATGAAACCAGATTCCATATAGTATTGAATCATCCTGGAGGGCCCTTATGTGCTTTCGGAAGGTAAAAAAGACCATCGAATCTCACCCTATGGCCCATAGAAGACCCACTGGCGCAACACAGGTGTAGCAGCGATGGCGACCAATGGCAGCGGGTGAAGGAGGTAGCCAGCGCTTGCTGGCCGTGGATGAGGCTCGTGCATCATGGCACTATGGTGGAACATAAGGGGTGGAAATCTTTCAGTCGGTCATGTTGGTGGAGGGGCATCACTCTATTGCACACAAGAGATGGAGGTTGTGGAGGAGGAGTACCCGCACCATGAAAGTCCCGTGGAAAGTGAGGCAGTGCCAAATGGTGTCGCTAGAAAAAGTGATGAAGGGGTCTTGGTCCATTCAGGAAGGAGGGGGTATCACAACCCCTCACGCAGGTCTCCTAACACCACGCACTGGTTGCCCGTAGCCGGTAGGCAAGGCAGGTCCACAACCCAATGGGCCAAGCCCGCTGCTACCCTACCCAGCATGTTCAGAATGGGATGGTCCTTGGTCTGTCCATTTGAGCTAGTTGGGATGTGGCCTGCCAGTTTGGGCCAGGCCGGATCAGACCTGTGCTGGACCCGGACATGGTTGGTCACTTCGAACTGGGTCGGACCGGACGCAGACCCATTAGGGCCCATTTTATCCTAAATTGCCAAATCATACAAACAGGCCCTCTATGGTGTTGGAATACTTGGGATGAGATAATCCATTTGAGATACCCCACTTGTGTTTTGGAGAATTTTGGAGTATCAATGGGTTGGATCGTACCTTAATCCAACTGCGCCCTCGACACTAAAATGACTATAACTCTTAGATTGGGAATCTGATTGAATCATTTTGTATTATGTTGGAACCCTTATGAAATTAAATATCATTGGTTTAATTATTCATGGGACATAATTCTAGTTGAAGTGAGAATGATGGATTATGGAGAAGATCCTCCCAGAATCAAGCATACTGTGTATGGCAATCTAGTGGGTGGCTGAGATGTGGAAAATGAATAGTGATTATGTGGGGATCAACAACAAGCAATCCTGTGTGGATCATCACCTAGAAATTTTTTGTGGATCAACACCTAGATATCTTGTGTGAATCACCACCTAGTGATCCCATGTGGATCCACACATAGCTATCATGTGTGGATCAGCAGCAGAACCCTTGACAGAATAAGATGATATAGCTTTACAACTAATCATTTTTACTTTTGTACTTCTGTTACACCTGGTATGCGCTTATTATTTTGATCTATGCTTTGTGATTGATATCATGATTTTTGGTTTTCCTTTTCAGAATTCTGAATGACCTTCGGGTGTATCAGGGTCCCTACTAGGTATTTATATACTCACCCATGTAGGGTCTTCACTCACACCTGGTTGTGTCTTGTGAAGACAATGAATATCTTGGCTGAGACTATAGGAGCAAGGGTCAGGTAGTACACAAAGGTTACTGGTTAACGTGGAGAGATGTGAAGATGTGGTGTACCTATGTTTCTGGTATGATCCTTGGTGGATTATCTCAGGATCTATTTTCTATTTTACTTTTGTATTGTAAATTTTAGTTGGGCTTCTATTTCAGCCCATTTTCTTTAAATACACACTTTTACTACTATATCTTTACTTCGTGGTTTTCTCTATTTGTGTTCTTTGACTACATGTGTGAATAGGTTTAAAATAAATGCCTTCCCGTATTAGGGATATGCATTTTCGGTGTTAGTCACCAACCCTTGGCTTATGGAAGGCATGCTTTGGGAAGTCACGACACGTGCCCTGAGGAACGGGTCGTGACAATGTGGTATTAGGGGAGTGGATTCTACTAAAGAACATGGAATCTGATCTTTCAAATGTAGAAACAATGTTAAGAGTTTTGAGTGTTGTTTTTAGTTTGGGGGAGTCCAGTGTTCCTATGGTAGTTGATCTATCCAAACACCAGGACCCTGAATTTTGATTACCGTCACGGTGCACGATAACACTGATTGCATGTGTTTTAAAATTTTTTTACTTTTGATCTCTTTTGAGTCATATCATCAGTTATAACATTTTGATTATATTGAAGCTATTTCTTTTCAGGATGCTACCACTTAAATATCTAACCAGGATCCCAAAAAGAGTACACGATTATGGCCCACTGAGAGAAGAGGCTTTAGTGCAGAGCCCTCTTACTGTCTTAGCACCTTTGGGTGGTGTACTAGCAGCACCCCCACTCAGAGGGAAGAAGTTTCCTCCAACCCCACTGGAAGACCGTGCACTCCGATAGAGAACATTTCAAGAGTTCAAAAGACATAGGCCTCCAATGTTTCAAGGTGAGGCATATCCCCAGGCAGATGAGGACTGACTGGATGATGTAGCATGGGTTATCTCTTAGTTGTGATGCTAGCAGATCATATGGTGTTCCTAGCTGCTATCGTTTTCTAGGGAACAACATGAATATGGTGGAGTCTGACTCTCCAGATGCATGAGGAGGTGACACTATTCATGTTTGACTTTGAGACCCTCTTCAGGTAAAAGTTCGTACAAGTGATTATAAGCTCAATTCATATCCAGGAGTTTCTACACTTATAGTAGGGAATCCTGTTAGTGGCCCAGTACTCGGTCAGATTCGCTGTCCTCTCACGCTACTCTAACAATGTGGTACGAGACCCATTCTCTAGGGCCCAAACCATTATGAAGGGTCTTCTGTGGGAGATTAGGGTGTCGATGATATCACTTAATATACCGACACATGCTAGAGTTATCAAGAAAGCATTATTGGTGGAGAAACTTTTCGATAAGAAGACACTGATGGTGACAGCCACCACTGGATGACAGGTAGCCCAGTCTTATGCAGGAGGTAGTATGAAGAAGGCAGAGATGTTTGGTTGGGCCAATCTTTTTAGTGGATTACCCTAAGACACAGGATGGTAGGTGTGGAGCTCGCGAGGAAAAGAAGGACTTATGAGGACTAAATGATTTTACTCATGCTGTGGATAGGGAACCCTAGCTCTGTAATGTATTATATCATCATATATGATCACAAGAGGACCAAGGGACCACGTTTCCATCGGACAAGGTTCGAGTGAGGGGGTCCACAGGGCGGTGGACGTGGCTTTGTAGAATTTCATGCATCAGGTTGTGGATGGCGGTTTGAGGTTCTACCAACACCACCTCAGGTGGTCCACCCCAACCATAGGGATTAGGTGGAAAAGGGTGAAATTTTCTTCAGGCGGAAAAGTACTATGACCATTGCGATCCAGAGATGATTAGAGGTATGATCAGTGTCTATTCAATTCTAGATGTAGTTATTATAGAATCATATTAGAGTCACTCTATTATTTCCATGAAACTCGTTCGTAGCTCATAGATTCTAATGGAGTTGTTCGCTTGATCCTCACAATTAGAGTCCCATATGAGAGAAGACAAGATGACTAAATACCAGTTAAGGCAGTGTGAGCTCACTCTTGGAGACAATTTCTTAGGCTACGATCTCTTAGTAGTAGTATCGTGCCCTTATGATGTCATCTTGGGAATGGACTGTCGATCCACAGTCCATGTTATGATTTACTATTTTTGGCCCAAATTTTTTTGTGTCTGTTTGGATGGGATCAGTGTTTCATACACCTATGAGAAAGAAATCATTGGATCAAAGTATAGACTCTCTAAAAGGAATGTTCATCCGATCACTAAACAATTTCCTAGACATACCTTCAGAGCTATTGACATTAGGAGTCTGAGTTATCCTATAGTGGCGGACCAACATACCGATGTCTTACCTAATGATGCTTCAGGACTACTTCATCATAGATATGTAGACTACTACATCGACTTGTTCCCCGGGACGACACTGATATCTACGCCAACTTATCAGATGGCCCCTATAGAGATTTGTGGTTTTTAGGTACAGTTGGAGGACTTGTATAGGAAGGGGTTCATAAAGCCGAATGTTTCAACATGGGAATACATTATTTTGTTTTCCAATAAAGGAGATAGGAAACTTAGCCATTATTTATACTATAGGAACCTAAACTAGGTGATCGTGGAGGAGAAGTATCCACTCTTGAGGATTTATGATCTCTTCAACCAGTTGAAGGGAGGTCGATGGTTTTTTAAGATATACCTCAGACTAGGATATCATAACCTCAGATTACGAGATAAGGATGTACCAAATATATCCTTTAGATGCTGTTTTGGAAACTATGATTTATCGGTGATGCACATCAGTGTAACTAATTGTCTGATAGTGTTCATGGTGATCATGAACATGATATTCTATCATTAGTTCGATCACTCTATGTTATTCTTCATTCACGACATATTGATATATTCGCTGTTGGAGGAGGAGCACTCCTCACACCTACAAATAGTTCTGGATACACTTCAATAGCACTATCATTATGGAAATCTCTCAAAGTATCAGTTCTGGATATGAGAAGTCAACATCTTGGGTTATGTAATCTTGAAGGATGGAGTTGTAGTGGATCTGGTGAAGATAGAGGTAGTGCTTGCTTGGGAACCACCCAGGAGTGTGACCAAGGTGTATAGTTTCCTACAATTGGATGGGTACTATCGGAGATTCATACCCAACTTTTCTGGGGTCGTGACACCATTGTATGCTTTGAAAAAGAAGGGAAATACCTTTTTGTTGTCGAAGAGATTCTAGTAGAGCTTTTATGAGCTATGAAATATGATGAAGATGTACCCCATCTTGAGGATACTAGAAGGGTGCATTGGATGTGTAGTCTACTATGATGCATTAGGGATCAGACTAGGTTGTGTCTTGATGTCAGAGTGTGAAGTGATCACCTGTGGCTCACGGCAGTTGAGACAGAATGAGCAGAACTATGCTACCCATGACCTGGATTTACCAGTAGTGGTCTTTGTGCTAAAGATGTGGAGACACTACTGGAGGGGTGAATGGTTTATTGCTTACTCTGATCACAAGATTATCATGTATATCTTCTCACAAAAGGACATGAACCTGAGATATAGATGATGGATAAAGCTCCTCCAGGACTACAACATTGAGATAGTATACAATCCTAGGAAAGAGGACATAGTAGCTGGCGCAATCAGCAGGAGTTCTGGTCTATAGATGCAGAGTGAGGTGATAGAGAAGTTATCCACATTGCAGATATCCTTTGTGGATAGAGATGAAGCAGTGTTCCTCCAATCTATGACATTCAATCCCCTACATCATCATAATTTTTGGTAGGCTCAACTTGGGGACATTTAATGTGATACCCAATGTGCTCAGATATCCTAAGGATGGGATACTAATTGATTTTCTGGTGGTGGGGAGTACATCATCCTTTTCTGAGGATGCGCTATTGTACTAGTGATGCTATAGGAGGAGGTGTTCAGGGAGTTCTATACAACCTCTTCGGAAGAATATCCTGTAGTGGTAAAGATATACCAGGTCCACCAGTGATAGTACCTATTGCCAGGGAGGAAGAAAGCGATGTGGAGTTCGTACCACGATGCCTCACTTGTCAGCAAGTGAAGGATGAGAATCTAGTACCAGTGGTCTTAGATCATCTACTTGAGGTACTAGAATGGATGTGGGATTTTACCTCTATGGACTTTATGACAGGAATAACATGTATGCCCCAAGGACCCGATTCAATCTGGGTGATCACTGAACGAGACACCAAGTTGGCCCACTTCAAACCCATCTAAGTTTAGGGATCAGTAAAGCGCTTGGGACGCCTCTATATGCATGATATTTTATAGATTCACATGCTTCCATCGACAATTGTCTCAAATCCTGACACATGTTTTAAATCATGATTATGGATGTGGTTAGAAGAGGCGTTAGGGACACACTTGTGATTGAGCACCCCCTTTCACCCTTAACAGATGGTCAGACATAGTGGACCATAGATACACTTGAGCACATGCTTCATGTTTGTGTCCTTGATTGGGCCGTAGTTGAGATGACCACCTGCTACTGGTGGAGTTCACATACAACAATAGTTATCCATCCACCATTGACATGGATCCATTTTAGGCCCTATATGTGTGACCTTGCTGATCACATTTATGTTGGACAGACCTAGGGGAGTCGATAATTATGTTTCTAGAGTAGATACATGCAACCATAGAGAAGGTAAAGATCATCCAAGATAGGATGAAGACTACAGAGAGTTGGCATAACACTTATGCTTGCAGAAGATGTAGACCCTTATAGTTAGAGGATGGGGGCCATTTCTTCCTATAGGTCTCACCCCGATGTGGATTAGGGAGGTTTTTCCGGGGAGACAAGCTATCTCTGAGGTTATTCGGACCATTCCATATCCCCAATAGAGTAATAGAGGTGGCATGTTGTCTAGATATTCCCCCACAGATTCACCAGGTGAAAAATGTTTTCAATGTGTTGTTGTTGGGGAGGTACATGAATGATCCATCACACATTATCAAATTGGACAACTTAGACATCTATGATGGTGTGGCATTTTCTGAGTTCACTGTGGAAATAGAGGATCGACCTGAGTGTTTTTTGTGGGTGGCTGATTCTTCTAGTGTGAGTTTGTTCACATCATGTGATGCTCCTAAAGATCAGATTGTAGTGTGTGTCTTAGATTCATGCTCTGTACCCCCATTTGTTTCCCTAGTTTTTTTGTAGCTTTTGGAGACAAAAATTAATAAGGTGGTGATATTATAAAGACCTATAAGGTCAATATAATTTTTTTAATTATTAGGGTTTATTAAGAGTCTGTGAATATTTATGGCACCTGCTTCCAATTCCATATGTTCTTGGAATGTAATATTGATGTTTTTAATGTGTGTTCAGTAAACGTGCGGGTAGCATTTTATTACATTTAAACTGGTACTCATAATTGAAATTCGAGGACACCATTATACTCACAACACATATATTATCTATAGGGAAGCTAAACATTCTTTAGAAAAATTCAGACATAAAAGTTACTTTTTAGATTTATAAAATAAAATAAATATAATAAACCCAACAAGTTATTTTTTCTAACTGTTGAGCGACGTGGAAAGACCGCAGAGTTAAATGGTTCATTCAAGGGCATGATGCTTGGGATGCATAACCAAGATGTCGGAACAATAAATATAGTTCATAAATGAACCACATTAATATTATGAATCATGGTTGGTTACCTCATCTATTTAAATAGATATTGGGCTCTGGTTTTGGACACGGATATAAGTAACTTCTGAAAAAGTACCGTAGTGCCTTCCACCAATGAAAAATAGAGGCTTGAATGACATTGTTGGGGGAAATTATTTGGGGTCGATGAATGCTGAAAAATTAAACGAACAAGGAATATTCTCCCACCATGACCAAAACATCATCCAACGGTTAATGAGGTAACTGGGTTTTGTCTTAATTAATTCTATGAGTTTTAAGATGAATCGAATATCATCTTTGTTAGGATGCTAAAGTTGTGGGTACAGGCTAAACGAACAAGGCCCAAACCATCCTATAATTTGATATTTGTTTCATTCGTCTTTTGAAACCATAAATAGTGCGACAACATTAAAACAAGAGCCACACAATGTTGGCAGCACCCCAAATAGTGCATAGCCGCTTTTGGAAGGGAAAACGGACCACTGAAGCTCCCTCGGGGTCAAAAGGAAGTCCTATTGGTGTAGCACTAGAGCAGCGGTGTCGATGGATGGCATTGGAGAAAGAAGGTGGCGGCCGTCGCTGCAAGTCACCATGGTAGAAAAGTAGGGGAGGACAGATTTTATCCAGGTGCTTTGGCGGAAGGGCGGTGCACGTCGTGTGCCTCAGAAGGAGGTCGCGACTTCGAAGCTGTGACGAAGGGGTCCAATGCCATATGGTTCCTTTGGACCGCGAGGTGGAACCACATGATGCCACCAGTTGATGAGTCGAATGACACTTCATCCATTCCAGAAGGAGGGGCCATGCGACCCCTCATGTGGGTTGCACCCAGATGGTGGGACCAACCAGTCCGGTGCCCAGCGGGCTGATCCTATCGTGGTCTAGCCCAGCCAGTTCAGGTCAGGCCGGTCCACGGCACGCCAGTCTGCGGTCCAATTGTCTAAGCCCATCATGGTCCTTCCAGGTCAAGCATGGCCTGTCTGCGGCCCTGTCAGTTCGGACCTAAGCTGGACCCAGATTGAGTCATGTCGGCCTACCCGGGTTGCGCCGGACCCGGACCCTTTATGTTTCAGTTTCACTTAAAAGGGCATATCTTACAAACCAAATGTCTATTTGAATATCCATCTACAGTGTTAGAATCCTTAGGATTATACAGTGCTTTTGAAATACCCTACCCATGATTTGGTGAAAAATCGAGTAAGTTCATGTTGGATCGTATCTAAATCCAACTGGGACCTTATCACTGAAATGCATGTAACTCCTAGACTGGGCATCAGATTGACGCGTCGTTGGTCACATTATAACCCTTATGAAATGATAGATCATTGGTACACATTTTATTGGGAGTTAATGCAGGATAATATTCTACTGATGGATTGAGGATCAGAACATCCTAGAATCAAGTGTACTGTGTAAGAGAATCCAAGGCATGACTAAGACATAAAAAATGAATAGCGATCCTATGTAGATCAACACCTAGAGATCCTGTGTGGATCAAAACCTAGAGATTCTGTGTGAATTCTCACCTAGCTATTCAGCGTGGATCAACACCTAGCGATCCATTGTGGATCAACACCTAGCGAAAATTTGTAAATCAACACCTACAAATCCTATGTGGATCAACACTTAGAGATCCTGTGTTGATCATCATTGAGTGATACTTCGTAGATTAGCAGATGAACCCTTGAAAAAATATGATGTTCTAGATTTAAGACTAATCATCTGTACTTATGTAATTAAGTTATATCTTGTGTCACCTGAGACTTTTTCTTTGTGATTTGGTATTTATATCATGCTATGTATTTTTCCATTGTGGAATTCTAAGAGACCATAGGGGGTCTTGGGGTTCTTACTTGGTGTTGATATACTCACCCCTGCATGGACTTCACCTTCATCTTGTTATGTCTTATGCAGAATAAGAATATTTCATCCAAGACTATATGATATTGGACCAGGCAGTGCATGGAGGTGACTGGTTGATGTGGAGAGTTCTGGAGATGTCATGTACCTACCCTTCAGGTAAGATCCCAGGTGTATGATCTCTAGAGATGTTTTATATTTTTCTATTGTATTTTATATTTCATTTCGGATTTTATTTTGGCCCCTTTACATTCAATAAAATATTTTACAGTTGTCGTTTTACTTTTTGGTTGCATCATGTTGTTTTCATGGACTGTGTGTTTTAAGGGATTATAGGAAATTCCTCCCCGTTTTAGGTATATGAATGTCTGGTACTAGTTTCCAACCCCTAGCCTATGGATGGCGGGCTTGGGGTAGTCACGGAATGGGCCCAGGGGGACGGGTTGTGACAACGTTTTTAACACATGGGGAGGAACTATGGAGAATGGAACCATTTCCACTAGGCTCTTTAGCTGAATCTCTATCTTTTTAAACTCATCTAGGGCCATAAGATTAAATGGTTATTGTACATTATGCATTACAAAAACAATTAAATTTTAAATTCTACCTCCATCTATCGTAGAAGCCCAAATAGATCAAATGGGTATATTTTGGGAATCATTCAAATAGTTAAATGAATATAAAAAAAGAATAAACATCATGATTCTCAACTGAAAAATCAAAAAAAAAACTAATGATCTCTTATTGGGAAGGTCCTGCATGACCACACCATATATCACACTATTCACGAAAAACAAACAATCTCACATTGGATATAATTAATGGGATAATATAAAAATAAAATCAACCATACTTCAGTGAGAAATATTCCAATCCATATTGATGATGATGTCAAATATATATATATATATATATAACCACAAAATCCAAAAATATCTCTGTATCATGTATCGATTGTATAGAAAAATTACAAAAAATACCCAACTCTTTCCTATTCACAAGTAGGATTTTTGAATCCATAAAAAATGACATGATATTTGTGTTACGATATCAATTAAAACCAGAAGATATAAATGTGCGGGAATAACCATTATCAATTAAATCTATCACTAATGTGGATTCATTAAAAATGACATCTCTCATTATTGTTGATCCCATATCTACCTCAACTAGAAACTAATATACATTGTGTAGGTAATTCACACCTGTGGAATATGGATAGATCTCTATTTTCATTGAATAATTTTATAGTACCATATTATCCCATAGAGCTGACAATCATTAACCAGATTGACGAGAAAACAATGATGGATATAAAAAGTAGAGTTGACCGTAACTCCCACAACATTAACATATCACTAGAGTTGAAGGAAAATAACATCATATGGGTAAAACCATTAAAAACTAATATAATGTCATAGGTATATAAATAACATCAACTGGAGTTGCTAAAGAGGAATTCATTTTAGAACCACCTCCAACACTCCTACGCTGATCCTTCCAAATTCACATTTCCTTAGATTTACTATAAGAATCCACTGGGTGGTTTCAAAGGGGAGGAATATAAGGCCCCAGCCTTAAACCTTACTTAATCTTGAGTTATTACAAGATTACACATTGAGGATCTTTTCGGGTTTAGATTTTTAGAGAATTAGATCATAAAACTTGCATTACATTCCACATATAAACAAAGTGGTTACATAAAGATAGTATTCTTCATTCCCAACAATGGAAACACATTTAAAATAAAACATGGATTATTTCTTGACACATCCTTGACTCTATCATCTTATCATGTACCTTTCCCTTGACCTGTGAAAAACATTTCAAAAACATGGGATGAGCATAAAAACTCAGTATGGGTTATAAAAAACATGGAAAGGAAACATGAGTTCATATATACATAAGAATGAAATCATACATTACCCATAAAACATAGGCCCTTTAACATACCTCATAAAATAATGAATAAATCATAGAAATCATAAGACATAAAGGTAACTTGAGGCATTCATAACATTCATACATAGGGAGTAACCCTCTTGTTTACGTTTGGAATACCCATTGCAGTATATTCCCTAAAATCTCTTCGGAGAAACCTTAAAGTTTCACTCCTTCGCGTTACCCAATGCATTGGAGAGCTATATCGGGCTCACCCGCCCTTAGTTTATCACGGAACCACCCGTCTTCATAATAATTCCCATGAACCATAACATAATCGTATCACATAAAACATGCATAAAGGAAACATAAAATTTCCAAATTTCAATCACAAGATATCAATACAACACAAAAAAATTGTGAAAACCATTTTCAATACCAAAATAAAAGAAAATTAAAACATGCTATTTATTTTTCTTTTAAAAAAGAAGGTATGGATTGTAGAGGAATCTGAAACTCAAATAACGGTCACGACGGCGGAGAATTCATTGTCGCCACATACGTACGACAAAAACATTCCCTTTTGTCGTTTAGTAAACGCTTCGTATAAAAAGTATTCCTTTGGAATAAATGTAAAAGTCAATGGGGTTTATAAACCGTATAAAATAAAGTTGTGTATAAAATAAAATATGCCTCAAAGAAAGGAGATTGAGACGAAGTCCAATACCTCGTATCCGACATGACCCGACCGTTCTTTAATCTCCTGAATAATAAACTTGAGTTAATCTCTACTTGCTTAAGAACCATTTTCAAGTTCATTATTCCTTTTATACCATGTTATGGACATCATGTAATCATTTAAGTTAATAATGTTCATTTTGTCGGTATTTGGTTCTTAAGTCAAAAATAGACTTCTTGCACTTACATGTTGTTAATTTGGTCAAAGGTTCGTTATATCCAGAATGATATTAATTATTTGGATAACATATACATCATATATATTCAGCATATACATGTATTTATAATATTATATCACATTTAGAGGTAAGAAATGAAATGCACCGTTCATGGAGACGGTAAGCCGTACGTACGCATGAACGCTACTTCCATTTCTATTTCGTATTTTTTTTGGAATGGAATCATAATTATATAAGAGTATATTATAATTCCAGTATAATAACATATATAATATCATTAAATTTATACTTTACACATCCCACATATGGTATTAACGAATCAAATCACTTTCAGGGGGCGGTAGTCCGCACTTCCTAAAATGAAGATATCGTGTTTACCCATAATGGAAACCATAATGGTATGCCCAAAATGAAAAAAAACAGAAGCTTAAGGAAAACATAAACATATCATATATCATATATAAAAATAGTGACATCATAATGGCCACCTTTGAAGGTGTTAAATGAGTATTGAACAATCATCGTTTCGGGAGGCAGAATTTCGCCATCCACGGAAACAGTATGTTTTTTAACCATTTGATGTATTTGTGTGAGAGTGTAGCTCAAATAAATCTTATAACAACATCCTATTATATTAAAGATACTGGTGTTGTTACAAAAGAAGTAAATAAAAATAGTTTAGGGGGTTGGAGAAGAAAAATAAAACAAATGAACATGAGAGAATGAATTACCTTTAAAAGTGTAACTCCTTTTGATTTGAGCCTAAATGCTACCTTTGAAAGAATTATGCCCAACGGTAATCCTCTAGGATGAGGAGAGGGACGTGGAGAGAGTAAATGGGAAGGGGTTGGCCGAGCCAAAGGCTTGAGGAGTGTGTGAAATAAGGTAGAGGTGGGGGCCTTTTATAAGAGGAGAGGAGGGGCACTTTTGGAAAGTAAAGAAATATTACTTTATTTGAAAATGTTTTTCGGTTTTAAAAGGTCCCACATTGATATAATTCGTGGATAAGGTGATAAGGGTTCGACATCCACTCATACAATTGGTTTTGGACATGTGTAGTTCATATATTTTACATTATCTTTCCATTTTATTTAAATCATCAAATAATGATGTCATCGCTGCATCATTATTATGTCGTAAATAATTTAATTTATTTAATGTCTAAAAATTATAAAAAAAATAATACGATGTAGGGACTCTTTTTATCTTATCAATGAATATTTATAATCAAAAATATGATCTTTATAACCCCATGGAAAAATTGTTTTTGTAAAACATATTATGTTTGTGTCATTTTTACTTTTACATTAAATAAGAAGTTATTTATGTCATTTCCCAACAACAGTGGATCCATGGGGTCCCCAAGTTGACCCATGGCTTGTCTTGGTCGGCCATGAGACAACCAATAAGGTTGGGACATGTGTCTAGGTCATTTCATATTATTAAAGCATTATTTATACCTTAAACTACCCTAAATACCACTAATCGCGATTAAGAACTTAATAAGTTACTATTCACCAAAAAATTATTATAATCTCATTGAACCACATTTTACATTTAATGAAAACAATGTATGTCGGATTTTTCAATTTCAAAACACAAAGATGGCAAAATTTCATTTAAACGGAAAATCAGTCTTTATAAGTACCACTTAGTGGTTTCACTATTCATCAAAAATATGAGTTTTTCAGAAAATTACCAAAAATTCACCCAAAGCTATATATGATATTCCAAATTCAAAAATGAAATCTATTTTACAAAATTCAAAACATATAAGTCACATTAATTAATTTAATAATTAATTCCCGCTGTCAGAGCAAATAGCGTGTTTTTATGAAACAATAAGTATCAAAAGATTGACACTAGTTTAAGTCCAATTTCAAAGTGAAATTGATTCCAATGACCACCATTAGATTATATGGTAAAAATATATTAATATTACACATTAATACCAATTAAAAAGATAATCTAATCATATAAATAAATTAGATTAAAAAGTAGTTTTGATGTAAAATGCAGTATTATTCACTATTCATTAAAAAATGAACATTGTCAGAAAAATACCAAAAATTCACACAAAGTAAATTTTGATGTCCCAATAATAAATAATAAGTTTATTTTGACAAAAATAGTTTATAAAATTATCAAATATAGATTTAAAAGGGGTTTTCCATCATAAGGCAATAAAACAATCTTTTAAGAATATTAGTGTATTCCATGCTTAAGATTGGATTTATTTTCATTTTAAGCCTCTAAAACACATTCTTAATCATTAATAGACATAGATAAAAATATCAATTATTCATTACTTACTTGCGATGTTACATCCTTCCCCCCTTTAGAAAATTGCATCCCCGCAATTTATTTACTTATCGAATAAATGGGGGTACTTATCCCTCATTGCATTTTAAGATTCCCATGTTGCCTCTTCAATCATGTGGTTTTTCCACAAAACCTTTACTTGCTTAATCACCTTATTCCATAACACTTGCTCCCTGTGGTCAAGAATCTGGACCGGTTGTTCCTCATAAGATAGGTTCTCTTCTAGCTGAACTATCTCTTGACTCAAAACATGAGATGGATCTGGCATATACTTTCTCAACATCGAAATGTGAAAAACATTGTGTACCTGAGATAAACTCGGAGGTAAAGCCACTCGGTATGCAACTGATCCAACTCTCTCCAGAATTTTGTATGGTCCAATGAACCATGGACTCAACTTTCCTTTCTTACCAAATCACATCACACTTTTCCAAGGATAAACCTTGAGAAAAACATGATCACCTACCTCGAAAGATAGATCCTTCCTCCGGTTATCCGCATAACTCTTCTTCCTGCTCTGAGCTATTCTCATGTGTTTCTGAATCAGCTGAAATTTTTCTGCCATCTCTTCTACCAATTCTGGTCCCATCAACTTTCTTTCACCCACTTCATCCCAGAAAGCTGGAGTTCGACTCCGCTTCCCATATAATGCCTGAAATGGTGCCATTTGTATACTAGAATGAAAACTTTTATTATATGAAAATTCAACCAAAGAACGATGTTGGTCCCAACTTCCCTGATAATCCATAGAACAAGCTCGTAGCATATCCTCTAATGTCTGAATTGTTCGTTCTGACTGCCCATCTGATTGAGGATGAAAAGCTGTACTAAAATTTAATTCAGTACCCAACGACTTCTGAAGGCCTTTCCAAAAGTTAGAAGTAAACCTGGGATCACGATCTGATAAAATGGAGAGAGGAACTCCATGTAACCTGACTATCTCTTTAAGATACAAACGGGAAAGTTGATCAAGAGATAAAGTATCTCGTATAGCAAGGAAATGAGCATATTTGGTCAAGCGATCAACAATAACCCAGATTGCATTATTACCTCGAGATGTCTTCGGTAATCCAACAACAAAGTCCATGGATATATTCTCCCATTTCCACTTTGGCACTGGTAAAGGCTGAAGCATCCCTTTCGGTAACTGCCGCTCTGCTTTAACCTGCTGACAAGTCAAACACTTCACAGTAAAATCCGCAATATCTCTTTTCATTCCATCCCACCAGTAATACTCCCGCAGATCTCTATACATCTTAGTACTGCCTGGATGAACTAAAAACAGAGAACTATGAGCTTCACATAACAACTCTCTCTTCAACTGTGAATCAGAAGGCACACACAATCTCTTCCCAAATCACAAAACACAATCATTATCAATGTTGAATTCAGGCAACTTACCTTTCTGAACCAGCTCTACCTTTTTCTGCAACTCACTGTCTTGCTTTTGTGCTTTCTTGATTCTATCTGATAGAGAAGATCTCACTGATACCTGAAACAAAATAGAAGGACTTCCTGCACCAACAAATTCTATGCCAATGTTCATCAAATCCTTAACCAAAGGATCACGTTCCAAACACAACATTGTTAATGAAGCATTACTTTTTCGACTCAAAGCACCAGCCACTTTATTTACTTTTCCCAGATGGTAATGAATCGTACAATCATAATCCTTGATTAATTCTATCCATATCCTTTGTCACATGTTTAACTCTTTATGAGTGAATATATACTTTAAACTTTTGTGATCGATATATATTTCACACTTTACTCCATACAAATGATGCCTCCAAATTTTTAAAGAAAAAACAACAGCAGCTAATTCCAAATCATGTGTAGGGTAATTTACCTCATTAGTTTTCAACTGTCGTGAAGCATAAGCAATTACCTTATCATTCTGCATTAGGACGCAACCAAGTCCTTTCAATGAAGCATCACTGTATATAACAAACTCACCATTCCTGGAAGGTAGTGCCAAAACTGGAGCATTCACCAATCTTCTTTTCAATTTTTTAAAACAATCATCACATTCTTTTGTCCAGATAAACTTAACACCCTTCCGAGTTAACTTAGTCATTGGACTAGATAACCGTGAAAAATTTCTAACAAACCATTGGTAATAGCCCGCCAAACCAAGGAAGCTACGAATCTCGGTTACATTTGTGGGTCTTGGCCATTCTTCCACAACTTTTGTTTTTGCAGGATCAACAGTTATTCCATCTTTAGAAACAATGTGACCAAGGAAAGAAATTTGTTGCAACCAAAACTCACACTTGCTGAATTTCCCATACATTTTCTTTTCTTTTAAGGTTTTCATGATAACCCTTAAATGTTTTTCATGCTCCTCTTTACTTTTAGAAAACACCAAAATATCATCAATGAAAACCACCACAAACTTATCCAAGAACTCATGGAAAATTCTATTCATTAAGTCCATGAATACAGCAGGTTCATTGGTTAGCCCAAAAGGCATTACTACAAATTCATAATGGCCATATCTCATATGGAACGCGGTCTTCGGAATATCTGCCTCCTTTACCTTCAGCTGATGGTACCCCGATCTCAAGTCAATATTTGAAAAAAACTGAGCTCCCTAGAGCTGATCAAACAAATCATCGATATGAGGCAAAGGATATTTGTTCTTAACAGTGATATTATTCAAGGCTCTATAATCAATGCAATGTCTCATAGAACCATATTTCTTTTTAACAAATAAAACAGGAGCACCCCATGGTGATGTGCTAGGTCTAATGAAACATTTCTCTAATAAATCTTGCAATTGCTCCTTCAACTCTAAAAGTTCAATTTGTGCCATTCGATAAGGGGGTTTTAAAATTGGCTTAGCATCAGGAACTAAGTCAACAGTAAACTCAACTTCCTGATCTGGTATTATTCCAGGAAACTCATCAGGAAAAACATCAGGATACTCATTTACCACTGGCACATCATTAATCTGAACAGTTCCTTTATTTTCAACGACGTGTGCAAGGTAACATTGATTTCCATCTTTTACAAGTTTCTCAGCCTCTTGATATGTTATCAAAAGTAAGGGTTCATTCCTATAAACAAACTGAAAGTCTTTCTAAAAAGTATCTTCTTTAGCTCTACAGTCAATATTAGCATGGTAAATAGATATCCAATCCATACCCATGATAACATCAAACTCTACTAGAGGTAAGACAATAAGGTTTGTAAGTAGGTTCATTCCACAGATAAGGATAGGAAGATTCTTATAAATTCTTTTTTCCTCAACATTTCTCCCAGGTGTTTTTACCAAAAGATCAGGAGTCATTTCTTGAGATGGTATTCCCATTTTACTAGAAAAGGTTTCAGAGATGAAAGAATGTGTACACCCCGAATCAAACAACACACTGGCATAATCTAAAAAAACAAACAAAGTACCTGATACAACTTCATTTGATGGCCCGACATCTGCTGAAGTAGTTGCAAAGGATTTCACCACCCCTTTCTGCTTGTAGTCTAACTGCTTCCCATCACTCAAACTCTTTGTCGGACACTCGTTTCCATAGTGACCCATCTCATTGCACTTATAACATTTCACTAACTGTAAATCAAATTTGTTCTTACCTTCACCTTGATCCTTTTCAGTGCAATCACGAGCCTTATGTACCATCTTACCACATCGGTAGCACTTCCCAGAATTCAGAAGACATTCCCCAGCTTGCCTTTTGCCACATTTATCACAAACTAGAAACTTAGTTCTCTTACCATCAGACTTTTTTGAAGAATTCATACCTTTCTCTTGCCAACTCGGTCTCTTCTTCTGCTGGTTGTTATAGAACAGTTGGTCATCGGCAAACTCCATTTCCACCTTCTCAGCATATCGAACAAGCTTTTCATAACTTTTAAACTCTCGAGAAGATAATGCCCTTCGATATTTTGGCTTTAATCCTGAGTAAAAACGATTGATTTTACTATCAAGGTCTCGAATAAAATTTGGAGCATACCTTGCCAGTCGAGTGAACCTTTCTTCATAGGCAGCCACTGAGTCTTCCTCTTGCCTCAATTCCAAGAATTGCTTTTCCATCCTAAGTCGAACAGCCTTAGAAAAATACTTCTCAATAAACATACCTTTGAATTTATCCCAGTCAAGAGCATCAATCTCATCGGCGTCCTTCATATTTTTAACCATAGACCACCACTGATCTGGTTCACCCTCCAAACGGTAAACAACAAGACTAACCTTTTGATTATCTGAACACCCCACGACATAAGAAATCTTCTCCAGTGCTTTAATCCACCTTTCAGATAGAACAGGGTCAGATGATCCTCTGAATGATGGTGGATGTTGCCTCATGAAATGTTCCACCACTGACATGTTCCTCTGCGGTTGATCTGGCTGATCTCGTGCATGGATACCACCACTATTTATCGCTTGAGTCAACTACGCCATTACTGCAACAAACTGTTCAGTTCCAATTTCGACCATTTCTGGATGCTGATTCGGAAGGTTATTTCCTTCTGTATGCCTTCCTAGCACTTCTTCCCAGTTTCCATTGTGGAAAACCATTCTGAACAAACATGTCTTAGATGAAGCAACATGGTAATCTTTAAAAGCTATATCATTTCAAAAAAAAAATGGATAATCATTTAATAGAATTAAAACTCCTAAAGTTATCTAAACCGACCTTTGATACCAACTATAAGGCCCCAGCCTTAAACCTTACTTAATCTTGAGTTATTACAAGATTACACATTGAGGATCTTTTCGGGTTTAGATTTATAGAGAATTAGATCATAAAACTTGCATTACATTCCACATATAAACAAAGTGGTTACATAAAGATAGTATTCTTCATTCCCAACAATGGAAACACATTTAAAATAAAACATGGATTATTTCTTGACACATCCTTGACTCTATCATCTTATCATGTACCTTTCCCTTGACCTGTGAAAAACATTTCAAAAACATGGGATGAGCATAAAAACGTAGTATGGGTTATAAAAAAAACATGGAAATGAATCATGAGTTCATATATACATAAGAATGAAATCATACTTTACCCATAAAACATAGGCCCGTTAACATACATAATAAAATAATGAATAAATCATAGAAATCATAAGACATAAAGGTAACGTGAGGCATTCATAACATTCATACATAGGGAGTAACCCTCTTGGTTACGTTTGGAATACCCATCGCAGTATATTCCCTAAAATCTCCTCGGAGAAACCATAACGTTTCACTCCTTCGCGTTACCCAATGCATTGGAGAGCTATATCGGGTTCACCCGCCCTTAGTTTATCACGGAACCACCCGTATTCATAATAATGCCCAAGAACCATAACATAATCGTAACACATAAAACATGCATAAAGGAAACATTACATTTCCACATTTCAATCACAAGATATCAATACAACACAAAAACATTGTGAAAACCATTTTCAATACCAAAATAAAAGAAAAGTAAAACATGGTATTTATTTTTCTTTTAAAAAAGAAGGTATGGCTTGTAGAGGAAGCCGAAACTCAAATAACGGTCACGATGGCGGAGAATTCATTGTCACCGCATACGTACGACAAAAACATTCCCTTTTTTCGTTTAGTAAACGCTTCGTATAAAAAAGATTCCTTTTGAATAAATGTAAAAGTCAAAGAGGTTTATACACCGTATAAAAGAAAGTTGTGTATGAAATAAAATATGCCTCAAAGAAAGGAGATTGAGACGAAGTCTCATACCTCGTATCCGAATTGACCCGACCATTCTTTAATCACCTGAATAATAAACTTGAGTTAATCTCTACTTTATTAAGAACCTTTTTCATTTTCATTATTACTTTTATACCATGTTATGGACATCATGTAATCATTTAAGTTAATAATGTTCATTTTGACGGTATTTGGTTCTTAAGTCAAAAATAGAATACTTACACTTACATGTTGTTAATTTGGTCAAAGGTTCGTTATATCCAGAATGATATTAATGATTTGGATAACATATACATCATATATATTCAGCATATACATGTATTTATAATATTACATCACATTTAGAGGTATGAAATGAAATGCACCGTTCATGGAGTCGGTAAGCCGTACGTACGCATGAACGCTACTTCCATTTCTATTTCGTATTTTTTTTGGAATGGAATCATAATTATATAAGAGTATATTATAATTCCAGTATAATAACATATATAATATCATTAACTTTATCCATTAAACATCCCACATATGGTATTAACGAATCAAATCACTTTTAGGGGGCGGTAGTCCGCACTTCCTAAAATGACGATATCGTGTTTACCCATAATGGAAACCATAAAGGTAAGCCCAAAATGAAAAAAACCAGAAGCTTAAGGAAAACATAAACATATCATATATCATATATAAAAATAGTGACAGCATAATGGCCACCTTTGAAGGTGTTAAATGAGTATTGAACAATCATCATTTCGGGAGGCAGAATTTCACCATCCACGGAAACCGTATGTTCTTTAACCATTTGATGTAGTTGTGTCAGAGTGTAGCTCAAAAAAATCTTATAACAATATCCTAGTATATTGAAGATACTGGTGTTGTTAAAAAAGAAGTAAATAAAAATATTTTAGGGGGTTGGAGAAGAAAAATAAAACAAATGGACATGAGAGAATGAATTACCTTTAAAAGTGTAACTCCTTTTGATTTGAGCCTAAATGCTTCCATTGAAAGGATTATTCCCAAGTTTAATCCTCTAAGATGAGGAGAGGGACGTGTAGAGAGTAAATGGGTAGGGGTTGGCCGAGACAAAGGCTTGAGGAGTGTGTGAAATAAGGTAGAGGTGGGGGCCTTTTATAAGAGGAGAGGAGGGGCACTTTTGGAAAGTAAAGAAATAATACTTTATTTGAAAATGTTTTTCGGTTTTAAAAGGTCCCACATTGATATAATTCTTGGATAAGGTGATAAGGGTTCGACATCCACTCATCCAATTGGTTTTGGACATGTGTAGTTCATATATTTTACATTATCGTTCCATTTTATTTAAATCGTCAAATAATGATGTCATCGCTGCATCATTATTATGTCGTAAATAATTTAATTTATTTAATGTCTAAAAATTATAAAAAAAATACTATGATGTATGAAATCGTTTTATCTTTTCAATGACTATTTATAATCAAAAATATGATCTTTGTAACCCCATGTAGAAATTGTTTTTGTAAAACATATTATGTTTGTGTCATTTTTACTTTTACATTAAATAAGAAGTTATTTATGTCATTTCCCAACAAAAGTTGATCCATGGGGTCCCCAAGTTGACCCATGGCTCTTCTTGGTCGGCCATGACACAACCAATAAGGATGGGACATGTGTCTAGGTCATTTCATATTATTAAAGCATTATTTATACCTTAAACTACCCTAATTACCACTAATCGCGATTAAGAACTTAATAAGTTACTATTCACCAAAAAATTATTATAATCTCATCGAACCACATGTTACTTCTTAATGACAACCATGTATGTCGTATTTTTGAATTTCAAAACACAAAGATGGAAAAATTTCATTTAAACGGAAAATCAGTCTTTATAAGTACCACTTAGTGGTTTCACTATTCATCAAAAATTGGAGTTTTTCAGAAAATTACCAAAAATTCACCCTAAGCTATATTTGATATTCCTAATTAAAAAATGAAATCTATTTTACAAAATTCAAAACATATAAGTCACATTAATTAATTTAATAATTAATTCACGATGTCAGAGCAAATAGCGTGTTTTTGTGAAACAATAAGTATGAAAATATTGACACTAGTTTAAGTCCAATTTCAAAGTGAAATTGATTCCAATGACCACCATCAGATTAAATGGTTAAAATATATTCATATTACACATTAAGACCAATTCAAAAGATAATATAATCATATAAATAAATTAGATTAAAAAGCAGTTTTGATGTAAAATGCAGTATTTTTCACTATTCATTAAAAAAGGAACATTGTCAGAAAAATACCAAAAATTCACACAAAGTAAATTTTGATGTCCCAATCATAAAGAATAAGTTTTTTTGAGAAACATAGTTTATAAAATTGTCAAATATAGATTTAAAA
Organism: Viscum album; assembly: GCA_963277665.1. Lineage (NCBI taxonomy): Eukaryota > Viridiplantae > Streptophyta > Magnoliopsida > Santalales > Viscaceae > Viscum > Viscum album. The sequence goes on from OY728138.1 coordinate 1,245,582,801, forward strand.
AGGGTTTTCCATCATAAGGCAGTAAAACAATCTTTTAAGAATATTAGTGTATTCCATGCTTAAGATTAGATTTATTTTCATTTTAAGCCTCTAAAACACTATCTTAATCATTAATAGACATAGATAAAAATATCTATTATTCATTACTTACTTGAGATGTTACAAGGAATATCAATACATTCCATCAAAATTAAACTCTACCATAATATCTATTTACACTATCTCTATTTATGTTTAATGAATAAAAATATATAACTATGACTGGATATCTTTTCATAGCCTTATATGTTGTTTTAAGGATTAATCTGTTAATAAATACAAAACCATTGGTGAAAAATGAACTAGCTCAGGAAACCGATTGGTGTATGCCTATAACAAAATCTATCACTATTTAAAATAGACTAACTCCATACACATTCTTATTATATGGGAATCTTGAAAAAATATAAGAAGAATAGATCATTGAACCCCTTCTAGTCTAAGATCACACTCTTATCTTCTTGTATCATGGAATCAAACATTTGAATTATATGACCCTAAAGTATGTATATAAATAGATAAATTTTATATTATATGGTTTATACATGATGTCGTAGATCTGATCAATCTTTTCATGTCAAACAACCATCACTTATAGTAAATTTGCACCTTTAACGGATGGTGTCTCGTCCTGCAAAAACACATGTGATTTCTCTACGTATCTTCTAACTCATGACAGTTTGGCAACAAATGTGTTCTGAACTTATGGAATATATGGGCCAAAAACATGAAACTACCATAGAATAACATTCATAAATTCAAGCTCCATCAGTGGATTCCATTGAAGAGTATTATCTACATGTTTAGGGGGATCTCTTAGTACATGTATCAAAGATATCCTACTTCACACCCAAAAAAATCAATGAACAACAACATAACAATCTCAGTTCAAAGTAAAAAACCCATAACAAAAACTAATATAAACATCACGACCTCAAAATAGGAGACACAATTCACTACATATTATTGTATCTTGAGTCTCATCACAAAATGAGGCTACCAGAAACTCATCGCAACAGACCTCTCATGTCTCTAAAATTTTAGTTACAGCCTAATAAACCTCCCTAGAAAAGGAAAAACATAATACTAGGGATCTGATACAAAAAAATAACGAACTGACTCGAATAGCCTACCAATCTATTACATGAACTGATAAGAAATATAACTAAAGGGAATTTCTAATCTACATGGGTTATCGATAAGAACCTGAGAATCATAAAATAAACGGACGGAATGATTCATCCAAACATGAAGAATATGTGTTGAACAAATATAACACGAAAAATAACATCAAAACAGATAAATAAATTCCATACAAGAAAAAGTCATCGAAAACAAAAAAAAATTAAGAAACAACCTTCATGTAAAAATCCAATAAAAATAAATAAAAAATAGGAAAAAACTACCACTCCATTTCATATCATGTAAAAAATCCCACCATCTCACCAAAAGATACCATCATAACATAACGGAAAATATGATGCCTCAATTTTTTACCATTAAATTCCCTTTATCGAATGACCTAACTAAGTATATACGGTGCCAATGAGTTATGCAGGGTACGAGATGACAAGATAAGTATGGTCTCACCTAGATGTTCCATATCATGTTTCAATAAAATATTCAATCTGGGTCAATTCTTAAAAATATTTATGATTATTGTCTAAATTTTTTATAACATAATCCTGGGAAATATGATTAATTTCCATTTCCCATATAAAGAAATAATACAGGTTAATCAATTTTAAATAATTTTTAAATTAATCATCTCAGAAGATATATCATCTAAAAAAGAATAAATCATTTCTCATATAAATTATATGGATGTATAATAAAACAATTAAATAAAAAGTATAAATAAACCTATAAGAATCACATATATCAATAGATCAAGAATCTCATTAGGTTTCGAAACCATGAAACCCGATAACTAAAAAAGTTGTGGAATATACATCATGCTACTAGATATATTCATCATGTCCATAGGGAATAGGAACAAAATTTAAATTTAACACCCAATATATCTAAAAAGTACCAATAATAACATAATTAAATAGTAGAGATAAACATCATGATCAAATCCCCTGGGAGTGGATAAGATCTAATATTGTACCTTCCACCTAAGTACCCAAGGATTACCGTGATCTATATTTTCTAAACCATTTCATCAAACCATTAATAATTTAATTATTTAAAATAAATTACAAATAACTATTTCCCAATTATTTGTGAACTTATTCAACCTTCCCAATACCTTAGGGAAACCATATTTTATTACGAAACCCATTTCCACACACACAAAAAAGGTCATTCATGTCATTCAATTTCATTTAAAAAATAGTTTATAAAAAAATATTGTTCACCAAAACAAGATAGATATATAATAACTAGCATTAACTCTGGGGTCACTCACACCCATGAGGTATCTACTAACAACAAGTACGAAATAAAAATATTGTAGTCATTAAAAGAAAAATAAAACAACTTATAATTGATTAATTACCAAAAAAAGATTATGCTGGAGTTTTTGTAAGTGAAACATACCTCAATAATGCAAAACTTCCACAACAAAACCATCAATATAAATATACCCTTGAACAATATCGCAAAAAGGATCTATAAAAAATCAATATGCATCATTATATAAACCAAAAATCATCATATAATGGTTATAAGCTGAGAGGTAAAATAGTTGGGCAAGAATAAAATATAATTTCTATTGAAAAGTACCATAAATTCCATATTCCAAGTAGTTATAGGTGGTATAACCCCATTACATGTCTTCAAATCCATAGTGATCAGGTATACGAAAAAATTCATCACCATTTTATTAAAAATCAAAATCTTATTTTTACAACTCATTTGACTGTTACAAAACATGTTCCCACTTCACAGTTTGTATCCTCTTAGAGATTTCTATATGGATAACATGTACACATCATGTAACCGATTTACTAATTAGGTAATCAACAAATATATAACAATGAACTCGAAAACCAATTACAACATACTAAGAACTCGGGGAGAACCCCACAAAGCCATTGAGATTTTATAACAAGACTCAATTAATTAAAATAAACACTCATCTTAAATATATAGTTAATATTCCTCAAAATATATTTCTCTATACTTAGGATTCCCAATAGGCACCTAATTATTTGGTAAAAATAGGAAACAAGGAGGGGGTTTCTCGATTAAGGGTAATTGGATGCAAAAAATCTCCAACAGATTGTCATACCTATTATTCCACTGATTTATGATCATAGGTTAGGTTGAGATATCATGTTTTAATTTTATTACATAGTATTTATTGGTTCTTTATGTAGAGAGGGAATATCCATGCCTATTATAAAATAAAAATCTACAAATTGGTGAAATACAGGATTTCAGGAAGCCCATTTCCAAAAATATCAACTAGAGAATATTTATAGGTGTGGGATGTGATCATCGATCCCTTAGGGGTTACCACTGTTCATTCTAAATATAATTTTTTTCCTAATTTACATTATTATATACATTAAATGATATAATCAGATTTATATAAATGAAATAACAAAATACACATCAATATTTGAGTATAAAATTCATCACAACAACTCTAGTGTTTTATCTACAATAACTTACTAAAAACATAATGGTCAGTATTAATTTCATGTATCAAAAATGATGTTGATTAATCATGAAAATTAATTTAATGGATTTCTATATATTGATACCACAATTTAAGAATACGATATATTATTGTTAAAATTTATAATTCATTTTCATTACATATTGAAACCCATCATGATGGTTGGTAATTTTTTTTTGAATTTTGAAAAAATATGCATCAAAATTTCTCAATGTTGTGGGTCTTTATGTTCGTTTTCGTGTACGAGGTGATGACCATGTCAATGCAAAAGGTTCCCACTTCATTGTTATTTCCCCATGGTAATATCATGCAACATAAACATCTACATGTAAAATCTATAATGTGATATTATTTATAAGAATCCACAATCTATATCCTTTACTGACATTCCATTTATTTTTCCATTACAATTGTTTATCCTTAGGGTTCTCACTATTTTTTTATCATCCTAGTTTACAATTTTTAAATAAACCCTTATATGATTACAACTATGAAGACTCCATGTTATCATATATGTATGTATATCACATGTTATTTTATTAATTTTTATAATATATCATAATGAAGAATTTGAAAATATTATGGATCTAATGTCTTAGGAAACATGGATACATAAACAACAAGTTCATAAACAAACTACATTATTTCCCACTATGTTTTAAATTACAAAAACTATTATTAAACATTTCAATAATAATTCCATTATAAATAACCCTGGGAAATGAAACATAACTCAGGGTTATCTTAGATGATTATGAATGGTAAACATGGGAGATATAATCAATTATCATATAGTTGAATAAGAAAAGAATGTAAGAATTTTTTATTGAAAACAAATAATAATCTTTATTTACAATCTATCATGGATCATAAAATTGATCCCTAAAATAAAATAATATCATTTGAATGAACAGAATCACAATGGTGATAAATCATTATAAATAAATCGTAGACCATATTCTCATTTTAAAAAATAATTTCAATATCATATTTATAGAAACATTTCATATGAAAATGATAAATATCGATACCATAAAAATAAAGTAGATAAGGAATCACCCCTAATTCCCATGACATAAAAGATTTGAAATCATAACCTTTTTCACATATTGGAGTAATTACACATTTTTCCCTATAATGGATCAATAACATCCTATTTTCTCTAAAATATATAAAAAAACCAACTTGTTCCCAATATCAGATCATCAAATAAATTTCGTTCACATATTTATTTGATGAGAAATGAAATTTTCCACTAAATTAGAGGGATATATTAATATATAGGCGCCAATATCATAATTAAAAACATACATAATGATGGAATAAAATCATAAAACATTCATCATGGCATAATACCATATCCCTTGTAAATAAATTTGGATTTATAAATGTTTTATCATTTAATTATACATTAATCCATGAAAAAAATGGGTATCATAATAATATTAGATCCATAATAATAAAACAACCAAATATAGAATTAGGATAGAACCATTGAATAATATATCTAAATAGCATAATCATAGAAGTGTTTTGTCTTATGGATGGATATAAATTCCATAAAAATTTCATTAAACCATTCTGGGGGTAAATACTCATTCCATTTTGAAATTTCATTATTGAAATATAAATATTTCTCAAATATTAAATAGTAAATTTTTATTGGAAACAAAATTCAAATAAATATAAGTAATCTTTAAACATTCATTTGGTCATAAAAATAAGTGACTATGTTCATTACATTTGCACTAGAATAATTATTCCATCCAAAATTAATGTAAAGTTTCAAAAGAACCTTTATTGGAAAATAAAATGAATATTACCATTTTGTTAATAAATAGTAAAACAAAGGTAAAATTAATTTTCAAAAATATTTTAAAAATATTAAAAATAGTATAGAAATCTATTATTAAAATCATTGACTACAATGTTAAAGGATTTTTCATAAAAGAGAGAAATATAGTTGACTTTCCTTAAATATAATTTTTCATTTAGTAGGGAATGTGAACAGTAGAAGATAGAAAGGGAATATTTATATTCTTGAAATAACAAGATCTTATGAATATTAATTACATTCAGGATGTATGGATTTTAATATTTTTTCATCAAGAACTAAAATGTAAAATGTACTAATAAAAATTGATATTGTAAAATAAATCATTTAAATCATTTGTAACTTTTGAAATATAATAATTAATAAATAAAATACCTAATACTGGTATTAAAATCACCAAATTTTCCATAATAATGATCATTAAATCCAATCATGGTAGTATATACATCAAATAAAATAAATATTTGATGAATATGACATTAGTATGACAAAAAATATTGTGTGAGGAAAATCAGTTACCATTATGGTAATCTTTTGAATCGTAAGAAAAATAAAAGAATACAATTGTAAAAAAATATAAATATTTATAAAATTATTATAATAAAAATATAATAGGTTAATATGGCTTTAAATACAAATCCAAAAATAATATTGACCCATAACATAACATCCTTTCCAAAGATGAGAATTTGAGACGACAAACATGTACCCCATATCTTAACTTAATTCATACAAGATTGACCATATTGTATAGTAAATATTTATTTATTAAAAATATATTTTATATTAATACTTAAATATATCATACCATTTATTATTTACATAAAACCTACTTTCACCTGTTTATTAATAATTCCTTGATAAAATCACAATATTTGTAAATAATTGCATCATTTTTCATTTTTGTTTTGGTACTGTTGTCCTGGTCTTTGTATTTTTAATACAGTTACATAAAATATAAAATTATAATCAATATTAAAATATAATATAATTCTTTTATTAACATATTAGGACTCACCCATAAATTTAATATATATAAATTGAATTATATTGTTCAGGGATAAGATTGGTCATATGTATGTATGATTGGTGTTTCCATTTGTTTCAATGGGTGGATCAAAAAATATGAATTCAACAAAAAAATTATTTTTTCTATCATATATATCATATATATTTATTAAATAAATATTTATTACTATCAATGTAAAATGAAAATGAAAAATGGATCACATCACTTCATGGAGAGGGTTGTCCTCACATATGCATGAGCGACATTATCATTTTCCAAAGGATGGGAAGGTAAGAAAATATATTTGTTATTATAAGTATATAATTATAATAATTTCATAAATATAATATATATATTTTAGATAAATAATTACTTATAACCATTAGAGGTGGAGGATGAAGAAACATTACAGTGGCTTGTAAGGAAATATCTTGTCGTTCAAACGATCTAATATTTTGTTTCTCATTTGATATAAGAGAAGAAGGATATGGGATATTATATTAATGTAATATAATCCCATAATATTTCATATAATGGTTTTTAATATCACAATATTATAATAAAATGTTATGTATGTGGATGGGAAAATATAATAAAAAAGTTTTTTTAAGAAACATACTCTTTATTCAAGAAACCTCATCAGTTTTGCAATAATATCTTTATTCTAAGGGTTTACAGATTTAGCTGTGGTATATTGAAATTTATTAAAAATGATAGTAAAATATCTTGGAAGATATTTTCTGAAACAAAAGTGTTTTTAAAATTTAATATGAGTTCAGTGGTGGTTCCACTGTGTATATTTAATAGATGAAATTATGGGAATGTTTTAAATAAAAAAAGATAAAACCCCATTTTACAACAAACAGAAGGATCATATAAGGGTAATTATAAAACCTTATATGATATATGGTTAAAATAATGTATTGAATATAGATTTATAAATTTTTTAGGTCACTTTATCCCTTCACTTTAAAATTTAACGCTTAGTATAACAATTTTAATCTTAACATCAATAATTAATATTTGTTTTTATTATTATTCATTATTTAAAAAATTAATGTTGACCTTTTTATATAGTAATATTTATTCTAATTAAAAATATTCAATCCATTTTTTAAAATTTAAATAACAAAATTTTAAAATTTTAAATTAAAATAAAACCCATATAAATGGTTCAAAAATGTATTTCTATATAAAAGGATTTGAAATGTAAAAAAAATTATAACAAAATTAAAAATGAAAATGATTCCAATGAACTAAATTTATTTAATCATAAAAAATTTATAATAATTTTCCCTTTTATCCTTTAGAAAATAATTTATTCACAAACATTATAATTTTAATGGATGGTTTTATTAAATATAGATATTTTTCACCGGTTTTCACAAAATGTATATTTTAAAAAAACTATCAAAAAATTAGTATATGAAAATTTTTATATTATCATTCAAAAAATAGACTATAATTTTTCAAATATATTTTATAAAGGTAATATAATATTATTTATTACAAACAATTTATGAAATTTTATTTTAGAAGAAATGTATTTTCAAACTAAAGGGATGTTTACCATAAAAATTATAATTACTTAAAAATATATATTAAAAATATGAATTCATTATAAATTATGTTACAAATTTTTTTATTCCTATACATTCTATCATTTTTAACACCAAGGATAAAAATTTCATGTTCATATGATAATATAAAAAGAATATGTCTATTCATTAAAATATAATATTTTATATAAAATAAGATGTATAGAGATAAATTTATTTCAAAAAATATTTCATAAAATATAATGGTTTTACAATTTAAACCTTTATTCATTATTTTATGAAATATAATTTTCAAATAAATATAAATTCTAAATTTTCTTATCCTCATCATTGATATGATAGCATGATCTTTTTGACTCAATACATCAATCACCTTCAGTTTTCCCATGGTGGTAATATACTGAGTAGTCATAATCATTAATCAACACCAACCAACAACATTCTAATATACTCACAAATTTTTAAAGAATATATTCATTAATATTTTAAGATCATTATATATATGAAAACATTATTCATAAATATATTTTTTCCATATTGTTAATTCAATAATTATAGTAGGTAACTCCAATTCATAAGAAGGGAATTTTTCTCTTAAACCATAAATTTACATGAGTCAAAATCCATCACCATATAATAATTCGTGATAATGAACCATAATACATTTTTTTATTTCATCTATATTCATTATAAATACTTCACCATTATCGGGTTATGTGATAATACATTGACTAAAAACCCTCTTTTTAGTTCCATGAAAATTTAGTCTCATTAATCATTCAAGAAGTACTTGAATAAATTTTTATTAAACAATATTAGATAATTAAAAAGTCATGATTAATCACCCAAATTGTTGAAAATATCCAATCAAATCAACTAATTATCAGATATTAAACTATTTTTTGGTCCGGGCCAACATTTAAAATCATCTATCTTTGATTAGTCCACTGATATAACCCCTCTTGCGATAATGATTCCATAAATGCATTTTGTTTCTAGTGAAAATTTGAACTCTACCAATTTCACATAATGTGTATACTTAATTAGTGTATTTAGTATAATTCACATGTGATTTTGTGGTCTTAACTTTTCTTAAAATATATAATATAAATGTATAAAAAGTATACATGGAATATGTCATTAAAATCTATTTAAAATCTATTTATTGAATCCATGAATATAACTGAGGTGTTAGTAACACATAGTTGCATCAATATAAATTCATAGAATCAATTCATCATAAAGAATGGTGTCATTGGTGTATCCTCTAAATGTATCCTCAATTAAATATATACATAACCAATATAAAACATAGAAAAGTACTAATATATATGATGATTATCATATAAATCATAATAATGCTATAGAGGATGTGATTTTTATTTTAATCATTTATGGTTACTCATAATAATAATAGATATCCATTGATCCATATTACTTATTAAATAAAGAATAGGTTCAACCCAAGGATGCACACATGGTTGAATAGACCCCTTTTAATTATTATCTTGAATTTTATTCATCAGTTAATTCAACTTAAATGGGGTTTCTCTATTTGGAGGATTAGAAATATGTGTGGCACTAGGTATGTGATCTATTGAGATTATGACTAATCGTATCTTTTTAGGAATTAGAAATTATAAGGAAATGATAATAACCATACCTATATAATAGGAATATCATTGATTTTTTTCATTCTCACTGACCATATAAGATAAAAAATCATTTTGAGTGGAAATCAAGAACCATAAAATTGATGTTATTTACGTTAGTTTTTAATATTCTCATCACACTGATAAATGATAATATGATGGATCAGATTATAAAATATTAAATAACATCCTCATAATTTGATGTAGGATTTATCTATATAAGTCCAATAAATTCATATCATAAATCAATTTCAAAAAGGGCTATACTAACTGGATCTATAGTAAGAACATTTCAACGAACATCAACTGAAAAAGAATCAGTGTCCTGGAATTCAATTATCATATCATTGGTTGTGTTCAGTAAAAATTCAAAAATCTAACAATCGAAGATAAGCAGTTACATTAGTTCATACAATTGTAGATATTATGGAATACATATAACCAATATCAAATATGGTACATTATAATTTGACAATACCTAGTACCACAAAAACATCATACTTTTATCATCAATACCCTGTCAAAAAATAGTCTGGAAGGCCTTATTGAATCATTTATCTAAGAGAACATTCATGAATATTGATACATAGGATGTGTATTTCATGGAAAATAAATTTTTACCACTGTCATTTTTCTTAATCAACTATTCTAATTCATTAAAATATTTCATAAATAAAATTGGAATTAACCAATGAAAACCAATTTTTAGTTTCAAACATGGTTCATAGTAAATAAAAAATTACCACAAACTAGATTGATGCACGATATGTAATAAAATATCCCATTACATGGTTATTAACCCTAAATGAATCTATAATCAAACTAGATCAATTTTTAGTATCCCAAGAGGGATGTTTAACTCAAGAAACCACAATCCATTCTTTTTAATTAAATAGGATGATCACTTATAAATTGAATTATCATAAGTGTTCTCACTAAATATTACCTATCCTTGTATCCAAAGGTATTTAAAACATTTTATGTTACTATATATCATGATCCATAAATATTATGCATATATATTTCATATTACTGGATCAATATTCAATACATAACATAACTATCTAAACTTGTAACAAATACGTCGAGTGGTGTTATAAAAATGGAAACATATGTAACATTTTCGTAAAATATTTTCCTCATATCCCACATTTTTCATCATAACTACAACCATTAAAATAAATATAATATCTAAAATATTTATTCATATCATGGGGAAAAGAAACATAATAAATTGTGGTCTCAGATTCTTAGTATTTGTAAACTGGGAATATATCAATGATATTATAACAATTCCATTAGAATTACATTTTAAAAACCATGACATACAATTTATAGATCATAATGTTTATACATGAAAAAAATGAAATTAAATGAGATACAAATAATAATGTAATCAATGGTAATGATCCATGAGTTCATAACATTAGCATAAGACATTGTGTTTTCTAATACACACTTATACAAAAAACATTCCCTATTATTCAAGTATCACTACTATGACAATAAGAAAATATTTGGTTCACATACCATCCATCATTGTAATGAATATTAAATCCCATTATAATCATTATGAATAGTTTCACTTATTGGATTGATTTTATTACCCTCTCAATTATAGTTTTCCTCATCTGATATACATTGCATACAAAAAATTGGGGGCCTATATAATTTCATTCTCAACCTTAACATAATGAAAATTATTCAGATTTTTGGAAGAATATTATAAAAAATAAATCAAATATTTACATGTGGAAAATAATTGTGTTTCATAAACATTTTATAAGGATAAAATCCTAGGAAAATAAATAGGTTCATTAACATCATTATATCATTATCCTAAACCATCCAGAAAAGGAATAATAATGGTATTATTGGATTTTATCCCTAGAAAAATTTATGTAAAAAAATGTAATTCACCTTAAGTAAAAAATTCATTAAAAATACCAATTTTAAAATTTCATTAGTATAATTCACATTACCCTTTGAAATCACTAATTTTAAATTTAAAAACTTCAAAAATTATTGGGGAAAAAATTATCTTTGGAAGGAATCCTCCAAAAAAATTTATTTGATCACAAAAACATTGAATATATTTGAAAAGATAAATTATTTTCATTCAATATTGTTTTAAATAAATCATTACATTCTTTCATTTCATATGACATTCATTATTTAAATAGATAGCTAATCAAAGTAAATTTTCTATTTAAAGGTTTTCATGAAAATTAAATCATGTCTAAAACATTATATAAATAACAATTGATGAATATTTATAAAACTATTCAAAACATTTTTACAAAAAAATTTGTATAAAAAGAAAATCACACTACTCAAAAGAGATATAAATTTGATTTTTCTGAAGACATCATCTTGGACTCTTATGTTTTAAAAGAAATAAAATTGTTATCAAAACAAAATTTTACTAGAAATTACAATAGGTGATGAAATTTCATGAGTTTCTTGTTAGGACGATCAAGAAACTTCATCATCAGAAACCTAATCATAAACACTCCAAAAAAAACTCAAAGGATGTAACATAAAACATTTACCTCAGGTCTCAAATGCTTTATAGATGTCCAAACATCCTTTATAATAAATTTTGATTTATTATTAATATAATGCATAAATTTAATCATACATATCACACCATTACTATTTACATATATACATTTATCAATAATTAATATTAATTCTATATAAAAATTATTGTTATATTAGATAATTTATTATTTCATGGTTTATGATTAGGATTGGTATTATTGGTCCATATACTATGATCTTCTTACTCTAACCATTATAATGTAAATCCTGATATAATTCTATTATATATTAAATATATACAAATTTATATTAATATATTAATATTATATATAATAAAATTAATTACACCCTTTAAGGAGTTAGTATATTGAACATATACCTCAGTTTTTTTTATTATTTCACGAATAGAATGAATGAATGATAAATATTAATTAACAATTATATAATTATTATTATATAACTTATATATTATATATTTATCAAATACTTCTTTATTACCATCCATGTAACATGTAAATGGACATATAATCCCATATATGTGAGGAGGTCACCTTCCACTCATTTATACATGCGACCTTGTCTTATTTGAATGATGTATAACTTAATATGATAAGTTTAATGAAATAATTCAATTATGATAAATATTTACTAAAAAATATATATGTATAATTAAATGTAATATTACATCCATCGGTGTTGGTATGTTATTGAAATCAAATTACTATTTTTCAGAGGTAGTAGTATGTCTAAAATGATATAGAACTTTTAATTTCCCATTGGTTTGATGTAACACCCCAATCTTCTAGGGTAAGCTTCTCTTTGAATAATACAGTAGGGTGTGTTGTACGCATCTTCGAGTTCTAACACACACCACATCCAATCAAACTAGCCATTATGAATAGTAATACCCACTTTTTGAAATTTTATAAGTTTTATCATTCAAAATGGACTTCATTTTTGGATTCGAAATATCTAAATTATCTTAGGGTGAATTTTTGATATTTTTTTGAAAAAGTTCAATTTTTGATGAATAATGAAAAACAATGAGTTATAGTATAAAACCTATTTTTATTTAAATTATTATTTTTTTAATCTAAATATATTTTAGGTTAAAATAGATACAAAATACCTATATATGTTAAATGTCATTCATTGGAGTCAGTTTATAGTAATTTTAGATATATAAAAATTTTACTGAACTTTTCACCATCTAATATCCATCTCCTAAGAGAATTTTCACAGTAACATAAAACATAATTTTATCTCTTATATTAGTGGAATTTTAAAAAAACAAGAGGCCCAGTTAATATCATGGAGTAAAATGTAGTTCAATAAGATAAAAATATGTTTTGGTGAATAGTAACTTTTTACTTTTATTTACCACGATAAAAAGTAAATAATGTAATTAAGGGTAAAAATGATATTATTATTACATTAAAACATGTCCTAATTCAATTATACAAGTATAATTCGACCAAAAAACTGTTTTAATAAAAAATGAGTTTATTTGGTCCAATTGGATTGGATTAAGACATTTATTATTATTTAATTCAAAGAAGAGTTGAAAGAGTTAAAATCCATGTTTAATAACTAAATTTTTTTAATATAGGGTAATACATAAGATAAATTCAATTATAAATATTAATTAGAAAGATTAAAATATTTCCAATATAATGGTGTTTTATTTTTAATTTTTAGACATTAAATAATTTAATTTATTTAAGACACAATGGTGATGGAGTAATTACCTAATTAATGAAATATTAAAATAATTGATATTATAAATATCCAAATAAATTTAATTTGAAACTTTTAATGAATTTGAATAATTTTATTGTTTAATATGACATTTTAGGATTACTTAAATGAATTGTTTTCGAATTAATAACGTTATTAAGACTTTATCAAAAATAAATTATTAAATAGTGTCAAAATTGACACAAAGGAGTTTTTAAAAAAAATATTATATTATTAATTGATATAATATTCCTAAAGAAATATGGTTCGTCAAAAAGACTTAAATGGTGATAGGTATGTCATTAATGAACCACTTGGGGTTTTCTTGGCAGTTTATAGTATGTTTTTAACCAAATAATAAAAAAAATACAAAGAGACATAGTAAATGTCAAACTAATTAACTAAGAGTTAAATCTAAAAGATAAGGTTAATATAGTGACCAACCCAATCTAAAATCTATTGGATGAGTGGTTTTAGACCCATCCCCACCTTATAATTTAAATAATCTAGTTTGGATCCATTATAAACCAAATATGAATTTAATATAAAATAATACTTTATGTTTTTTCTAAAGAGCCCATCCCCCACCCCTTATAAAAGGACACCACTTCTAACCAATTCATCATACCTTCATGGCCTTTTGGTTCAGCCAAAACCTGCCCAAATATCCTCCCAACTTCCACAAATTTATCCTAGAGGCCATATTTTGATCATAAAGCTAATCTAAAGAGCCCTTTTGATAAAATTAAAAGGAAGAACCCGAATAAGAGGTAATGTTTTCACCACCCTCTTTCTTATTCCATTCTTTTCCACTTAATTATTTTTTTTCCATTCTAATATAATAAATCCAGTTTCATCTATATTCTATGATGTTATTATAATTATGGTAAAACCAAATTCATTATTCTATCCACCCTTTGAATGTCATGTCACCATACGTGCGTACGTACGACTTACCTTCTCCACATAGTGGTGTAATTATTATTCAATACATTATTATTTGGATGGTTATAATAATGATTTGCATTTAATGTCAATAAAAAATATAAAATGATAATTATTCTGTATATATGATGTACCATAGAATTATATATTATTTTACTATCAAAAGAATGATATTTTCACTCGTGAAAACGTACGAATAGTTGTCTCCACGATGCGAAGAGATTCATTTCCAAGTCCACCATTCATCGACAATTATAAAAATATATATTACTAATAAGTATTTAATATATGAAATAATAATTCTACTGTAGATATATATATTTATATATATTAGTATTTATGTACTTACATATATCTTATTCACATACTTCCGTTCAATACTATATGAAAACGGAAACATCGTTTATGCGTACGTATGGACTACCGTCTACAAAAATAGTGTTTTCCATTTCATATATATGTTAATAATACATATCAGATTCTAAATATATATGATATATATATAATGTTTTATATTATGGATGTATTCAAATCATGATCTATGTGATACAATCAATAGTAAAAAGTTAAAACATGTACGATAAAGAAAGTTATTATTACCCAAAATATTAATATAACATGGAAATTATTATTAAATGGGTAGTATAAAGTCATAAATGAATAATGTATGATATAATAAATATTAATATGGTTCTTTTATGATTTAATAACATACTATAGTCTTGGTATATGAGGTTAAACGTACCATCGACTAATGGAAAGTGCAAGGTAAGGGGTTTTCACCTCACTCCATATTCCCATGGGATTCATGCCAGATTGCGAGTGTTACCTTTTGTGTGGTGTATGTACTACCCATAATTGTATTCATTGTGTAATACAATTTAATTTGTGTGTATTTACATATTCATTGTATGATACCTATTTTATGTGGTGTATGTTTCGTAAGTGACCAAATTGGTAAGTGTTTATTTCAAAATATTGTTATTCTCCGAGGTTGTTTTTACGTAAGTATAAACTTAAACATATTTATTATCCATGTCCATGTTTCAGGAAAGTGTTTTCAAAAGATTTATTTTAAGGGACCTTTTTACTAAAACATCATTTGAAATGTTTTAAATATTTATTCTTCTAAATATTTCTCATTAATGTCCACGTATTCAAAATGGTTTTAAGGGATTTATTTATATGGACATAAATGTTTTTAAAATGTTATTTCCTTTAAAAAGTTTCAAAGTGGAATAGGATACTTTTATTAAAAAATACCTCTAAATGTATTCCTTTCAAAATTGTGTGACTTTTAAATGTTTTCATGAGAAATGGTTATTTCTCTCAAAGAGTTTTACAAATCATTTTCATCTATGTCAAAACACATTAATGGATTTAAACTTGTTTTGAAGTTGATTTATCATGACAGAAATCTTTCATATTGTATTGAAGGTTTTGTGATATTTTTGACTGTGGATGTGTTATATTTATTCCATTCATGGTTTATTGAAATGTATTGACATTTCGTATGCTAGTTTTAATATGAATTATTATGATATGTTTAAATTTTTTCATATGAGGAATGTATTGGACTTAGTAAGTGACGGGTAGAGCCTGCTATAGATCCTTGATACATCGATAGGTCTCATGAGACAACTAGATGTGGAATTGGCTGAGGCATTTTCCCAATTTTGATTTACGGTCCTGGCCAAGGCATTAATAATTTTTATACATCTTGGAAAATCCCTTAAAAAAATGTTTTAGAATGTCTGGCATTATACATTCCCTCGTTATGGAAATAATATTGATGGTTCATGTGGTCATTCGAATAGTAGAATACCCATGATTATTTTTTATTATGGCATTATTTACTTAGCTCATATTCGTTCCATAAATGTATTCGTGTTTATTATTGGTAAAGACATGTGGTTTCAATTATTCTTCATGCTTAATATTTATGTTATCTTCTGCGGCATTGATTACCCTTACTGAGCATTTGAGCTCACCCCTTTCTATGTTTTATTTTTCCCAGGATTCCAAGAAGTGTATTATGATTTATATGCAGGGTTCATCTAATGGAAACGATGGAGTTATCAAAGGACAATTTACATTGTGTTTTATGTTTGAAATTGTAATGTAATGTTAATTTATGTAATATATTTTCCAAGACTGCTAAACCGATCGGTCCTTCGGGACTTGATTACTTGTAATCATGCAAATGTATTAAAATAATGCACCGACTCTAGGTATC
The DNA here is from genome assembly GCA_963277665.1 of Viscum album. Classification (NCBI taxonomy): domain Eukaryota; kingdom Viridiplantae; phylum Streptophyta; class Magnoliopsida; order Santalales; family Viscaceae; genus Viscum; species Viscum album. The sequence continues at coordinate 1,245,599,987 of OY728138.1, forward strand.
TAGGGTTGGGGCATTACCGTTGGTATCAGCAGATGTTTAGGAATAAACATTGAAACAAGATTTAGATAAACTATGATTAGATCACATTAACCTATGATAGACTTTGAGGATTCGTATAAAATAACTTCCTAGAATTTTGGTAATGTAGATATTTTGGGAGTTTTCAAAGAAATACATCCCTGTTTGGATATGAGAAGGTATAGGCACCTCTGGAACAAATGTTCATAGGGGTAAACCCGAAAACACCACTTTGAGCTAGAATCGAATGGGAACTGGTGCACGACAACGGGCCTTTCTGCACTCTTGGTTACGACACTCCTGTGGGATATACTTAGGATAGTTCTTGTTTTCTTTACAAACCACTATGAAGGGTTTATGAGAATATATCTCCTCAAATAAAACATTTTTGTGATTATGGATTATATCCAAAAACTATTCAATTTATGTTAGGAATTTTACATGTTTGGAATTATTAATTTTGATTCATAAACTGACCTAGTGTATCCCATTGTTTGGAAATGGTGCCTAGTAAAAAGAATGAGAACTCAAGAAATACGTATGATACAAAAAGAAATAAGGGTCATATCATTCATGGTATTAAGCCAAAATTTAGAAGGGAAATAGTATCTCATGTATTCTCAACATATGAAGAAATAATATCATGTGTTAGTAAGATAAGTGAAGAATTCTCTAAGTCTTATGGCTTTGAATGGAAGTAATAGAAGAAAAGTATGGTAGAGGGAAAGATGGATATAGAAAATAGGGAAAAGAAGAATTTTCCCATATGTGATAACTATTGGAAAAAACACCCAGGAACTTTCCTAAAGAGAATGGGAGTTTGTTATATGTGTGTAGAAAAAGGACAAAATGTACGTGACTGCAAGGGTAAGAAAAAGGATTCAAATGTATAATGTTTCATCTCTAAGGAGTTGGGACACCACGTGAACCAATGTCCAAATCGTCAGAGTATGCCCAAAATGATTCTATTTGATAATAATGAAGTTATGATACTACCTCAGATGAAGAAGAATGACTATTGTTCTTATATTGTTATTATTGGATTATTTCCTTTGAGTGTTGTATAAATAATATAATGGTTATATGAATTATGGAGATAAATAAGGATTGTACTGCAGAAATATTTTATTGAGGATTTGAGATTATATGGTTCTAAGAAAAGTTACATAATAGTGAGATAACGATTTGGTAAAATAGATGGTTGAAGGAATGGTAATCCTTAATATGGTCCCAATAATGAGTTAGTGATTTTGGAATAAGAGATGGTTGATTTGAATTGTTATATTGGATATTCTTGACTACCTTGAAACTAATTAATGATTTTTCATCAATGGAGTTTGGAAAATTTTTGGATAGAAGGATTATATCTAGTATTCTATAACGAATTAGGGAGCATGAATGTAACCAATAAGGTTTTATGGTAATTCAGCATGTTACCATGTTTTAAAATAATATATGATTAATGTGATCACATGTTATTACCTGGAAAAATGGATCTTCATAATGTTTACCTTCCTTATAAATTTTGGACTATGAGTTTGGATAGAAGTATTTTCGATAAGTCTAAGGGTTGGTATGGATTATGTTTGAAATCAGATACTATTGGTAAGGTTATTATTGGATTTTTATAATAGGACCACATAGAGACCTTGTGACAACCCGTCGCGTCAGGCAAAGCTGCGGGAATCGAACCCACAAGGAAAAGTACGATTGGGATTAATCGCATACCACTAGACAACATGAAGTTCCTAGATGGTATAATTTAGTTTCTTTTTTTAGATGGTCTGATATGTGAATTATAAATTCAATATATTTGGAACCCAATACGATTAGGATAAATAGAATATTTTTGAGTTGTATTATGTATTGGATTGAAAGGTGAGTTTGTGGTAGAAATTTATTAATAGATAAAAAACTAATTATAATGTAAGTATATCTCCTTATGATATTATCCAATCTCTTAAATAAATTCTTCAATATTATGAAATGAAACTTAGGATAAAAACGTTGTCCTAGATGGTACCTTAGATCATCACATATTTATGGCTTTGTGATTGTTGGACTTTTCAAATCCATGTTCTCTAACACTCTCCATCAGATACTGATGGTTATATTTTTCTTACGTATCCATTTTTTTCCAACATGGAACACTAGTTTGTGTTATTTTCGGTAACCATCTTACATACCACTCTTTATTTTAAAATAGTGGCCTCATTAATCCATTTTTCTATGTGGGATTTCAACTAAGATATTTTGAAATGTCAACCCCAAGTTTCCAATACCGAGAATAAATTTCGATGATGAAATTTATTGAATAAGGGAAGAATGTAAATCCCTATGCTTCCACGGCACGATTCTCTTTGAATAATGCATTAGCGTGTGTTGTATGCAAGATCGAGTTCTAACACACCCCACAACCAATCAAACTAGCCGTTATGAATAGTAATACCCACTTTTTGAAATTTTATAACATTTTTTCTTTCAAAATGGACTTCATTTTTGGATATAGAATATCTAAATTAGCTTAGGTTGAATTTTTGGAATTTTTCTGAAAACACTCAATTTTTGATGAATAGTGAAAAACTGAGTTATAGTTTAAAACCGAATTTTTTTTAAATAATTATTTTTGTATACATTTATTTTAAGTCAAAATATATACATAATACCTATATTTGTTCAATTTAATTCATTCGTATAAGGCCCCAGCCTTAAACCTTACTTAATCTTGAGTTATTACAAGATTACACATTGAGGATCTTTTTAGGTTCAGAGTTTTAGAGAATTAGATCATGATACTTGCATTACATTCCACATTTAAACAAAATGGTTACATAAAAGACAATATTCATTCTTCCCATCAACGAAACATATTTAAAATAAAACACAGATTCTTTCATGACACATCCTTGACACTATCATGACATCATGTACCTATCCCTTGACTTGTGAAAAACATTTCAAAAACTTGGGATGAGCATAAAAAGCTCAGTAAGGGTTATAAAAATATGGAAAGGGAACATGAGATCATATATACATAAGAATGAAATCATACATTACCCATAAAAACATAGGCACTTTAACATACCTCATAAAACCATGAATAAATTATAGAAATCATAGGACATTAAGGTAACTTGAGGCATTTATAACATTCTTACGTAGGGAGTAACCCTCTTGGTTACATTTGGAATACCCATCACAGTATATTACCTAAATCTCTTCGGAGAAACCTTAACGTTTAACTCCTTCACGTTACCCAATGCATTGGAGAGATATATCAGGCTCACCCGCCCTTAGTTTATCATAGAACCACCCATCTTCATAATAATGCCCAAGAAACACAACATAAACATATCACATAAAACATGCATAATGGAAAAATAACATTTCTACCTTTCAATCCCAAGAATTAAATACAACACATTGATATAAAAACATTATGAAAACCATTTTCAATACCAAAATAAAAGAAAATTAAAACATGGTATTTATTTTTCTTTTAAAAAGAAGGTATGGCTTGTAGAGGAAGCCAAAACTCAATTAACGGTCACGGCAGCGGAGAAGTCATTCTCGCCACATACGTACGACAAAAAAAGTCCCTTTTGTCCTTTAGTAAAATGCTTCGTATAAAAAAGATTCCTTTTTGATAAACGTAAAAGTCAAAGGGGTTTATACACCGTATAAAATAAGGTTGTGTATAAAACAAAATATTCCTCAATGAAAGGAGATTGAGACGAAGTCCCATACAAGGATGATATCCTTGGATTAAGGATAAATCAATTACATAATTATGTGTGACAAAATAATAAACCAAATATAAGTGGATATTAAGTGTAAAATAATCAGAGGTTATTCACACAAAATCATAGAATGACATATTCAAGGAGTACAAGCTTATCCCAAAGAATCGAAATTGGGTTAAGAAGTTCCTTTGCAAAAATTCGACAGCCTAACGGCGTCACCTCAAAATTCAGAAAAAAGAGTTGATGAGAGATTAAAAGGGTATCTCATCACTTGGAAATAGAATTTACATCAATAATGATATATAAGAACATATCCCAAAATAATATTATGTGAATTAAAATACATAACAAAATAAGTCTTTTAAAAAGAGGAGGGTGAAAGGTTCCCTTACCGACATCAGTATCTTTCGAAACATACGCCCCGTGAAAGAAGGGCAATACAACATTGATGTCAATACTCATAAATGAAAGAATATTACATAATGAGTAAAATAATGGTCAGTACATACCCCACTCAAAGGAAATTGTGCAAAATGTAGCATAAATCTCACAGGAATAAAAGTGAGATGAAAAATCCCTTACGAAAACTCGGCAGCCTAACGGCGCTGCTTAAAACTTCCAAAAATGTATTGATGAGATCAAATAAGGTATCTCATAAAATTACAATAAAATGTACAGAAAGTGGAATATAAAATAACATCCCCCATCATAACAAAGAGGAGCTTAAAAGAAGTGACATAAAGGAGAGTACTTAAAAAGAAAGAGAGAGGTCAGATCTCTTACGAAAATTCGGCAGGCTAACAACGCCACTCAAAACATCCAAAATGGATTGATGAGAGAGAATATGGTCTCTCATCATATGAAAATAAAAATTATAGTTAGAGTAATATAAAAGAACATCCTAATAACAAGATAGATGAGCTTTATAATGAATGACATAAAAGAGTGCACTTAAAAAGAAAGAGAGGAGTAAGATCCCTTACCTCGGGTCCGACATGACTCGATCGTTCTTTAATGTCCTGAATAATAAACTTGAGTTAAATTGCACTTTATTAAGAACATATTTCTAGTTCATTATTCCTTTTAGATCACTTATTTCCATGTTATAAACATTATGTAATCATTTAAGTTAATAATGTTAGTTTTGTCGATATTTGGATCTTAAGTCGAAAGAGGACTTCTTACAATTATATGTTGTTCGTGTGGTCAAATGTTCATTATATCCAGAATTATATTCATGATTTGGATATCATATATATCATATATATCCAGAATATACATGTATTTATAATATTACATAATCGTTTAGAGGTAAGAAATGAAATGCACCGTTCAGGGAGACGGTAAGCCGTACATACGCATGAACGCTACTTTCATTTCTATGTCATATTAATGAAATTAAAACTAAATGAGAGGTATGTATATTTTAATTACAGATTTATATTCATCATTTAGATGTATCATTAATCATATCTATCCATTATATACATGTACTTATAATAGTACATTACATTTGGGGATAAGAAATGAAATGCACCGTTCATCGAGACGGTAAGCCGTACGTACGCATGAACGCTACATTCATTTCTATTTAATATTTAAATGGAATAGAATAATAATTATATAGAGTTATATTATAATTCCAGTATAAAATCATATATAATAACTTTAAATCCATCATTTATACGTCCCACATATGTCATTAACGAATCACATCACTTTAAGGGGGCAGTAGTCTGCACTTCCTTAAATGAAGATATCGCGTTTACGCATAATGGAAACAATAAAGGTATGACAAAAAATAAAAATACAGAAGCTTACATATTACATAAAAATATTATATATCATATATAAATATAGTGTTATCTTAATGTCCACCATTGAAGGTGTTAAAAGAATGTTGAACAATCATCGTTTTGGGAGGCCGAAAATCGCTATCAACGTAAATAGTTTGTTATTTAACTATTAGATGTAGGTGTGTGAAATTTTAGCACGAATAATTATTAGAAAAACATACTAGTATATTTATGATACTAGATTTGTTACAAAAGAAATTAATAAAAAGAGTTTAGGGGGTTGGAGAAGAAAAATAAAACAAAAGGACTCAAGTGAAGACATTACCTTAAAATCGGGTAACTCCCTTTGGTTTGAGCTCAAAGGCTTCCTTGGTAAGACTTCTCCCCAATGTGAGGCTTCAAGGAGTAGGAGAGGGAAGTGGGGAGACATAATGGGCAGAGTTTGGCCGATCCAAAGGCTTTGGGAGTGTGGGTAAGGAGGTAGAGGTGGGGTCCTTTTATAAGAGGATAGGAGGGGCACTCTTGGAAGGTAAAGAAAAGATACTTTATTTTAAAATGGTATTCGGATTTAAGAGGTCCCACATTGATGTGTTTCAAGGATAAGGTGATAAGGGTTCTAAATCCACTCATCCAATAGGTTTTCTACATGTTTAGGTCTTAGATATTACATTATCTTTCTATTTTATTTAAATCGTTAAATAATGTGGTCATCGCTGCATCATCATGATGTCAAAAATAATTTAATTTATTTAATGTCTAAAAATTATAAAAAAACTACTACGATGTAGGAAATAGTTTTATATTTACAATGAATATTTATAGTCAAAAATATGATTTGTATAACCCCATGTAAAAATTGTTTTAGTAAAACATTTCATGTTTGTCTCATTTTTTACTTTAACTATAAGTAAAAAGAAATTAATGTCATTTTCCAACCAAAGTTGCTTTATGGGGTCCCCAAGTTGACCCATGGGTTGTATTGGTCGTCCATGACATATCAAATTTGGTTAGGACATGTTTCAATTTCATTTCATATTATTAAAACATTATTTTTACCTTAAACTACACTAATTAACTCTAATCACGATTAAAAACTTAATAAGTTACTATTCACCAAAAAATTATTTTTATCCCATTGAACCACATTTTACTTCTTAATGACAACCATGTATGTCGTATTTTTTAATTTCAAAACTCAAAGATGGAAAATTTTCATTTAAATGGAAAAATCAGTTTTTATAAGTACCACTTAGTGGTTTCACTATTCATCAAAAATTGAAGTTTTTTCAGAAAAACCCCAAAACTTCACCCTAAGATATATTTGATATTCCGAATTCAAAAATAATGTCTATTTTACAAAATTCAAAACATATAAGTCACATTAATTAATTTAATAATTAATTTCCGCTGTCAGAGCAAATAGCGTGTTTTTATGAAACAATAAGTATCAAAAGATTGACACTAGTTTAAGTCTGATTTCAAAGTGAAATTAATTCCAACGACCACTATTGGATTTAACTATAAAAATATATTCTAATTTAACTTTAAACCCAATTCAGAAGATAATCTAATCATATAAATAAATTATATTAAAAAGTGGTTTTGAATTAAAATACAACATTTTACACTATTCATTAAAAAATGAACTTTATCAGAATGATACCAAAAATTTACACAAAGTAAATATTGATGTCCCAATTCATAAGAAGAGTTTTATTCGTTCCAAAAGGATGTATAATAATGAACAAAACTATATTTAATGAAGGCTCTCCATCAAAAGGTGATAAGTGAACCTTTAGTGAAAACTAGGGCATATACACTTAAAATTGAATTCTTTCCGTATTTTATGCCTTTATCTTTTATTCGATAAATGTAAAAAAATTTAAAAACATATATAATCATATTTTAGTTATTTATATCCATTCTCGCCAATACAACGGCTACATGTTAACTACCATTTAAAATAATATTATTTTATTATTAGAGTGCAACGTAAGATTCCCAAGAAACTCGTTGTTGCGTGTTGGGTACGCCATCGAGCATAGCGTCCCATTTAATGTCATATTAATATTTTATTCACAAATATGGATAAATATGAAAATGTAATATTATTTATTTACCTGGGGTGTTACATCCTTCCCCCCTTTTGGGAATTGCGTCCTCGCAATTTTTAAAACTGAACTTGGAAACATCCTTGAAAGTCCCACATCGGAACAAGAGTCGGTAAAACAATCACTTTAAAAGGGAGGAATATAAGTACAGAGGTCACCCGAGTTAACCCATATGTAAAAAAACATGTAAATGGAAGAAAAGAAAAAGGTCATGTTCTTGAGGGAGAGTGATAGTAAACATGTCTAGGATAAAGTTAACCATAAGAAAATCACAAACATGTGATGGGTTAAACAGTATTCGATTCCCCTGTAGGAAAAGTTAATTGATAACATATTTTTTTAAGTTACTTTTTTTGAGAAATTTATTCATAAGGAAACATAATCACTTATCATGTTGACTTTCAACTTTTACTATATTCCTTAATCAAACTCATATTTTTTTCCAAAAGACGTGTATTTAGGGAGACTTGTTCACATTAAGAGTACTATAATCAACTTCTAGAGAATCACCTAATCCACAAAAGCGAACTATATACATCCCATGTCTTTAGGCTTTAACCAAAACCAAAACCAAAAAGGTTAGTACAAGGTCAGATAATCCAGAAAAGGATAACCCATTAAAATGAAAATTTATGCTTAATCTCCAAAATATGTCCAACAAAACCCAATGTTCAACGAGGACCATTCGATAAACAATTTGTATATAAAATTCTTCAAATTAAACCAAACTAATATTGAAACACAAATATTTGAAGGATTTAGTCACATAGTCTTCCAAGATAAATCATAACATTTATCTCCAAACAACTTCAGTTGCTTCTAAAGTCTCGTATTGAAAAGTAATTAACCTAATCACATATCCTATATGATAGGTTAATCATTTTCATAAATAAACCAAAATAAACTTACTCTTATTTCATTAAATCATATAACTAAAAAGAATCAGTCAAACTAACCAGGGACTTCACATAGTCCAGTGGTAAGCGATAAATACCAGTCGCACTTTGGTTATGGGTTCGATTCCCGCAGCTTTGTCCGACGCGACGGGTTGTCCCATGGACTGCGTGTTGTCCTTTTTCCAAAACTTTATAATTCTTAAATCATTCCCCAAAAAGAGATAAAATCATCAAAAATGATCATAACATATTTTAACCTCATGTTTATCTCATGCCTTTCATTTTACAGCATATCATATAATAACCCATAATTACCTCAAAATTAAGGATCATAAAAACTCTAATGGTTACCTTTATAATTATTACATGAACTTCCACATCGACTGGTCATCTCGTACATGATGCATTATAGAACATACCAAGGTTCAAGTGGTTGATCATGACTCCTGGATATTTGGTTTATAACAACCACGAGTTTCCTCATTGAATCCTCCATTTTATCTACTATCTTAATCAGAGAACCGTCACAGTTTCCTTCAAACCTCTTGTCTCTTTGGTTCCTGCTAGATCCATCCATTCACTAAAAACAGAAAAGTCAGTGTGATTATATCAACAAAACCATCATCTACTAATGAGGAAGGTAAACACTAAGATATACTTACTCATTAACTTTATCAAAAACTAGGACTCTTTCGGAAATCCTAACCATTCTGGTAATGTCACATATGCTTAAAGAATACCCTAACCTCTAAAGTCATCTAAACCGACCTCTGATACCAACTATAAGGCCCCAACCTTAAGCCTTATTTAATCTTGAGTTATTACAAGATTACACATTGAGGACCTTTTTAGGTTTATAGTTTTAGAGAATTAGATCATGAAACTTGCATTACATTCCAAATTTAAACAAAGTGGTTACATAAAATACAATATTAATTCTTCCCATCAACGGAATCATATTTAAAATAAAACACGGATTCTTTCATGACACATCCTTGACACTATCATCACATCATGTACCTTTCCCTTGACCTGTGAAAAACATTTCAAAAACTTGGGATGAGCATAAAAAGATCAGTAAGCATTTTAAAAATATGGAAAGGGAACATGAGTTCATATATACATAAGAATGAAATCATACATTACCCATAAAACATAGGCACTTTAACATACCTCATCAAACCATGAATAAATCATAGAAATCATAGGACATTAAGGTAACTTGAGGCATTATAACATTCTTACGTAGGGAGTAAAACTATTGGTTACGTTTGGAATACCCATCACAGTATATTACCTAAATCTCTTCGGAGAAAACTTAACGTTTCACTCCTTCACGTTACCCAATGCATTGGAGAGCTATATCGGGCTCACCCGCCCTTAGTTTATCCCGAAACCACCCGTCTTCGTAATAATTACCAAGAACCTCAATATAAATGTATCACATAAAACATGCATAAAGGAAACATAACATTTCCACCTTTCAATCACAAGATATCAATACAACACATTTATATAAAAACATTATGAAAACCATTTTCAATACCAAAATAAAAGAAAATTAAAACATGGTATTTATTTTTCTTTTAAAAAGAAGGTATGGCTTGTAGAGGAATCTGAAACTCAATTAATGGTCACGGCAGCGGAGAAGTCGTTGTCGCCGCATACGTATGACAAAAACATTCCCTTTTGTCATTTAGTAAAACGCTTCGTATAAAAAAGATTCCTTTTGTATAAACGTAAAATTCAAAGGGGTTTATACACCGTATAAAAGAAGGTTGTTTATAAAACAAAATATGCCTCAATGAAATGAGATTGAGACGAAGTCCCATACAAAGACGATATCCTTGGATTAAGAATAAATCAATTACATAATTATGTGTGACAAAATAATACACCAAATATAAGTGGATATTAAGTGTAAAAAAATCAGAGGTTATTCACACATATTCATAGAACGACATATTCAAGGAGTACAAGATTATCCCAAAAGAATCGAAATTGGGTTAAGAAGTTCCCTTGCAAATATTCGACAGCCTAATGGCGTCACTTCAAAATTCAGAAAAAGAGTTGATGAGAGATAAAAAGGGTATATCATCACTTGGACATAAAATTTAAATCAATAATTATATAGAAGAACATATCCCAAAATAATATTATGTGAATTAAAATACATAACAAAATCAGTCTTTTAAAAAGAGGAGGGTGAAAGGTTCCCTTACCGACATGGGTATCTTTCGAAACATACGCCCCGTGAAAGAAGGGCAATACAATATTGATGTAAATACTCATAAATGAAATAATATTACACAATGAGTAAAATAATGGTCAGTACATACACCACTCATCGGATATTTTGGAAAATGTAGCATAAATCTCACAGGAATATAAGTGAGATGAAAAATCCCTTACGAAAACTCAGCAGCCTAACATCACCACTTAAAACTTCCAAAAATGGATTGATGAGATCAAATAGGGTATCTCATCACATTACAATAAAATGTACAGAAAGAGGAATATAAAAGAACACCCCCCATCATAAAAAGAGGTGCTTTAAAGAAGTGACATAAAGGAGAGTACTTAAAAAGAAAGAGACAGGTCAGATCTCTTACGAAAATTCGGCAGCCTAACGGCGCCACTCAAAACATCCAAAATAGATTGATGAGAGAGAATAGGGTCTCTCATCATATGAACATAAAAATTATAGTAAGATTAATATAAAATAACATCCCAATAACAATATAGATGAGCTTTATAAGGAATGACATAAAAGAGTGCACTTAAAAAGAAAGAGAGGAGTAAGATCCCTTACCTCGGGTCCGACATGACTCGATCGTTATTTAACATCCTGAATAATAAACTTGAGTTAAATTCCACTTTATTAAGAACATATTTCTAGTTCATTATTCCTTTTATATCACTTATTGCCATGTTATAATCATTATGTAATCATTTAAGTTAATAATGATTGTTTTGTCGATATTTGGTTCTTAAGTCGAAAGTGGACTTCTTACAATTACATGTTGTTCGTGTGGTCAAATGTTCATTATATACAGAATTATATTCATGATTTGGATATCATATATATCATATATATCCAGAATATACTTTTATATATAATATTACATAATCGTTTAGAGGTAAGAAATGAAATGCACCATTCATGGAGACGGTAAGCCGTACATACGCATGAACGCTACTTTCATTTCTATGTAATATTAATGGAATTAAAACTAAAAGAGAGGTATTTATATTTTAATTCTAGAATTATATTCATCATTTAGATGTATCATTCATCATATATATCCATTATATACATGTACTTATAATAGTACATTACATTTGGGTATAAGAAATGAAATGCACCGTTCATCGAGACGGTATGCCGTACGTACGCATGAACGCTACTTTCATTTCTATTTCATATTTTTATGGAATGGAATAATAATGATATAGAGGTATATTTTAATTCCAGTATAAAATCATATATAATAACTTTAAATCCATCCTTTATACATCCCACATATGCCATTAACGAATCACATCATTTTGAGGGGGCAGTAGTCTGCACTTCCTTAAATTAAGATATCGCGTTTACCCATAATGGAAACCATAAAGGTATGCCCAAAAAAAAATACAGAAGCTTATGTACAACATAAACATATTATATATCATATATAAATATAGTGTCTTTTTAATGGCCACCTTTTAAAGTGTTAAAAGAATGTTGAACAATCATCGTTTCGAGAGGCCGAAATTTGCCATCCACGGAAACAGTATGTTCTTTAACCATTAGATGTGGGTGTGTGAAAGTGTACCTCGAATAATTCTTATAAAAACAAACTATTATATTGATATTATTGGAGTTGTTACAAAGAAATGAATAAAAAGAGTTTAGGGGGTTGGAGAAGCATAATAAAACAAAAGGACTCAAGTGAAGACACTACCTTAAAATTGGGTAACTCCCTTTGGATTGAGCTCAAAGGCTTCATTGGGAAGACTTCTTCCAAAAGTGAGGATTAAAGGAGTAGGAGAGGGAAGTGTAGAGACAAAATGGACATAGTTTGTCCGAGACAAAGGCTTTTGGAGTGTGGGTAATTAGGTAGAGGTGGGGGCCTTTTATAAGAGGAGAGGAGGGTCACTCTTGGAAGGTAATGAAAAGATACTTTATTTTAAAATGGTATTCATATTTAAGAGGTCCCACATTGATGTGTTTCAAGGATAAGGTGATAAGGGTTTGAAATCCACTCATCTAATAGGGTTTGGTCATGTTTAGGTCTTATATATTACATTATCTTTAAATTTTATTTAAATCGTTAAATAATGTGGTCATCGATGCATCATCATGATGTCATAAATAATTTGCTTTATTTAATATCTAAAAATTATAAAAAAAATACTATGATGTAGGAAATCTATTTATCTTTCCAATTAATATTTATAGTCAAAAATCTGGTTTGTATAACCCCATGTAAAAATTGTTTTTGTAAAACATTTCATGTTTGTCTCATTTTTACTTTAACTTTAAATAAAAAGATATTAATGTCATTTTCCGACCAAAGTGGCTTCTTGGGGTCCCAAAGTTGACCCATGGGTTTTCTTGGTCGGCCATGACACATCCAATGAGGTTAGGGCATGTGTAAATTTCATTTCATATTATTAAAACAATATTTTTACCTTAAACTGTACTAATTACCTCTAATCGTGATTAAAAACTTAATAAGTTACTATTCACCAAAAAATTATTTTTATCCCATTGAACCACATTTTACTTCTTAATGACAACCATGTATGTCGGATTTTTGAAATTCAAAACACAAAGATGGAAAAATTTCATTTAAATTGAAAAATCAGTTGTTATAAGTACCACTTAGTGGTTTCACTATTCATAAAAAATTGAAGTTTTTCAGAAAAATCTCAAAAATTCACCCTAAGATATATTTGATATTCCAAATTCAAAAATAAAGTATATTTTACAAAATTCAAAACATATAAGTCACATTAATTAATTTAATAATTAATTCCCGCTGTCAGAGCAAATAGCGTGTTTTTATGAAACAATAAGTATCAAAAGATTGCCACTAGTTTAAGTCTGATTTCAAAGTGAAATTAATTTCAACGACCACTATTGTATTTAATGGTAAAAATATATTCTAATTTCACTTTAAGACCAATTAAAAAGATAATCTAATCATATAAATAAATTAGATTAAAAAGAGTTTTTGAATTAAAATACAACATTTTACATTATTCATTAAAAAATGAACATTATCAGAAAGATACCAAAAAATTACACAAAGTAAATTTTGATGTCCCAATTCTTAAGATAATTTTTATTCGTTCCAAAAGGAAGTATAAGAGTGAACAAAACTATATTTAATGACGGTTCTCCATCAAAAGGCGATAAGTGACCCTTTAGTGAAAACTAGGGCATATACGCCTAAAATTGAATTCTTTCCGTATTTTATGCCTTTATCTTTTATTCGATAAATGTAAAAACATTTAAAAACATATATAGTCATATTTTAGTTATTTCTATCCATTCCCGCCAATACAACGGCTACATGTTAACTACCATTTAAAATAATATTATTTTATTATTAGAGTGTAACATAAGATTTCCAAGAAACTCGTTGTTGCGTGTTGGGTACACCATCGAGCATAGAATCCCCTTTGAAGTCATATTAATATTTTATTCACAAATATGGATAAATATTAAAAGTTTATATTCTTTATTTACCTGGTGTGTTACAATTTGAGTTAGTTTATAGTAATTTTAGATATATAAAATTTTTATTTAACTATTCACTATCTTTTACCCATCTCCTACGAGAATTTGCAAATTCACATAATACATAATTTTACCACTTTTGTGAGTGAAATTTTGAAAATCTGAGAGACACTGTTAATATCAAGGAGTAAAATGTGGTTCAATTCGATAAAAATATTTTTTGGTGAATAGTAACTTTTTACTATTATTTACCATAGTAAAAAGTAAATAGGGTAATTAAGGGTAAAAATGATATTATTATTACCCTACCACATGTCCTAATTCTATTGGCTAAGTATAATTCAACCAAAAAAACTTAGAAATAAAATATGAACATCTTTGGCCAACTTGGATTAGATTAGGAAATTTCTTATTATTTAATTCAAAGAAGAGTTAAAAGAGTTAAAACCAATGTTTAATAACTAAAACATTTTTAATATAGGGTTATAAATATGATAAATTCTACTATAAATATTAATTAGAAATATAAAATAATTTAATACATAATTTTAGTTTATTTATAATTTTTAGATATTAAATAATTTAATATATTTATGTCACAATGGTGATGCAGTAATTACCTAATTAATGAAATATAAAAATAATTGATATTATAAATATCAAAATAAATGTAATTTTAGACATTATATGAATATAAATAATTTTATAGGTTAAAATGACATGTTAGGATTATATAAATGAATTTCCTTCGAATTAATAATGTTACTAAGACTTTATCAAAAATAAATTATTAAATAGTCTCAAAATTGACATAAAGGAGTTTTTAAAACAAATATTATATTATTAATAGATATAATATTCCTAAAAATATATGGTTCAGACAAAGAACTTATATGATTATAGGTATGTCATTAATGAACCACTTTATGTTCTCTTGGTTGTTTATAGTATGGTTTTTAACCAAATATTACAAAAATACAAAGAGACATGGTAAATGTCAAACTAATTAACTAAGAGTTAAATCTAAAAGATAAGATTAATATAGTGACCCAAACATGTATAAAATCTATTTGTTGAGTGGTTTTAGACCCATATCTACATTAAAATTTAAATAATCTATTTTTGAGCCATAAAAAACAGAATTTGAATTTATTATAAAATAATACTTTAAATTTTTCCTAAAGAGCCCCCCTCCCCCTTATAAAAGGACACCACTTATAACCAATTATTCATACCATTAAAGCCTTTTGGATTGACCATACCCTGCCCAAATATCCTCTAAACTTCCCTCAATTTATCCTAGAGGACTTAGTTTGATCAGAAATCCCACATAAATAGCCCTTTTGATCAAATCAAAAGGAAGAACTCTATGAAGAGGTAATGTTTTCACCACCCTCTTTCGAGTTCCTTTCTTCTTCCACTTATTTTTTCTTTTCTTGTATCCATTATAAAATAATATCTCCAGTATATTCTATATATTGTGATGTTATTATAATTATGGTACATCAAAATTCATTATTCTATCCACCCTTTGAATGACATGTCACCATACGTGCCTATGTATGGCTTACCGTCTCCACATCATGGTGTAATTGTTAATCAATACATTATTATTTGGATGGGTATAATAATGATGTTTTTTTGATTTAAATAATAAATATAACATGATAAGGATGTTGTATATATGATGTACCATCCAATTATATATTATTTTAATATAAAAAGAATGATATTTTTTCTCGTGCATACGTACAGATTAACGTCTCCACGACACGATGAGATTCATTTCCAAGTTCACCATTCATCAACAATTATAAAAATATATATTACTAATATGTATGTCATATATGAAATAATAATGATACTAGATATATATATATATTTATATATGTAAGTATTTATGTACTTACATATATCTTATTTACTTAATTATGTTCTATACTATATGGAAACAGAAACAAAGTTTTTCGGTACGTACGGACTACCGTCTCCATAAATGGTGTTTTCCATTTCATATATACGTCTATTATACAAATTTATATTCTGAATATATATGATATATAAATGATTTTTATATTCTGGAAGTATTTAAATCATTATTTAAGTGATACAATCCTGAGTAACAAGTTAAAACACGTACCATTAAGAAAGTGATTATTACCCGAAATATTAATATAATATGGAAATTATTTTTAAATGGGCAGTATAAAGTAATAAAATTATATTGTATGATATAATAAATATTAATATGGTTCTTTTATAATTTAATAACATACTATAGTCTTTGTACAAGAGGTAAAACGTACCCTCGACTAAAGGAAATTGTAAGTTTAGGGGTTTTCATCTCACTCCTTATTCTCATGAGATTCATGACATATTTCCACATTTACCTTTTGTGTGTTGTATGTACTGACCATAATTGTATTCATTGTGTAATAAACATTAATTTAGGTATATTTACATATTCATTGTATGATACTTCTTTCCTGGGGTGTATGTTTCGTAAGTTAACAAATTGGTAAGGGTTAATTTCAAAATCTCTTTATTATCCAAGGTTGTTTTTACATAAGAATCTACTGGGACATATTTATTATACACGTCCATTTTTCTGGAAATAGTTTTCAAAATAATTATTTTAAGGGACTTTTTTACAAAAACATCATTTCTAATGTTTTAAATATTTATTCTTCTAAATCTTTCTTATTAATGTCTGTGTCTTCAAAATGTTTTTAGAGGATTTGTTTATATGGACATAATTTTTTTAAAATGTTAATTTATTTAAAAAGTTTCAAAGTGGTATGGGACAATTTTATTCAAAATTTACTATAAATGTCTTCCTTTCTAAATTGTGTGACTTTTAAATGTTTTCATGAAAAATGGGTATTTCTATTGAAGTGTTTTAGAGATCATTTTCTTCTATGTAAAAATACTTTAAAGGATTTTAAACTTGTTTTGAAGTTGATTTATCATGAAACAAATCTTTCATATTGTATTGAAGGTTCTGTGATATGTATGACTTTGGATGTGTTATTTTTATTCCATTCAAGGTTTATAATCAAATTATTGACATTTCGTATTATAGTTTTAATATGAATGTTTATGATATGTTTAAACATTTTCATATGAGAAATGTATTTGACTTAGTGAGTGACGAGTGGAGCCCCCTATAGCTCCTTGAGGCATTGGTAGGTATCATGAGACAAATAGACTTGGAATTGGCCGAGGCCTTTTCCCAATTTTGATTTATGGTTTTGGCTGAGGCCTTAATCAATTTTAGACCTCTTTTCCAAGGCCTTGAAAAAATGTTTTATAATGTCTGGGATTATACATTCCCTCATTATGGAAATAATATTGATGGTTCATGTGGTCATGTTCCTAGAAAAATACCCATGAATATGTTTTATTATGGAATTATTTACTCAGCTCATATTCTTTCCATAAAAGTATTCATGTTAATTATTGGTAACGAAATGTGGTTTCAATTATTCTCCATGATTAATATTTATGTTATCTTCCTCCATATTGCTTAACCTTACTGAGCGTTTGACCTCACACCTTTCTATGTTTTATTTTTTCCAAGATTCCAAGAAGTGTATTATGATTGATATGCAGGGTTAAGCTAAAGGGAATAATGGAATTCTCAATGAATAATTTACGCTGTGTTTTATGTTTGAAATTGGAATTTTATGTTAATGTATGTAATCTATTTTCCAAGATTGCTAATCCAATCAGTCCTTCAGGATTTGATTCCTTGTAGTCATGCAAATTTATTAAATTAAAGCACCGACTCTGGGAAACTGGGGTCGGGGCGTTATATTCTAAGAGAATATGAAGATATATTATGAAATATAAATAACATTAAAATAATATTTTTTAGAAACTGTTGTTATTATTTGATCATGGTTGATGATTTTTTTAATGTTAAAAATGAATGAAACTGAGACCACATTATTAAGAATGATACCTCCCTTTGAGAAACCACTTTTATAATATACGAATTATATTCATAGGAATTTCTTATAATTTAAATATTAATATCAGTCTTTTTTATTGAAATAATTAAGGTAATTAGGTATAAATTATATGAAAAAAACTCTTGAACTATGGAGGGGAGAGGAGAGGTGGAGTCATTTTTTATGTGGGTGAATGGACCATCTTTAATTTTTTGAATAAAAATTTATATTTTTATCTTATTCCAACAAAATGGATCTAAAATGGTACATTATAAAATATTATATGATATGGGGTTTTAAGAATTATATAGAATATAATTTAGTTAATTTTTTATGACACAATAACCCTTATATATTTAGTTTAATGCACTCTAGAAATCTGTATCAACCAAAATAGAGATAAATTTTTTATAGTTTTATTCATAATTATTAAGAAATAATGTGAAATTATTTCCTAATATTAATTATAATTATTGAATACTTTTTTAAATTTTATCAATTCAAATTCATAGATGTTGTAGAATTTTATATAATATTTGTCCCACAAACGCGACAAAAACGTATTTCAAAAGATAAGGTTTTCATTATTAGTAAATAATTTAATATAAAAAAATAAATATATATTATAATAAAAAAATTAATTAATAATAGTAAAATTTATCTAATGGTACATTTAAACCCATTTTAAAAAATGTGAATTTTTTAAATGAGTTAAAATAATAGATAATATATATTAAAAATAGCATTTTCAAAATTCCTTGCCAATATAAGCTACTTCAAAAAATTATAAAAAAATTATAAAAAGAAGATTTTTGAATGTGGTTTTAAAATATTGAATTTTTCTTATAAAAAAATTTTTCTTATATTTTGAATTTTATTATTCAAAATAGCTCTGAAAAACATAATGAAACAACCTTCTAGAAAAATACAATTTTAAGAATAAAATTGATTTATCTTTTTCACATAATTATAAAACTTATTTATTAAATGATAAATGATTTCACTGAATATCCCTTATATGTTCATTTCAATAATATCATTCCCCATATGTGACTAATTTATTTTATTATGATAATAAAACAGTACCATTATAAAGGATGTTTATTCAGAAAAAACATTTCTGATATTTATAAATTATTTTTATTTTTATTTTTAATAAATTGATTACTAATAAATTTATACATGTGAAAAACCTATAATAGTTACCATTTAGTTATTTATATTCCATAACTCTAATTTAATTGATAATTTGGTATGTGACAATAAATTTCATTTCATTTATACTCTATGTACTGTGGGTGAGAGGATATCATATTGATTATGTTTCCATAAAAATAAATATATCATAAAACCATTGGGTATTACATCATATAGAAAACCTATATTTGAATTAATCATGTAAATTCATTCCAAATCCACTAGTGAATATTTTAACAAAAAATATTTTCTTGAAAGTACCATACAAAATATTGATAATAACACACCAGGATCCTAACTCGGAATAGAGATGGTCCATATCCACTATTAACATGGGCTAGATAAATCATTTAATCCATTCCATCCAGCACTCTTTAATGTCATAGAGGATTATCCATTACCTAGTTTATTGACACTTGTTTTGTATGGATCGACTACTAAGTCCCTATTCCTATAACATGTCATAATTCAGCTGTATAAAACTATAAATCCTTAGAAATAAAATTCTTGAAATGAATAGAATGGTCACACTAGTAAGATGTATTGATTTAAACTAGATTTTATTTGATAAAGTGTGTCATTCCCCTATAATAATATCAACTAGTTTGGTCACTCCCCACAGAAGGAATGAAAAAATTGCACCTCTTCATTGGCTCTGAACTACCACACTGGAAACCAAGAACTAAATTCCACTTATAACACCATGAATGATAAAATTTATCTTTATTGAGATGGCACATGTGAGTCCATTAATTTATAGATGAATACATGAAGTAATATAATCCTCAATTTCGTTCTATTTCATTAGTTCGTTTTAATTAACTATAGTATATGTCATCATATCAAACATACTGAGCTTTTTCCTCATCTATGGTAAATGGAAAATCTCAAAATTCTATACATTCCATATTTTTCTATACTAGTATATTCGGAATGAAAATCGACTCTCTAAATCATGTAGATCTTATAGACATATCACCCCCCAATCAATATATGTGAACTCTTGAAAATGGTCCACCATTATAGAATTCATAAAAAATTCATTGTGGAAGAAATCCTCAAAGGTTTCCAAATTAATTTCTTCTTTCCTACTAGCCTACATGAAGACATCAATCCATGGTATAACTGCATAATGAAATATATTGGTCATAATCATCACTTTTCAACCAATTATTATCTCTACTAGTACAAAGATCCTTTCAATGATACATATATAGTACTTTTTTTCTTGATGGTATCCATTTACCATAATTTAAGATGAATTCTATAGAATAATTCATCATCATAATTGAATATTATCATTTTACCCTCATGGAATCGTCCACCCTGAACAACCATCTTTCTAATGAGTCCCAACATGATCGGTTCTATGGGATTACCAATCGGAGAAATTCATTGATATTACTTGGTTTCATCCTCCTATATTCAGTGTGTTCAAACTGGCTACAGAATTTATATTTATTTTTAATTTCACAAAAATATATGAAAACCATTCAAGAAACCCAACAACACAAATCGGAATATCATAAACCAATAAAGAACATATTGTTTTTCAGATTAATTTTTACCTTAAGAGGTATCCCACAAGATCAAGTATCAACCCCATGAAAACTATCCATAACCCAAAGATGTGTATCCAATACCCACACATAATTCAATACCATATATATACACAGAATCATACAATACTACAATGAAAAAAATAATGAAAAAAATAATTCATCAATGAAAAATTCATAATTTCAACATGAATTTAATTATTCTTCATTTATTCAATTAAGGAAATTTTTATATATAGATTGAAAATCATGAATGTGTATCATGATTATTGAGTTCAAACTAAATCCCATAAATTAGTATTTCAACATATTTTTCACCACAGAAGATGAATTTAGTCAATGGTTACATAAAAAAAATAGTAATACACAACGTTGTGGAAACTCTATGGTCTAATATAAAGTGTGTACAATCACAAAAAGAGTTACGCTAATAGAGTCCCAATCAATAAATATCATGTCTTACATAAACAAGAACAAGGGATAGAGGAAGAAGACATTATTGAATCTATCCCCCTAATAATAAAATGTAATAGTTGGACCCCACCGACACATGATTCACCACATTGAGTGCGCACCCACATTCCTGAAAGGGTCATAAAACTAAAGAATTTTACCATTTGAAAATAAATATTATTAAAATTTTTCCCCTCACTCACACACACCCTGGGAAACTTCATAGAATTTCACACATATTACCTACAAATTTATTGAAAACCTCCATAATAATCAATATATAATCAGGATGTTTCCTGAAAGAAAGGTGAACATTTTTAAAAAGTATGAAAACATTTTTCCTTTTAAATCATTTATCTATTTTGTGGTAGCATTAATAAAATTTAGATGAAAACACCATCATTATGGACCCTATGATAAAAAAATATGTAGTTCCAAAACACATTTGGTTGGGTTCCACCTCCAAATTTATTTTTTAATAACTCAAGCCAAAACACTAGGTTCGATTAAGAGTGATACATTATATGATTTATGCCTTCCCTGTATGATATATGCTACTATTTTTTAGTGAGTATCTAATCCATTCAGTTGTAGACTATACACTCAGTAGTTTGATATATGATAAAAATATATAGATACAACAAATAGACATCATCATATGAATAGAAATTTTGCAATGCATTTAATAATATGAGAAATTAAATCGTCCAATGATGTAAAAAATGAATTATAGAAATATATACAAAAAATAAAAATGGATAAAATTTATATGATAAAATAGAAAATAAATGTCACATGGGAAATATTTTTCAAAATATATCTTGAAATATATTCATCTTAATTATCTATTAACTCATCCATCCCCCCATTGGTCCCCTATCATTTACTAGATCTCCATCAGGAAATATACAATAGCATTAAAATTATTGCATAGGGTCTGAGTTTAAGACTCAGTAATACACAACCAATTGACCAAAACATCATATAATAATATATAAATTTACATTACATGAACATTGTATTGGAAAAAAAATAAAAAACAACATCTCACACAAGTACAACACACATGGAAATACCTTTGAGATATGATATACCAGCTTTATCACTAGACTAGATTGAATGTGACCAGTCATGTATGATTCATTCCCCTTCATAAAAAGACAGTTCACAAAACCTGTCTGACACATCCAATGTGATGGGATAAGTAACCCATATTCCAATAAAAATCTATCATTTCGATTTTAAATAAATATTTTAGGATTAAATTAATAATACATTTTGAAAAAATTAAAATAATTGTACTAAACAACTTATATTACATAGGTTATATGGTCTATTATGAGTAGGATTATTTTTTTTATATTACATAGTGGTACAGTGTATTTTTCATAGTTTTTCTAGTGGAAAACATCATTTTCAATTGTTACATATGGGTAAACAACTTCTGTATAAGGGTAGGGTATTTATAACTGTCAGTGCATAAATGTCTCATCTAGTTTATAAAGGCCACATAAAGGTATTTAATCCACTAAATAAAATAATGTTTAAATTCTTAAAGGCTATGTATGGGTTCATAGGATTCACATATGTGTATGTGTGGTTTTTTTGGTTATGTATGGTTATGTCATTAATCATTAGTGATTCATGAATATACCTATAATTTTTAATAAGGGTATTCCACATGATAAATATATTATATAATGTAAATATTAACATGGTGTAATAGTACACCTTTATTGAATAATTGATAGACAAGACCATGTAAATGTATAAACACATTATAAATACCTAGGTATGGGTAAACCTAGTACTTTATAATGTTAACCTAGTTTTAATAATGGTTAAATATGTGTAACATGTATTATTTATAATGGTATAATGAGCTATGTAATGGGAGTTAGTCAATGTCAATGGTTGTGTAAGGGTAACCCCATACCCCTAAAAGACATATAATGACTATATAAGTGTAAAACCATGGTACACATACACAACACCCTCTATGGAATTTTTTTTATTAAACCCTAATTTATTATCATATACCTCTTTGTCTATAGATTTTATATGTATCATTATTTTTAAAACAACATAAATATTTTGAACTGTCATTATAGACATAGTTAATGGATTTAACTATTATTTGAATTGTTATTAATTTTATCCATTCAAGAATAATTTACAAGGAAAATATAATGGATATTTAAATATTTTAGCTAAAATAATAAAAAATATATTCCAATTTCTTTCTGAAAAAATTTCCTAAAACATTATGACTTGATATATAGATATTCTCCAAAGACCAGAAATTACAATAATTTCTTTATTTGTGGTCAGGGAATCTCTTATCGATCAATATGAGTTATTTTTGTGGGTATCAGTAATGATAGAACACTCACCCTACCCCCACTATTATTAGGTCCACTTTTTTAAAAGGGAATTTCAAAATATTTATTCATATTCATCTAAAAAATTTTCCTAAAATAATTCCGATATTTTGTTATTGTAAACATTCTTTAAAAATCATAATTAATTATTAAATTATAGGAACATAGAGTTATCAAATAATACTACAAAATAAATATCATTATTATCATGGATTATTCAAGATAATTAAAATATTTTTTCTTGGTAAATTATAAATATTATTAGAAAAACATTATTAATCATGTTTTATAGATTAAATAGATATTCTCTAAATTATGGATGATAGAGAATGTTGTTAACACTTGTTTTGGTATCAAAATTTTTTGAAATAAAATATTTTGAATTCATTCAAGGCATCGTTGCTGAGAAAATTACTCTAAAAACACACATATGTAATTCAGTTGATGCTTCCTGGAAACCCCAAATAATTATTTTTCATCAAACATGATCTATGACTCTTATTACAATAATTCATATCATATAAGGGTACATGGAAAGATTGTTCGGTGTGTGTGTGTGTATGTCTATATTATTGTGATACCAATGATTGATGTTTTTCATATGTGGTTTTCATTTTTATCTTTGAGAAAAAAATAATTTATTTTTCATATGGTTATTTTAATACTATACATATTTCAGGATATTTTTTGATGATTATTTCATCATCATATATTGATGTTTACATGTAAATTTTTTTTATCAACAATAAATATTATTAGAGCGATATGAACTATCCTCTTGTGACTATGATATTAGATAATTTTAATTTTCATGTGTGTGGTCTATCAATTTTTAGGGATTAACCAATCATATCTTTCTAAAGATCATATCGAGTAGGAGAATTTTCCAGACATTGTATTTTACATTCCATCCAATAAGGAGTTATAGAAGTTATATTTGGTTTATGAGGACCAAAAATATCTTTGGTGCATGTGTCATATGATTTTTTCTATCTATACCCAACTAAATTACGTATAATTTACCAGTACATCATATAAATTGATGTTATGGGTTTTTGGTGGTGTTCTATGAAATCTTATGCTCACTCCCTAGTCAGTAATTTCAGCAGCCTTGTTGAATCCATGTAACGGTGATAGGACCATGTAGTTCATAGATTAGTAGAGGGAGTAGGCTGACATAAATATTTCATGATGATGTTTGAGTAGGACCTTTAATACTACAATAATTTTCGTCCATAAATCATACCATTGATATTTGTGTTTTTTGTTTATATGACATTAATGTCATATTATTTAATATATTCTTGAGGAGGAACCGTTTTATATGTGTAGTGGCACTACGTGGGTTGAGATATAGGATTCACAATGTTGACATCATTATCTAGGGGGGTGAATGTCACACACCATAATGTCAAATGAGAAAACAATATGTTTTCATACACATGTCAATAATAGAATATATTAATGTCAAGATCAATTCAAATTATATATCCAAATTTTATGATATTTCTCATAGAGTAGTGATCATGATTTGTGACCACCAAATAATTTTCTCTGGAATAGTGTGAATTAGAAAAAAACACACTAAAAGAAATATTATTTTATTATAGGGTTACTAAATTTATTTATGACCCACATAGATATGTGGGTGACCCCCTGATAGGGGAAAAATGTGTGTTTGGGGAATATGAGGTTACTACGGGGAAGATTTCATATAGGTGGTTACAGAGGAATGTAATATAATGTAGGTATTTTCATCATTACATCGTGGTTTTGATGAAATTAAATAGAATAATATCATTATACTATAATGATGATGTTTATATTAAGTTTATATATATAAGGATCTTATATAGGATACATTTAAATAGATTTAGAAGGAGAATAAAAAAATAATAGGGATTGTCTTTATCTTTGGATTGTTTATAATTAACGTTCGATGTTCATTCATGGAAAATAATATGTTACTTAAAGTATGTATGTAATAAATTCACATGATATTAATGTGTCTTAATTAGATATACATGTGATAATTATATAGAAAAATTAATATCTTAAATTTTCTATTTTGACAGATTGATATGACGATGGTCGTAGATGATTTAGTATCTATGTAACTTATATTCTAATAGATGAATAATTAAATTTCTAGAAGGATGTTTCTATCATATGTATATTCAATAATTGAATTTGGATTTTATATTCAATATTTTCATTACACATTTTCTTGGATTACTGAGAGGATGTTATTCTATATTTTTAAATATTCATTTTTTAAAAAATTATCCTCATATAAAATAATTCTATAATTTGTTTTATATTATAAATACATGAGACGTATAAAATTAAGAAAAATAATGTGTTGAGTATGACCGATCATGTATATATTATTTTAAATCGCATATGAATTTCACATACTAGATAAAATAATATATAAAATATAGTGTGAGACTATTGAATTTTTTTAATATAAAATATGTAATCTTATGAAATTAAAATTGGGGTAGAAAATAATTGTTTACCGGAGAAGGTATGATTTTTGAAATATTTTTTGTCTCAATAAAAATATTATATCAAGTTAATAAGGTTTATTAGTATTTGTTTTTAAGTACATGTAATTAAGGGATTGATAAAATATTTAATATTTCCAATCATTGGAAGTATTATCATGATATTGTGTATGTGATTGATTTGAGAGATAATGGAATAATATTAGGAAACACTTTTTTAGAGAGTCCCATTCAAATTTAGGTTCAAAGAGAGAAAATCACGAGGGAATGAGTTATTCTGTAACGTCTTTATTTTAATAAACATAGTTGAGAAGAGTAAAAAATTATAAATAGAATTATATATAAATATGTAATAGGATAAACTTGTTCATAATTTTTTAAATATATCAAATTTAATGGAAAAAAGGATGATGTTATAATATTTTAAATATCATATTTGTCTTATTATGATTAAAATTATGAGATTTTATGAAGTACTATTTTTAAAGATTTATATAATGCAAAGATGTGAAATTTTATTGTATCATGTTATATGAAATTGAAAGGGTTAATTTTTATTTCATGAAATTAAATGGAAAAACAAAATTTTATTATTCTTTATTGTGAATTTTTAATAGTTTATTAAGATTCAATACGATGTATTTATCTCTTTGTAGATTGTTTGAGGTTTTACCAGGTAGTTTTTATTTTTTGGTAATAATATTTTATAACAATTTTGTGTTATATTTTTTGTAATTAATTTATTTATATTGACTAAGTGAATAAATAATTATGTGTATTATTATAAACATTTTCCTAAATTAAGAAATAATATTATAATAATATTCCATTTTTAGTAACATGATTCAAGGTCATGTCAACATATTAATAAGGGGTTTTGAATGGAAAGTCAAATTGCAATTATTCAATATTTAAAGAAGATACATATTATACTTTTCAAAATACAGGATATTGAATTATATTTTGAATTATATTTTAATGTAAATATGTCATTGATATATTAATCATGTAAAATAAAGAGGTAATGAAAAATAAAAAGATAAGATGAATAAACTATGGAGAATGAGGAATGGAAATCATTTTTGAAATTGAGTCTGATATTTGAGAATCAAATTTATTAAAAAATTATGGAAATTATTATGATTTTCTTATTTTATTATAGATAGATTAATAATTGAAATCATAGTTAAGTATTATGATAATATTTTGATATTTATAATTGTTGGAAAATAATAAGATGATATGAATAATGATATATGTTAAAAATATATTCATTTCAATTATTTTCAATAATGATTGTTTTGTGTATTATAGATAATGGATGATTATGAAATGTTATTAGAGAAGTATTAAAATTTGTGAATGATAAATAAGATATACATATTATAATAAATTTTGATCTGTAAATTAATTTTAATTTATTTATAATTATGTGGTTTAACCATAATTATTATTTAATAGATTTGATGATGATTAGATACTTATTTTTGTTAAAAATAAATAAATCATGTTATATAACATTTGTAAGGGTCCATATTATATTCAATGAAGTCCATTCCAAATGACATAGACATTTATCCACATTTATGAAATTTCATCTACATAGTAGTACATCATTAGATGGTGAGGTCATGAGATTAACAAGTATCATGCCCTGAATTTTGGGGATATTGTATACAAATATGGAGATTATATTTCATCCCCTGAGATATACAGGGGTTATAAATATTTCTAAATGGGTTATTCCATGTTATGATTTGGGGCATGCTAATAAGTTACAATTTTAGAACTACCAATTCCCTTATTCAAATTTTCAAAGATATGTATTGAAAAACATGCTAGGAGATTTAATAGATATGATGATATATGAATTACTATTATCTGATAAATTAATGAATTAGATATGAAATAGTAATATGGAAATAAATATGTTATTAATGAATAATTTCTAAAAATATGTTCATATTTTACATATTGAGAAAAATATAAATTCCTTAGATATTTAGAATGTTATTATTCTATTATTTAAATCATATAGAACTATATATTTCCTTTATTATATGGTCTAATTAAATTTGGAATTTGATTAAAAATTCTCATGTAACTTTATTTATTTCATTTAGATAACCTAGGTGAGTGATAGAGTCAATTATTGCTAGATGAATCCATTTTAAACACTTGCCAATATTAAAATATTATAGTGAAAATTTAGTTAGATTACTGTAGAAGAATGTGTTATGGGATGATTATGATTCAATTGGATGTTATGTTATTATTGAGGATATATTTTTTAAATTAGTATGGTCCATATGAGTGGGAAATATTTTGACCATAATGTTTGAGTATACTATGAATGACCATAAAAAAGCCATCATTTTCATAATAAAAACACGCATTTATTATTTCAATAATTTTTTATCAAAAATAATTTTAGATGGCCTTCTAAAAAATTTTAGATCGATATGGAAATGTTATAATATAATTTTTCAAATATTATATGAATTTAATACCTGAAAAATATTAAAATATTGAAATATGATATAGTGTACTATCTAACCAAACATATTAAAAAGATAGATATATATGTTTTATGCTTTAAATATGTTTGGAAAATAAATTTCATTATCTACATAATTGAAAAAATATTCTAAATGCCATAAAAAATAATTTTACTACATAAAATTATTAGTTCTGTAATATCCTAATACATTTAGATGTTGAAAAAATATATGATGTTAGTACTACATTAGATGAGTTTAATTCGATGATTAATAATGAAGATATCATTATGAATTTCATGTTAGTAATGAAAATTAGTGGTCTCAATAAATTAAATTTCCAAATGTAAACAGTCATGAATTTATATATTTTAAAGGATATTTAATTTTCTATATAGAGAATATCAAAATATGAAATCATATCAACTAAAAAATTAGTCTAAATTTGAAAAATGTACTTTTTTAGTTATAAGCATTTATAAAATATTACGAAACTAGAATTATCTAAAAACCATTAATAATATATATCAACTTGTTTGCAGAATTACAAATTTTTAGTCTTCAACATTTATTCCATATTTACTCTTATTATTCTTACATAAAAAAATGAACAAAGTTTCATCCATCTTTTATATCACTCCATAATTATCAATTTTATTATCCCATAAAAGATGTCCCAATTGAATAATTATAGAAAATGGTTACATTAGATATAATCAATGATTATCTATATGACATTGAAACAAGATATAAGACAATACACATATTTTAGACATATTATTTATGATTTATTAAATAAGGATACAGAAAACCAAATGAAAAAAAATTACTAGACTATTATATAATTTTAATTACATTTATATAGAAATAACCTTAAATTGGCCTATAATGATATTTTTTAATTATCCATTACATGATAAAAATAATTAAATAAACTGTGAATTATAGGTAGGATAACATGTGGATGTAAATAAGAAATGGATTAACTATATATCCCAATAATAAAATAAGAAAATATTAAAACATAATAAATTAATATATGTGAGCTAAGAAAAGTAAAATTATGACATAGGTTGATATTAATCAAAATCAGTATCATTTATTCTTAACAAAAGGGGAAAATAGCATGGACTTATGAAAATATGGAAACAACAAAAAACATGACACCATAAGAATATATTATGTCTAACAACCAAAAAAGAATTACATAGTCATCATAATTTAACCACCCATGCAAAATACAAGGACTATAATGAGGTAAAATCATTATCCAAATATTTTGAGTGATATATAATAATTAGTCTCATTATTACATTCATATTTAGTATATTCAGTTATTTTCTGAATAGATCATAAAATATAAGAACCCATTTAATGAAATTTAATACCAAAATAAAGTAAATTGGATTGCATAAATAAATTTACCAATAAATATGGTATAGGTATATTGAGGTGAAAACTATAGTATGTAAATGAGAGTGGGTATTCACAGAACAATGCTTTGGAACAAAAATTCATGGAATAATTTTGATATCATAACAGTTGTGCAAAAAGGATCATGTATGAGATTAAGGAGAGTTAATATAGGTCTCTTATTAAATTAGAATCATATGGACTGAAATGAGTGTTTATAAAATTTTAACCAAATTGAAACCAAAAGGATTAATAAAATGAAAATACTTTGTTTTAAATGAATAGTAAGATAAACCCTTACCACGAGAGAGTAATTATAAAATCATGAGTGAATCATACTATAATCATGAAAAAATAGTGGATGACATTAGATAGACATAGATAGGGAGTATATGTTAATGTTAAATGTGTTTTTAGTGATTCTTAAATGGGGGAAATATTTATAGAAAAATTTTGGGGTATTATTTATTAATTTCTAAACATAGTTTTTGGTCTCTATGTGATAAAATATTTAAAACCAAAAACATTCCCAT
Organism: Viscum album; assembly: GCA_963277665.1. Lineage (NCBI taxonomy): Eukaryota > Viridiplantae > Streptophyta > Magnoliopsida > Santalales > Viscaceae > Viscum > Viscum album. The sequence continues at coordinate 1,245,630,779 of OY728138.1, forward strand.
GGTTTTTCCCATGTATTATAACAAATAGGGGTTGAATTCAATATTTTATATGTATAAAAAATAATATTCTAAAAATAATATCAATAATTTTGTTAAAGGGAATCATATTCATAGATAATTTATTTTAAAAGATTAAAAAATATTGTAATTATAGGATTTATTAATATATTGTAATAGTAATAAAATTTCATCAAAAAAATTCATTAATGGATAAATCTAGTTGTGGACACTAATTTATTTTATACTATTTAATTCAACCCTTTTTAGAAATTTTGATTTCATAATACCTTTCATACATTTATAACCTATTTTGTTTTAATAGAAAAAATTGACTATCTGCAAAAATTTAAAAAAATTAACCTATGGATAATTGTGATGTACTAATTTCTAAAATAAAATTTATTTTAAGAATATAATTTTATAAATCATTGAATTTAAATTATTAAATTATAATAAATATATACATTAAAATAATATTTTTTACTAGACTAACCAAATATGAACTCATATTAAAATTACATTAGGCCTCATTTTCATATTTAATCATTTATATTTAGATATATTATAATTTATAATTATATTTCATAAAAAGAACATGTATTTCAAGATTTTATAAATTTATCAAAATTCATGTTTCAATTTGAAATATATTAGTTCCAAAATATTAATTGTTAATTCCTCATATCAGAACATTATGTTTATCAAACATTTCATATATTCATATATTTATGAATTAGTAATGAAATTGAAATAATTCTTATTATTCATTTATAAAAAATAATATATAAGAATTCATTATATGAGGATCTATATGAATTTAATTTTGTTAATCAATCTTACACCCGAATGGTAAGGTTTATGATTGAGGTAAATTATTTCAGTTGTTCGAGGAATAATTTTAGGTCATCATATTGATAAGTTTTAACTTCATAAATAAAAATTTTCACTCATGTTTAGGTTATTGAATATTGTCTTGGTATTGCTTAAAGTAAATGAGTATGGATACCATCTACATTAAAACCTCCTTAAAATGGGATTCATAGGGTATGATCACCATGGTGGACTTCGAAACATATTTCATTTATGCCAGTTATACATTTTAGAAAGACCTTTATTTATATTAATCATAATGGTTAATATATTATTGATATATTTTCAATGTTAATGATCCTTAATGTTATAAAATTTATGGAAAATAAAGTATTTCCATGTAATGAATCATATTTTTGTGGTCTATTATATTGTAAAAATTGAGTGTTTGGGGTGATCTTTGATTCCATGGTAGTTCATTTTAATAGTCATCCAAATTTCTAGTTTTTTCTATCTTTAGGTCAGGGGTTGGTAGGCTAAGGCAGTAGTAGGTCAGGGCTTCCTTAAGTTGATGTTTTTGTCAGTTCGAGGGGTTTTTTAGTTTGGGTGTCTCTAGTTCGAGGAGTCAGAAAGTTAGGGCGTCAGTAGTTTGAGGGCGTCAGTTATTGAGTGAACGGTAGGTTAGGGTGTCTGTAGGTGCAGGCGTTGGGAGGTCACAGTGTCTGTATGTCGAGGAATCAATAGGTCAAGGTTCTAGAAGGTTGAGGGAATCGGTATCTCAAGCCGTCAGTTGGATGGGGTGTCATTAGGATGAGGGGTCGTTAGGTTGATGTCGTCTATAGGTAAAGGAATATGTAAGTCAAGGCATCAGTGAGTTAGGGAATCACTAAGTCAGGGCATTGGGGAGTCAGGGAGTTTGTGAGTCACGGCGTCGGTGAGTCATGTGTTTGTAGGTCATAGTGGTGGCTCATCATCGATATCTCAACATCAATAGGTTAGTTTCATTGATTTGCTGTTAGTGGCTCATTTTTGGTGTCCCACAATTGGTGCCTTATGGTTGGAGACTCACTCTTCAGTGACTCATTTCTAGTTTTTCCTAGTTTTTTCCATTTCACCCATATTACATTATATTTGATGTAAATAGAGTTTAATTCCATGTTTGAATGTTTCTAAAATAATTTTAAAGTATATTAATTATATTTTTAATATGCTAACGATCTGGGGAATTAAATATAGTCATAAAACGTGTTGTTGGACATGATCTGGATTTAATGGCCCTTGAATCCATTACTTATATATTGATATAGAACCTGATATTTTTATGTCAGAAATTATCTTCCCAGTTTTTGTGTTTTTTCACATAGTGTTCCCAGATCTATCATTTCCTGTTGAGTCCAGTGTTGTGTCATTGTCGTCAATCATGTTTTACTTGGAGTCTCCACTCACACGACCCCCATGTTTAGTTTTAAAGAGGAGTTGTAGTTTCTTTTTGAAATAGGAAGGGATTTCGTTTTTATCTATCATTTAATTCTATATCTATCAGGGTGGGTATAATGATGCCTCATTGTGGGAATGGATAAATCCAAATTTAATGAAGCTAAATAATGTAATGAATGAGTTTCTAGTAATATGATGTTAATCACATAGTTTTATATATTATCATTGATCAATGTGTGAATATTATGAGTTGTATAGTTTTGAAAATCAAGGCCATTAGTGGTCTCTATTTGTGAACATATATGATCTGTGAATCACTATTGCAAGAATTGGATTCTGGTTAATCACGTACATTTGTATAATTAAAACTATTCTTTAGGGTTGAACTTATTCGATGAAAACCCCAATTTTATCAAGTGTAATTAAACCCCGAGTGCTATTAAATATGAATAAAATTTTCTTTGGGCATGGTTGTGTGCTATGTGTGGTTATGATTCACATTTCACTTATGTTGGTAGTGTAGTTCTATGGGAACAATGTTTATTTCTGTGTAGTAGGGTTGTGGTTTTGGTGGTGGTGGTTATGGGATTTGTGGATAAGGTAGTGCAGGAGGTGCCATGGAATATTCAGTTGAGATATTCATGGATTGTGAAATTTATAGCCTTATATAAAAGTGGGAAAACTTGTAGGTGGTGTTATGGCTGGTGGATAGTGTTGTTCAGTGGGATGTCAATCTGATTGTGTGTTTTTTGTGTTACTGAATCTGTTGTGTAAGGATATGGTTGGTAGTTTCCCATGTAATGATAGAATGACATAGGAAAAATACTTAATAAATAATTATAATTGTTTAAATGAAATGATATGGGTTGGTATTTTGGTAGTTGTTTTTGTGAGAATGTGCATAGTGGTTTAGGAGTAAGAGATATTATGTGTTGGATGGGGTTTTTTTGGAGACCCATAGGTTGGTACGAGTGTTTGTTAACTGATATATATACATGTAGTTCTTTCTTATCTCTATAAACACCAAACTTTTGCTGAGAACTACATGTCGAATACCCCCATTATTACAGGGGAAGGAATCCTTCCAAGTATCATGGTGGGAGGATGTGTGTATGGTTACATACATTACAATCCTCCCTCTTATAATATTTTATCACCCAAGACTCTTTGAGGAGGCTGTATTGGCTTGAGGGTTAATACTTGATGGATGGAATGGGCTGTTTGAGAGGTGTTTTTTTCCCAGGTGTCTTCAGAATGGGGCCCATGTGTTTTTGGGTGAAACATGTGGTGATTGGGGCCCAGGTGTCTCCGAACAGGATGTGTTCAGTTTGTGGCCAATGTGTTTGAGGGAGGGTTGTGGCAGCTGGTCTTGTTGAAGACTGTGGTAGCGTCAAAATTTACACAATTAGGGATGATAGTTAACCAGTTGGAAGTGGTGTGGGGTACCCATATACCGATGTGCATACAATTTTACTTTACCTGTCTTTAATTATTTGGAAATCATGCCTTGGTTAGGTTAGGGTTGATAATATACCTTGTTATGTGCATTTCAGTTTATGTTGTTTTCTCATAGGACAATTAATATGCTTCTGCCACATTTTGACACGTGAATTTGGTTTTTCCCTACTAATTATACATATATTCTCACCCTATGTATATAAAACAATTTTCAGGTTTCTAGGTGGATTGTGTGGATCGTGATGGTCCTTATATTCTCAGACTTTGGGGGAATTTTTTGTGTCAGTACATAGTTTTATTTTGGTACTTACAATAGTGATTTAATTTTATTTCTATATATTGTACATTAAACATTAATGTGGGTAAGTTTTTGGTTTCGTTATATATATATTCATTGAAGTTGTTTGTGGTTCATACATATTATCTCCCAATAGTGGTGACAATAAATAGGTAATTCATTTTATTTTTGTGATATTTATATACCCTTTGTGTTGGTCACCTCTCTTTGGCCTATTCATGGAAGGAGTACAGGGAGAGTATCCCCCCATTATCTACAGGAAGGATGGTTGGATCACCATTCTTTCCCTTCCCTCATCTTGAAGGTGGAGAGTCGTGGAAGAATGGTATTAAAGGTAATAGTTATGATGTAGGATAAATTTTAGAGTCATGCATAGTGATGAAAGCATTGTTATGTAGTGAAACCTTGTAAGCTGATATTGGTTCATAAGCCATGAAATACGGGATGGGAAACAAGATTTTAGGGGCCCCATGATCCAATAAAAAGAAGATGAGCTTACCAAATGACCAAGTGATGATACACTGATTGTGGTGTAGTTAAACATTAATGGTACATGCAACATGATTAATTGGTTTCGTGTTTGTTGTGAGAATATTTATGGAAATTAAAGTAAACAATTAGTTAAAAGGAATCTAAAATAAATTTCATGCTACTTTGACATAGATTTTCTTAATTTTCCATTTTTCTATATCTCTGAGATGTCGCTCGCATGTAGTAAGAGTGGTGGAGGGTCAGCAAGATTCCCCATTTGATTAGTGGATGGTGATCCTAGTGGAGGGTATGAACATTGGTAGGAGTTGATTTGTTATTTTAAACAGAAGGTTATGGGAATTTATGAGTACAATGTCTCGAACGTAGAGATAAAGAGATGGTTCGGGGATCCAATTATCTCTTTTATCTTGATCGGGTCTCCTATAGATTACTGTGTTCTTCTGGAAGTGATGTATATTATGGGATAATCACATCAGTGGTGGATGATTTACCTTAGGTAGAGGAAGAATACTGATGTTTCATGGGATGAGTTTGAGATGGACTTCAAGGAGGAATTATTTTCTTCCTTGATGAAAGTCGAGAAGGGTAAAGATCTACTCTCCCTCCAGTATAGTAGTATAATGGTGAGGGGATTGGGGATCAGGATAAATGATATTCTAGTAAAATTTAGATCACATTCTAGATGAGGAGTCTCAGGAATGGCTATTATAGGAGGAACATTGTCCTTCTCTTCAGTATGTGGTAAGTCCATTCACCATATGGAAAAACATAGACGATGAGAATAAAGATGAGGTAGTGGAAATTATGCACTCCGGAGTAGGTCATCCATTGAAAGATTATTTATTGAGTTCTTCAAATGGGATGCCTGAAAACAGAAATTCGCCGATGTCAGAACCGTATAGGTTTTGCCTAGCGGGGATCCGACCCCAGTAGTTTCAGTTTCAACCCTATGGTCCGCACCCTTTTCCAATGGTTCTAGGTCAAACGTGTTATTATTGTGGAGGTTGGGTGCACCACCTGGTATAGTTCCCGACACGAATATATTTTGGTGTAGGTGGGCAGGTTCTGCACCTAACTATGTAGTAGTTTCATGTCAGGCCATTCCAGCATCAGGGAAAACATTCCCTTGACCTAAAAATGATGGATTGTGAGGGAGGACGCCAAATATAGGGTTCTACTTATGGACCGATTCTAGGGCATGGTAGTGGAGGTTTCTAATATTTTAGTGGTAGAGGAGCTAGGAATGGGATGTTTCACACCGTATAGGAAGAAGTTCTAGTAGGGCTAGAGATCATTTTAGGTACAATAACTTTCATTAGTATGCTTGTTGTTCTTTGTTTGATTTGGAAGCATCGACCTGATTCATTATAACTTGTATGACCCATTACATGGGACTATACAAAAAAAGACATTCTATTCCCTTTTTTATGAATACACTAATCGAAGGTTACACATACTTGTTCGATGTTTTTTTTGGAGATTTTGACTGATGTTGGGCCTACATCAGTCTAGTGATGATCTATTTATGCCATAGATGTAGTCATACGATGGAATACATAGCATTGAATGGTTTTTTCGGTGTGTAGAGTAATCGAATACTCTCATAGAAGAGTTTTAACTACACACGTAAGAGTTCACCATCTACCTTCTATAGACGATCAGAGCCATTAGGTTGGAAGACATCTCATGTGTCATCTTTTATCCTTGTTAGTCATGTTTTTCGTGGGATCATTGTGTGTTAAGATAGTGGAACCCTAGGAGTTTCCAGGGAGTTTTTTGATTTTTTTTGAGGATGTTATGACTCTACCCCCTCACCGTGATGTTGAGTTTGTGGTAGACGTACAACGCGGTGCCCATCCAATCTTGATGGCACCTTATTGTATGATACATTATAATTTTTGGTAGTTGTGGATTCCTATTAAATATAGGATGAATTGATGTTTTCATCCATCCAAGTGTGCCACTATGGGGTACTATGTTCTTATTTGTGATGAAGACACAAAACATTCTAAGACTTTGCAGTGAATCCCAGTTACCAAATCAAGTAAAATCCAAGAAACATTACCCACTCCAAAGAATAAATGATTTTTATCTAAAAGTTAAGGGGAGTAGGTTGGTTCTATAAGATCAATTTGTGGTCTGGGATTCACTAGTTTATGGTAATGGAGGGTGACCTTTTGAAAACTACATTCGGGTGAAGGTATAGGCACTTAATGTTATTGGTTATGTATTTTATTGTTATGAATCAACAAGCCATGTTCAATGGTATTTATTAACTTCATCAATTGTGAGTTCCTAGAAAAATTATTCATCATATTTATTGATGAAATCCTATTCTACTAGAAGACATATGAAGAGCATAATGAGAATCTCATGACTGCCCTAAAGGTCCTAGGACAACACTAGCTCTACAAAATGTTCTATAAGGGAATGTTTTAGACATGAGAGGTCCACATCCTCTGACATGTGGTGTCTCAAAAGGGTGTAACAATGTACCCATAGATGGTCACAGAAGACTTTTTTTGGGTTCCACGCATGAATGTTGTATAGGATCACATTTTTATCAGTGTAGAATTCTATTACTGGAGAGTTGTACCTAATTTATCTTGGGTAGTAGCTATATTGATGACTCTAACAAATAATGGCCAAGATTTTGTGTGGGGAGAGTAGTTCTACGAAGCATCTTAATATCTGATGGGTAAGATGGTTAGTTCTCTATTATGTGGACTAATAGATGAATATGTGATGTTCGAGGTGTTTTGTGGTTATTCCTCTCTAGGCTTATGGTGTCCACGGATACAACAACCAAGAGTGATCTCCTATAGGTATAGGAAGTTACATCCCTAACAACACAATTATTAAACCCATGATTCAGAACAAGCATTGATCGTGTATACATTAAATCTATAGGGAAATTACCTCATTGGGTTGAGCTTTCTGGTCTTCACGGATCACAAGAGATTAAGGTACATCATTTCCCAGTGAGACCTGAACATAATGTTGTGTAGGTGGTTTTATTTTCTCCATGATTATGATTTTGAAATCTCCCACATGTTAGTAGGGGGAATTTTTTCACCAATTATATGATCAGGATGTTTCAGGAGGATGTGGATTGGGAATCTACAAATTCATAGTGGAGATGAAGGAGTTGGATGACATTCTCATGGATGCTAGAATCAATGGTAACAAAGGTCATCTATTTCATATGATGGTATGTTCATATCTAAGGCAGAGGCTAGAGGAGTCTATGTGGGGTGGGTTAGAGCTGTAGGTGATGCGTGATCGCATTGACCAGGGTGATGCTCTAGGGGGGGTGGTTAGAGGATGGCTAAAATAAGATTTTGTTTAATGAGATGTATTTTTTTCCTATATAAATGTGTGAGGATTTTCTCTATGTGTCTATTATACTATACCTAATAGTGAAACCAAATTTTTATAGGATGTATTGTGGCTGCAGGTAATAATCTCGTGTCTTAGGATGAAGCAAGTAGTGAAAGAGATTGTAAAAAAGTTCTTGGGGTTCCATAAAATGATGTCTAAGAACAGTGTTCCCATTGGATTTTTGCATCACATTGATGTCCCCTAAAGGAATGGGAATAAATTTCAATGGGTTTTTCATATTGTATTACCCAGGTATTGGGGGGACATGATGATATCTAGGTAGAAGTTTAACAGTTGATGAAGTAGGCTTACTTATGAGTGATAAAGGAGTTGAACACTATGGATTCCATAGCCAAGAAGAATGTGAATGAGGTGGTTCATCTGCCTACATTCCAAAGATTCTTCTACTCAAATCACGATACACATTGTACATCGCATGTCTAGAGGAGATTATATAATTCATTTGGCACTCAGTTACACCTCATCACTCATTTCCACCCTCAAACGAATGTGAGTACATAAAAAATCATCCATATATTGGGTAACATGTTTCAAGAAAGTGTTTTGGATATTAGTGGGTCTTTGGAGTGAAATTTACTTTGGTAGTCTTTTCATACAATAATAGATTTCACTACTCCGTTAGAATATATTTGTTTTAAGGTTTATTTGGGATACCATAAGATTCACCGTTATGATGGACAAAAGATGTGAGGGTAGTTTTTCTTGGCATGGACATGGGGTAGAGTACAATAGAGAAGTTTCAGCTTGTCCCATAGGTAATGATAGTAGAACATGACCATAATATGTAATATCTCGGTGATAAATGAAGGTACATGGAGTTTGAGGATGGGGACCATGTCTTCTTGGCGGTTTCCCCTCAGTGTGGAAAACAATGGTTCTATAGTGGGAGTAAGATTACTTGTAGTTTCATGAGACCTTCTGAGGTGTTTTGATGATTTGGTGAGGTGGAATATCTTCTTGAGTTTCCACCCCATTTTTATATTATCCACCATGTCATTCATTTCCCCAATATTTCTCAGTATTTTCATGTTGACTCTGATGACAATGATGGGAAAGAGTTGGATATCAAGGATGATTCAACATTTGTAGATCGACCAGTGGATATCTAGGATCATTGGGATAAGGCGCTACATTGATGGTCTATTCCCTTAATTCACATATTCATGACTCATGGTGGCCACAGGGTGAGTATTTTGGAGTGACAGTCACATATGTCTCCCCAGTACTTAGAGTTTTTTTTAGATTTTTTCTCATGTGTTTTTATTAGTGATGGAGTGCGCAAAACATTTTTTCTCAGAATGGAGTTTTTCCTTGTTATGTGACATTAAAAAATGTACTGACTTTTTAGGAGGGGATCAAATGATCCCTAATCAAGAATTAATAATGGGGAAGTGATGAAACCTATGCAAGGAAGTTTATTCCTCACGAAGTGGAGAGTATCATGACATGGGTGTCAGTAATTAATTAATTCAAATATTCACGTAGTGTGACTTTTGGTGCATGTGTGATATGACATACATTTTTTTGTGTTGGAAAATCTTGTAGGGGGTGTTATTGGGTGTTTTGTTTGACTAAAAAAGGTGTGTTATCATTGAGAGGTAACTTGTGGGGTGGTTGTTCTGACCACTCTTTCATCTTGGTTTGGTTTTGAATTATCAAGGATGAGAATAGTTTTATATGTATATGATGTAATGGAGTGGACCTATGCGGTCCATTACTTTATCAAAATAATGTTTTTAGGGGAGTTCTCATAGGAAATATAATCTCTTTTCATGTGTTTTCAAAATTTACAATATTCCCATCAATAGATCATGGATTCATTAGGTGGATGGTTTATTAGGTCAGTGTATTAAAAGGTCGAGGAAGTTAGTATGATGAGGCATTGATATGTCAGGGATTCTATAGGTCGTGGAATAGATAGGTTAGGTCGTCGGTAGGATGATGATGTTTTTAGGTGGATGTGTTTGTATGTGTAGGTTTCAGTAGGTAGATGCATTGGTATGTCCAAGCGTTAGTAGGTAGAGGGTTTCAAAATGTTTAGGGCACTGACAGGTCTCAAGATAGGTAGCTCAGGGCATCAGTAGTTCGAGGATCCAATAGGTCGAGGGCGTCGATAGGTCAAGGCATTAGTGAGTTAGGGAATTAGTGAGTCAAGGCATCAATGAGTTAGGGAATCAATGATTCAAGAGTTAGTAGGACATGTTGGTGGCTATGCATCAGTAGATCAGTGGTGGTGACTCACTATGATTGGTTCGTTGTAGGCGGCTTGCTGTCGGTGGCTCACCCATTGGTGACTATTTCCAGTTTTCCCAATTTTCCAGAATCTCACCTCTAATGTTTTATTTTAATTAAATTGAGTTTAAATAGTTATTTAGGAGTTTATAAAGGTTTTTAAAATTGAATAAATTATATATTTAATATTTTAATACTATCAGACATTGATTTATTCAAACAGCATGGTCATGGCCATGATCCAACTTTAGTGTCCCTTTAAACCATTTCTCATCCGTTGATATTGGATCAAGATTTTTTTAACTGAGACCTTCTATAACAATTTTATTTTCATTTTATCATGGTTTATCTAGAGAATTACATTTTTTGGTGTCATAGGTTGTGACATATCAATCAATCTAGTATTTCATAGAGTATCCTGATAGCGCGACCACCGTGTTTTTGTATATGGGAAATTTGTTGTCAATTGTTGTTCTAGGTAGTGATTTACTTCCACCTCTATTTCAATTGTGTATCCTGAGAGACGGGTATAAGCATGAAACGTTGTGAGAATGATTGAATAAAAATATAATGATGATAAAAAAAATAATGAATGAGTAGATGGGAAGATGATGATGATACCCTTCTTTATATGATATCGTTGATCCATGTTTTGAATTATATAGGTTGTATTCTTCTAAAAATAATATTTGATGGGGAATCTATTTGATCACCTATTTTATTTTAGAGTCAAGTATAAATGAACTGTAATATGGTTAAACATTTACATTAAGATAAATAAATTGATTATATAGGATCATACTTATTCATTTATTACCATTATTTTATCTAGTCGAATAAAAACACAAGAGATGCTAAATATGAAAAAAATTACCTTGTTGGTATGGATGTGTGCATTGTGTGGTTATATTCAGATGTAGATTTTTGTTGGTAGTGTGGTTCTGTGAAAAGGATGTGGTATGTGTGTGCAGCGGGGCTATGGTTTTGGTGGAGATTTCTATTGGATTTGTGTATGATGTGGTGTAGGAGGTGTAATGCAAATTTAGGTTGATATATTGAGTAATTATGGAATGGATGGGCTTATAGAATAGTGTGACTACTTCTCAGTGGCATTATGTATGGTAGAAAGTGTTGTTCAGTAGGAATACAATCTAGTTTTGTGTATATTGTGTTACCAAATGTGTTGTTTATGGCTATGGGTTGTAGTTTTCATGGTATGGTAGGACTAAAACAAGTGAGTACCTTAATAAATAAGGATAAGTGGTAAAATAAGAAGGGGTGGGTTTATATTTTACTTGTGGTTTTTTTGTGCCTGTGCATATATGGGTAGTAACAAGTGTCATTTTTGTGGGATGGAGGATTGTATGGCAACACATTGTTTGGGATGAGTGTTTATTTATCTAAATATATATACATGTTATTATTTTTGATTTCTATATACACCCCATCCATGTGGAGAACTGCGTGATGAACACCCACATTATTATGGGGGAGGGATTATTTCCCAATATCCTATTGAGAGTATGGATGGCTTGTTACTGACATTACCTTTCTCCATTTTATAGGAATTTATCTCCAGTGACACTTTGCGCAGTATGTAATGGAATGATGTTTATTACCATATTTATGGTATTGGTTGTGTGATAGGTGGCAAGATTCCAATGTGTATTCGGTATGAGTTTTAGGTGTGTTCGGGTGAGAAGAGTGGTTATTATGGGTCATGTGTATGTGGGAAAGATGTGTGTGGTGAAGGTCCTCGGGACACCCTAAGAGGGGAGGGGTGAATCAGGGTGATAACTTTTTCTTTTAATGTGGTGGATCTTGTTCCCACGTTGGTGGGAACTTATTGAACCTGTATGATGATTATGATTAGAAGGAAAACATTCACATGCACAGAGAGGACACGTCACTTTTTACTTGGTTCCCCACTAAGGGATACGTCCAAGGAGCATATGCCGAAAAGTTTCCGGTTGTACCAAAATCCACTAATATTCACAAGTTGTGGATTACAATTTTTTGGGCACAGTCACTCTGTCCCATGCTCACTGCCTTTAGAAAGGTTCAGGGATAGCTCACTGCTTTCCTCGGGTCACTCCCGTTGACTCCTCCTGGCTCACTGCCATTGGTGATGTGTCACTCAGTTTATAGACGTGAAGGTCTCTTCAATAGATTCTCATTGAATTATTTGCCTCTGCTCGGCACGAGACTCTTCTTGCATCGAAGTCCGAAATAGATGCACTAGAATACACAAAACCACTGAACCGGATAACCAGAATGCGCAGACAAACCATACGGACAATTGCAGGCAACACCAACCCTTTGCGCGCAAAACCTTCCTATTCCGCGCAAAATTTACATTTAGCGTAGAAAAATATTTCGCACAAAAATCGCCTTTTTCACGCAACTATGAATATTTCGCGCAAGCCCCTTTACGCTTTCCTTTTTCGTGCATCAGACCTCAGACCTTTTCTAAGTCTTCCACCACGTGGAATGAAGGGGGTCACCTCATATTTATAGGTGACAGAGACCCCCACGTGCAAAATCCCCATCGGCACAGAAAACCTCTCATCTGGTACGCAATATTTCACGCAGGTATCGTTTTCCACGCACCTCTCCAGATATTTCGCGCAACCGTTGCCTTTGCCATTTTTCGACGGTGTGATTCCGAAACACTATTTGCGCCAAATAATTTTCTCCGTTATTTTGTGCACCATGCTATTTTTCGCGCTTAGATGAAGTATTTCGCGCACAACCCTTTTTTTCCGTGCAGCCCATGCCTTTTGCATTTTTCACCAATCTGATTTCGAAACACTATTTGCGCGAAAAACCTCGATCCACTATTTTGTGCATCCTGCTGTTTTTCCGCGCCCAACTTAAGTATTTCGCGCAAGCCTCCTATATTTATAGGTGACAGAGACCCCCACGCACAAAATCCCCATCGGCACAGAAAATATCTCATTTGGCATGCAATATTTCGCGCAGGTATCGTTTTCCGTGCACCTCTCCAGATATTTCGCACAACCCATGCATTTTCCATTTTTTGACGGTGTGATTCTGAAACACTATTTGTGCCAAAAACATTGCTCTGCTATTTTGTGCACCATGCTGTTTTTCGCGCCTAGCTGATGTATTTCGCGCACAACCCTTATTTTCCGTGCAGCCCATGCCTTTTCCATTTTTCACCAATCTGATTTCGAAACACTATTTGCGCGAAAAACCTCAATCCACTATTTCTCGCATCCCGCTGTTTTTCCACGCCCAACATAAGTATTTCACGCAAGCCTCTTATATTTCGCGCACCACTTCCTTTTTCTGCGAACCAACTTTTGCAGACAATCCATGTCTTATTTTCTGATTTTGAGGCCCTAAAATTTTGAAAACACTGGGAAATAACGCCACCTTCAATAACGTTGTCTGCATGAACTGTATGATTTCTTTGGTGGAACACATTCGGAACATCCACTGAGGATTGACAACAAACACAAACCAAACTCCAATTACTGCATAGAACAGCCATGGTTCCAACATGTGGATTGTGGCCAAGGTGTTAGTGGTCGGTTTGTGATGGTGGGGTTTGTGGACTAATGTGGTAGTTCTAGGATGTATGCCGTTTGAGATAAGAATTTGACCTATGGGAAGTGGTGTAGTGTATCCAAATATTGATATGTATAATATTTAACTTTACATGAATTGATATATTTTTGGAGCATGCATTTTGTGGTTTGGGTGGATCATATACCTTGTTAGGGGCCTTTGAGTTTCTAAGGTTTTCTCATAGTGGAATTAGTTTTCTTCTACCAAATGTATAGTGATGAATTTGGTTTTCCCTACTGAGTATACTTCTAAGCTAACACTATGTATATATTATTTTTTTATGTTTTCTTGGGATCATACATGGACCATGATAGACATTACTAAATTAGACGTTGGGGAAGTTTTTCATGTTGCGGTTTAGTTTAATTTTGGTACTTACTTTGGTGTTTTATTTGTATTTTTGTTAGTTTTGAATAAAAAATGCTTGTGGGATGGATTTTGGATTCCCTATATATATTTGTCTCTGAGTTGTTTTAGGTGTATTTGTCTTATCTCATGACCATGGTTTTAATAAAATGTTCAATGCATCCCATTTTGTGGGATTTCTATACCCTTGGTACTGGTCACCACCCTTGGCACTATTGAAGGTGGTACTATGGAGTAATTATCTCTCCTTCATATTAATTAAGGATGGTCTAGGCACATTTCTATACCTTCCCTCATATTTCAGAAGGCGGGTCATGGCAAGCCATATTTTATAATATTACAAAATAATCAATGTCATGTATATATTTTCTATAACTAAATTTATTTCTATCATATTATCTTCAATCATTCTTTTTTGGGGTTTATTTTTTTTCTACTCTTATAACTACTAAAAATTTCAAATGATATTTTATCTTTAAATATTTATATTTTTACCTCATATATTTAATATCTTAAATTACAATTTTAATTATTATATATTATTGATTCAATGAGTAATTTTTAATAGGATTTCTTTCTCGGACACTGAAAATGTTTTGTATGAGTAAAACATTTGTATTTTTGTATAATATATATATCAATTTTTACTAAAATTGATGTTTAATAGAGAATTTATTTTCAAATTTATATGTAGGTTCATTAAGATATATTTGACCAATTGAACATTAACATATGGATGTTTATTCATGGAACAATCAATGGGTAAAGATGAATGATTTTATCACTTTTATATAGATTAATTATTGAGGGATAAAACTCCCAGAAAATCAAATAAACCACACATTATTAATTGATAATACTATGAGTACTACGGAACCATGATAAATAATGAAAATATAATATTATTTTTATTTGTATAGTTTATACCAAAAAAGATAAAAAAATTATTAATTAATAACTTAATACATTCACTAAATCATAAAAATATAAATTTAGTCTTAGTATTATGTTCATATATATTCTTTTGTGGAATTTATTATATAAAAGAATTTCTAAATATCATCATATAATAAAAATACCTGGGAATTTATATAAATTTTAGAAAGCAAAATACGGAATGAAATTGGTTATTTAAATAAAATGGTTATGACAACATATTTGTGGAAAATAATAATTTGCAGGACATGTTATTGAAAAATGGTTGTGACATCTTGCTAAGAGAGTGGGTGAATGATAATGATAATATTTATTTTAAAATATAATAGGTATCAAAATTGATGAACAAATCAATAAACTTTAACTTTATTTTTAGAGGGTAAAAATTGATGATGATTATTAAGACGGAAATTTGTGAGGGTATTTCATGAAATAAAGCAGAACTATAGATCCAAATAATAATATTGCGGAATAACTTAGATGGTCATTATTTTCATCATTATTTGTGATTTTTATTGATTTTATAAACAATATATTTGAATAATATTTAATTATATATAATAAATAAACTTGAAAAATCAATAAAGTGTGAAAAATATATGGTGAAATTAAATGTAATTTAAAAAATTTAAAAATACCACATATATAAATATATATATGAACATCCACAAAAATGAAGGAACATGTAATTTAAAAAATAATAAATTAGTTAATTTGGTAGAATAATACATTTATAATGACAATGATTATAAATGATATAGAAGTTATAATAAATAATTATAACTTGTTAATTTCATTATACATTACCTCTATTTTTTATTTATTCCAAAAGAGAAATATTATTGACATTATTTATTTAAAGAAAATTAATTATTATATATTTTATAGTAGATAAATTGTTTTTAGAAAACATGATTAAATATATTGAATTCATTAAAAAGATAGAAGTTATCATTATGAAAAATTATTTTCTATAAAAAGAAATCTAGATCTGTATAATGTAAAATTTCATAACTAAATTAAATATTTTTTTATTGACCAACTATTTTTCAATCCTATATTGGAAATGAATTTTTTTTATACAAAGTGTTATAGATATGTCAAAATATATAGTGGTATAGAAATTTTAATTTACTGTAATAAATTTCTTGACTCTTTGTTTTCTATCAAAAAACATAGTAGGTCTAAAATTATACATGAAAATATAGAAAAATATGGAAAATATTTTTATAGTAATGGATATTTATTATAAGGTAGACATTTGTTCCGATAATATAAAACTATAGGGAAATAGAAAAAAATACAAATTAAGGAAACAAAAACAATTTTGTTAGAAATGTTTCTACATAAATAATTAACCAATAAATATATCATGGTCAAAAAAATAAGTTTTTTAATTAATTTATTTAGTCATTTTCCCTGATCCAATAATTCATAGGTACAAATAAATTTTATTAATTTATTGAACAAATATTTATCCACGTACCGATTTTTTAAAGAACTACTTCCATAACATTGATAAAAGTTTTTACCATCATATATCTAGAAAATATTTAAACATTTTCATCATAAAGGAAATTATTTGATGATTTTTAGAGTCGCATGTGGTCAATGATAACACCTAAAAGTTGAGGGGGGGAATCAAATGTGGGTAAATCTATTTTTATACACCATATAATATTTTAACATTTTCACCAATTAGTATTTTAACAACTTTTTCTTATTAAATTAAAAGTTAATAAATTTGAATAAATTTAATCTCATACTCTTATTAAAAGGAATAATATAAAAAATATCTCAACAATATTTTTCCATGTCTCATTCCTTATCTATGAATCATATTATTATTTTTGATTGGTTTTCAAAGATACATATATATATTCCAGTGTAATCGTTCCATCAGTTACATTTTTTTGACTAGGTGACAATCTATTAACATTTCCAATATATATAATAGGTGTGTCTTCACTATATTTCATATGTAAACTTTTTCCATCACTCAGTTTTAATAAAAACAACAAAAGAAAATTTAGAAAACTTATAACCTCTTTTTGTAGATCATAGTCATATCAGGTTATCAGTATATCAATAAATTTGGATCTATTTCACCACAATGTCTCATAAAATTCAATTTAATTATATTTCATTCCTCATAAAACCCGTAATATATTAAAAAATATATTCAAAATCATCATTATAATTTTTTTACAAGGATCCATTATATGTTAACTCTAGGTATCAGTAGTTTTTATAGAGGACATGACTATTTTATTAATATTATCCATAATTAAGAACTTCTTAATTTTTTCTCTCCCCATAAACAACATAGTGTATCAATATATCGACTTCTTATTTCGTATTCAACATAAAATGAAAATATTGAAAAAAACTCATTTTCCACCACTTCAACTTGTTCTTCACTAGTGACATGCGTTTTTTATTAATGGATTAATATCATGTTGTGATACAACTTATTTTATAGAGTTTGTAGATATATTATATTATAAATAATGTTTAATTAGAGAAACTGAGTTTTCTTTTTTAGTTTCATAGATATATTTATAGTTCACCCGAATTTATTTTATACATTTTTATATGTTATCAAATATATTATTTTCTGAAATGATATGCATTAAATGTTTTTATACCATTTTCTATGTGTGTATTTGAAAATATCATCGAAATTGATTTCTATTTAACAATATATCTCCAATGGAATTCAAAAAGTGAGTATTATTATCTTATTTTTCATTTTATCAACATCATAAGATTTATTTATATTTATTCTAGAACATTTTGATGATTTTATTTTTCATTCCCATATTCAAACAAAAATTAATAAATAAACCTACCATGTATATTTTTCAAAATATGTAATAGATAAAAATTAGAGAATAATTTATTTTCTTATAAATAAATTCCATGAACTAAAAATTGTTTTTTTATTTTTTAATCTATTAACAACGTAAAAATAATGAAATGTTTTATTTTTGGTTTTATATAATTATGGTTTTCCAAAATTATATGAAATTTATTTTTCATGGTGTTTATATCATCATTCATCATTATTTTACTAATTCTTTACATTAGTTTATTATTAATAAGGATACTTAATATCATACCGTTTTAGAGTTTTTTTATGTTTGATATCATGGAGATAAAACTCAATAATAAATCGATGTAATATCCATATTTATCACTAATGTTTTTTTTAAATTCTATTTTGGAAATCAACTGATAAGTAAAATATTTATCACATTAGCCTTAATATCATTTAACATTCATTTTAGAAAGATTAAATTATATCATGAAATATAATCATTATGTTTTGGTATTTGATGAACAACATAAGCCCCATGTAACATCATTTTTTCTCCAAAATCAGGAATTATGGAGTTATCATATTTTCAACTATTTTCTATATGAGATTTTTTTCAATTAAAAATATATAATTAAAATATGGAAATATAATGAAATAAGTGTATAATATCAAATTTATGAGAATTATATGAACTATAGGTTTAATTAAAAATGCATATTATCATATTCAACACCTTATGATGGTATTGTATTATTAAACCTGAATTTTCATAGAAATTCATCTAAAACATATCATATAGAAACATCATATGACTGTTATCAGAAAAAACTTAACACATAAAATCCTTTCATGCTAAATAGTATCCACCAATTCATCCTTATATATATTATATTGAATAAATATCATATGGGAATGAATATTTTGAAAATTAGTATCATATACTCATTATATAAAACATGTTTGTATTATCATTTATGTATCATATATTATAAAAACTAAATAGTATTTAGATCATGTATCTTAAAAAGAATTTTTTTTGGGAAAAACATGTCTTACATGTATGAAATATTATTTTTCATTTTTCAAATTCAAATCATAAAATTAATGATATTTTTGATACGTTTAGAGTCCCTTAAATTCACCTAAATGCAATATTGGACAATTAAAATAAAATATATTTACTTCAAATAACTAGTAAAAATTATTGTACAATTCAAAATCACGAAAAATAACATCCAAATTGACATCTAACGTCTAAATAGTCATAATTTGACATGAAAGTAATATATTTTAATCTCTTCTTTTAGGTCTCAATATATTTATTATAACCATCCACCATGTGTAACTTATTCAAATTTCAATATTTCTGATACTCAAAACTCTATGGATAGATTCTACACTATTATTGTTATCACTAAATAATAAATTGAACATTTGTTCCTTCTAAATAAATCAATAATTCTCATCCAATACTAGTTATGTAGTACGAATCATTATCATCATCTGATCATGTTAAAAACTATTCTACAAATAATATTAAACATATATTTAGTACTTGTCTAACATCCTTTTTCTATTTTTTTGTATTCTTTGAAATGTATTTTGATCATTCATTGGTTTGGATTCATTTTAATGTGGTATATGCAATATTATAGAAAATAATTACTATTTTTGGTCTGTATATATATTGAGAATGGTTTTCCCAAATCATCTTCCCACTCAGTTGAATATGTGCAATCTCATATTGTGGGGGTATTCATGTCTAGTTTATTGTTTGAAAAAACTATACTACCCCCTTTTAAAAACTGTGAACTAAAGAAAAAAAGGGAAACATTTTTGGGGAACAAAATTTTTCTAGCCATTTATATCTTCCTAGGAAAACATGTATATGGGAAATAACTTATTGAAAAATTAATTTAAAAATCCTAAAACCCTCGATTAAGATGTATGTTGTGTCAGTACAACCCCTAATGTTTTATCCATATATAGATACACCCATAATGCAATTTTGGACCCTATACACTCTTCTGGATGAAAATCAAAGCTACTAATATTCCATTATATCTCTTCTAAGTAAGATTACTCTTCCAGTCCCCTTTCTCCCTCTCTCGTCTATTTTTTTCAATTGGGTTATGTAGATATCATGGTTTTTTGAGGATCTAATCAGCACTATATAATATCTTGAATTTAGGGTTTATTCTCATATACTCATCATCAATATTATTTGTTTTAGTTTTTTATGTAGGGATATGTGTTTCAAAATCCCATGTTGCTGAGGTAGGTGGTTTCATTTTTATTGTATAATATGAATTACCCTATATTTTATTATTTAAATAAAATTTCATGATTATAATTAAATTCATTTAGATTTGAATATTAAAAAACCCAATTACTTTGAATAAGTGATTTGAAATTGGATATGGAATGAAATTGGGAGAAACCCCAAATTCCTTTGAATTGTGATGTGTTGTGAAATTGGATGGAAATTGTTTTAATAAAATTCCGGAGTTCAATTGTGGGATATGAATTTATAAATTGATTTGGTGAGTTTGATTTCAAATTTTAATTTCAGAAAATGGAATAAATTGTTTCATATTTTAAACTTGTTGTTTTATCTAGGAAAACGGTATTGTGTGATTAAAAACTAATCCATAGGTTCTTAAAGGGAAGTTGTCATATTTGAAAAGGGATAATGGTATGAATAGTATTGTAAACACTTTCAATATAAATATCACATCATTGATTTTTATTAGAGTAAATGCAAGACTAGGTTATTAGTGAGTTATTAAGAACCATACTATATCATTATACAACAATATGAATTCATAAATTTAGAAGTTCACATCCCTTATGGGATGGGGAGATGTGCACTTTGACCAGTTCTAGATGTACATATGTACACATATTTTCCAGACAACTATTTTAGTATGGGAAATTCCCATATCCCGAAACTATCATTACATTTGGTTGATTTCAATAGTTATCATTGTTCAAATTTTAAATATTTTAATTTGTGTGTAAATTATTTAAAAAAGTATTCTAAATTTATATAAACCATTTTAAATACAATTATTATACAATCCATATGTTAAAATAATTTATAGAATTTGAATAGTAAATCATGATTTTTTTTAAATATTATTTTTAAAATCAACGTTTATTTATTTAAAATTGAAATCATTATCTGTTTAATTATATATTTTTTCTTATTACGGAATCTATTCTGAGACCCTTTTGGAATTTATCTCACAACCTACTCATGCATTCATGTGATTTTATATTATATCATTTTAGGGTTTAGAAAGGGGAATTCATCACTTTGAGCTAGTTAGTGTTATTAATCCATGGGAATGGACATTATATTCAATAGGGACTTGGGTAGTTATCTAATTTTCGTTAGTTTTAGTTTTACTTTGGGATTTTTATGCTTGTTATAATTCTAGTACTTTTTTCCTTGGGGTGTTTCCCTCATATGCATACTGACATGTTTATATTTATTTGGTTGTATTTGAGGAAAATGTATTCCCACTTTATTATTGTATGATGCTAGTTTCTGTTTTCCATCCAATGGGGTTCTAGAATACACTTCATGCTATGTTTTGAGTGACTATGTTATCGAGTTATAAGGGAACTCATGCTAGTTCATGTCAATGTAGTATGAGACATAATAGTTTTACAAATTTCCTTGATGAAATTATGTAGTTGTGTGTTCTTTTCAGATTTAGGAGGAATTTTTGGTTGATTTATTGCACATTTCTCACCAAAATGGGCCTCAATTTACCAATGGTGGTTCTGGGAAAGACATCACAATGAGTAGTTATTTTTTTCAACCTAATTTTTATTTGGCAGATATAATACCAAATAATTTTTTTATATATGTAGGGATTTATTTCCATCATTTATATATTTCTTATTTCAATAAAATGTATTAAATAATTTTTTATATTGTTTTATTGAATAATGCCTCTAAGAATACAAGAAAATTAGATCTAGGAGGAAGCTTATATTTTACCACAGTGAAAAAATCCTCACCATTACCCAATTCTGGATTACGGGATTTCATGTACTATCAATGATATGTAACAAACAATAACATCACTTCCAATTCATGAATGGATGGTGAAACATTTTAGGGAAGTTTTCATGAAGTTTTATGATGAATTTCATATTTATAACCCACCTATATATTAAAGTCTCCAAAAATTCTTAATAGGGTATGGAATGGTTGAGTCATACAAAGCATTTATTAGGGTTCTTTGATATAATGCAAGAAATCAATGTGACAGGTTCCATGTTTATTCGGGGATTACTAAGAAGGTGATGGTGTGAAATGATAGAAATGGAAAAGAAATAATATTTCTTAGAGTGGAATGTTTTTAAGGGACTTATCACTGACTTGATATATCAAGAGTGAATGTTGTGGTCCATGTATATTGAGTTTATCAAATTAATGCATACTGATGGACAAGTGAAATAAAATAAAATAAAATTCTTGACCATCTACAGTTTACACATAAAATAATTTCAAATTTATCAATAAATACATGACTATTAGAGTTGAAAATTTTATCATATATTCATTCCCATGAATTCATGCTCATTTTACCCTATTATTATGATGTGTTGGATAAAGAATTTATGGTCAAAATAGACCTAGCTTGAAATTTGGGGATGGTATGAGTTCTGTTTCTCTCAGTGATATTGTGAGTTTCATGAATGTTAAAAGGAAATTTGATGATTCTCATGGTTGTTCTCGGTGAGATGTTTTTTAGACCTCATTTAGTACCTGAAAGAGGGAATTTTATTATTTTACAATATCCAAAGATGGTTAATTAAAAGTTTATTTTATCTAAGGAAACCAAAATATATGGATCTTGTGGATTATTATGTCACTAGAAGATGTTTTCATGTTTATTCAATTCTATGTTGTGGAACGTCTTCATTAAGACCCTTTAAAAATACACTAAAAACATATGATTCATGTAAAATTGGGTTAAAACCATAGGCATACAAAATAAATATTTTTCACACAGTGGAAGAGTATCAAGAGAAAGAAGATAAATGTACAGTTACTAGGAGTGGTACCATTACTATAGTTGATTCATTAGTGACTACATTATTTGATAATGTTGAATTTAAATCATTTATTTAATCCTTTATTATAGATCTACTAAATCATTTTACAATGATTTTATATTATGGGATGGATATTACTATAACCATAGGAATGAAAATATAACATCATCTTAATAGAACCGCTTGTGATTTTTATTTATAAAATTTATTGATGTCATGGATTTATATAGTTCTTGAAATGAATCCACCTAAAATCATATTCAATATATATTTTATAATATTTAATAAATCCTAGATATATATTTATCTTCGATGGGTATCTATTACCCCACCTGATGGGGTTTTCTATATCATTCATTGAGAATGGGACTCAAGGTTGAGTATTGTCAAAACATCTAATATGTATTTGGGGAAATTAATATATGTGTTTTCCTAAGAACTAAAGAATTAATCATTCAGTGGTAATCTCCCTATAAGTTTTATCTTGTTTTCCAATGTTTTTGCTTTTGACTTATCTCTTTTTCCACCTGTAAGGCGGGTAGTGTTTTCTATCAATTTATCTCCTTTTACATAACCATTTAATATCACCACATAACACATGGAAGAAGATAAAATGAAATAGTTGAAGTATAAGAAGGGATATATTATAGATAACTGATTTTTATGGCTAGGTATGTCACATTGGGTTGTTCCAGTTATCATTTTTTAAGAAAAAATATAATCTACCTCTTTTTTCTATGGATTACGGAAAAATATATCGAGTTACGATAAAACACTCTCAGTTTACACATATTGAATATTTTTTTTATATTAGTTTAATGTTGAAAATTTATTCTCAAAGATTCATTATCATTTTGGTTATAATTTGTTGAGAAAAAATAAATCTAAATTCATAAAACCACCATTTAGATAGGGTACATAAATTATGAAATCTTTTTTATTGCATTTTATTTAACCATTACTGTAACAGTTTACATGTATTTAATTAAAAAATTTCTAGGATAATCACTATTAATTCACAGTTGTAACATTGTATTACATCCATATTTACTATAATTATTAAGAAAATCATGTGTGTCATTTTAGATTATATCTGCAATTTTTTATAAATTACTAACTTAATTCCATGCTATCAATATTTCATTTCTATGTTTGGGAAGTTTTGTCCTTCCGACACATAGTTTCATAACAAGATACTACTATGGATACAAAAAAGTAGACGTTTTTATGACATGGTAACAAACGTGAAATGTTATCAAGATTCATATATTATTGGGTTTAGTTGGATATTATGGATATTTCATTAAACAATTATCAATGTTCTCTTCTAATCTTAATAATATACCTTAGAAATGATTAAGGTTTTATTTTCATTAAAAAAGATTGAATTATTTTGTTAATAAGTATGTTTTGTTACTTCTGTGTTGGGTTAAAAAATTCTAGTTGTTGGCTTGGGATATATAGTCCTCAATGGGGTATCATGCTCATGTTTGGGATGTGTTATTAATTATGGAGATCATATAATTTCTTATGGATCTTTTTCCACTAATGCCACACACGTTGAAATATCCTACCACTGACCATATTTTAGATGCATATATAAGATTTATTAGGATTTGGTCATATTATCTTTTCAAAGAAAAGATTAACATGTATTCTTATAAAAATAAATTCACTAATATATTATCTCAAATGTATCTAAATAGCCGTTACATGCATTTTTTGGAATACCTACAATATGTTGATTTCTACATCATCTATACCCAAGGGAAAGGGAATGTTGTTAGAAATTTAATTGTGAATGTATCATCTGAATCATGACAATAATGAATATTTGGAACAATGTAAGTTGATTTCTCTCTTTTCACAGTTTCATATTATAGTCTAGGAATTAGTGGCGTAGGATTCTTTAGAAAGTGTTCAGTTGACCTAAAAATTTCATAAGATGATTCATTAAGAGGAGCAGGTCGATGATGAGTTCCACTACATTACACCCACTCTTTACAGTGGGAGACTCTACATGATTGGTCATTCCACATCGATGAAATTCTATTCTTTTAGAATCATATTGATGTGCCATTTGTGGTACATAAATATTTGAATTGGTAGATCCAAATAACCTATTGGGTAGTTCACATATGAACATTGAAGATGTTCTATGTCATTTGGAAAAAATTACAATGTCCATGTTTGAGATGGGGAATTGCAGAATTTGTCTCCCATTTCAAGACAAGATTATAAGCCATGATCTAGTACCCAACTCCTTAATGTTTTTTAAATCCACTTGGTATCTAATCATGGATATGGGATGAGATATCTATATAAATGTTTCATTAGATTCCATATACCTCGGAGAATAAGAATGAAATATTGGTTATGCTCGATCGACGAACTAAATTTTATCACATTTGACCCATTTTTTTCAACCATAGTTAATGAGTTGGGAAATATCAATGTTATATAGATTCTTCTTTTCCATATAATTAAAACTTATATAGTCTTTTATAGATATCCTTAGTTTTCTTCTCATATTTGGAGAGTCCTTACGGAGGCGCTCGGATCTCAGGTTCACATGGGGACGACATACCATCCACTATCAGTTGGATATATAGGAAGAGCTACAAATTTCTTGATTATATGCTCTATGCTACCACAAAACTATGTTTCTGTAGAACCACCCTTTAACTGCACTAAAAAAATCACTGATAAAGAGGTTTAATTTATCAGTGCTAACAAAGAGCTGATAAATGGAAATATTAATAGTGATAAAAAAGAAATGCTAAAAGTGACACTTTATTAGTGGTTTTTTAGTAGTGATATAGGAACCCCCTTATCAACTATTTTTTTCGTGTTGTTAAAGGGGCCCCCATTATCAGCGCTTTTTTAGTAGTAATTTGGGGGATTTATCAGCAATTTTTCCAAGTACTGATAAAGTGTATATAAAAAAAATTATATATCATAAAAATTAATATGCTGATATAGAAGTATATTTTTATTGTAATAAATATAATATATATTTTTTAAATATGTATTAGATATGTATAAATAGACATTTTACAGTTAATTTGTAAGATATCTAATGAAAATTTCTTAAAAATATATTAATAAATATTATTAATTTCTAACTTTCTAATCATTGTCAATTATAGTCATTTAATAACAATTTTAAGACAAAAAAATCAAAAATTCATTTAAAGATCTAATATTAGTAGAAATCATAAATCTAATATTAAACGACCAGAACATTTGAGCCAGATGTTCATTTTAGATCTATAGTATATCAAATCAAAGATTGTGATGAGATCTACACGTTGTGACCCAAGGAAACCTTCTGTGACATTAGTCGAGGCCAAAAGGCCCAAAAGGCATCCAAAAATGAATTTTTATTTTAGATACCCAAATTTATTAACATTCGATGGAATTTCATCCTCATTTTAGGGGGTCTTTTTTACCTTTATCAGTAGGGACTAAAATTATCTTGAGGGGTTACATTTATATTGATATTATGGCTTTGAAATTTTGTTTTCTCATAATTTAATGTTACATATAATCAATCATATAACAATATATACATATTTTTTATAAATTCACCAAAAAAATTTAATTTTATAAGTAAATAATTAATAATATTTTCAAATAATGTATATTCCTCAATATATAAGGCTTATCTAAATAATAAATAATTTACATTTTATTTAAAGTAAATAAATATTTATATTTATATACATATATGATGTGTGTGCGTGTGTGTGTGTATTTGTGTGCCTCTTTATTAACAAAACTAATATATATTATCTATATATTATAAAAATATGTATAAACTTATTAATATATATTATTTTTAAATATATATAAATATGTATAATTATACTTACATATACACATATAATATGGGTGTGTGTGTTGTGTATTTTTTTTTATTTATAAAAACTCACAAAAAAGTATATTTTTTAAATGAATTAAAAAGGATCTTATAAATATATATTAATATAAAAATAAATATATAAATATAACTATATATTAATCAATATACAGATATATATATATATATATATTAATTTAACTATATATATAAATATATTACTATAACTAAATATATATACATATATGTATATAAATATAACTATATATATATTAACATAACTAAATATATATATAAATAATAATATATGAGTAAATATTACTATTTCTATATAAATAAATAGATATATTAGTAAATGAAGAGAAAAGTAATATGGTGGAGTGGTTAAGGGTTAGGGGTGCAGGAAACATGTCCTGATATCAAATCCTGGGGGAAGCAGGTCACGTGCACGGGTGGGGAATAAGGCCAAGCGATGTTAAACTGGATGGGCACTGTTAAAGGCAAGGGGTGTTTTGAGAGGGCGTCCTACAGTGGGTGGTTGGGAGCTATTGATGGGGGCTTAAAGAATTGTTGATGCCCCTCCCATTATTGTAAAAATATATATTTGTAATGTGTTTGTATCTTTTATTAGTGCTTTTTTTAATGCACTGATAAAATGCTTCATTTAACAATGCTGCAAAAATAATTGATAAAGGACCTATTTGTCAACATTTTTTTTATCACTAAAAAACCCATTTTAACATCTCTTTTTATCCCTGATTAATGGGTCTTTTATCAAATCTTTTTGGAGCACTGTTAAAAGGGAAAGCCTTTATATTCCCCTCAATTAACAGTGGTTTTCTAGATCCATTAATTCCCTTTTCTAGCACTGATAATGGCTATATTCGTATTAGTTATATTCCAACATTATTAAATTTTTTGGGGATTGAGATATACATTTTGTTATGGTTGAGTTTTTTATACAAATAATCACCATTCCATAAATATAATGGATTATCTAAGACCATTAAGATCTCCATTTTGTTGTTCAGAGATTGGTGAAAGTTCCTTCCTTAAATAAATCTTGGTTCAAGATAGGATATCAATTATTCAATTGATTCCATTAAGATTATAAATAGTAAAGATCTAGTATATTTTCTTTGTTGATCATCACTATATACTTTTGTAATTTTTAGTTTGTGATTATTTGTTCTTGAAATTTTCACATTGGTTGTGTCATCAATGCCTTATATTGAAATGTGTTATTCTTCCATATTTGGAAATATATTGTAATGTTTCCTATCAGGTTGTAAGTGTTTCGTACCTTTTTATAATTTTACCAAATCTGTCCTTGATATATAACATGATTCATGTATCTCACCTATGAATGTATCTATCTGATCTATCTCATGTTCTGAGATGAATGGATCTCAATGTTGGGCCGAATTTATCCATGTCTAATAACCCATTTAGGTTATTTATTCTAAAACCATAATATATTATGGGAGGGTGATATCTTTTTTCTCAGTTCTATGGATGTATGGTTTTGATATTGATAATATGTAGGACATGGAGACACTAATGAGATAGTATTGGCCTCATATTTTTGACATGAATGAATATAAATATACCTTCAAAGGATAGAATGTTTCTTTGGTAGATAGGATGTGACATCATGTTAAAATTTTTAGGTCTTCCTAAATCTTGTTTTTATCATTCTATATATGTGTTTCATATAATTGTTATTCTGATAAATTTATGAAATTTTGGATAATCATTTTTGGCTATAAATGGTTGGATTATAATTTTTGAAACCCATTCAACCATTCAATGGAAACCTTGAAAACCCAGATAGTGGGGGTTAATAAGTATTGTGCACGGTTTAAACCCATTTCCACACCTACTAGAAACCATAATCCCATTAAAAAGGTATTCACAGTTAGGGAACATGACTCTTCTTACATTTTTGAAATTCTTAGAAAACCATTATATTGGAAATAATTAGTCAGAAATTAATTTTTCAAATCCCAAAATGCACTTTTTAGGTTCCTGATAGGTTGGTACAAACCCGTAATGATTTCTTTATTCCTGGAAGCTCACATGAGGGGATTTTAGGCCCTCTACTCCTATTTAGAAGAAAATTATAGGTAGGTGTATGATTTTAAATATCATCCCATAATGTTTTTCATTCCATTATCTTTATACCACACTCTCTTCCTTCCACTATATGGTTTTTTATATCTCCTAATTGTTGTAGGATAAAATATATGATGTTTTAGATCAAGAATATATGTATTTTTCATGGATCTTTGCTACTAAATTTCATCATTAATGTTTCATGATTATGTCATTGTGTTTCTAAATCCTCTGATCCTAATGTACATGGTTCAATTTTGATTGTTCAATTTAATTAACCCTAAAATATATATATTTAAATTCAATTCAATTATTTTAAATAAATTTATGAAATATTATTATTAATGACAAAATTCTAATAAAGCGGGGATTTGAAATTGTATTTTTCATGAAATTGGGAAAACCCCCAATTCCATTCAATTGGGGAGTGACGTGAAATTGGATGGAAATTTTTAAATTTAATATTACATTTTAAATTGTGAAATTTATTTTATGATATTTATTACAAATTGGTATCATATAAAATGTATTTATAATTTATTGATATAAACCTAGTGGGATTATTATTTAAAAAGGCGTTATTTTATTAGAAACATGTGTAATGTGTTTTAATGAGAAATTAGCAAATTTCAAATGGGATAATCAGATGAATTGTAGTATAAATATTTTTATGATAAATTTCCCATCATTATTTTTTATCGGAGATAATGAAAACCAAGGTAAGTGGTGAGATATATAGAACAACGCTCTATCCATATAAAACACTAAAAATACATAAATTTAGTAGGTAAAATCCTTTATAGAGTGGTGGGATTTCCTCTTTGAGTAGTACTAGATGGAAACATGTACAAATATTTCCATGTTAACTATTGGAGTATTAGGTATTCCCATATTCTGGAACTATCATTGCTTTTGGTTAACGACATTATATCTCATTAATAATATTATAAATATATTCTAAATTTTTTAATATTCTTACTCATTCCTTATCAATTTATATAAATTATTTTTTATAAAATCATTATATCATTCATTTTTAATGTATTTCATCATTTGATAATTAAATAATAATTTATTTTAAATATTATTTAAAAATTACATGAATGATTATTTAAAATTGTAATAATTAATTTAGTAATTAATTTTGGCATCTTATTGTGGAATCCTTAGTAGGATCTATTAAGTATTTCAGTTCACACCCTTCTTCTGCCATAGGGAATTGGTAGATAATCTCCTTTACTATTTGAGAAAGGGTAAAGAAACAGATTGACATGTTTCATGTTTTTAGTCCTTTGACTTGTAGTGTTCTTTCTACTAGGGCTTTAGCGGTACCCAATCATGAATAAATGGGTATCTCAATTGATAACACTTAAATAAGGTACATTTTCTTAATACGACTAATAAAATAGTGAGATAAATATCTTTTTTAATGTTAATAAATATACTTATTTTATATAACAATTTTTATTAAAACTATATAAAGAAAATGTGTGAGGAGAACAATTTGAATTCATTAATCCCAATATCATGTCTATAATAGAAATTAATATGTAAAACAAAGAAATAATGAAGAAAAAAGATGATCCAGTCAAAGAATTTAACATTAAATAATAATACCACAAACTTTTTTTGATTCCAACATTGAAAGGGTAAAACTCTAAAATCTAACCCCATTAAATATATCTTTATTATTTTCATTAATTTTTTCTAGGAATCAATATATGATAACAACATTCAACATAGGGACCATGCATATTTAATTTGTGGATTGAATGCATGGGTTTCTAAACAACATTCCACACATAGTGTGTAATATGAATCAGTAATACACTAAAACGAACATTATATTAATAAAAATTAAATTATATATTCAGTCTATGTTTTAAGGAGAATTTTTTAATTATAGGGTGGTGGCTAAATACAGTATAAAACACATAATTCATTCTATGTCCAACAAGAAAAATCCCATGGAATACTAGAAATGGAATCATATTATTGTATATATAAAAATATTTAGCTATCATAACAATTTACTTGTTTGGTCAATGATTATGTAGTGTCTGAATGAAGATAATGAAATAGACTATGGATAATATGTTTTAAAATTTAAAATTGAAATCGTACAACATTAATAGACCATTATCCCCCAAAAGATAATTTGACATTGTAATTACAATTTCATTAAATAATTTTTATAATGAGTTGTTTATTTATATTTTCTCAATACTATCATGATTACTAAACAAATAGTTACTCACAAGAAGAAAAAAATTTGATTATAGATGGGGGTCGTTGTTGTTATTTTCAGAATTTATTCCAACAAAAAATTTTGTTATTTTCATGCAATATTTATGTTCTAGTAAGAGATATGACCAGAAAAAGATATTTGGGTTTTGAATAATATGTGTATGAATTATTATAAATTATTTTTTATCTATTTTTTGAGGAAACTAATGCAGGGAAAAATATATTCTTTTAGGATCACTACCTTCAAAACAACAAAATCATTTATGAAATGTGGATCCATAGATGGAGGAGGACGAAAAGGTAGAGGTAGTGGTAGAGGAAATGGCAGAGGCAGAGTTGGATTTAGAGACTTACCTGGAGGTGGACGCAGAGGCGATGTCTGAGGTGGAGACTGAGGTAGAGGGGGATAAGAAGTGAAGACCTTCAATCAATACAATTATTAGTATGTAAAATATAATAAGGATAATACCATTATTGTGTTTCAATTTTTTTATAAGTGCTCACAGTACTTATTAATTAAGATAATATCCATTGGGAATCATTACTATTTAAAATGAAAATATTTATAAAAAAGGCATAAAAAAACTAATAAAACATATTTAGAATGTTTGGGTAATTTATGAAAATGGTTGATATGTAATTTGTGATTTATCGGGATCATATACACCCCAGTACAAAGCACAGTGTGACCATTATGACTCTAATGGAAACATTTTTATCATAAAGTAAAATTAATTTTAGTAAATAAACAACTGACATACTCAAAACCAATCAAACACATTTATATTGTATTGATACATTGTTACAATTATCCATTAATCACTTTAGATGTGTAGGAATCAACGAAACCAAAATATGATGCACAATGTTACCATTATTACTCAAGGTGATCATTTTTATTCAAAAAATTAGATTATTTTTAAACCTAAAAATAAAATTACATACAAAAAATTAATAAAACAAATTTTTAATGTGTTGATACTTTAATAAAATTATACCTAATTATTTTTAGATATGTTTCATTCCGTAACACTTCAATCTGATGATTTGTTTGACTCTAAATGTGTATTTGTCAATAAAAATGGACATTAATTTTAGTAAAAAACAACTGAAATAATCAAAACTAAGAAAACACAATTGGACTGTTTGATACATTATAAAAATTATCCATATGTCATTTTAGAGCTGTATAGATCATCCACAATTCTATCTAATGCATCATGTTACTTATATTACTCCTACTTCATCTATTTTATTTAATGATGGAAGTAATGTCTAATAAACAAAAATATAACATACATAAATCCAAAAAAATTAATTCCAATTGTTTTGATACTTCAATAGAATTATCCTTCAGTCATTTTTGAATTGTAGCATTCATACACACATCAATCCTACACACAATATGACCAATATTACTAAAAGTGTGTCTATTTTATTAAAAATGGACATTAAATTGTGAAAAAAACAATTGACATATTCAAATGTAATAAAAAAATTCCATTTTTTATACATTATGAAAACATTCCAGGAGTGATTTAGGAAATGAATCATTCAACTATGCATCAGTCTGTTGCAAAATGTGACTCCAAGTGCATCAATTTTATTCAAATGTAACATTAATTTTAGTAAATAAAAAACTTACATACTCAAAACCAAGAAAAAACATTCTGATTGTTCTTGTACATTATGAATATAATCCTCATGTCATTTATGACATGTAGGGATCATCCAAGCCCCTATCTTACACACAAATTTACTAGTATGACCCAAAATGTGTCTTCATTATTCAAAAGTGACATTAATGTTATAAGGCCCCAGCCTTAAATGTTAAATAATCCTGAGATAAGTCATCAATTAACATTGAATATCTTTTCAACATTATAGTTTTTGAATATTAGGCCATAACTCATACATAACGACTTAAATATTATTTGTAGTCACTTCTTCTCACTGTCCATTTTATTCATAAAAAAACTCTTTAAAAAACATGGTATTGTTTCATGTTTAAATATCTTAACTTTCCATTCATCCCATCCTTAACGCAATTCTAATTTATTTGTTGTGAATAACATTTAAAAAACATGGGGTGAGAATAAAAAGATCAAATAGGAATATAAAACAAGGAATAAAATTGTTAGACCCTGAATATTTAAAACTAATTAAAACAATTTCACAAAATCAAAATTTTCACCCCTAAAACATAAACTACATATCTTACATCTTGTAATCATAGTATTCATAAAAATAAACATACAAATCATAAAAAATAAGGGCAAATTGTTGTATTCAAAACATACTTAAGTAGTAGATTTCACAGCTACATAAGGATTAACCATCATGGTTACATTTGGAATACCCATTACAGTATATTTCCTAAATCTATTAGGAGAATCATTGTCATTTATCTCTGTCATGTTACCCAAAGCATTAGAGTGCTATCACATGCTCACATAGCCTATATTTTTCACAATACCTCTCGTATTTGGTTTATGACATAACCACATGTGAAATTTCCAATTTCAATTACATAATCATAACACATAAAAGATTGAAATTATAAATAATTCACTTATCAATAAAAAGAAATAAATTCAAGATTTTAAAATATTCATTCCATTTTGAAAACCAATTAAAATATTTAACAAAGATATTTTTCAATCATTATGACCCATACCACTATGAAACATTTAAAACAAATCAACATTTCAAAAATAAAATGTGCATATAAATCAATTTCTAAATCATGGACATTAATGAGAGAGATTTAAAAGAATAAATCTTTAAAACTTTTAAAAATGATGTTTTCATTAAGGAGTCTTGTAACACTTTAGAGACACGTAAATACAAATAATTAAAGAATAATATCAAGTAAAACATTATATATCATGAGAATATAGAAATTCACAATATTAATTGTGAAAAAGTTTGCATATATACCTTATAGGATATTAAAGGTGAATAATATCGACATATTCCTCAATAAAAGGAGATTGATACATATTACCTTAAAAAGATCATATAATTAGATTAAAGATAAATAGATGATATAATTAGATGTGAAAAATATAAATACACACAAAATAAGTAGATATTAGTTATAAAACAATCATAGTTCACTTACACATATTTTTGAAAAACCAAAACCGGTGATATATATATTTGTCTCAATGAATGGATATTGAGATAAAATTACCCTTAAAAAGAATAGTTTATTAATAAAAAAATCAATGATGTGTATTAAAAATAAATACAAATAAAAAATTATTACATACATTACTTTAAATCTAATTTTATTTATTACAAAATCAATGCACAACATAATAAAAAGTATAATATTAACTCTAAAAATAGAAATTGGGTTAATATGTTCCCTCACATGGTTTGTAAAAATGAAATAATAAATTATCAATGGGTTGATTATGTGTAGTAATAGTATACCCACATAATTGGAAGTGGAAACTAAAACATTAATAAACAAACACTAATTCCACACACAATCTCATCATAATAAAATCAACTAAGTATTTATAAAACCTAATGAGATGAAATTGAGTTTCAAATTTCCCTTACCTTGAATCTGACATGTCCTGTTCGTTCATTAATTTATTAAATAAAAAAAATAGGATAGTTAATAATTTTCTTAGAACCTCGTTAATATTTATTATTCAGTTTATATCACTTATTACCATGTATTATAAATTAGTTAAGTGTTTGACTTTATATCGTACATTTTGTTTGCTATTCGGTACTTGAGTCCAGAATGAACTTGTTTTGAGTTAAATTAGTCACGTATTCTAAATTACACCATCTAAATAATGATATCAAATATATAAATATCATATATATTTTATATGTATTTATAATATTGCATATTATTTAGAGATATGAAATGCACCGTTCATGGAGACGGTAGGCCGTACGTACGTACGTATAAATGCTACTATAATTTCAAAAACTAATTAGCTTACTTCAAATAATCATAAGATTCCTAGACCACTTTATTGATGTCATAAAACATAAATGTAACTTTTGGTATTCATAACATAATTTAATTGTAACATTGACAACTATATAGGGAGTATCCTTCATGGTTATATTGGGAATTACCATCGTTGTATATTCCATAAATATCTTAAGAGAAACATTAATGTTTACCTCTTTCCTATTACCCAATGCATTGAAGAGCCATCCCAGGACCATATTCCCTTGGATTATCGTGGAACCACTTATATTTGGTATATCATGTAACTGACCATAAAATATCAAATTAACATGACATAATCATAACACATATTTGATTTAAATTATAAACATTTCACTCATCAATCATAAGAAATCATATCAATATATTGAAATATTTAATCCATTTACTAAACCATTTAAAACAGTTAATAAAGAAATTTTTCAATCAATGTGTCCCATAAAACATTGAATATTTTTTAAAAAGAACATTTAAATATTAATGTTCAATATAAATAAATCTTTAAAACAGTTTCTAAAAAATGTTTATTAATTAGAATGACTTAGAATAATAAATCATAAAAAAAATTAAAAATAGATATTTTAGTTAAAGATTATCAAAACACTTGAGAAACATGTGAATAAAAAACTAAAAAATAATAAAAAAACTCATTAAATATCATGATAATATATAAATTGGTGATATAAAATGTAAAAATGGATGTATATAGACATTATTAGATATTAATGGTGTAAATTATCGAGATATGCCTCAATGAAAGGAGATTGAGATATATTAACATAAAAATACCATATCATTAAATTAAGGGTAAAACAATGAAATAATTATTTGAGACAAATATTAAAACTCCCAATATAAGATAATATTATTTTAAAATAATTAGATATCATTCACCCATATTCATGAAAAAACATAACAACTGACATAGATATTTAAGACATTGAATGGTGATTGAGATAAGACTTACCTTAAAAATATATATTTTTTCATACTATAGAACAATTATGTTTATTAAAAATAAATAAACATAAATAATTTATAAAAAAAAATTGGATATGAAAAGTTATTTCTCACATAATAATAAGAAAACATAATAATGAAAGGGAAGATTAACCCAAAGAATGGAAATTTGGTAAAAACGTTCCATTACAAAGATCCTATAAATGATGTAAGAAATTAAAAAGAGGGTAATTATGTATAGAAATAGCATATCAAAAAAATTTAAGTAAAAATTATATAATTAAAAATAAAAAGTGATTCCATCGAAAATCATGGCATTAAAAAAGCAACATATTATGCGTAAAACCCAATGAGAGGAAATTGAGATTAGAAATTCCCTGATGTTGAATATGACTTGTCTTGTTCATTCTCTAATTTACAGAATAATAATATTAGGTTATTATGTATGTTATTTAGAACTATTTTAATCATTATTATTAAATTTTTATCACATATTTAATTGTTATACCAATTAGTTAAATATTTGAGTTCATGTCAGATGTTTTTTCAATATTATGTACTTGAGTTGAAGATGATCTTTTTTTGATGTAAATTGTCCATGTAGTCAAAATTCCATCATCGTCAGAATTATATTCAGGATTTTAATATCATATATATCTATTATATATGTTTTATAATATTCCACAACATTTGGAGATATGAAATGAAATA
The DNA here is from genome assembly GCA_963277665.1 of Viscum album. Lineage (NCBI taxonomy): Eukaryota > Viridiplantae > Streptophyta > Magnoliopsida > Santalales > Viscaceae > Viscum > Viscum album. The sequence goes on from OY728138.1 coordinate 1,245,667,581, forward strand.
CACTATTCATCGAGGAGGAAGGATGTACGTACTCATGAACAGTAATTTTATTTCATTTTCAAATTAATGGAATAAAAATTAATGAAAAATAGGTATGTTATAATTATAGTATAATATATTAGTAATATTTGTTATGTAATTTAATTAATTCAATCCAGTATATGTTACATTTATGGAATAAATGAGTCAAATCACTTTGAGGGGGAGGTAGTCTGTTCTTCCTCAAATAAAATTATCATATTTAAACATTATGGAAAGAAAAAAAGTAAGTTGCAAATAAAAATTATAGAAGAAATGGAAAAAAAATTAATATAATATATGTCATAAATAATTACAGTTCCAATATAATAGACACAATGTGATAGGGATGGAGAGAATTGAACAATCGTCGTTTCATGAGGCTGTAGTTTTCCATACACGGAATCAATATATTTCTATCCATTAAATGGAGGTGTGTTTAAGTGCAGTTCAAATCCTTCTCATAAAAACATATTTTTATATTTAGTATACTATTTTTTTATTTAATCATAGAATAAAATTATCATAGAGACTAGAGAAAGAAAATATCACAATTAAACATGAGAGAAGATGTTACAACTAAAAATGGATACATCAATTGATTTGAGCCAAGGGCTTTCTTGAATTGCCTTCTGTCCAAGTTAAGGCTTCTTGAAATAAGTTAGGTATTCTAGAAAATGTATAGGATAGAGTGTTTCCAATATAAAATTATTTTGAGGTGTGAGATAATTTAAAGAAGATGTTCCCTTTTATGGAATAATTGAGGGGCATTATAAGAATGTATTGAAATATTAATTTACTATATACTACATATCAATAAAAAGTGGAAAAAACATTGAATTTCAATATAATATGATTTCAGTTCGATTAATAATCATATAATTGTTATTAGAATGGTTTTGAATATTTTTTTATAATTATCTTTTTTATTTAACCATTATTTTACACTTCTTAAACATATATTGATATCCTGAAATTTATACATTGTTTGATAATGTAATTACCATATCATGTCCAAATTCCCAAAAAAAATTCATAATTATTACATATTTGGAAATATAATAACCAATTTTCCAAATATTATATTTTTATAAATTTATTATCATTTAATAAATTATTTTATATTTTATGTTATGAATAATGTCAATTATGGTCACTATTTATACTTGACTTTTTTAAAAATTCATTACAAACATATTCCTTTGACAAAAATATTGAATAAATCCTAACATGTCATAAAAATTAATAATTTTTTTGGATGTCATATATTATGTCAAATAATATTTATTTTCATATTTATAATATAATTTATCTGAAAACATTTTTAAGGAAGGAGTCACTACATCATCATTGTGTCAAAATTAAATTTATTTATTTAATGTCTAAAAGTTGTAAATAAAATAACAAGATGTAGGAAATATTAATATATTTATAATGACTATTTTTAGACCTATAAATAAATTATATAACCCTATATTGAATTTGACTTTGTAAAAGATACATCTTTATGTTATATTTCTCATTACATTAAATTAATTATTATAACATGTCATTATCACACCCATGTGCCTCCATAGGGGCGCAAAATCAACCCAAGGATGCCTATGGTCAGATATTTTTTATCCAACTAGATTAAGACATGTGTTAGGATAGTATTATATAATTAAAATATTATTTGTTTACCCTTATTTACCTGATTTACGCTATAACCATGTAATGTAAAAGTAATTACTGAAGTTACTATTCCTAATCTCTAAAAATAAAAGGTAAAAATTTATTCAATCTGTAACATATAAATATAAATATGGAACTAAATTTCCCAAATTCAAAACATAGAAGTTATATTAATTAATTTAAAATTAATTCCCATTGTCAAAACTAATAAGTGAGTTCTTATGAAGTAAAAATAATCAAAAGCTTGGCATGTTCTTATATCAAATTTAAAAATCTAATTATGTCCAATGATCATAATTAAATTAAATTATATACACATTATCCAATTACAATTTAAAACCAATTAAAAAGAAAATCTAATTTTATAAATATATTATATGAAAGGGGAAATTTGATTTAATATGGAGTATTTGTCACTATTCCAAAAAATATGAATTTTATCAGAAAAATACAAATATTTCATTCAATGTAAAGTTTTATGTGGTTCTTCTATAGAATATGTTTAAATTTTCAAATAGAAAACCTAAACATTACAAAAAATATATTTATAAATGGTTCTCTATCAAAATTTGATAAAACAACATTTTTAGAAAAATACTTTTTATCCAAAAAATTGAATTTGTTCTTATGTCAGAACTAAAAAACATATAAAATGAATTTAAATCATTAAATTGAATATATAAAATATATTTTTTATAAATTAAAAATACATAAAGTGTAATTTGATTTTATAATCACAATTTTTCCCTTTTATATAGCTTTTCACAAAAACACATCCTTTATATTCAATTAGTTTTTATATCCATTTTTAATAAATTTAGTAACCAATGAATCATTATTTAAACATCAATAATCTATATTTTAGATTTCATATAATATGATTCATTCCCACCATTTAAACAACTTTTCTTTAACTACCAATTTAAAAAAATATTAGTATTATATTATTATATTCCTGTATAGCTCAATGTTGTGTACAACATATGATTTTGGAGAATCCCATTGTTGTGTGTCGAGTATGATAGTGGTTATAGAATCCCTAATAACTTAAGGTTAATGAATTATTTATAAATATTAATGGAATTAAAAAGGTATTATTCTATAAATTTATGGGTCGTCACAACTGTTAAAATAAATGAAAAACTCAAAACTGAGAAAACACATTCCAATTAAATGGATACATTTGTACAACAGTCCATGAGTCATTTAAGGTGTGTATATTTCCTTTTAATATCAATTTAACGCACTGTGTAACCTAAATGATTCTATGTGTGTATTTTTCAAATATAAATTAATATTAGTTAAGAAAACAACTGACGAACACAAAACTAAGAAAAGAAATCAGATTACATTAATACATTATTACAACAATCCATGATTAATTTGGGACTTTTATCATTCATGTGTTCCCCATCCGATTCAAATTGTGACTCCATGTGAACCTTTTTAAATCAAAATACACATTAATTTTCTTAAATAAACAATTTACATATTGAAAACTGAGATAACGTATTTGGATTGTTATGGAACTTTATTTATATGATCCATATAAAATTTGTGATGTGTAGGGGTCATCCACACCTCGACCTGATGTAAGGTGTGACAAGTATGAATCTAACTACATCATTTTTATTCAAAATTGATGTAAATATTAATCAACAAAAACATTTTATTAATTCAAAACCAAGAAAACACAATCTTATCATTTTGATACTTTTTGAAAACAATACATTATTTAATTGGGATATGTTGAATTCAGATATTGCTCAATACGATAGACAATGTGATCAGTATGACACCATTTTTATCATTTTTATTCAAAAGTTTCATTAATTTTCATAAAAAACAGATGTGCTAAAAAATAAGGAAAAATGGTACGGTTTTTTTGGTACTTTAAGAAAATTATTTATATATCATTTGAGATGTGTAGGGATCATATGAAGATCAATATGAAGTATTGTGTGACTAGTAAAACTCTAAATGTTTCATTAAAATAAAAAATTACATTAATTTTAATCAAAAAACAACTAACATGTGGAAAACAGAGAACATAAATTCTTCTAATTTAGACACTTTAGAACAATGACCAATAAATTATTTGGGATGTGTATAATTCATCTACACCACGATTAGATGCATGGTGTGACCATTACAACTTCAGGTGAGTCTTTTATTAAAAAATAACAATAATTTTAATCGCAAAAAACTACTAAAATAATCTATAATAGTTGGTTTTTCAGTTGTGTGATAAATTTTATTTCATTTACATTAAATATTTTTATCATATTTTGGTAAATACAAACTCTTCTTATTAAGTGTACTGTTGTAACACGATGTGCATATTTCTGCTGATGTAGTGTGTTGTTGCATCCCATTGATTTTTTCACATTTATTAGCTCTACTAAATGTGCTGATAAATCATTAAACTATCAGGGCTTCTAAAATCACTAATAATGAAATCATTTATCGGTGATTATGTTGGTGAAAATGAATTAAATCTATTTATATTTGTTAAACGAAACATATAAATCATAATTTATTTAGAAAAATATAAGGGCTAATTAATAAAACTTTAACAAACAATTAAAATTAATGATAATGGTAGTATTTATCAGTGTTGATATAAGTATGATTTATTCGCACATATATCTTCAATGATAAATATAAAATTTATCAGTTCTTTTTTATTATTGATAAGTGTGATGGAATTTTAATCGTTTAAAGGCTAATAATGATTGTCTAGATTCTAAGGACGGTCGATTCTAGCAATGTTATAAGCAAGGTATGTAGTGTTGCTCCAAATTATTTACAACAATATTAACATGATTACATGCGTATCATTACTATACTATTTTTTTATGTTAATGGTACATTTTTTCCAATCACTAATCCATCCTATGATAAATGATAACATCATTCATGCGTTCATAGGGACTACTGTCCCCATGAAGCGATTTGGTTCATTTTTCATTCCCACTATTCATGAATACACATGTGGATGAATTTAATGAATAATATATATATATATATATCACATTTTTATGAATTTATGAATATAATTTTTTATTTAAATTTTTCCTTTGATTGCTTAAAAAATTGGAAATTTTCTCATAACAAACCAAACATAACATATAGATACATTAAATAAGTTTTTAGAATATTTCGTACATTTAAAAAATACACACCTAAAACCAAATTAGTTTATCGAAATTGGAAAATTGTTACACAAAATTCAATTCTGGAAAAAGATCATCAATATTTCATATAATAATATAACCCATTTTTATTACATCCCAAATCCTTTCATTATAAAACAACATAATGAAAAATAAAAAAATAGTGTGCCCAGATGCTCAGTAAGGGTAAAAAAGGGAGATATCGATCATAACATAATTACAAGGAATATGTACATAATAATAAAATTGGAAAACATATAATATATATTAATGATCATAATATCTTGTCATGGAAAAAATAAAATTTGTTCACAATGAATCAATGGATAAATTCGATGAAATTAATAACATATGACATGGAATTTTGGAATACATAGAATCATGAAAAATATTTTTCAAATAATCAAGGATCTCTTTCAAGACTATAATAGTTGAAAAAGTACCTTATATAAACGAGTTCAACCCTCGATCTATCCTTATATTCATGAACCATGTTTTATCATCTCTGAGTCTAATATTTCTGAACAGAGATTACTCTCACTCAGGCCCTATATTACATAACTGGGTTCACATCCCATTCAATCCATGTCAATGTCATGTGATAAAAATCATCAACCAATGAATTTGATTTAAATATATGTACCACACATCCCATAATGAAATTAATACATATACTGGACATAATAACATAATTAACTTATTATATCAAAGGCCATAAATAGAAATTGGTTTCATTAAAATTCATTCTTAGGATAACCAATGTAAAAGAAATTTGTATCTTATATATGAATCAATCATATAAATAAAAAACCCCAAAAAATAAGGGTTTTATTCATGAAAAATATCCTAATTAAATCCTAGGACACATTATATAATGTTATCATAGATAAAATAAATTTTCAGAGATCAAATGAATTAAATATTTAGGAAAACCTCCTTTTTGTTTTGATAATTTTTCTCTTAAAATGCCACTCAAGTTTAAAAGAAAATAGTTTCCATGACTATATCCTTGTAATCTTGTATTGGAAAAATCAAGTCATTACCGATTCATGAAGGTGGAAAATACAATCTTACCATAATAGTTTAAAAATATTCCTTCGATACATTTATTAAAACGTAACAAATAATCACCTTTAGAAAATGATACAAATATACCATTCAAGCCATGCAGTAAAAATTAAAAAATGTTTACAAATTGACATTAAAATTTAATAAAATAATAGTAAAAATTTTGAAATCATATATATGAATCATTTAAATAGAAGATAAATATTTCTTATAAAATGATTACATAAAATCAATCTTGAATTATAATGCGATTGTGAAATTAACCCTTACCGTTGGAGTGATATCCTTAGAGCTTATCTAAAACTTCTGTGTGATGTTTTATATAATTTTATTAATTGATTAAAAAATATTCATATATATTATATCATATATGAAAATATTATACCAACTTATCCCCTATTTTTAAATAATATTTTCATAGTACACCTATTTCATGTGGTAATTACATCATTTTCCATTTCATTATTTATCTTATAAATCTGCATTCTTGTGCATAGGATATAGTTACATAATATAAAGAATGATATTAATGTAATAGATATCATATTTATTCATTTTATTCATGTATATAATAATTATTTAATTTTGATCATGGAATGTGAATTGAATCACATCATGGAGACGGTGGGATGTACGTACACACATGCGAAGGTATCATTCCCTAAATATGAAAGGGGAAGGAAGTAGATGGTATATTATTTTATTATGAAATCTTAAACATGTAACAATTATCATATAAATCAATTATTTCGTTCCTGATACCCATCAATTTTATTTAGCGATTAAAACATGATTATTATACATCTTAGAGACGACAAGTCGTACATATGCATGTGTGGTGATTTTGGGGTGTAGGATTGATAAAAGATGGAATATGATTGTAGAATAATAATAATAAATTATTAGAATATATTCAAAACTATTTTTTCTAATTTATAATGTAGAAAACAAATGAATTGGATTTACAATAATTAATAATCATGTAAGTATTAATAAAGGAAATTACCTCCTCTTCATTGAATATCCTTTATTTATCATTTAATGGTCACTAGAGTGGGCCTTTTTATATGAGTAAAATATATAGAATTTGTATATGTAGTATTAAAAAATAAGTTGGCTAGTAATGGTCCATATTTAAGGCTCTAAATTATGCGATGATGTAATGGATGTGATTTCCTTTTAAAATTTTTGCGTGGGGTACTTTTGTAATTTCAAAAAATATTAATTTATAATAAATTGATTCTAAATCAAAAAGAATCAAAATTTACAACGATTAGAATATATAATGGTATACATTTTTAATCTCATACACCATCATATTTTAGAGAAAATATTGTATTATTTTACACCTTATCATTTAGATTCAATATTAGTTAATATATTTTAATTTTAGCTATGGTGGCCAGCCTTTTCAGCATTAAAATGTTGTAATTTTTACACATGTGATGTAACATAGAAAATAAATGAACAATTAATAACATATTATAATTATATTATAATTTTAAAGGTGTTATATAATTTGAAAATAATTTCCTAAAATATAATTTGGATAACATATCTTTAGGAAAATTTTAATATTATTCATTACATGGACTTTTAAAAAATGAGCATAACAAATTATTTTTTGAAAAAATATATTAATATATAGAAAATAGTGAAATTGATTCATTAAGATTATTTAATCTCTTTATGAACATCAAAAAATATGTATTTTTAATTTTCAGTAAAATTTATTTGATATTTACATTAATCAAACAATTACTGCATCAATAGTGTGAAATAATTTAATAAAAATATATTTTTAATTAATATTTAGAAATAAAATTTTCAAGGTATATATTATCTATTACATATTAATAAAAATTTTATAATAAAAATTTTGAGTAATTCTATGTTAATAGATGATATAGTATTTAGAACAATAATGTGAAAACTATTAATTATTAATAAGTAAAATGTTAAAAATATCGAAATCTCTTATATGAATGTAAAAAAAATTCCCTAAAATTATTTTTATTAATTTAAAAATGTACATTTTTATGTGTTCAAAACATATATTTTCCTCTATGTAGAAACATGATGGATATTTAATACACACAATTTTAAATTTTGTGACATTCATTGATTTAAAAATTATATAATAAATTTTCAGATTAATGATTAAATTAATGAACATAATTTCTATATAGAGAATGCAAGGTTATAATTATCCTCACCCGATATATTTATTATATTTTTTAGGGTCATTTTTTAGTCGTTACCTTTTTGTTTCTTATATAAATTTCCCAATTTTCCCATTACAATGGATTTTATTTACCAAGGATACTACTCATATTCACTACCAAATAAATGGGTCCAATTAACCTAATATATATATTTTGTAAATAAAATTATCAAAAAATTTTAAAGAAAATTATTTTTAAAATTAAATAGAAAACAAAACTGGTAAAATTCAATAAAAATACTTTTTTTGTGAAAATGGACTTTTCAAACATAAAACATTATTATTAAAAATTCATCTATTACATAATTAAAAATAATTTTTATAATATATTAAATTAAAATTAATTAATTTAAATTTAAATAAAATTAGAACTATAATTTTACCTTGTAGTGATTATAAAAAAAATAATGTTTTCAATAATAATCAGTATTTTCATTATTCATCAAAAGATGAAACATTTCATAAACAAACCCAAAAATAAATAATAATAAAAAAATTTAAATAAAATTTAAAAATATGACTATTTTTTGAAATAATATTTAAATATTTTTAAATTATATCTTTAAATAATGTCTTCTACTAAAATTTGAAAAACATCATTTTAGAAAAATACAATTTTTATGCAAACAATGGGGTTTTTATTATATTATGCCTATAAAATATAGTGTATAAAATAATTACAATTTAACTAAATATAGAAAATATAATTTCATTATTTTCATTCATTATATTTTATTAATTTAATTCATTATGATAAAAATCATTATATGGAATAAAAAACATTTCTCATAAAAAATATCTTTTATTTTCAGTTAGTTTTTATATGAATTTATATTTATTTTGTATCTTCTGAATAAATTCCAAAATTCATTTAATACATATTCAGTCAAAAAATTCTAAATGAAATGTGATAAAAATCATATAATATTATTATTTAGTAAAACATCATCTTTCATTTAACAAAAGATACCAAAAGAACATAGAAATATATGTAACAAAATCCGTTCATTATGTTTCATGTACCACAAGATTTTATAAGACTTGTGTGTATTTTAATCTTAAAATTTTCTTGTCTATAAAAAAAATTATCATTTTTTTCATTAACAAATCAAGACATAAAATAATTTCAAAAAATTAAAAAAACCTAAAAAGCACAGGGTGTAAAATATCCCCACCACTAAAATGAACATCACTCAAAAAAATCAACACACTAATACAAAAATACCAGGATACATTGACCTCATCTTATCATCATTTTCTCACATATCTTCTATACTAAATTTTAACCATCTTAGTGGACCATTTTTTGTAGAAATATATCTCTAAGATCTAGAATTTATACTAGTTTTTCATCATAAGATAAATCTTTCTCTTGTATTATAACCTTTGAGTTTTGTAAATTTAAAGGTTCAGGTATCTAATTCATAAAAATAGATATTTGGAATAAATCATGAGCTTTATGGGGATTTATTTGAAGCCAAAAATGATAAAATACTATTCTGATATGGTAAAAAATTAAAAATAAAATGATTCTTTGCAATTAAAAATTTCACATAAAAAATTAAATGTGGATGTTTGAAAAAAAAATTATTGCTAACCGGCATCATAAAAATTTATAACAAAACATCATTTAATTAGGGAAATTTTTACACATAATGACTATCAAAATAACTAATAAGTGGTATTCCACATAGGAGAACATATGTGGAAAGAAAAAACATGACACTGACTAACTCACATGGTAGTTTCGACATAGAGAAGCTACCTCATTGTATATCATCCTAGGGAAAACTATAATAATCATTACTATGTTCAAACCATTACCTTTTTAAATATTAACAATTCCTTGTTTTAATAAATAAATTTATATATTATGATTGATTAATAGGTCACATAGTTCACTATAAAGATAAGTTCGCCAGATCATTATAAAAATTTCTATCCATAATTTAGAATAATGTGTTGATAAATATTTCACATTGACACTAAATTAGTTATTTGATTCAGATAATACAAGGTAATTATATAAAAGAACCTTTAATTCTGTTATTTTATGCCTTGATATTGCTGAAAACCCCTTCCCCACTACAGGGTAGTGTGAGAAAAGGATGGATGATCACCTTTCTATTAAATTTCCTTAAAATTGTATAAAAATTCATCTATTTATAAGGAAATATTACCATCATGAATCAACAAAGATAGTAAATTTGATATCCATAAGAATCTGTTCTCGAAATATTAACAGTCTCTATATATGACATAAGAACAATAGACATTATTCACTGGGTCTATTCTGTTGAATTTTCGAATAACTTATATCTTTTAAAATTTCACATGTATCTCCTTTAAATCAGTAACATAACCCAGGAATAATTGATTACATTACATGAATTGACATTAAATAAATTTTTCATAAAACTTATAAATCTTCATATTATTCAAAAAAATTCATTTAATCTCCATTCTCTTCCGTTCTCCTGGAATATAAATCATTATTTTCTAAAAATATTATCAAAAACTAAAAAATTTAATCACACAATAATTTATTCAATTAATACATAAATATAATTAGAGAAATTTTTAGTGACAATTATATCCCAAAAAATCATTTTGTCTACACCGTTTTTTGGAGCTAATGATATTCCAATGAAAAGTGACTGATTATGGAAAAGTAGTCTCCTAGTAGTTGATCAAAAATTCCATGTGAGGCAGAGGACAGCAGTTTTTTTATAGTAATATAATTATGATTATTATATTTATTTAATGGTAGTATTGACCCACCATTCAACTTTGTAAATAATATGTACAACCCATGGTTACAAAATAGTTAAAAATCATTTTCAAGATTCTACTAGATTCTCAGATTTTATTCCGATAACTAAATCGGGATTATTAAAACATTATTCATTGAAATAGTGTAGAAACATAAACAATTTATTTTGGAAACATAATATAAGGATTAGATAGAAGTATACGAGACTATTGAAATAATAATTTATAATATTCCTATAAAATTTAAATATATCGAATTGTAGATACCTTAATTTTTCTAGGTAGTACATTCAAATATATGTAAACATATTTGTGGAGTCGGGTTCTATGATTTTTTGAGATTTATAGACCCTATTTCCATATACTTAATTAAAATTGAAAATTAAATATAATTTACATTACAACAACATATAATCTTAGAAAAAAATAGGATTAGTATATTTTTGAGTCTTGAATCAAAGAAATCAATCCATCATCGAATCCAAAATGTGAATTTCTTCCTAGGCTTGACATAAATTTGGCTGACGTGGCATGTTCTGATAAAAAGTGAGTTTGAATGTGAGTTTAATTAACATAAATAATTTATTATTTTTATTTTCTTAATTGATATAAGCCTATTTATCTCTGTAAATATGTAATTATTTTAAATTCTTAGTTATTTCGACATAACGTTAGTATCTTTTAAAGGATACCTCCACATTATTTTTAAATGAATTAAGGTCAGACAAGGATGAGAAACCTGATCATGGTGAATTGTTCATAGTGAATGCAGTGAATATTCCACCTTCATTGGTGAGAACACTCTTCAAAATGAAATTATCATGATTGAGTTATAAATCAGTAGATGTGGATATCCGCCATTATTAAAAAATGGTTAGGAATTACCAATCTCTTTAATTTGATCTACATTCGTTTTAATCCTATGCATGAACCCATAAATTAGATTTATTTATTTTATTCGATTAAACAATGTCGTCACATGTTTATAAACTTGAATATTCATGAAATTTATTTCTTTTAAAATGAACTCTTGGATTAGTCTTTCGAACCATTTTATATGTGGTTTTACTAACTTTATTCACATTCTTCATCATTGGATCATGGCGTCAAAATATATAATTTTCTTGGTGGTACAAAATTTGATCAGACCATTTATTTCATAGTGAAATAATGGGTGATGTATAAATTAATGTTTTGAAGATGTATTATTATTCATTATGGGGTGTTTTTGATACTTTTTTGGATTTGTGATTCATGAATGAATGGATATTATTTAAGGAATGTCAATAGTGATTGGGATTCATATAGGGGGAAAGAGATATATTTTCTATCCAAGTGATTACTGGATACGAACACTGGAGATGGTTTCTATTGATTCTGCATTTTCAATTAGTAAGATTTGTTATTTGGGGAATGGATATGTAATTCATGGTACATATCATACTTTCTATGAGAATCCCATCTACACCATGTGTATACTGATAAATGCATTCCAATTAGTACCATGGTTACTGCGGCTTGGGTTTATATTTATGTTAAATATAACATAACATGTAGGATCCCAGCATGACATGCGACTGAGTAATAGAAACACATTGTGTAATATGGTAGTACATGAACAATGTCACAACATGTCAAAAGTCATAAAGTGGTACTCATCCAAGGTACACAAACACGAATCACGGTGCACAAGATATACACCATTTGGATGATCCCACCATGAATTAGAGTACATGGGATTATGATAGAATACATGGACATGTCCAGGATCATGGGTAGGACCCCCATGTGGAAGAGATATTCCATGTATCCTATTTACACAAATTGTCTAGTGCTATATGGACATTGAGTGGTGTACAATTAGGGACATAAAAACCTATCATGGGAGTAATACATGCTCTATGGGTCCCCAAACATACTATATACCATGATTTTTTTTGGAAAACTAGTCCTATTATATCTCCATAATGTTAAATCATATTTTTCCCTTATGTCTCCTATCTGGGATATTATTCAATTTTTAAAGAGGGTTTGTAATTGGTTGTAAAATTTGGGATACATTGCATTATATTACTAATGTTATTGTTATTTGAGTGATTTAGGATGGCTATAGTGATCTAGAAATATAATCAGAGACACTAGATTTACGACCACCTAATGGGACATGTATGAAATCCTCTATTTATCCACTATCATGACACTATCCTACATGAACAATTAATGGGTATTCTATATATCAATTAGAGTGGAACCCTCAAGTGGTATTACGGCATGGGTCCTTGACCATTAAGTGGAACCCTCCTATTGGAATAGGTCATGCACCCTCTATTTACATTATGAGTGGAACATCCTACTAGGTAATGGAATGTTTCGTTGATATAATACAATTTGGGAACACTCCATTTTTATCAGGTAACAAGTCATCAACAATTAGAGTGACATCATCCTTCTAATATAGTTCATGATTCTTCTATCTATCAATTAGTGTGGAACCATTTTTTTTGTGCAGGAGTCCATAACCATTACAGTGGAACCCTCTTATCAGGAGACATAATGTTCCATTTGTCTACAATTCATGTGTCATCTTCATATTTTTTTAGTTCATTTAACCTCAATCATATATCCTCATGGAAGCCTCATTTGTTATAAGGGAATGGTTCCTCGACCATTATAGTGGATGCCTCGAATTAGGAATGAAAATTGTTATTAAATCCCAATCTTGAGTGGAAACCTCATGGAATGTCAATTATGGGTCATATAACTATTGAGCTGAACCATCCAGAATTATCAAGGCATGGTTCCTCTAAATTGAGATTGTTACCTTCAAATGTGTGTTCAGTGGAAATGTTGTATTTAAATGGACGTTTCTACAAGAAAAAACATGGGATATTGGGTATCATTAATAAACCCCTATGAATATGTTATAATACACTATTTTTAGGATCTGTATGAGATTGATATCCACATCCCCTATCATTTTTCATTATTTTGGTTGGGATTTTTTATATTTTAATCCTTTTTTTTATTTTTTACTCTCTAGTCATGGGTTGAGCTATTTATTCCTAGTGTGTCTCTTATATATTCCCATTCATCATTAATGGTGTCCTACTATGTATGTATAAACTCAATCTTATGTGATCATTTATTATAGATGTTGTGTTTTATGTAGAGAAAAGTTATTTCAATTGTTATTAGATATAATATTAGGTAACACCTAGTGTATTTAACCACATAAGGTGGTTAGGGATTGTATACATTGAGTCAATATCTCTCAGTAATTTGCATTTTCTTTTATATCAAATTAGGGCATATATCTAGTTGGGAATGTATTTTTCACTTTTTTTCTGTTTAGATAATGTTGTTCTACACATGTAATACCTATAGTTTTTACGTGTATGTATTATTATCTATATGATTCATCACTCTTTTATTTTACTACACTTGTTCATGGAAATGGTTTGGTGCATGCAAACCGGTACATAGGGAAATTTCTCTCATACTATTTATTCCTTCGGTCTCTTATCACAATTACCTATCCAATAGTGAAGGGCTTTGGGTAGTTGCGATTGAAGTCCCAATTGGCCCGTTCATGACTGATTAATATCAGAGATGTTCATTACATAATATGTTGTTTGGATATATTGAATTAGTATTATTTGGTGGGGACATTGGGAATCATTTTCAATGTATTTCAAGTTTGGATTTCCTTCTTGGGAACCCAATGACAGTTTAATGGATGATTTATCCATAAAATAGAAATATGAGAACATTGATCCCAATTCAATATACCAATTTAATGGTTGCATGGTTCAATGATAAAATGATCTTATAATATTGGGTCATTAGAATATCTATCATGAGTCGTCATACTAAATATATATTATCTTATGACAAAGGGACATCTTGAATAAAATTTTAGGATGAATCTACCAAGAATAAAATATTGGTTATTAATTTAGAATCATGATGATGATCCCGCAAGTGATAAGGATTTATTTTAGTGGGAATCATGAGAAATTCATCATATAGATGGATAAGTAGCAGAACCCTCACCTATTAAGAAGCATATGATACTACCAGAAAAGGATGATAATTCATGAATGACTTATAAAATTTAAATGTTCTATTTCTAAAGTTTCTTGAGGTATTAAGATGAGCCAGATACCTAGGAATCCCATGATTGGCTAGATTCTGTGAATTTAGTTTTTATATTTTTCTGGACAACAATATATTTGATAGTTATGATTTAATCTAGGATTTTACATGGATCATCTCCGTTCTGGTAGAGCTGGGACACACTAATTCCTGATGAGTTGATATTCTCATGGATATAACTCCACTATTTGTCACATGAGGTGTTAACCCCAAATTAATGCTAAAAATTTAAAATAATGTGTTTATGGTGCTACAAAAAATATGGATGATAGTTACTGAGTATGATTTGATGATGAAACATGTTACATTGTACTCCCTTGACATGATTCAATATGGGTAAATATGGATTTGGATGTTTTATAGAGGTATATGATGTAAAATACAGTACAATGGGTTTCTCCATTACATTCCACCATATGAAAGAGTATCAAAGAAGGCACCGATGATGGATAACAACCCATTAGAGGGAAACTAGATAGATAGAGATATTTGCGAGTGTTATAAAGATGATTCATCTTCAACATTAGAAGTTTCAAATGGAATGTGTCTCAGAGAATTAGATCTCCCTATTATTCAACTTGGGAACATAGTCAGGTGGTATAGGGAGCACATAGTTGAACAAGGAAATACATATTGGGGATGTTGTATTCATGTTATGGGAGAAAACACATGGACCATGATTTCCCATCCATATGTTAGGAGGTGGTTAGGAAGATAATGAATGGACCACCATGGAAAAGGGAAAAACATTATTTTATCTCCCATGAATATGAAGGATGACCCCTTGGGAGGTAGATCTGGGAGAGAATAATTTGGGGATCATTAATGGTGATTTGTGGGTGGTGGAAAACATTATGTGACCCTTCCACCACCACCATGGGGAGGTCCACATAAGGCTCTCAGACATAGTGATTAGGGTCGTGGGTTGTAGTGGACTACTATAGTGATCGTCATGTTCACATTAGTTGATCACAGGTACAACCTGTGATAATTATATTCCAAATTTACTAATAGTATTAATTGGTGTGATAAATTTGGTCATATATTTACTCCATGCATTATAGTTGGATCCCACATTTGATATTGTATCCCAAAAACATATCTATGATGATCTTATATGGGAAACTTATTCTATATATTTATTCCTCCAAAATAGAGAGATATCAATTGGTATATTGAGGCTCTCATGGGAAATTATGGTGATAAAAATGAAACATTGTGATAACATCATTGGTATGGATTTTTACACCTCGTATGATATGAGATTTAATGTCACTAAATGCAAATCAGATTCTTTTACACTGATGGTTTGATATTCCCCATCACGGATTTGGGAAATCTCATGGTATAACAATTGGGTTTTGAGGGTCGGTGACTGTATCCCATCACCGTTCAGTTGGTGTGTGTGGCCCTAAGACAAGTATCCATTCAACGAATCTAGATTCCTTCACTCATGGAATATAATATTAAAATATATCCTATGGATGTATTGGAAAAAAGTTTGATGTGATATATGAATTATTACAATAAATTCCATACTTCTACTAATACAATATCTTCCAGTTCATATCAGGTTGACCCTAGAGAGATCCCACGACTATGGTAATAGTTGGAGGAACATAGAGATGAGGGATTTTTCAGACATAATGTACCCCCTGGGATGATCTATTTTTGTTCATGAAATAGGTAGTCATCATCAGGAAACATTTTGTGGATAATAATCTCTTGAACAAGGCCATGTTAAAGAACAAGTACCAAATGATATGGGTTCAATAAATATTTTATCAGTTCTGAGGGGTGAAATAGTTCTCTATAATCAATCTCATGTCTAAATACCACTAGTTGAGACTTCTTAATGCATTTATTCAGATTATGGAATTTTAATGGGGATATAGACAATATGGGTTCCCTGTGACTCCCTTAATTGGGAAGAATTTCCCATTTCATTTTAGGGATTATATGGACTTCGTATTTTAGATATACATGGATAGATTTTTAAATTGTATTCCTTTACAACATAGTTATATACATTACTTTAGATGAGGAAAATCCAGATTACATGAGGATTGTCACGTATTTCCTTTGGGATTTCTAGATTGATGGTAATCTCTCAATTTACTAGTTCTTGAATACTGATGCTTACATACAAGGGCATGTCATTTTCAAGAATAGATTAGATGTGGACCTAGTAATGATCAATGTAGTAATTTCATGGTATCAACCAAGGAACATGTCATGGGAATTGATTTTTCATGACTTAGAGGGGTCTTACAGAAGGACTAAAGATGACATATTTTGTATTTCAGCCACATTGACTACCATGATGTTTAAAAGGAGGACATATTAAATGATAGATATGTTATAGTTAAATTTAGAGGAATTGATTTTGGTGTTGATGTTTGCCTCTATATTAATACTACTGAAGGAGGCCATTGATTACATAATATATTGTGATGTCTATTGAGATGGTATCAGATATGAATTGATTTATAGGAATGAAGATATCACATAATGTTCAAAAAAGATGAGATCACATGAGGATAAATACGTGATTGGTGACCTTGTGTTTTTAGTGGTACTTATTTCTCTGAGGTTGTGGAGGCACCATCTTCCAAAATATGACATTTCTTTTTAATCAGAAAATAGAACTCAAAAGTATTTATTTACATAGAAATACCTAAACCAAAGATATGGCTGCTAGATGGAGTTCCTAAATGACTATGACATTGATATAGTATATATTAATGGTAAGGGGAATGTGGTGGTAGATTCCCATAGCAGAAATTTCATATATCATTTATATCATCTGGTGTCAAAGAAGATAAATCCCATAAAGATAAACATTATATGGGAGGAGAGTGTAGCTTTTCATCAGTTGATGGTGTTGAATCCTCAAATTCATTAGAGTGTGATGGAGTCCTAATTGGGATATAATGACTTGGATGTTTCATGTGACCAAATATAATTAGGATACATAGTAGATAAATATATAGATGATAGAATCATAATATTCTATTCTAGGGAATGATAGAGGTACCAGTCACTATATGATAGGATATAATATAAGAGTATTAAAATTTCTTTCACATAACATCCTATTGTTGATAATATGTTTCAATTACTTCAACTATGTTTTTTCTGGGATAGCATGTGATGGATTATTGATGAGTTAACTTCTTTGTGTCACACCAATCTCTAGTAGACTGATGTGAACCTTGTTCTCTATTTTTTTATTATCCTCGTGAAATCCCTATTTTAAAATATAATGGTATATCCAGATACTTTCTATCAAGGCTTCCCTATACAATGAAAATCCATGATGTTTTTTGGGTGATATCGACCTAATTGAAAATTTGGTGCAAAACATTCCAATTAGATTATAGATTTTAATAGAGTGTTTTGGGTAGTTTTATTAATATGTGGCAATTCTACTCAATAAGGTATCGTGGGTGGTTTTCTCTTACCATGATAGGTTTTTAATAACATGATTTTGGAAAGGGAAGCAGGAGTTATTCAAGACTTGGATAAGGATGAGTACAACCTTTCACTAGCACAATGATCGGAAGAATGAGAACACTATATTCTTTTCAGAAGATATACTGAGGGATTTTATTTTATTCCATGTATTGATATAGTTTTATCACATTACATTATTATAATTTTCATATAATAATATCTACAAATTCATGTTTTACATGGAACCATTCTAGTACATTTATTGCTTACCCTATAGGACACTCTTATGCATTAGTGAGATTGGTGAGGCATCCCTTGTTGGGACCGAGATGGTGTAGGCGATGATAGAGTTTGTCCATATGATCAACGAGTTGATGAGGAGAATCAATAGAAGGATGAAAACTTATGTAAATCATTATTTTAGTATTATATATATAACGTAGGTGGAAAATGATTTCATGAGAGAATCCCCGTTATGGGATTGTAGATATTTGGCTAGGGAAGCAAGCTATCCCCAGTGATCATCAGGGAATTTTAGATTTTGTATTGGATTGGCCGGGTTTCCTTTTACCACTCCATTCACCCAAAGTTGGATTTATTGTACAACATCGTCTTTATATATAATATGAGGATATACATACATAAACCATTCACGATATTGGATGGGGGATCTAGATATCAGGGAAAGATCTTGTTCTAGGATTCTTATGCAGAAATTTTTCTATTTTCCATTTCAGGAATTACTTTCATGGATGAGAAAATGATGTATAACCCCTTTTCATCATTTAAAGATGTTGAAATTTATATAGAAATATTTTATATACTGGTGGAATGATGTAATATCATTCCATGGATCAATGTTCCTAGAAATTATTTGTTTTAAAAAGTAAAATTTTTTTTTATTATGCACAATCAAATTTTATGAAATATTGGGATAAATATTAAAAGGATTATTAGCTAAAAAATTATGAGACCATGACCGAATATGTAATTAGGTTTTTCCCTAGGTTTGACGTAATTTTGGTTTTTATGGGGTGTAAAGATAAAATTACTATTGGTTGGTGTGTTTAAAAATGAGAATTAATTAATTATTTGAATTACTAAAACATATTTCCCTCCATAAATATTCCATTATTGAAAATAAAAAAGATTAATCTCATTACATGGGGATCTTTTAGAGGAGAATTCAATGTTCGACATTTGTAGTTTTAGATCAAATGATGTAGAGAAAGAGATCATGTAGAATTAAGTGTCAAAAAATTCATCTAGTCTTTTTCCTATATTGTTGAGAACCTTCAACTCCAACAAAAAATCGAAATAAATTTATGTCCAAATTTATTTTCATTTTCTCCAGTATGATTAAATGTTTTAGAATATTTTATTTGTTTCCATTAAAATTCTTTCACTATGTTACTTTTCATTCTCATGGATATATGATTAATTTATTTTTATTCAATTAATACATGATGTTCTATGGTCAACACACATGATATTCAATATATTTATTCATTTCATAATAATACATTGATAATTATTATTTCACCAATTTTGGATGCCATTTTCCACAACTATTATTTTTGTTCCTCAACATTGGACCATGGGGTCATTATTTGATTAAATTTGGGAGAGATCAAGGAGAATTGGGCCCCTAGATTCAAATAAAGTCCTTCGGGCCATTCATGCAATTTGGGGATGAATCAAGTTGGGTTTGAGGGTTTCAGGGATGTCTTTCCATGGATCTCGGATTTGGGACAAAATGATGACAAATGTGTAGTGATGGATGCCCATAAAATTCATATAGGTGGAATGTAATCTATTTTTTTTGGTCAATGGATAGCCAAAAAACAATGACCAAATAAGGTTCCCACTTGTCTTAGATGGTGAAATGTTAATATTTATGTGGCGGTATATGATCTAGAACCCATAGAAAAGTTCTAATTATTTTTGGAAAAAATTATTAATGATGTAATGGCTGAGGAATACAAGATATATTGACCCTTGACTACGAT
Organism: Viscum album; assembly: GCA_963277665.1. Classification (NCBI taxonomy): domain Eukaryota; kingdom Viridiplantae; phylum Streptophyta; class Magnoliopsida; order Santalales; family Viscaceae; genus Viscum; species Viscum album. The sequence continues at coordinate 1,245,688,133 of OY728138.1, forward strand.
GACAAGAGATTTAGGGTTAGTTAAATAACATTCTACATGTGGGTCCCCCAAAAACAATTTAAATGAGTTATATAAACAATATTTTTAATCATGGTTTTCATGGAAATAGTCATAATCAAGAACATTCTCATTACTAGAATATGACCATAACACCCAAATACGACCCTAAGAGTAAATTCATAACCTAGTAAATAAAGAAACATTTTGTGCCAAAGTACATAGACATGAGAAATATTTCATCGACATAGCCTAGATCATGGGTAAGACAATGAGTTGATTGACACATGATGTGTATCCCACATAAATGCCATGTTGGGAGACATGGGAATTGATCCATGTATGTTTTTGGTATATAAATACTTATTAGGGTGTGACCACATGTTTTATGGGTTTCCTAACACATTGTGTACCCACCATTTTGGATAAACTTCTACCTCTCGTATCTACATCTTTTGGACTCAGATTTTGGTATCTGAGTAGCTTATCTAGATTTATTTTCATAGTAGAATCTGATAGTGTAATTTATAGTGGATTTTGGTATTCATTGATATATTCTATCAACATGATGATTCTATAAGTTTTTCTCAAAATTGGAAGTGATTATCAAGGCTAATCAAAGACAATGGGGAGGAACCCTATTACATGGGTAAATATTGGGTCCTCTAACCATGAACCAGAGTGTAATCCTACTATTGGGATAGGAAATTGGTCCACTATCTTGTTATCATAGTGGAATAGTATAGCTAGTACATGGCATATATCCTCTATCTATCAATCAAATTATATCCCTTTTTAGTAATTAGGCTTGTCTACTTGACCATCATATTGTGACCCCCACCTGGAACATGGCCTTGGTACTCTATCAACCATCCAAGTAGAACCATTCTAATAGGTCATGGCATGTGACCTCGATATACTATCAGAGTGACACCCTCATGCAGTATATGGGAATAATTCCTCAAATATTAGATTAGAAACCTTCTACAAGAATATGGAATCACTCCTCAAACATCATTATTAGTGGTACTATCCTACGATGTAAATGTGTGGTCCATAACCTTTTGAGAAATACCCTAATATCATATGTGGGCATTGTTCCTCTACATACAGGTTTTTCCATAAATTTTGGAACATAATTTTGATATGTGTATTTAAATGTATGTTTTTAATTGAATGACACACGGGATGCTGAGAGAAATTTCTAGACTCCGATGGAACTGATGACAAACTATTTTCTGGGGATGGTCTATGGTATGAAGATCCCTTTTCGTCCATTTTTTAATTTTTTTGTTGACCCTAAATATATTTGTATGAATTCAATTAAATTTTTTTACTCTATTTCTATTGGATAAATATCAATTTTTATGGTATCATAAATATGGACATATAAATTTCTTGGTGTCCAATAGGTTATGTTTATATTCTCCCATGTATGAGATTTTTAACAAGTTTCATGTATATTTAGATGATGGATATGATGAATGTGATTTGATAGGATCTTAGGGATACACTATGACATTTTATTGAATATGCACACTATTGTAAATTATACTTATATTGGCGGATTCAAACCATGGGTAAAGGCCCCAAAACCATTGGTAATTTCTTTCCCAATAGTTCACTGAACCATTGGGTTGTGAGTTGTGGGGATAACAATATCCCAAAAATTCAATCTGATCCATTGGGATTGGTCGTCAGGATTTTCAAAATACCAACTATATAGTATTAACCATTGGTAAAATTTATATCCCAATGGTTAATACACGTGGGTTAATACAACTACACCAATAATTTTTAGCCATTTCTATAGACCAATTGCAAGGGTACAAAGTTAACTATTTCCATAATCCAGGATGCATGGATTGGTATACCAATGGTTATATGAACTGTTGCTATTTAGTCATCTCTACAAAAAAACCGTGGGAACCTCTTCCTACCATCCCCTCTTCAAGCCATCCAGAACCAGCATACAATGGCCTCCCCTCATATGAAATTCCAGTGGCCTCCCCACTCTAATTCCGGTATTGCAATTCCAAGAGGCATCAGGTAGTTGGATCTACTCTATAATTACAGTACAACCCTGTAGAATAATGATGACTACCAAAAAAACACTCAAGAAGAAAATAAAATGTACATAATTCATGATAAACACCCCCACAGCCCCCCACCTTAACACCCTCTGCACCTCCAAGCCCCCTGGACAGCCCCCTTGCACCACCTATAACCCCTTTCCTCCCTGTACAACACCATTTCACCCCCTAGATAGCCCAAGTGAACCCCCTTGAACACCCACCATGTACCCCCATGTCCCCATAGATATCCCCCTTTCACCCCTGGTCACCCCCTTTCACCCCCACTAGACAACCCCTATAGACCCCCAGACACCCCTTTTACAACCCTCCCCCATGGACACCCCCAAGACACCCCTTCTGACACCCCCCTGCACCACCATTCCCCCTGGATAACGCCTTTGTACCTACCTTAAACACCAACATACCCCCAGGGACAACACCCTTAAACCCCCACTGGGCAACCCCCTCCCCCTAGACACCCCTCTTAAACATCCCACCAAAGACCCCCCACCTCGACATACCATGGACGCCCCCTGGACAACCCCCCACCCACCCCCCCCCCCACCCCTACAACCCACCTGCACATGGCCCCCTACCCTACAGACCCCCCAAACATCCCTTGGACACCCCCCTTAGACAACCCATCCTAGAAACTCCTCCTTCAACCTCCCTTGGCCTTGCAGACCCCCATCACCCCCAGACAGCCCTTGGACACCCATAGAAATCCCTTTCTAGACACCCCACCTGCACCATCCCCCTGCCCTGCAGACACACCGGCACCCCCCCCCCCCCGGACAACCACTCCCAGAAACCCCACCAGTAGAATTCCCTGCAGACCCCCCCCCCCCCCCCCCGCAGACACCCCCTGGGAATCCCCTCCTAGAAAACCCACTTACACCCTCCCTCCTGCCTTGCAGACCCCTCAAAATCCCCCCCCCCCCAGGACAACCCTTGGAAATCCCCTCCTAGACACCGCACCTGCACCCTGCCCCTACCCTACAGACCCCCCAGAAATCCCTTGGACACTCCCTGGTTAGCCCCTCCTAGACACCCCACATGCACCCTCCCCTTGCCCTGCAGACCCCCCAGAAAACCCCTCCTAGACACCCCACCTGCACCCTCCCTGCTTCCCAGCAAACCCCCTCCACCCCCAGGCTTTCAGCCACTACACAACAGCCTTCCTGTTTTCCTAGTACAACAAAAATTTTATTCTGGAAAGTTATGATATTAAAAAATATATAGAAAACAATTATGAATCACCTCAATGGATTTAGTATCCAAAAAACTCAATCTGGTATTCTATATTTTTTCATGTAATCCAATTTATTCACATTGTTAAGACATCATCTAGTAGTCTAACAAAAAATACCCCTGATGATCCTAAAAACAATGTTTCTCATATCCGATTTTTTTCACTAATATAAAACCATATATTATATCCTAGAAGTAAATGGTGAGACAAAAAATTGTTTTTAAACCACCTCCTTTAGGGTCTGACATATCACTTCCTTTTTCCATTATTGTGGATTCCTCTACCACACCAATGAATAGAAGAAACATGAACAAAATAAACAATAAATACCTGTTTAAGAATCTTCAAGAGTCACAATGTCAAAAACGTGAAACAAAATAAAATTCAAAATGGAAGAAACCACCCAGAACACACAAATTTACGAGGTTTGGGAATAATACCTACGTCTACTGAGTGACAGAAGAATCAGTAAAAATCAGGAGCACAAATGATAGAGTTTTTTAGGTTAGAAAACTTATCCCAAAATGGGATACGTATGGAGAAGAGTATCCACTATTCCTGACAAGAATTCTGCGTCGCTATAGTGAACATCATCCTCCTTTTTCAAAAGTTCTATAGTGGCTACCAACTAGAAGTAAAAAGTGAAACAATATAATTGACCCTACTAATATTGCATCAACATTGATAGATTATCTCACAATCACTCTATATAAGTGGAGTACAAAGGGAGAAATAGATAGTGACAAGTAATCAAAGATTTTACTCAAACCACCAGGCCATTACGGAATTGTCCAATTCTAGATTAGGAATGTATAGAAGTAACTAGATAAAATTATTTCTGTACTCGAACACTATTTCATCTCTTTACTGAAGCCTAGAAAATTTAATATCCATCAGTATCCTAACTTCATTGTGAAATAATGCTAAATGAACCATTCCTTGAAACTTTTCTAATAATAGTCTTTTCATTCCATAGTCTGAATAATAGTCTCCCAAAACATATAACACAGACCCTCTAGTTGGATGGTTAGAGAAATAAACTTAAGAGACCTATAAATCTAAATCTAGATACAAATATCCTCAAACATCAGCACCAAATTTTTTTTTCTAAGAATCTTGTAACCCATGAATTATTGTGGGGCTAACATCTTGATTATGGGGTTCCTAGATGTGCCTTCAAGATCGATTTATTCAAGGCTTTTGATTTTTTCAAGTTGAAATTCTTATGGGATGATTTCGATCTGAGTGGCATTCTGGTTAGGTTCTCATCTTGGGTTAAAAGATGTGTCCCTACCCCAATGTTCTCAGTGAACATTAATTGAAGTTTACATGGATACTTTTTAGGGAAAAGAGGGCTCCGGAAAGGGGATATACTTTCATCGTTCCATTTTTCGATTTTTATAAAGTTATTCTCACGCATCCTGGACTCCCTTATATCATCTTTAGATTCATACAAGTTTCATTGGCGATGTAGTAAAACCTTTTTTCTCACCTTTGTTTTGCAGATGACCTGATCTTCTTTTCATATAGTGATTTGGATTTAGTTTTTTCTTAAATCATGCTTTGGATATTTTTTCTTTACTATCTGGATTGAATGATAATCTTTCTAAGTCCCTAATGCTTGCGGTTGGTATCTCTCTAGATGTCTGGGATTCTATTGAGGCTGTAATGGGTGTTAGGAAGGGATCTCTTCCTCTTTTTTATCTGGTAGTTCCCCTCATCACATCTAAGCTTAGATCATCTGATTGTGTTGTATTGGAAGAGAAAATTGTTCTAAGAGTTATCTTTTGGACTAATAACACTCTCTCCTATGTTGGGAGGGTGCATCTTCTTCAATAGGATATTTTTAGTATGCAAGCTTATTGGTGTTATCACTTCATATTACCCAATATATTTGTCAAATCCATTGAATCAACACTTAAGAATTTGTTTGGAAAGGTCATTTACTGAGTTCCTCTAGGGTTGGCCTTCTAGTTTTTCTGTGTTGGATGTGTGGTTTAGATGGTGGCCATAGTACTTTATTTTATAGGCTGGTAGTTTTGAATGTATTTAGAGGTATTGGTTTTCTAGTGGATGAGGTGCTGGTTTGTTATGGAGCAAGTTGTGAGCTGGAGGTGTGTAGGGGCTGGGGTTTTTGGCTAATGTGGTTGGTGTCTGTGGCTATTTTGGGTTGGAGTGGCCGGTGAGGGTTGGAATTTGGGTGGAAGGGGGCTAGTATGGGTTGTAACAGGTGGTATGGGGTTGTTTTTTAGGTTTCAGGGGGATGGTGCAGGCTGCAATGTCGGTGGCTGGGGGCTGGTGTGGTGGCTGGTGCGGGGTGGAGTGGCAGGTGCAGGTGGGAAGGCAGGCGGCAGGAGGGTGGATGGGGGCTGTTGTGGGCTAGAATAGGTGGAAGGGGGTAGTGTGGGCTGGATTTCAGGATGCTGGGGGATATTGGGAATGTGGAAGGGGCCGGTGCGGGATGGGATGTAGGAGGATGGGGGCTGGTGAGGGCTGGAAATGGTGGTTGGGGCTATTTTGTAGCTGGGAGAGGGCTGGAATGAGTGTTTTGAAGGAGGATGGGGGTGAGGACAGGTGTGGTGGCTGGTGTGGGCTATATGGTAGGTGGCTAGGGGCTGGTGTGGGCTCGAATGTAGGTGGAAGGGGGATAGTATTCTGGTGGTAGGGGGATGGTTGCAGGTGGTGGGCAATGGTGTGGTCTGATTTGAAGGTGGCATGGGGGCTGCTGTGGGCTTGAATGCTGGTGGTAACAGGGTGAAATGAAGGTGGAATAGGGCTAGTGTGGTTGGATGTTGCTGGTGCAGGCTATATTGTGGTGGTCGCTGTGGATGGTGGTTCATAGGTGGACTGTGGCGGCCTCCCCGTGATGGGGGTTTGGAGCGTACGTTTGTGTGGTTGGGTGTGTGTGTGTGTTTTCAAGTGTGGTAGTGTGTGCTCTCTATGGGGGGGGGTGTTAGTATCGTTGGGTGTGTGCATTTTATTATTGGTTGTTGCATGCGTCGAGTTTACCTTGGTGCTTTCATGATAGCAGGGTAGTTTCAAGTGATTATCGGGTCTCTGATTGGATGTTTGTTGGATGTTTTTGTGTTTCTTCTATGACTCCTCATGGGGAGGCTTCTTTTATGCTTCTTGAGGCGAGCTTATGGTGGTTGTTATAGTCTCTTCTTTTGGGTGCTTCTTTTTATTATATGGATTCTTGTTGGTAGTGAGCTATTGACGGTTCTTGCTTCCCCTCTCTGGGTTGTAGACTTTATGTGGCTTGGAATTTTGTGTTGTTGTCTTGCTACTACAGCCTTGGTTCTCTCTATGGGCTGGTTCTTTTCTTGGTTACTTGGACATGTTCCTGGAGGACGGTCACCATATTCCACCAGTTGGTTGAGGGGATTTTTATTCATTGTAATTCGACTTACGCCTTTTATATATGGTCTATTATCCTTGAATATATATATATATATACACTCTAAAACAATAATCACAAACACCATTAGAATTGACATCAAAACTCCAGCCCCATGAGACATAAAAATGATCAATAAGTAATCTCAAGACATCATTTAAATAAACCTAAAATCCAATAATATATAAATTCATAAAAATCCAACAATATGGACATTTACTTCATTGAATAAGGGAACCAACATTTCCTATATAACCCAACATGGTTTTTTGAAAACATATTTTTAGAAAAAAACTTTTATTGATTAAAACATCATTTTTACCCATGAGGTTGTGAAAAACTCATCTAATATAGAGAATGTTAAATCGTTATGAAAGCATTTAAACACTGTTATAGATTTTCGTAAAACATTTCTAACATTCTTATAGTTCAAAACCATTTATTTTATAAGTAAATTCTGCTTAATCCTTTAAATGATTATAATTAATCTTTATAATATCACTTTAAAACCAAGAAAACAATTAACACTCTACCTTTTTCTAATAGAATTGAGAAAAATTTCCAAAAATAAGTTATAATTTTAAAATCAAAACATTTTAGACACTTTTCCAAATATAAATATCATTATAAAAGTATTGTAAAGTCTCTTTATTGTCCAATGTTTACTATGATGTCCCTAGATCACATAGATGGTCCTTGTTGAATACAAGTAGCAAGCTGCACCCTCATCTCCATTAATTTCTACATGTGACTAAATATTTTAATGAGAGACTCAATCTAGTGATTTTCTACCTAAGGGCCTGCCTCCCCATTATCTATGGGTTTGTAATGTATCTCAAAATCTATCTAGGTATCATACATCGAATTCTGAAACAATTTTGAACCACCATGGGGTTTCGTCCTGGAGTAGGGCCAAATCATGGCATTACCGCGACATGACAATGGCATGACTACGACGTGACTGAGGCATGATTGTGGTGTGACAACGGTGTGACCGCGACATGTTGGCTCGGTCCAGCGACTTTCGTGGGGAAGCATCTTCTAGCTAGGAGAAAATGGAGCAGGAGGAGGAGGGGAAACATTCCGGTCATTGCCTCCCTCCCCATTAACTATGGGTGGTTAATGTATCAAAATCTCTATTTAGGTATCATACATCGAATTCTAACAGGACATTGAACCGCAACTGGGTTTCATCCTGGAGGTGGGTCAAATTACATCATTACCAGGGTGTGATCACGGCGTGACCGCGACTTCACTATGGCGTGACCGCAACGTGACCATGACGTGACCGTCGCGTGACCATGGCAAGAATATGGTGTGTTGGCCTGGTCCAGTGATATTTGTAGGGAAACATCTTCTGGTTAGGAGTGAAGGGAGGGGGAGGAAGCAGAGAAACATTCCGATCATCTCCTCCCTCCCCATTAACTATGGGTGGGTAATGTATATAAATCCTTATCTAGGTATTATACATAGAATTTCGATAGGACTGCAAATCGCCACAGGGTGTCGTCCTAGAGTAGGGCCAAATCACGATATTACCATGGTGTGACCGCAACATGGCTGTGGCTTGAATGCAGCATGACCACGGAGTGACCACAACATGAATGCAGCGTGACTGTGGGGTTTTGGCCCAGTCCAGCGACATCCATGGGGCATCATCTTCCAGCGATGAGCGAAGGGAGCGGGAGGAGGCGAGGCAACATTCCTGCCATCACCTCCCTCCCTATTAGCTATGGGCATTTAATGTATTAAAAAATTTACCTTGTTTTAATACCTTAAAATCTTATAGGACATCGAACTGCCGCATGATTTCGACCTGGAGTAGGGACAAATTACGGCATTATCGTGGTGTGTCCGCAGCGTGATTGTGGCAGGACCGCGGCATGACCACGGCGTGTAGGCTTGGTTCAACGACATCCGTGGGGGAGAATCTTCCAGCCAGGAGTGAAGGGAGCAGGAGGAGGCATGGCAACATTATAGCCATCGCGTCTATCCACATTAATTATGGGTGGATAAGGTTTCTAAAATACTATTTAGGTATCATACTTCAAATTCCAATCGGACAGTGAACCATCGCGGGGTGTTGTCCTGGAGTAGGGCTAAATCATGGCATGACCGCATCATGACTGCGGCTTCACTGCAGTGTGACCGTGGTCTGTAGGCCCAATCACGTGACATCCATGGGGAAACATCTTTTGGCCAGTAGCTAAGGGAGCGGGAGGAGGTGGGGAAACATTCCATCTGTCGCATCGCTGAGAGAAATTGTGATTAGTCAATCACAATATTGATCACAAGACTCATGGAATACTATCACATAGCAGATCATCCATAAGATTATCCATTGTTGAAGAAAGATCCAACATTAATATAGGAGGTGTGTGTTGTTTACTATTCTCAAACAGATAAAAAAGGTAATGTAGAAGCATTTTCACTACAAGGTTTCAAACACTCATCAGATCATCAGGATCAAAAAATATCAAACTCTGAAGGACAAGAACAAGTACAAAATAGAAAACCATACATAAATGGGTTCATCAACTCTATTGAAAAAGTTAATTAATCATATTTTAGTTGAAAATATTTTATTATTAATTTTATCAATCATGTTATATAATTTCATATGCAATTAAGGAATCCATAGAATGGAAAAATCAGGATAGGACTCCACTCTTATAGAACATGGAACCAAGTGGTCATGGAATCTAGTGGGGAAGACTAGTGATCATATAAAGTCTTTATGTATTGTTTAAATTTTATTCTAATTACCAATTTCTATACATGATATTGAATTTTTTTACACTTTATACATGATTCAAAATAAATCCTCTGTAGTTGTACTTTAAATTATAGAAACTGATGTTATATTATAAAAAATAGACTATCGATTCGGGATTTTGGTATGATAAATATATATATTATATATTGATTGTTTTTAAAAGTGGTAATAGTAGTTGGGACTACTGATTGGGAGTCAAATTATGCAGGTGTATTAATTATAAATGGTACATGAAATTCATGGAGCTCTAATAATAAAACATCATTCACCTTGAGAACAATAGAATTTCAGTGTGTTTTAACATCCCAGGATGCAACACAAATCTTATTGGAGAATTAATATATGTAATAAATTAGATGTGCATCAAGGCCAGCAAAAATCCCAAATGGTGTTATGATGAATTTTATAGTGGGGGAAACCATAAGCCTGACAGGTGTAAAAAAATGATACCATCAGTGTTTTTAGATATATAGGCTCATGTAAACACCTAAAAGGGGTGGCCAACAGGTTTGGAAAACACTCGAAACAGGTTTCTCCAAAATATAATGTCTCAATGGACATGATAGAATAAATAAACTATTTAATATGTTATAACAAGGGATAATTGGAAGGTTTTAGTCAGCGGCACAATGACACACCATCTAAAGGTAAACAAAATGACGAAAAATAATCATACACCCTAAACTACCCCTGTGAGTTTCGCAGATAGTGCACTTCCATTGTAGGGGGTATATTGTAAAAACATGACTTAATTTATCCAATGAAACACTGATATTAAATAAAAATTATTCAAGATTTTCAATTCAATATAATTAAGAAGAATTAAGAAAGAAGAAAAAATCAATTTAAAGAAATCATAAATTAATGAGGCAACAATAGGGACTCTACCTCAAGGTGAAACCAAGCCATCCACTTCAGATCATGGATCATTGTAACTAAAATATTTTTCTCCTTCACTGGGTTTACAAACCTTGACAAACATGCAAGGACACCTAGACCCTATGCACACACCCGCATGTCCATGATCATATGCAAGGGGATCCATGCATATATGCTTATACGCGTATACCAGCCTCCAGTCACCTGCCTCTAAATTTATATATATATCCATGGGCACACCTATCCCCTTAAGTTCATAATCACTATCATGGGTGACTATTCATTTAACTGAGGAACCCACATACATATACATACTTACCTATGAACACGCAGGTGATTTTCCCTTCAATTAGTGACTCAAAACCAATGAGCAGGGATCAACGCACTACACAAAGGATATTAAGAACCTTAAACCACATGAATCACACTACATAACCAGTGAGGAACCAACCAATGGAATTTAATCCTTTCTTAGATTGGCTGCAGAGAACCAAATACACACGAAACTACACAAAATGATCCAAATCCCATCCGAAAACATAATATGATGTAAAAAACACTAAATCCCCAATCACATGAGGTGCGAGATAAGTAGTAACTATATAATATTACCTCAGATCAAAACTGGTGGACTAAATCAATCTAAACTCTTTATGGCCCACTTGAAATAATATAACTACCCTCTTCCAATAGAAAGTAGTCAAAGATAAATGTCACCAACATATAAAAACCACAGAACCCCATGGGTCAAATCATGTTCCTACAATCAAAGGGGAAACCGATAAATGCTTAATAATGAAACATTAAAATAGAACATTGCTATTAATTGACAATTACTCTTACTATTAATGGTATATAATCAATTTGGACTATGTTTTAACTTATTTTGGCTTTGTTTGACACAAGGAATGAGGTATTATGTTTTTTTTTGTTTACACTTGAGATAATTATTTCAAAATTATTCATGTATTTGGAATTATTAGTTATGGTTTTAGTTTTTATCCTATTGGATGGGGACTTTCTAGGTGAATAATTCTTGGAATATAGGGTTCAATAGACATTTATGCGTTTTAATGCGATTGATGTCACTAACGATGAGGAATCAAATATTTAAATTATAAAAACCCAGTATGGTGTTTTCATATATAACTTATTGGATGTATTCTACACAGTTGAATCATAATATAACTTCTAATTAATTGTATTATGGATCATAATGTGAGATTATACTTGATGAAAACTACATTATATCTCCATGAATTGGATGTATATTGAGCCTTGGTGAGTACTGGGCATTTGTTTGTGTAGTTACAGTGCCAAAAATCATTTGACATTACAAGATATGATTCATTGAGTTATCTATAAATTGATGATATAAGTAGGTCACGATTGATAGATATATTATCACGATATAATATAGGAAATATTTGAACATATCTTTATTGTTTATGCATGTTGTTCATATGAATCAGATATGTTGTCTTACCATTCAAGGGATTTATACCTCCATGGGTGCCACCTCCAACTCATCAAATGACACCCCCTTCCGAAGGAATTCCCTCAAAGAATACATACAAGTGGAAATGTGTGAGGTAGTCTGTTAAGAAACCTTGCCTAAAATTATCTTGTAGTGTGTTTTATTATTTTATAATCAAATTTCTTAAGTATATCATCTTGTGTAAAGAAAGTATTAAGAGCCTCTACAGACCCCTAAATACTAACATGATTATTCAGTCATTGATTTCCAGGGAATTGATTACAACAATGTTCTATAGGAGTCATGGACTATAATAATTGTAAATGAAAGGATATAGACTAACATAGTAGACCTATAGATATGGTGTTCACAAGCCACCTAGGTTTAGAGAAGTTACATTTGTGATTTTATGGAAATGAAATCACCTTGTCACTAGGTCTCCAAGTGGATTAGATATTTTTTGGGATATGAGTGGTCTTACATATGTGTTAAAATTGGGATGATATGTGTATGGACTAGATGAGGATTTAGATAATGTAAAATATTCCTAATAGGATTGGACCTTGTAGTGATATGTGTGGAAATTGTACGTCTAGTGTTTGAGGAGAAAATACTTATGAGGATGGATTGGAATCATGGTAGGTTCTTAGAGTAGGATGGTCCCTCTAAGTATATGAAATGTATTATGAAATGTTTTAATCCATTAAATTATTCAAGAGTTAAACTAAAGATATTAAGGATGAGATTCTAGTGTGGGTATTGTTTATTGTCGGATAGATTGGCATTATAATTCCAAGAGGCTTGGTGTGATTTAGCTTAGGATTGAACTTGGTTAGTGGGGTTGGGATATTATACATGATTTTGATGAGGTTCCTGACCTGATTATTGAGAATATAATGTTGATTGGTTCTACATGGTGTGCTTTTGTGACTAGGACAATCATAAGGTGAATAATCCTCTTTGACTAGTTGGATGATGAGATCTGCATCAAGGCATGTGATAATCCTCAAGAGATGAGTCTAGACTATGTGACTAATAGGATAGACTAGGATGGGTTTGATCGTATTGGGTGAGTGGCCAACCCATGTGAGGATGATACGATGTATGGGGAAACTGAGAGACACTTGGGTTTATTTATGCCATCTCATGGAGACACTTTGGGTTATTTCATGACTCAAACACACTTCAAATATGCTCGCAGACAATGTTTTAGAAAAAAAATTCCGTCACATGGATGACCCCAAGGCTCCTATGGCTTCTAATGTTTCCTCAAACTCACACTTCATGTTATTACAGTATAAAATTGATCTACATCAACTTTTCAGGATAGCATCTCTACACTCTATGCATAGAAAGTGGGAAAATACCTCGGTGGCCAATCCGATAAATAAAATAAAATAAAATCTAAGAAAAAACATACTTTTATCTTATGTCTATACATGTCACCACCCAATATATAAGAACCAAAATTCCCCATGGGTCAAATCATGTTCCTGTAAGCAAGAGGGGAAACCGTTCCATTTTATAATCTCTTCATTTTTCATTGTGTTATTTATATAGAACGTTGTCGGAAACACCATACTATTAAAATTAGCCATTATATATGAACCTAAGCTACATTATATGAGTTGAATGTTTTACACATAACCCTCTTTACTATTGAAAGAACCTCATAGGGACCACAATAAATTTTTAGTAGGTGATCAAACTCTTGAACCTGGTTGGGCACCAGTCCATGAACCAAATGGTCTACTTGGTCATGAAGGTGTAAACAATTTCATTATACTAGAATAAGAATAAATTTGCTGGTATATTTTCTACAAGAAATGGGAATTTCTCATGTATTGAGTTTCAATCGACATTAGTTCATAAGTTAATGTCCCCTTAACTATCCATAAATGTCAAAGGGTGTCTCCCATGGGTGTCTTGTGGTGTCTAGTGACTATATATGATTTCTATGGTGCTTCTTTATTGTTGGAAATGTGTATTTTATGGTCAAATTAATAAATACATTGGTAAATTGGAAAATAAACCCATAGTCAATAGATATAAACCCACTTTTGATTGAGAATACCATCCAAATAACCAACTCAGAAATATAATACCATCATTTTACTTTACCAATTCCAATTACAGAATATATGCAGCACCAACCTATGTTTTATGATCAAATCAATTAAAGGGAATTAAACTCCTCACTATAACCCATAAAATCTCATATAGCATCACTCACCTCTAATTAACCCACATCATTGCACATATTAATGAAGATACAACCTCAACACATAAATATCATGATTAACAAAAAAAATCCAAAACAATATAAGGACTTCTTGGAGGATATAGAGGAAAATATGAGGTTTTTAAAAAATATTGAACTTTTTAATGAATAGAATATTCAAATTAATGGAATGAAACTTGTGAATCTAACACTGCATTTTTTGGAAGAATATATTTTGAAAAAAATCACAATTTACCCAATCATTCGCCACACCATGAGTTGGTTACAACCCAAAACTCTCAAAAATGCACGATTTAATATGAATGGTTATCCTAACTATGAACATAAAAAAACATTCCTTGTTTCCACATTTTTTAAAAAATAAGAATAATTCATACCTGGATGTACCGATAAAGAACCCTAGAGGGAGGAGGGGGAGCTGAGAGAGGGGGACATCTCGTGGGGTGTTTAGCTGTGGAGGGTCTCTTGCGCTTCTGGAGAGGGGGATGTGGTATGTCGGGGGAGGAGATTGATTCATGAGGTTAGGGGGATGTCTCCAGGAAAAGGAGACAGGAGGGGAGGGGGGAACGTCCCTGGGAGCCGAGAGGGGAGGGGGACATCTTCATCAGAGAGAGAGCTGAGAGGGGAAGGGGAACATTTATAGAGTAGAGGGAGGGGGATGGGAGGTAGAGGCGGAGGCCAGGAGGAGACCGAGATCGGGTAGGGGGAGGGGGTCGGGTGGTGGAGGTCGAGGACGGTTCATGCGGGATGAAAAGTTGGGAGGGAGCCCTAAATTGGGTGTATTTTTTCTCGATGATTACTACAAAGTATAAGTAATATTTTTCATTCCCAAATGTTTTCTAGAACCGTTGGTATACGATATTTATCCAAACAGTTTGAAAAATACGTTGGGAAATAAGTGTTGGTATAGGCCAAAATTCCCCTAGTGGTAGGTTGCGACATGAAGACCTATATTTTGTATCACTCAAATGTATAATTTTCTAGATTTCCAATGTTGGGAAATATTTCCTTTATGGATACTATTATGACCTAATTTCATTTTATGTTATACTCTTTCACTATTTTACTCACTATAGTTTTTACATTCTACGATTATTCAATTGATGTTTAACCCTGTATTATTACTCCTCTAAACATATGAATGGAGATGGTTGGTTCAGTGAATACAAATTAATATGAAATGGGATCTCATAATAGTTATTTATTTTTTAACATCATACCATACCATTTCCTATTTAGGTGAGCTTTGGGTGGTTTCTAGGTGATCCCTGTTTGGTCTGTTAGTGAAAAATTTGTATCAGATAAATTCATTCCATGGGATGGTGTTTTTTGTTTTCCACAGTTGACAATTTTTTTAGACTTAGGGAAATATTTTAAAACTTTCACATTTTTTTATTTCTGCCTAGGGTATCCAGTATTTTTGAAAATGCCAATATATCAATATGTAGATGTGTCACTTAATATTTTTTATTATGAATATCCTTATAAAGTGAGATAACCATGTATATATGTTCATCTAACTATTGTATGCCATGATAAAAATTTCTAGATGTCTCTGTAAAGACTCCTACCTAGGTTATGAATTTTTATCACTATGATGATTCAATGAGTGATGGGGATTCATTTCATGGGAAAATAGGTAAGATTAATCCTCTAGGATGATAGGTAAGAGCACCCACGTATCAAGAAACTTATTATTCCATCACAGAAGGGTGATTAATTTTTAATTACTATCAAACACAACATGTTCCATTTCTATGGTCCACAGAGGTTAAATGATGATATAGATCCTTAAGAAGTGAAAAAATGGATAGAGTTAGTTATATGAGTTTTCAAGATTTAACAGAAACCAACTGATATGAGATATCACTAAAATCATACCGTTTTCATTGAGTAACAAGGTGATGGTAGTGTCTTTTCACTGAGAATCATGATGAATCATCACTTTTGTAGAACAATTTCACGAATATGTTTCATGAGCAGTACTGCCCCTCATACTTTTACTCTATTTTAATTGATGATAATTTTGATCTATATTGTGGATGGATTATTGTTCCTATGTATGTTTATAGGTTAAAATACCTTACATGTTACTCCCTCAACATGACTTGAGATGGATACATATTTTTTAAGATGTTTGATAATGTTCTATGATCATAAATCCATGCTCATGTGGTTCCCCTTTTCAAACCCTATAAAATTGGAGTATTAGAGCATGCACTAGTGAAAGAGATCCTTCAATCAGAGGGAATTTATAAATCAAGATCTATTTATGGATGTTATATGGATGATTCTTATATAGAATCTAGTATGAACAACCCAACAATATCTTGGTGTAGGAGACCAACCCAATATCTGACTTAGACATATGGTATGGTGGCATAGGAACTACATAAAGGACCAAGGATTCCCATTTAGGGGAGGATCAATTTATGTTATTAGATAGGTCACATGGAATTTTATTTCATATCTTGACATACTAAGGAGGGTAGTAAGATATAAAATTGAATGAAATGGAAGTGGAAATAGATTGATCATGGATCCCCCAGGCGTGGAAAGGATGGCCCTTGGGTGATAGAGCTTGAAGAGAACAAATTGGGGCTCTAGGAGGGGTAGTTGTTGGTGGTGAAAGAAATTTTTTTCTCAAACACTAACACCAAAAGGAGTCACACATTAGGCATAGGTTTCTAGTAGTTGGGGGTGTGGTAACCTTTTGACTATGGTGGTTATAACCCAACATCACGTGTACTGATCTGAGGTAATATTTTTGTTTATTCTACTCTTAAATTAGTACTTAACGAAACAAGTGTGAGTCTTTCATATTTCTCTTTAATAATTTTTTTGGGTGGAGATAATGTTTCTCACAACATCCAAAAATCATTCCATGATGATCCTATGAGAAACAATTGTTTGATATCATTATTTTTCAACAAAGGGTATATCACCTGTTATAGGGAGGCTCTTGTGGGAACTCTTGGTTTTCACAGTGAATCCTTGTGACATAATAACTATTGTGGATTATTTTCATATGGTCCAATAAAATATTTATTATAAATCTAGTGATTACATATGAGTTCATACTAATTGAATGTGATTCCACTTCATTGGATATATATAGATATCATGGATCGAAAAATTGGTTTTATAGGCAGAAGACATCATGCCATCACCAAATAGTTGGCGAGTGAGGACCTTTGATATTAGTTTTTTATGTTCATATGTTTCATTTTTCATATACGACTATATGGGCATATATCAGGTGGATGTCTTGGTTCCATCCTTGAGGTTGGAGATTGAGTTTAACATTGAAATAAATATTGTGACTGGTTTGATATCTTTTACGAAATATCGGATGAACCCTACTAACATCCATGAGTTGAGGTTTTAGTGGGATTACCTTTGTGAAAAGGGTTTTATTATACCCAACTATTTTCTCTTTGCATGATATATTGTTTTTCATGAGAAATCATGATATGATCATGAAACAGTTTATGGATTTACACCATTAAAACAAGGCTAGGATAAAAAATGTACCCCTTCCAAGGATTTATTAATTATATAATCATTTTGGAGTCCTAAGATAGTTCTCGATGATCAATCACTGGTCTAAAAACCGCCACATTATTATTCTGATTCTGATTCTATTATTCTGATGTCGCAATATACACTATGAGTACATGGTAATTCTATTTCGTAAGGATAAATTCTTCAATGTGTTTAAGGATTTAATGAAACGTATATTAAATATCTACTTGGATGGATATGTTGATGTTTTCATTGAAGACATAGTCATACTTTTCTTCATATGTGGATCATGAATACAACATGAGGATGTTCCCATACATTCATTAGGAGCACCACATATATGTTTGGCTATTGATGTTCATGTTCTGGATCCATGAGTCTCATATCATAGGGTACTCCATTTATTTAACATGGATTATAGGGGGATCTATTGAACATGGATAATATTTTTCCATGGAAACACCTAAAATAATTTCATGGGTATAATTATTTCATCGCTTTGTGGGGTAACACATGAGGTTGGTGGAAGACTTAAAAAGGATTATGGACACGTTGAATATGATGATGTTGAAATGGAATCCATTTAAATAGAATGATGAGTTCCAAATAGATTTTATGGAGTTGAGGATGGGATGGATTATTTACCATATTTTGAGACTGCTAGAGGAGGTTTGGGACTATGTATTATATTGTGAGACCTGTACATCATGGAAAAGATGCACGTGGATAAAGCGGAATGAAGTTATCCCAAATGGGATGATTTAGTTGAAACCCACTAAGGATAACTACCTGAATGGTGAACGAGAGTATACAATGGTAGTCTTATCTATATGGATACGAAGGAACCTATTCTAGAAGTGAAATTTTATGTTTACATATACCATCTGATCCTCATTTATGTTTTCACATAAAGAGGCCTAAATGTGACATAGAGGCACTGGATGGTGTTCTTATTGAACAACAAATTTGAGCAAGTATATACTATTAAGAAGGGAATAATGATTGTATATTCCATTATCATGATGTCTCATGATGATTTAGTGTAGGAGGTGTTAAGTTATTTGGATGCCTTACAGAAATACATTGTTTTAGAGGATAGTGAAATTTTTCTTCATTCGATTTTGTTGAATCCTCCAATTCAACAGCATGGGGGAGAGTCTCATCTTGTAAAAATTGAATTTGAGTTTTTATGTTAAAAAATATCATCATGGGATTCACCAAATGAATTTTATGTTGAAGGAATCACGTTCTTTACTCTAGGGTTGTATGGTTGTTCTAGTCGTGATGTGAAAAGATGCGATGTGGATTATTCACACGTCACTTTGAAATTAAATACCAATGTAGAGAAGTTGATCAGAGACCTTCAGTGGAAGTCATAGTGGTATGGAACTGGATGGATAATTTTTTTGTGCATCAACTTGTGTTATACATATCATTAATGTGATAGATGAGAAACAGGTTTTTGAGGGGTTTCAACACCATTTACTGATAAGATAGTGGAAATGGAATGGTATGTACATAAACTATATAAGAAGGATTCCATAGGCAATGAAAGTCCATGACTTCCCATGTGTGATAGTCGATCAACTTTTGATGTATGGGTAAATCCTTTCTATCAAGGAGTATAGTTAGATGGGTATTTAGGTTTAGTTTTTCAAATGAGAGGTCGATCACATCTATGGGGTTCCATAAAATATTTTATACGACATTGATGGGTTGTTAACATAACTACTGTGGATAGGGCTAAAGGATGTATTCATATCCCAGATGAGGATGTGTTAAAATTTCCACCGTCAGATAGATGGGATAGCCTAGCACATTATCCAGGTATTATGTAATATGCTGATGGATATCATGTTATAAATTTTATGGAATTTTTAGGATCTCATTCCATTATTTATGGTGTTAAATTTTATTTTTGATTACTCTACATACATCATTGATCATTTTGAGTACCTGTATGAGTGACACAGTAAGTCACTCATATCCTAGAGCGATGGTGGTGAGGTATCCTTTGTTGTGCCAAAGTTAGAGGATGCAGAGACATAGTTGGTCCAAGTGATTCTTGAGAAGATGATGAAAACCCCATGAAGAATAAAATATTATGAAGACTTCCATCATAGGCCTATGAAGATCAAGAAAGAATGCGAAAATTTCTGGAGAGGTTTCACTATGATGGTAATTAATTAGATTCATCAATGTTGGTAAGTTATCCCTGAGGTTCATTTGTTTGTTTCAGGTCATTAAGTGGGTGAGAAGGGTTTCTTACTACCTTATTGTACCCCACAGTTGGAGATGGTTCAAAACAACTTCCCTATGTCATAGTAGAGGATATACAATCATAAACCCATGAACATTATTGAATTGGTCGTGCTGGATATTGAGGCTAGTGCTAGATGAGTGCCTAGTATCAGGACCTTTTTCCATAGTTTTACATATGAAGGATTAGAACCTTGATGATTATATTAATATATAGATATTTTTTATTTATACTTATTTTAATGGTATATTCAACTATTTGAGGAGCCTAGTGAAATTAAATCGCACTATTATATGACTCAATGTTTATTGAATTAATTTATTTAGAATATAATATATAATTTATATTATTCTTGAAATATTTTTTAGAAAAATTTCAATAAGTAATATATGGTGTCACAAATTTAAAATATGATCCCACATTCTAATTTGGAATGTTATTATTGTAATATACAAGGAATAATGGCGGTCAGTGTTGGGTGTTCATGAAAAATGACCATTAGATGGTGAATTTAAATAAGATAAATAATTTGATTTTGTTATTTTATTAAATTATCAAAATGGGGTTTCCCTATAAATATTATATTATAGAACATATCTAACATTACTTTAATATCCCAAAGATAATGTGGAGGATAATTATGTGCTCAACATTGGCGAATTGAGATTAGGCAATCATGTGAAACCAGATCACGGAAAACTGAGGTGAATAAAAGGTAACCAATCATCCTCCATGATTGATGATGTTGTTATTCTCTATTGAACTATCTGAATCGAGGTATGAATAATTATATGCGAATTTCTACCATAATTATAATATTTTTGGGTATGAATAATTAATTTCCATTGAGATTTATTTATATTATTCCTTTTCATGATCCCACGTATCATATTTATTTATATTATTTTGTTAGTCGTTTTTCTTCCATTTTTATCATGCACGATATAACAAATATTTATTAATGGTCCAATAACTGATGGAAAATGATTTTTTCACACATATTTTTTCCAATGCTATACTTTTTTTTATTCATCATTGGACAATGGGGTTACTATTACACGATATTCACGTGATACTAAAGATGACCAGGACCATAAATCCATTGAGTAATCCTGTTTGATGAACATATTACTGATTTGAGGATGGATCGTAATGCGTTGGGGGTATGTGTGATGATTTACCCTATATCATGGATCTGTGACCAAATGAAAATGATGAGATGAATGGTGTTTCTATATGACATTCAAGAAAGATCAACGGGATATATTTTCTAGATAATGGATAGAAAAAACCAATAACTGATAATGATTTCCACTGAATTAGGTGGTGAAATGGTGATATTTTTTGTTGCATAATCAGATTTTGTACCCAAATAAAAAAAAATTCTAAAAAAATACTATATGGTGTGTAGGTTATGGAACACTTACTATGTCAGCCACTGGCTTTGGATTCTAGGGTTTTTGAGTAAGTGAAATAACCCAAAGCATTTGTGATAACCATTTGTCGTGTAACCCAATTCTATAAACTAGGTGTTTAATACATTATTACATGGACATGTTCATGACCATGTGTAGTCTATGCACTAGCACATGGCATCATATATATACACAAACCAACAGACAAATTAATGTCTCTGTGAAGAATTAAATACTATGTATTAGAGTACAAAGGAAAAAGATAGAGTACACAGACATGGATCATAGCACGAGTAAGACCCCATGTGGAGGAGGCCTAAAGTATAGTATCTGAACATTCCATATATGGATTCAAGGGTAGTGAGTGATGTATTTCCCATGACACAACTAGGTAGTATTGTGATACCAAAAGGTGTATGGGACCCCATACACACTATGTAACCTACATTTTGAAAAAAACTTCTACCTCAGATATATAACTTATTTGGGAACAAATTTTGGAATGTGAGTATCCAATCTTATGGGTTCTCACACATTTTACATGATGGTGGACTTTTAGTGTCTTTTGGGATTTCATGTTAGATGTTTTGATAGTGATGATTCGTTAGGAGACTCATGATGTGGGTAGTGAGAGGGAAATCTATTCAGAGAACATAGAGTGGAACCCTATTATTGGGACATGGCATGGTTCTTCAAACCACCAATTGGACTATTACCCTCATTCTGGGATAGGTAATTTTTATAATATATAAAAATTTAGAGTCAACCCATCCAATTATATAAGGTAATTTTTCCTCATGCAATAGATCAGAATCCTACTTCTGGGGCTGTGTATGGGTACTCATTATAACGTTAATGTGAAACCCTCATGATAGTTCAGGGAATGAGTCATCGATCAAATGTGATAGTAGAACCCAATATTATAGAATTCTATTAGACATCAACCAGCAGATTGGAACACTACCATAAGGATAAAACATGAGTTCTATATCTATATATATGGGTGAATTCCTCTTATGGTGTCAAGTCATGGGTCATGGATATGTACAGTGTCACACATTCACTAGGATAGGTCATGTGTACTCTATATACAATCCTTGTGAAACACTCTTTAAGTGTTATGGAATGGGTCAAAGATTGATTATTAATTGGGAACTCTCTTATTGTATGAGGGAATGGGTCCTAAAACATTAGAGTGGAAGCCTATTTATGGGACAAGGCATGGGACCTTTACCTACATTTTAGTGCAACCCTCATACGAAGATATGGAATGGATCCTCTACCAATTCAGTTGAACCACTATTTAGTAATAAGGTATATGTCCTCCACATCAACATTATGACCAATTAAATGTGAGGAACTATAGAAAGGTTTGTCTTGACATGGATTTTTTCACTGGAACGAAATGAAAGATTCATGGAATCATGATAGTACCCTATAGAACTAGGGAAAATTATTTTATGGGATAAGATGTGAGATTTATATCCACTTTATCACCCATATGGGATTTCATCATTGAGAAAATATATATATATATCATTTTTATTGTATTCTTTTTCTATATTCAATGTGTTGAGCTGTCTATTCTAATTGTGTCTCTTACAACCCCCCTTTTGCATTTGGGGAATCCTACCTGGTGTTTATATAATCACTTTGGAATATAAATTTCCCACAGAAGACATGGCTTGTTAATATGAAAAATGTATGTTGTGACTAGATATGATCATAGGGTAACTCTTGTGAATTTGATCATATTTGATGATCAGGGAATAACGATATAGAGTAAGGGTCCTTCAAATTCTAACATTTCTATTTCTATCCTGTTGGGATATCTATCTAGTTGGGTGGGTATTTTGACCCATTTTACATTTCATCTTATGTAGTTATACTCATGTAATCCCTACTGGGATTAAATTCCTATATTATTCTTCATGTGTGGCATCTTTTATAATTATTCCTCTTCACTACTATGTAGATATTGTTGGGTTTGTTCATATAATTACAAAGGAATATTACACTAATATTAGATATTCATTTAATCTCTAATCAATAGGAATTTTCTTGTGGAAGTCGGTTTTGGGTAGTTGACACGGTAGACAAATTTTGTTCTGTTGTCACATAAATATTGAGTTTATCCTCATCCATTTGAGATATATATATTTCAAAAATATATAATGATTATCTTAACACTTTTTTTTAAATTTATAATGGAAAATAACCTTATATTAATTCATGAATTTCAAATCCATTAGATTCATTTACATATAATTAAATTAAGAAGATATTTTATAATTATAATATATTTTTTTAATAACTATCATAGTTATTAGGTATGTGTAGGTATTATTTTATGGTCAGTTGTTATGAAATTTAAAAAAATGTTTCATGATTGAAATTGTATCAAAAATATAAGAACCATTTTTTGGAAAAAATAAACATTGATTGGATGTGTCGACATTATATTGTACAATTTTTATAGGTGATAATTTTTCATAATTATTCAATATTGTAAGGAAAAATGATCTATGAAATGATTGAATGTGAAAATAGTATTATAAATCATGTAATTATTTGTTTGTTAGGTTAAATGGTATTGTGGTTTTTATAAAAGTAATTATTTAGTTTAAATTATAGGTTTTTATGATTTGGATGAAATTATTTTATGAGTTTTAGCTACCAACTTGGGATATTAATTTTTTTAGATCATAAATTTAATGGACCTGATACCATTATGGTGGTTTTATAAAGCGGGTGGGTGCATTAAAGTCCTATAATAACTTTCATAATCCAATAGATTTACCTTATGTATGACCAAAATAAAATAGTGTCATTGGAGTTGATTAGAAATTGTATGTGAAGGAGTTTACAAACATAATATAATCCTATTATAATATTAATGTGGTTGTGTATTAGTAATTAACACATAATAAGTGGAAAACTAAACAAATACATGTTACTCCAAATCGAGTAATCAAATTATCATGGTAATTGCTTTTGTGATTAATGATTGATACCCAATGTTAACTCCATCTATTATATATTCATTTAAAGGGGTGTTTTGGAAAAATATTTATTTTTAATTGAAACGATTTAATTTATGAATTGGTATAATGTTTACAGTCATCTAAAAGTTAATGGTCTATTTTTATTGTAAATCATTCGTGTATTTTGATATTTTGCCATTAATATTCCCGTAAAATATATTTTATGAAAAAATTATGATGTGATATATTTTTCATGATTATATAAATTTTTATTTTGAGTATTGATTTTTATTATTTAAAAAAGAAATATTCATTTTGGGATTTTAAAATTTTTATTGGGATTTATGAGTATCATTTATTTTCATATCTCATAATGAGATTTTTTATCATCCCAAATTTACTAATTTTTCCATTGGGATCCAAGATGTGTAAGAATTATAGATTGTTTAATATTGTTTTTTACTAAATAATGAAGTAGATTCATGTATTAAATTTAAAAATAATAATTAAAAACTATATTTTGTCTAAAAAATATAAATTTAAATGTTGAAAACACATTGTATTATAAAGGATGAATTTTAATGAGTTTTTTAAATATATATAACATTAATAATGAAATAATTATAATATTAATAAAATTGAATTTATTATTATATAATAGGAAATTATTGTTTTTTATGTTACAAGGATTATAAAGTCACCTTAGAATGTAACAAAAGAAACATAAGTTGAACCATTTCCACTAAATATTTATTCCAATGAGGATTATGATCACATAAATATCTTTCATGTAATTATTTATGATAAAAATGTTTGTATATATCCTTGATAGTATGTTTGGTGGGATCCTCTCAGCTCACGCCCCGTATATCTTGACTACTAAAAGATTCTTCAATCAAATGCATGTACATAAGCCTTACACAAACACTATATCAACATTAATTATCACTATATATGAAATATATATTGTGATGGAATATAATTTTGTTCCTCCTCTTAAAATTATTGTTTCCATGTTTATAAAAACTAGTTTTATTTTTTTCCCATATTCCTGAAATTATTCAATACCGAATGAGTTTTTCAGAAATTGAGTACTATATTATGTGACACAATCTTCTATTTGGATGTTAAATGCCCTATATTTCACTCTATAATAGTTCCATCATGGAAATAATCATTCTCATTATTCAAAATTATTATATGTATGTCACCAAAAATTATTAGTTATAATTTTTATAATAAATTAAATATCATCTTAGTTTCCATTATCTCCATTAAACTTATTTCAAACCACTTATATGTAATTGTCTCCCACAAACATAGTTATTTATTTTTAATTAACATACTATATCTATTGAAAATAATTAATTTCCATTTATGAATTTAATTTTAAACTTTTTCAAGTAAAAATATCATTAAAATATTTTTTCCAATAAGAATTCAGGATCCCCTTATTATTAATATCTTCCAATCGAAATATAGATAAAAATACCAATAGTTTTCTTGTAATTTATTGATTATTGGAAATGAAACATGGATTTTATTTCATTATAGTGTGATAAAATATGAAATTAGTTTTTATTCCCCAACTACTAATTCAATCCGATAAAATTAAAACCATATTTCAATATCAAAATTAATTAAGAATCATAATCATGATTATAATTTTTTTGTCCACTAATAATAGACGATGAATCTCTATATATATTTTCAGATTCAGGGAATCTAATATTTTTTCATAAATATCAAATATATATATTTAGATGATCATCTAAATATTTATTTTCCATTTTACATTAATTTATAAAAGCTTCTCCTCAATCTAGTTCCTCAATATGATTGAATTTTATGGAGAAGATGTTTTTTGTAAATGAGGTGAACCCTGAGAAGAAAAATATTTATTCTATAATCTAATTAAAAATAACAATTTTCTATTTTTTTAATTGGAAATAAGAAAATAAAAAGAGCATTGATCACTAAAACATTGTTCTCATTAAATCATCTAAAAAATAATGAATTATTGTATTAAAATTATTCATAATGTTTTGATCTTGATGAAAAATCATAATCATGGATAGAAATAATTTCATTTTCATAATAATATGTTATGAATTACATATATTTTTATTCTTATGCGTAATCAATAATTACAAAATATAATGTATCTTATGAGGGCAATATTTCTTATGACATATCAATATCATACAAATTGTATGAGAATATTATTCACTCGATGAAATACATCTTTCAGGGTCAATAAAATTACATAGATATTGAATATTATAGAATCAATATCATATAAAATTTTATCAACACATCTTATGCAAACACATCTTATGAGGGGTGTATTAAAAAATCTAATCTCATGAAATATAAAAATCCTATAGAGTACCGTATTTTCTAATCCTATTACTCTTAAAAAATAACATATCATATATTATTTTTTAATATAAAATTAAGTATTCTATGTAGTTTATATCTTAACTGTTTGAAGTAACATTTATAGATCACGTCATATGAGAACTCATCATTTTATGAATTTACCATCTCATCAAAATATTTATGCCAAAATAATGTACAACTTGTATAATTCATATGATATATAAGTTTTTACATTTGTGAAAATCAGATCTAAAAATTATAAATCACTGACAAAATCATAGATACATATATATTCAACTCATTTCAACCTCAATCACCAAAAATTAACATGACTCACATTTAATAGATCTATAAATTATCATAAAAATTACAAATAATATCATGCGAACTCAAATGAGTTGTCCATAATATGACTTCTAATGATTCAATATTTGAAGCATAATCAAATATTTTTTTTATCCATATTTAATCATACTTAGAAGAATATATATTAAAGTGTTGGTTTACGTGAATTCTAGTATCCTTCATTTTCAATAACCCATATGTAGCATAAACTGTATTCTAGAAATTCCATCTCAATATGTTTTAACAATTTCCGCTTCTTAATTACCAAAAAAAATCTATAAAGAAATAATTTTTTAGAAAATTTCAATTTTATATTCTCAAATTATTTGAAACAAATTTAGAATGATTTTTTGAAATATAATTAGCACCATTATTTTTTTCAATGATTTCATCAACATTACCAATAAACTATATGGGTCAAAAATGAGATTCTATACTGTGTGCATAATTCCCCTATTACAAAACATAAACAATAAATATGTATAAAATATCCTTGAATTAATTAATTTAAATCATTATAAACAACATTAAACATTTAGGGAATGTAAATATTTCAAATACATTAAAAATATTTATGATGTAAATATCGCAGAAGAAGATTTCAATATAAATAGTACACACTAAATCAAAAATTATATATATTTAATTTAATATTGAAATAATATCATAAGACTTTTATGTGATGATTGATATAAATTATTTGTCATATATATTTCATATTCCATAAAAGTTTCTGAATGATACCACAAACTATACATAGATCACTATGAAAATATATAACAATATTATTGAATGAAATCTCATTTTAAAACATACTATGCATTTTTTATGGATATTGATCCATTATTTTTTAAAAGAGTTAATCAATATTGTAATATATAAACCATGAAAAAACCTTTAATAAAAACCTAGTTAAGTACCTACGAAAATAATTATTCAATTTTTTAAAATTATATGATCCATGCTTATTTAGGATGATTTATATATTTATTCTATTAATCATAAATATTTTCCCATTATCCTAAACAGTAATTTTTTTTCTCACATACCATTTTTGGAAAACATAATCAATGAGTATGTGACGTAAAATAAATATATTTGTTTTTACAGATATCTATTTTTATTTCACTTTATTTTTTTAATAACATGAAATCAATTTTTAAAAAAATAAAAAATTGTTTCAGATCAAAATGAAAACCAATCAAAACATATTACTATCCACCGTGACCATGGTGGTTACTTAATTTTTAATAATTTAAAATTATATTTTTCTGAAATGACATAAAAAATAAATATCCACCCCCAATGAATCTATTATATAATTTTGTCATCAAATAGAAAAAATAAATATGAAAGAGGATTCCCTAAATATTGATTCATGAATAAGAAATCCAGATTTTCTTGGAATATGTTTTTCAAAATTTCATAAATTATAAGGTAAGTATTTTATAAAATATCATACATTATTGAAAATCAATATATTATATAAAATTAGTACATTTTCAATGATTTTATAGATTAGTGGTTTGGATATAAAGATTATTTTATACCCTATTTATATTCATGGTGTATGTTGTTTGATACATTATAAATTAAACTTTCTTGGATACTCATATAAAACAATAAAATATGTGGTGTTTGACAGAAGTACACATATAAATGAATAAATACTATATATGTAATTTTATGAGGTGACATATTCTATATAATATGATTGAAAACGTCGTAAAAATATTCATTATGGGACTTTTCTACCCTCTCAAAATGATAAAATTTAGACAATTAAGACTAAAATAATATATTCTCATTTAAAATGACGATTCAAAAAATATATATAGAATAATAATTTTGTCCTAAATATTAATGAATAAGTGGGGTTCACTAAAAAATTATCAATGGTAACACTAGTTGTGTAGTTTTAGCTAAAATAGTTATATGCAATTGATGTGAGTCCCTTAAATATCCATCCAGGATAAGATAAATTGGTAACGATTTTATATATGATGAAAATAATATAATCAAAATCAGGAATGTTATAAATTAAATGAATAGGAATTGTCACGAACCAGCCCGGGTCGACCCTGAACCGGTCACCCGAGCCGGTCCGCGACAAGTCCCGAGGGGCGTTCCCGATCCCCCCGGGATGGCAACCAGTGCCGGGCATTGAAATTTGATCGTTGGGAATGATTTCAGCCCAAAAAAATTTAAATAGAACAGAATAAATAAACACTGACAGCGGAAAAGAAATAAAAGCCACAGGACCACGTACCTCCATGTGACCTCTCAGGTCACCACCCAACTAGAAAGCAACCTCGCTCCGACTCTGAGCGACTCAAAACAGAAGACCTGAGCAAGGGAAGACCTGAAACTGAAATGATAATATAGGCGTGAGCATTAAAAATTCCCAGTAGGTAAGACAATGTAAACCACTGAATCCAAATGTTTCCTTTCCCAAGCAATCCGTTGACACAGGTTTGGAAAATACAATTATTAAAAATAGATTTTTCACATTTAAAAATAAACAAAATGTTTTCCCCATTTGAAAACCCAACGCACACTATAAATCACTTCCAAAACCATTTCCTGTTTTTAATAACAAAACCAAATACAGATAACACTATGACTGTGCTAACCAGAAACAGGTAAACAATACAGGCTGAAGGCAAACCAGTGAAACAGAAAGTAACCAAGTAATGCAAGATAATAGTAGTGCAAAAGGCCACAAGTAACACTATAAGCTGTAAAGAATAACTGAAAGTAAACAATCAAGGTGAACAAGTAACCATGGGTGATCCTAAACATCCCTAGAAAACCCCTGGACGTACTCGGGTTCAGACTACCTGCCGGCGTGGTACTCCATAGTCAATAACCAGCTGGCCGCCCTAATAGCCAACCAGTGGCACATCCCTCCTGGCATGTCTACAACTCCAGGGGGTACCAACCCGTCTAATCAGGGTTAGCAGGAAACCGTCACTCGATAATCTACAAGACGCCCAGGAACCCATGGTGGTTTTAGTAACATTGTGTAAGTGGGAGGCCCACGCACGCGTGACTCATCTCACCGCACTTGCCAACCCCTTACACGGACATCGCTACACGACAACCCTCGAAGGGAAGTCCCCCTGTAGAGATGCCCTCACAAGTACACATATATATATATATATATGTACAATCACTTCACAATTAATAAAGTGCCAACCGGGCCTTCACGTCATTTAATTATCAAAACCACTTCATAAGAATACCTAAAGTCGCCAAGCGAACACTCATTTTTTTTTACAAAATCAAATGATTTCACACGAGCATTTCATAATATCTTTTTCAAAAACTCAAGCACTGTTTTGTATTAAATAAAAGGCCAAACGGGCATATTTTCGTAGATTTCTTTTTAAACAATTTCGATGTGTCTCAAAAAGAGGCGAAAACATTTTGAAACCAAGAACCATTTAGAAAAGTCAAGATTTCGAGAAAATAAAAATAAATGAAAATAAATGGTAACAATTTCAAACACCATCTTCATTTGAGGGCACATCCATGTGTGCACTTGGTGCACCCATGGATGTTTCAACATCCAATGGTGCGTCAAACCTGCAAATGGGCACGACAACACTTCCAATTGATACTAAATTTCATAAAACCAACCAGCACAGGATAATAAGATCCAAGAGTGATTTTTACAAAAATAACACCACTTAAAACAACCAAAGATCACATTAGAAAATATAGGCATTTAGTTCCAACCAAGCTGGCAAAGCATAAACAGGTGCATAAACAGAGGAGCATCCTAAAGTTTATTTTTAATCAAATATTTCAGCACGAAAACACTACCGCAGGTCACTATATAAACAATAAAATGTGCAAAACAACATCTAGTGTACAACTACATAGGCATAAAATATAATTGCTTCAAAACATAGTTTCGAACAAAAACTATCAATTCTAAAACACCAAAATAAGTTACGCACAGCTATCATAAACACGCGAATCATGGAATAAAATTTATTTAAAACAATTCAAGCATCAGCATAGTACCTCATAAAGGAAACAGTTGAATTCGCCTACCTCAAACAAGGAGCGGACGCGACGGAACCCCAACGGAAGTAGGACAATCCTTCGTGGACAAACTGCGTACGCTGAACAGTGGAAAAAGTGCACGTTACTCAGCCCGCGACAGAAAAAGGATTAATATGAATTAAATATAAACACCAAGATGCCACGGAGGAAAAATAAATAAATAAATAAAGGAATAAATTAATTAATCAATTACTTAATAAACAAATAAGCTATTAAACAAATATATAGATAAATAACACATACAAAAATAATCAAGAGAATAAATAAATAACAATAATAATATTAATAATAATAATATAATAACAATAGCATAATAATAATAATAATTTAATAATAATAAGAAGATTAATATAATAATAATCATAATAATGTAGTATCAATAATACAACCTCACAATATTAATAATAATAATATAATAATAATATAATAATATTACCATAATAATAATAATAATATAAGCATAATAATAATATAATTATGATAATAATAAAAATAGTAATAATAACATAATATAATAATAAAAATAACAACATAATATAATAATAATTAAGACAATAATAAATATATTCATAATAATAATAATAATAATAATAATAATAATAATATAGTATTAATAATAATAACATAATAATAATTATAATAATGATGTAATAAGATAATTAAAATAATAATAACAATAATAAATATAATAATAATAAAAATAATATAATAGTTATAATTATAATATAACAAATGATAAATAAATAAATAAAAAGAAACTTACAGTAGGGCTTGGGACGCTGGTGAGGCGGAGCGCGGAGGGAGGTACGGCGGAGCGGGAGCGCGCGCGAGGGCAGCGGCCTGCAGCTGGGGTGGCCGGGTGCGGAGTGCGGGACAGGGAGCAGGGGGGTCGCGGGTTTCCGGCTTGGGCGAGGCGGGACGACAGGGAGTAGGGGGGTCACGGGGTTCCGGCTTGGGCGAGGCGGGACGACAGGGAGCAGGGGGTCAGGACGGGGCACAACGGAGGTGGCCGCTGGGTGAGGGAGGAGGCGGCAGGCGCCGGAGGTCGACACAGGGGGGGGGGGGTGTCGCCGCGGCGGAGCGAGGCAGGAGGGGGGGGGGGTGTCGCCGCGGCGGAGCGAGGCAGGAGAAGAGCGGGGCGGTGGTGCGGCGCTGAAGGAGAGGGCCGCCGGGGGGTGGCCAGCGGGCTGGAGGGGAGAAGGAGCCGGGACAGCGAGGCTGGCTGGGCGCGGCACGGTGCAGCGAGACGGGAAGGAGTGGCTGGGGAGGTCGAGCATGGCGGGGTGCAGAAGGAAATGGGGGTGGCGGCGAGGTAGCCCGGAGTTGAAGCGGGAGCGGGACGGGGTGGGGTGAGCCCGAACGGCGGAGGGCAGTGATGCGCGCGGGAGGCGGCGGAGCGGGGAAGAAGAAAGAGGAGAAGGGGAGAGAGAGAGAGAGGGAGAAAAGGGGGGGTGGCGGCTACGGGGAGAGGGATTAGGGTTAGGGGGATTAAACAAAAAAACTATATATATATATACATAATCAATAATAATAATAATAATAATAATAATAATGATAATAATAATAATAATAATAATAATTGTAATAACCTTATAATAATTGTAATAATAACCATAATAATAATAATAGAAGACTAAATAAAAGAATAAAATCTAATCTTCATAATAATAAAAATTTATAATAATAATATTAATAAAACTTTATAATAATAACAATAAATAAACTTTATAATAATAATGATAAAATAAAATAAATAAAATAATAATAATAATAATAATAATTAAATGACAACATAAAATTCTCAATTTTAAACATCGGGCGAACACGTAGTCACCCGGGCCAACCGCACGGTCACCGCTAACGATGCGATGACCGCGCACTGGCACGAAACCCTTCAACATAAATAAACGTTAAAAATTAAGACCGAGGCCAAAAAAAAGAGTGAGATAAGGGTATCTGCGGTCGGGGTGTGACAATTCTCCCCACCACAGACACCTTCTGCCCCCAGAAAGTCACCAGGCCAAAATCCGGTCAAGATTTAAGTCCATGCCCCAATGGAACTAAAGGAACCAGAGAGAACTTAGAATCTCGGGGATGACCTTACTCTGCACAGGTCACACCTGACCGATTCAAGAGAAAACTGGGGTCTGAGATTGAGGGGAGAACACGAAGGGGTTCTCCCCACCACAAGAACTTAACTAGTGCAGAAAAGTTGACCATCTAAATAGACAACCCTAGAAAAAGGGGGGTCGACGCGGGAACTCCCAACCGGTTTAAACCAACTCTCATAGCACGAGTGAAAAACAACACCTTCGTCGAAACCTTGAACCCTTGACTAGAGTCAACAACTTCAACACCAGGGAAAACCCATAGAAAAACATTTAACCAACATCAAATTGGAGACATGATCCACCGAAGTCCAGAAAACATAACCACATCGACAACATTACTAAAACGAGGTCAACTCACAGCAGAGTCAAACACACTTTTAAGAAGGATACACGATTTCGAATATTACATTCACATCACAAGTCCACTTAGATTTATCATAGAACAAGTCCATTGTCACTTTTTAGAAAAACAACACATTTACATAAACCAGACTACTTGGATTATAATAGAACAAGTCCATGATAACCCCATGGTAAAACAATGAACATACAATAACGTCAAAACTTAACAGCATAAAAACAAGTACTAAAAGTCTTGATTGTTCCACTTCTAACACGGAACACAAAACCTGGACCAAGGCTTCACACCCCTGGGGACTCCTGACTGTGCGCGGGCTTCACCCCGAGACTTGTGGCTGGGGCTCTGATGGCTGAAGCATCTTCTGCCTCACAGTCAGGTACTGACATTCACCCATCACAACGTCCTCTTCATGCGACGCTTCCTGCAAAACTTCTCCAGATGACCCAGACAACCGCAGCGATGACACGTCTTCGGAGGGTTGCGACAAGACGACTTTAAATGCCCGAAACGACCACACTGATAGCACACCATCGAACGATCTGATGAACTGGAAGCTGGTACCAAAGGGGATAACTCATTAGGAACATGTATCTCTGGCGCCTTTTCCTCACCAGAGGGGGAACTCTTATGAACAACAACAGGGGACGCTGAAGTAGTAGCCACCCGCACACCGGAAACCAACTCAGCCAAGAAAGCTTCCTCCAACAGCTTCTCGAAACAAAGGTCTTTAGAAGGGAGGACTCACTCCTTGATCTCTGGACGAAGACCCCTAGTGAAAAGAGAGACCTTCATGAGCTCATGCGACGCTACCTCTGGAGAAAAGGGAATCAGTTCCTTGAAATGGTCAACATATGCCTTCACCGTCCGTTGACCGTGCTGACTATACACAAGCTCTCCCTTTTTCTCCAGCTTCACTTCCTCAGGTACAAACCATTGGATGAAAACGACCTTAAAGACATCCCACATCATTTCACCTTCCATTGACGGTGAGCTGACCATCTTCCACTGGTCCAGAGCTGGACCCTCAAACAACTCTATAATTGCACGAACCTTTACATTATCGGGAGTTCCCAACATTCTAAAGACACGTTCCACTTCCTCAAGCCATTTTACTGCTTCTAACGGACCCTGATCACCATGGAGAATAGGCAGAGTCTGAGAAGGACCAAAAACTGGGCATGACATATCCGAATCCTTAGAGACCTTTCTGGGCGACATTTCCTGAGCGACATATAAAACACAAGGCCAAAACCAACATCAAATCGAAGCAACATCAATAAAAGCGCATTCATCAAAACAGTCAGCACAAGGACCAAACAAATGAGAACACAACCCAAAAATAAAATCTCCTTTTTAAAATTCCCTATTCATTTTTGATTTCAAAACCACCCTTTTTCAAGATCACTTTCCAAAACCAATCCACTTTCAAACCAAAAACATTCCAAAACCGTTTCCCCTTTAGAACAAATTTAGAAAACAATGTCAAGCATTAAATTTCAAATACACACCCAGGTACTCCCATGACCTGTTGCACATGTCTTTATCCACATTCCATTCATATGTGCGTCAACACACACTTTCCATGCATTCTCACACATGTGCAGACGTTCATAAAGAGGAACTGAGGTTTCAACCCAAATCATTCATAACCAATTCCAAGAAAACAACAGATTTCCAAATCAAGAGATTTCAGTTTCAAAACCCATTTCATACATTCAAAATCTTTTAAAAAAAAACCAGTCCAATCTTTCAAAAACTTTTTTTCATTTCCAATCATGCACTCACACAAACCAAAACGAAAGCAGCAACCAAATTTGCATCAACCACTGAAGTGAGGGACTAGTAGTCACGCTCAACCTGGCGACATGGTAGTGAGCCATGTCTCGAGTCAGCATCGACCACTAGGAGGAATTCAAACCGTGTACTCAGACTCCACATGGGTCACTACTCCATGTGAAATCACGACGTAATGTCGGCTTGCCTCCATTGTCATCTCTCAATCCAAGACAAACCAGAAAAGACAAGGACACAATTCCCGAACTACCCCTGGTAACTCGAAGATCAGTGCGAGCAAGAGTTTGCGACGCTCCTCCCGTACTTACCCCTCGAGTTCCGACAGTCCTAATCTCCTTCTACCAGACAACCCAAATAACAAGAACCACCTCTGATACCATTTTGTCACGAACCAGCCCGGGTCGACCCTGAACCGATCACCCGAGCCGGTCCGCGGCAAGTCCCGAGGGGCGTTCCCGATCCCCCCGGGATGGCAACCAGTGCCGGGCATTGAAATTTGATCGTTGGGAATGATTTCAGCCCAAACAAAAGTAAATAGAACAGAATAAATAAACACTGACAGCGGAAAAGAAATAAAAGCCACATGACCACGTACCTCCATGTGACCTCTCAGGTCACCACCCAACTAGAAAGCAACCTCGCTTCGACTCTGAGCGAATCAAAACAGAAGACCTGAGCAAGGGAAGACCTGAAACTGAAATGATAATATAGGCGTGAGCATTAAAAATGCCCAGTAGGTAAGCCAAAGTAAACCACTGAATCCAAATGTTTCCTTTCCCAAGCAATCCGTTGACACAGGTTTGGAAAATACAATTATTAAAAATAGATTTTCACATTTAAAAATAAACAAAATGTTTTCCCCATTTGAAAACCCAACGCACACTATAAATCACTTCCAAAACCATTTCCTGTTTTTATTAACAAAACCAAATACAGATAACACTATGACTGTGCTAACCAGAAACAGGTAAACAGTACAGGCTGAAGGCAAACCAGTGAAACAGAAAGTAACCAAGTAATGCAAGATAATAGTAGTGAAAAAGGCCACAAGTAACACTATAAGCTGTAAAGATTAACTGAAAGTAAAGAATCAAGGTGAACAAGTAACCATGGGAGATCCTAAACATCCCTAGAAAACCCCTGGACGTACTCGGGTTCAGACTACCTGCCGGCGTGGTACTCCATAGTCAATAACCAGCTGGCCGCCCTAATAGCCAACTAGTGGCACATCCCTCATGGCATGTCTACAACTCCAGGGGGTACCAACCCGTCTAATCAGGGTTAGCAAGCAACCGTCACTCGATAATCTACAAGACGCCCAGGAACCCATGGTGGTTTTAGTAACACTGTGTAAGTGGGAGGCCCACGCACGCGTGACTCATCTCACCGCACTTGCCAACCCCTTACACGGACATCGCTACACGACAACCCTCGAAGGGAAGTCCCCCTGTAGAGATGCCCTCACTAGTACGCATATATATATATATATATATATGTACAATCACTTCACAATTAATAAAGTGCCAACCGGGCCTTCACGTCATTTAATTATCAAAACCACTTCATAAGAATACTTGAAGTTGCCAAGCGAACACTCAGTTTTTTTTTTACAAAATCAAATGATTTCACACGAGCATTTCATAATATATTTTTCAAAAACTGAAGCGCTGCTTTTGTATTAAATAAAAGGCCAAACGGGCATATTTTCGTAGATTTATTTTTAAACAAGTTCGATGTGTCTCAAAAAGAGGCGAAAACATTTTGAAACCAAGAACCATTTAGAAAAGTTGATATTTCGAGAAAATAAAAATAAATGAAAATAAATGGTAACAATTTCAAACACCATCTTCATTTAGGGGCACATCCATTTGTGCACCTGGTGCACCCATGGATGTGTCAACATCCAATGGTGCGTCAAACCTGCAAAGGGGCACGACCACACTTCCAATTGATACTAATTTTCATAAAACCAACCAGCACAGGATAATAAGATCCAAGAGTGATTTTTACAAAAAGAACACCACTTAAAACAACCAAAGATCGCATTAGAAAATATAGGCATTTAGTTCCAACCAAGCTGGCAAAGCATAAACAGGTGCATAAACAGAGGAGCATCCTAAAGTTTATTTTTAATCAAATCTTTCAGCACGAAAACACTACCGCAGGTCACTATATAAACAATAAAATGTGCAAAACAACATCTAGTGTAAAACTACATAGGCATAAAATATAATTGCTTCAAAATATAGTTTCAAACAAAAACTATCAATTCTAAAACACCAAAATAAGTTACGCACAGCTATCATAAACACGCGAATCAAGGAATAAAATTTATTTAAAACAATTCAAGCATCAGCAGAGTACCTCAGAAAGGAAACAGTTGAATTCGCCTACCTCAAACAAAAAGCAGACGAGACGAAACCCCAACGGAAGTAGGACAATCCTTCGCGGACAAACTGCGTACGCTGAACAGTGGAAAAA
The DNA here is from genome assembly GCA_963277665.1 of Viscum album. Lineage (NCBI taxonomy): Eukaryota > Viridiplantae > Streptophyta > Magnoliopsida > Santalales > Viscaceae > Viscum > Viscum album. Next base: position 1,245,725,960 of record OY728138.1, read on the forward strand.
GTGCCCGTTACTCAGCCCGCGACAGAAAAAGGATTAATATGAATTAAATATAAACACCAAGATGCCACGGAGGAAAAATAAATAAATAAATAAAGGAATAAATTAATTAATCAATTACTTAATAAACAAATAAGCAATTAAACAAATATATATATAAATAACACATACAAAAATAATCAAGAGAATAAATAAATAACAATAATAATATTTATAATAATAATATAATAACAATAGCATAATAATAATAATAATTTAATAATAATAAGAAGATTAATATAATAATAATCATAATAATGTAGTATCAATAATACAACCTCACAATATTAATAATAATAATATAATAATAATATAATAATATTACCATAATAATAATAATAATATAAGCATAATAATAATATAATTATGATAATAATAAAAATAGTAATAATAACATAATATAATAATAAAAATAACAACATAATATAATAATAATTAAGACAGTAATAAATATATTCATAATAATAATAATAATAATAATAATAATAATATAGTATTAATAATAATAACATAATAATAGTTATAATAATGATGTAATAAGATAATTAAAATAATAATAACAATAATAAATATAATAATAATAATAATAATATAATAGTTATAATTATAATAAAACAAAAGATAAATTAAAAAAAAGAAACTTACAGCAGGGCTCGGGACGCCGGTGAGGCGGAGCGCAGAGGGAGGTGCGGCGGAGCGGGAGCGCGCGCGAGGGCAGCGGCTGGCAGCTGGGGTGGCCCGGCGCGGAGTGCGGGACAGGGAGCAGGGGGGGTCGCGGGGCTCCGTCTTGGGCGAGGCGGGACGACAGGGAGCAGGGGGGTCGCGGGGTTCCGGCTTGGGCGAGGCGGGACGACAGGGAGCAGGGGGTCAGGACGGGGCGCAACGGAGGTGGCCGCTGGGTGAGGGAGGAGGCGGCAGGCGCCGTAGGTCGGCACAGGGGGGGGGGGGGGTGTCGCCGCGGCGGAGCGAGGCAGGAGGAGGGGGTGTCGCCGCGGCGGAGCGAGGCAGGAGGAGAGTGGGGCGGTGGTGCGGCGCTGAAGGAGAGGGCCGCCGGGGGGTGGCCAGCGGGCTGGAGGGGAGAAGGAGCCGGGACAGTGAGGCTGGCTGGGCGCGACACGGTGCAGCGAGACGGGAAGGAGTGGCTGGGGAGGTCGAGCGTGGCGGGGTGCAGAAGGAAATTGGGGCGGCGGCGAGGTAGCCCGGAGGTGAAGCGGGAGCGGGATGGGGTGGGGTGAGCCCGAACGGCGGAGGGCAGTGATGCGCGCGGGAGGCGGCAGAGCGGGGAAGAAGAAAGAGGAGAAGGGGAGAGAGAGAGAGAGGGAGAAAAGGGGGGGTGGCGTCTACGGGGAGAGGGATTAGGGTTAGGGGGGTTAAACAAAAAAAACTATATATATATATACATAATCAATAATAATAATAATAATAATAATAATAATAATAATGATAATAATAATAATAATAATAATAATAATTGTAATAACCTTATAATAATTGTAATAATAACCATAATAATAATAATAGAAGACTAAATAAAAGAATAAAATCTAATCTTCATAATAATAAAAATTTATAATAATAATATTAATAAAAGTTTATAATAATAATAATAAATAAACTTTATAATAATAATGATAAAATAAAAAACATAAAAAAAATAATAATAATAATAAAATGACAACATAAAATTCTCAATTTTAAACATCGGGCGAACACGTAGTCACCCGGGCCAACCGCACGGTCACCGCTAACGATGCGATGACCGCGCACTGGCGCGAAATGCTTCAACATAAATAAACGTTAAAAATTCAGACCGAGGCCAAAAAAAAGAGTGAGATAAGGGTATCTGCGGTCGGCGTGTGACAGGAATTAATTTTCTTCTATTATTAAGAGGAATAATTATTATTCAATTGATGGTTATAAAGGGTTATTCAAAAATAGTTGTGATTATATTTTAATAATTATAATTAATAATTTATGTTTACTGTTAGTGTGTATAAGTAAAATGACTTCATAAATTATTAATAATTCACTACTGTCATATCACACATAATGATAATAAATATTTCATTAAATTTTTATCACATAATGATTTCATCATTTGTTCCAATGTATGGTAATTATTTATAATAGAATGATTATATTGATGAATCTGTTGGTTTTTATAATTGAAATATGTGGGATCATTTTTTTAAACCTACCATACATCGTTATAAAATTTGTAAAATCATAACATCATTATGTGATGAATAATAATTGTTATATTTTAATATTAAAAAAATAAAATATAATATAATAGTAGTTATAAAAAATTATTTTTATGGAAACCATAATCATTCCTATTGATATTTATTATACCAATAGTTGATCAATTTTAATGTCACATGTAATTTTGTTTAAACTCATGTAGAGTGATTTTAAAATGATTATAATTGATAAAATAAATTCCATCCTCATTTAAATAATTATAACAATAATTAATGGTAATATTGTTTCATTAAACATGCATATTAATGAGTTATAAGAAAATTTCATATATACAAATTGATCTTTTGTAAGTAAATAGGTATTTACAAAATATTTGTTAGGTCACAAAAAAATAATGATACTGATATATCAAAAACTATATAATTAGATTATTTGTTGTATACTCTATTTAATTATATGAAAAAATATAGTATTATTTCAGTAGGTAATCTATATAGATTACATGAAAATAAAAAATAATGTAATTTAATGTTCATGAAATAATTATTAATGTTCATAAAAATGATTATTACTCCTTACAATTTTTTATTCGCCATGTTGATATAATATCCTCTTATTATATTCAAATGAATATTCTTATGTATATAAATTTTGTAAAAAATATATCTTTGTTGATTTTAATAATTAAGGTGACTGAGACCTGCACTCCCGGGTTTGAGGCTAAACACTCAATATTTAAGAGGTTCTAATATAATGAGTGAGACATCCCAATGTAACCATTTATATATGAAACACATTCTTCAATTATTAAAAATTACACCATAATGACAAGAAAATACATAGAAAACAAGGCTTAGGGAATTTATAGATTACCTATATATGTAACATGTATTATAATTATTATAAATATTTCTACATAATAGTATCAAACTATACTCCTTTATAGAATCACCATATCTTATTCTCATATTTATAATGTTATGTTTGGAAAAATAATATGTTTTTGAGATTATATTCTCTTTATTGATAATAGATAATAAATAATTGTTGTGTATAAAAAGTGATAATAGGATAAGTATTTGTGTATAATAACATAGGAAACACAAAGAACATGGAATTCATACATAGTAAAAAGAAAAAAAATTATAAGGAATAATTATTTATCAAATTATTTTATAACTAATAATCCCAAATAAAATTTGTATAATGAAAAACATATAATATTTGTAAATACATAGGAAAATAAGTAATAAAATAGTTGAGGAGAATCAATAAAAGATTATCATAAAATGTTTTAGTAATATTTACTACCTAATTACCATTATATAGTGGACAAGAAATCAATACCAAATTATCATAAACATATTAGAGCTATAATGACTAATTGGTTAACATAATTATAGAGGAGTAGGTATCACTTTAGTATTCCCTTAAACATAATCGAGTAGGAAACTCATCCTGCTTTCCATTATAGATTGACCATAAATAATATATTACTATATCTATCTCATTTGATATAAAACCTTATCATATAAATTAGATTGTGATATAATGCCAAAAAAATAAACTTTGATATATATATATTTATTTATTTATTCTACAATATAGAAATTATTTGTCTTCTTAATATATTTCATAGAAATAATAATGTCGTCGTTTTATTCCTAAATGGTATCTTGTAATATGATACAAAATTTATATCTGTCAATAATGTATATTCAATCACCCAAATTTTTTCCCATAACATAATTGATTAATCTATTTATAATTTATTACTTTATTTGAGATAAAAACTATATAAATAAAGAGGCGTATGGAATTCAATCCTAAAATATAAATTTAAAAATCGTCCTCACACTTATCAAAAAAATTACATGTTATGTTTCCCACTTGATTAGACAAGATTAGAGGAATATAGATAATTTCTAAAAAATTTATTAATTATAAATAAATATGAAAAAGTGAATCCTTGAAAAAAAATCATCCCAATTGTTGATGTGAAATCATCAATAAAATACCATATTTTAATATTAATATTTAATAATATAGGCTTGTAAAATTCCATTATTATAATATAGAATTACTTATTTAGTATAACAAATTTCATTTAAAAATCATTACAATATTTTTATATAAATAAATAATTCATTGTGATTTTTTTAAAATGTGAATTGGTTTTGAAGAAAAAATATCATAATGGTGAATGAATGTGTTTAATTTAAAAAAATTAAAACGGGATAATTTTGTGAAAAAGATGTGGAAAATTATAAAATACATTATAAAATATATTGTAATTAATTAAAAATAGTATAAAACACAGAGTTTCATTTACAAAATCATTTATAAGGATGTCCATAAAAGTAATATAGCCACAGAGGATGTGGATTCCTCGAAAAGAAGATGTGGGGTCTTTATTACATACAAATACAATGTTGGGGAAATTATGAATTAAGTTGAAATGAATATATTAATTCATATTTAATTAATGTATAATAATCATAGAAGATGAATATAATATGATTTAGATATAAATATTATCAAATTTCCTCCATATTTGTTATCCCTCATAAGGAATATGAATATTAGAATGACATTGAAAATAAAGTATTTTCAACTATGGTAAATATTTAATTAATAATTTTGAAAAATAGAATAAGGGATATATTTAATAAAAATATATATTTATTAAAAATAATTATTAATACTAATACATGTAAATTAAATAATCATCAAATAATTAATCTTTTGATGCTTATAGAATAATTCAATAAAATTTAAAATTGAGATGAGTTTCCCCATACCTTGAACTCCCACATAGTAGAAAGTGTTATTATATCATATAAAAACAATAATTAATAAGCTATTTAAGAACCATAATTATATATAATAAATTCAATATAGTTAAATTATCATAATTATTCATACATTTACTAGATAGTAATATTTAATTATTATCAGCATAATTTTTTTTAATTGTACTTGGTTTTCACATGTTTTTTATGTCAATACTAGTAATTATTATATAATTTCAAATTAATAATTACTATACTGTTTATGGTAAAATAATAAATTTTTTATAATTTTTTATATTTTATATATTTCATTCAAAGTGAAATATAGTTATGGTTCTTATAGTTGAAATAATTTGTATGCTATTTTTAGTAATTTTTAATTAATATATTGTTTAATATTAATGAAAAGTTACATATTAATAACAGGTTCCACAAACTATAACCAAAAAAGTTCTTATTCATTATTTTTTAGTGTTACCATTTTTAATGTTTCCATATAAATTAATAAAAACATTCAATTTTTTGTTTATTCCATTATAAACAAGAACATGTTTTATTTGATTGGTGTGTGTGATTTAGAATGTGACCCGATTGGAATAATATAATTATTATAGATGAATAATAATTAAATTTTTATTTTTTCTTGTTTTAGAATTATATTTTAATAAATAAATAATATAAAATTAATATTTATAACATATAAAATATAATACATAACTATATGGAGGTTGTATCAAACATAAGAATATAAATGATTGTTTTAGCTTCCATAAAATTGTAGATGTGCGTGAATTAGATTATCATCATCAAAATGATATGTGTGATATAAATAATTCATTATCTAAGTTAATAACCACTTTATACAATCAATTAAATGATGTTGAGAAATATGGGAGACGTTTTAATGACAAGAACCAACGCTTTCAGATTGAGTACACAAAATAATGTGTAATTTGTTTAAAAGACAATGGAAAAATTAGAGAAAATTTTACATACTAAAACCTTTTGGGTCTATATTTTCAATGATAGGAAAACCCATTCATTTTTTCTTAGATCTGTAAACAAATAAAATAAATTAATTAACTCAATCCCTTTGAATGAAATTACGCCATATTTGATGTCATCTATCATAGAATTTCTAATAATGCTATGAAAATAATTTTGAAACATGAGTTGATCAATAAAAGACATAGAGTAAGGGTTACTAAAAGGAAAGTGAAAATATTTTTTGAAGTTTACTTTTGAAAATGTCCATTAATAAAATACTATAATACTTTAAAAATAAATACTCGTTGATAATTTATTAAAGATAATCTGATGATATTTTAGAATACATCATGCGAACTTTTTATAATGAAATTATTAGGCCACATGTAACATTAATGGTTTTCTTGGCCAATCCACTTTACTAAGGGATAAGTTCACTCCCAAAATCTTTATCATGTTTAAATTTTCTACATTACTGATTTTATAAAATAATTTTAATCTTTCATTACATTTATAGCCCATTAAAATTGTGTTTTATCTATGATGATATGTAATTGTTTTTACAATTATTTATTTTTACATAAATACTTTAACAAGAGTTCATCTTCTAGAATCGTAGAAACCAAATCTACTCACTCTTAAACATTACATACAAGCGTAGAATTTTAATTAACAAATATGTATTAAAATTTACATCATAAAATTATAAAATATATTTGTGAAGTTTACATAAAATTATAAAACTTATAAAATAAAAAAATCATTCTCAAATTAAATTATTTGGCATTATCTTCCATTAATAAAGGACAACTTAATTTTTATTCATGAATTATGGATGAGAGTATATTACGTATTCCAATGAAATAATAGTGATTTTAATAAAATTATTAACATAAAACGAATAATTTTTCAATATATATAATATATTTCATTAAAAAAATAACCACAAGGAAAAAAGAAAATATATATTTCCCATAAAATTATAAAAGTAAAAAAATATCTCATTATTGCATAATTTTTTATATCATAATTAATAAGGACACAAATAAAAAAAATTTACATACATGAAATTATTACTATATAATTTAATATAATAATAATGGAATTTGTATTTATAAATAACTATATATGTAGACAAACAAAATCAAATGTTTATAATGGTAAGGGAACTCATAGAAATTGTATATATCCCAAATTTAAATTTAATCCTGAACATTCCACCTTACATAATTATTGATTTAGAAATAAATCACTTGTATTTTGGAAATAAACTATATACATATTTACCCTTAATTATATAAAAAAATTAATGAACATGAAAATTGAATATAATATATATAGATATATGTTTGAATGATATAACATAGATTATATATATATATATCCATATATCTATATATTTATGTACATATATTTTCACTCACTTTCATGTATATGAATTTTAAATTAGAATCAACAAAAAATAATAACATAAAATCTACTGAAAATAACAAATTCATCAATATAATACACAGTTAATTATCATAAATTGAATATAAAAAATCAAAATATATTCTATATAGAAGAATAAATTCGAATTAAAATATAATTTAGATAAGTTTAAAATAAATCCACATCTCTTATATAAAAGAATAACCAAATTACATGACACATTAAATATATTTTTATAAAATTAAATCTATAATTAAAAAAATATTAAAAATAATAATTCATTTACTTTACGGAAAATTAAAAAACTTACTATTTATAGTTCAAACTATATCACACATAAAATTATAAATTCAATATATTTTTGAACACCAAAATAATGGACCCTTTTATAACATTGATTTTTACTGCCCATGTTTTATGTCTTCATGAGACTGCATAAACCTGTTTCAGTAATCAATATTTGTATATTTATTTTATTAATGGAAATAAATTAAAAAAGTGTATTAAGAAGATTTATCTCATGTTCATGATCATCAAAATAGAGAACTAGCCACAAAATATATGAATGTAACAATTTTATATTCAGACATTAGTTGAAAACTATTCATCTGATAAAAACTATCACAAATCCAGACCAAAACATCGACAAAATAATTTAAAATTTCCAATATAGGGAAATATGAATCGATATCTATAGTCCAAGACCCACAATAAATTTACCATTTTCTCAAATATATATATATGACAAAAATGTAAAGTGGGAAGTAAAATTATCCATATTGATGGAAATAGGTATTAAAGTGGAAATGAGACGAAAAAACAAACACCTCACTCTTTTGATAAATTCGATCATTGAAATCAAATCAATATAAATATTTGACACATAACAATATAATACACATAGTCCAATATAATGACGATGAATATTGAATCTTTATCAGTTCATAAATTTCTCTGAAATGAAGCCTTATTTAGTGGTTAGTCCTTTTTTGAGATAGACCCCTCTTTCAAAATTAGAGTAATCAGTTCATAAAAATGAAATGGAAGCACCTCATGGCTCATCTCTCTATACTCTGCATGATTCTCAATGATGATGAATACATATAACTATATATTCTACTTATATGTAACTTGCAACATCCCCCCCTTTTTTGAACTCCAACCCCTCTATTTGATTTCACTTCAATCCATTTTTATATTTTATTTCATTTCTTCTTTTTTATTCATCATTCATATATTTATATATATATATATAGAATTATATGTTTTTTAATATTTTAAAATTTATTTAAATAGTATAATAATTAATAAAATTAATATATTCATGAAGATATTCAATTAACCAAAAATATATATAATATAGAATTATTATTATTTATCATTTCATTAAATATTTTACCAAAAAAATAATTATCTTATAATTTCTTTTTATGTTTAAAATTTTATAATATCATTTGAAATATATATTTTATTTAATATCTATTAATATATTAATATTTAATTTATTTATATATATATTTTTTAGAAACTGAATATTATTATTTTTGATGAAACTGAAAATATTATAGCAATTTTCAAATTCGTTTATTTTATTATATTATAATTATAAATCAGAAAAATATTATTTCATGATTCAGATTTTAACCGATTTATATTTTAATCAATAGTTATAATTTATAAAAAATAACCATTTTATTTCAAAAATTATTTTTTAAAACAAACCAACACACACACACACATTTATCAAATAATAATTCCAATTAAATAACAGAAAACAATAATAACATGTAATGAAAAATTACAACTTCCTTAAAATTTAAATTTATCACAACTTATATTATTTAGTAAAATATTAATAAATAAAAATTTAAAACATTTTAAATTATATTTATTATATAAAAATATTTTTTAACATAAATTACAATTATTTTTTAAATTTATTTTGAATTTAAAAATTGTATTCAATAATATTTGACATGTTAGATACTTTCCAACCAAAAGAATATTTTTCACCAACAATCCATTATTCGAACATAAGAAAAATTTGAATTTCCATTTCTCGAATCTAGACGAAATTAAAAATACGAAACATAAATACACTATAACATAGTGTTTTCCCAAATACATATGTCTGGAAACTAAATTATTCTACATTGTCTCTCTGATCCCTATAATAAATCCTCAATCCCAGGCATCCATATTCAACAAAACAATGATGTGTGATATGTATTTAAAGAAAACATAATAAAATATACAATATTTTTCATACCAATACCTTTTCTTATCATGTTTTTAGACGATTATACAATTTTATATTTTTATTAGTGTTGGAAAAAAAGAAAAAAATTAAATAACTCAATATCATTGATTATAATATATCTATAAGACAATTTTCCCCTTGTATAAAATTTTATTTACATGTGAAAATAATTTCAAAATATTTATTGAGAATTATATTTATTAATAAGGATTCCTTTAAATGGAGCGTGAAAACAATATTTTGAAAATTCATTTTACAAATATGTTTTGAAATTACCTTCTAAAAATTATGGTAATATAATAAATAAAATTATTCTAGTTATATTCTCTATGGATAATCCCGTGGTTTTTCAAAAAAAACATTATGAAATATTATGAAAACCCAATTCATGGGAACAATATAAAATATTGAAAATTTCATGGGCCTACCCATATTCTTGAGGGATGGGTTCACTATCCACTTCAATGCCATGAATAGAAATTTCATATGCCTAATTTTTAAAAATATTTTAAATGATTCATTATATATATATATATATTTCGATGGATTATTTTCATTAAAATAATTGTAAGATATTTTCATACATATGTTTATTTATATACTAATAATTTCAGAGTTGGAAATATTCTAGATTTGGATACAAAAATTATAATCACTATTAGACCTTCAAAAAATACATGGAATCTTAATTAACATAGATGTATTAAAATTTCCTTCTTAATTTTATAAAACAAAATTTTGAAATTGTTATAAATTGATAAAATTTATCAATAAAAATTAATTCTTAAATAAATGCATTGGATACACATTTTCCTAATTAACGGATAGGTTGATTTTTTTCTATGAATCTAGGATGTGGAGGTATGTATTCATTTTTGGAAATAATAGTACTTATATAATTTCTACTCACATAAAATAATACTTTTAACAATATATATATATATATATTTCTCATTCTATAAATAATCATAATAAATGAAAAATATATATTTCTCATAATATATTTAATGAAACACAAAAATAACATTCTTTTATAATTTAAAATCTCAACATGAATAACATAGTGACTAAATAAATTTTCCTTGGATGAATTAATTAGTCAATAAATTTATGTAATAATTAATTAATGATTACCTAATACACCTACAGATATCATAAATTGAATTGAAATAAATAAAATTGTTCTCCATATATAAGTGTATATTGAAATTAAAATCTATTATATATATGTTTAAAATAAATACATCCATGTACATAAAATTAGATCAATTGCTCATAATATATTAAATATATTTTTATAAAATTAACTCTATAGAAAAAAATATTAAGAAAAATAGTAATACAATAACTTGATTTGAAGATAATCATAAAACTAGATATTAATGGTTCAGAATCTATCACACTGAAAAATATAACTAGAATTAATTGATGAACACCCAAATGAAGGCTCAATGTACTACATTGATTCTACGACATATATTACAAGGAATACTGAGCAATCTCCGAAAAGGTCATGTTATATATATTTATATAATTATATATGTTCTATAGAATATAAAGATACATGTATATAGAGATAAATTATTAACTATTAAATATCATATACATAATGAACTAGCCATAGACAAATCAAACATATTAATATTTCATTGTTCCTTTTTTTGGAAAATTTTCATCAGAAGAAACTGATCATAATTTGGGACAAAAACATTGATATAAATTAATTTAAATTACCAAAAAAGGGATACCCAAATAGATATATCTGGACCTAAACCAAAAATATATTTACCATTTACTCGTTGGTTATATCTTTAACTAAATTGAAAATAAAGAGGGATAAATTTCATATTGATAGAAATAGAGACATTCGAATAATTTGAATGAAACAAACAAAAATATCACGATCAATTGTAAATTCATATTTCAAATTGGATAAAAAAAATTGATGCATTGAAATAATCTACATACATACCTTTCTTAGGATGAGGAAAATTGAAATATCATTTGATCAAACCTCTCTCATAAATGAACCCAATAACTCATGGATGATCCATTTATTTTTAACATGAGCCCTCAATCAAAATCGAAGTACTCATTTTCTTATAAGGAAAAATACAAACCACATGTCTTGAATATCATCACTCAGCTTGATATTCCTTGATAAATAATCAATTTTCCTCGTTCATTTTTTTCGATTTCCTCTATAATATCCTCACAATGTGTAAAATCTAACCCCCAGTTCGACTTCAGTTCTATCCAATTTTTTGTTTAATCAATTTTTATTCATATTTACTTTAATATAAATTAATATATATATATATATTTTATAATTTTCATATTAATATAAAAGTATTTAAAATTATCATAATTAAAATATTAATTAAAATATTTAATTATCCAAAAATATTTTATAATATTAATATCAAATTATTCATCTTTTATTTTCATATTTTTTAAAAATTAATAATTCTCATATAATTGTGTTTAGGTTTATAACATTATAATACGCTATGGAATAAACATTTATTTAATTTATATTAAAAACAATTACTTTTTTAATTCATATATATTTAATGTATTCTATAATTTTAATAAACAATTTTTTAATAGCTAAAAATATTATAAAAATATTCAAATTTCTTAAATTCAATATTTTATAATTATAAATCATCAAAATATTATTTCATGATTGTATTTTTTTAATAATTTAAACATTAATTAATAAATAAATTTTATTATTAAAAACAAATATGTTTTTAAAAATGAAAAATGAATATATATATATATACATATAAATATAATAATTTCATTTATTATTATTCAAAAACATAATAAAATGTTTTGATAATTTAATAATTTATTAAAATTAAATATATCACATGTTATATTGTTTAGTAATAGTATTATTCTTTGAAAAATGAATTATTATTTTAATATACTTTTATATAAATTTTAATATTATTACACTTAACATATAATAAGCATTTATTAATTTTTTGAATAGTAATATTGTCATCTTATTAGTATTTGATAGGTTATAGATGATACTCAAGGATTTGGTAGTATGTATATTTGAAAAAATAACTCATTTCTCTCTAAGTGAAATAAAAAATGTGGTTAACATCTGTTCCATCAACCTAATAATATTAATTTTAAAATACATTATAATGTCAATATATAATAATTGAACAAATATATATTAAATATACTTATGGAAACTAAAATAGGTTATGATTTGATAGTTTCTCATGTTGAGAGATTGTTTTTCCATATATAAAAATGAATTTAAATTGAGGATTATGCCGACCTCTATTCCCTATAGGGTTAAGATCAGGAAATAGTATTCTATGATAATTCATGTTGGTTGATATTTAAAGGAAAATCAATTTTTTTTTAAAAAAATTTGTGCGGAGGATGGTCTCTTTTATATGTGGTTGGTATAATTTTTTTAATATAATCTCTTTATATAAAAATAACATTTATTTCACATTGAATAATGATTTAAAAAGAGAAATAATGAATATATGATTGTATTAGGCCGATTCATATCTTTAAAAATCATTTACACTCATGTTGTTAACATTTTAAATTTGATTACACATTATTACTGTTTTTACATTAATATACCTTTACCATGGTTAATAAATCCCAAACAATGCATAAAAGATTTTATGAACCAAGGAGAAAGAATTATTTTTAACTAATTTAAAAAATTTCTTTTCTAATATTGTAAACATTTTATAAAATTTAATATCCAAGGCTGATAAAATAATATTTTATAGGAAGATGACATTATTCCTAAAATCCATTCCCCGAAATGATGATTTTATTTCCATAAGAATAATTTTTAGCATTAAATTGTCTATTTTGATGATTACAATGATATTAATTGGATTAATATTACACAATAAATATTTATATTACTTCTAAGTGAAAACAAAATCGTACTATACCCTGGGAAATGATAATGAATTGAATAATATAGAATTTTTTTTTCTTATAATAAAAAAATAAATATGTCTAAAAATGATATATATAATATTTTTACGAAAAAAAGTAAATTTAAATGTATAATTTTACTCTTTAAGTATATTTTTTCATGAAAATTTTTATACGTATTAAATTGGTATATTTTTTTGGATAATCTTATTAATGTGACATCAAAGGTATTAAAAATAGTTTTTCACTGTTAACTATAAAATCAACTATTTTCGATAAATTTAAAAAATTCCAACTATGATAAATTATAACACACTGTAAATTTAAATAAAAATTACTATAGTTGATAATGAATAAAAAACACAACGAAGATCATATACAATACATTAAATATATTAATAATATATATATTATCACTAACCTATTAAATTAGTGGTTATGAATAGAACTAACTAAATTATGAACATTATATAACTTAAAAAATTATCAATTAAAACCATTTATCACTAGTTTAATAATAATTAAAATACTTAAGAATGTAAAAGTAATTATTTTTCTAAAATTTGTTTTTTTCACACAATGTGTGAAATATATCCCTAAATTAAATTAATATATATTTCTGATATATTTTTATTATATTAATATATTAAATATTTAATAATATTATATTTTAGAAATATATATTTTTTATCCATGTGATAAGAATAAATAAAATTATATGATTAAAATATGTATTTTTTAAAAAAAAAATTTTTTATCACATATTGAAAAACATATATTAAATATTATTTTTACCAGATGTAGAATACAAATTAATAAAATGAACAAATTATTTAAAATCAAACTTTCATAATTTGTATTGTTTTATATTTATGTCTTTTGAGAAATGTGGGAGTTTTCATTGAATAGTGAAAATAATTATTTTCCTAATCATTTAATTATTTTTAATAAATTTTATAACAAAGAAGTCAAATAATAAATTGAATAATTTTTTTTTCAATTTTAATTATTTAGCTATATTTTATTTACTTCATTGAATATAAATAATTTTATAATATAATTTGGTTTTATTTTTTTTTGATCTCAAAAATTATTTTTTGCAAAGTATTTTTATGTTCAGAATGTTTCTTAAATATAATAATTTAAAATAATAATTAAAGATGAATTATTAAATTAAATTATTAGACTAAATCTAATAATATCTAAGGATAAATATATAAAATTATGATTAATCGTTATTTAGTTAATAAATGATCATTTGATGCCTAGAAAATTAATTTTCGAGCAGCGGGTTTTTAACACATTTTTTTGAGCATCTTGGAATTTAATTATAACACTTATATAAATTCAATTTAGTAATTTGTTTCCTAATTTATAATGATAATATATAATATTTTCCATATCTTCAACATATGTTTTGGACATAATGTTTAATGAAAATAGTAAAAAAATTAATTACTACGGTTAAGGATAAAACATGTTTATTGGGGGTTAAAATAGAAAACATGTGTATGTATTCCAATTAAAATATAAAAAATATAATTATATTGGAATATTTAAAAATTATAAATCATATTATATAATATAAGTTCATATGGATTCATTTTTCTTATTAATTTTATTACCATTTTCTATTATTTCAGTTAATTTCATAGTGGATTTCATGAATGTACCATCCCCTACTTATAAAAGGGAACCTCCTGCCTGTACATATTAAAACATATAAAGACATTAAAAATAATCAGACCCCTTTATTGAATAATCCCAATTTAGATTATATATATTCTAGAGGTTTTGGAATTCCCAAATCCCAACCATATGGTATTTAATATGACATTCAAATGAGTATATTCTTAGTAATGGTGATTGTCTTCATTAACATCTTTATTTTTTAACTTCATCATTTAAAAATTTAAAATATGCCTTAAATATACAATATAATAAAAACAGTATCATATATATATATATATATGGAATAGTATTGACCTATCTTCTTCTCCATAACATGGTATACAAAGGAATCACACATGTGTACGATATGCTACTGCATCATGAATGTATATAGTATTTTTCTATCAGAGTCTCATATGGATAGTTATAATGATATATATAACTAATATATATTATAAATGTGAAAATATTTTAATTTTTCAAAATTTATAAAAATCCAGTTCCTTCTCCTTTCACCCATTTATGGAAGAATATCATCACCCATACAAATGATCCACATATTATCTCCATGAAGCATTGAATAGTATTTTCAAGGTAAAAAATTAAAAAACAATTCAAAAAATTATATGTTTGAAAATATATGATAATATAAAAATAATTAGGATTCTGGATAGGAAATATTGATATCTTACTAACTGTAACTGAATGATCTATGAGAAATAATGATTGGGAAAATAAAGCAATAAAAACTCAATACAATAGTAATAAAGTAACATTATAAAAGAAACAATGATTTTTAATTTAATAATATAAAATATTATATGATAAATATGAATTTGGTTTTGTATTAAATGAATAACATATTTAAAACCATTATACATGATGTTAAAACAAGATAAAAAAGTAAGAACATTTGGTAAGGTATTTTGTCTCAATTTCGTTATATTTTGGCATATTTTAATATTGATAAAATAATTTTTTTTGAAGGTGTATATATTTCCCAATTTACATTTAATATAATTAATCATAAATATTTAATGTTACATTATGTTTCTATTAGAAATATTTCAGGAAATGGAATTTGATTATAATCCAACTAAGTGGTAAACAATTTCATAACTCAATTTATTTTCATTAGGTTATGGTACATCTTAATTTTTTATGATATTATATGTTTATATTTGTAGTTAATTTAATTTATTATATTTATTATTTCAAATTTAATATGTGTATTTATATTTTTTACACATAATTACTTCATTTCATAATTATCACCTCAATGTTATGATCTCTATAAGAGATTTTACATAATATATTTTTAATCAGAATTATTTATGATCGAATTTATGTTGAATGAAATGTTTTGAGAAACTTTGAACAAAAAAATATCATTTAGCCTTTACTGGATATTAATGATATTTTAGTTTAATAGTAACAATTTAATATATTGGTTACTTAATTTTTTTTGAGATTTTTTTCAAAAAAATTTACATTATTGCCCTCATAAGTGAGAAATCCATTTTCTCCAAAAATATGTATTTTCTAAATATGATTTCATGATTTATTGTATTTTATCCTATGATAGATAAAATATATTTTTCCCATTATTTAATTTTATTTAATGGTTTAAATGAAAATATCCTTTAGTTTTCCAAATGGTGGATTTTTAAACTATTTTTTACAAAAATGTGAAAGGGGTTTTTATTTAATCAAAAATGGAATGTATTGACACATATTTCCATCTTAGACACTCATTATATTTATTCAATCATTACAGGAAACCGAATATGTATTAATCAAAATCTTATTTACAAATATTTTTGATGTTTTTAGTTTCAAAAATAAATTTAATGTTAGAATGATATATTATTAAAAAACAATTTATTAATATTTTTATTTTTTTTATTCATCTTAGACAATTTCATTTTTATTACCTATACTACACATGGTATATGTTGTAAATAAACCATATGAATTATTTTGATTAATGGAATTTTATATGTTTGAATCTGGAATGTATTGGTATTCAACTCATTGATTAATTTTCATTTCCATTAGCATTCCCTTAAAGCATTCACCTTGTTATGATAATTATAAATTAAATTTACATTAAAAATAAATATGAATTATCTTAAATATGGTTATTTCATTAACCCTTTATCATATATATATATAAAGTTTTCTATTTAATATTATATGACTCGTAAGTGAAATATTGATTTTCTACAATAATTATTTAATATGGATATTTATTAATAAATAATTTTTTCATGAATGACATCAATCAGTATATATACAATGAATTTAAGGGACATGTAGTGATTGGTGGGTAATAAAATTTTATATCCCATTAAGGCATTACTGTTATCATGATTTGAATTACTATACTAAAATTAAATAGGGTATGAAACAATTTTTATAAATATCATCGTGATTGTTGTGGATGGAATATATAAAATGATGTTTGATATCATGATATCATATCTTACTCATTTCATTCATTTACAATTTATATATTAAAAAACAATAGATTATAGAATTGATATTATCAATTGAATATTTTTTACCCTATATATTGATAAAATGGAATGTGTTTTCAGTTACCTACCATACTATATAGATTATAAATTATACGACAATAAAGCACAAGTTATTGACTAAATAGAAAATGATTCCAATTATTTACATTCCTGTATTTTTATAACATATTCATTAATTATATATTCAATAATATTTAAATTTTATTGGGAATATGACATCACCATTATTTTTTTCATTTTCTGAAGATATAGAGAAAAAATCAATGAATTCATTTCAGAATGATGAATATTAACATTTACTATGTTGTAATTTATATTATTAAATGTAATTCTAGTCTCAAATCTTTATCTATATAATCATGACAATGAAAATTTTAAGTCCATTATAATTTGATATCTTTTTTCATCAACCATATAACTATGTTCTCCAAAACCATTACTTACTAAAGTCGGTGACATCAGTGTAGGTATGAGGGATGATTTAGAAAGAACAATTTTGAGATATATTTGGAAAAAATAGATTTGGGGACAAAAACCTGTGAAGAGTTTGATGATAATGATTTTTGATCTTTTTAATGTTTCGGTATAGAATTTATTATATGGTTTTACCTACCAATAGATCCCTTTAAAGATACTATATGTGGGAGTAGTTCTAGAAATGTTTAGCATAGGTGTAATGACAGAAAAAAAAGTCACATTGTGTTTTGAATTTATCAAAACATTTTTCTCAGAAATGTTTCTTACTATATAACTATATTGACACTCTTTGATGCTATTATTTAGATAATTTATAATTTTTTCTCAAACCACAGTTATGGATTTGAATATATGATGGTAATTAATGTACATTGTTTTATCGATGGTGTGTTATAAGAAAAATAAGTTTTAATTATGTATATATCCTATAAATTATTATATTTTTTAAGTACTATGATTATTAGTGAGAAAATTAAACATTTTGGTTTTAGTAAATTGGTGAAACCTAATGCAATAATTTTGAGATTCAATATAAGGGTAAATTTATTGATCAATAGAAACAAAGGGGTACAAAATTAACTCATAGATATCATTATTACTCTAAAAAAATTATCACGATATAAGAATACCCAAATATATCTTAAACAACAAGAATTCTATAAATGAAGGTAATGATGAAGTTCGATGAGATCTTATATAGTTGGAGATAATGAAGAATCACGACCTAATTTTAATCTTGTTAGAAATATTAATTGATATACCCATTAGAATTATGTATATTAATATTAAAATATGTTATGTGTAGAAAATACTGTAAATAAAACAAAGAATTGGTTAGGAAAACAGAGGAATTCAGTGGAGATAAATCATTTTCATCATTAAAATCAATTTATATCCTATTGTAATAAATATGGGGAACCTATAAATTATAAGAGTAATTTCACAATTATAATGGTGAAATATAATAACAATGAGGAAACTATATTGATAAAAATAGTTAAAGGTTATTTATATTGGTATTGAATGGTACCGTTGTAAAACAATTTTTATCAATGGGATTTTGGTTGTATAAATCATGAAATATCTATGGATTTTATTATTTTTTATATAGATATATTTATACCTATAATTATCTAATATTAATACATGATAAATGAATACCATCTCTGATTTATGAGTTGACAATTTATCATTAGTTCAACATATTGGAAATAATGTTTGACAATTTATGTAATGGGATGTACATATAAATAATTTTATTTTTGAGAAAAAATTAAATTAGTTAAAGGTAAATATAATTCTTATGGTTCAACCAGATGAATTAATTTAGGATGAATTATCTCATTATATGTATAATTTAATTAATATGAAATATAATAAACATGGTCATTAATGGTATGGTAATATTATTCTATAGATATTATTTTACTTTGTGGAAAAAAGTTACGGTAATGATAAACATAGTGGTTAATAAGTGTTTTCATTACAATTGTAATTTTTTAGGATGTTGATCAAAATTCTTCATAATTTATTTTTGTTATATTACTATAGTACATATAAAAATGATTTCCCACCTTCTTGGTGACAACCAATAGAATTTGGAATGTCTGTGGGGCTTAATCCCACAACAAAAGGGTGATATACGTTCATGCCCTACCTCATACCTTTGTTGTTTTATTTTTAATATGAATTTTAAATAAATTGTTTTAGGTATAAATCCATATGGAATGTCATGATTTGAAAATTTAATGTTATAGTTTTTATTATTTATCAGTGAAGTTTATTAACTAATGCAAACAATATTGGTTTCTGTGGAGTATTTAGATATATAATTATTGTATTTTCACTCTTTGATGAAACATATGATTAGTTTAAGATAATTTTTTTGTGCCTAAAGAATATAAAAAATAAATTTTTGTATTCCTTTCTTAGAATAAATAATTTAGGGGAATTTTTTTTGAAGAAAACATATAGGATATAATTTTTCTTATGAAAATTGGAATATATCGTGAATGAATTTTTTTTTTGTAATTTATCTTTATGGTAAGAGAATATATAAACTCTTGGAAAATTATATTGAATAAAAAATTATCTTGGTACATTTATTTATAACGAATAAATGGACTTACAACACATTATATTTTTTTGGATTCCTAATTTTTAACATTCTATTGATTATTCTTTTTATTTGGACCAGTGATCTCCTCCACTCCACATAAATATTTTTTTTCATATAATTCCATCTGTTTGATTCAAACAACTTATATCCAACTTGGAAATCTAATTTTATGTTATTCAGTACAATCTCTATATTTATGATTGCTTGATTTTAATATATGTTTTATTATTCCTTTTTTGATCTGATTTTTCAATAAATGTATTTTTTAAATATCAAACCAGTGATTTATAAGTGCATGATCAACTTCAGAGGATAAAATTTATTTCATTTTGGGAGAATATAACACCTCATGATTTTAAATTTAGATATCTGTGTTTGATAACATATACTACAAGAAACATCAAGATAAAAAGATTGGAGATATATATTATTTATAGAAGAATATTATAATATAGCAACAAAATTGGCATGTATGAATAGAAATAAAGAATTATTAACATTAAATTTTTTATACATGAATAAAATAAATTCATTTGGTATCACAAGGTCATTAATGAATATAAATATCCTACTGATGTCAAAAAATTATTTATTAAATTTTTTAATTGTGTAATTTTTTTATCATGATAAATTATATAAATCTCTATTTATAAATTATTTTAATGAAATTTATATAATAAATATTTTATCAAATATGTATTATTTATTTGTCTTGAGAAAAGAATAATTCCATTTTTTTCATACAACTATATTTTTATAAATGTAGTTTCTTATCTTTTTCATATATATATTTCAAACAATTTCATTCAATTATAGTAAATACAATTAAAAAATTTATCACCATGTAAATATAAACACATGTACATAATTTTTCATCTTTTCAAGAAGGGTGTATTTTCATGAATTATTGAAAAATAATATTCTTCCAAATAATAATTTATTTGAATTAAATTATGAAATTTTGGTCACATTATTATTTGGATAATATTTAGATGTAAAATAAGTTTTATTTTATTATATTTAAAAAAATAATTTACATTTAAATAAATTATAAGACATATTTCGTTTTATATTTATTTTCACAATTAAAAAATCTCCTAAAAATCCATTTCATAATGTTTCTCCATATTAAATAATCGAAAATATAATTTATAATGAGTGATTTAAATTAAATATATAAATTATATGTCTATATATATATATATAAGTCTATATAACAAGGATTACTTGTCATATAATTATATTATGAACGTCTAATGCTAAAAACTGTATTTATTGAAAAATGGGTTTTCAACACACCATCCATGTTCATCAATAAATTAAAATTTTCCATGTGCACGAATTGAAATTTTTCCAATGGATCCAATATTTTAAATAAAAAAATAATACATTGTAATATGATCAACTTATATTTTATTCATAATGAAAAGGGGTGATATTATAAATAATAATTATAATGGTAAAATATTAAATGGGTTTATTGATGGGTTAAATTATATCATGAAGGAATGTTTTCAAATTAGACAATTTAGAATCATATTTTAATGAAATATTTAAAAGTTATCTGATAAAAAATTCTAATATATTTTCATGCAAAATAATTTTTCTTTGTAAGGACATTAACAATTTTCCTTTTTTGAGATATTTCATAATGGGTTGCAAGAAGATTCCCTCCACCAAATATAAAAGCACCATACCTCTAGTAAATTACTCAACCTTATAAATCCATTTATTATAAAAATATATGTAAAAAATAACATTCCAAAATCCTTAGGTTCATTTTAGTGGTACTTGGTTTCCCAATAGACAAATTCTTGGATCTGAAATTATAGAGCTATATGAGGTTCTTATAAGTAAATTTAGTCATCATCATTAATCTATTTTTTTAGTTTTTATTTTTAAATTAAATTTTACATTAACTTATCAAACTTAATAATATAAATTTTTCCATATATATAAATATTTTATTCTATTTATTTCATGAAATTTATCCGTCTCATTCTCCATCACATGGGACACAAATCTTTCACTCGTGCATATTATAGACAACATCAGTACAAACTGATGTAAATTATTTTCCACTACTAACATAGATGGATTGATATAATGATGAAATTAATTTATACATATGAAACATATGACTTGATATTAATTATAAAATATTTAGATAACCTTTACTTTCTTATCCTTCCACCCATTATGGGAATGATATCCTCACTTTTGTGTGTGTGTGTGGAAATCCATTTACATTGTTAAGACCCAGAAATTCCATGGATTTTTTTTAAATACAATGGATTTTTTACAAGTCTGTGAATTTTTATGGTGATTGATTCTGAGGTCCAGTGTGCCAGGAATCAATTTCTGAAGTTTTGTTCAGGTACGTTCAGTAATCGTATGAGCGGGATTTTATAACTTTTGAACCAGGGCATGAAACTGAAATCTGAGGGCACCGTTGAACTTGCAGCGCTGGTAGTCACTTAAGAAGACTTTCACCTCGACGATGGATTGTCATGAATAAAATTTAGTTTTTTTCTTTTTATAAAAAACTAATAAAATAACGTGAAAAACTTTAATTTATTTGAGCTGCCTTCGGGTGTGTGGAGGTTAAAACCTCCAAGAGAAGATTAGAGGTGGGGGCGACCACACCTTAACCTCCCATGTGAGGTTATGGTGGTGGGGACCTTCCGAACTCAAACTCGCATGGTAGGATAAATGAGGTGGGGACCACTTGACATTTAACCCCTTTAAACTCTTCATTAAGTGTGGAGAACCCTAGAACACCATGCGTGATGGTGCCACCACCCTTTGAGCCTCTACACCATCCCATTTAATTAAATGGAGCCAAACCCTTTAATTAAATGGAGCCATCCTCTTTAATTAATGTACCATCCTCTCATAGATTAATTAGGGGATCCTATGTAATTTTTTCCTCCTTTTTGAATTTTTGTGCCAACATAATATTAGACAACCCAATCTAATTTTATTTTCACTTGGAATTTTGGTGGAACTTGAGAAGAGGAATGCTTGGGAGAAAACATCTTCCAATGAGGAATGATACTCCCAACGATGAATGAATAATGTGAAGAATACCGACAACAAATTTTCTTCGACTCCATTCATCGAATCCTACTGACGTGGAGCATCTTCCACAACCATCGTGAGACGTCTTCCTACCTCAAAGCCATCAACTGATCGACAGCCATCTCCTTGCACCAACATCAACAAACATCGAGAAAGGATGTGGGTTATTACAAGGTGGTTCTTTCCTTTTCTTTTATCCTCTTTTTTGAAAATAATTGATGGGAAGTATTATAAATGATTATAGTTCAACATCCTTCGTCATTGTTGAACAATTGTTATCACAACTAAACGATGATGGTGTAGGCAAACTAACATGGCCCGCCTCCCTCTGCCGATCCATTTGTGATTTTCCTTTGACATGGCGATGAAGCAATGATGATGAAGGTAGCAATGACGAAGGATGCGCACCCCGCGGCCCCCACGAATCGCGCTGCCCCTGCGGCACACCGGTGCTCCTGGCCGAACACTACTGACCAAGCGGCGCATGACCTTCCTACCTGCAGCCTCCTAATGTCGTGCCCGGTGCATGTCCTGGCCAAACCTGTGGCATGCCATGTGTCCTACATAGCCCCACCAGTTCCCTACATGTCTCCCCTGGTGCCCTACTATGCCCTGTCCGGCACCCTCCGGTGCCCTGCTGTACCATGCCCGGTGTCCCCGGCACCCTGCTGCGCCCAGCCTGACGCTCCCTAATACCCTACTATGCCCTACCTGGTGCCACCGATGACCTCCTATGCCCTGACCAGCACCCCTGGTACCCTGTTTCACCCTGCCCGACGCTCCCCAGCGCCCTACTGTGCCCTGCACGACATTCCCAGTGCCATGCCATGGCCGGCCCGGCCCCTGCCACGGCCTACCTGGTGCCCCCACTCCCTGCTTGACATCCCAGCTCCCTCGTGGACTCCCGGAGGTGTCGGTTTCCCGAACCCCCTCGTGGTTCCCTAGCCGAACCGGAGTAGTCGCACCTTCTGGGCCAAGGAGTGTCGGGTTGTGCCCTCACAATGCTCTAGAGCGAACTGGCCTCAGCCTTTTGGCCAATTTGCCTACGTGGAGACCTTAGGGTCGAACCACCCTCGCAGTCCACTAGGTCGGGCCCAGCGGACTGCGATGAACTTAACGGGCTAACCAGGTCAGCCCAGTCTGGGTGGGGCCGAGTCGGTCCAATTGGGTCGGACCAGGAACATGCCTATTACTGCTCTTTTACTTTCTTTGGCCATATCTTTGGCACCAGACGTCCATTTGACAAACCGTCAGCAGTGCCTATATTCTGGGAAAATAGCCTTCCTATTGAGAATACCCCACTAGAGTTCATGATATATTTGAGTTATGGTCAGGTTGAATCATACATGAATCCAACTAGGACCCCAGGACTAAAAGGATAATAACTAACAAAACCGGGCATGCAATTGACGCGCTGTTTTTTTCGTTGAGACCCATATGACATGGTAGACCATTGAGATAATTTTCATGGCACTTCACAACAGTTTTAGTTTTACCC
This sequence comes from Viscum album, assembly GCA_963277665.1. Taxonomy (NCBI): domain Eukaryota; kingdom Viridiplantae; phylum Streptophyta; class Magnoliopsida; order Santalales; family Viscaceae; genus Viscum; species Viscum album. The sequence goes on from OY728138.1 coordinate 1,245,750,996, forward strand.
AATAACTCGCAGAAAAGATCCTTCCAGTGACAAGCAGACAGAGTGCAGAGACCAAGTGGCTCGCAGACATGACGACTTCTTGACCGATTTGACTCGGAGTGATTCGACTAGCCTAGTGGGGAGTTCCTGGTAGTTTGTGGCAGACCCACGATGTAGGATCTCCATGTATTTGGTAGGAGACCCACGATACTCGACATGAGGAGTACCTCTGTAGGCTTTTAGGGGGAGTGCCTGGTAGTTGACGGCAGTCCCACTACGGAGGAGCGCCTGGTAGTCGGTAGAAGATCTGCGGTACTCGACAGGAGGAGTACCTTAGCAATCCAATGTTAGTGATAAGTGCCTCAGTTTCACGATAGGCCCATTGTACTCGACAGAAGATGAGTTCTCCACCATCCGTGGTTTTGATAATGAATATCCTGGTTTGAGATGAGTCAATGACTTTTGTGTTTTCTTCATGATTGAGTTTGGTAAATAGATAAATTAGGTATATGTATGGGAATATACCTATGTTATGGTTATCCGTTGATTTCATACTATTTGTTTTATCCTTGTTGGATTTTGTGAGACCTTGAGTGTCTCGTGGTCCCTACTGATATTCATTATACTCAACCCTACATGGGCTATGCCCGCACCTCATTGTGTTGGTTATAGATGAGGGACAATGCTGACAAATGCCGAGAGTAGCAGGACTAGACTGTACCCGGAGGTGGACCACTCGGTGTGACGACACACAGAGGAGAAATATGGACACATAGTACTGAAGAGGCCATCTGTACCTACCCATCATGTAGAAACCCCAGAGGATGACCTAGTAGCTTCTGTAATCTTATTCAGTTGTACTTTATTTCAGTTGTACTTGTACTTTCCTATTGGGCATGTATTTCAGGTAACTTTTACATTCATGAAATTCATTTGTATACAGTTTTACATATTTTTTTGTTTCTAGTTGTTTACTATGATGTGTTCTTTTTACTATTATAATGATAATTTCTTCTCAGTTTAGAGATTTATGCCTTTGGTACTAGTCTCCAGCCCCTGGCCTATGGAAGACATTATTGGTGTAGTCACGATACAGGCCCCGAGGTACGGGTCATCACAGATTTGTATTAGGAAAGTCAGTTATACCGTATAACATAGAACTATGATCTTTATTTTCTATGAAGCAATGGTGTTATGTGTACCAAGTGTGGTTTTCAATTCAGGGAGTCTAGTGTTGGTGCGAGTGGCTGACGTATCCATACACCAGGACCAGGACATCTGAATCCTGACTTAGTGCACGAAAACACTGATTTCATGCGTGTTTAAAAAAGTTTTCTTTATGTCATCTCAACCAGGTTAGCTCATTAGGTATAATATTTTGACTATGTCGCATCTGTTTCTTTCAGGATGCCTCCTCATGGATGACTAGTTAGATCCCCGAGAGTCGTACATACTGACATCCCACCAAGAGACGAGGCCTCAGTATAGGGACCTTTTCCAGTGGAGGCACAAGTGGTACTACTCCCCATTGGGACACTGATGTAACCATCCCCTTGTAGAAGACAATGCATGATGCTTGAGCACGTTTCACAATTTCTAGTTCCCGAGGCCATCCAGGTTCAGGGGAGAGACGAACCCACATGCGGATAAGGATTGGATGGAGGGTGTGGTGAGAGTCTTTAGGCTAGTAGGGACACCAATAGACTTCATGGTGATCCTTTCATCTATCCTCCTTTAGGATGTAGCAAGCAGGTGGTTGAGCCTGATGCTCCTAGGGCATGACAAGGTGATGCTACTATGGACAGACTTTGATAGCCTGTTTCGGGAGGTGTTTTTCCCAGCCACCCTTCAAGTGGTGCTGATAAAAGAGTTATTGCATCATCAACATTGTACCATGATAGTATCACATTACTCATTATGGTTCATCGACCTATCAAACTACTCCACAGATATGGTATGGGACCCATTCATCAGGGACCTAACCTTCGAGAAGGGACTCAAGTGAGAGATTAGATATCCGAGGATCTCACTTAGCATCCTGACGTAGGAGGGAATGCTAGAGAGATCCCTCCTAGTGGAGAGTATCCTTACTGAGCATTCTCCAGCATCGAGACCCACTACTAGAAGACATGTAGCAGAGTCTTCTGCAGATGGTATTATAGAGATGTCGTAGGGATCGAAAAGGACCAGACCTACAGGTAGACGACCACACGACTCAGAATCAGTTCTGCGTGGATCCCAAAGTGGAGAAAGAGCTAGACATTTCAGGAGTGGGCAGTGTTAATCATGCGATGGGTGTGGTCACATGGCTCATTACTATCTAACCCGTCGTTTTGATGATTATCTGATAGTTGAGGGACCTCCCAAGAAGAGGCATATGTTCGATCGAGGTAGTCTGTAGGGAGGAGGAAAACGTGGAAGAGGAGATGGACGTGTAGCTGGCAGTGGATGATGTTATGAGATGTTACCCAAACCACCACCAGGAGGTCTAACCCGACCATACGGAGAAGGTGGACATGGGAGAGCTCATCTTCATGAAGTTGAGATCTATGATCATGGTGTTCTAGAGATGATTCGAGGTATGATATGTGTGTACTACACCATAGTTTTTGTTCTTATAGACACTTGTTCCAGTCACTCTTTCATTTCCAATTCCCTCATTCAGAGCTCGATGATTCTGACAGATTCGTTGGATAAATCCTTACAACTAGAGACTCCTACGAGAGAGGACTCGATGATTACACACTAGTGCCAACAGTGAGATCTTACTCTAGGAGGTGAGAGATTCGGTTGGGATTTCAGTGTAGCATCATCGATGCCTTATGAAGTCATCTTGGGTATGTACTGGTTATCTACATTCCATGCTCATATCGACTACATTAGGCTAAAAGTGAGGTGTTTCCGCACGGATGGGACCAGTTTTACCTTCACCAGCAAGAAGGTAGCCTTTGCCGCAGAAAATGGGATTACTTGGAGAAGGGTGTAGCTTATCACTCAGTAGTTGGCCTGCCTTACCCTAGAAGCAGTTGATGTGGAGAGTTTGAATAATCCTGTAGTGGTGAACCAGTACGTAGATGTTTTCACTGACGATGTTCCAGGACTACCAACTCACAGAGTGGTGGACTTCTAAATTGACATGTACCCCGGGATGACACCGATATATACTCCAGTATATCGGATGGATCCCTATGAGCTTCTTGAGCGAAGGGTACAACTAAGGGACTTGTAGGGGAATGGATTCATCTGGCCCAGAGTTTCTCCCTGGGTAGCCCCGATTCTGTTTGGCAAGAACGCGGATGGGAACATGAGGATCTGTGGCGACTAACGTCTCCTGAAACGGGTGACCGTAAAGAACAAGTACCCAATCATGAATATTGATGACCTCTTTGACTAGAAGAACGGAGGATGGTGGTTCTTGAAGATAAACCTCATATTCGTTTATCAACATCTTAGAGTTCGAGATGAAGAAGTCAAGAAGATGGAATTATGGTGTTAGTACGACCAATATGAGTAATTGTTTATGACTTTCGGAATTGCCAACCCTCCAGTAGTGTTCATGAGTCTCATGAACAAGATCATATAGACATACCTCAATTGGTTTTTCATAGTCTTCATCGATGACATTATGATCTACTAGACTACTAAGGAGGAGAATGGCTGCCATTTGCAGGTAGTACTAGACAAACTCTGAGAGCACTATATTTATGTTATGTACTTGAAGTTATAGTTTTGTATTTGAGAGGTTCATTTTTGGGACACGTCATCTCGGAGGCTGGAGTTGCGGTGGTTCCAATGAAGATCGATGTGGTACTTTCTTGGAAGCCACCTAGCATTTTGATGGAGTTACGAAGTTTCCTAGGTTTGGCTGGATACTATCGAAGGTTTGTTATAGACTTCTCTAGTGTGGAAACATCAATATCATCTTTGGTGAAGAAGGTGAAACCCTTTGTGTGGTTGGAGAGATTCCAGCAGAGCATTGAAGAACTGAGGCAGAGGCTGATTAGTGCCCTTATCTTGAGACTTGTAGAGGACTTCGTAGGGTACATAGTCTACTACAACACATCAGGGACTATACTCGAGAGTGTCCTAATGCAGGACCGAGAATTGATCACATATGTTTCTCAGTAGTTGAGATAGAATGAGTAGAACTATGCTACCCATGACATAGAGGTAGATGTAGTGGTCTTATCCTTAATGTTTGGCGGTACTATCTAATTGGAGAAGGTATTGACTTGTACTCTAATCACAAGATTCTCAAGTATATATTCATTCAAAAAGACCTAAACCTTAGACTATGACATTGGATGCAGTTCCTCTAGGAGTATGAATTCGAGATTGTCTATAATCTTGGGAAGGGGAATGACGGTTTAGATGAACTAAACAGATGGACTGGTATATAGCTGATAGGGGATGCGATAGAGGAGTTGGAAGCTTTACTGATATCCTTTGTGGATAGAGATGGAGTAGCCGATCTGAATTCTATTATAATCACACCCCCACTTCATCAGCGAGTTAGGGAGGCACAACATGGTGATGCTGACTATGAGACACGATGTGCTCAGATATCCATAGGGAAATCACCTGATTGATTTTCTGAAGGTGGGGAGGATGGCATCCTCTTCAGAGGACGTACCTTGGTACCAGTTGAATTTTAGGAGGATGTGTTGACGGGGTTCTACACATCCCTTATAGCGGTACATCCAAAAGTGGATAAAATGTACCAAGACCTTTGAAGATAGAACTGGTGGCCATGTATGAAGAAGGTAGTAGTAATGTTTGTCTCTTGGGGCCTCACTGGACTGTAAGTGATGGCGGAGCACTAGGTACCAGTAAGCTTGGTTCAACCTTTAGAGGTCCTAGAGTAGAAGTGTAATAAGATATTGGTGGACTTCATGACGGGTCTTCCACATATCAACAAGGGTCATGAATCGATTTGGGTGATCGTTAACGACACACCATGTTGGCCCACTTCCATCTGATCACAGAGCATGGTTCAGTAGAGAGATAGGGACACCTCTATGTGCATGAGATTCAAGGACTACATGGAGTACCTTTCTCTATTTTATTTGACCATGACACACAATTTACATCTCGAATATGGAAGGGGTTGAAGGAGGCTTTTGGGATACAGCTTCGCCTGAGCACCAACTTCCATCCTCGGACAGATGGACAGTCTGAGCATATCATTCATACCCTCGAGGGCATGCTACATGCATTTTTCCTCGACTTTCATCATAGCTAGAAAGATCACGTTCCTTTGGTGGAGTTTTCATAATACAGTAGTTATCAATCCACCATAGGGATGACACCTTTTGAGGCCGTGTACGAGTGACCTTGCAGATCAACCTTGTGCTGGACTGACCCTGGGGAGTCAGCACTAGTGGGACCAGAGATGGTACGAGCTACTATAGAGACGGTGAAAATCATCCATGAGTGGATGATGACCACAAAGATAAGGAATAATTCATATTCTGACATGAGACAAACACCTCTTGAGTTCGAGGATGGTGGCCCCATCTTTCTACAAGTCTCCCCTCGACGAGTTATATGGAGATTTGGCCGAGGCGGCAAGTTATCTCCTAGATTCATCAGACCCTTACAGGTCCTTAGTAGAGTTGGCGATGTGTCTTAGCACTTAGCTCTTCCATCTCACTTACACTAGGTGCATGAAATCCTCTACATATATCATCTGAGGAGATACATGCATGACCCTTCCCACATCGTCGAACATGGAGAGATGGAAGTAGACAGTGGCGAGAATTTTTCGATGGTTCCAGTGGAGATTGAGGATCAATAAGAGCGGGTCCTATGTGGACATTAGATACCTTTGGTTCACATTCGCTAGCAGTAAGGGAACCTCTAAGAGAGCACATGGGAGCGAGAGGATCAAATGCATGCTCAGTACCCCCATTTTTTCCCATAGTTCATGATGTAGCATACTGGGACGTAAATCCCTGAGGTGGGGAGAATGTAAATACATAGAATTTTTGTTGAATTTTTTTCTTAAATACATGGGATTTTTTTTCAAGACCGTGATTTTTTACAGGACTTGGTTCCGAGGGCCGGTGTGCCCATAATCAATTTCGGAAGTTTTGTTCGGGTGCGTTCAATAAACGTACGAGCAGGTTTTTATAACATTCGAACTGGTGCTCGGAACTGAAATTTGGGGGCCCCGTTGTACTCACAGTGCCAATATTCACTTAAGAAGACTTTCACCTTGATGACGGATGGTCAAGAATAAAACTTATTTTTTGGCATTTTATAAAATAATAATAAAATAAAGTGTAATGCTTTATTTTATTTGAGCTGCCTTTGGGTGTGTGGAGGTTATAACATCCATGAGTTGGTTAGAGGTGGGTTCCACCACACATGAACATCCCATGAGAGGTTATGGTGGTGGGGCCCACCAGAACTCAACCATCCATGGGATGATAAATGAGTTGGGGACCACCCAACTTTTAACCCCTTGAAACTCTTAATTAATTAAGGAGAACCCTTGAACTCCCAACATAATTGTGTCACCACCCTCGGAGCCACTCCACCTTACCATTTAATTAAATGGATCAAAACCCATTAATTAAATGGATCCAACACCTTTAATTATTTCTCCAACCTCTTGTGGGTTAATTAGGGGAGCCTACGTAATTTATTTCTCCTTGTTGAATTTTTGTGCCAAAGTAATATTATATGACTCAGTATAATATTATTTTCCCTTGGAATTTTCGTGGAATGTGGGAAGATAAAATCTTGGGAGACAAGTTCTACCAAAGAAGAACACTCCTCCCAACAAAGAACGAAGAACATGAAAAATTCCAGCAATGATTATTCTTCAAATCCTACCGATGTGGAGTGTCATCCACAACCATCATGAGACGTCTTCCTTCTGCAACACCATTAACGGATCTATGACCTTCTCCTCATTCCAATATTGAAGAACATCGATAAATGTAGGGGTTACTAAAAGTTGGTGTTTTCCTTTTATATTATCCTCTTCGTCGAAAAGAATCAATGTGAAGTATTATAAATGTTTCAATTTCAACATCCACCCTCTTTGTTGAACAATTGTTATCACCCCAAAACGTGGAGGATGCGGGCCAACTAGCATGGCCTGACTACCTCCACTGATCCTCTGGTGATATTCCTTGGGCATGGTGATGAAGCAACGACGACGAAGGTGGAAAGGACGAAGGCCGCGCTACAAGCAGCCTCCGTGAATCATGCCACTCCCGCGGTGCACCTGTGCTCCCTACCGAACACCGCCGGCCAAGCGGCGGACGAACCACCTACTCGCTGCCTCTAGACGCCCTGCACGGCGCGCACCTGAGACGAACCCATGGCATGCCTGACCCCGCCGGTTCCCTTCCCGGTTCCTTGTTGTGACCTTTTGTGCCCTTCCAGGTGCCCCCGATTCCCTGGTGAGTCCTACCCAGAGCCCCAGGTGCCCTGCTGCGCACTGCCCGACGCCCCTCGACGCCTTGCTGCGCCCGACCCGACGCTCTCCTGAGACCTTCCAAGCGCTCCCCGATGCCCTACCCGGAACCCCCGTCTCCCGGCTACGCCCTACCCGGTGCCCCCAGAACCCTGTTGCGCCCTGCCCGACGCTCCTCGGTGCCCTACGGCGCCCTGACTGGCATCCCCAGTGCCATACTGCAGCCTGCCCCGCCCCTGCTGCGGCCTGCCCGGTGCCCCCGTGCCCTGCCCGGCGTCCCGGCTACCTCACAGCCGCATGACTAAGTTGGTGTCTCAGCTTCCTCGTTGGGCCCGAGATAAACTGGCCTATCTGCGCGGTCTAGGCTGACCCATGTCGGGCCGCGCCCTCGTAACACTCTGGGCCAAACTAGCCCCGGCCTTCGGGCCGAGTCGCCTATGTGGCGACCTCCGGGCTGCACTGCCCTCCCAATCTGCTGGGTCGGGCCTAGCCGATCGGGCCAAACATAACGGGCTAGCCCACCCAAAATGAAAGTTCAGACCCAGTGGGTTTGACAGGGTCAACCGAGACTGGGTTGGCCCTGTCTGGGTTGGGCTGATTCGGTCCGAATGGGTCAAACTGAGCCCAATCCATTACTTCCCCTTTACTTTATTTGGCCATATCATTGGTACTGAATGTTCATTTGACGAACCGTCAGTGGTACCAGTATTATTTGAACGTAGTTGTCCTTTTGAGAATACTCCACTAGATTTCAGGCTATATTTGACTTATGGTGAAGTTGGATCGTACACGAATCCAACCAGGACCCTGAGACTAAAAAGCTAATAACTAATAGAATGGGCGTCTGATTGATGCGTCGTTTATTGCGTTGAGACCCCTATGACGTGGCAGACCTTTGAGATACTTCTTCGTGGAACTTTGGGACATTTGGAGTATTGCACAATAGCTCATGGAGCAGATCAATCCAGTGATGAGCAGACAGAGTGCGGTGACCTAGTATCTGGCATACCTTACGACTGCTTGACCCATTTTACTCAGAGTGATTCAACTAGACTAGTTGGGAGTGCTTGGTATTTGGAGGCAGAATGATGATCGAGGAACACCTGGTAGTTGGCGGTAGTCCTGCAGTACTCGATAGGAGGAGTACCTCTGCTGGCTATTAGGGGGAGTTCTTGGTAGTTCGCTGCTGACCCAGATCAGAGGAACACCTGGTAGTTGGCAACAAACCCACAGTATTCGACAAGAGGAGTACCTCTATAGTCCAAGGTTAATGAGAAGCACCTCGATGTCATGACATGCCCACTGTACTCGATAGAGGAGTATTTCTCCAGCAACCTTGGTTTCAATAATGAAAAACCTGGTTTGAGATGAGTCAATGACTTTTGTGTTTTCCTCATGATTGAGATGGGTTGCTAGATAACATAGTTATATTTATGGACATATACATAAGAAATGTTTATACAGTGATTTCATACTTTGTGGTTTATCCTTATTGGATTTTGTGAGACATTAAGGGTCTCGCGGTCTATACTGAGTATTATTATACTCACCCCAGTACGGGCTATGTCTTCACCTCATTGTGTTGGTTACAGATGACGAACAACACTAACTGAGGCCGAGAGTAGCAGGATTGGACGGTACCCAGAGGTAGACCACTCGGTGTGGCGATACACGAAGGAGTCGGACAGACACAGAGTGATGAGGAGTCCATCTATACCTATCCTTCATGTAAGGACCCTAGATGATGCCCTAGTAGCTGCTTTACTTGTCTTCAGTTGTACTTGCTTTCAGTTGTACCTCTATTTTCCTTTTGGGCTAGTATTTACAGCCCCTTTTACTTTGCGGAACATCTTTTTTATACAATTTTACTAGGTGTTTTGCTTCACGTTGTGTACTCTGATGTGTTTGTTTACTATTATAATGGCAATTCCTTCATAGTTTAGGGATTTACACCATTGGTTCTAGTCGCCAGCCACTGGACTATGGAAGGCGGGAATCAGGTAGTCATGATACGGGCCCCAGGGGACGATTTGTGACATACATGAGGTGGTGTGACTCGTTTTCCTTCTCTATCATTATTATTTTTATGTAGTATATGTAATTTATATATATGATAGATATGAAATTAATAGTAATCTGCATATGATGTATCTATAACATATTAATATGAATGAGATCATTCATTATAAAATATGACAGATAATAAAAGAAATTAACACTCGAAATAATAATAATAATGACATATTATTAGTTAATGGGTGCTAAAAAAATTTAGTGGATAAAATACCATACTAATAATATGAAAATTGTTTTTTATAAATTAATAAAATATTAAATACATAATATTTTAAGTTAAAGAAATTACTTTTAAAGGGAAAAATGAGGTATGAAATTTGGTCTAAACTAACATTAATTGACAAATATTTTAATTCTATGAACCTAATTTGTATTATATGGTTTAATTAAATATCTATATTCATATACCTTGAAGAATATATCTTAGTAATTTTTTTATATATGAAAATTATTTATTACAATGTGTCTTGAATTCAATTTTACCTTGTTGTAATTAATTTCAACATTTAATTTATTTTTAGTAGTTTATGGTACTTTTTCATTATTCATGATATTCAAGGATTTTGTGTTCCATTGATTTTGTTTTTTTTGAATTAATACTATTTATATATGGATTTACATTTGACACATTTAATCACTTGTTTTATTAATTATCACTTCAATATTTTGATCATTTCTATGTTTTATTTTAGAACAACATTTTAATTTGGACTATTTTTCATTAATATAAATTGACTAAAAGTATTTGATAATTATAGAATATTAAAATTTAATTATATTATCCTATTATTTTTCATAAAATTTTTATATATTAGTAATATTTCCATTTCATATCTAATTAAAAATGATTGGAAAAATATTTTTAATAAAATATAACATTATTACTCTCTTCATTCAAAAATACATCATTATCCGAGTTAATTTTTTTCAAAAATAGTGTAAATAAATATTATTAAATTTATCCATATTTTTTCTAAAGAAACATTCATCCATGTTTTTCTGATAAATAATGGTTTAAAATGCTTCTTCAAATTACAATGTAATTGTAATATTTTTTTCGCATTTAAAAAAAACTGAACTGAATATTTATTTAAACTCAACTAGAATGTACAAAATTTCCCCAACCTCAACACCTTTTATTTCATTGAAGTATTTTTTTCAATTTTATAAGGTTATTTACAATGAAAATATTTCTCCTTTTTAGTTAATATGATCACCTACCAAAATAGAAAGACTCCTTTATTAATTGAATAAATGTCACTTAAACATAAGTCTATACTAAGAAACCCTACATTTATCTCTTTGAGAAAATGATATTGAATCCAAAGGAATAAAATCATACAAAATAAGTGTGTTACCATCCTTATCATTTTTTGATTGGCCATTTTCTAGACTATTGACCCCCTTATAAACAAGAGTAATGATGTAATAAATCAATGACAAGAACTTTAATAAATTGATACACCTATAATTAAGAATTCAATGTATATGAATAGATCCTATTCTAATAGAATGAACCATAATTATGGAGTCACAATACATCAATATATTGTTCAACCTCTCTTCTTATCCTAATAAATTGTAAGAATGATCCCAAAAATCATTGTTTCTATATATGTTCTTTTACATTGAATGTAATTTGATTATCATTATAAATATTGATGTTTTGTAATATAAATTCAACAAAAAAATTTATTATTAATTCATACATTTCATGAAAAAATATATCATTTTATAAATTCTAAATGAATTGGAAAGTTAGTTAAGTGTGGGGAACATAATAATATATGTCATAACCCATCCCTCAAGGCCAGTGTCATGAAATACCCCCAGCATGCCTCCCAAAGGCTACGGGTTTGTGACAAGAACTAAATATTTTAACCTATAATTGGGTGGCATATTTCTACGTATAGGTACTCACACACATGACCAAACATGACCCTCAACTAAAAGGTAACCAATGTATACTAAAAAAAGTTTTGTCTATAAGTAAAACTGAAAACAGGTGGTCCAGAATGAAAACCCATCAAAAAGAACTGAAAATAGTAAAGTACAAATGGATTCACGTAGCCATCCACTAAAAACCCCACCTATTGGTATGTGTAGTGTATATAATGGAAGCCCATGTAGTGCATCATATCCGCCTAATCCTAATGGGTCACGTCTACCCCTAGGCCACCAAGTCTTCCATAAAAATGTCTATTGTCTGCATAAGACATAACACGTGTGGGTAAAGCACATGTAGGGGTGAGTAACACATTACTCAGTAGGGGAATCCAGTCCACTAAGGAGTTATAACAGAAACTCACAATAATGAAAATCCAAAAATTAAGGAAAACTCAAACCATTTATATTATATAGTATGAATGGTTCATCTGTTATAGTGATTTAATTTTTCTAATATTGAAGGAGTCATCCCAGAAGAATCGTTGCTCGTCTTTCGGGACACTAAGGATCCACATGTACACTAGTCGTCTGTCGGGCCACCAAAGATCCACACAGCTACTACTCATATGTCGGGCCACTATGGATCCCCATAGTTTCTTCTCGTCTGTCGGCCCATTAAGGATCCACACAGCTACTGCTCTTCGTCCTTGCCACTAAGGATCTAAACAGTTACTACTCAAGAAATAGGTTGTACCAAATCTTCCATTAAGTCACACATATAATATATTAAAGTAATGCCTTATCATAAGGGTTCCAACTAAATAGAAAAAACATCTAATGAACACTAGGTCAGTAAGATATTAACGATTTAATAATTTAGGGCCATTTGTGTCTGGGTTCGGTCCGACTCGGTTGGACCGACCCTACCAACCCGACCCAGGGTGACCACCTACCCTGGTTTAATTTGGATGACTCTAACTCACCCAGTTATAGTCTATGTTGGTCCATTCAGGCATTTCTAGTGGGCCATGCCCAATGTGCCTTGCAAGACTTGGCTCAGTTTGGCCAAGGGTCGAGCCTATTGGGTCACCGGTGACCCGGTATTGTCTGGCCCACCCCGAAGTGCATGGGTCCCGCCCCCTAGGTGTAGGTCTGACCTTCTAGAAAGAGTCCAACCCACTGGTTTTGGTCCAGACCGCTAGGGTGGGGTCTGGCCTACCAAAGGTGGACCAATCATATATGGTCCCGCCAGGAAACGACTGAGAGCTGTAGTAGGTTGACCACAGCTCGTCCGCGTGCGGCATGGTACAAAGACCCGACGCCAATCTACCAGCACCTGGCTCAGAGGCTGCTGACCTCTCCTTCTACACTATGTACAATGGTTCTAGCCTACTTTTTATGTAAAACCACCGATGCAACTCTTTAGGTCATCACGGCGCACTGCCGGCACGCCGAAAGGGTTTTTGGCAGACCACCTGACGTGCTCTAATGGTCCGTTCTTTGTGATGCCTATGGATATGGCCTTTAAGGGATGTTGTCTTCTTTATGATGGCGTCAATTCCACCTCGCTATCCACATGAAATTTCAGTCATGAAAAAAAACACAAATAAGGGGGGCCCAAGCAATGATTGTGTTGTCCTGCTCCATCCACGCTAGAAGTTTAAAACATAGAGAGGCCTGAGGATTTCATTTCTATCGACAAATGAATAGTTTAGTCCTCAATAGATAATTCAAAAAAGAATAGAAACCCTCCAGTTAGAACACACAATTAATAGATTAACCTATTCATGGGTTAATCTATGTTCATCATTTGGATATATAATAGTGAAACATTAAATAATTCAACACCACTACTACGTTGGCGTTCATTTACATAGAGATTCAACACCAAATGTCCAAGAGGTAGATGAAATTTGTTAAATTTTCCCGGTACATCAATGTTGATGTCATCCCACTGACGTTCAATATTCTTCATTGGGGAGGAAAACCATTGGAGGCTAGTAAGAGAATCTTCATTGTTTAATATTCATTTCATCAACGTGTCAACTGTAAAAAAGAAAAAATGTCTTAACGTTTCTATTATGTTGTGACATCTCATCATTACATTGTTGCATTTATGAAACAACATCACTGTAATGAGTTATTAAAGCATAATTACACTGAATATTATGATCCCTTAATGAGATTCATTAATGTTCCTCACCACTACCTCATCGTTATACTGCAGTGTCACCGGGTCACTACTCATTGGCGAGAAATGAAATAAATTGTCATTTTATGTTGCATTGTTATTTATCGCAAAATGTATGAAAATTAACTTGTTCATTCAGTCCTGTCCGACCGTTTTTAATCCTTTTCTAGGTGAATGCTAGTGTTCTGAGTTCAACATTTTCCTTATATTTTAGATCCAAGCACCAGTTCAAATGTTAAAAAAACTTCCTTTCACATTTACTGAACGCACCATAAAAAAGTACAGAATTCTATTTTGGGCTCATCGGTCCTTGGAATCACGTCTCATCAAACTATGTAGTCTCAAAAAAATTCATATAATTAATAAACTCATGGATATTTTGATATATTACAATATAATTATTTAATTAATATATTGACTCATTAGAGGAATTAGATGAAAAACATTAAATGAGTCCCAAAACATTGATTAAAGTTGATTAGGAAAATATCATGATTGTATATATATTGTGAAATATTAGATTATGGAAGAATATTATATTTTACTTCATTGGGATTTTAGTTATTTTTATCTATTATATTATTCAATTCTTATTTCCCATTGATGCATTTTTATACTCTAGTAATTGATTAAATATAATTTTTTAGATATATACTTTTCTATATTGATTATGAATTATCAAATCATGAAAATTACATGATTGTTTAAATGGAATATTTTTAATTTATTTACCTTACCATATTAATTATTACTTATTGTTTTATGATAGATTTTTCTTTATGTTACCCATTCCCCACATTTGAGCCAACATTTATTTTTGTCCCTACATCAGAATATATGGATTGAATTGTTGAATGAATTCAAGGATGAAGATTATATTATTTCACTATATTTTATATTTTATTTAAAAATTTAATGTCATACTAATATATGAATCTAGTATATAAATAATACTAAACTATTCAGACTATTAAGAATTTATCTCTTATATATAGTACCAATGTAATCGTCTGATCGTTGTCTCCTTCTTATGTGGGTCAGGGCTATCTGAAAAATTATTTTTATGAACTCAAAAGTTAATTACATTCCTGAAAATAAAAAAATATAATTTATAACATTTTAATTAATATAAAATAAAAAAAATAAAAAGAAATAATATTCTAGATAAATAAACATTCGAAAATTATATTTTATTAAACATATTTTATATCATTTTTTAATTAAATGAGTCGTAATATATTATTAAAAAATATTTCATATTATCATAATCATTTTTTGAAAAGTGATTTGATTATATTATTTTTAATACTCAAATAATATTAAAAGGTATTCTTTTAAAATATTTCTCATTATATTGATTAATATTTTTATATAATTTATTGAATAATTTATCTTATATTAATAAAATTAAACAAAATAATTTTTATTAAAATACAACAATATTTATTTCAAAACATATAATTTTTTGGGATTTAAATAAATAAATAAATAAATATTATAATATTTTATTTTATTTCATTTTTATTTACACTTTTCTTTATTGTTATAACAATTTTTTTATTAACATTTCACATAAGAATGCATTATTTTCATTAGGTATGCTGTGTTTTTTTATTTTTATTCTTCATGTATCACAAAGTATTTAGAATAATATTTAAATAAAGGTAAATAAATACTAAAATGTATGGTTATTACATTATTCCCCTAAATAAATTCGTTCATCAAAATATATTTATCATTTATAAGAAGAAATATGAAAAGGTGTATATATGATTCATAATACTATGGAAATAATTTCATAATAACTATATTTGGTATTAATCATGATTTCATATTTCATATTGTAATTGGAATATATTTATATTCATAGAAATTTGTTCCAAATTTGACTCTTTATCTATTTATATATTTTATAGGTTATATATATGTACCACTGAAAACTTCATTTTTAAAGATTTTGTAACAAACCAAATAATAGAACCAATATTTTTTTAACATATCTAATAAAATCAATGAAAAATATCATATCATATTAAAAAATAAATAAGAATACATCTTCCCTAATGAATAATTCATATTAACCAGTGAGAAATTAATTTCGACTTTAATGTGATTTGATCGACCTATAACTCCTTTTGTTTGTCCATGGTTGTATAGGATCATTTAACTATTAGGATCCCACACACAAATATATTTTGTAATATCATAGTGGTTCAAAAATTTAATTTTAATTTCAAAATGATATATTTAGGGAGTCTTAAACAACGTGTCAATTTATCCCTCTTTTATGAACATGGTGATGACTGAGTTAATATGTAACCCACATTTTTTATTTTAATATATATATTGTAAAGACCCGCAAATTTCAAGGAAATTTTTTTTCTTAATTTTCTTTGGAATTTTACAAGAGCGCAGCTTCAGACGGCACCTGATTCCGAGGCCCGGTGTGCCCGGAATCAATTTCCGAAGTTTGGCTCGGGTACGTTCAGTGAACGGACGAGCGGGTTTTTCTATCTTTTGAACCGGTGCCCGGAATCGAATTCTGAGGGCACCGATGAAATCGCAGCGCCGGTATTTGCTTAGAAACGCCTCTTCCGGAGTTGCGTTTGCTCAGACGTGGTTTTTAAATTTTACGGCTTTAAGTCAGAAATAAAATAATGTATGTGCGACAACTTTATTTTATTTCACTTAAGCTGCTTGGAAGCCACTTGAAGTCACTTAAAGACGGCTTGAACTGAGTTGAACTGGATAGGATGCTATCCAGAAATATCCTACCCTTGGTAGGATATTTGTGCGGTGGGACCCGCACGAGCCCCGCCGTTTCTTTCGTTAAGTAACGCACCCGCGAAAACCCGTCAAAATAACTGAAAAGTCAACCGACGCGTTTTCTTTAATTCTTAACAGACCATTTAATTGGGCGGTTTATTTCGTGAATTAAATGGACTGTTTCTTCGTGAATTAAATGGGTCGTTTCTTTCGTTGAATTAATTCAACGAATTAATGGATCGTTTCTTAACCGGTTTCGTGTTGGCATGTTTATAAAATAAGACCAACCTAAAAATCCTTGGAAAGGATTTGAAAGAATCTTCGTTCCTCCACCCTCTCCGCGAAGAACGCGAAGAACGCGAAGAACGCGAAGAACGCGAAGAACGCCGGCGACCGGAATTCGACGACGCACACCAAGATCTGCGACGTCGACGAGATCTACCCGCGACGTTCTTCGGCGACGCCTCTTCTTCCGCGGCCGACCCTCGTTCGGCAACAAAGGTGAGAATCAGATCTTTTCTTCTCCCTTTTTAATTTCAATATCAACGGATTTAAACTAATTAAATCCGTTGATCTTGATCCGGAGATTGGCGACGCGACGAGCGATTCCGCGACGACGCGGCGATCTCCATCTTCCGCGACGAGCAATTCCGCGACGACCCCTCATCCGACGACGACGATAAGGTAAGGGTTGATTGGAATATTTTCCTTCCCGTGATTTTTATTTCTTTTAAAGTAAAGAAGCATGATCTTCGAACAATTTTAACATTTAAAATTGTTGTTGATTGTTTTATTGTTCCTCCCGTGGATTATGACTAACGCGGATGGTGCGGGTCTAACGAACAAGACCCGGCAACCCTCCGCCGATCTCCTCTTTTTGCGCGGATTTGGCGGACGACGACGAACCGTGCGGCAAGGGCAATTTGTTGGCTCCGCAGTGAAGATCGTCCCCCGGGAGGAGCATCGGCGCAGACGGGAAAGAAATCGGGCCACCGGAGCATCTCCGGCGGCCCGCGGAAGGAGGCGGCGGCGCGGGTCGCCGGCGCGGCGGCGCCGGCGACCGGAGGCGGCGGCGCCAGGCGCGCCGCCGTGGAAATCTTCCGCCGCGGCTGAAGCCGCGGCGGCGGCGGCAGCCGGTTCCGCGGCCGCGCGGAACCGGGACAGACGCGGCGGCCCGGCCGCGTCCGCGTGACAGGCGGCCCCCCGCGGGGCCGCGGTTTCTCTCAAGCCGCGGGTTCAACCCCGCGTCGGCGGCAGTTCGGCCGCTCGGCCGAGGCCGAGCCGGCCGGTCCGGTAGGCCGGGCCGCGCCCAGGCCGGACCGGACCCGGCCGAGCCGGTTCGGGCCGGGTCGGGCCGACCCGGTTCGGGCCGACCCGGTTCGGCCGACCCCAGGGGGGGTTCGGGCCGGGTCGCCCTGGGCCCAGTACCCCCGTTTCGGGCCCTCTACGGTCTTTCGCCCATATCTTGGGCCTGGGACCTCTGATTGACGAACCGTCAGCGGCTACGCGATCCTTGGATCGAGACGGTCGTTTCGGTATATTATACTCAAGGTTTCGGAAGACTTTGGGTTCGGCCGGGTTGGTTCGTACACGAAGCCAACCGGGCCCTCGGAGCGGAAACGCTCATAACTTGAGCTACGGACGTCCGAACGACGTACCGTCAGCTGTGGTAGTTTCCTCTAAGTGAGACAGAACTTTTGGCATACTCCGCCCGAGGATCGGATACAGGCGGAGTACGGTCGGGTCGGTTTATCCCTAAAAACCAACCGGGCCCCTGGGACGAAAATGCCAATAACTCTCAGACCGGGCGTCCGATTGACGCGCCGTCTGTCGCGTTGAGATCCTGTTGTCGATACAGAACTTTTGGATACATCAACTTCGGACTACGTGTCAGTTGATGTATCAGCCCCTCGGCTCGTGGAGCGGACCCTCCTAAACGAGCTCGCTACGTGCGGGAACCCTAGCGCTGGCTGTGACCTCGACGACAGAGCAGAGATCCTCCGTGGACTGCGACGACGGCAGAGCAGAGATCCTCCGTGGACTGCGACGACGGCAGAGCAGAGATCCTCCGTGGACTGCGACGACGGCAGAGCAGAGATCCTTCGTGGACTGCGGCGACGACTGTGCAGAGATCCTCAGTGGACTGCGTCGACTACTGCACTCAGCGATCCTACGCGGATCAGTGCCCGATCCTATGTGGGTCCTACTACCGGTTCTGTGTGAGCCACTGCCTATAGGTTCTGTGTGAGCCCGATCCTGTGTGGGTCTACTGCGGGGGTTAGTACCTATCGATCCTTCGTGGGTCCGACGACTTAGATGGATCAGTGATCATCTTTGACGTCATCTGAAAAAGTATACCTGGTTGAGCTGAATCTTATGTTACTCTCCTTTGTGGATTGTGTTGAACCATCCTCTGTGGATTTACTGTTTACTCTCCTTTGTGGATTTGAGTCTTGCTTTCCTTTGTGGATTGAGTTGTTCTTGAGCTCGTGAGCAGAGCTAGAATTGGGGACTTAGGTATATGTATGGGCATATACCTAAGTCGAGTCGGATGTTACTTCGTGATTGCATCTTTCTTTTGTGCTATATCCTTTGTGGATTTCGGGAGACCTTCGGGGGTCTCGGGGTCCTTACTGAGTAGTTGTACTCACCCCTGCACGGGCCATGCCCGCACTTCGTGGTGTTGGTTGCAGACGACGGACAGCGCTGATCGCGGTTGGGGCGTGGAGCAGGACGGTACCTGGAGGTGGACCACTGGGCGGGACGTGCTCAGAGCGGACGTGGGGCCCGAGGAGCTTGGAGGCTATCTGTACCCACCCTTCAGGTGGGATTGCCAGTGGACGACACGAGGCCGCCGTCTTTTCTTCAGTTGCAGTACTTTACTCTTCAGTTGTACTTTACAGTTGGGCTTGTATTTCCGGCCCCTTTACTTTTCTGCACTTTACTTTCCGCTTGCTGACTCTGTGTGGTTGTTACTTATAAAGGCAATGCCTTCCCTGTTTACTGGGATTTTACGCCTTGGTGCTAGTCGCCAGCCCCTGGCCTATGGAAGGCGGGCTTGGGGTAGTCACGGCACGGGCCCCGAGGACGGGTCTTGACAAATTGGTATCAGAGGCGGTCGGTTCTACCGCAGACTCTGATCGTCCTTTCTTTCTATGTGAAGCAATAGTGTTTAGTGTATTGAGTGTGGTTATCAGTTCAGGGAGCCCAGTGTTGGTGCGGCGGCCGACGTATCCATACACCAGGACCCTGACTCCTGATTTCCGACTTAATGCATGAAAACATTGATTGCGTGTACGTTTCAAGTTTTCTTTGTGATTGCTTGTGTCAGCTCACCGGGTATACTGATCTGCTTTATGAAAGTCTCAAGTTTTCCTTGTGATTACTTGTGCCAGCTCACCAGGTATACTGTTCTGACTGTGGTGCTCTTGTTCTCCTTTTCAGGATGGCCCCGCGACGACTGCCAGCTAGGGTTCCGAGTGTAGGGCGCGACGGCAGCCCACCGAGCGACGAGGCCTCGGTGCAGGGCCCTTTGCCAGCTGTGGCACCGGCGGTAGCTTTACCCGCCGAGCCATCGATGCTACCAGTACCAGACGCTGACGATGCACGTCGCCTCAGGGCACTGCATGAGTTTCAGAGCCAGCGACCGCCCAGGTTTCGCGGTGAGGCGGACCCCCAGGCCGCCGAGGACTGGCTAGAGGCGGTGGTACAGATCTTCAGGCTAGTGAGGACACCAGCGGATCTCATGGTGATCCTCGCAGCGAGCCTCCTGCAGGCGGCGGCAGGACGATGGTGGAGCCTGATGCTCCAGGTTCACGATGAGGCATCCTTGCTCTGGGCGGACTTCGAGAGCCTCTTCCGCTCTGAGTTCGTCCCGGCCACCCTCCGAGCGGTGCGCATCCAGGAGCTTCTCCAGCTGCGCCAGGGCAACATGACGGTCGCTCAGTACGCGGCGAGGTTCACGGACCTATCTCGCTACTCGACCGACATGGTACGGGATCCCTTCTTCCGGGCCCGGACCTTCGAGCAGGGCTTGCGACAGGAGATTCGGGCGTCGCTGATCTCCCTCAGCATTCCGACCCAGGCGGGAGTGCTGGAGCGAGCCCTCCTGATCGAGAGCTTCCTGGCAGAGCCTTCTTCAGCAGCGAGACCTAGCGCAGGGCGGCAGGTAGCTGAGTCATCGGCAGCAGGCAGCCGACTGATGACTCACGGGTCCAGGCAGACCAGACCCCCTCGCAGACGGCCTCAGGACACCAGCTCAGCAGTACGAGGCACACAGCGGAGTGCCAGCCTTTCGAGAGGCAGGTTGTGCTACTCTTGCGGCGGGCAGGGTCACATGGCTCGTGACTGCCCGACTCGCCGACCAGAGGAGCAGCAGACGGTGGAGGGGCCACCCAGGCAGAGGCAGAGGGTCGACCGTGGCGGTCCGCAGGGAGGAGGCGGACGAGGCAGAGGAGCTGGCCGAGCAGCGGGTGGTGGGCGACGCTTCCAGGCTCTACCCCCACCACCACCAGGAGGGCCACCTCGACCACAGGGAGCTGGCGGGCAGAGACAGGCCCAGCTCCAGGCAGTGGAGGCCTACGACCCCGACATGCCAGAGATGATTCGAGGTACGATCTGGGTCTATTCCACCCTTGCTGCAGTACTTATAGACACAGGAGCGAGTCACTCTTTCATAGCCTCTGCCCTTGTTCGGAGCTCGGAGATTCCGACTGAGCCGTTGGCTCGATCCTTATGGCTAGAGACTCCTACGGGAGCGGACTCGACGATTACGCACTGGTGCCGGCAGTGTGAGCTTACTCTAGGAGGCGAGAGCTTCGGCTGGGATCTCCTTGTAGCGGCGTCGAGGCCTTACGACGTCATCTTGGGCATGGATTGGCTATCCACGGTTCATGCCCAGATCGACTGTTTTAGGCGCAAGGTGCGATGTGTTCGCACCGACGGGAGCAGGTTTACCTTCACCGGCGAGAAGGGAACCTTTGTAGCACAGGATGGACTTCCGCGGAGGAGAGTGCAGCCCATCTCTCATCAGTTGGCTAGCCTCATCCTAGGAGCAGTGGATGTGCGGAGTCCGGCTTTTCCTGCAGTGGTGGACCAGTACGTGGACGTCTTTCCCGACGACGTTCCAGGGCTACCTCCTCGTAGAGAGGTGGACTTTTACATCGACTTGTACCCCGGGACAGCCCCGATATCTACTCCAGCTTATCGGATGGCCCCCGCCGAGCTTCGAGAGCTGCGGGTACAGTTGGAGGACTTGCAGAGCAAGGGGTTTATCCGACCCAGTGTTTCACCCTGGGCTTCCCCGATTTTGTTCGCCAAGAAGGCGGACGGGAGCATGCGACTTTGTGTCGACTATCGTCGCCTGAACCAGGTGACAGTGAGGAACAAGTATCCGCTGCCACGGATTGATGACCTCTTCGATCAGCTCAAGGGAGCGCGGTGGTTCTCGAAGATAGACCTCCGGTCAGGCTATCATCAGCTCAGAGTTCGAGACGAGGACGTGCAGAAGACGGCCTTCAGGTGTCGGTATGGCCATTATGAGTTCTTGGTTATGCCGTTCGGCGTAACCAATGCTCCAGCAGTGTTCATGAGCCTCATGAACATGATCTTCCAGTCATACCTCGACCGATTTGTCGTTGTCTTCATTGACGACATTTTGGTATACTCGACGACTGAGGAGGAGCATGCCTACCACCTGCGAGTTGTGCTAGACACACTCCGAGAGCACCAGCTTTATGGCAAGCTCTCAAAATGCCAGTTCTGGTTGCGTGAGGTCCATTTCTTGGGGCACGTCATTTCTGAGGCGGGAGTTGCAGTGGATCCCGCGAAGATCGAGGCAGTGCTAGCATGGGAGCCACCCAAGAGCGTGACAGAGGTGCGGAGCTTCTTGGGCCTAGCGGGATACTATCGGAGATTCGTGCCAGACTTCTCCAGAGTTGCAGCACCACTCTCAGCCTAGACGAAGAAGGGGAAACCCTTCGTGTGGTCAGACAGATGTCAGCAGAGCTTCCAGGAGCTGAGACAGAGATTGACCAGCGCACCTATCTTGAGGTTGCCTGAGGAGGGAGTTGGGTACGTAGTTTACTGCGACGCATCAGGGACTGGACTCGGGTGCGTCCTGATGCAGGAGCGGGCCGTGATCGCCTATGGATCACGTCAGTTGAGGCCGCATGAGCAGAACTACGCCACTCATGACCTGGAGTTAGCAGCAGTGGTCTTCGCTCTGAAGACTTGGCGGCACTATCTGATGGGCGAGCGCTTCACAGTCTTTTCTGACCACCAGAGTCTCAGGTATATCTTCTCTCAGAAGGACCTGAACCTGAGACAGCGGAGATGGCTTGAGTTCCTCCAGGACTATGACTTTGAGATAGTCTATACTCCTGGGAAGGGGAACGTGGTAGCTGATGCCCTCAGCAGGAGGACGGGCATTCAGCTACTTGAGGAGGCGACGGAGCAGCTAGCCTCCTTGCAGATATCCTTCGTGGATAGAGACGGAACAGCCTTTCTTCAGTCTCTCACAGTCTCTCCTCCACTTCTACAGCGGGTCAGAGAGGCTCAGCGTGGGGACGCTGACTGTGAGACCCGGCGTGCACTGATATCCTCAGGTCAGGCGCCTGATGGTTTCTCCCTTGGAGCAGAGCACGACATCCTTTTCAGAGGACGTACCTTCGTACCAGTCGCTTTACGAGAGGAGGTGCTGAGAGAGTTTCACACTTCTCCCTTGGAGGTACATCCCGGAGTGGCGAAGATGTACCAGGATCTCAGGCGACAGCACTGGTGGCCGGGTATGAAGAAAGCTGTGGCAGAGTTCGTTTCACGATGCCTCACCTGCCAGCAGGTGAAGGCAGAGCACCAGGTACCAGCAGGTTTGGTACAGCCCTTGGAGGTCCCGGAGTGGAAGTGGGATGGCATATCTATGGACTTCGTGACTGGACTTCCACGCACTTCCAGAGGTCACGACTCCATTTGGGTGATTGTCGACCGACTCACCAAGTCGGCACACTTCTTACCCATCAGAGAGCAGGGCTCAGTAGAGAGCTTGGGACGTCTTTACGTCCAGGAGATCGTACGGCTTCACGGTGTGCCATCGTCTATCGTCTCCGATCGAGATGCTCGTTTCACTTCCCGGCTCTGGAAGGGGTTGCAGGAGGCGTTCGGGACACGGCTCCATCTGAGCACAGCCTTCCACCCTCAGACGGATGGTCAGACGGAGAGGACCATACAGACACTCGAGGACATGCTCCGTGCATGTGTTCTCGACTTTGGTCACAGCTGGGAGGACCACCTACCCTTGGTGGAGTTCGCGTACAACAACAGCTACCACTCCACCATCGGGATGGCACCATACGAGGCGTTGTACGGCAGACCCTGCAGATCACCGTTGTGCTGGACAGACCCTGGGGAGTCAGCACTCGTGGGACCAGAGATGGTCCGAGCCACGACAGAGAAGGTCCAGATCATCCAGGAGAGGATGAGGACAGCTCAGAGCCGGCAGAAGTCATATGCTGACAGGAGGCGGAGGCCACTGGAGTTCGAGGATGGCGACCACGTCTTTTTGCGTGTCTCACCTCGACGTGGTTTACGGAGATTTGGCCGAGGCGGCAAGTTGTCTCCACGCTTCATCGGGCCCTTCCAGGTCCTCAGCAGGATAGGAGAGGTGGCTTATCGCCTGGCTCTACCACCTCAGTTGCACCGGGTGCACGACGTCTTCCACGTGTCTCAGCTGAGGAGATACGTGCACGACCCGACGCACATCATCGACTTTGGGGAGCTGGACGTGGACGATGGGGCGACTTTTGCGGAGGTTCCAGTGGAGATCGAGGATCGACAGGAGCGGGTCCTACGTGGGCGGTCGATTCCTCTTGTACGCGTCAGATGGCAGCACGGGAACCTCCAGGAGAGCACTTGGGAGCGGGAGGCTCAGATGCGTGCTCAGTACCCCCATTTGTTCCCCTAGTTTTGATGTATCTTTACGGGGACGTAAAGCCCTGAGGTGGGAGTAATGTAAAGACCCGCAAATTTCAAGAAAATTTTTTTTCTTAATTTTCTTTGGAATTTTACAAGAGCGCAGCTTCAGACGGCACCTGATTCCGAGGCCCGGTGTGCCCGGAATCAATTTCCGAAGTTTGGCTCGGGTACGTTCAGTGAACGGACGAGCGGGTTTTTCTATCTTTTGAACCGGTGCCCGGAATCGAATTCTGAGGGCACCGATGAAATCGCAGCGCCGGTATTTGCTTAGAAACGCCTCTTCCGGAGTTGCGTTTGCTCAGACGTGGTTTTTAAATTTTACGGCTTTAAGTCAGAAATAAAATAAAGTTTGTGCGACAACTTTATTTTATTTCACTTAAGCTGCTTGGAAGCCACTTGAAGTCACTTTAAGACGGCTTGAACTGAGTTGAACTGGATAGGATGCTATCCAGAAATATCCTACCCTTGGTAGGATATTTGTGCAGTGGGACCCGCACGAGCCCCGCCGTTTCTTTCGTTAAGTAACGCACCCGCGAAAACCCGTCAAAATAACTGAAAAGTCAACCGACGCGTTTTCTTTAATTCTTAACAGACCATTTAATTGGGCGGTTTATTTCGTGAATTAAATGGACTGTTTCTTCGTGAATTAAATGGGTCGTTTCTTTCGTTGAATTAATTCAACGAATTAATGGATCGTTTCTTAACCGGTTTCGTGTTGGCATGTTTATAAAATAAGACCAACCTAAAAATCCTTGGAAAGGATTTGAAAGAATCTTCGTTCCTCCACCCTCTCCGCGAAGAACGCGAAGAACGCGAAGAACGCGAAGAACGCGAAGAACGCGAAGAACGCCGGCGACCGGAATTCGACGACGCACACCAAGATCTGCGACGTCGACGAGATCTACCCGCGACGTTCTTCGGCGACGCCTCTTCTTCCGCGGCCGACCCTCGTTCGGCAACAAAGGTGAGAATCAGATCTTTTCTTCTCCCTTTTTAATTTCAATATCAACGGATTTAAACTAATTAAATCCGTTGATCTTGATCCGGAGATTGGCGACGAGACGAGCGATTCCGCGACGACGCGGCGATCTCCATCTTCCGCGACGAGCAATTCCGCGACGACCCCTCATCCGACGACGACGATAAGGTAAGGGTTGATTGGAATATTTTCCTTCCCGTGATTTTTATTTCTTTTAAAGTAAAGAAGCATGATCTTCGAACAATTTTAACATTTAAAATTGTTGTTGATTGTTTTATTGTTCCTCCCGTGGATTATGACTAACGCGGAGGGTGCGGGTCTAACGAACAAGACCCGGCAACCCTCCGCCGATCTCCTCTTTTTGCGCGGATTTGGCAGACGACGACGAACCGTGCGGCAAGGGCAATTTGTTGGCTCCGCAGTGAAGATCGTCCCCCGGGAGGAGCATCGGCGCAGACGGGAATGAAATCGGGCCACCGGAGCATCTCCGGCGGCCCGCGGAAGGAGGCGGCGGCGCGGGTCGCCGGCGCGGCGGCGCCGGCGACCGGAGGCGGCGGCGCCAGGCGCGCCGCCGTGGAAATCATCCGCCGCGGCTGAAGCCGCGGCGGCGGCGGCAGCCGGTTCCGCGGCCGCGCGGAACCGGGACGGACGCGGCGGCCCGGCCGCGTCCGCGTGACAGGCGGCCCCCCGCGGGGCCGCGGTTTCTCTCAAGCCGCGGGTTCAACCCCGCGGCGGCGGCAGTTCGGCCGCGCGGCCGAGGCCGAGCCGGCCGGTCCGGTCGGCCGGGCCGCGCCCAGGCCGGACCGGACCCGGCCGAGCCGGTTCGGGCCGGGTCGGGCCGACCCGGTTCAGGCCGACCCGGTTCGGCCGACCCCAGGGGGGGTTCGGGCCGGGTCGCCCCGGGCCCAGTACCCCCGTTTCGGGCCCTCTACGGTCTTTCACCCATATCTTGGGCCTGGGACCTCCGATTGACGAACCGTCAGCGGCTACGCGATCCTTGGATCGAGATGGTCGTTTCGGTATATTATACTCAAGGTTTCGGAAGACTTTGGGTTCGGCTGGGTTGGTTCGTACACGAAGCCAACCGGGCCCTCGGAGCGGAAACGCTCATAACTTGAGCTACGGACGTCCGAACGACGTACCGTCAGCTGTGGTAGTTTCCTCTAAGTGAGACGGAACTTTTGGCATACTCCGCCCGAGGATCGGATACAGGCGGAGTACGGTCGGGTCGG
This sequence comes from Viscum album, assembly GCA_963277665.1. NCBI lineage: Eukaryota > Viridiplantae > Streptophyta > Magnoliopsida > Santalales > Viscaceae > Viscum > Viscum album. The sequence continues at coordinate 1,245,777,503 of OY728138.1, forward strand.
TTTTTCCCTAAAAACCAACCGGGCCCCTGGGACGAAAATGCCAATAACTCTCAGACCGGGCGTCCGATTGACGCGCCGTCTGTCGCGTTGAGATCCTGTTGTCGATACGGAACTTTTGGATACATCAACTTCGGACTACGTGTCAGTTGATGTATCAGCCCCTCGGCTCGTGGAGCGGACCCTCCTAAACGAGCTCGCTACGTGCGGGAACCCTAGCGCTGGCTGTGACCTCGACGACAGAGCAGAGATCCTCCGTGGACTGCGACGACGGCAGAGCAGAGATCCTCCGTGGACTGCGACGACGGCAGAGCAGAGATCCTCCGTGGACTGCGACGACGGCAGAGCAGAGATCCTTCGTGGACTGCGGCGACGACTGTGCAGAGATCCTCAGTGGACTGCGTCGACTACTGCACTCAGCGATCCTACGCGGATCAGTGCCCGATCCTATGTGGGTCCTACTACCGGTTCTGTGTGAGCCACTGCCTACAGGTTCTGTGTGAGCCCGATCCTGTGTGGGTCTACTGCGGGGGTTAGTACCTATCGATCCTTCGTGGGTCCGACGACTTAGATGGATCAGTGATCATCTTTGACGTCATCTGAAAAAGTATACCTGGTTGAGCTGAATCTTATGTTACTCTCCTTTGTGGATTGTGTTGAACCATCCTCTGTGGATTTACTGTTTACTCTCCTTTGTGGATTTGAGTCTTGCTTTCCTTTGTGGATTGAGTTTTTCTTGAGCTCGTGAGCAGAGCTAGAATTGGGGACTTAGGTATATGTATGGGCATATACCTAAGTCGAGTCGGATGTTACTTCGTGATTGCATCTTTCTTTTGTGCTATATGCTTTGTGGATTTCGGGAGACCTTCGGGGGTCTCGGGGTCCTTACTGAGTAGTTGTACTCACCCCTGCACGGGCCATGCCCGCACTTCGTGGTGTTGGTTGCAGACGACGGACAGCGCTGATCGCGGTTGGGGCGTGGAGCAGGACGGTACCTGGAGGTGGACCACTGGGCGGGACGTGCTCAGAGCGGACGTGGGGCCCGAGGAGCTTGGAGGCTATCTGTACCCACCCTTCAGGTGGGATTGCCAGTGGACGACACGAGGCCGCCGTCTTTTCTTCAGTTGCAGTACTTTACTCTTCAGTTGTACTTTACAGTTGGGCTTGTATTTCCGGCCCCTTTACTTTTCTGCACTTTACTTTCCGCTTGCTGACTCTGTGTGGTTGTTACTTATAAAGGCAATGCCTTCCCTGTTTACTGGGATTTTACGCCTTGGTGCTAGTCGCCAGCCCCTGGCCTATGGAAGGCGGGCTTGGGGTAGTCACGGCACGGGCCCCGAGGACGGGTCGTGACATATATGATGGGTTTTATATATCATGTATCCACATGTGTTAACTTGAAAATTATAAATTTCTACGAATAACACAAAATATATAAATTACCAAAAATTTATATTACTATCCTATGAATAAAATTATATTTATCTTTTTTTAATAATTTTTTTCATCAATTTCCAGAATAAGAAATCCTAAAAATTATATATAAAAAAATATAAAATATAAATTAAATAATCCATAACTATAACAAAAACCTTATGTGATTCTAATGTAACCCACACTCTATGTACTTGTAATAAATAAAATATTTTCAAATAACTGATATAATTTGAGACTATCCAATAATTAATTCATTAAATGTACTTTATTTTATTTTTTGGATATTACATATACAAAATAATATCCTAATTTATTGAATGGATGTGTTATATTCATCAAGGATCAACTAAATATGAAACACATTTCATGAAACCTGTGATTTTTTCTCCATAATATGATAAAAATATACTCATTTATATATTACTGACATGTTAAAATCACATTCATAAATTATAACACAGAAAAATAAAAAATATGTGATCTTAAATTATTATTAATTTAAAAAGTTATATATATTTACTAATGATTAAAATTCAATATTATATAATCTTATGGTCATAAGAACATACAAAATTACAATGAAAATAATATTTCATATTATTACACAAATAATCCTGGATAATACGACATAAAAATATTATATGATCATACCATAAAATATAATATGATTCATAGTGAGTACAGTTCTGAAAACATTATTGTATAAATACTGAAGCATAGAATTTATAAATTAGTTGAGAAATAATCACAACCCATTTCCCTTAACAAGATATGAAGACATCCCCACTACCTGATTCCCAATAACATAGTGAATGAGGAATCCTGACATGATTTAAGTAATCATGTTGGAGCATAAATTAGTTCCATATTTATATATAATTTTTATTAGGAAAAAATTTCCAATTCCAAAAGGGGAAGGAAATCAATAAGTAACTACAATAATTATCTCCTGAGATCTAAAATTATTCCGAATTAATTAGTGGGAGATATTTGAACTCATATGTAAAAATGGTATATTTTTTCCAAAAGATATAAATCATTCAACATATCATGAACAAACATGAAGAGAAAATGAGTTTTATATCATTTCAAGCTATTAGCGTATAATTTAATATTATAATTTTATCATTTTACAAAATATTATCATTAATCAAAAACTCTATTTCATAATAGAATTTACATGGAAATCAATAAAACAATTATTCATAGATGAAATATTTTTTATATCTAAAGAGAAATATAGAAATAAAATTTATGTATAGTATTTTAAAATATACATAATAACATTTTTGAATAAAATAAGATACATTCCACATCCATATTGGTCTATTGGTAGATATTAAATTATGTATAGTCAAATAAATTATTTGGAATTAAATTTAAAAAATGATGTATTTATAAAATAAAAAATTTCCGCAAAAAGAATAGTCAAAGATTCAAGAATTTTTATATTTTTAAAAATAATATCGAATAATGGTACCCTGAAATTTATTTTTTAAAAATAAAATATTAATTTTTAAAAATTATAAAAATACATCAGTTATTTTTAAATTCATTTAGAATAAATATAATTTGAAAACATTTTTGGAACCGGAAATGTGAGCTTCATAAATGAGATATATTATAACAATGTAAGATTTTACATTGAGAACATTAAAAAGGATGGAGTTTTTTTATAATGATACATGTTTAAAAAAATTATTTTATAATTATTTTAAAGAAACTAATATAATATCAAATGACCCAAATCAATTATTTATTCATTATGGTGTATTTTTTAAAAATTAATGTTCATATATATGGGGAATATTATATTCCTTAAATATATGATGGGGTTAGTTTTACCTACACACCATATTTGGAAAAAAATGATTTAAGGGAAATGAAAAACCATAGAGTCTTTGTGAAATTTCAAAAATAACATAATATTAAGATTACTTTGGGTTTTCATAAAGATTGGACATATAGATTCCCTAAATTGATTATCACTCATAAAAAATCTATATTACCAATGGAAATTAAAAAGATGAACCATTTGGATTTAGTAACATTTGAATCAAAACCCATAAAATACAAATCATGAAAAGGATACATAAATCCATTTATTTTAATGGAATTATTTATAATAATACTTTCACATAAATTATAAAAATATCTAAAAATTAAAAAAATGGTGGATATGTGGGTAGAATCAAGGAATGAATATGGATATTTGGATTATTATTCTATGTCATCCAGCATTATTGAAAAAAAAATTCAACTGAAACAAATTTCATAATATAAAACATATTTAAAAAAATTATTTTATTATATTATGTATTATAATATTAATTTATAATTTTATATTTAATATTTTCTATAAATGTTATATATTATTTTCATCATCCAATGATTGAAATTCTAAATATTTTTCCCATGAATTGTAAGATCGATGTAAATATCATTTCAATGATATTGAGATCATAAATCCTACGAAAATTAATTTAACATAATATAATTGTTGTGGTGATTTATTTTATTCTTAGATATCTTTGATTGTGGTTATTAGAGATAAAATTGGTGTCATGCATGTTTCGATAAATTTTAATGAATAATGGGAGGTATATAAATAATTTATTAAATATTAATACAAACTTTTTAGAACGATAATAAAAAATAATAATTAATAATTTATTTCTAAAAATACTAATATTTATTAATTCGAAAATAATCCACTATATAAATATTTAGCATTGTTTTTATAGGTTGTTAAACAGACCAAAATACGAACATTGAAAAATCAATGGGTGAGTATGTTATAACCACTTATTCTTTTAGAATAATATATTTAATAAAAAAAGTATATTCAAATTGTATATTTTTTTTTAAAAAGGGTTCAATCATATTTTTAGAGGGTTATAAAACGTATAAAATACTATATAGATAATGAACAAAATATATCACTTCCTTGACATTGTATTCAACACATTCACAGAAATGATGTTTTCATTTTATATAGGATGATAGATTAGTATAAAATAGTATATCATATAACAAATATTTATAATGATATAAATAAAATATTATTATATTTAATTCCACCGTAATCATTCCATGTATAGTAGTTATCAAAGACAGAAAATATCACCCATGGTGTTGGTATATTTTAGGTACACATAAATGACCCGAAACCTTTTCTATGGGTAAGAAAAATTTTATTGAAAATTATTATTCCTAAAACATAATAAAAGATACTACATAAATAAAAATATGCGTGAATTTATAATAATAAGAATAATAAATTTAGAATATAAATGATTATATAAATTGATAACAGTGATTTATTAGTAATAACATTGAGAGATGGGTATTTCCTTTAGTTGGAATCTATAAATTAGATAAATTGATCCAAAACCGAGTGACTGGATTCTTAGTAACATTAAATAGGAATGTATGAGAAATTTAATGTGTAAATAATCAAGATGAATTTTATTTTTTTGTGTCTCTAAATGCATGTTGGACGATCATTTTTATAAGTGGAGAGAATGAATTTTTTATACATAACTACTTTATATTAAAATAAAATCTTTTTCACATGGATGATAGATTCAATAGTGGATAATGATAATGCTAATATTTTTCCTAGGTGAACCAAACAGTCATAACTAATTTATAGGCATGTCACTAACATATTTTTAGCTCTTTAAATGTTGGTTAAAATCTTTTGAAATAAATTTACATTCATATAGTAAATACATTTTAAACCACATTAATAATATTTTTAGGTATAAAAAATAAAATTAAAATATTTAAAATAATAGAAATTATAATATAAAATATAAAAAATAAAATTTTCAAATAAAATTGCAAAGGGTTTGAAAATTTACTTTTATAGTATCCCACTCCCCATATAAAAAACATTCTCAAAATGTCTATTTTTGACAATAAAAATATTATGTAGGATAACGTTATCATTTATATATATTTACATGAATTTAATATAATTATAAAAATAGAAATAATATTTATATGGATTCCATAGAATGAAAAAACTAAATTCCACAATGTAAAAATAATTAAAAAATAAATACAATAAAAATTGTTTTTATTCAATTAAACGATTAATTATATTCTAAATTATAAATATATGTTTTCTATAATAAAAATATAAATTTAGAAATTCATAATGTTCTCCTCTAAATATTTTTTTTTCATTAAAATCATTTTATATGTTTTAATGTCATAAAAATTTAGGATAATACCATAAATTTTATATTATATATATAAACTACATTTTTTAATATTCACCAAAAAAAATTTAACTCCATCAAATTCTAGGATAAAGATAATACTATTTTTAATATCACAAATGATACACTATAATGATCTTAAAACAAGATGTGATATACTATTAAAATGATTTTATTTAAATTTAACTATTACAACCAATCAGATAGATTTATAAGAAGGAACAAGGGTAACAAAATTATTAATAATATTAAGGGAGGTTTGAATTACGAGGCATTTACCTCTTATTGATAATAATATCACAACTAAACAATATATAAGAATATATTTGTCTAATGTAGGGTTTTTTATAAAATCGATATATATGTTAAATTATTTTTAATCAAAAAAATTCATTAGTAAATATATAAAATTTATTCTTGAAAAATTATAGAGAATATATTTTATAAAATAAAATAAAAATAATCTTCTAAATATTACTATATAATAAATGTGTTGAAATTCAATTTGTATTGCAGAAATATTTTTTATTCAAAAATGTTTTTATTGTATTTTGATTGTGGATATTATAAATATATTTTATTAGTTTGGGAATTATATTTAAAAAAATGGAAATAAAAATTGTAATACAAATGTTTAAAATTGTAATAATATAATATCTTATCATTTTGTAAAAAAAGATATTTTTTTTGGGTGAATTGTGGAAATAATGATTTTGAAAAAACAGACATTATATTATAATATAATTGAAATTTAAATCATCATATTTATTTATGATTGAATTTAATATTGAATAATGGTATTATTTATCATAATTCAATTAATTAAATTTAAATAATAAATATTCATTATTTTGGTAAAATCAGTTCTATACTGAAAACATTGATTTTTTTAAAAAATATATTGTGTATTAAAAAGTATATTAAATGAAATTTCATCTTATTATATAAAAAATATAGAGTAAATTTTATTTAATATTTTGAATCATGTGGCTCAATATAGGTAATATCGTCTATTTCATTTCTTTTCGTAATGAAAAGTAACAATTCTTAGAGTTTACCACTAGGGAAAATGGTGAAATGCATTAAGAAGTGTTTAAAATATGGAATAAGGTACCATAATAAATTAAAACGACTAATTTAGTCCATTTTATTAAAATAATTCATTCATTAACTTTTTATAATAAAAAATAAGGAAATTTTTTTCCTCAATTATATGGTTAGAACATTTATATTACTTTTTCTTCACAGTAATTTTAAAATTTAACTCTCTCTCACATGTTAAAATTTCATGACATTGATATTGGTAAAAAATAATTAATAATGAATACATATTCTAAAAAAGATCAATAATATTTATTATTATTTAAATTATTACATTTTAGAGATGGTATACGTACATATTATTTTCACACAACGTCGTCACAATATGTGTGCCAATAGTAGACAAAAAATCAAATGAATTTAAATTCAATAAATGTAATATTTTTTTAATAAATAGGTTGTAGAATTATTTTTATTGTTAATAATGAATAATATGTTATGAATTATTTAATAACCCAAAATTTTATAAATAGAATTTATTCCTTTTTATAAGAAAGTCATAATCACTTGTTATGAGTTATAGACCATAATAAAAACATTATATTCAAAGAATTAATGAAATAAGATTTATTTCTAGAAGTTAGAGAAACAACAACAGTGAAATAGTTAAATGTTCATTATTATATTAATATGTCTGTTATGAATGGTAAACTAGTGAAACCTCACCCATGAATGTATAAATAATATTTTGTGATTTTATATGTGAAAATATGATATTATTATATAATAGAATATGTAATTTAATATTTTACAAATAATTAATTATGTGTTGTTATTTTTATAAGTTATAAATATTTATTTACAACTTTATGACTAATATAATAATTAAATGAAATTTTAATTTCATAAAATGTATTCATATATTAATATTGTGATGTCTTATGCTTTCAAAATAATTCTATGTGACTTTATGTAAACTTCGATTGTGTTAAAAAATCAGTTATCAATTTAATATCTGAATTTTCTATTTAATTGATAAATTTATTTAAAATTAATTTACTCATATTTAAAGAAAATTAAAATGGCCTTTATTTATTAATTCATATCATAAAAAAATGGTTACAGTGAGTCTTGGGTATTTATCAGAATTTTATTAATATTTGGTGATTACTGATAGAAAATAATATTCATTATATATACATTTAACCTAAATACACTATTCATTGAGTCTTCCAAAATTTTAGCACCATTGGTCGAACTCAAATGATCTAATTACTATATTTATTTTAAATAAAAAACAATATTTATTTTCATGAATAAAATAATAAACAAATGAATTAAACAAATTGTAAAACACACTTCATCTACTATTAATACAAACACTCACACCCACTTTTCAGAACACTCGTCAACCATGGACCCTTGTCCAAATTCAACCAAAAACACTCCCTAATCCGAGATCCCATTTCCATGACCACGTTGTCTCATCAAAATTCCAAAAAAAACTCCCTAAGGAGGATCTTAAGAAGAATATATTTAAGAGGTAAAATCCACTTCCTTTTTATTTTAATCCCTTTTTAATTTCATTTATTATCTTATTTTCTTCTAACATATTTTTATCCAAAAGGAATGGGAAATAAGAATATTGATAAATTAGAATTATATCATGTTAATGGATGATCCATCTTTTAGATCACCCCTCACCCTATTTAATTTTAAAAATTAAATCATCGTATATGATGTGGAATTTTACGAACATCGTGGGGAATGAACATTTATTTTCATTTATTTCCTTCAAGGATGTTAATAAACCAATTATAATGGAATAAAAAAGAATATACAGTGTATTTGAAAATAGTATTTATGATCTGAATATATCTTATACACATAATACTGATTGATAAAACAAAATGAGTTCGTTGTGATTAAAAAACCGAAAACATTAACCTAAAATGATATAAATTAACTATTATCTAATTAATAACCCTCATTCAATATAAAAATTTTTATCAGTTAAATTAATCTTATGGAAGGCCATTAGTAAAAAATAATAATAATTCTAGCTATTTATACACATTTTACATGATCTTTCATTCATGTATACAAGCAATCCTATCATAAAAAACACGAAAATGAATGCTTCTGAATGATGAATTTAATTAATATAACTCATCCAAAGCCTGATACATAAACATAATAATATTATAATTGATATAATTAATATATAAAATGGAATTTATTTTTATGTAATGATTCTAATTTTATTATGTATAATGTTAATATGAGGGAATGTTTTAGATACAAGGGAAGGTGAATTCTCAATCCCAACACTATTTCTTTGGGGGTTCCCTATTTCACCACATTTTTAGTATGGATATTAAATATATTTCATTTATTCATTATTATATAAAATTTTAAGGATAGACATGTTTTATACATGAGATTTTTACAAACACCAAATTTTCCAAGATAAACAATCTTTAAAAAACAAACTTTTTTACGTCATGATATTGTTTATTATTCACCCATGATTGATATTTCACGTACATTATTAAATCTTTAATTTGGGAAACAAAATTTAATGAATGTATTATTGTGAAATAAAACTCATTCATTTACATGGGATATTTTATGCTTAATGTTGACATATTTTTTTATTTGGGATGCATTATAATGAAAATGATATTACTTAACTAGTGCACCCAAAGTATATAGCACACCAATTAATTAGTTACTATGACGTATCTAAAAGGAAATGTAAAGTATGCATGGACAATATGTTATCAATTTTCATAACTATGTTCGATAGTTAAACACTAAGTCATTATGTTTCATTTATATAAATTTCCTCATTTTGTTCCTTTTTTTAATGTTTCCTATCATGATTATGATCTTAAGTCTATGTTATGATTATAATGATTATGATCACCCCCTTTTATATTTCTTCATGTTATTATCTATCCTATTATTCGGAATTTAGCTCACTCATTTTTTATGTAGATACTCATTTTATTATATGGACTAAAGATAATTAAAGGGAAAATATTATGCTTTAGAAGCAATAATTAAATAATTTATTTTTGCCTAATTTTTTAAATATTATCTAAGGTCCTAATAATTAAAGAAACTAAACATTGGATTCTTTTTGTGTATTAAGAATATGTTTTTTTCTTTAAAATGATGAAATAAGATATGTAAGATAATGATGGATTTATATATTTTGTATTAGAGGAATGTTTATCTAATTTGTGAATTAAGATTACAGAATTGTAATAAAATATCTCAGGTGATTTCTAGATGTTTCATCTTGTGTAAAGGAACATGTTACACATGTTTCAGGTCATTTTCCATCGATTGAGATAACCAGTCAATCAAAACCATGATGTATATAACTCTTCAAACCATTTCATTAAGACAATTTGATGGAAAATAATAACATCTTCCCTTGTATGGTTTTTTTGTCCAGTTTCTCCTAGTTTACATCATTTTATATTAGTGAATTTTTTTGAACAAAATAGAAGTCAATAATATAGGGATTAATTTATTTATTTCCATGTAATAATTATTTATAATAACTTATCTTATGTGATCCTTATTTTTATACTTGTGTAAATTTTCTTACTAGGATTATGAATTTCAAAGCTTTTCAATCATTAAAACAATGAATAATTTCACATATATATCAATCATAAGAGTTTTTATATTATTTTTGATTACAGAAAAATTATCCTTATAGAGTTCCAACCCTGGTTTACAACAATGACTCATTATAATTGACATATTAATAGATGATTAGATATCCAAAAATACTTTTTATGGTTATTACTTTTAGGTATATTAAATATATATCCATATCAACATTTATCAAAATGATATTTTTTCTTGGATATCACATGATCTTGTACAATACAAAATATTAGGATGGATTCCATAAAACCAAAACACATAATTAGGGTATTCAATATCATTTCTAGTATTAAATTATTATTTAACTAAACATTTATCTGAAACGAACAGTAGAAATCCATGATTTTCATATCAGAAAACTATATCATCATTATGATAAACATTATAATAGTGAAAAATCAAAGATATAAAATTTTAGTTTCAATTTAAAATTACACAAATACATTATAAGTTCAAAATAAAAAACAAATATTATAATATTTCATCATATTTGTCCGTATAAATAGATCATAATCTAATTTTATCATGTAATAACACTGTTGTATACTTCAATGAAATGGGTGAGTTAAAAAAACAAGTACGGGGATCCCTAAACTAGGAAAAATAAGAAACATGATTCAATAAAATATGGGTGATCATAATCAACAACATCTCATCCCATGAATATTATCATTATCTTAATAGAGACTAATATATTAAAAAATGTATTGGGGTGTGGAAAATCATAATAATTATTCATTATAACATAGTGACCAATAAGGCACAAACTCCTAACGGAATATAGATTCATGGCCATGTACAACTCAACGATATAAATTATGACTTCATAACTATGTAAAAATATAAAATCACATTAAAATTTTATACTCAAAATCTCAATAGATATATCTAATCAACAAATGAATTGTTTTATTATATAATTTGTGTCTCACTCATCAGATTATGAAATGTTAACAATATTATATACTACATAGAAATGAAATATATAAAAATTATTTTACTAATGTAAAACAATTAGTAAAAAAATGTTTAGTTTTATAATTTTTTTAATAATATTGATATAAAAATATTATTTGAGTAATGGTACAAAATTATTATATGTGATTAATATTAACAAGTTGAAATGTCCAATATGGTATCAAGATATTAAGGGGGCTCTCTGGCATCCCCATATCTAAATATTATAGTATGTTGAATATATAATATATAGATAATTCCAAGGATGGTGGTGTCTACTTAAGAGAATTAAGATATGGAGACACATACCATTCTAAAAAAATTAAGTGTTGAAAAATTCCTAGAAAATATCAATTTAAATTCTAGAAATTATGATAAAAAATTCCTCTTGAAATGGAATAATTGGAAGGTTGAAGAATAGTTACATAAGATGTAATGTTCATCACTTGATCCAAAGTAAGTGTTCTTTTCATACACTGGAGATTATTGGTAGATTACTAATTTGATGTCAATAATTTTAAGGATGAATGTAAAATTTTAACATTAATGTAGAATATTTATCACCTTGATAATGCATCACAAGGGGTTTTTATCCATTTATGTCGTGGGCCTAAAATACATCTTGATGCTTTGGAATCATATTAAATTTTGAAAGATATAATATTATATCAAGGAATAAAAAAATAGAAATTGAGTAAATAATATATAGAATATTTATACATAAAAGTATCAATGGTCATGAAAATAAAACAATGTGAAAAAAAATTCTTTCCTTGACCTCTAAGTAAAATAAAGAATATTAATTTTTTCAACAAAAGTTATTCTTTTTAGTGAAAAGCATAATTTTTTTTCATTTTTAAAGAAAATGATTTTTAGATATGGCCTCAAAAATAATTTCAAACTGAATAAGAATGAAAAATATATTCATATATAAAAAATCAATCATGATTAGTGATTACATAATATGGTGTTTTATATTTCATCATTCTAATTTTAAAAATGAATGGTTTTTAATGAATTTGTACATAGTTATTAATGAATGTTTATAATAAGGATGATGTAAGGTTTCTAGTGAATATATTCTCATGAATAATACAAATTTCCAAACATGGATACATTTGATAATCAAAGTAAATATATTATTTATATGTGGTACTGTTATATAAAAGTATATTTTTTTGAATGTTTATAAATTAGAGAATCAAATGCATCATGTTCTAATAACATGTTTCATTTCATCCAAGCCATATACATTTTTGAATCGTTGGTTTTATAGTACTAGGATTTTTATAATTGAAATGATCCAATAATGATTAATGTCAAGGAATTTTCTAAACATTTATTTTATAGGAAGGTGATGTATCAAGTTTCATAATGGGTTGATAATTTCCATTGAATATCTTACACATGATGGTGGGATAAAATAACTAATATAAAATTGGATGAGGGAGACAATTATGTTATAAACATTATAAATTTTCCATGGTTTGATGTCTTGTGAAGAGATATATATACCCTTATGATTCATTATGGAACACCGAAAAATAATATATATCCATCTATTTTTTTATGGAATTTAATTTTTATAGAGATTTATATTTCATTAAATAATTATATCAACAATGCTTATGTATTAAAAAATAATACCATAGTTTCATTAATGTAAGAGATTGATGAAATGTTTATTTTCATGAATGTTGACTGGTTTACAAAATTTGATGTTGTGAAAACCTAATGTATTAATCATCAATATTAAGAGTGCATTAAAAGACATAAAATTATAGAGGATGATTAATTTATAGTAATGTAATAAGGAGGGGAAAATACTTATGATCCTAATATTTTAATAGTGAACTATATGTTTAATTAATTCTTGAGGAAACCTATATGTCGACAATCATTGGATGAAACCTGTATTTTTATAATCTCATGATGTACCTTCACTGAATCTAGGGGTATAAGGTGAGAATTTATTATCTTCCTTCAGCAAGGAGTGAAAAAACCAAAATCCTTGTAAATATAGTGTGCCTACTGGGTTGTGACCATAGGAGAAACATTATACCAACTAATCTAGTAAAGATAAGTGGATTAATGTATAACAATATAATATTTTTTATATACACCATAAATTATCCCCTTATGGATGATGATGTAACAAAATCATTGTTTCAAAAAAATGATTGGCTTTATATGGAATATCTGATTGTTTCAGTGAGGTTATCATTGAGTGTTAGAGGAGAAAAATATTCCTAGAAATGTGGGAACATGATTCTATGATTAATATAATGAAACTATAGTTATATTTTAAAATCGATCAATCACAAAAATTCTCCCCCTTTCAAAATGTATGGGGATCCATAATATTCTACCAATGTCTAATGGTTTAGAATCAATGTAATAGCTTATAATAATTGTACATATTTTATTCATATGGATTATAAGATGAAGCCTTAAATTTTATGTGGAAATAACATTGATGTATTAGTGATAGAAAATATTTTATTTCTTATGGTGAATATATTTATTTTTATATAAAAGGGGATTTATATTTAATAAAAAAGAATGTTCATGTTGGAAATGAAATTAATGAAATGACTAAGAATATTTTATTGAATAATAACTTCGGTTTGAAAACTACTCATTCTAAAACTAGTTTATAGATTTTGTATAACAAAAATAATTTTATGTATAATCTAAAATGGAAACAATGTGTATATGAATGATAAATAGTACCATATGACTAATGGGATGTATAAAAAATAAAATTAAGACGACTATTAGGAGATCATATATAAAAATATAGCTGAAATAATTAAATTTAGTTATTTCATGAGATTTTAACCATGATATGTATATTTCATGTAAATTTTTGAATATAATTATCATCCTTGAGGATAAAAATATAGTTGTTATTGTTGGTCATTATTTAGAGAAATAATTATCCTTTCAATAAATTGATATTGAAATTAAAAACATTACATGATTTATTGAATGGTAATAGTATCAAATTAATATGGGTATGTCATTAATAATGATATAATTTCAATCGAATAATAATTTATTCATGCATATATACTTTAGGGGAACATGAAACATTTAGTAAATCTCAATAATAAGACTAATTTTCCGGAAAAGATGATCTAAATCATTAAACTATCTAGTAAAGAATAATAGATAATATTTGAGCTATATCGGGATGATTTTATTGAAGGGATAATGTTTAAGGACCAATTTAACATGATAAGTTTGAGAATAAAATTTTTAGAGGAATTAATATTATATATGAATCATTCTCGTATATTTTTAAATTTTAAAAGGAGAATAAGGATATGAAGTACGACCATTAATTCAGAATGATTTACTCCCATGTTTAGAAAAATATACCATCATTACTGGAGAAGATACATCTATGGAAGATCATAACAAATTGTAAATTTCAGTTATTCAATATTTGGTAAAATATAATAGTAATCTAGTAAACTAAGAGGTGTATTTATATTTTTAATTATAAAATATGGGTTTTGAGATGATAGAATAGTGTTATTTTCATGGATAAATGAAAAATGAGATCAAATAGAAAATTCTTATAGAAAAATAGTTAAAACTCAATTTCATCACTCTAATGATGATTCTAGTAAAGTGGAGAAAAAATTTAAATGAATATATTTTTGTATTCACATATATAGAATCTAATTTTAATGATATGTACCAAAATATATTATAGTTGGTGAAAAATGTCAAAGATAAATGTGAACATGGATTTTCCCTCTCAATAAGCCACTCAATATTGATCATGGAAGGATCAAAACAAAACTACATTTATCTAAGGAGGTCGTGCGAAAAATATTATTGTAAATATTATGAGAAGAAAATATATATACAATTATAAAAATGTGGAATTCATGAAAAGAACATGTTTAACTTTATTGCAGCATAAGTTATTTAAATGAGAAAAAGAACACTAATATGAAATATCTCCCAAAAGATTCAAAAAGATACAATTTATATGATTATATTAATTTGTTTTTTTTATTTTTAGATTTTTCATATGTAATGGAAATTTACCCATGTCAAAAAATAGACATGGTATCCTTGTAACCTGATAAAAGATCTGGTCATAACATAGCCTGATGTTCATTCCCTATCCCCAAGGGTTGGTGACTAGCACCTGACATCATAAAAAATGAAATTGGTAATACTTTTTCCACAAGAATTTCAGAAACAAGATAAAAATATAGTGTGAAAACAAAAGTGACTGCACTAGGAGATGTGTATTAGATGCCAATATAGCTTAAAAATCTAATTTAGTACACAAAACTACCAGAAAAATAAAAAGACAGACTAACCATTTCTTTATAGACACAATTCTCCATGTCCATAACTCAAAAGCTATAACCACCTCCATGCCATGCCTTTCTGCAGAATTAAAATGGTAGGATATAATCAATAAATACTCAAAGGCACATGTAGGGTGTGATCCAAAATCAAAATAATGTCTAAAAGATTATTCAATAATAGATGCAATATTTAATTATCCAAATAAAAAGAATTAACTTTTCAAATAAACATGTTTGTCATCTGAAAATATTATTTAATCAAATCATGCTTAAAATTTCAAAATATGTAACACATTTCAAAATATTTAAATACATAAAACAAATAAATTAAATTAACACCTTAATATAAAATACTTTATATAAATCATAAGATATGTAAGACAGTTCACAAACATCAGTATATAATACTTTTAAAACCAATCGAATGAGCAAGATGGTCTTGTGAACAAAGGTGTTATATTTTTATATTATGTGAACCTCCAAAACTTATATAATTAAAATTCTAATGTAAAAAAAAATCGATCGGACACTATCCAAATATGACTAACCAAAATTCTACTAGGGATACTATCTGAGTTATGTTTTTATGTTATAGTTGTACAACATTAATGTAGTGCTAGGGCATTACCATCATATTGTATTAGTCCCCATGAACCCATTAACTACCTAAGGGATTCATATTATCTAGAACAAAAATAATGATGTGTAATTTATTTTACAAATTTTGAAATTTTAATTCATCACATTCACCGTTTAAAATATTCTAATTTCCATTCAAAAACCAAATCACACGTTTTTAATCAAAACAATACTATATACAATATAATACCCAATGCTTTCTATTGAAAACATTTTAAGAAATTTTTATCGAATACAATTTGAAATAAATCTCATCAAATAAATATCTATAGTTTTTCAGGAAGAAAATTTCAGAATTTAAATTCAACTACTTAAATTTCACCAATTTCTATAAATTTCTCAAACACACCCCATATTAAATGTAATTGGGTTTTTTCCCAAATTTCTTGAAAAAACCAAATTCCTTAACTCAATGGAGTCAAATTATGAACTCCCAAATAGAAATAGATTTCAAATAAAAGTGTTTAAATCAATCAATATTAATTATTTCTAGGAATTCATGTTAAATAAAAATTTTCCATTTTAACAGATTAAAAACCCTTTCATGGAAACATAACAACCTCAATGGAAAATACCATCTAGGAAAAAGTGAAAAATATTTAGGAAGTAAAAATTAAAACAAGATTAAAAAATATAGAGTTTAGATTGATCAATCCCAATAAGATCTATTAAAATACAATAATAGAAAGGGAAAGAGAGACAAACATACGGCGAACACTTACACAAATTGTAACACTACGACTGTAACAATGATCAATGGCAGGAAAAAAGAACATTGTAAGTGATGAGGGATTAGAAAATTTTTTATAAATGTTTATTGGGATAACATTAATGATAACATTAGAGGAGGAAAAGAAAAATCAACTAGGCTTCCTATTAAATATGATTTATTATCATTACAATTAACATTTCATGTAATCATATTAAACGGTGTGTAAATCCACAACTGAATGTAGATTAAGATTGTTTTGTTCATTGAATCGAAAAAATATCTAGCTACACCATCACAAGAATCCTCTAAATTCCATATAATCCTTCCCCAAATAGTGAAAAGGGATACCCATGAAAATGTTTAAAATGTACATTTTAGATGATTAATTGGATGTTACACCCTTCCCAAAATAAAATAATTCTATCCCCAGAATTGAACATATTAATTTAGAAAAAAGATAATATGTAAGATAGAATACATGATATTCCACATATGAACATAAGAAAACCTCAAAATTTTATTATTTATTAACATATAAGTTAATATTTAATGAATGGAAAATATTAATTAAATAATGAAAACAAGTTTTAAACTTGTTTATAATAATTTATTTTCAGAAAATTTATTATAATTGAATGTAAACCCATTTTTAAATAACATGAAATATTTTTTTGAAAAACTATTAAAATTAAAATGACTAAGATTAAAAATAAATAAAACCCCTCTTGCTGAGGTTTATTAAATAAATACATATTTGATATATTTAATATAATGTTTAAGAATTATCTTATATGTTTTCTAGACACGACATAAAAACAGATTCAATCATTCAGATAAAATAAATGGGTTTTTATAAAAAAAATGCACTTTTTATGCCATTGATGGAGAAACCATTTTAAATCAAGTTTTGAAACTTTTATTGGATATATTTGAACAACTAATCATATTATTATGAATTGAGCCATGTAAATTTTGTTTAGATAAGTATTTGGTATTTTTTGAATTAAATTAATATATTAATGAATTGTGATTGATATTATATTTTAAATTTAAAAAGGAAGTTTCATCTAATGTATTTATATTATTTTAAACTAATTTTATTAGGTTTTAATGTATAGTTAATTTATATTTTTATCACTTGAGACAATTTTTTTTATCTTATTAAATTTCAATTATAAATTATATATAATAATATTTTAAAACTTTTGAATGCTTCAATTTAAAAACCTAGTTTTCAGTTTTTTTATGGAATTAATATTTTATACAATTCATCCAATTAAGTTAATTGAATTAGGTAAATTATATTATATTTTTTAATTAGATAGTCCAAATTTGGTTATAGATTCAATTTATTTTTTTTGTATAAAAAAGTTATCATGAATAAATTTTTTTCAAGCGGTGCTGGAAAAAAACTTGTTAAGGTTAAAACATTAAAATTTTATTATACATAAAAAATAAAAATAATTTTTTTTTGATGTGTGGATCGACCTTAACTGGCATACACAACGTTATATAAATGTATAAGTCATTGAAATTACATCCACATCAATGTGGATAACATTAAATTTAAAATAATCAATAATATAATCACATGATCCCACTTCTCATCATGTATAAATAGAACCACTCACATCCCCATTTCGACTCAAAAAAGACTTTTATAACCTTATATATCTACCCAAACCTCCCCTACCCAATCTCCCTATAACACCCTAATATTTTATTGAGATAGATTCTTTTTATTATCATTTATGTTTTGTGTTTTATGCTACACCATTATTAGATTTCAATCTAAGAAACTATATATTACCTTTTAGTATAATCAACACTGTACATGGCGTGTGTTACATACCATTTCAAGTTCGTTTGATAGAATTTATTTCACACAACAATGAGTATAATTTTTTTTTCAATTTATAAAATTACATTATTTTAATTATGTTATATGAAAAAAGTAATCATGCACTAAATTCAACAAAAGCATGGCATGCATTACACACCAGAGCGACCATCTTCGATAGCTTGCATTGTATGCAATATCGAGTTTCACTAAACAATCATATATAATAAAAATATTTTTATTTATTGGGCTATAAACTAGAAATTTTAAATTGAAATAATGAAAATTTAAATTTCATATAACATTAAAATTCATATTATATATTTTTAAGAATATTATAGAATAACAAATTTTTTTGCCGATAAAATGGGTGTTTTTCAAAAAATATAGTTTTTCAACCATATGATGGAAAATCCATTTTAAATACATTATTTTCACACTTATATGTTATATTTGACACAATAAACTTATTATTTAGAACTAGGACATCAAATTTTCTTTGGATGAATGTTATATATTTTCCTGAAAAAATTCCGATTTTACTAAATAGTGAAAAACACATGAATTTAATTCAAAACTGCATTTTTATCTAATTTATTTATATATTTAGATTGTATTTTAAATTTATTTTAATGTGTAATTATAGTTTTTCTTATTTAATCTAATTTTTTTATTTGGAGTTAATTTCACATTTAAATTGGACACAAACACATGTAAATATATTAATAGTTTTTACATTTTAAAAACCTTCTTTTAGGTTTTAGAAATGTAAATTAATTTTAAATTAATTACTACAACTTTTGTATTTTTAATATGGAAATATGGAATCCATATTTTAAATTAGTAGGTCTAACATAAGTTAATAAGTTACTTTTATTTTTGGATTTTATGTATCATAACTACGTTAATTTTTTGTTTGCCAGAGTTAAAGTTCAATCTGGTAAATTAGTGTAACTAACAATATAATAAGGATAATATGATTATCCTAACACCTACCAAAATCCTATTGGATCAATTAATGCCAAAAAATTTTATATTTGGGACGTAATGGAATAATTTAATTGAAATGTTTCAATGAAATTGATTTATTTATAATTAAAACAAAATTAGATGACAACATGTCACTATCATATATCTTAAAAGCTTAATAATTTTAATATACTGATAAACTTGATAAAACATCAAAAATAAATAGTATCTAAAAATATTATTAAAATATACACTTAATGTGAATATATTTAGAATTTTTATAGATTAAATAATTACCATTAATTATTACATAATAGTTATGTCGAAATTTTCATATTTATTGAAATGTCAGATAAATGATTTTAAAAATATTAACATAAATATTATATGAAATAATTAATGTTTGAATCTAATTTTTTATATACAATTACAAGTTAGGAGGTCATTAAATATTTTTTTTCTAATTTTTCTTATGTATTTATATTATTTAATGTCATATAGATGTATATTTTAAAAATTGGAACCATTTATTGTTTTATAAAAAGAACATATTATTAAATTTTTAAAAAGTCAAAAAATATTTTGAATTTTCAACGTAAAAATAATATGGTCTAAAATTTCACGAAATATCAAATTATGGACAATTTACTGCATATATGTTAATATTTATAACCATTAAATATTTAGAATTTTATTACACCAAATAAAATTAAATAAATTAAAAATAGATAAATCATGATGATAAGGTATAATATAAAATCAAAAAAATGTATAAATTTATTTTTGGAGAGGATTTAAACGCATATTCATTTTATCTTCCATATAAATGTCTTTAGGAGAATCCTAAATCAAAAATAAATTTATAATAAATTAACATTTCAAGACTTTCAAAAGGCGCCTCTCTCTTACCTTATAAAAGAGAACCTATCATTCTCTTTAAATAACACATTGACATCCCTTTTTTCTCAGACAAAACCTACCCAAATATCATCCAGTATTCTATCACTACATCTTAATGTCCATCCTTTTAAAATAAATCCAACTTATGGAGTTATTTTGTGCATACTAAAAAGAGATACCTGAAAAATATTTTATTATTTTATCACATCATTAAATTTTTTTATTCTTATACTTGCTATTTTTATGTTTCATCCATTCAACAGTAATAAATAAAGTATCTTATAAATTCATATATGTTATTATTATTATGTTACAACCTTATACCTTCTTTTTTCATCCTATAAATAATAATATCACCATGTCTGCGTGTGTATGGCTTACCGTCTCCATGTTATGGTCTAATTACAATTCATTAATACCAAAATTGGATGGGTATATTGATGAGTATAATGGATATAAATAATTAATATAACATAATAATTATTATATAAATTTGATATACAATCCAATTCAATACTATTTAACAATAATGAGATTGATATCGTCTCCCCTGTGTATGTATGACTTTCCATCTTAAGGATGTGATGAGATTAATTCTCCACATTAACGATTCAAGAATGATTATAATTTATATATAATAAATATTCATGAAATATATTACATAATAATTCTATAATATATATATATATATTATTTTTTTGCATCCATTTAATTTAATAAGTGAACAGAAACATCTATATTGCGTTAGTACGATCTACTATCTCCATTAACGGTGTATTCCCTTTAATTTATATATCAATTATATATATATTGAATATATATGATATATAAATAATTTTTTACACTTTGGAAGTAAATAAATTAAAATATATTTAATAGTAAAATGAATCACATGTCAAAACAAGTATATAAAATAAAATGATTTTTACACAAAACATTGCATTAACATGGAATTGATAAATGGATGGGTAATATAATGTCATAAGTGACTTATATATGATATCATAGATTATATTTTGGTTTTTTTAAATAGTTACTAATATTTTTAAAAACACAATATAAGAGTTTCATACACATATAATAATTTGGACCTAAGGTAAGGGATAATTTTTCGTTCTAATTTTTATGTGAGATTGTTTAAAAGTATGTATTTTATGGGGATATATTTATATTCCATGGCCATAATTAAAAACAAATTCCATAAAATGTTTAATATTTATATATGTATTTTTAAAATATTTTTACCTATTTATGACATTTACTACATGTTATGGCAGGAAGCTTTCATTTATTACAATAAGAGGTAATTTTTGACTTTTCCAGAAAAAGTACGAAGATAATGTTCATTTATCTTATATGGTATGAATGAATTTTTACATCTTAATAATGCCTTATTTACATGAAGCTTATCATACATGGCATCATGTTTATTTTTAACTGGTTTCTTTTCATTTAAAATTGCATGTGATTTTGAGAAAAGATAACTTCTTTTGAATAAAAAAGGATATTTTCTTCAATAACTAAGTTCAAATTTTTTATCAAAAATATTTTCCATCTATAGTGATGCTATTTAAATATGGTTATATTTTTATCCCGATTATTACTATGATTATATTATCTTACTGATGGAATTATATTTTATACGGATTATGTGAAGATGGAATTATGATTAAGAAACCCATTTTATTTCTGGGGTTATGCTATGATGAATAAATTATATTTTAGTGGAACATGTATGTATGATTTCATTATGAGATGGGTGGTACCTATAACTCCCTCCAATGCATTGTGTGAAGATTTATATCTCATGAGATAAACATAACTAGAATAGAAAGTATAAATGGTTCAATAATACAACACTTGAACGACAACTAAATAGGGTTAAGTTATAAAAATATGTATTAGAAATAAATTTTGGTTCAGTAATACATGTTTTGAATGGAATGTAATCCTGGTTTACTAAAGGAATGCATCCACTATGACAGTCTTAGCCACAATTACTTGGCTACTATAGAATTCATGTTATGTGATTATTGATTTTCCTGGATACCATGATTTATTCCAATGTTATTTGATCATGGTTAATTTTACTTTATTATCTATACCCAACATACTTATATGATTTACATCATGACTCACGATTTTGATTTTCAATATTTATGATCATAGTTTAACATTCATATGATTTTGTTTTTTATGGTTTTATTCATGTTCACCATTACAATGAATTTCAGGTCACCCTTTTTATGTTTTATTTTCCCAAGGATATAGAGAATGTTTTTATGTAGGAAAACTAATGGGGATTATATTTAAGGAATATGTTTAAGAACATTCACCATGTCAGAAGAGTATGTTTTGAGTTTCCAAAGAAACCAAAATTATACATTCATTAGGCATACATTTTGGTAATGTACTATTTATTATGTAAGAAAAATTTATTGTTTATGTACATAATTATTTGGACATAGACTGGACATGTCAATGTACTTTTATTATATCAAAAAATACCACATCCATGGTCATGATGCGTCTTTCAAGGAGGGTATTTTTATGAGAAAATTTTCTCAGACTACCTCTCATAATTTATATTGTTTTTATACATAAACCTCACCTAATTAATAAATATGTGCATGATAATATATGAATAAATAATATACTAAATATTTATATTTCTAATTGAATATATGATATCCATTAGATTTATCGACTCCTCTTATTCAATGAAAGTAAATTTTTGTCCATGCTATGACGGTTAATTGACTGCGTAAATAATGTTTCAATACTCTTTCCATTACCTCTTTAGTAGTTAGTTTTATAAATACAATTCTGGGGAAACAATATTTTAATATGTATATTATATCCTATTTAATATTATGTAATTTTAATATTAAAATTTTCATTTATTCTTTCAATATTGTGGTTATACGATAACGTCATTAGCGAACGTGTGGACTACTGCCTCTTGAAAACAACTTGATTCGTTAACACATCACATTGAATATATTAATGATTATTTGGTATATGTTTGTTATATAAATGAAATATTAATTCTAATATAAGGATATTTATACATGTAAATATTTACATACATTGAATTTAATTTTTTTATGACAATACGAGAGGAAAAACAAAAATAATATTCATGCATATGTAAAACCTACTATCTCCATTAACAATATTCTTAGTTTTACATTAAATAATATTATGAATAATTATATAATGATTATAGTAGTTTTATATCATGATTTATATTATGGAGATGAAGAAATTATGACCACATTGTATATTGAGATCTTATAATATTCATTTTCAACTCAAGTAATGAATATCGACAAGTTGTTTGACATTAACATAAATAATTATATAATTATTATATGATTTTAATAAGTTATATAAATTTAATAATAAACATAAAATTTTCTCTCAATAATTTATAAATTAACATAATTTTTTTATCTTGGATTATAAATAACTTATGTGATGATTCAGTCTCAAGGTAAGATAATTTCATCATCCAATTTCCATACATTTGGATAAATTAATTATTCTTGATTATTTCATTCAAATATTATCTATGAAATTATTTTTTAATATATAATATTTTATTTTATCATTTTTTATGTGGATTTAGCAAGAAAACACAAAATATAACTATTTTGTTAACAAAATGATCTTTGTAAGGGATATTGTCTCATTCTTCTTTCATTGAGGCATTTTTTAAAATATCCACTTTTATTTTTTTGGTGTATACAAAACCACTTAAAAAATTTAATATCCATATTTTATCTATAAAAATAGAAATTAATATATTGGTAAATGTATTAAGTTTTTAATATTTTGATTTAAAATATTAAAGTGACATTGGACCCCTTGAACATTTATTTCTTTAATTATAAAATATTTTTCATCATGATATAGATTTACAGAGTTATTTATATGGTTATAAAATATATATACTAGATTTATTATTTCTATGTTTAATTTCATTTAGTGTTTTTTAGAAAGAATCATTTTATATAGTGTTTTTTTGTTCTTTACAAATGATACAAGTAATATTTTTAACTTAAATGGCCACAATAATTTATGTAATGCTATAACCATTATCTGATACATGGATAACTCTATAATTATTAATTTTTTTAAACAAAAATGAATCCATATAAACATTTATGGGTATTTTGGTATTGAATAATTTTAGTAAAATAGCTTTACTTTTTAAATATCTTGAATTTATTTCTTTTGATTGAAAATGAGATTTTATGATTGAAATGTTGATAATTGTACTAATTAATGATTATATCATTTTACATGAAAATATGAAGTGTGGTTATTTTATTGACCATATATGGTTGGTTTCGTGATAATAATTTGACATGGGGTTATGTTATACCATCTAATACATTTCTTATGGAAGTTGGTCGTATGGTTGTCACATTTGTAAGAGTGATATGTTTGAAAGTAGAACACATTTTTACTCCATTTAAGAGTGATTATCTACCAAGTCACCTCAATATGTTATATGTTATTTCTGTGGGTTATATAGTAATCTATTTATGAAAAAAAATGATTAGGAATGAGATCATGTTCATAGGATGGTTTTAATTAATTTCTATGGGTTAATGAATTGCATCATGATAACGAAATCATGGTTTTCACTTTTTTCCTAGAGTAACTATTTTCCTTCATTTTGTATCCATTATATAGATTCTTATGAATATCCCTAGTTTAAAAAATCTGTATAGGATTTTTGGGATACCCGATACAATAATAGTATCAAGGGAAATTGTAATGATGATTCATCATTAGAAGCTAAATTTTTATTAGGAGAAGGAGTCCGCAAAGGGGTGGGGGGAAAGTCTATGGGGGTAAAAAATGGTGAAGACCTAAGGAATCCCCCCAGATGATGTCTGTACCTGCTGGAGTCAGGATATGATGGCTGATAATGAAGAGACTCTCCGATCCATGAATGACGTAGGAGGCCAAGAAGTCCGCCGCCTTGTTGCCCTCCCTTAAGGTGTGGGATATTTGATGTTGTTCTCAAAGAGATCATGGATCTTTTAGATAGTTTACTCGATAGCCCACAAGGTGTCTCCCATGCCCGTGAGGGCATTATTGAACATGAAAACAATACATGTTTTCTTTTAATAGTTTAATTTTGGTAAAAATGGATATTAAAATATGTAGCTACCTTGTAATATATCTATTGTAATGTAATAATTATTGTCTAATTAATTAATAATCTAAACCAAAAAAAATTATTTTCTATAATAAAATGAATTCAAAATTGAATTTAAAATTTCATGTAACGAATATGGTTGAGTCCTTACAGTTTCTATTATAACACCATTTAGATAACATTAGAGATTATAATGTTATATTGTTGTAGTTCAAAGATCCTTTAAAAACCATAGGGTTATTATCATATTGAAAATTTTATAAGACTATGATCATTAAGGTAGATTTGATAAATCCCTAAATCATCTAAGATATAAGGAGTACGATGGATTATTTTAATATAAATTTTTTAATATTATATTTACCTAAAGAGTATTATTATTCATGTAATTTTAGTCATGTTTATGTAGTGTTATTTTTAGCTGGTTAATGATCAATTTTAAAGATTGAATTAAATATCTCTTGTACAAAATTTTAAACCCTACATGATTATTTGAACTTCACTATTATCTCAAAATCTTATTTAAATGCTTTATACCTCTTTTTGAGTATTATTATAACCTAAATGTAATTACTTTTCATATTATTTCCTGATCATAAATTTTCCTACCCTACCAGAATTTAAAATTAAAAACGTTTTGTGAATGTATAATTTCTTTAAGTAGGACAATGTGTCCAAAGATAAAGGGAACATCAAGTTGATCTTGATGTATCTATTAAAGTTATGATTTATTTTCTAATCTAGAAATACTGAAAAATTATAAGTTTGATATTTATAAATTACTTGTACATTTGATTTACAAAAATTATATATTAACAAATAAAGTGTAAATTCTTATTTAATAGATTTTTAGGAATTTTGAATGATTCATATATCGACTTATTAAGGATTCATGGGTTATTTTATACATAAGGGAGATGAAATACATAAATGTACTAATAATATTTTGGTAATTTATGTACATTGTGTAGACTATAACTATGTTTTAGTTATCCATTATTTTCTTATAAAAATTATTACATGATGAAAATTTATTTTTTATGATCATAATTTTTATGTTATGGACAACTATTAGTGTTCATTGGATTTTGAGGAAATTTTGAGATATTAAATTTTTTGTTTCAAAATTAGTGGTGTGAGATAAAAAATGCGAATGAAACATTTTATAGTTATTTTTTATATAATTACAATATTTCAAGAATTTTATAAGAAATACCCAATATTATAAAATGTACAACAGCTATGATTGTTGAAAATTAGACACATCTGGCAAGGTAAAAGTAGAATTCAGACTGAATCTCACTTTTACACTGGAGGAGGTCAATCTCCTCATAATCAAGAGATATTTTCTTAGAAAGATGAGGAAATGAACGAATTGAAAATACTCAATACAGAGTTACTTAGAAGCAACATTTCTGGTAAACATACTCCCCAGGCAGGTCCTCAACTTTCACATCCTATAGGATCTCCTCTCAAAAGAGTATTTTTAGTAACTATTGATTTGGATTATTAATTCCCTCTACTGGGTACACAGTCAATGCAGGACGATATACATCCCTATAGGCATGTTCCCCTTGGTTATCCAATGCAAATATCGGCACCACCATCAATGGTTTTTCTGGTTGTTGCACCAGTTTACGCTCTAGTTTCTATACCCACATAGATTCCAACTCTTCCAAATGTTCCGCAAATTCTTATGAACACAATTAAGGCATTAACAACTCAATTGGATGCTATGAAGGAATGACGTGCACCAATTCATCCAGAAAAGAGAGCTTACCCTGAGTGGGTGGATGCAATTCCTACCCATCCAAATTTTTTGAATACCACATTCCAAATATTCAATAATTCAGGACATATGGAACAAAATTAAACACATTTTGTTTCTCATTGTGATCCCATGATAGGAACTCCTCAAAAAAAATAAAAAATAAAGCATACGTGTTTTGTCCAATCCTTATAGGGACCACATTTTTTAAGGTATACAAGTTTACAATCTCGATCGATTACTGGATGGGATGAAATCCATCAGAAATTTCTTCTTCAATTTAGATCAATGCTACCAAAGATGGCTGTTTTTTAATATATAAATTGTACGTAAAGGGAGAATGAACGTGTTTCAGATTTCATAGAGTGATGGAAATGATTAACATATTCCTCAAGTATAGCACTACCTCATGGAGAGTTGCTGCCAATTTGTGAGGAAAATATACATGATGAGTTACATACACCATTTATCCCTATGAATTACATAGGAGTCTCTCAAGACCATACTTCAATTAGTCAACATATAGAGGATTATATTTTTGAGTGTATGGGCAAAACCTGTGTAATTCCATCTACTCTAGGGAGGAGGATAAGAAAGGCATAATCTACTACAGTTACACTCAAGAAGGCATTTTTACCTACTTATTCTACATACCATCATAATATCGAAGGGATCCACCACATGAGCATCAGAAACAAAGACATTCACATCAAGATGATCGAAGAGACAAAAGGTAGAAATAGTTTCAGGAATTAATGAATAATTTTTATTCTTTCCGGAATGAACATGTTCCATGTTACTTCATCACATCCTTGGAAAATAATTTGGCTCAGTAGCCATGGCTGATGAGAAAAAAAATAAATAGATAAAGATCTTTTTAATTATATTTATTTTAGTATATTTTAGGACATCCCATCTAGGAATTTTCTGTTTTCAAGGACCTCCTACAAAAGATGATACATTTTGGAAAGTGAAACTGAAATGTCCATTATCTCATGTAGCATTTGATAGTTCTACTAAACCAGAAGAAAAGGCAAATGGCGAGAATTAAAAAAAAGTAAAAACTTGCAGAAATATATTGATAGGATGATCAGGAAAACAATCAACCGGACATATGACATTTTAAGAACATAGATAAAACAACTGATTGTGTCTTATAACACACCTCCCACAACAAAATAATCTTCATAAAAAGGTCGTTCCTCAAAGAAGTAAAGTGATTATAAGGAAAAGGAATAGTCAGATAAAGATGAGCTCAAGTTAAATAAAATTTTCATTGACCCTGGAATACTTCATTCCATATGTTTCAAATGTACATGCACCAACCCACCAAACAGCACAACCAGAATTAATCTGTCAAGAAGAATCATCATCAGATGAAGATTAGGTCTATGGTTCCATAAACACTATCAACATAATGGATCTTTATACTAATGATGATTCTGATTATAATGTGCCAAAATTAATTGTACCTAATTGGAGATCCAGTGGAAGAGGCTAACTTATGGAAGATCCCTTTAGCAGGCTCAACAAGAACAAGGAGTTCCTTCCATGAAAGACAGGCTTGGTTATAACACTATTAATTTGAGGGAATGATTAGAAATCACACCATATAACACTCAGCATATGAATAGATCTAGTCAGTCTAATTTACTAAATCAAAGAGTATTTATAGATTCTGCTATGGCACAAAGTATTTATATATCAAAATAATAAACTTCCAAAGAACTTTTAAAACCGCTTCTCCATATTGGGAAACACATACCTTTGGACCAAAAGTATGATTTCGTGAAATAGTTTCCCAAGTACCGGCCATGTTATAAATTTTGGATGCTTTAAATCAGTCAAAATATCTTCCAGAATCACTCATTGAGGCTTTTTCATGTCCTGCTAAATTTGAAACCGATGTTGTTGATGCTGAGGATTACCGTATAGAGAATAATCTTGCAGAATATCATGCAGTCATATCATTTATAAATGAACATGAAGATGATGTTTTACATGGAAATATTAGACCCTTGTATTTTTCTGGAAAGGTTATTGACATAGACATCCTGTGGGACTTCATTGACAGTGGATCTGGATTCAACTTCATTCCTGTTCATACACTTCATTGATTAGGCCTGACTGAATCTAAAATATCTACATCCAATTTAATTTTTCAATATTATGATAAAAATGCGAAATAACCTCGTGGTGATATTACACTCTAAACACAGTTGGGAGATCTTTTATCAAATTCAGACTTCATGGTTGTTCTTTAGGACACAAATTTCAATATTCTACTTGGAACACCTCATTTGTATCAACATGTGGCCATACCATTTTCATACCACTAGTGTCTTAAGTAATGTTTCATTTGTCAAATCAAGAAAATTTATGTTGACAAGGCTACGTTCAAAATATGTGAATCTCAATACATTGATGCAGAGTTTTATCACCCAAAAGGAATAATTTCTATAACAAAAGAAATAACAAGAGTTAATACTCTAAATGGATTGGAAAAGATTCCAGAAAATCCATTAATACATTTGAGTATATATTATGTGCCACCTATTTATCAAATTAAATAGGTAAACCTAAATATTGGAACACATCCAGTAACTTTAATAATGTCAATTATGACAATTGAGCCTAAAAAACATGAGAGAATATGTTGATCAATAGAGTAGTGATGGATGTTTAAATGGATATGTATTCATTTCACTCACTGAACTACAACAAGAATCTAATTTGTCCACCAGAGTAAAAGATATTTTTGTAATTCTAGGGGAATACTAAGATGTTGATTCCCAATCCATCATTCCCAATTTATTACCATAGGAAGACCCATCATCATCCAAAGGGTAAGATATGGCGACCTCTTTTCAGGCTGATCAAATATTGACTTCCCATTTAACTCTAGGAATTTTGACTTGTCACCTACTGTGAATGTGAAAACTAAATAAGAAACATGTAATGAAGAAGAAGAAGAAGATATTTGGGATGCTCCTCCAGTATATGATAAAGGTGTCTCTACCACCATGGATGATCTCAGAGAAATAAATCTGGGTACAGAAGAGGATCCACACCCCACTGTAATTAGTTTGGACATTCCTTCTAAATAGAAAGATGTGTATAATTTATTTCTAAAGATAAATAAAGATATATATTCTTATAATTATACAAAAATTCCATGAAGTAATCCTAATTTTACCTCCCATCATTTGGGTTTTCCGGAAGAACATCATGGATTCAAGAAAGTAGAAAGAATAACAATCCCAACTCATGCCTCTAAAATTGAAGTTGAAGATGATATATATATATAAATAATAACATTTTTAGAGAACATAAATATCCCAAATGGCTGGCCAACATTTTACCTGTGAAAAAGAAGAATTTGAAAATTAGGGTTTGCATTGATTTCATGGATCTTAATTGGAATTTGTCCTAAAGTTGATTTTAGAGTTCTGATTACAGAAAGTTTAATTGATGCAGCATCTGGTAATAAAGCTATTTCCATCATGGATGACTACTGTCTGTATAATGAAATCCATATGAACATAGAGGATACTGAATATAGAGCATTTAAATCCCCTCGAAGTGTCTTTTACAATTAGTAAATTCTGTTTGGATTAATGAATCTAGGGTCAACATACCAACTTTCTATGCACTATATTTTCAATACATTATTTAGGAAGTTTGATGAATGTTATGTGGATGATTTGTTAGTAAAATATAGACAAATTTCCAATAACATGGTATATTTTGAGACTATACATCATAAACATTGAGAACACAATTTGAGGATGAACCCCTTGAAATGTGCTTTTGGGGTAACCTCAATAAAGATCCATGGATTTTTTGTATGCCATTTTGGTATCTATTTTGATCCCGAGAAAACAAAAATCATTCCTTGGTATGTCACCTCATTGAATTTGGAATTAATTAAGAGGACTAGAAGGAAACATGGCCTATATTCGACACTTTGTCACCAATTTGGCAGGCATGCATTTTCCCTTCACCAACTTAATAAAGAAGGGAGTCACCTATATATGGACTGAATACTACCAAGATAAATTTTATACCCTCAAGAAATATATCTTAAGTACACTAATATTAATGCCACCAGTTTAAGGAAATTCATTTATTCTTTATGTGGTAGCTTTAGAGTGATCACTAGGAGATTTCTATGCTCAAAAGAAAGATTCTAAGAATAAAAATAGACTTTACTATCTTAGGTGAACTATGCTTGATGTAGAAACTGTGTATTAATGTATTGAAAAGGGTTTCATATAATTAATATTTGATATTCATAAATTGAGGCACTATCTATAATATCCTGAGGTCCAATGGGTATCTCTCAATAACCCACTCAAATGTTTACTTATATGTCATACTCTTATAGGTTATTTTCTATAGTGGTCATTTATTTTTCAACAATTTGATATCTAGTTTGTACCTCAATAGTTAATAAAAGGCCAAGATCTGGCTGACTTCCTTGCTGAACATCCATATAAAGAAGATACATCATTAAATATTGAGCTTCCTAACAAAGAGGTATTCTCTATTCATGACAATTCCCAAACATGGGGAATAAACATTGATAGTGCATCCAGAAGTCCAATAGGGAATGGAATGGAAAACCCTACATATAACAAAGTTGGTTTAGGAATTGTTCTTATTTCCACAAAAACGTAGTGTTTCCTTATTCATTCATATTGTCGAAAGGTGGAACCAAAAATAATGAATAGTATCAAACTCTCATCACATTTTTGAAATTAGCACTTTAGGGTCATGTTAATCACATAAAAATGATGGTGATTCAGAATTAGTAATCTAGAAAATCAATGGAAAATATTTTTTCAGAAAAGAAGAATTAATTGCATTATGTGATTTCGTCAAAGGGTTAATGGATGAATTTTTCATCAAAACTGACATTGTCTTATGTCCCATGATCACAAAATGCTCAAGCAGATGCACTGGCTAATGCAGCCAAAGCCTTGTAAAATCCAATTTGGGAATGATATATTCATTATCACACCTCCTTGTCATGTGGTCATACCTTTAATTCAAACTATAATGGAGGAAATTAATGAAATTATCCCTATTTCTGATCCATATAGTCATACCATGCAATGGAGAACACCCATCGTGGAATATCTTCAAAACAATGAATGTACACCAAATAGGAAATAAAAAGAACAAATTCGATGAAGATAGACAATTTTTACACGTTATGATTTTAAAGAACACCAAAAGATCCTCTACAAGCAAGGATTTAAAGGAATTCAATTCAGATATATTGATGGAGTAGAGGTTATATCTGCCAGGAACGACGTACATTGAAAAGCTTGTGGTGACCACCAGTATGGGCACAAACTCTTTGATCATATTTGAAGGCTTGGACACATTTTTTCATTAATAACCTAGGATTTAAAAGATTTCACTAATAAATTTTATCCCTGCCATGTGAATTCCATCTACATACATCAAACCCCAGAGTTGCTACATACAACTAAATACTCTTGTCCACTTAACACATAGGTAATAGATATAGTAGGTCGTTATCCTATAGACACAACTAAGCAGTTCAAGTATATTCTTACTACTACTGACTTCTTCATTTAAGGGGTCGAGACATTAACACTCAATGAAGTTAGAGAAAACAAACATTGTTATCTTTTTCAAAACTAGCATCATCTCCATATTTGGTGTCCCTCATACTATTTTGATGGACAATAGCACAATTTTTTGTTTTGCTGAGGTAAAATAGTTATATCAGGAACATAATATCAAATACAAACATTCATCGTGCTATCATGTAGTGGCTATTGATATATAACTTCCTTCAACAAAACCCTATCACATATACTATAAAATATGGGGGATTAAGAAAAGAAATCATGGCCTGATAAACATCTGAATGCTTTATGGGCTTATTGGACCACTACCCATAATGCCACACAAGAAACTCATTATTCATTGGTATATCAAATCGATGAAGATTTTCTAATTAAAATGAAATTACCTTCAAACTGAGTTGCAATATGTGACCAGTTGTCTACAGATGGGAAATCTCATAAATGGATAAATGAGTTTGAATGATTAGAAGAGAAAAGATTGAATACTCTACATCATTTATAAGTTGATAAGAATAGAATAACATGAGAATTTATCAAGAATGTTCATCTTTGTTTATTTTATCAAGGATAATTGGTGTTGGTCATTAGGTCTCCAATGATACCTGAGAAGAATCCTCCAAATCTTGAACCAAAGTGGTAAGGAACTGATTCCATACATAGGGTATATTAAAATGGAACGTATTATTTAATCTCAGTGGATAGAGTGATTATTAAAACTCCAACCAATGGGATATTCTTAAAGAAATAATTTGTGTAGTTTTACAATGGTCCTCACTTCAAGACTTAAAACTGTAATGTAAAATGTTCTCACTGCAAGACTAAAAACATCATAGCCCCAATTATCCTTACTGCAAGACATAAAACTTTATAGTATAACCTCAGAGTTTCAAGACATTAAACTGAATTACAACCATAAGCATCCATGATGCATGTCGTAAAAACGATTGGTATCTTCAAACTTGACGCATGACATTAAACTGCACGACCGAATTTGTCCTCATTGAATTACATTATACTATACAACTTATGTTTTGTCTATTTTATATTAGAATCTTCCTTAAGAAAACATCATTGTCATCATTGATACTCTTTAGTAGCACATGAGTACCTCTCTTTCCTATTTTTGATTCATATCTTCAAAGAGACCTTATTTTAAGAACTACGTATTGCTTGATTCCCAATTTTTTAATGAGATACGTAGAGATGCCTAAATCTCCAATTTTGGGCCCAGCCACAACAAAAAAACCTTCTTATTTTTATTCTACTCTAATATATGAATAAAATATATACAGAGTGTTTGTTTAAGATATATGATCTTTTCCTTATACCATTTTATGTCATAAGATTTAATTTTCTCTTAGAACGTGTCAAAAAGTTCCCTTCCTTCATGTCAAACTCTATTCGCATGAGAATTTTTTTTTTCATGAACTATGTATTTCATGATTCTCATTTTCAATGAGATATGTAGCGACACCCAGATCGCCAATCATGGGACACACCAAGATTAAAAAAAACTATTTATTCATGGTTTATGAATCAAAACAGAATAGGTAATGTTGTAAGAACTATATATGACTTGAATATTGGCTTCTGAATGACAAATAGTGACACTTGGATCTTATCCCAAGTCCACTTACAATATGTCTTTCTTTTCACATCGGTTCAACTTCATCCAAACAATATGAATTTAAACTGCATGGAAATCTAACATCCCATTCTTCACATATGTCACCTTTATATTATAGAATAAACCTTTACTACTCCTTGTTTCCCACACCGATCATAGCTCATGTGGGATTTGGAATTGGGTAAAATTATTATTTATATAAATAATGTGTCTCAATTTCCTAAGGGGTTATTATTGTCTTCCCTGAATGACTTAAAACCTGCACAGTATAATGTCATATTTGGATGACTTTAAACTGCATATCATAATATTTATTCAGAGGAAACAAAGAAAGTCTCCATTTTACATTTGAGTCATTTCAATGTAAAGAAATTTAAACTGATGGACAATATTGGTTAAAATTGTTCTCATATTTATTAGGCATAGCCCCATACCATATTCCACTCTCTTAAAAATGAATGTTTCATGGTCATCATAATACTTCTTACAATTTCTGGTGACAGTTTTTCCAATACCTTAGATCTCTTTTACTAAACTATGTACCAAATTCCGTTTGGTGTCCTTCCAAATGTTTCTGACATAACATTCATATGAATCAAAAGATGCCATTATTTGACTATGCATCATATGACCAGTTGGAATTGCATAATATAGCCCCTATAACGGGTATGTCATATAATAGTAACATCATTATTGGTTTTAGTAACTTTTTTCCCCATCAAATATTGATGACAATATATATCAATATGTATTTTAAAAAATCCATTTAGGTATACTTTTACCATCATCTTTCTCCCAATCTAAAAGTATTCAAGGCCATAGATTAAACATTTTCCTTACCACATGTTCATTCAAATATGAAATAACCTTGGAACCACTTGGCCACTTATCAGATAATATTTCCTTTTCTAATACTAGTTGTATGTTCTAAAACTATAGACACAATACCTTTAACATTTGGCTAGAACTTTGTAAAAGTCATATTCCTCCGATTCATTAGATATCATGGTAGGAAATACCTCGTATGTATTCATTTACCTTTATCCACGAACTATACTCGGAACATTAGAAAATCTGAATCTCCATAAACATTCTTCAACATTTAGAAGTAGAATGTCAGATTTTTGAGATCTCTTTTGCCTGAATATATTGCACATGCCTTTAGGTGGCATTGAATAAGTTACCTACAAAATTGGTCTATTAGAAAAAAGATGCCACTATTTAGCTATGTAGTATATTCCCTAGTTGTCCCTGCATAACACAACCCCCATAACTGGTTTTTCAAAATAATGGTAACTTTATTCATATAAAATACTTCCTCTTATGATTTTTAGCCATTTTTTACTTATTAACCATTTGACTCAGAAATTATTAAATTATAGAATACTATTTTCCACTCCATACCAAGATATGGTAGTATATTTCTAAAAAAATTACCATGAAATTGAAAGAGCCTCATATGTTTTTTCATGGCTAATGACCATAAAATAAAGCCAAAAAATGTCCTCACTACATGACTAAAAGCTACACAGTACCAATTTTATCACTGCATGAATTAATACTACACAGTACCAATGTCCTCACTGAATGAATTTAAATGAGACAGTACCAATTTCCTTCCTCTATGTCTTAAAATTGCTCAATATGATATCCAAAATTCCACTTTTTGATAAATTTTATCCATTCTTCAATCTCCAAATTTGTATATAGGTGTTTTTCCCAATGAAGGCATATGTCAGCATAAAATAGATCTTTATTCATAAAATTTATTTCCTTGGAAAAACCACCCACTGTGGTCTTAAATCACCCAAATCATAATTTACCCTTTCTATCTGAAGTATAATGTTAATCTTCAAAGGGAACTTTTTCCTGACTATGCATTTTGTGCCCATAGGACGGCTTCCATAATATTCCAACATAATAGGACTACTACCGATTTATAATACAACATTCATGACTCTAAACTGTAAACAATAAAAGACATGGTAATCACTAGATTGTGAACCCACAAAGGGAACTCTAGAAAATAATTGAGTCTCGTCTCACTAAACATACTTTTTTGTATAATTTAAGTAATTGTAATCAATAAAAAAATCATGATATATAAATTTTTTGGGGTTTTCTATATATAATTAAAAAAACAAACTATTCTTACTTGGCCCAATGGATTAAGTAAATCAAAATCAGTTAGTGAATGTGAAAACTCAAATGATTAATGACCAAATATTTTTCATTTATGAAATTTTTTCACAGAGGAGCATCCACAAATTGTAGTCTCTCTCTTGTCAACAATCATAAATTATAAAAGGATTTCTAAAATATTCCTCATTTGTTTCACTTCCTATTGATCCCTATAAGTGTCCTTTTGAATCTTATTTATTTAACCAACCTCACTCTCTTTATCATGATGAAGTGCTTATCTAGCATCAACAATATGTTTTTCACATTCCTTGTGGAAGTCTCAATATGAGCTATGATGTTTGTCGAGTTACCCTATAATGATATATAACTCCTGTTGAAGGCATAGTTTCTGAAAAATATTTTCATTAATTGTTTCTTCAGTTCTTTTAACTTTCCAGTGTGACTTGCCTCATTCTGGGATAACACTACTTAGAACTCTTCAATATGGATTGATAGTTTGTTTTTTATAAAGTCTTGTTGAAATTTTTCCTCTTTCTCCCTCCTCTGAATAGTCTATTTTACCACAGTATGAATTTCAATGTATTAGAAATCATCAAATCCTAGCGTGATAAACAGAGCCAAAAGTAGTGGAATTCGTGAAGACAGTTCTTTATGTGGCATCTAGGATATTATCTTCCAAATATTTTTTAATTCCATGAATCATTCAAGATGAAGAGTTTCTGGAGTTCTTGGTCTAATTGAAAGTAACTACCATATAAGGGAATATAATTTTGGACTAACGCACTCAAAGTAGTTCTCTGTTCTATTCCTTCCTATACAATGGTTCCTCTACCTTCCAATGTTGTTTGGGCTGATGCAGAGGCTTCATCACCAGATCTAGACATTGAAGTTGATAGTCCTATATGGTAATTCATGAAGTATAGTTATGTTTAGATTAAATAGATAACAAACGTGACGGTAATCACAATATCAATATCTCTTACCTAACAATCGGCCTGAAACATAAGAAGAATCCTCCCCAACATTCTCAGATTTTTCAATTTTGTTTGATGTCTATGGATGTGGAGTACTATCTTTAATATGCTTTGGATCTATAGAGTAAGTCTCAGGAAGATCTGATGTCTCAAAATCCACCTAATCCAATGTACAACATTGGTGGGGTTGACATTAATATCATACATTCCTTCAATTTTCATTGCAATAACAGTTTCATTCGATGGAACATGATATTTCAACCAACAATGGTTAGAAGGATAATCATAAAAAGATTAATAGGAAGAATAATAAGAACTAACATCCAGTTGATTCTACAAAAGGAACTCCTAAATCTTTTAAATCATTGGATATATTAACATGTTCTAAGATTTCATTAATATACATGACAAGGTTCATCATTTCATCCAATGACATCTCAGATACCAGGATAGTTTCACCCACGGGAGCAATTGTCTTGTCTGGTTCACATAATTCCTTCGTCAACCTTTGACCCAGAATATCTCCCTCAGTAACTATTGTGGGGTCAATGATAGTTGTTGAGAGATGTTTTGGTACTTATGATGAACATAAAATCATAACCAAATGGAAGTTATTTGTTTTTACATTTGATGATTTATGATGTATTTTTGATTTACTAGAATCAACTTCTCCCATGATAGAAGGAACATGAGCATTGATGGGAACTACTATTAGTTATTTTGGCTTAGTTACCTCTTCCGAAATGACTAGATTTTAATGAATTTTTTTCTATTAAAAGTCACCTTTTATTGTTCCTTGAACCTGATCAGTAGTTTCTTTCAAAGAATAGATTGAAGAGGCCCCTATAACGCTATGAATTTTTAACACTTTTTCATGAATAAGGACTAAAATTTATTATTATTAGGGATACTCACCACTGCTATGAAATCTCTTAACCATGGCTCTCTTTCTTTGGTGATTTTTCTTCTTCACCTCCTAAAGAGGGATTGAATCTTCATCCCCAAAGAGCGGTATTAAAGATTCCAAAACCCTCTCAATTTACTCCTTTATGGCTTGTTGCTTGGAGATATTTTTATCGATTCATAGGGTGACCCGGTAGCTCCCAGAGAATTTCCTCAAGGTCTATATTGTGGTAATGGAACTTCAGTTGACTTTTCTTTACCCAACTATATGTTTAGATGATATATTTCCTATGTATAAATGTTTTGACCAAATTTCAATTTTCAAAATGGAAGATAATGTGATAAAAATGAAACATACATCCTCTGGGTCTACAAAGTCACACCACTCTTCGTCTAATGAATGATTAATCCATTCGATGATAACATGATCTTTTTTTACCCGATTTAATGTAAGAATTGATTCAACAGTGGGATATATGGGAATTTATATCTCTCAAATGATTTTCCTCACCTCATTTGCATTATCCTTAAAAATAATGTCAAAAGAAGCTCTCAAATTCACTACTCCTATAATATGTTGCCCTTCAAAATGATCCATCCACATGGTCTCAACATCACAATACAAAATCTTCCATGTTTGAATGGCCTCTGTCAATATTAATTCAGAATTTAGGTTATAGGATTTTGAAGAGGATCTCACAATATTGAACATAATTTTGTTCCCAATACCCACAGTCATAGATGAGAGATTAGAAAATGGAACATTACATTCTTCATAATTATGTCAATTTCATTGCCTCGATGTGATTACAGTTGGGATTGATGGAGTGGCTCTTTTAATTAAGTTAGAAGGATTATATCTAGCACAAGGTCTCTTCGATGATTTTGGAGAATCATTACCTCTAGCCTCTGATTCTTTCATGTCATCCCCTGATGATGAATAACTATCTTCTAAACAATGTGGTTCCCCCCTACTACTTCTCTTCAACCCAACCGTAGGAACAACATGATTGAATTCCCCTTTAGGGTAAGATGCAACCCAGTTATTGGTGTACCAGAGAATGAATCTTCTTAATGCATCACAGATAGTTAAATTAAATACTTTCCTAGTCTTCTACGTAGATTTCAACAACTATAGTTGTCGGGAAAACATTGGGTGTAGCTCAAATTTTCATGCACATGAGGTGAAATAGTATTCTGTTTTAGACATTTGAATTGATGAAAAAATCTATAAGGAGCAAAGGACTGACATTGGATTTCACCTTGAATTATGATGGCCAATACACATTCTCTGAATGCTAGAATATATGCACTCAGTTCCAAACTAGCAATCTCATCATCAGTAAATCACCTCGTAGGTGGATTCCCATAAGGATAAAAATGGAATTCATTATTCAAGCTCAATCTGGCTTTGATGTCGTATGAATTCAAGGATAATGGTGAAATACTAGAAAAATCCTGAATAGATGTTCGAAAAGAACATTCAAAAACCTATAGTCTACTTTTATAGCATAAGTGTAGATGTGAGTAGTGATTCATCCCCACAACACTTAGAATGGTCCCTATTTTCTAAAGGGATACTTCCCATTGTAAATATTCATCAAAAACCTATGAATCATTGACAAAATAGGAGTAGCCAACCCGACCATCCTTTTCTCTGTTAGCTTAACCACAATAACAATGGTTCCTAGCCTCACGCCTCCATTGGAGTCTTGGACTAGTAATAAATACACACTGTTCCATTAGACATGAGACCTTCCTGAAATGTCATTGCAAGAATTTTTGGGTTGACATCATATCCCCATTTATCAAATTGTCCTTTCTCCAATGTTGGTGAAAGGTGTCATGAGTACCTATCATCTCCACCATTGGATAGCATGTCAGATAAGTTTATGTAAGACACTTAACCTTCTTCGATATAAAAAATATTTCCATATATTCCTCTGAATGAATATCTCTCATGAAGTGATACTTAATGGTGGTTGTGTTTTTGAGTTTGATAAATATTTTCATTAAATCACGACTCATGGCTCCTTTCATCTCAGAGATATTACATGTTATATTGGGGGAAATAAACTAATCATACATGTCTCTAAGTATTTGAGCTCCAAAAATCTTATAAACATCCCACAAGCTGATGCCTACCTCTCCATGTGTTAAATATAAGGAATTAGTCTCGAACTCCATCAACAAAAAAATTCCTACACGAAATCATCATTCTTGTACCCATAAGATTTTCAAACACATATAGACTTATAAATCCCAACACCATTCAATCCATCTATAATTTCATCACAGGTTTTATGAAACCATTATGCCCACATCCATGCAAGTTTACACCTCATACTGGGTGAAAGTCCCAACTTTTCTTCCAACCCTTAGACTGATCTGTTTGAGAATCCCGAAAGATGGATGAATGATAGTGTGGTTGTAGCTCAGGTGTGTGTGCCATAAAATATAGAGCACATTGTCTATGGTGCATGATTTAAGCTTTCTATATTGTCCCAAAACTAGAAAATGATCCCTCAGTAGAATCTTTGGCCGTTGAAAAGTAGGTATAACCTTAAAACCAATAATGTGGGACATAAAACATTGGATTTAGAGCATTAATATTTTACAAATAACTATATAGCTATATAAAGGTAGGTAGGTGCTTTGGAGAAATTTGAAATGATACTTATTTAAATATTTTTCTATGTCTAGATGGGTGGAGTAGCAAACTTCCAAGTAATCATAACCAACGAAATTCATCATGTCATCAATCATCTTGCCGACAAGCTCATCATATGATCCAATTATTTTGGGAGCCATTTGAACCTGCAGAAAAGATAGTAATTATCTATTAATGTCTGCTCATTTTTGGTGTTTAAATGAAATGGTAATGGAATTAAGGTTCACATGCTTAAAATTGACTCCAAAGTATAAGTCGACTTGTAAGTATGGTGCCCCACTTATAGAGCGCAACTAAAAAACATATAGAAGAAACGCAGCCAAACCGCAGTGTCTAAGAAGACATGCACGCTGAGAGTTGAAATTTTGGAAGTCTCATAGCTTTTCGCAGAAGTGATGCCTTTATATATAAGCAAAACATGTTACTATTCATGCCTTCTTTCTGCATGCTACAAACTTGTGTGACCAATTTCTAAAACGCATGTAACACTTCTTCAACCTGGTACTCTTTTCTTAATCATTTATTACTTTAACTCAGTATAGGATCCTCTCTTCATTTTTAGATCCAATTTGGAGGGGGGGGGGGCTATTTTGGACACTTCATTCCAAAAATGTTTCTAAAAATAACAAAGGGAATCCCCTTAAAACGAAAAGGGGGAAATACAAGATGTAAATCAAGATTTTCAAAGGCATGAATTTTGGATATCTCTAGTCTATCCAAATCACTATTTTTGCACAAGTATATTTGGGTGCCCTCATCTGGTAAGAATACACTTGCATCCCACAAATATAGAAGACAACCTACTTGTGTGCCAAAATTCGTTTCACCCAAGGTCCCATATTTTATTATAAATAGACCCTTGGGGCCCTCATTTGTATAGATGAATTTCCCTGAAGCCCAATTTTTGCTCTGGTCACCCTAGTACTTCGCCCCAGTCTTCTGAAACCTTTAAGGTAGTTCAAAACACCTGGAGGGGAGGATTTAATGGAGGATATCTGGACTAAATCCCTTTTAGTGTTTGAAAACCATAACACTTGCATGGCCAAAGCACCTAACCTCCCCAAATTATAAATACTTACGCGATGACTATTCCGTTCATAAGAACTTGAGCACCCCACCTATAGGACCTCCTGTGATAACTTTTTTAAGGATTTCGCCAGGTCTCGCCCATGTATTAACAGAAGATTTGTTCGTCACTAATGTGAAAATCAGGTCACCCAAGCATACTTCACACCCATACTTGATGGCCCTTCCCTATTTGGGTGCCCCTATTTGATTAACTTACTCTCTTCTATATACGAGCCAAAAAGTCTTCCGCAATTCCATTGATGGAAAGGATTCTACTTCCTGGGATAACATGTATAAGAGGGATTCTGTTGAGACCTCCATCAAAACCTCTTGAATAATCAATCCTTTGTGAAAGGTACATCGTTGTGTCTCCTATTTGGGTTGGTATTTCCATAGTCAGAGGATTCACACATTTGTTTTATAAGGGAGTTAGGATTCATGGAATGTCTATGGGTTTGTATATCAATAGTCACATGGAACTTTCTCCCATAAACATTGATGGGATGTTCTCAGTTTGGAAGAGGGTTTGGGTCCTGACGTCGCCCTTCTCAAATAGACGACATGGAAACTTAGGTCTCTGATAGGGAAGTTAAGGTTCACACATGATTTTCTGCACAAGTATAAGAGAATTTTCCCACCTATACTGGGATCAATTTTAGGATATCCATCCTATTGTAAGCACCTAACCTTCATCCCTTATTCCCTTCATTGGAACCTTGTCCAATGTGAAGAGAAAATAGGGAAGGCTTGTATACTAGACCTCTTCCCTCGTCTCCTCACCCTCTTCCACGGTCAAAATGCCCACTTCCAAAAGTAGAGGAGGAACAATTTTAAAGGGTGAATGATTTTTTAGAATCGT
Source organism: Viscum album (assembly GCA_963277665.1). Lineage (NCBI taxonomy): Eukaryota > Viridiplantae > Streptophyta > Magnoliopsida > Santalales > Viscaceae > Viscum > Viscum album. Next base: position 1,245,821,060 of record OY728138.1, read on the forward strand.
TGAAATCCTATTATTTCTCACACTAAGCATGAATCATAAGGGATTAGATATTTGTCATGGTCTCAACATTTTCCCAACTGATGGAACTACGAGATCTCTGATTTCTATTCAAACAAGGATACGTAGCAAGCCATTTTAGGGATGAGCTCACTGGATATCCTATTTAGGTATCCAATCTTATTTTCTCTAATATGGGTGTCATCCATAGGAATAAGCCACAAATTTAGTCCCCTAAATCATTAAGTATTCCTTTTCAAGAAGTAATCCCAAATTCATTTCCCTTATAGGACTATACTCTACTACGAGACCTAATCAAACTATGTGGGCTTTGATACACATCAAAATGGAATATGTAGGAAGCCTCCTTTGGGTTCAAACCCAATACACTAAATCAACCATATTGTCCTTGGGCCGTATTCCCAATAGTTTCTGATTCTACATGGAAACCCATATTCTTTCCATGATCATTTGGATGCTTTAGTATAAGTCCCACACTATGTTTTGAGTAAACACCTTCATCTTAGACGTCCATACCACATGACATAAAACTGTACAGATTGGTCCTTATAAAATGAGCTTAAAATGTATGATCTGTCTCATTCCGTGGGCCCAAACTATAAGGGTTCTGATACATTTTTCATGGATACATAGGTAGCCCTTTTTATTGGAATGATCCCAAAATCATACCAATCTTTTCTCTCACTAGATGAAAATAAATTCTAGAGTGCCCCACTGAGTGGATTAAAAACCAGTATCATCACTATGATGATTAAAAGAATCTCTAACCAGTTTATTAGAGGATACAATTAATGGAAAACCTATAATACATATGGATATTTACATTAATAAAGAAAAATGAATGCCTAATGATTATTCTAAATTCTACACATGTTAATAAGTGATTTAAAATTCCAAGTTAAACATATGATATGTATAGTGAATTAATAAAGATTCATGAATATATATGAAATTTACAAAGATAGTCCTTGAGTAGACAATAATTCTACCAAAAGGGTGTGATGAGTCTGACCTCCCATCCTCTGAACCAATGTACGTTCCTAAGAGTCATGAAGTTCAAACTTGATGAACACCTGCCATTGGAGAGCATGTCCCCTTTGGATAAAGAATTGTTGGATGTTTCCTGTTCCATAAATAAATCCCATAGAAACTGCCTGCAATCATCGATTCATAAAAAAAGAATACACGTTTCAAGGACCAACAGAACATTGTGTTTTTGAATAAATATTATTCTTATTTCACAGTAATTATTATTGATATCATTAAGTAAAACCTGGATTCATGTACAAAACCATCAAACAAAAATAGGGATCGAAAATATTGTATTTGTCACAAGAATAATCATTTTAATGTAGAAATTTTTTAAGAAATAGATAATTTAAAATTAAAAAGTAATGATAAATACATTGATGTTTTATAATATTTTTCTGAAATATATATATAATAAATCAATATTTATTATACATTATATTTTATCATGTATTAAGAAACCGATGTCTTGTGGTTTGGGGTTTAGGTTACAACCATATTTCCTTTCACAATTGTCTTTGACTGATTTTCATGAAGTAAAATTATATAGATATAATCCTTTAAATAACATATATTTTCATACAGTATTGTTATTTCTAGATGAATTCATCACTAACCCATTTACCCCTTATGTTCTTAAAATTGTTTATATTTTTATAAAAAACATAGACCATATTTATTTTTTGGTCAGAATATTTTATTTCATAAGAATACTGTTAAAAATTGTTTAATATTGTTTATAAAAATATGCTACATGTCCTAAAAATTGTGACTTCCCAAACAATGATTTTATTTATAAGTGTTTAGATGGAATCATTCTGTAGTTTTTTTGAATGAGTTATTTGGAGTTTTGAAAATAGTGTGAATGGAATTGATTCTTCTAACATACACCAAAATAAAATATCACGTCCCTATCACGATTTTTCATGGATTTTATGCTTAGATTAAAATTTATCTACTATAATTTAATGAAAAATTATATTATCAATAATATCTAATTTTTAATTAAATTTCTTTCAAATCAAAAGTATATTTTCATTATTATTCAAATTAAGGTTAAAATGACAATTCAAATGAATTTTTTCACTACATATTCATCTCTTAAGGATTATAATTAATTAAATAGGATATAAAATAATGTTATACTTCACATTATCTCCACGAATGAAATATATGGATTATTATTTGTGGTTGAATATATGAAACTATATAAATTCCATTAAATTAATTAAGTTATGATGACGCCTTAATGAAACATCTTCTTATTCTATAGTGTTAGCTATGACGAATTAATGAAATGTGAATGAAACAAATATTCTTTAGATACGTTACGATATGATGTTATGATTATATTATGAATTTTATATTTTCATATATAATATATATGGACTATTTCTATTATGTTATTTGTTAGTAAAAAATTATATATTCCTCTAATTAGTTTGATAAATATGAATATCGTATGAGATACTACATTACAAAATAGAAAGTGAACCTACATTTGAAAGGGACTATAGACACTGTGATAATATTTGGAGGAAACCATGTTTAATGAAACGATTTAATATGGATTTAACCCAATTAATTATGATGAAATTAGAAATAAGTGATGAATAATGAATCATTTTATATGGTTGTGTGTATAAAATAATTATTTCTCTATGTATATGTTCTCATATATCATGTACGAATTTTAATGATTCCTCATATTTATAAACTAATCTTTAAATTTTCGAAAAGGAATGTATCATGGTGTATCACCCCAAGATTTCATAGTAACATATTTTCTTTAATGTTATTCAATAGCTTTTTCTACACGCAACACCAAGTTCGAGCACACCATGACCTACCAAAATAACTATTTAAAAGGCGACTATGAATAGTTTTAAATGAATGATGAATTTTATATACTCCATATAATTTTAGAATCTATATTATGTGTTTCTTAGACATAATATAAGAACAAATTCATTTTATCCGATAAAAGAAGTATTTTTCCCAAAAAATTCAATTTTACAACCATCTAATGGAAAACCCTTTTTTAAACCAATATTTTACACCTTTATATATTCAATTTAATGAAATTAAATTCTTCATTAGAATCATGACTTAAAAATTTATTTTGAATAAATTTTTGGTACTTTTCTGATAACTTTTATATTTTGATGAATTTTGAAAAATAATATGTTTTAATTGAAAAAAACATTTTTAATCGATATAATTTATAGCATTAGATTATGAAATTTAATGGTTTTTTAAATATAATTATATTATATATTTCTTCATTTAATAAAATTTAGGTCATTATAAGTAATTTCACATTGAAATTTGACATAAACATGTGTCAATCATTTGATAGTTTGTACTTTTTAAAAACACCTTTTTTGGTTTTGACAGTAAGAATTAATTTAAAATTTATTAATTAAACATAAATTGTTTGAATTTGGAAAAATATATTTAATTTTTGAATTCAAAATATCAAAATTATCATAGTGTGAATTTTTGGTATTTTTCTCAAATCATTCAATTCCTGATGAATAGTGAAAATACGGCGTTATAGTTTAAAAGAGGCAGTTTATTTAAATAATTTTTTATTTTATTTAAATTTATTTCTAGTAAAAATAGACATATAATACCTATATAAATTTTATATAATTCATTAGAGTCATTTTATAATAAAATTAGATGAATAAAATTTTAATGAACATTTTACGGCCTTTTACCCACCTTCTAGGAGAATTTACAAATTTGTATAAAATTTACTTTTACTAATTCTGTGAGTAGAATTTAAAAAATCAAAGAGACATGGTAGACATCATTATGTAAAATTTGGTTTAATGAGATTAAAATAATATTTTGTGAATAGTAACTTGTGATTTTTATTTACCACTTTTAAAAGTAAATAGGGTAATTAAGGGTAAAATGATATTATAATTACCCTAAAACATGTCCTAATTCTATTGGATAAGAGTAATTGGTTCCAAAACAACCTTAGGAAAAAAATATGATCCTCCTTGGTCCACTTTGATTAGATTAGGATATTTATTTTTATTTTATTTAATAAAGAGTTAAAAGAGTTAAATTCAAAATTTAATTACTGGACCATTTTTAATATAGGGTTATACATAAGATAAATTGGACTATAAATATTCATTGAAATGGTACAAATATTTCCAAAATCATTTTATATTATTTATTATTTATATTCTTTAAATAATTAAATTTATTTATTACACAATGATGATGCAGTAATTACCCTCATTATGAAATTAGTTATTACATGTGATTATTCAACTAGTAGAATATCCATGTCCATGTTTATATATTGATGTTTGATTTATTTTTTCCATATTATTTTCAATATCATGTTTAAAAAGGATTTTTCTTTTATTACACAACTTGTATCCAATGTTTATAGCTTTTTTTAAATTATTTATCCTTACTGATCATCTGAGATCTCCCATTGTAATGTTTTATTTTCCAAGGATGCGAAGAAGTGTATTTTTACTGACCTAAATGGATAGTATAAGGGATATGAATGTGGTAAAAAGAGATAATGTTTTTGATGTTTTTTAATTTTATAATTTAATGGAATTTTCATATGTGTATTAAATTATCCCAGACTACTAAACTGATCAGTCCTTCGGGAAACAATTCGTTGTAAACATACCAATGTATTAAAATAATTCCCTACCTCTTGGTAACAAGGATCGGGGCGTTACAGTTAGTATTAGTGAATGTTTAGTACAATACCTATAAGCTATATTTTGAAGAAATCTATGATTTGGAAACACTGCCCTAAGATTGACATTGAGGATTAGTATAGAGGAACATCCATGATTTTTGGTAATATAAATATAATGTTGATTTTCCAAGAAATACATCCATGTCTGGATACGTGTAGCTAGAGGCAGCTCTAACATAAATATACCTAGGTGTGAAAACACATACAAGGAGTTTTGGGCTTGACCTGGGGTATCCTGGTACATGACAACTAGCCTTTCTGCACTCTTGGTTATGACACTCTCAGGGGATATGCTTATGATAATTCACATTTTCATTATAAAATGATTTGAAGGATTTTAATATAAGATGAGAATAAATAACATTGATTAATATTAAGGAATTTAAGAATGAAAATAAGTTTTTAGGATATGCCCTAAAAGTTCTTATGTACCACACTATTATATCCTGTGTTAGTCAGTAGATGGATTCCAAGGAAGTCATAGTAACATTGAACATGATGTACAAGGTGGGCACATTGGTGGAAATGAGAAATGAAATAGAATATTGATAGGTAAATTTTAATGGAAAACCCTTTTTAAAACCAATATTTGAAACATTTATATTTTAAATTTAATAAAATTAAATTCTTCTTTAGAATTGGGACATAAAAATGTTTTCTGAAATGTTTTTGGGTACTTTTCTAATATCTTTTATATTTTCATGAATACAAATAAATAATAAATATTAATTTAAGACAAATTTTTTAATTGAAATAATTTGTAGGGTCATATTAGGCATTTGAATGATTTATAAGTTTAATAATATAATATTTTTATCATTTAATACAATTTAGGTCATTATAAGTAATTTTACATTTAAATTGGACATAAACATGTGTTTATCTTTTCGTTGTTTTTACTTTGTAAAAACTTAATTTTCGGTTTCGACAAATGGAATTAAATTTAAATTAATTAATGAAACTTATATGTTTTTAATTTATTAAAATGGAATTCATTTCTGAATTTGGAATATTAGAATTAGCTTAGGGTGAATTTTTGGTAAATTTATGAAAGCATTCAATTTTTTATGAATAGTGAAAAACACAATGTTATAGTTTAAAACTGACGTTTTATTTCAATAATTATTTAATTTATTTTAATTTATTTTAAGTCAAAATTCTTATATAATACCTATATAAAATCAATTTAATTCATTAGTATCATTTTCTAGTAAAATTAGATGTATAAAATTTTATTGAACTTTTTACCGTCTTTTACCCACCTTCTGTTGCATTTGAAAATTTTCATAAAACATAATTTTACCCCTTATATGAGTTGAATTTCAAAAATATGAGAGACACAATTGAAAGCAGTAAGTAATATTTGGTTTAATAAGATGAAAAAAAAATTGGTGAATAGTTTTTTTAATTTTATTTACCATTGTTAAAAGAATGTAGGGTAATTAAGTGTAAAAATGATATTATAATTACCCTAACACTTGTCCTAAATCTATTGGATAAGTGTAATTCGACCAAAATAAACCTTAGGTGTAAAATATGACCCTTTTTTGTCCATTTAGATCAGATTAGGACATTTATTATTATTTTATTAAATTAATAGTTAAAAGAGTTAAATTCGAAGTTTCATAACTAAATAATTTTTAAAATAGAGTTATACATAAGATAAATTAGACTAAAAATATTCATTACAAAGCTAAAAATATTTCCAACATCATGGTATTTTATTTATAATTTTTATAAATTAAATAATTAAATTTATTTATGAATCAATTATGATGTTCTAATTAAACTCATTATGGAATTAGTTATTACATGTGATTATTAGACTAGTAGAATATCAATGTTCATGTTTATATGGTGATGTGTGATTTATTATTTCCATATTATGTTCAATATTATGTTCATAAAGGCTCTTGTTTTTAGTACCCAATGTTCCTTCAATGTTTATAGCTTATTCTAAATTATTTACCATTACTGACCATCTGATCTCACCCATTTCTTATGTTTTATTTTCCTATGATCAGAAAAAGTGTATTATAACTAACTTATAGGTATTGTCTAAGGGATATGAATGTGTTAAATGGAGACAATGTTGTAGTTTCTTTTTTCATTTTATAATTTAATGTATTGTATATGTATGTAATCTATTTTCCAAGACTGCTAAACTAATCGGTCCTTCGGGACATGACTCTTTATAATCATGCCAATGTAATAAAATAATGCACCAGCTCTGGGTAACTAGGGTCTAGGATTTACACGTGATTTATAATTAATGTTCCCCAATTTATTGAATATACTAATTATATGCAATGATCTTTATCAAATACAATAATTGTTAACTTATAATAAGTTGTGAACATTGATTGATATATCTTATATTTACCCTCATATAGAATAAAAGGCTTACATTTCTTAAAATTCACCTTCAATGGTTATGATGAATGTTATTAGGTAGGGTATATATAATAAGTGGACAATTTGAGTTGAACCATGTGAGAGATGTTGAAGATATTTAAAGGAAAACAATTTTTATGTAGGTAAAATCCAAAGTATATATGCCATTAATATTGAAGGGGATTATTTATAGTGAAATTTATTAAATATTAATTTATATTTATACATAATATGTATTGAAAATGATTATGTAAAATAAGTTTGAATCAAATATTTGTTTATATTTTTTAAAGCTTATTATTGGAGAAAATTTTTGAAACACTATGGTCAATGTCTAAGAATATGATAATGTCCTAAGTATTTTTTTAATGTATATATTAAGTGTCTTTACAACATAAAAAACACTTTCTAAATTCTGTAATATAGAATATGATTTCAAGAAGTTTCCCTAGGGGTAACTATATTGAAAGGGGATGATTATTTTTAAGTCAATCAGCACCAGTTCATGATTAGTGGGCCTATAATTTAACATTGGATATATAATCATGAGGGATATGGTTTTGTTAATTAAAATTTTCATTATAAACCATTATAAAGGATTTTAATTGATTATGAGCTATAATAAAGAAGTAAAACCCTAATGTTTTATATATTGAGAAGATATATTCATTAATTGAACATCCTAATAATGGTTATTAATTAATACATGATTATTAATCATGATTACTGTTTCATAGACTATTTTTTTCATAGTCCATTGTTTTAAAAATAATTATTTATTTAAATTCAAAATGTCATGAGAAATGAAATGGTTATCCTCTAGAGAATTGAAATGAAATCAGATTATGGAATGATGAATTTTTTTCACATACCTACCCAAATATCTCTATATTTGAATAGTAATATAAATTATTGAGATCAAACAACTGGTTAATTAAATGGACTACTTAGTAATTAGTAATTTATATATACATGTATTATTTTCATCAGTAGTTAATTTGATCGACTAATTACTATGCAATGGATCAATTCAACTGAAATTATATTTTTCCCTCCAATTATCCAAACTTGAGAAAATTTTCAAATTACTATATCAATTGCTAGGTTAAATAGATAATTGGAATACCCTGGTAAATATTATGAGGCAATAGTTGTAAATTGAATCATTGAAAAATGAATTGTTTATGAAGGAATGTTTAATTATGATTTTTTTTCGAAATAATTTAATGAAATTGAAATGGAATACCTATAACTAAATAATAATGTTGAAAAGAACATTGATACCTATGAGGAAAATTTCAACTATCATAAAAGTTATGAGTCCTCTATGTTTATCGATCCTGAATGTAATGTTATGATATTTTTTTTTCTACAGAACTATCTGATATGATTTTTATATTAGATAATTTGGAATCTTAGAATAAATAATTTGATTTCCTCATGATATGGAAATATAAATTGTAGAATCAAAATTAACTAATAGTTATTTGGTTTAAAAGTGAAATATCAATTTTTATGAAAATATAATAATAAAACCCTTTAGGAAGTAAAATTAATCATTTAATATGATAAATTTTTAGAAAGAAGAGTAAAAAAATTACATATAGTGTATGATAAATTTTTATGGTTTTAAAAAAAGATATTTATAAATAAAATTTTAACATGTTTTAAAGATCCAGTTAAATAAATTAATATTTTAAAATCACAACTAAATGTCCCACGAATATTCTAGTTAAAATATTATAAGGAGGATGAAATTTCCCCAATCAGTAGAAAAGTCCATGTTTTGTGAATTATAATAAATGTAAAAAACAACCAAATACATGATATCTTGGTAATGATCATGCAATAACTATAAGTAAATTGGTATACACAAATGTAGTATATAAATGAACACTTACTATCCATGCTATGAATATTTTTTTTTAGATATAGTAATTCATTAACATCTAAATAATTTTATATGTCTCTCACATAACCCCCTAAATTATTACCTATTTATTTTTAAGTATAAATCTAAATTGTATGATGAAGAATATAAATTATATATCTCATATTTGATAAAAGTGTGTAAGAATATGAATATTTAAAATCTTGTGAAAATCCTACTAGATGTATTTTAATTTATTTTAGTAATGGATTGAATATATATATATATATCATTTAAATTGACATGGAAGTGAATTCGGGATACATATAATGAATCATCCTATTATCAAATTTTTGTTTGTGGACAATTATGAATATTCAAGGGATGTTTTATTCCATTACATTGGTCTTATTATCTATTTAAAGGGGTATAATTGTATCAAATGGTTTTTGAGAAAATAATGATTATAGATATGTAAATTTTTTAATATTTTTATAATGTGTTTCGTAATAAAATTAAAATTATTTCCATTATATTTAATGTTGAGTATTCTATAGAACTAAAAAATGTTCCACACCTATTTCGAAGACTGCATAAATAATGTTTCTGATTGAATTGTTGTAATTGAATAATTTTATACCAAATATTACTGAGAAATTATTGGTATTATCTTTTTTGTCACCATGAGATCTATGAGATCTTATCATAAATAATATTTTGGGAATATGTGAATTTTTATTTATTTTAGATAATATAATCTGATCATTATAAATAACTCGTATAAACTTCCACACATCAGTGATCTATTTCATCAATTACCAGGATCTCAATATATCATCATGATTGATCATTTATCTATATATCATCCTATAAGGGTTAAAATGAAGGATATAGAGAAAGAGAAAATTTCCTCTTAGATGTGTTTTTTTCTAATATACATTGACTCAGTTTCAAAGAAGAGTACTCCAACTATCATTAGGGATTTCATTAATACAGTCTTTACTAATTACCTCAGTTAGTTTTTAGAATTCATCATAGTTGAAAACCATATATATTAAAATAAAAAAAAAGAACACAAATAATATTGTAATATTGTTTTAATTCCTGGAGGAATGATAATTTCTTTCCATATTCAATAAGTATAAATTCTAGATTAAAAAATATCATTACATGGTTGTGAAATCCATTGTGAGGAAATATTGGTGGATCATTGAAATAAGGATATTAGTGAGAAATGAAGAAGAAAAACAATAATATCATATATATAACATTTTCTTAGGTTATATATATATTATCAATCCATTGTGGGTGATTTATCTTGAAACCCGATTATAATAACTATGTTTATAAAGAATGGATCTAATTTTCATTGGATATATGAAAGTGAGGAAAATTAAAATGAAATGAAAATAATTTTTGTAAGTACACAATTCATTACACAACTATGTAATGTAATAGTATATATACGATAAGTAGCTATGTATCTATAAATTAATTTTTATTTATACTCATGTAAAATTATATATTGATTGATTATTCCTCGCACCAATTTAAAATCGATTATAAATATCAAATGAATCGTGATTGGGAGTTGATAGTAGTAAAGTTCACATTAAAAAATATATGAATTATCGTTATATTGAACGGTGATCTATATATAATTACTATAAACCATTAAAGAATGTAGTTTTGTATACCTTTCTGAATATGTTCAATTGGAGATGGATGGAGTTGATTAAAAATGATGACAGCTCAATACACTACAATGTTGGGAAGGGGAAGAAGTAATGTCATAAATACCTTGATAGATTAAAAAATTAATGATTGAATGAGATCTAATATTTATTGAAACCAAAATTAATGTTCATGATATCGTAAATAATGGTGAATAATTATTTCTTTCTAATAGATTATTTAAACAACCATCTATTTGAGGATGATATAAGAATAAAATTAAGATGTGGAACTACACAATAAGGGGAAATATGGCTCTATATTCAACAATTATAGTGATATATTGATAAGGTTAAATAATAAATTTTTCATCCCATCAATAATATAAATGATGAAGGATCACAATTATGATTCTCATATTATATCATTCTCACTTTATCCGTGATGTATAATGATTTATAATGATATTAATGATCACTATTGGTAGGATAATGTGAAAAGGGATATTTGTTGAGAATGTATCTATATTATTTTTATGATATAAGAATAATGATGAGATAATGAATTGTATGTGGATTTTATAACCATTAATCATACTAAAATTTAAATTGGAGAATAGTAACTTGTATTTCATTTTTGGACTACTCATAAAACTATAGGGAATAATGATATATTAGTTTTAGTCGATAGCATGGGGAAGTTAGTGTATTTCATTACCATTATTGATTGTATATCTCTTGATTATAATATTATGTTATCCTTTATGGATTTGGTAATGTTTTATAGAGTATTATATTCCATTTTACATGATTGGATTTGATGTTTACCTTGAAAATATGGATATGCCTTTAGCATTATTTGTTCAAAGATTTTTATTTAAAACATTCATATCATCCCCACTTAGATGGTTATATTGAGAGGAATATTTTAACACTATAAATTTTTTTTATAGATTACTGTATGGATTTCAATGGTTGTTGGGGTCAAAAAATATATTTGTTATAATTTTATTACACAAATAACATTAACACATGAATTAGATAAATCCTTACTAGTGAAGTTATGGAAATAAGTCATGGAACCCATCACGTTAGGTTATATATATGTAAATAATAATACTTCCACCTATATTAGATAATGAAATGGTAGAGGATGTTTGAGATATTTAGCAGTATATTATAAAAGTTAAGTGTTGATCAAATAGTTATGCCGACAATCATCTCTGATCAATATTTTACAAGTTTGGAGGAAATAAAATACTAAAAATATCACCATGAAATATTGTAATGAGATTTTTGTAATAAAATAAATGTGTACCTAGATATTCTTTCCCCTTTCATATTTTTTGTTATTATCACGATATTTTATTTTCTATTAGAACTTTCTTAAAATTTCAATCATGTTTACGATGATATCTATTTATTTCTCATAATGAGTTACCTACCTAATTAATCACATACAATAAACTCATAATTGAACCCATTAGAGCGTGATCTATCCCCTAAGGAAACAGTTATGGATGTTATACATTAGTTATTTAAATTATGGACAAATATCACCACCCAAATTGAAAACATATTTTGGAGATACCATAAATTTTAGGAAGCATTGTGGAAACGTGAAGATGTGATGAGGATGAAGTTTCCATAGTTTTTAGTAGCAGTCTGATGAAAATCCTTGGGTGAATTTAGTATAATGGGATTTAATGTAAACACCCTAATTTTTTAATGATATATTCCAATTTAATCAATTAAAAATGATTAGTATCAGTCATTTTCATGAAATAATGAATTTGAGAAAACAATGATATATTATTAAAATATAAATATTGTATACGGTAGTTATCTCCAAGACTTAGTTATTAAGGGTATGTATAAAAAAATGAATTGAGGAAAATTATTATTTATATAACAATTAGATGAATTAATTTATTCTATTTTTATATACTTTGAAATAAAATCATGTTCTGTTAAAAAAGATATTCTTTTTCTGAAAAACTAATATTATAAACAAATTTTTTTTTATTTTAATAAATTTTATTAATCTCTTTAATGTATAATTTTAATTATCTTATTATATAACTTGTTCAAGAAAAAAATTTTAATAGTCTTGTAATAGTGGTTACATGGAATAGAATGAGATTAAACATACATTTCTTCTTAAAATTTAATTATTATAATTTTTTTGTTTAATTTAGCAAAAATATTTTATGATGATTTATACCACTTAAAAAAATTTCTATTAAATATATTAAATATTTATATAAACAATGAATAGTATAATTTAATATATTCCACAAAATTAATTCATTATGAAATAAAAAAAATTAAAAAAAAATATTCCAATTAAGTTTTATTTTAGTGTAATAGTTGGTAAATATAATAAATAATGAATATAATATCCCAAAACACATGTTAAAATTTCTTTCAATGAATTTATTTATATTTTATCCTTATTATCTTTGATGTTATGGAATTTTGGAACCACAGTAAATGGTTAAGACTCTAATATATTTTAGTACTTTTAAAATGCATATGTATATCCTCTCCATTTTGTATAAAGGGATACCTCCTCTCCACTAATCCAAAATAGTAATGTTTATTCGGGTAAACCAATCCATTCCCTAATACAATTCATACAATCTAACCCATTCATATAATAATTTATTCAATCATAATAATTTATTCTCAATATTGTAGGTGTATGTAAATCGATAATTCTAAACAATGATTAATAACACTTAACTGAGTAATTTAGATTTTATTTCTTATCATACTTCCTTTAAATATATGTCATCTGCATTCATAAATAATTCATCAATTTTCATGAATATAAAAAATATTTAATTTTACATTGCTATAATTAATTTATGGTTATTTTGATGGATTTAATGTTTATATATGATATTTATTCAATAAATTTTCTTTTTTTAAATTTAAATAACCAATAATCGTTTTCAACATTATATCTGTTGGAACTCTATAATATCTCTCATGCATGTATGTGGATTACCACCTTTTCAAAGGGATTTTCTTTTCAATTCCATATTTCATGGTATATATTGAGTCTGTATTTAGATATATATATGATGTTAATTATATAAGAATTATTTTTTAATGGGTAGTAAAAATTTATAATTTGTTTTCATGTTCATCAACAACATAAAACATCACTAATTTGTACAAATGAACAACCACATAGAAGGTGTGACATAATTTATTTTTCATCACAGAATTATATAAATATCTAAAAATTGTATGTATTGAATAAATAAGATACTTATTTCATGATTAAAATCACTGAAATGATTACATTATTTATAAGAGTAAGGACGAAAATCATCAAAATAATAATTTTAGAGAAACTATTCTTGTTTTAATCTAAATAATAATATTATAAAATAATTATTTAAAAATGATAATTATTAATTTTAAATGAATGATTACGAAGTATTTAATTCATTAATATGGAGGTGGAATGTATTTATAATAAGTAAATATTTATTATCTTTGTAATATAAAAATTTATGAAGAATAGACAGACTTGGGGTAAGGGGATTACGTTACAATATCATTTATTCAAGATTCTCAGTGAAAAATTTTAGTTGAGAAGTATTGTAAGGATGATATTCAATAATAAAAATATATTTTATTCTTATCTGGATATATATGGTGCCTTTATATATTGATATAATTTTCACCTCTTTAGTAATTTAAATTATTGATAAAATGTTTTTAAATGAAATGTCTCTTTCATTACTATTTGGTCGAAATAAATTATAATTTATCTATATAATCTTAAAATTTGTATTATGAAATTTCAATGCTAAAATTTAAATAGATTTAAAAATAAATTTTAATTACATGTAAATTTATTAATAAAATTTCACAAAGTAATCTATCCAAAATTTTATGAACAATTCATTTTGATGCTTTATAGATGTGCAAAATGAATGTTTTAAATTGACGAATACATTATAAATAGATTTTACTACCATCATGACTATTAATTTATACTAATAATAAATGATAATTTTTCTATGTTATTTTAAATTTATGTTACATTATAATTTTTATTTGAATTTATAGTTATGATTTAGTTAAAATATAAAAATATATTATCTTGTATTAAATTCATTTTGTGAATAATATTTTAATGATATTTTTAATCATTGTTTACATTATGTAATGATTATAGTACATCATTGGGTAAATGATCATATGTTTTTAAAAAATATCTCTATATGTCTAATGATGATGGTGCGTTAAGGGTGAATCTATGACTGTTTTCATTCCCATGTGTTAATTATGATATAATTATTCCTTAATGAAATAGGTAATTTTTCAATGGTTTAGTCTATGAAGAAATGTTGTAATTTGTATGAATCATTTTCAATTCTAATATGTATGATATGATAATATTATGATTGGTTTATTATATTGTGGGGCATAATTATTTGTTTTTAATTATCTGATTAGAGGTAAAATATTTATATTTCCCTATAATGAGTTTGGTAATGAAAATATATCATGAGATAGTAATGACTAGAATCAGAAGTTAACGTAGTTAAATAAGAGAACATATACACTATGATTGTCTTATAAGTGTACATTGACTAAATAAATGAAGGAATTAGGAGTTTTCCCAATCTACTATAATATTCATTGTAGTGATTTTTTTAAATAAAATATGTTTAAATTAATTAGTGTATTCCACAAGTTTTTTCCTTATGGTTATGACATGTTCTCATTGACGATGATTTATTATTAATGATTCCAGTAACATATAACATATAAAATATTATATAGAATAGACATAGCTAATGATTTTATATTATTGATCTTTGACTCATTGGGTATTATTATACCATGTTATGATCTTGTTATTTTACCATTATACATATCTTATGTTGAATTATGATCATTGACTAAAATATCTTTGTTTATCCTTATTGAGTATAAGTGGTGATATTTTCTTTTGATTCATTTCACATGTTTATGATGAATATTTTTAATCATTGTATGACTATGAAGTGCACTGTGTGAGAAGTAATTTTTTTATATTTTTAGGGAAAATCATGATATTATATTATTAGTATTTTAAAATAATAATAATCAATACCTTTATAGTATTTTGGATTTATTTTTTTGAGATATATTAATGGATCTATTTAAGTATTCCCAGATATATATATGAGATTAATGGGTTTCCTTTACAATATAAACACCAATATAAGACACATTAATTATGATATCAACGTTCATGAAAAAAAATTAGAAAATTGTACTCAAAGGTGATTATAATATAATGAAATATTAACATCATAAATAATTATATTATTTAAATTCTAATGTTATTTATAATCGTGGAATGATGAACATTTGGAGAAGAATGAAAACAGAAATGAAAATTTGAAAAAATTATAACATTATCAATATTAATTAGTACATATATTGAAAATAGATAGTAAAAAATAATATTCAAGTAATGAATAAATAAATTTTAAAAATAAATATGGTAATATTGAATAATTTTATTTAAATAAGTTGTTATAGTTTTTTTATAAGATGTTTGAGGGATAATGTTGATGTCAGATAATTATTTTACGGGTTTCATATAAAAAAATTTATACATTGAGATATATTTTTAATTACAAACCTTGCCTTGCTTCAAATGGTATGTCTAATTACCATTAAATATTTTATATCATGACCATATAATAATTCATGGTTTTTTATTTTATATTTAATATAATATCTGAGAATGGTTTTTGAAGAAAAAATATTTTTAGAAATGTTTACTTTTGTATTATTTTCAAATATGTGTGGCATGTTTTATATTTCATAAAATAATTTTTTTGAAATGGTGCATTCATTACTAAAATTTATTTTAATATGATTTAAATAATTCAATTTATTTATATTTTTGAATTTCATTTAATCCCTTTGATTTTGTTTAATTTTTATTTTTCCATTGCTGTATAGGTTAATATATATAATTTTTTTTCTTGGGATACGGTTAAAATTAACCACTCGTTTCCAAATTTTATATATATATTCATAGTGTATTAATTTCTAATGCCCCTCAAAGTTATTTTATTTTTGGAAATAATCTTGTAATTATTTATCACTAAATGTTTATTTCAAAATGATCCTTTATTGAAGGTATACTTTTTCATCCAATTCCTTTCATATTTGAACACTCCATTTTTAATTTCATTTATTTATGTGTGTTTAAAAAGATTACATATATAGATTATGTTTGGAAAATGTGGAATTTCTCATATAACTATTAATCTCTAAATTTTAGTTTGAGGGGTGTTTAGATAAAATAATATTCCATTTTTTTATTGGGAAAATATTTATAATCGTATACTTTTCATTCAAATATATAAGTTCATCAATGACTATAGAATGTAGGACAAGTATTGAATATTTAAATTTCCAATTCATATGATGAATGATTTGGAAGTAATTATTTACTAGTGGGTCTTGTAATAGCCCCTTTATTTCTCTACAAGTTTCATAAGATAAAATATCGCAAGAATTTATATTTCTATCAACACAGAACATGATATTTCATATGCATAATGCCATAAAATTAAGACCAAGTAGTTTATGATCACAATTTATTGGATTAGGGAGTTAAATTATCAATTAATGATTATGAATAAAATCTATATAGAAATAGATATTTTCATTCATTTGATATTTTAATTTACAAAGATTTCTATGGTTATATTATCCTTCGTGTTTAATTTTATTATCGTATAATGTTTTGTAATCTAATCCGGCCAATATTATTTCGAATAATTTTATGATCACTTATGATCTTTGATTCCTATCACATATGTTTACACTAAAGAAGTGTTTGAGAATACCCCTTATTTTTTTATTTCACTATGTTATGAATAAATGAATTATAAATGAAATGAATAATATAATATATTTAGTAGATAATTACTACGA
The DNA here is from genome assembly GCA_963277665.1 of Viscum album. NCBI lineage: Eukaryota > Viridiplantae > Streptophyta > Magnoliopsida > Santalales > Viscaceae > Viscum > Viscum album. The sequence continues at coordinate 1,245,838,758 of OY728138.1, forward strand.
GAATTTGAAGACTTACTGTGGGTTGTGTAATATATTATATAGTGAGAAAATGTTCATTTGTTGAGAAAATAATAACATTTTATTCTGATTTATATTAATTCTTCCAAGATATAAATAAAAATGATCTACTGAATGTTTTTTTATTATGTGTTTTATGTGTGTAACATATGTGTTGACAATATATATGAATCTATAGTTGTTACATAATGTATTCTATTATTTTTTTCTATACTTGATCATGTAGTACGAGTCTCGGATCTATATTTACAATATATAGTCCCCAAAATGATTATTATGTTGAATAACATTATGTTAATGCAACATCATACAAAAAAAGTGATAAATCTAATTTTGATAAAAATTTACAACATAAGCATAATTATAATAATTTATAAGTATAAAATAAAACAATAACATTAATAAAAGTACATGGTGAATAAATACACTAGTATATAAAAATTCCATGAATAAAAAATATTCATTCCCTTGGTTTTCAATGAATATAATAACACTAAAAATATATATTAAAATGTGGATATGTATGTGATAAATAATAGTCTGGTTGAAATAGATGAACCATTATACACTGAATGTATTTAGAAATGTATTTAAATATTTTGGCTTAATATATGACCATTTTATATTGTTTCTAAACTTAATATCATTAAATATATAGTAATTGGATATATTAATATTATACGTATGGTTATTCAAAATATATTTACTTGATATTAATGAATTATATTATAATATTATTGTTTTATAATTATTTAAAATAAAATAAATCATAATTAATTCATTATAGAAAATTGTAATATTAAATAAAAAATTAATTTTTTTTTATTTTTTTTAAGATAAGTAATATTATAATAAAATAATTTATCTCTATTATAAGGATAAATAATTAAAAAATTTGGAACTTTGATTTATAGTGTGTCCAAAAAAACCCTACATTTTTTATATAACCGAGAATTATTAAACTAAATTATTATCATTTTCATCTCCTTGAAACATATAAACTAAAATGAAAGAAACAATGAAATGTAATAATGTTTAATTTATCACCCTAAATAGGATATTCTGAGTATTGTATAATGATAATGTAGTGATGTACTATAATCACTATAGTGCACAAAAAATTTCACATTCAGAAGGCACTAAGTGTACCTCCTTGTTCAAAACCAACCACTCATTGATTACTCATTTTTCTCTCAATTAATGTATGTAAACTACTCTGAATGAAAAATAATTAGATAATTTGAATCACGTCTAAATTATATCTCACATAAATTGATGTGACATGAAGAAACATTTTTATTTCAAAAAAACCCAAATATACCTTATAAAATTCTCTTCATGAAAAATACATTTTCCATATATAAACGTACGTTCTGAATAATTCCACCATCATGAGTTGGGTAATCTATATAGTTATAGAAATAATTATTATATACACCCATTCATGATCCAAAAACATGTTGTGAAATACAAAGGTCATTTGAGCATCCCATGCTTCATGAATGGATGATGCCTTATGAACACAATCTCCTTAATGAACTCATTCATCCTTATGAACATTATGTCCTTCATATAACCACAATGCTTTATAAACCCCACCTCCATTATGAATTTCTCTTTATGAAACATCTTCCAAATATAAATATATTTTAATGGTGTCGATATCTCTCAACTAAAAATTTAAATATTTTAATAAATAAATTAGTGGTCCTTATTTAGGAAAAGAAGATAACAATATAAATTATCTTTACATTTTTTAAGAACATATTTTCCATGATAACCATGTATAGTCCCTACATATCAAATAACATAAATTTCTATACATGGATGTCCCAAAAACAACATATCTCTCCCTAAATAACACCCTCTTATGATAGTTCCACCTAATCACAATCAATCAATTAAAAATGATGACTTCCAACCGTGAATATGGCATTTGGTTCACAAAAATGCTTTACAAACATGTTATCATTTCCAAAAAATGACCTCCACAAACATCCCATAATGTTTTCACAGATTTTATATATTATTCCCTAGTGGGACATGATCCTCCATTATGGTTATCACACAATTTCTATTTGGTTCTCGACGGTCAATTATATCTTATTAGCTTCAAATCCACTATAAATATTTCAATTAATAAAACTTACCAATGAACTATAACCTTAAAACAACATTGAGATGGATATTTTCCCAATAATCTCTCTTATTGGTCTTGATGGAAACACATACAAACTACTAAAAAACTATTTATTGAAAAAATGAAAATATAATAAATATGAATGACCAAAATCTCTTTTTAAATGAATCATGATATCAAGAAATTATTTCTCAACATTTTCTGTATGGGCCCATGAGTGGAAAATAATTTGAAAAAACATGAATAATAATAAATAATAATAAATGAACCCCTTCATTAACAATTCCACTTGTCTAATTATTATTGAGAAGACCACATTATTAAAATCTTGTAAAAACATCTTACGCCTTGTAACCAAAAATTAGTTTTTTTTGTTATGGATTCATTTATAGATTAACATTTGCATCATCATGGTTATCAAAAAACCATTATTTATATTATCAAAATGATTTTATCATGGAAATTATCTCAAATAATCATGAAAATATCATTAATTATGATGAATACATCTACTCTTTTCCAATGATCACAAATAGAACTACTTTATATTTTTTTCATTGAATATAAAATAAGTTAGAAAAAATGGAAATATATGACATACCATATGTAATGGTGTTTCTAATTCACATTTTTCATGTGAGGGGAGTCATCTATCATCGATGAGCATGCTGATACATTTTAAAACATCATTAGGTAATTCCTTAAGCATTGTGTCTATGACTTACTATTTTGTAAGAACATACTTGAACATTACCATCCCATGATGCACTTTATCCTTTATAAAGTGATATTTGATATTAATTGTCCTCATCATTATGTAATGGAAATTATTTTTTCTTTGATTTATAACCCATTAAAGATCACTATTTTTTAAAAATGGATAACTCACTTAAACTCCCATATAATCAATGTTATGATTTATAAACATTTTTTGTGAGAATTATTATATGGATATAGTATATATAGATTCAACCGTGCATAGAGAAGTGGGATATTGTTCCATATTAAGTTATAAAATTCATAATCTACCATAATAGAATGATCCATCTTACATTGCCTTTTTATCATTCACTAAGTAAGATCAATATGTATCCTTATATCGGAAAAAACACTTATTAAATTGTTTAATTGTATATTAGGAAAAAATTCAATTTTCCATAGATATATAATTTTCACATTTAGAAATTCAACATTTTGTATTTTCTTTTGTATTATATTGATACCATGATTTCAAATATGTGTCAGATAAAATGTCAAGTTGTATACAAATTAAATTTAATGTACTATAATTATTCAGAAAGTATTTTATGTGAAAAAATTGTTGTTTAAATTTTTTAAATAAAGGAGATACTGTTTTTTAATTTATTAAGAATGGGTTTTATGAGTATCAAATGAACATACTATCAACATACCATCTGACAAAGTTAATTCATTTAACTCTCCAAACCATGCTTCGTAAAATTAATTATTATTTTTATTTATTATATATATATATATATATTAAAATTTAAGATAATATTTTTAAAAAAATTTATTATTTGGTTATACACACTCACAGACAATGAATTCAGAAAAAAATTAAGTCGTAATTACATTCTTTTAAATATTACCAATATATAATAAAAATTCCACATAGGCCTCCTTTTTTCTGTGGTTGAGACATTTTCATTCCACTTATATTTTAAATTTGGAATTTAATTTCAATTATCTAGAATAAAATTAAATTTATAATATTAATGATTATATATACATATAAACATTTAATTAAAAATAAAATTGAATAAAAGCATTTATTATTTATATAAATGGTAAAAAATATTAAAAGTATCAGTATGTAATAATGTAATTTCATTATTGAATAATTTATATGATAACTAAAATAATAATCATTAATAATACAATTTACGAATTAGATGTATATTATTTAAAATAAAAAGTATAAATATTAATTTAATAATTTATAACTAGTTTTATTAAAAATTATTAATAATACAATTATTAATTAATAATAATTGTTCATAATATGTTATTATATAAGTGAGTAATTAATAATCAATAATTAAACACATTTCTAATATAATCAATAAGATAAGTAATGATCAGTAAAATTATTAATAAATTTATTTCATTAAATATTATAAAAATTATTTTGATGATAGATCAAAACTAAAAATAATAAAAAATAATTTAATTAATTTAATATTATTTAAAAAATTATTACATATTTTGAAAATTAATAATTCTTTAACTAATAATATTAATTTTTAATTGTTATATAGTGAAATATATTAATAATTTTTTTTTAAATAATTATTATTAATAATAAATTATTCAATTCTATATTATTAATTATATTTTTTAATGATTTTTAATTGTTAATTATTAAATTTTTATTAGTTTTTTTCAATATTAATAATATATTTTTATTTATTATATAAATTATTTTTAAATTATTATTAATTACTCTGAAAGGATTTGTGAAAGAAACAAAAATAATCCACCACTAAAATAAAAATGAGTAAAAAGAAAAAATTTAATGGAATTTTCCAAAGAAAAGTGCATTCCCTCAACTAAAAAAAGTCAAACACATACTCAAATGTCTTAATACAATAAATTTTAGTCGTAATCGACCTAATTGTTTCTTATCTACCACTCAGAATATGGATGAACATTATGAAAAATAAATAAAAATTATTCTATGTCCATTTACTTCTCAATTGTGATTTGTCATTTGATTCATATGATTAATATATAAAATATTCCATTCAACGAAAATTATAATAACATCCACTCTTTTTCTTTTTAGAGGAACAAGACATATCATTTTTTCAACATGGAATCCTTTGAAAAGTTTTTTCCACAATTTAAAACATTATTAGAATAATGGACCCCCTCAAAATTAAAATCTTTTATGTCATATGAAGAAACATGAGAAGAAACAGTAAAATAAAGACAAATAAGAATAACATTAGTGATAAAAAAACATTATGATCTTGGCCATAAAACAACAGATATAACCACTCCGTCCATTTCCAATAGACCTAGCTCATTCGAAGGGGAATGATAATATGTTACACCTCAAATGGAGAGTCTAAATACTTATCTCTACAAGTAATGAATTCTAATCCTTTAGTAGATTTCTTGCCCTGATAACTAGATAATCCTCTATTTTATATTTTAAGATTGTTCTATAGTATTCATAAAGAGGTAATGTTATAGAGGCATACTAGTTAACAAATTTCTCTTTTATTGGGTTATCATCAACTAATGTATAATGATGAAAATAAAAAAAAAGATAGTAACAACATAATATAAAAACATTCCAGTGAGAATTTTTTAAAATAATGTGACTATGGTGAGAGTTAATATTTGAGATAGAAGAATCCCATACCTACTGATCATTAAGTTCCTCAAACCCCTAATGAAATTCTATATCAATACAAGAGGAATCCTTGTGCTATCCACATCAATTTATTATTTATTAATTTCTTTTATTATTTTAAAATGATATTATAAATAAATAATTATATTATATTTTCATATTTTCATATTGATAGCTAATTATATGAAATAAATTATAATTTTTTTTCTTTATGATGTTAATTATATTAATAATATTATTAATTATGAATTTTATTAAAAATTATTAGTAGTATTAATTATTATTTTCCATATTTAACAAATAATTAATAATTATTATTCATAAAATGTTTTTAATATTATTATTATTTATTATATAAATTTTTTAAGAGGGTTCCAATGATTCATTAATCAATCTCAAACATGTAATGGTGACTTGGGTTTAATACTGTGATGAAGCATAATCATAGTGATTAGTACTATACATCATTGGATTTTAATGAAAATGAGAATAATGATGATATTGGATTCATCTTATGATAATTGTGGTAAACATCAGGTGTCTTGGTTTTGGTATTTATAGTACAAATTACAATTAGTCAAAATATAAATATAACATTTTTTTTCTAGTTTGTTATTAAAGAAAAAAAGTTTCTTACTTTGTCAAATATGTTCTAATGGATATGTTCTTCAACTGTTGAAATTCAAACCCACATAAAATTCACCTAAAAATGGGTATCTAGTTTATCATTAAGTAACATGAAAAATTTCCATTGAGTGCATGAACAAAAGTAAAAACTCAGTTATCACGACATATAATCATACAAATTATTCTATATATAAGGAAGATGATATTAAAATCCATTTTAATAAATCATATTATTTTTGTGATGGGAGATTTCATAGATCGGTAATGCAGTTTCCTATATCTTTTCCCAAATAGTGAACTCAAATCTAGGGAATTGAGCTTTGGGTTCATCTATCATAAAGCATGAATTCTGAAATTTCTATATAAGACCGATATATTAATCCTTCATTCATAATTTTGTTTACATTATTATGGATTCAAATTCGTGGTATGATGTGGATATATTACCACTAATTGATCCTTTGAGACATTTCTACTGCAATTATAGTAAAGATTAAAATTTGAAATTTAATCTGGATATCCATGTATGGAAAATTTCGGTGATTATCAATAAATATTGAAGCCTCATCTCCACTTATAAGGACTACTTGTTTTTTTTGTTGATAAGAAGTTTACCCAAACATGTGAATAAAAAAATATCATTTGTAAGATTTGCAGCTACAGTGAAAATGAAATTTGTGAATATAGATGAATCCATTTAATTTTTAATTATATAATGTATATAAATCTAATTTAACATCTAATATTGAATTATTTAATAGATAGTTCTGAATAAAAAATGACAACCCCTTAACCTTCTCTAAACTGAGATATTCTCAGGCAAAGTTGTGATAAATCTCCAAAGTCCGTATTGGATGTAGTGAAAAAAATATTAATTTTTGAATAATAGGGGGGAAATAAGGAATCCAATTTGTGGCATATCTTAGATAAAAGTTATTTTTTTTATAATTCTAAATTGATTGGGGTGTACAAGAATCATATTTATAGGTAATGGTCTTACAACCATTCAACGATCTGTGATGGTAAGGCTGTGATTTATTTAGGGATAACTACTAACCTAAAAATACATTAATGGATTCATGTACATGATACCACATTAATAGAGAGGTCTAGAAAAATGGCCTATTTTATATGGAGAAACATCCCTTGTAAAAATTAGTGACCCCATGAGAGGGATGTTCAAAGAGAAACCTTGTGTTACTATAGTGACACCTTAGAATATACATGATGATGCACCTCATGAATTTTTTTATCTAGATTAAATAACTATGAAAATTGGAATAGTTACTTCAAGGGGATTGATTTCCAGACTTAATCCCATTCATCATATACACCACAAGTTAATGATGACAATATTATCTGAAAAAATATAATATTGATGGTGTATCCACACAAAACATTTATTGTATTCATAGTTATATATATATACTTGAGATTGTAAGGGTCTATGTTTAGGTTATTGAGATAAAAAAATTTAATAATAAATGGTGGATCAATGATACTCTTCTTCTTTTGTTTATACACCATCAAGGATTCATAATTAAATTATTTTGTTTTGATTTTTTTTTTCAAATTTTGACATTCAAAATTATATGGATTTAATTTGGGATGAATGGTTCATTACTGGGGAATATATTCCATCACATGATATTTCTAGAAATCATCTTTTCTCTATTAATGTATCTACTAGGTATTATTATCCAAAATAGTATGTGTATAGAAACAAAATCATTGAATTGTGAAAATTCTAACTTGATTATCCCTGTAAGGATTGTTGAAAAAATTGGAGGAACATATAAGAGCTCTAGAAAAACGTTCATGTCATGACATGACCAACTAGGACTAACCTATATGGTAGTAATAAAATTGTTACACTCCATTAATTTATCTAATTGTCTAGGGGTTTCTAAATTACACTATGTAGGAAAATCAAAAACACGTGAGGCCTTATCCTAAGGAACCTATACAGATGAACACATCTCAATCGCTGAAAAAATTGTTGAAATGTAATAGATAAGTAATATAAAAATGTATAACTATGTCTACAACCAACAAAAATGTTCAAATAATATATAGGGAAGTATTAATAACCAAATACCATCCTACCAAAACAGTAATTGAGTCAAATCCTCAATTATTGAGGATACTACTTTCAAATTGACTCATAGAACCAATAGAATTGTGTTTATCTAATTTATGATACATCTAATCCATGTCATCCTATGACTCTATCATAAGGCCTATATTTTTAATATGTCATGACCATTGTTTGTATATCCCCAGAATTGGTGATTATGAAATACCCAATAGGTTACTATGAAATCACCAAATATAGGGGTACTAATGGATTTTATAATAAAATCATGAATTCCTGTCAAATAATTTGTTACATTACACTAATTACTTAGATGTAATCAATATATAATCCATGCATCCTTGAATGGTCACAAAAATACTGGTAGCCTAGGATTCATATATAGGATTCATGATAACCCTTTTCATGTATAAGTCATTCCATGTTTATGATAATACCTATGAATCTAAATAGAGTTATAATGAGATGTTGCACCCGTTTGACCAAGCTGGAGGAATGCCTAACTTCCATACCCCAGGACCACCTCACATATTCTAGTGGATAGTGATGTGCACTGAGAATTCATAATGTAAAAGGGTGACCTAATCCTAGTGTAACTATACATAGAAACCACAATATCTCCTAGGTATTGTTTAGAGGAATTATAACAGAAGAATATAACATATAGAGTGAACCAAGAATAAAAAATTAATACACAATACCTGGTTATATAAAATTATATATCTATAGTTTAATGTGGAAAAATACATTCCCAATAAGAAATTAAGTTCAAACATGACCACAATTGAAATAGAAAATTAGTTGAAAGGTCTCAAATCCTGATCTCTAAGCATGACCATCATATATGGACTATGCATGTGAGAATCGATAATATCAACCAATTTTACACTAAACTATTCATCATTTTCATAATAAATGAAAGTCTAAGGAATTTCACATTAAGGGTTGAGTATATAAATACTTACAAGGAGACCCCCAATCAACAAAATCATTAATATAGAGATGTTATTGAAGTAGCTAGCTCAACAAAAATAATAAGGGAATCAAAACCCATATATATATATATTTATATATTTGTGTGTGTGTGTTTATTAATAATGTCATAAGAGAGCGATATGATATCCTTATTATAGCCCATTTAATGTAACTGTATATATTTTTAGCTCCAATGGGAAATCATCACTACCCAATTGTTTCATTTATTTCTAAGAATATCATGTGGTGAATCTCCCATCCCCAATGCTATATAACATGAGGTAGAAAATCTCTATTATAGGACCCGTCCCAAGAATTATAAGGTGGTTTCAATCCAAATAAGGTGGATATAGACCTTGTTGTGATAGAGAGATTCCAATCAATATATAGTTATAGGTCCCACACAATAGTTCATGAGGGGGTTCCACTCAATTCACAAAAGATCTGCACAGTAGTACAAAAGGGGGAGCCATGTGGAACATATATAAGTTATATCATTTTCCTAGTGTGGAAAGGGTTTCCAATAAGTTGGTAGAGGACCCATGACCATGCATTTGGGGGGGTTACACATTCTATTTAGATAAAAATAGAGAATATGAACCCTAGTATGATATTTTGATTGGACTATATAAATGGATAACTCATGCAATATTATGATTGTTGTTTCCACTATATAGGTATAAATACAGAACCCTTTTCTCATATAGGGAGTCCATTCATAAACATTCAAGAGGTTTTTGGTACCCAAACCTAGTATATTTGAGGAGTTTACAGATAATAACTCTCTATCTCTCTTTGTTATGATCTTTTATAATTACATCTATCCTCAAGAATTTCTTAAATAATTTTCATGCTCGTAACATTCCTTGAAAAACCATTTAATCCATTACAAATGATACAATCACATAATATGTGTAAATATTTTTTGGATCGGATACTTAGTGGTCAAAATCTATGTTCCAACAATGGAAATTCGAGAGGGAAAATTAACTGAGAAAACAATAGGGTGAACTCTATGGGTCACATGACATATAACCTCTCATTTCCCCTTCGACATGCCTTATCTAGTACATGGATTGGTTTTCCATATATATGTACCCAACCGGTTAGAAAACTATATGAATTGAATTTTCCACCTAGGGTAATCCCCTGTCATCCAATACAATATCAGGTAGTTTAGGGCCTTCTCATTTACCTTGGGCTATGCCCATGTATTTGGGTTATTCCTTGTGTTCCTAGAAATGTGCGGGTACCTAGCCAGGCCTATATAACTCTATGCATGTGTGACATCATCATTAAACCTCATTGGATTGAAAAGTGGTAGAGTTACTACTTGACCTTACCCAAATTCCCCAAGGTTCCAAATGTAGGAAATAAATTCCTAGGGCATCAGTAAAAAGGTGGGGAAATTTTTTACGATAAAAAATAAAATAAAAACATGTATGACATAACAAAAAAATGTTATACGATTCATGAAACATTAGGTGATATCTGAAACATTACATTTAATTCAAAACCAAACTGAAAACAAGTTCCAATGTGGATGACTAAAATATTAAAGTAGACAAGGAAAGACTACAAAAACAACAAGATGAGAGGACAACTACCTATCCAAGGATTCACAATCCCCATGCTCCAAAATCACCAAATATCCCAAGTACCATGAGGTAGTTCCAGATATGTGTGATACATTACCTTTTACAATATCCATATAGACGACATCTACAAAATCATTAATGTTTTGAAGAAGGGGTGAGAATAAAAACCATGTTCATTTTCCCCCAAATGAATTCTATTCTCCCACCACTAGGATAGAAATGTTTCCCAAATTTATATAAAATATTTAATATTATATAATTTAAAAAAATTATAAAAAAATATAAAAAAAATCCATACCAACCAATTTCCCAAAAAATACATTTTTCATTGTATGAATCCAAACATCATTTTAAAAACACTTCAAATTTTCCCTTTCTCAAATCCATTAAATTCCACATATCCAAGCCACCATACATGCCTGCATTGCAATGATAGTTCCATACTCATTAGTGGTATCTCATAAATATACCATGGTATCACAATGTAATAATATTCCATGACCTTATACACAATTGTAATTGATCACATGTTCATATTTCATCCAAGTCTCAAAAATGAAATATTAACACACACACCATCTATTATAAAAAAACCATAGGAAAATCGTTTCAATAATACATCCTTTTATTGGATAAAATTTTCTATAAAACCACATAAATGATAAAATAATTTCAATAAAACATCCTATTTGTGGAATTCATTTCCCATAAACTTAATTAAGAGATTATTTTAAAATCATATATTTAAAAGCAATTATCAAAGCACACTACACAAAAAAACCATAATTCCTCAATTTTATTAAAAACCACAAGTCATCACTAAATAGGATCTTTAATATTTTATTCACTGCAAATTCACAATGATATTTCATCAAATTTAAAAATTTATAACCTAGTGAATCAGTTCTAGTAAAAGGTGTAATGAGTAAATCCACCTAACATGGGGGTTTTTGTGAAAACAATAAATTACATGAACAATGTCATAAAACTAGGTTGAATCACCATAAACCAACCATAGATCTCATCCCATATCATAAAACTTGGAAAATGTAATCATATTTCGAATCCAAAACTATATATCTACCAAAAATTGGTGTATATATAAGAAACTGAGATATAGGGTGATGTATATCTAAGATAAACATCAAGAATGGCTAAGAACGATCACTTATATTGAAGAATCAAATTCTAATAACAACGGAAATACTTTAGAGCACCTTCGAATCGACTGATGAAAATTCCATGAAAATTGAGGGAGAAAATCCCATGTAGGGTCCACATTCGAGGAAAGCTGAGTGAGTTATAGGGGAAAACATATGAGATCCACTTTTAAAGGAATTCAATTCATTTCGTGCATAGTTTAGTTTCATTGTTAGGAAAATTGTGCACTAACCATGCACCTACCACTACCTCAAGTGTGAACCTTGCATGGTTGTACCACATGGTCTCCAAAACATTCCCCAACCTTGATGAAGACCGTTCCTCAAAATGACCATTTCCATTTTTCAATGTGTACTATTTCTCCTTTGTGGACACACAGTTTGAAGACTCCATGGGCCACATGTTCACATTCCCTTTTTCTCATGCCTCACTATGCACATTTTTCTGTATGTGTTTCACTATTTTGTCACACCATGAACTAACATGATCCTATATAAAAAACCAAAAACACTCCTACTGTTTTCCAATCTCTCCCAAACATCACTTATAAACATTATGTGTGTAAAAATCATAATTAATACGATACCTAAAAAATCATGGGTACCACATTCTCCCCACCATCAAAATTTTTCTTCCCATAATCAAGACCTCCATAAATTCCATGAAAAATATCCTTCCTATATTTTCTCATTTCATTCCCATATTCCCATGACTCCTCATAAATCTGACCATGTTTCAACAAAAAATCCACCATGTTGATGATTTTTACAAGCAATTCATTCTTTTTCCAATTGATAATCTACACTGAGATATTTACTAATGATAAATTCATCTCTATTTCATTGTGATCCCATATGATCACATTGTAAAGATCTGGATGATTGTTTTTCAAATGAGATACGTGGAACACATTGTTTACTTCATAGAAATTGGGGTGGTAATATCAACTGATATACCACCTTACTAGCAATATTGATATAACTAAATGGCATTTGTAAATAAGATATAACATTACCTTGTTTCAAAATATATATTTCCAAGCCTTGGAGATATCATTAATAACATATTATCACTCACCTTGTACATCAATAGATATAAACAATGATCTGCATACGAGTTATGATAACATTGAGCTGTCTCTATACTCTTTCTAATCAAACAAATCTCCTCTATTTTTTTTGGATAAGGATCAGTCCCACTACAAATGTGTCACATGTTTTCACACATAAAAGTGGAGAATGAAAATAATACAAATACAATTTATCAAAATGGAACATATGTATCATGTCTTGATCGATGTGGTATTTTGGATCTCGACCAATTGTATATATTCCTCCCATGTCCCAAAAGAATCCATTACACGAGCCTGCAACAAATCATCAATCATTTGCCTCATCCATTCAGAATGGCCATCCATCTGAGGATGATACGTCATACTCTTAGTCATCTATACCCCAAGTGATTTCTGTGTATATTTTTTGAAACATGATGTGAACCTCAAATCTCTATTACATACAATAAAAATTGGTATTTTGTGCCTACTATAACTTCATAGATATATATTTTGGAACGATCCCTCACTGTTTGTGTATAATTAATAGGTATGAGATGGGATGACTTTGTGATATGATCCATAATCAAACATATGTAATAGGATTTCATAAACATTATTGAGAGACGTGTAACAATTTCCATAGCTGTCTAGCCCCATTTCCATAGTGGAATAGGTAAATAATGTAGCATACCTCCTAGCCACTAATGCTATTACATAACATGAGGACATGTTAAGAATCGTGAAACAAACTCATCCGCATTCCCTTTCATTCCATCCCAACAAAAATATGATTTCAACCTCATTCACATTTTTTTTACTCATGCATGGATTGCAAATCTTTATTGATGGTTGGTATGAAATGGTTTCACTGGAGAATCCTTATGTTAAACCATCCTATTTATGAACCAAAACACAGATATCCTATCCATCCTCTATCCCTCAATGATTTCAAAACCCATGTCTTTGGAACACATAACCACATATTATACATCAAATTTTTGTGCATCTATTACAATATTCACCAAATAAGATACCACCAAAACTAAAAAAACAACGAATCACCTCGGTATTCACATTATACATGAATCATGGATATGACTGACATAAAATTCCACTCATTTGAATCCAGTTTCTAAAACTGAGCATTTGAATTTATGCTTAATCCATCTAGTACAAAATTGGATTCACTTGATGTATTCATCAATTTAATTTTGAACATTTGGTTATAATCCATCCATATTATTCATCTCAGATTCAAATACCATTGTGAAAATATATATTTGAATCCATTATGATTATTTAACACAGTAACATTCTCACAAAGGATGTAATGACACCATGTTTTCATGTCATGTAATACGATATCTAACTCTAAATAATGTGATGGGTAGTTATAATAATGTAATAGTAACTACCTTGATCCATAAAATATAACTCAATGGAATCATACCTCTCCCTAGCTAAGGATTTGAAGTATTCATAGAATCAATAGGTAAATATTTTTTCTACTCACATGATTGATTCTGCTTCGCTATCCCCATCAAAGAGTATGAATCCCGTTATACATTAGAAGTGTCTTGAGTACTTGACCTCGAAACACTACAATAATAACACTAGAGATGTCCCATATTGTTTAAATTATGTCATTAGCTTTATGGTGATGTACACTCTCACTTAATTTGGTCAAATGAAACACATTGGAAACATCCAACATAAACTGTGGGTCTCAGAAAAAGATTCACTAATCCGGCTGTTTGGTTCTGATTCAAGATCCCACCTTGGATGTTGGTGTACCTCTTCCACATTACCCCAACATTTGAAATCCCACTAGCTCTTATGGGTATCACCATAATTCCTCCACCCATTTCTCATAAGATACCCCTTCCTTCAACTATTTATTTATTTACTGTCTTGGTATATTAATAAATACAGATTATGGAAATATTCGATTGAATATCCTTCCATTTACCCAATTCAGAGCAGCATGCCTTCAATGATGAAATATCCACATCCTTAGGTGAAAATCATACTAAAATAAGAAATTTATTCATATAATATATAAAAAATATATTCTCGAGCTTTAGGCTACTGATGTATGTATATATCTAAATATATAGCATACGAAGAGACAATTGTTTATGGGATATTACTTTAAAATCCTCCCAAAATTGTCCCTAATTCACCTTATCCTAAACAACTAGATCTCAAAATTATAATTCAAGTTTCTATAACATATAAATCACCATGATGAAATTTAGTTTCGTTTGGGTACCAATGAAATTGAAAATATTATTCATCATATTCATCCACGCCTCTTCCTTTTCATGTTCAAGATTTCCCCAAAAGATGGGTGGATTCTACTATAGTAACTAGTTAAAAAATGCACATATCTTTTATAGTAAATTTGTTTCCTTTGTTTTCACATCATATAATTCTTATTTGATACTCTGAAATAGATATCGGTTCACCAGTGGCTCAGGTGTGCATAATTATTAGAAGTTTAAAACCATTACAAAGATAACTAGGATCTTCGATGGCCCCATGGACCTCAAGGATAACATTCCTGTCACACTAAAAATCTACATTCATCTTGATTGTGATACTCTCAATATGACACAATGACATAACAATAACTCAATGGTGCTGAGGATGTCGAAATGTATAAGACTAATTTATACTCTTAGATATCCTCACACACTCCTCCATCACATGAAAACCATTTTTTTCCTTTATCAGAAAGTCGGTTTAAAGGTTACCTGTACCCATTACAGACGTTAAACCATGTAAAACCATAATCCATCAAACACCTAAAAATTTCACATTCAAATCTCAAAACCTAACATCATCAAACCGAAATTGCATAACGGATACTCCATACGCACGTCTCCAACTGATGCATCATCGCCTCGAACCGAGCATATGCTCGTCAATCGTCGACCGAAACAACTTTCCAACTAGACCAAATACTAGGAAGTGTCGTCGTCCCATGCCAAAAACCACCAAGAACATAGATCCAAATGCAGAAATACCACAGGAAATGAAAGACACATACCAATAATACCACTTATCCACACATCCAAGAACAGCTCTTCAATCCTATCACACCAATCCTAAAATTCCAAAACAAACCTCTCGCATTGAAGATTGGAAGAGGTGGAAGACGATTGATTAGAAAGCATCGTCCGAAGCATCACCACCAAATCAAAAGGCATTAGCTCAAAAAAATATCCATCCATGAAATAATCCAATATAGAAATCAGTAGAAAAAACAAGTAGGAAGCTAAGAACATCACCTGATTTCTGAGAAAAATCCTATTCTAAATCATGAAATAAATCCCTTTTCCGCCATCCGGAATATCCATGAAGAAACCTCCAAATGCCCAGATTTGTGGGTGAGATGCCGATATTGAACCACTGAGGATGGAACTTAGGTGCAGATTCAACACCGTGCCACCATGAAGAGGCAGACACCAGTGAACACCAGTTGATCCAACACGAAGCCACAATATCAATGAAACCAACACCTTGAACCATAGAGCAAGAGAGAAGAAGAAGATTTGATTCGAGATAGAGGCGGCATGAGAGAAAACCTAGCGGTGATGTGCCCCATAAGGGCTCATCAATCTCTTTCCTATATAAATATCTATATATGTTAACATATTCAAAATATGATCTGATTAATCAAAAAATAACACTCTTAGTGGATATTGCATCCAAATCATTATATTGAATAATACTGCTACCAATAAAAAATAATGAATTTTATATCCTTTCTCATAGGGTATAAAATTCATCACCCATCTGATACCACATCATGCATCTACATCAATTAATATATAATTTATTCACTATAAACATATCAATGAACTATTTAATACACTCCCTTAGCTAGATGTCATAACTAAAGAGCACTAGTCATGTAACACCCTGAGATTTTATGAGAATTGTTTTCTTTGATGACTTTATTTGTATGATACACCAAGATTATCTTGCGCTTTATGCGACACATTTTTAGCTTGCAGTATAAGCAACACTATTCTTGGCTCGTGTTACACACAATTTCAAGTTCATTTTGTGGAAATTATTCTACAAAACATTAAGTATAAATTTATTTAATGTATAAATGAAATAAGTTATGATTATGTTATATGCAATTCCAAACGGAGCTTTCACTAAACGTAGCCCTGACTTGGCATGCATTACACGGAATCAAGACCTTCCTCGATAGCGTGTGTAGTACGCAATACCTAGTTTCACTAAACAAGATATTATTATAATATTATTATGAACTAGATGTTATGAATAGTAATATCCACTTTTTAAAATTTTATAAATTTTATCTTTCAAAATGGTCTTCATTTTTGGATTTGTATTATCGAAATTAGCCTAGGGTAAATTTTTGGTATTTTTCTAAAAATATTCAATTTTTGAGGAGTAGTGAAAACACTAGGATACTATTTAAAACCCAAATTTTTATTTAAATAATTATATATTTTATTTATATTTATTTTTTATCAAAATTGATACATAATACCTATGTATGTTCAATGTAATTTGTTTGATTCATTTTATAATAATTATAGATATATAAAAATTTTATTGAACTTTTCACCGTTTTTTCCCACCTCCTTGGAGAATTTGAAAATTTACATAAAACATAATTTTACCGCTTCTGTGAGTGGAATTTCGAAAATTCGAGAGACATGGTTAATATCATGGAGTAAAATGTTGTTCAATAAGATAAAAATAATTTTTGGTGAATAATAACTTTTTACTTTTATTTACCACGGTTAAAAGTAAATAGGGTAATTAAGGGTAAAAATGATATTATTATTATCCTAACACATGTCCTAATTCTATTGGATAAGTGTAATTCGACCAAAAACAAACTGAGTAATAAAATGTTACCCTTTAGTTCCACTTGGATTAGATTGGGTCACTTATTATTATTTTATTTAAAGAAGAGTTAAAATAGTTCAAATCAATGTTTAATAAATTAATCATTTTTAATATAGGGTTATACAGAAGATAAATTCGACTATAAATATTAATACAAAATATAAAAAGACTTCCTAAATAATTTTATTTTATTTGTAATTTCTAGACATTAATTAATTTAATTTTTTTTGACACAATGATGATGTAGAAATTACATAATTAATGAAATATTAACATAATTGATGTTATAAATAACCAAATAAATGTAATTTGAGAATTTTTATGAATTAAACTAATCTTATAAGTTAATATTACATGTTAGTATTTATTTAATGAAATTTTTTCTTAACTAATCATTCTTTTATGATTTTCAAAAAAATCCATTACCAAATAGTGTGAAAATTGACAAAAAATAGTTTTTAAAACAAATATTATATTATTATTTGTTATTATATTCCTAAAAAATATATGGTTCGTCCAAATGACTTATATAAGGTTATTTATAATTATAATGAACCACTTTGGGGTTTTTTGTATGGTTATGGTATGTTTATCAACCATGTAGTGTAAGAAAACAAGAATACACGGTAAAAGATAAATTATTTAACATAGAGTTAAATATAAATGATAAGGTTAAAATAGTAACCTTAACTTTTCTAAAACCTATTGGTTTAGAGGATTTATACCCATACCCATTTTATATTCGAAATAAATCAATTTTATCTATTATAAACCGAATATGACTTTATTATAAAATAATATTTTAAGTTTTTCCAAATGTGCCCCTCTCCTTCCTTATAAAAAGGGAACCCCTTCACTCTTCTCTTCACACCCTTTTGAGCCTTGAATATCTTCCACAACAAGCCAATTCCTATTTTAAACATCTCTAATTATATCGTAGAGGTTCTGGTCTTCTCAAAAGGCCAACTCTAGTGCCCTAAGAAGAAGTTTAAATGTTGTGCTTCGAGGAAGTGGTAATCTCTTCTACCGACTCTTTCAGGTTTCTTTCTTCTTCTACATACTATTATTTATTTGTTTCATTATAAAGTAGTAACATCAGTATTTCTTATATAATGATATGTTATTATAAATATTAAACAACACTATTTCAACTTCTATCCATCCTACGGAAAATGAAATCACTGCCTGTGTGTACGTACGGAATATCGTCTCCACGCCGTGGTGTAATCATTTTTTCCACCACCACCTTACATGGATGGGTACAATGGTATAAATAATAACTATATATAATTCTTATAAAATTATACTGATTCTATGATATTATATCATCCACTCTAATTCCATTCAATAAATATGGGAAATATATCATTGCACGTGCGTACATACGGATTACCATCTCCACGACGCGATGAGATTCATTTTCAATGTTACCAATTCAAGAATGGTTATAAAGTATATATAATAAATAATAATGAAATATATGAAATATTAATTCTACTAGATTTATGTATATATATTTATTACATCTACTTAGTTCCATTCAATTCAATAAGGAAACGAAAAACATCATTCATGCGTACACACGACCTATCGTATCCTTGCACGATGTATTTCTTTAATTTTATCGATCTGTTATATATATGTATATAATGAATAATTATTATATATAAATCATTTTTAATAATCTGTAATTAAGTAATCATGATCTATGTAACCATATTAATAATTAAAATTCAAAACACAGACGATAAATGAAACAATTTTACCTAAAACGCTGCTTTAACATGGAATTTTAAAAGAATGGGTAATATGAAGTCATAATTAAACCATATATGATATAATAACAATGAATATGACTCTGTAATAAGTCAATTACATTATTTAAATCATTATACAAGAGGTTCAGATACATTCGAAGAATATCAGACCTAATGTAAGGGATAAATTTTCCAGTCTAGTTTTTATACGAGATTGTTTATTCTCCCACCACTAGGATAGAAATGTTTCCCAAATTTATATAAAATATTTAATATTATATAATTTAAAAAAATAAGAAAAAAATATAAAAAAAATCCATACCAACCAATTTCCCAAAAAATACATTTTTCATTGTATGAACCCAAACATCATTTTAAAAACACTTCAAATTTTCCCTTTCTCAAATCCATTAAATTCCACATATCCAAGCCACCATACATGCATGCATTGCAATGATAGTTCCATACTCATTAGTGGTATCTCAAAAATATACCATGGTATCACAATGTAATAATATTCCATGACCTTATACACAATTGTAATTGATCACATGTTCATATTTCATCCAAGTCTCAAAAATGAAATATTAACACACACACCATCTATTATAAAAAAACCATAGGAAAATCATTTCAATAATACATCCTTTTATTGGAAAAAATTTTCTATAAAACCACATAAATGATAAAATAATTTCAATAAGACATCCTATTTGTGGAATTCATTTCCCATAAACTTAATTAAGAGATTATTTTAAAATCATATATTTAAAAGCAATTATCAAAGCACACTACACAAAAAAACCATAATTCCTCAATTTTATTAAAAACCACAAGTCATCACTAAATAGGATCTTTAATATTTTATTCAC
The DNA here is from genome assembly GCA_963277665.1 of Viscum album. Taxonomy (NCBI): domain Eukaryota; kingdom Viridiplantae; phylum Streptophyta; class Magnoliopsida; order Santalales; family Viscaceae; genus Viscum; species Viscum album. Next base: position 1,245,859,336 of record OY728138.1, read on the forward strand.
TGCAAATTCACAATGATATTTCATCAAATTTAAAAATTTATAACCTAGTGAATCAGTTCTAGTAAGAGGTGTAATGAGTAAATCCACCTAACATGGGAGTTTTTGTGAAAACAATAAATTACATGAACAATGTCATAAAACTAGGTTGAATCACCATAAACCAACCATAGATCTCATCCCATATCATAAAACTTGGAAAATGTAATCATATTTCGAATCCAAAACTATATATCTACCAAAAATTGGTGTATATATAAGAAACTGAGATATAGGGTGATGTATATCTAAGATAAACATCAAGAATGGCTATGAACGATCACTTATATTGAAGAATAAAATTCTAATAACAACGGAAATACTTTAGAGCACCTTCGAATCGACTGATGAAAATTCCATGAAAATTGAGGGAGAAAATCCCATGTAGGGTCCACATTCGAGGAAAGCTGAGTGAGTTATAGGGGAAAACATATGAGATCCACTTTTAAAGGAATTCAATTCTTTTCGTGCATAGTTTAGTTTCATTGTTAGGAAAATTGTGCACTAACCATGCACCTACCACTACCTCAAGTGTGAACCTTTCATGGTTGTACCACATGGTCTCCAATACATTCCCCAACCTTGATGAAGATCGTTCCTCAAAATGACCATTTCCATTTTTCAATGTGTATTATTTCTTTTTTGTGGACACACAGTTTGAAGACTCCATGGGCCACATGTTCACATTCCCTTTTTCTCATGCCTCACTATGCACATTTTTCTGTATGTGTTTCACTATTTTGTCACACCATGAACTAACATGATCCTATATAAAAAACCAAAAACACTCCAACTGTTTTCCAATCTCTCCCAAACATCACTTATAAACATTATGTGTGTAAAAATCATAATTAATACGATACCTAAAAAACCATGGGTACCACATTCTCCCCACCATCAAAATTTTTCTTCCCATAATCGAGACCTCCATAAATTCCATGAAAAATATCCTTCCTATATTTTCTCATTTCATTCCCATATTCCCATGACTCCTCATAAATCTGACCATGTTTCAACAAAAAATCCACCATGTTGATGATTTTTACAAGCAATTCATTCTTTTTCCAATTGATAATCTACACTGAGATATTTACTAATGATAAATTCATCTCTATTTCATTGTGAACCCATATGATCACATTGTAAAGATCTGGATGATTGTTTTTCAAATGAGATACGTGGAACACATTGTTTACTTCATAGAAATTGGGGTGGTAATATCAACTGATATACCACCTTATTAGCAATATTGATATAACTAAATGGCCTTTGTAAATAAGATATAACATTACCTTGTTTCGAAATATATATTTCCAAGCCTTGGAGATATCATTAATAACATATTATCACTCACCTTGTACATCAATAGATATAAACAATGATCTGCATACGAGTTATGATAACATTGAGCTGTCTCTATACTCTTTCTAACCAAACAAATCTCCTCTATTTTTTTTGGATAAGGATCAGTCCCACTACAAATGTGTCACATGTTTTCACACATAAAAGTGGAGAATGAAAATAATACAAATACAATTTATCAAAATGGAACATATGTATCATGTCTTGATCGATGTGGTATTTTGGATCTCGACCAATTGTATATATTCCTCCCATGTCCCAAAAGAATCCATTACATGAGCCTGCAACATATCATCAGTCATTTGCCTCATCCATTCAGAATGGCCATCCATCTGAGGATGATACGTCATACTCTTAGTCATCTATACCCCAAGTGATTTCTGTGTATATTTCTTGAAACATGATGTGAACCTCAAATCTCTATTACATACAATAAAAATTGGTATTCTGTGCCTACTATAACTTCATAGATATATATTTTGGACAGATCCCTCACTGTTTGTGTATAATTAATAGGTATGAGATGGGATGACTTTGTGATATGATCCATAATCAAACATATGTAATAGGATTTCATAAACATTATTGAGAGACGTGTAACAATTTCCATAGCTGTCTAGCCCCATTTCCATAGTGGAATAGGTAAATAATGTAGCATACCTCCTAGCCACTAATGCTATTACATTACATGAGGACATGTTAAGAATCGTGAAACAAACTCATCCGCATTCCCTTTCATTCCATCCCAACAAAAATATGATTTCAACCTCATTCACAATTTTTTTACTCATGCATGGATTGCAAATCTTGATTGATGGTTGGTATGAAATGGTTTCACTGGAGAATCCTTATGTTAAACCATCCTATTTATGAACCAAAACACAGATATCCTATCCATCCTCTATCCCTCAATGATTTCAAAACCCTTGACTTTGGAACACATAACCACATATTATACATCAAATTTTTGTGCATCTATTACAATATTCACCAAATAAGATACCACCAAAACTAAAAAAACAACGAATCACCTCGGTATTCACATTATACATGAATCATGGATATGACTGACATAAAATTCCACTCATTTGAATCCAGTTTCTAAAACTGAGCATTTGAATTTATGCTTAATCCATCTAGTACAAAATTGGATTCACTTGATGTATTCATCAATTCAATTTTGAACATTTGGTTATAATCCATCCATATTATTCATCTCAGATTCAAATACCATTGTGAAAATATATATTTGAATCCATTATGATTATTTAACACAGTAACATTCTCACAAAGGATGTAATGACACCATGTTTTCATGTCATGTAATACGATATCTAACTCTAAATAATGTGATGGGTAGTTATAATAATGTAATAGTAACTACCTTGATCCATAAAATATAACTCAATAGAATCATACCTCTCCCTAGCTAAGGATTTGAAGTATTCATAGAATCAATAGGCATATATTTTTTCTACTCACATGATTGATTCTGCTTCCCTATCCCCATCAAAGAGTATGAATCTCGTTATACATTAGAAGTGTCTTGAGTACTTGACCTCGAAACACTACAATAATAACACTAGAGATGTCCCATATTGTTTAAATTATGTCATTAGCTTTATGGTGATGTACACTCTCACTTAATTTGGTCAAATGAAACACATTGGAAACATCCAACATAAACTGTGGGTCTCAGAAAAAGATTCACTAATCCGGCTGTTTGGTTCTGATTCAAGATCCCACCTTGGATGTTGGTGTACCTCTTCCACATTACCCCAACATTTGAAATCCCACTAGATCTTATGGGTATCAACATAATTCCTCCACCCATTTCTCATAAGATACCCCTTCCTTCAACTATTTATTTATTTACTGTCTTGGTATATTAATAAATACAGATCATGGAAATATTCGATTGAATATCCTTCCATTTCCCCAATTCAGAGCAGCATGCCTTCAATGATGAAATATCCACATCCTTAGGTGAAAATCATACTAAAATAAGAAATTTATTCATATAATATATAAAAAATATCTTCTCGAGCTTTAGGCTACTGATGTATGTATATATCTAAATATATAGCATATGAAGAGACAATTGTTTATGGGATATTACTTTAAAATCCTCCCAAAATTGTCCCGAATCCACCTTATCCTAAACAACTATATCTCAAAATTATAATTCAAGTTTCTATAACATATAAATCACCATGATGAAATTTAGTTTCGTTTGGGTACCAATGAAATTGAAAATATTATTCATCATATTCATCCACGCCTCTTCCTTTTCATGTTCAAGATTTCCCCAAAAGATGGGTGGATTCTACTATTGTAACTAGTTAAAAAATGCACATATCTTTTATAGTAAATTTGTTTCCTTTGTTTTCACATCATATAATTCTTATTTGATACTCTGAAATAGATATCGGTTCACCAGTGGCTCAGGTGTGCATAATTATTAGAAGTTTAAAACCATTACAAAGATAACTAGGATCTTCGATGGCCCCATGGACCTCAAGGATAACTTTCCTGTCACACTAAACATCTACATTCATCTTGATTGTGATACTCTCAATATGACACAATCACATAACAATAACTCAATGGTGCTGAGGATGTCGAAATGTATAAGACTAATTTATACTCTTAGATATCCTCACACACTCCTCCATCACATGAAAACCATTTTTTTCCCTTTATCAAAAAGTCGGTTTAAAGGATACCTGTACCCATTACAGACGTTAAACCATGTAAAACCATAATCCATCAAACACCTAAAAATTTCACATTCAAATCTCAAAACCTAACATCATCAAACCAAAATTGCATAACGGATACTCCATACGCACGTCTCCAACTGATGCATCATCGCCTCGAACCGAGCATATGCTCGTCAATCGTCGACCGAAACAACTTTCCAACTAGACCAAATACTAGGAAGTGTCGCCGTCCCATGCCAAAAACCACCAAGAACATAGATCCAAATGCAGAAATACCACAGGAAATGAAAGACACATACCAATAATACCACTTATCCACACATCCAAGAACAACTCTTCAATCCTATCACACCAATCCTAAAATTCCAAAACAAACCTCTCGCATTGAAGATTGGAAGAGGTGGAAGACGATTGATTAGAAAGCATCGTCCGAAGCATCACCACCAAATCAAAAGGCATTAGCTCAAAAAAATATCCATCCATGAAATAATCCAATATAGAAATCAGTAGAAAAAACAAGTAGGAAGCTAAGAACATCACCTGATTTCTGAGAAAAATCCTATTCTAAATCTTGAAATAAATCCCTTTGCCGCCATCCGGAATATCCATGAAGAAACCTCCAAATGCCCAGATTTGTGGGTGAGATGCCGATATTGAACCACCGAGGATGGAACATAGGTGAAGATTCAACACCGTTCCACCATGAAGAGGCAGACACCAGTGCACACCAGTTGATCCAACACGAAGCCACAATATCAATGAAACCAACACCTTGAACCATAGAGCAAGAGAGAAGAAGAAGATTTGATTCGAGATAGAGGCGGCATGAGAGAAAACCTAGCGGTGATGTGCCCCATAAGGGCTCATCAATCTATTTCCTATGTAAATATCTATATATGTTAACATATTCAAAATATGATCTGATTAATCAAAAAATAACACTCTTAGTGGATATTGCATCCAAATCATTATATTGAATAATACTGCTACCAATAAAAAATAATGAATTTTATATCCTTTCTCATAGGGTATAAAATTCATCACCCATCTGATACCACATCATGCATCTTCATCAATTAATATATAATTTATTCACTATAAACATATCAATGAACTATTTAATACACTCCCTTAACTAGATGTCATAACTAAAGAGCACTAGTCATGTAACACCCTGAGATTTTATGAGAATTATTTTCTTTGATGAATTTATTTGTATGCTACACCAAGATTATCTTGCGCTATATGCGACACATTTTTAGCTTGCAATATAAACAACACTATTCTTGGCTCGTGTTACACACAATTTCAAGTTCATTTTGTGGAAATTATTCTACAAAACATTAAGTATAAATTTATTTAATGTATAAATGAAATAAGTTATGATTATGTTATATGCAATACCAAACGGAGCTTTCACTACACGTAGCCCTGAATTGGCATGCATTACACGGAATCAAGACCTTCCTCGATAGCGTGTGTAGTACGCAATACCTAGTTTCACTAAACAAGATATTATTATAATATTATTATGAACTAGATGTTATGAATACTAATATCCACTTTTTAAAATTTTATAAATTTTATCTTTCAAAATGGTCTTCATTTTTGGATTTGTATTATCGAAATTAGCCTAGGGCAAATTTTTGGTATTTTTCTAAAAATATTCAATTTTTGAGGAGTAGTGAAAACACTAGGATACTATTTAAAACCCAACTTTTTATTTAAATAATTATTTATTTTATTTATATTTATTTTTTATCAAAATTGATACATAATACCTATGTATGTTCAATGTAATTTGTTTGATTCATTTTATAATAATTATAGATATATAAAAATTTTATTGAACTTTTCACCGTTTTTTCCCACCTCCTTGGAGAATTTGAAAATTTACATAAAACATAATTTTACCGCTTCTGTGAGTGGAATTTCGAAAATTCGAGAGACATGGTTAATATCATGGAGTAAAATGTTGTTCAATAAGATAAAAATAATTTTTGGTGAATAATAACTTTTTACTTTTATTTACCACGGTTAAAAGTAAATAGGGTAATTAAGGGTAAAAATGATATTATTATTATCCTAACACATGTCCTAATTCTATTGGATAAGTGTAATTCGACCAAAAACAAACTGAGTAATAAAATGTTACCCTTTAGTTCCACTTGGATTAGATTGGGTCACTTATTATTATTTTATTTAAAGAAGAGTTAAAATAGTTCAAATCAATGTTTAATAAATTAATCATTTTTAATATAGGGTTATACAGAAGATAAATTCGACTATAAATATTAATACAAAATATAAAAAGACTTCCTAAATAATTTTATTTTATTTTTAATTTCTAGACATTAATTAATTTAATTTTTTTTGACACAATGATGATGTAGAAATTACATAATTAATGAAATATTAACATAATTGATGTTATAAATAACCAAATAAATGTAATTTGATAATTTTTATGAATTAAAATAATCTTATAAGTTAATATTACATGTTAGTATTTATTTAATGAAATTTTTTCTTAACTAATCATTCTTTTATGATTTTCAAAAAAATCCATTACCAAATAGTGTGAAAATTGACAAAAAATAGTTTTTAAAACAAATATTATATTATTATTTGTTATTATATTCCTAAAAAATATATGGTTCGTCCAAATGACTTATATAAGGTTATTTATAATTATAATGAACCACTTTTGGGTTTTTTGTATGGTTATGGTATGTTTATCAACCATGTAGTGTAAGAAAACAAGAATACACGGTAAAAGATAAATTATTTAACATAGAGTTAAATATAAATTATAAGGTTAAAATAGTAACCTTAACTTTTCTAAAACCTATTGGTTTAGAGGATTCATACCCATACCCATTTTATATTCTAAATAAATCAATTTGATCTATTATAAACCGAATATGACTTTATTATAAAATAATATTTTAAGTTTTTCCAAATGTGCCCCTCTCCTTCCTTATAAAAAGGGAACCCCTTCACTCTTCTCTTCACACCCTTTTGAGCCTTGAATATCTTCCACAACAAGCCAATTCCTCTTTTAAACATCTCTAATTATATCGTAGAGGTTCTGGTCTTCTCAAAAGCCCAACTCTAGTGCCCTAAGAAGAAGTTTAAATGTTGTGCTTCGAGGAAGTGGTAATCTCTTCTACCGACTCTTTCAGGTTTCTTTCTTCTTCTACATACTATTATTTATTTGTTTCATTATAAAGTAGTAACATCAGTATTTCTTATATAATGATATGTTATTATAAATATTAAACAACACTATTTCAACTTCTATCCATCCTACGGAAAATGAAATCACTGCCTGTGTGTACGTACGGAATATCGTCTCCACGCCGTGGTGTAATCATTTTTTCCACCACCACCTTACATGGATGGGTATAATGGTATAAATAATAACTATATATAATTCTTATAACATTATACTGATTCTATGATATTATATCATCCACTCTAATTCCATTCAATAAATATGGGAAATATATCATTGCACGTGCGTACATACGGATTACCATCTCCACGACGCGATGAGATTCATTTTCCATGATACCAATTCAAGAATGGTTATAAAGTATATATAATAAATAATAATGAAATATATGAAATATTAATTCTACTAGATTTATGTATATATATTTATTACATCTACTTAGTTCCATTCAATTCAATAAGGAAACGAAAAACATCATTCATGCGTACACACGACCTATCGTATCCTTGCACGATGTATTTCTTTAATTTTATCGATCTGTTATGTATATGTATATAATGAATAATTATTATATATAAATCATTTTTAATAATCTGTAATTAAGTAATCATGATCTATGTAACCATATTAATAATTAAAATTCAAAACACAGACGATAAATGAAACAATTTTACCTAAAACGCTGCTTTAACATGGAATTTTAAAAGAATGGGTAATATGAAGTCATAATTAAACCATATATGATATAATAACAATGAATATGACTCTGTAATAAGTCAATTACATTATTTAAATCATTATACAAGAGGTTCGGATACATTCGAAGAATATCGGACCTAATGTAAGGGATAAATTTTCCAGTCTAGTTTTTATACGAGATTGTTTATTCGTAAGTATTTACTGGGGTTATTGTTATCATCCATGCCGATGTTTTCTAAAAACGTTTTCTAGTGTGTTTAAAGTCCATTTTACCCAATTTTGAAATTTACCACATGTTATGAAAGGAATCATTCTTTTTTTACCATACGAGGAATTTTTTTGACTTTTCCAACAAAAGTACAAGGAGAATGTTTTTTTATTTATATATCATGAGGGGATTTTTATGGTTTCATAACAGATAAGTTTCATGAATAATTTTCTACAAGATTTCATGAATATTTAAAAATTTTTTTTTTTAATATTTCATGGCATTTTATGAAATTAAAATGATATTGAAGAAGAATGGATATTTTCATCAAGAATTCATTTCAAGTGTTTTATCAAAACCATTTTCCTTATACGATGACATTATTTCATATGTGTATGTTTCAAGTATAACGTCTTTATGATTTACATGGTTTCAAATTTTTTATGATGAAATTATATCCATTTGTTTTATATGGATTATGTGATGAGGGGATGATGTTTATGAAACCCAATTTATTCTTTGGTATATGTTGAATGTTTTAAGTTTATTTTGTTGAACAAGTAAGAATGATTTAATTATGAGATGGGTGGGACCTATATATCCCTCCAATGCATTGGGTAAAGATTTATATCTCACGAGATAGACATGGAGGAAATGGTAAGTTATTCCGGTTCAGTGATACATGACTGGAACGAGGAGTGAACTCGATTCAGAAAGGGACTTTGTCCACTAAGATGCTCTTGGCAGTAATTCCTTGGATACTATGGAAATAATATCATGTGCCTAATGGTTTTCCACAAGTACATGATTTATTCCCATGCTATTGTATCATTATTAATGTTTCATTATGATCTATGGCTTATGTAATGCCATGTTTTATGTCATTTCTCAAGATTTTGATGTTTAAACATTATGTTCAGGTTTTTTAGTTCAAATGTATGTGATTTATTTTATTTTCTCCATGATTACCCTTACTGAGCACTTGAGCTCACCATTTATATGTTTTCATTTCCCCTGGATTTATAAAATGGTTTTAGGTAAGAAAACAAATAGGGAATATCTTTATGGGAGATTTTGAAGATCTTTCACCATGATTAGAAGATTATATTCTGAGTTTCCAAAGACACTAAACTATTGAGGTCCTTGTGTGTCTATTTTTATTATGTATTAAGTATTCTGAAAAAGTAATGTAATGTCTATGTAAGTCAGGTTTGGGGTCTCTACAGCTGGTATCAGAGGCAATGGAGGTAGGAATTAATTGGATCCATGGGAACTCTCACATGTGAGTGTTGGAAGAAGCATGGCTCTCCACCCAAGGGCTTCATGAGGAAATAGATGCCACTGGGGATGGTGGTGTGTCCCGCTCGGGGGGTGTAGCCTCCCATGGAGTGTCCTGATAAGTATCAATTATAGTCCATTGGAAGTAATTCTAGACCATTATAGTTTGTATTAGAGGAAAGGTTTATTTAAACTTTGGAATCTAGGATGAGAAAACATTAGTGAGCCCCCTAGAGATATTTCTAAGGAATGTATACGGATGTCCCTAAGGTTAAGTATAAGTATAGGTTATAGAACTAGAATTATGGTAACTATCGTAGAATTAATCCTAAGATGTTATATACTGAAGGTACTCCCCTTTTATTATTTTTTTCCCACACATGATTTTTTCCTCTCACACTATTCTTTTTGGGTTTTAGACGATGGCTGGAACCCGAAGGAACCCTGTTGATCAATGTAATGGACAATGCAATGATTTTCCTCAAGAACAAACCAATTTCATGGGAGATGGAGTGAAAAATCTTATTGCTATACTTACACAAGCTATGAATCATTATGGACTTTCAAATTAGCAGAGAAGGGCACAATATTTTATTGAGTCCTTCATGAGGCAACATCCAACTTCTTTCAGTGGGTCTTCTGATCCACTTTTTGATGAACAATGTATCAGTACCATTGAAAAGATATTTTCCATAATTCATTGTTCAAAACATGAAAAATTCATTCTGGCTATTTACCAGTTATAAAGTGAAGCAGATCAATGGTGGACTCTAATTACGAATACAAGGACCCAAGATGAAATTGAATCCATGGAATGGGATGAGTTCAAGAACTTGTTTTTTAGTAAGTACTTACCTCGTATTCTTCGAACAGAGATGGAGAAAGAGTTCTTTGAGCTTAAGTAGAATGACGATGAATATGTTGATATATACATAGCGAATTTTACAAGACTTTCAAGGTATGCATCTGGATTTATCATCCAACCTGAAAGTAAAGTTTATCGATTCTTCAGTGGCTTAAAACCAAGTCTTTGAAGGGCATTGTCTATAAGAGACTTTAGTAGCTATGAATAAATTGTGTGTTGTGCTCTCAAGGTAGAACTGGAAGTTGGTGTAACATATCCATATCATGTCTTTGACAAGAAATGAATGATAGAGATCAAGGAGATATCTCAGAATAATGGTGAAAAGAAGATGAATGTTTCTTTATGCTCAACGTGTGGAAAGAAGCATGGTGGAGATTGTCTTAAAGGGACTATAAAATGTTTTATGTGTGGAATATAAGGTCATCGAGAAGCTGAGTGTTGAAATAATGGAAAAAGGGTAGCTAATTATGTGAATAAAGAAAAGACTATAGAGAACACCCCACCAACACTTGAATGCTTCAAGTGCAAGGAAATGGGGCATTATGCTAATCAATTCCATAATCCAAGGGTTAATGATGATCAACGTGAGCAACCTCTTAAGGAAAAGGATAAAGGGAATTCACATGCGATCACTATTTGTGATGTTGAGTATGACAATGATGTTGTGTAATGATTATGTTTTTATGTAATGGGAATTCAAATTAGTATCATGGCATCTCATTTTTGGTATCGTGGAATATTAGAATATCTATGTATTGGATTATTATGGTTTTCAATAATTATATGGTACTAGTAACCATGAAAAGTGATTCAAATATTTTGGAATGTAGATGATATGTGCATAATGAATGGATAAGGAGAAAATAATATGTTTGATAGTATTCATGAGCTCATGATTGTTATAAAGACTTCGCTATATCAGGGTTTGAGTATATAGAATTTTTGGGATTTTGGTATGTGGAAAGTGTAAACTTTTAACAGCATTTATGTTTTCACTAAGGTTCAATGGGTATTTATTTTTCAAGAGAATACATGATTAAGGCATTCGAATGTTTGGAATGTGACCAACAAGAAAAATCTTATGATATATGGGCATAAATGACAGTATTTACATGCTTGGTAGATGACCTCTCTAACAATATTTTCCTTATACTGTGTGTTTGGGTAAGAGTAAAGATTGGAATATATTATGTTAGACATCATATAGTATTGTTTATGGTTAGAAATTTTTTATATTGTTTTTGATATGTTATAATATTATAGTTTTAGAAAAAGGACAACTTGTAGGATGGGCGACAACCTGTCACGTCGGACAAGGCTGTGGGAATCGAACCCACAACTAAAGTGCGACCGGCCTTCATAGCCTACCACTGTCCTTCATGAAGTCCATGGTTAGTAGAAAAAAGTTTAATATTATTAAGTGGTATGATAGATGAAGTATGAGTCCATTTCAGAAACTATATATGATTAATCTCAACATAGATAGACTTATGTATATAACATTTTATATCCTTATGTTTGAGACAGATGGAATGACCTATCATTCTATCGCATGATCTGCTAACACTTCACAGAAAAAAAATTCAAATTCATTTCTTTATGAGATGAAGTGGAAATTGTTCAATGTAAAAACAACAGTGAGATTGTACCAAAATAAAGTAAGTATTTATTCTATTTCCAAATATTTAACTTTAGGGAAATGATGTTGAAAAAAAATGATGTCCTTGTGTCCTTATATTCTATGAATCAGATGGTACCTTAGATCATCACAAATTTATGGCATTGTGATTGTTGGCTATTTCCTATCCATGTTCTCTACCACTCCCCATCAGAACATGATGGTTAGATTTAGCTTCCATATCCATATTTTCACCTATATTCTCCTATGTGGAAACCAAATGATGAGATACATTGGGTATCTGTTATGTTTCTAACGTTCCTTTTTTAGTATTCCTTTCCACGATGTGGGTTTCAGTGAAAGAAATTTTCAATTAGAAAACTATTTAATACCCCAATGATTTTTGAAGGTGAAATTCATTTTAAGGGGGTAGAATGTAACACCCCGAGAATTTATGAGAATTATTTTCTTTGATGAAAATTGTGGTACACTAAACCAAGATTATCTTTCACTATACACAACACCATTTTATCTTGCAGTATAGGCAACACTATTCTTTGTTGGTGTTACACACAATTTCATGTTCTTTTTTTAGACATTATTCTACGCAACATTATGTATAGATTTTGTTTAATGTATAAATGAAATAACTTATTATTATGTTATACGCAACACAAAATGGAGCTGTCACTACACGCAACCCTGACATGGCTTGTATTACACGCAATCAAGACCTTCCTTGATAGTGTGTGTAGTACGCAATACCGAGTTTCACTAAATGATAAATTATTATAATATTTTTATGAAATACCCATTATGAATAGTAATATCAACTTTTTAAAATTTTATAAATTTTATCTTACAAAATTTACTTCATTTTCGGATTCGGAATATCGAAATTAACCATGGGTGAATTTTTGGTATTTTTCTGAAAACATTCAATTTTTGATGAATAGTGAAAACACTGGGTTACTATTTAAAAACCGACTTTTTATTTAAATAATTATTTATTTTATTTAAATTTATTTTAGGTCAAAATTGATACATAATAGCTATATAATTTCAGTGTAATTCATTTGAATCATTTTATAATAATTTTAGATATATAAAAATTTTATTGAACTTTTCACCGTCTTTTACCCACCTTCTAAGAGAATTTGAAAATTTACATAAAACATAATTTTACTGATTCGGTGAGTAGAATTTTGAAAATATGAGAGACACGGTTAATATTAAGCAGTAAAATGTGGTTCAATAAGATAAAAATAATTTTTGTTGAATAGTAACGTTTTACTTTTATTTACCACGGTTAAAAGTAAATATTGTAAATAAGGGTAAAAATGTTATTATTATTTACCTAACACATTTCCTAATTCTATTGGATAATTTTAATTCGACCAAAAACAACCTTAGGACAAAAATATTACCCTTTAGGTCCACTTATTATTATTTTATTTAAAGAAGAGTCAAAATAGGTAAAATCAAAGTTTAACAACTAAAACATTCTTAATATAAGGTTATTCATAAGATAAATTAGACTATACATATTAATTAGAAATCTAAAAATATTTACTATGTAATGGTATTTTATTTATAATTTTTAGATATTAATTAAATTAATTTATTTATGACACAATGATAATGTATTAATGACCTTATTAATGTAATATTAACATAATTGATGTTATAAATACCCAAATAAATGTAATTTGAGACTTTTTATGAATTAAAATAATCTTATAGGTTAATATGACATGTTATTATTGATTTTTTTTAACTTTTTTTGAACTAATCATGCTGTTATGATTTTCACAAAAATCAATTACCAAATAGTGTCAAAATTGACATAAACTAGTTTTAAAAATATATTATATTATTATTTGTTATTATATTCCTAAAAATCTATGGATCGGCCAAATGACTTATATAAGGATATATATATTAATAGTGAACCACATGGGGTTCATTTGTCTTGTTATATTATGTTTATTAACCATGTAGTTTATGAAAACAAGAATACACGGTAAAAGTTAATTTTATTAACTTAGAGTTAAATCTAAATGATAAGGTTAAAATAGAATCCTAAATTTTTCTAAAACCTATTGGTTGAGAGGATATATACCCATACCCACTTTATATTATAAATAAATCAATTTTTAGCTATTATAAACCGAATATGACTTAATTATAAAATAATATTTTATGTTTTTCCAAAGGTGACCCTCTCCTCCCTTATAAAAAGGGCACCCCTTCCTTCTTCTCTTCACACCCTTTTGAGCCTTGAATCTCGGAAAAACCCTGAAAATTACTCTTCTAAACCTCTATAGTTATATTATAGAGGTTCTGTTATTCTCAAAATACCAACTCTAGTGCCCTAATAAGATGTTTAAAGGTGGTGTGTCGAGGAAGATGCAATCTCTTCTACCGACTCTTTCATATTTCTTTCTTTTTTTACTTACTCTTATTTAGTGGTTTCATTATAAATTAATAAAATATGTATTAATTATATACTGGTATGTTTTTATAAATATGAAAAAACCCTATTTCAACTTCTATCCATCCTATGGAAAACGAAATCACCGCGCGTGCGTATGTACGGAATACCGTCTCCACGCCATGTTGTAATCAGTTTTTCCACCACCACCTTACATGGATGGGTATAATGGTGTAAAAACATAACTATATATGATTATTATTACAATATAATAATTCTTAGATACTATATCATCCCCTACAATTACATTCAATAAATATGGTAATGACACCATCGCTCGTGCGTGAGTACGGATTACCGTCTCCACGACGCGATTAAATTCATTTTCCATGTTAACATTTCAAAATGATTATAAAGTATATATAAAAGTAATCATGAAATATATGACAAAATAATGCTACTGGATTTATGTATATATATATGTATGTCATCTAATTCATTTCATTCAATTCAATAAGGAAACGAAAAACAACGTTCATGCGTTCATACGGCCTAACGTCTCCATGAACGGTGTATTTCATTCCATTTATCGATGTATTATATATATGTATATTATGAATATATATTATATATAAATCATTTTTATAATCTGGAATTAATTAATCCTGATCTAAGTAACTATATTAATAATTACTAGTCAAAACATGGATGATAAATGAAACGATTTTACCCAAAACACTGCTTTAACATGGAATTTACAAAAGAATAGGTAATATAAAGTCATAAGTGAACCATATATGTTATCATAAAAATGAATATGATTCCTTAATAAGTCAATTACATTATTTAAATCATTATACCGGAGGTTTGGATATGTACGAAGCATATTGGACCTAAGGTAAGGGATTACTTTTCCAATCTCGTTTTTTTTCGAGATTGTTTATTCGTAAGTATTTACTGGGGTTATTGTTATCATCCATGACAATGTTTTCTAAAAATGTTTTCATGTATGTTTGAAGTCCTTTTTACCCATTTTTTAAATTTACCACATGTTATGAAAGGAATCATACTTTTGTTTACCACACAATGAATTTTTTGGCATTTCTGACAGAAGTACGAGGAGAATGTTTTTAGTACTTATATGGAGTGAATGAATTTTTATGGTTACATAATGCCTAATTTTCATGAAACTTCCTCTACAATATTTCATGGCTATTTTCTAAAAAATCATTTTCTTTTAACATTGCTTGGCATTTTGTGAAATTAAAATTATTTTGAAGAAGAAAGGTTATTTTCATCAAGAATTCATTTCATGTGTTTTATCAAAACCATTTTCTATCTAAGATGACATTATTTCATATGATTATCTTTCAAGTATAATGTCTCTATGATTTACATGGTTTGACTTTTATTATGATGAAATTATATCCATTTGTTTTATATGGATTATGTGATGATTGTTTGATGTTTATGAAACCCATTTTATTCATTGGGTTTGGATGAATGTTTTAAGTTTATTTTGTGGGACAAGTAAGAACGATGTCATTATGAGATGGGTGGGACCAATATCTCTCCCCAATGCATTGGGTAATGATTTATATCTCATGAGATAGACATGGCTGAAACAGTTTGTTAATCTTGTTTAGTGATATATGACTAGAACGAAAAGTGAAATCGATTCAGAAAAGGACTTTTTCCACTAAGATGGTCTTGGTCGAAATGACTTGGCTACTATAGAAATCATATCATGTTTTTCATGGTTTTCCACAATTAATGTTTTATACCCATGCTAGTTTAACATTTTTAATGTTTCATTAGGATCTATGCCTTACATACTGCCATGTTTTATGTCATTGCTCAAGATTTTGATATTTAAACATTATGTTCATCTTTTTTTAGTTCAAATGTATATTATTTGTTTTATTTTCTCCATGCTTACCACTATTAGAAATTTGATCTCACCCATTATATGTTTTCTTTTCCATAGGATTTAATGAATGGTTTTAGGTATGAAAACAGAAGGGGACGATTTTTATGGTAGATGTTGAAGATCTTTCACAATGATTATATGATTATATTCTGAGTTTCCAAAGACACTAAAATAATATGGTCCTTGTGTGTCTGTTTTTTGTTATGTATTATGTATTCCGAAAAATTAATGTAATGTCTATGTACCTCACATTTGGGGTCTCTACAATTCAAACTCATCTTCAAATTCTTGAGGGCTTCCTAACACTAGTCATCCAGAATAAACTTCCTCCCCTACATCTCTACGATGTTTAAAAATATATTGTACATTAGATATTACAGAAAAAACCCAAATATATTACATAACATAACAAAATATCTCTAAAACATCATGTTCTATTGTGTGTCTCCCTGTGAAGCAATTCATCAATCATCAACATATCCATAAATAATCCTTTCTCGTAAATGAAAATCCCCAAAAATGAACCTCAAATAACCAAAAATGACACTTAGAGCTACTATAGTTATTGTTCCACCATATAATGTGTATTTCATTGTTAGAATCTATATATTCTCTTCATGAAACACATAGTAAATGTGTATTTTATAAAGTAAGACAACAAAAAACTAGTATAATTATAACTGAAATATCACATTCATCAAATCTACACATAAAATGTGGGTATTCGTCATAAAAAACCGAATCTTCCATAACATATAGTTAATTTAGTGACATTAGAATAACATCCTTAGAATATAATCCTCTCAAACCCTGATTTGGTAGTAGAAGACACTAAGATTGTTCTTATAGATCCAATATGGATATCACAAATTGTGAATTAATTTTTAAATCCACGATGTGTGAAACATTTTAGTTATCATTACATTTTTAATGGGATAATTTTCATTAGAAAAAAATCACAAAAATATGTTCTCTTTATCGATTAAAATATTTGGGTGATGGAAGGGGAACAAAATTTCTAAAAAAATCCCTTCATTATATGGTCCCCTATGTTTATCCTAAACTTTTAGATCACGATATGGGATGTATAATATTTTTTTAAATATATTAGTGTTGTCCCTGGAAGAAATTAAATGGAAAACTTCATCTCCCAACATGGATGTAGTTATCACGACCCACTATAACCAATATGAGGGATGGGATAATAGATTTTCAGACCCATCCTTCCTCAAGGTGAAAGATAGATAATGACCCCCAAAACCTACCTCCAATCGGTCCTAGAGTGGTGATGAGCACCAAGGGAATAGGAAAACACACAAAATGGAAGACATTACACTTTTTATTTAGAAGGATCGGGAGATAAGATAGTAAATCCAAAACAACGCCAAAAATGGGGGTTGAGGTAAAGGCAAAACAAACCATTCCAATATGCATGTTGCAAAAGTAATTGTTACAAAAGTACAAAAAACCTCCAATGGAATGTACCAAATAAATGGAAAAAAACAAAAACAACTACCCCAATATCTGAACTAGTAGGGTCTGACATGGTCCTCGATGTCTTCCAAGAAACCTAAAAGCAGTTTTATATATGAAGGGTGAGTATACATGTATACTCAGTAGGGAAAACCAAAATCTCCCATGCACAAGTGGGGAGGCATACTAATGCCCCGTGAAAAATGAGATATAAAAACAACTATCAAGGGAACTAGCCTCCCAAACCTAACCAAAGCAAACTCCCGAAATAAATAAATTCCATTAATGTAATAGTAAAACACATCGATGTTTGGGTGCCTTGGGACACATTACCTCTTATTATTGAAGTCATCCTACGCGTCCGACCACCCCCACCATTCTCAATGCAGTTCCACTTCCATACCCCGATGGTACACACATGGGCTACCACAACCACACATCCCATCCATAGACACCTGGTCCATAACAACCATATGAACCATGCCCACAGAGACCTAGGTATCATCCTGATAATTCATGGGAAACAACCTTCCCACAGACTCCTGTGCTAACCACCACAACTATCCGGCCCAAAAAATATTAGGCTATAATGGACCTCAAGCCATCATATACTTCCTAAAGAGTCTTGGGATACTCGTGAAAGGGATCAGAAAAGGAGCTAATAACCATCCACTCATAGGAGTGTTGTAAAAAACACCATCCCCCGTTAAATGGGGGTGTTCGGCACGAAGTGCTCAATTTGGGTGGGGCACGAATAAGAAAAATAAAAACTAAATTATACATATAGTTAACAAAAACTCATCCCATAATAGGGGTTCCAAAACCATCCCATATACAAACACCCTCATTACTATTCATTCATAAGAAGCACCGCAACCATAACCACGTCACAACTCATTCCCAAAAAACAATGCCCCATTAAACCCATTCTTATTTTTTATCTTCAATTGACTCTATTTATATAATTCTTCACTACTGGGAAACTAATAGGAATAGCCACAAGCCACAGAAGTAAAAATATAAAAGCAATAATTCAAGAATTCACACTTGGTTCTCTTGTAAGGTCACAACCACCAAATGGGTCTGTGAGATCCATCAAAGTAATGGAACCAAAGCATGCCCCAACATATAGCCCCACATAGATTTATGTCCACAAAACTATGACTACACAATTGGGGATCCCATCCCCACCCATGTTACCTAACAAGCATCAACCATAAACATACCCCAAATAGAGAAAGTGAGTTTTTATATTTAAATATTCCTGTCATTTAGTTCTATCCTTCTGTTTGGTTAACCGGAGTGACCACACATGGTTTTATAATCATTGGACATCCATTTAATCAACAAAGTTTCCGTGATTTACCATTTTCCATGTCACATATTTTCTATCACATAAATATCAAAAAAATAGAGGTTTATTAGTGAGGACGAAGGGACCACCAACATCCATGATTTTCAGTGGACATAATCCCATAATATTAACAAAATATAAGTAAAGGTAAAGGAGTACCAAATCCTCATCAAACACACCCCTTAATTTCATAAAATCATCTATTATCTTCATTAAGGTTTTGTTTCACCCATCCAGGTAGGAACATTATCATACCCACCACGAATGATTCACAATAAGGATAGATGAAAGAAAAACCATACTTTCATGATCAATGATAAATGGTTTTCTCCTTGTGCCAAAAATTGGAGATGTACGACTTAGAGGGGAAGAACTTGGAGGAGTAAATGAATGAGAAGAAAAGGCTCTGGTAGAGGCGCACCACTAGCCTCGGGAAAGGGGAGACCAAACATAGAAAGGAAAGAAGGAAACCAACCAAGAAGAATAAATAAATAATTCTAGTGCAATAAAAATTGAAATCCTGGAGTTACGACATAAGAAATATCTTTAGTGTATTTAAAGGCTGATTTTGGGTTCACCATGAGGATGACTGTGTACAGACAATGGGATTAATTAATATTTGATAATTTACATCAGAGGGGTGGCCACAACAGCTGTGTGCTAATGGATTTCATTTAAAGAGAGGAAAATCAAGTCTGTTGAGGGTCTCCCCACTCCTAGGGGATTTGAAACTTTGATTATGCATCTAAAACGGGTTAAAACCACATTAAAAAAGATAGATGACATAAATGATGCATTACAAAAAAGGGGGAATGAAACCCTAACACACCACTATGGCTGATTTGTGAGACTGATAGGTTACAACAATCGGTGGATCTGATCAGGTAAAGATGATCCTCTGAAGCAGATCCCAAGAAGCTGATCCCATGAAGCTGATCAATGATACTGATCAGGAGAAGCTGATCTTGTGAAGCTCATCTGGTGATGTTGATCCGGGGAAGCTGGTCCTGTGAAGCTAATCCCATGAAACTGATAGGTGGAACCGATGTGGTGAAACCTGTATGTGAAACTGATCTGGTGAAACCGATCTGTGAAACAGATTAGGTGAAACCGATTGGTTGAAACTGATTTTTGAAAATTATTGGGTGAAACCGATCAGTGAAAACGATTGGGTGAAAGTGATATGTGAAACCGATTGGGTGAAACCGATCTTTGAAAGTAGTTGGGTGAAACCAATCTTTCAAAACGATGGGGTAAAACCGATTGGGTGAAACCGACTAGGTGAAACCATCTGGGTGAAACCGATTTTTGAATCCAATTTGGTGAAAACAATTGGGTGAAATCGACCTTTGAAACCGATTGGGTGATACTGATCTATGAAACTTATCACATTAAGATGACCTTTGATGTTGATCTGTGAAGCCAATCTATGAATCTTATCTGTGAAGCTGATCTGTAAAGCTAATATGTGAAGCTGATCTGTGAAGCTGATCATTGAAGTTGCTTTGTGAAGTAGATCAGTAAAGCTAATCTGTGAGACAGATGTGTGGAACTGATATGTGAGTCCATGACACGCCAAAACATAGAATTTGGAAAATTAATGGACCAAGGGGGTCTGTGAAATTACATCAGATACCTCTCAGAATTATTCCCATCCTTGAGAATACAAGAGTGACATGAAAAACCACTCTAGAAGATACCTATTCAAGAAAAACCACCCCAAACATCCACATAAAAACCAAGGATTATGTTATCCTAAAACATAGTTCAAGGAGTTTCTTCATTCATGTCAAGATACTATCCTCTTTGGGCTACACTGACTCTCCCACATAGGTTTAGTCACATCCACCTTAATGTATATTGATTATGGATGAGGTCCTCTTTTCCCAACATACATATCAAGAGTTTTCAATAACACTCACAATGTAAGAAAAAAAACATCTCATAAACCAATAATGTCAGCATTAAATCATATTATGTCACAAAAAATGAAGAACAGCAAGGAAGGATCAAAACAATAACTCAAAACAGATTTCAGTACTGGGTACGCATTAGAGCTTCTCTCTCTTATGTACTCTCCTCGGGGCCACCATGCCTCCACAACACACAAACCAAAGGGATGGTTCATCCACGAATTACATTCTATTTTTGATCTTCGATCCTCACTGGTTTTCCATTAATGTATCATCATCCCATATATCCAACTCTTTCCAGTCAATGCCACGAGAGTCATCGTGTAGATATCGACAAAGATGGGAGACATGGAAAACGTCGTGGATCCATTACAAAAGAGTTGGAAATGCCTTCTAAATTTCCATCTCACTTACTCGCCCAAACACTTTGAAATTATTGACGATCCTAGGAGGGAGCCTGATCCTGTCGATGAACCTTCACTGCCCATGTTCAGGGGAAACCTTCAAGAACACATGGTCTCCAACCTCAAACTCCAAGGGCCTCCTCCTACAATCATCATACGACCTCTTACAGTCCTAGGATGCCTTCACCCTCTCACAAACAAGCAGAACCTTATCCGTTGTGCTATGTACTACCTCTATGCCAATAACACCTACCTCCCCAACCTCGTTCTAGCACACGGGCGAATGACACTACCTCCCATAAAAGGATTCTAATAGTTCCATGCTAATATTAGAGTGATTTCAATTATTTTGTGAAAACTCTAAAAATGTAAAATGTCATTCCAATGGTCACTTGAAGACCAAAACACATTCCCATAGAATATCCCCCCATGTGTGGATGGTTCGCTTTGTCTGGCTATCTGTTTGGGGGTGGAAAGTAGTGTTAAGACATAGTTGGGTGCCAAAAGCATGCTACAATCCCCTCCAGAATTATGAGGAAAATTGTGAATCCCTATCCGAGACTACATACTGCAAAAATATATGCAACTTCACCACCTCATCCATGTATCTCCTTGCTAAGGCATCATTGCACACATGACTCCTTGATTGACTGGAATTGAGAAGATTTCGTCAGCCAGTATACTACTAACCAGATAGTATCACAGCCTCCTTGAACCCTAGGTAGACCTCTGACGAAATCCATCGAGATGTCATCCCACATCCACTCGAGGACATCTAATGGATACAAAAAACTTCCTAGGATGCAGTGTTCAGCCTTCACTTGCTGACACACCAGGAACCTTTCCACGAACTCTGCCATTGCCCGTTTCAACCTAGGCCACCAAAACTATTCCCTCAGGACTTGGTACATCATTGAAACTCAATGGTGTACCACTATAATTGAGTTATGGAACTAATAGAGAACATCATCATGTATCTCTATAGGAACAAACTACATCCCTCAGAAAAGAATCTGATTCTGGAAATCCTATGACCACCCTTACGGAGCATTTCCTTGGATAACTCGATCGTGCATTACTACACACTCTGTGTCTCCCTACTAAGACTCCCCCATCTACCACAAAAGAAGGAATGCACTATCATCTAAAACAGACATCCTCTACCACCATCCACCCTTGCATCAAGGTGAAGGGAAGCCAACTCCTCCATTGCCTTCCATTTGTCCATAGATTCTTGAACAACTTCCCTCTGTGACTTCTGACTCAAGGGATCAGCCACAACATTCCCCTTAACTTCAGTGCAATTGATCTTGAAGTTGTAGTCCTAAAAAAACAGCACCCACCTTCGTTGTTGCGAGTTCAAGCCTTTTATGGTAGTGATCGGCTTCAAACTATTATGATCTGTAAATACCACAAAGTGCTCCACGATGAGATAATTCTACCATAACTTCAATGTGAACACTACTGTTGCAAGCTCTAGGTTGTGGGTGGAAAGGAAATGCTCATGATGATGTAACTACCTAAAACCTTAAAAGATTTCTCCCCACTACTGCATCAACATACACCCCATTCCAATTCCAGAATCTTCAGAAAATACCTCATAAAACTCCCCTTACTCTGGAAACCTGAGCACTAAAGTGTTGACCAACTTTTCCTTTAGGTAGCTGTATGATTCCCGACACTACTCACACCATACGAAATCCAGGTCCTTTCCGGCCAATGTTATCAAAGGAGTTGCAACTTATGAGAAGTCAGTTATGATCCACTGATAAAAAAATTTCATCCCCCGAAAACTATGAATCTATGTCACATTCTTGGGTTTTTTCAATAAAAAACTGCATAAACTTTTGTTGGATCAACCACTACCCCATTTTGAGGAACCACATGTCCATGAAAATGCACCTCTCGTGTCAAGAACAATTTCCTGGACTATTTCCCATGGAGGTGGTAATGTCAAAATATCTCCAAGGCCATCATGTGGTACTTAGTATGTTCCTCCTCTGATATTGAGTAGATCAAAATGTCATTGATGAACACAATGACGGACCTGTCCAGAAACTCATTGAAAACAGCGTTCATGAGTCCCATGAATATAGTAGGTGCATTCGTAATAGCGTAAGACATGATTACGAATTCAATGTGACCATACCTACACCTGAAAGCAGTATATGGGAGATCAATATCCTTCATCTTCAAATAGTGATCCCTAGAACATAGATCGATCTTAGAGAACCAACCTACTCCCCTCACCTAGTCAATGAAATTCTCCATCCTTGAGAGTGGGTAATAGTTCTTGGCTGTTACATGATTCAGTATTCGGTAGTCTATGCATAGCCTGAGACCACCATATACCTTATTTGGGAAGAATATCTAATCACCCCATGGTGACATGTTGTGTAGGAAATAACCCATCTTCATCAGATAATTAATCTGACTTTGTGACTCCTGTATCTTAGAAGGAGTGATCCGATAAAGAGTGATAGAAATCGGATGTGCACCAATTTCTAAGTCTATCTCGAACTAAACGTCACATCGAGGGGGTAGAGTCACAACCACCTCATGAAAAATGTCCTGGAACTTTCTAACAACTCTTGGAACATCCATTTTCTCAAAATTCACCAATTCTGCTAAAATATTGGACTACATATACAGAAAAGGATCCACACACCGCCTCCCCACCTAACAACTCCATTCACCAACAAAATTCACACACTACCCATCCTGATCGATGAAAATGACTCGTCTTAGGATGCAATCAATAACAACATGCACATGAAACAGCCGTACGATGCCTATGATGACATCATATTTTTTCACTTGCAATTGGAAGAGATCCCAAATAGTCTGAAGTGGCCCCAACATCAGTCTATATCCTCATACAACATCAAACAGACTAGAATGACCCCCAACTAGTGTACTAAGAACTGGGGGTATGGAGAGTCTCTCTATGTATATTCTAATGGAATGGGATATACCAGGTGTCAAAATGAGTGTGAATCTCTTGAATCAAACAAGTCTCATTCAAGAGAGATAAAGAAGCTGATCGTACTTCGAATGACTTCCAGCCCTGATGGAGCAACTGACTCTGCAGCGCGCAACTGCCAATGCCTAGCTCCTCCTCCCCTCAACTTTCAGCCGCCTCCATGACCACTCCCTAGTCGAGGTCCTTGAGGAGCACATTGGGTTCAGCCTCATCCTAAAACATCTTCTCTCGGAGGAGTGGGAGCTCATTGTCCTTGCTGCTATTTCTAAAAGGGCTTGGTCAGAAACTGCTACTACATAGGTGGGCACTGAACTTTCCCACCCCCACAATACTGCACTAGGTCTGGTCACTGATTCCGAAGGTTCCCACAACTTCCACAGATGAATCACCTCGGTCCAAGGCCCGCAATGAATGCTTTGGGACCATGATATTGAATCTAGGACTGCTGGGGCCTAATCCCAGCTAGTCCAATCCTAGATGGCCCTTATGCGGGAGGTATGCAGCTGACATCCTTCCCCTTTGAAGAGCATAACTGGATCCCCTCTCATGGCACACCTCCAAGCATGTGAATCCTCTCCACCACTTCACCCATATTTTGGAACTCTATGTATCTCAGTAGGGTTAAGGGAGTAACAATATACTGAATAGAAGGTCGAAGTGCCTCCTCTAAACGTATTTCCCGAGACTCGTCATACGGAAAAAGGAATAGAGAAAAATGAAGGAGATCATTGAACTTGATTCCAATCTCCCACAGTGACATTATACTCTACTGAAGGGAGAGTATCTCCTTCCTCTTTTCAACCTTCATCTTGGAAGAGACGAATTAATCCCTAAATTCCCTCATGAAGTTTGTCCATGAAACATTATACTCCCTCTTCTCTCCAAGATAGAGTGTCCAACACTAATGTGTCATTCCCCTCATTTTGCATACAACCAGGGGAACCCAATATTCTTTTGGATCCTGGATCAAGCTGAAAACTATCATCAGCTCCTCGATCCAACTCTCTGTCTCCTTGTGTGATACACTTCCCTCGTACATCCTGAGGGTCTGCCACTGAAAGTAATAAATAATCCTATGCAATAGGTTGTCCTCATCCCCTCACTCAGTTCAATGCTGATCATCCAAAATAGCCTTCTAGGCCTCCATCACCCCCTCTACCTGCGGTCGTCGTTCGGGTGCCACAGCTGTAATGTAAAGAAGGAATGCCTATGCACGAGTAGTGATGAAAATTTCATTTAATTTGTTCTTAGACTTTTTTATTATTTAGTTTAAATTCCTAAAACACATACAAAACACAATAACACAAGTGATTATGATGCATGTAAATTACCTAGGGTCTCTACCATGCAATCACTATATGCTCACTTGGTCATTCAGTAGGTATCAATTCCTTGATTAGGATCATGGGGGCCCCTAAAATATCGTGTCCTAGCCGGTCTTCTCTAGCCTATTTCATGCACCAATATTTCCTAACGTTGTATCCCTAGAATCCCATGTAATCCTCACTATGCCTAACCCCAAGCTCCATCCCATCTCACAACCACTGCATTGATACCATTCTGTCATGACCTGCCTTCACCAAGATGAGGGAAGGGACATTGGATTTCAAGACCCTTCCTTCCTTAAGTTTAAGTAAAGATAATGTCCCCCAAAATCCAAATTCAATAGGTCCTAGAGTAGTGACCAGTACCAAGGGTATATAATCACACAAAAAATGGAATGCATTACCCTTTTTATTTAGAAGGATCAAGATAAAAGACAGTAAATCTCAAAAAACACAAAAAATGCAGTTAACTGTGAAGCCAAAACAAACCATTCACATATCCGTGTTCTAAATCTAAGTGATACAAAAGTAAAAGAAAACTCTACAGGAAAGTACAAAATAAATGAAAAAAAACAACATCAACTACCCCAAAGTCCAAACTAGTAGGTTCTGGCACGGTCCTCGAAGTCCTCCTAGAACCTGGAAAGCAGTTTTATATACGTAGGGTGAGTATACAGGTATACATAGTAGGGAAAACCAAATGCTCTCGTCCATAAGTGGGGAGGCATACTAATGCCCCATGAAAAAGGAGATATCAAAGATCAATTAAAGGGAACTATCCAAACAAACATTACCAAGGAAAACTCCCCAAATAATGAAAGTCAAGAAATGTAATAGTAAAACAAATCAATGTTTGGGTACCCCGCGCCACTTTACATCTGGTTATTGAAGACATCCTATGCATCAGACCTCCCCCACCTTTATCACTGTTGCCCCACATCCATACCCCACCCACACACACATGGGGTACCAAAACCACACATCCCATCCACATACACCTAGTCCACAACAACCAAATGTAACCACACCCGCAGACACTTGGGCCTCATCCCGAAGATGGTTGGGAAACATCCTACTCGCACTCACCGGGGCCAACCACCACAACTACCCCGGCCAAAGAATATTAGTCTCTAATAGACCTAAGGTCGTGACAGCCTTCACGAAGAGTCTTAGGCAACTCTAAAAAGGGAGAACAAAAGGTTATAATAACAAGCAACTCATAGGAGTGTTGGAAAAAAAACCCTCCCCCATGAAATGGATTTTTTCAGCATAAAGTTCTCAACTTGGGTTGGGATCAAATAAGAAACATAAAAACTAAATTTTACACATAGGTAACAAGCACTCATCCAATCCTAGGGGTTCCAAAACTAGCCCGTATACAAACATCATCGTTACTATTCATTCATAAGAATCACCGTAACCACTACCATGTCACAAAATATTCCCAAAAAACAATTTCCCATTAATCTCATTGTTGTTTTCATCTTCAAGTGACTCTATTTAAATAATTCCTCACTAGGAGGAAAATAAGAGGCCTAGCCACAAGCCACAGAAGGAATACTAACCAAACTGTAATGCAACCATTCACACCCAGTTCTCTTGTAAGGTCACAACCACTAAAGGGATCCATGATATCCCTCAAAGTACAAGATCCAAATAATGCCCCAATATCCGGCCCCACATGGCCTTCGGTCCACAAAACAATGACTGCACAATAGGGTGTCCCATCCCCACCCCCATCATCTCACAAGAATCAATCGTAAACATCACTGGAACAGATCAAGAGAGTTTTTAAATTTTTATATTCCACTCATTTAGTTATGTCTTTCCTTTTGGTTAACTGGGGTGACCACACAAGGTTTCTTATTCACTAGGAATCCATATAATCATTCGAGTTTATGTGATTTACCAGTTTCAATGTTACAACCATTAAATCACCTAAATATCTAAAAAGTATAGGTTCATTAGTAAATAAGAAGGGACCACCAAAGACCATGATTTTTAGTGGACATAAGCCCATAAAATTCACATCATATAATTAATGGTAAAGGAGTACCACATCATCGTCAAACACACCTATTCATTCCTTGAAACAATTTTTTCTATTCGTAAAGGTTTTGTTTCATCCATACACATAGGAACATTATCATACCCATCCCGCACAATGCACAGTAAATAGAAACAAAGGAAAACCCTACTTTGATGATTAAAGATCGAAGTTTTTATACTTGTGCCAACAATTGGGGATGCATGACTTGCATGGGAGGAACATAGATCACTTCATGAATGACCAGGAATGGCTCCAGTATATGTGCACCACTAGCCTCAGGAAAGGGGACACCAAACGCACAAATTAAAGAACAAAACCAGCAAAGAAGAAGTTGGAAAATATTATAGTGCAATAAAAAAGGAAATATCATGGAGTTATGACATATGAAAAATCGTGAGCGACATTAAAAGAGGATAGTGGATTCACATTGAGATTGGATAGTTACACACGATGGAAATAATTATTATTTAATCATTCACATCGTAGGGGTGGCCATAACTACTGTGCACTAAATTATTTCACATAATGAGAGGAACAATAGGTCTGATGAGGGTTTTCTCACTCTTAGAGGATTTAAAACATTGTTTATGGTGCTAAACATCTTTTTACCAATACAAAAAGGTTAAAAGACATAAAAGTTGAATCACAGGAAAAATGGGGAAGGAAACCCTAACACCCATCTATGGCTGATTGGTGAGACTGATTGGTGAAACCAATCTGTGGAGCTGATTGGGTGAAGCTGATACCGTGAAGCTGATCCCATGAAGCTAATCCCATGAAGCTGATCAGTGAAGCTGATTGGGTGAAGCTGATCCTGTGAAGGTGGTATAGGGAAGTTGATCTCGTGAAGCTGGTCCCATGAAGCTAATCCCATGAAACCAATTAGTGATACCAATGGTGTGAAACTTAAAGGTGAAACTGATTGGGTTAAACTGATCTGTGAAACCGATAGGGTGAAACGGAAATCTAAAACCAATTGGGTGAAACTGATAGGGTGAAACTGATATGTGAAACTGATTGGGTGAAACCGATCTGTGAAACTTATTTGGTGAAACTGGTCTGTGAAACCAATTGGGTTAAACTGATAGGGTGAAACCGATTGGGGGAAACAGATTTGTGAAACCGATTGGGTGAAACCGATTGTTGAACCGATCGGGAGAAACCGATATGTGAAACCAATTGGGTGAAACTGATATGTGAAACCAATTTGGTGAAACTGATATGTGAAACCAATTGGGTGAAAATGATAGGGTGAAACCGATCTGGGAAGACGATTGGGTGAAACTGATATGTGGAACTGATCATATGAAGATGATCTGTAAAGACTATCGGTTAAGCTGATCAGTGAAGCTGATCAGGGAAGTTGATCTGTGAAGAAGATAAGTGCAGTTGAACTATGAAGTTGATATATGAAGCTGATCAGTGAAGCTAATCTGTGAAGCTGATCAGTGAAAGTTATCTATGAGAAAGATGGGTGGAACTGATCGGTGAGTCCAGGAGACCCTAACACTTAGAATTTAACAAAGTAATGAACCGGGATGGTCTGGGCCATTATAGTAGTACTCAAACATCCTCAGAGAATATGTGTATAATTTCCTTCAGTATCAATATAATCTACTTACCTGAATAGAATTTTGTTCAAGGGGATAATATTTCCATGTGACGTGTGATGGGTGGTGGTATCATACTCATAAGTTACACTAACTCTACCATTATATATATCCCCCATATAATGAGAAATAACATCCCATATGTTTTAATGCATCTAAAAAGCCTATGCTAAAAGTATATCTTTGATAAATCCATGGAAAACCAATCTATACAAAAAATAACTTCATAATTATTCATCATGGATGTTTGTAGGTCCCATGGAAAAATCTATCATTTCATATTCGTCTCATACTACCATTAAATAAGCTACATCTATTATATGTACGTAGTTTGAATCTCTAAAAAATTTTATTGACATTGACTGCCATGGGTAGATATAGATCTCATAATATGGATATATAAATGAATAATTTAATAAAAAATTAATCTATATAATTTGTATTAGTTTTTCAAAATATGATGATCATACCATGTATCATCTCATGGGATTTCGGTGCATAATTGTCCATCACCTGAAAATTCCCATGGAACAAACAATGTGCCCCTTGATCCTGGATTCTTCCCCTGGTAGAGGTGGTGGGGGATGGTGGTGTAAGTATTTAATTTAATTATCCTCTACTGGAATCACATTACACTAGATCTGTACATAATCATGTTCTAACACCACCCCTTGGGGTATTCCCTAGCCATTCTTGAAAAACCCATTATCATGAACATTTCATTACTGTGTTGTTCCACCTATCACCTTCCCGCTCATCATAGAATTTCATGTATTGAAATTTAATTTCATGTGACCTTAACTACCACATTTATAACATCACCACTCTCCCTAAAAAACTGGTTCATTTTCATGAACCCAACACTATATTTCCACATGTTTTGGATTGTACATGACGAGGTATCATATGACGAGATCATATCCACTGGTGACTACATGTTGCAGAGGATGACTCTTCTCCATTACTACAATTTCCAACTCCATGTTGATGGATTCCATTAGATAGGAATGTCACCAAAACAAGCTCCTTCTCTAATACTCTAGAAAATGTGTTATTGAATAAGGGGAAACAATATAATGGATTTCTCTACGAAGAGCCTACTCGAAAATATTATTCATGTAGTGACCATCACACTCCAAGTTAATAGAGTAATTCACAAGGTTAATGAAACATGTAACATTTTATGAAAATGAAAAACAAAAATAATAAAACCCTATAAACACAAAAATTAGAATAGATCTCATGAATGAGTTGTTATACTCTACCTGAATCACTTAATAAATGTCACACCTTGATAGAATCATCTCATATAGAGTCTAGAGAACTGGAATCCGCGTTCACACATCTTCCGTGTGTAAAAGACTAGATATAGGTGTTAATATCTAATTTGATTAGGTCCTCATAAATATAAAGGCTCGGGACTTATAATCAGGCCAATACACCACATCTTGGGATCTGTATTTCCATAAAACCTCTACAGACTATATATCTATAACTCTTAGAGTGCACTAATCCTATGAACATAGTAAAAAAACTTGATGGTATTATATACTCAATAAAATATGGTGGTTTTATTACCTACACCCCTAGAGTGATGTCCTCATGAAATGGACTAGGAACTGAGGGATCATCACCCTTAAGATCATCAATAGGATATATAATTAGTAACATGGACAATTATATTTGTCAAGGAATCTTGAGATTATTCATGAAAAACCATTGTGTGATGAGCACATATATATGGGGATATGACTGAATGATCATAATTAATAGACTATGTAATATATGATATATGTTCTATCTTTTTCAACATCCAATTTCTAGGTATACTGAGTCAATAAGTATGTAGTTAGAGTAATCGAGTATAGATATGTTATCCAATACACTAAAATAGGCTAACCCCTCATAATTTTCCTAATCATGAATCCTTTAGTTTGTTTCCATAATTCTGAACCCTTTCCTCCTAATGTGAAAACTGAAAACACCACAACAAATAATGATCATCTCTATTATATTTCAACGAATACCTAATCAACTAGGTCCTAGAATGTGTGTGGAAGGATTTGTGACCACAAACCTGATCCCACTCTTGTAATATGTGACCATTTATATGAAGGAATTTCGAGGTATAATAACAAAATAATATAATGTATAGAGTATACCACACATGAAAAAACTATAGGTAAAACATGATTGTATGATAGAATAAAATGATTGAGTAATGGGAACAATATTTTCTCATGTATAAATGATATCCCAATCTAACCCAAAATATAATAGAAAAACTAATAGATAAACTGACTCCTGATCACCAATCTTGAATGCTGTATGAGGCATATGTAACCAAGAATCACTATGATCCACCAAATTCACCACCAAACTGGTTGTCATCTACACTAGAAACAACCCAAGTAGGATAATCCCATATAATGGTATATATATATATAAATACTCTTTAGGATACACTAACAACCATGAAGGGATAAAAATAGAGGTATGGTAGATGTAGTATGATAAACCCTTATATTGAGGCAACATAAACCCAACAATATATATATTCGCATTAGGAATACCAAATGAGAGAGTATGGGGATCTCTATATAAAATCCTAGATTAGGATATTGAATCTTCCTACCACTCTAATGGTCCATCATTTATTCCCATCATCTCATGTATATTTTGGAGAAACTCATGTGGATGACATGAACATCAAAACTTCTCTATATCCCAAGGGTGCATAATATATAATGGTGTACATATTCCCCATTATGATAAGGGGTTCCACTCAAATGATAGAAGTCCCACAACCTGTTATGACATGTGGATTGAAATCAGTAAATAGTTACAAGACCAGAACCCATGTGTGTTTTGGTAGTGCCACTGCAAGCACTAATGACTTATTCCCTATTAGGATTAAGGGTACCACTTGGAACGTATCAGAAGAAGACCATGTCCCTAGTACATTAGGGGACTACAATCAGTGGATAGTTGACATGTTCCTTGATATGTCACGGGGTTCTACTCGTTATGTACATATTAATGGAGGAATGACATCTGATTATGGTTTAAGGATTCAACTATATACTTAGAAGACACATTCCCTAGTAGGATATGTCACTCGACTTAGTGTTTGGAGTACACATGCCCCAGTTTCATAAGGGGATCCATTCCAATCCATTCAAGGGGTATGTGGGACTTGAAACCTCGTAAGATAGTGGGGATTCTAACCCAAACATATATCTATGATGATCATTCTTGATCGATACAATTGTAAGGCATTTCTTAAAGATGTGTCACACATAGAACATTCCACATATATTATTTAAATCCAATAATATGGAAATAATCACTTTATAAATGGAAAAATACATTGGATTGTCTATTGATGGAATAAATATGAGTCTAGATGATAGAAATATGAGGGGAAGAAGTAATTGAGACCAATAGAAAGAATTCAGGTTTGGTCAAACGATGTATGAAATCACTTGGACTCATAGTCATGTCCTTTCTACAAGATATCTCCAATTTCAGTGTAGAAGCACGTAGAATGTAAGCTTACTACACTAGGTGTCTTGGAGACCCTAGGATTTCATGTGTTCTCTATGATGTTCCCCTGTACATCAGGTTTTTTCGGCATGGAAAAATATCTAGATGTGCATATGATCCTATTAGAATGACCATATTCTCATGGAGTACACTACATGTCCACATACAAGGGGTCCTGGCCTTGTGCAATTGCAACACAACCTAGCCACCAGAGGTGGGTCACAAGAAGTGTGGACTCTGTCACATGTTGTGTGATCATTATCATCCATAAAACCATCGTTTCACATAAAAGTTGTACACAATGTGTGTTCTTATAATAAACACCATGTAGTAGGGGTTTCTATAGAAAACCATGATACCTCCCTCATCAGTGTCAAACTGACATCACCATCATTTTCACTAAAAATATCACTGGGGGTCTCATATATTATGATGTATACACCATATCCATCACTAGTGGTATAATTCCTTACACCCAAAACCTTAATAGACATTTTGATCACTATACATTGGGGTCACATCCTCTCTAGATTTCAAATCCATTAAGTTATAATTTTTATCTAGAATCAATTACTAATTAAAAATATATATATTCATCTTGGTCATCATTTTCGAAGACAACATGAATTTGGGGGTTTGATAACACTTCAAACCTCCCTAGAAATGTTGAACCATGATCTCATTATCTAATGTAAATTAACATAGATAATGGCAGCGATAGATTCAAATGAATAATGAAAAATACACTATTGACCGTGAATTATTTTCTAAAAGTTATAAATTATGGTATTTAGAGGTGAATCATGGAATAATAGAAAAAAATAATCAACAATTTAACTAATCAGAATTGGGATCCAACAAAGGGATGGTAAAGAAAGGATCAATAAGGTATTAATTAAACATGATTAATCATTTTATTAAAGAGTAAAATAAATGAAATTAGATAGTTAAATTGTATATCGATAATTGGAAATTAATGCATTTTCTATCAATGGGG
Organism: Viscum album; assembly: GCA_963277665.1. Taxonomy (NCBI): domain Eukaryota; kingdom Viridiplantae; phylum Streptophyta; class Magnoliopsida; order Santalales; family Viscaceae; genus Viscum; species Viscum album. The sequence goes on from OY728138.1 coordinate 1,245,893,382, forward strand.
AAAATACGATGTGTTTTCTACTGACTGATCCACATTTATCTGATCATCATTTAACACCTTATGTAAATATTTCACCAATATACATAAGATGATTCTCTCTATTATCTCACAGTTATGTGTTTAACCTTGTCTGATTTCTTTAATATTCAATTTATATTTGATATTACATTTTTTTTTATTTTAAATAATTTAAAATTATATTAATTAATTAATTTACTTGAAATAATTTCCAAAATATACCACATATGAAGGACATGAACTTGACTAATATAGCTTTTACATAGGGTGAAAATCATGTTTTGAATCAACCATGGTCCCAGCATTTCGATATGAGGACTTCATATAATATATTAGTTTCATTTAGTAAAAAAAAATCACATTATATTAATATATTTAATATTTTAATGACACCAAATATTTATCACTGGGAAATGTAGTCTCATTCAATTTCAACTTCTAGTTATTAACATATTACTTAGAATATACAAAATTATTACATGAAAATGAAATGGTAACTATAATATTTTTCACTCATGTTGGAATTTTCCTGGAAAATGATGCATGTTGAAACTAACATGTTCTTAATAAACTAATATGGGATTATACCAAGGTCATATTGGGGATTCCTTATGATACAAGTTATTAACCCATAATAATGGAGATAATATGAACTAGAAGTTGGAAATGGGACTCCTAACAAATCATATTGACTATGTGATAGAGGGTACACCCAATGCCACATGGAAGAATTATTGAAACTTTCTATGACTAATCCTATATATGGGATGACATCCTATTCTTAGAGAATGATTCTAATATTCACCATCAATGTTATAGGCCAATGGAATAGACTACACATGTACTTGTTTACACTAATGAGATCATGTACCTCAAGAGACCTTGAAAATAGTACACCATGAGTATTGGGTGTAGATGAAGTCTTTTGAAAATAGTTTCTATTCTCCTTCTCTACACATAGTTCGAATATGCCACATCTTGATCACATATACTATGGCCCTTGACTATGTAATATGGCCATATATGTTTACTCTATCTATTTCTGAGGTTCTCTAGACATATAGAGGTACTCTAGATATTCTTGTATTCTATAAGTATGTACATGCCATTGTACTAGGTCATGTTACTGTTCTCTATTCATGACTATGTTCTTGGTCATGCTAGTTATGATACACCATTCAATTACACCATGAGCTACCAACATCTGGTCAGAAGTTTTTTTTAGATCCAACATGTTGTGAAATATATTACTCTATAGGGAACTCAATACAACACATAATATTGAATTCGGTATGTTTAATATTTTTAAGCACAAACAATGTATTACAAGATTTTATAGTGTTTTGAGACTATTTTATTCCTCTTTCCCAAAATATATCTACATAGAAATCTACATCCCATCATTTTTGTAAAACTTGAATCGGGGATGACGGTGAATGATCCATCATCATTTGATGAATTACAACCACCCTTTCCCTTATGAATATTAACTTTTCCCTCCTCACAGCCGCAACACCAAACAATATTGAAATGAACTATTTATCTGATCCATGATCCTAATACGTTATCAGTCCACCTAATCTTTTAAACATTTTTATTCTCGATACAAAATAAATTCCTATATAAAAATTAAATTTCACCCAAAAAATATATGTATTCAAATTTTCTCCCTTTGATAAATTCTAGAACATTGTAAATTGATTTTAAATAAAACACCTTGTACTATTAAAAAATTATTATTTATAGTGGTCATTACAACTTAGAACATAAATAGTATCATATTAATTGGATAAAATAAATTATTAAAATTGTATTTTTTATACTTTTAGTATATACATTCAATTATTTTCTATTGATTTGAAATAAAATAAGAATCATTTCAATGAAAATAATATGTTTTCTAAAAAATTTTATTTTTTTAGATGGTGGTATCATATAACATTACACTCATATATTAAAATTAATTTTGAAAAACATTAATAAAATTATAGAAAAATATTTAAATCATTCATACAATAATCATTTTATAATTCTCTATTCCTAAATTTTGAAATTTTTGTGAGCAAATCATTTTTTTTCTTATTAGTTAAATTTTTTTTATCGAAAGGTATAATTTTTAATGAAATTAAATGTTAAATTATTGTATAAATTTTATTAAAAAGTGAAATGTATTTAAATTTGGTTATAATAAATATAATTTTAGACATTTTATTCCAGTTTCATTTTATCTTTTATACTAAAATTAATTATTCTTTTTAAGTTTTTTTATTTATAATGATTCTATCTCATTAAAAAAGTATTATTAATTGTAAATTAAAATTTTTCTATTATTTTATTTATAATTTGATAAAAATTATTAAATATTTTGAATAAAAAGATTTTATGTTATGTAATAATGTCATTATTTTTTTTATAATTAATATTTAATATAGTTAAAAATATTATTTGGGAGTCAAACTAAACTATTAAGTGTTAAAATATCCCATATACATGTCTAAATTCTATTATACATTCATATTTATAATCTTATTACCTTTATATTTATTTTAATGAGATTTAGGGACAATTTTTCATTAAAATGGTGGATATAGTAATTTTTTTATTGGGAATAACCACATATCACCATGTTTCATTTAAATTTCAAATATGTGTTCACATAGGGATAAAAGAAAGATGTTAGTAAATATTTATTTCAATACTTATAACAGTGAATTTAGTATAATGAGGATAATATATTTTTTATTTTTAATAATTATATATATAATTTATATAGTTAAGTGACACCAACATAATAATTAATTAATTAATATAAAAATAAAATAAAATATTCAATAAATATTAAAGTTAGTAAAAATAAAATGAGTTATAGTATTACATGATTTTTTATGAAAAATATATCAAGATAGTCTTTGGTAATAAAATTAAATTCAAATAAAACATTTTTAATGAAGTTATTGTTTTCAAATTAAGTGAATAGTGTAAAAATTCATATTAATATTATTTTCCAATGAGTAATATTTTATTAAATGATATAACATAAAAAAATTCAATTATATAACATGTTATTAATATATGTATAAATATATCAATCATTATACATTAAATTACAATGGGTTCTTTGTTAATAATTATATTAACACCAAAATAATGAAAACATTTCTACCATGTAAAAGGGAAAAACATAGTTTTGCACATTAAATGTACTTATGTTAAAATTAATTTTCCTCAGACATAAGTTTATTATTTTATTACGTATATTTAATATATTTAAATACATACTTTTTAAAATTATCTAATTATTATCAATTTTCTTCTTAAATGATATTTTACATATTTAAAGTGTTAGTTACTTTAGTGACAACAAAAATGGTAAAGGTAAGGAATCGTCGATGTTATTAAAAAATCAAGTAAAAACCGGTTTTATTTATATGTTTTGAATGATTATATAGATAATTTCATCCCTCAACTATGTTAATTTTAAATTTTTGATTTACATGGGGTTAGAGTAACGTCCTCTTATTGAATTGTTTTCGGTTTCTACAGAACTACCACTCCACCTATATTATAATAGGGAACTCTCTCGCCTCCTTTATTCCCACATATTAATCCCTTTTAATAGTAAAATTACCATAAAAAAATCCATACAATTCATATACATGATATAGATATTATGTTCTTCTATATGAAAAACCATGGGGTCTAAATTAAAATGTCTAAAGGGGGTTGTTCTACGGGAATATAATTGTATTCAATAAACCAAATATTTTTAGTCATTATATTACCACCCATATTTGTGTATTTATAATTAAAAAATATATTAATTATATATTGAATATAATAATATTTTAATATGTTCAAGTAATAACTAGTTTCCATATCCACTTCCATCAAAATTGTATCAACACTGAGAATCATGTGTACAATGGAAAAAAACCTCAAAAATCGTTGTAATTGGTTCTCCATAACTACATATCATGAATGGATATAATTATGAATAATATATCTATATGACATTAAGAGCATAAATACACTTATTTACTTATAATTTCACATATTCTTTCTTTATTTTTGTTCCATATAAATATGATACCATATGTTTTCTATACGACAAACTATTGTCTCATGAAGGGGGTGGATAAGTAATCAGTAACACATTAAAGGGAATTTAATAAGGTTAAATTTAATGAATAGTTTGGATATAAATGATATAATAATGACTCAAAAATGGTGATATATTTTCGTTCCATCCTATGATAAAATGGAATCATCATTCATTCATACGTACAACATACTATCTATGTTATCTATATAATTAAATTTCAATATCTGAATTTTATGGATTACTATGAAAACATATATAATGAATATAAATGATATTTATATAATGGATAAGATAATTATTATTTCATTACCGTGATCAATATCAAAATAAAATAAAATAAAACAAAAAAAATATATGAATAATGAAGATGTTTCAACATAAAATGTGATTCTAATAATGAATTGTTAATAATTAACTATTGAATGTTAATATTTAAATAATATATTTATTGATATTTATTATAATTATTTCATAATTGATTTATAATAATTCTATATTTATTATAAATTTGGTAAAAACATTTATGATGGAAATAATAAATTAAGTAAGGATTTATCATCTATGAGTTACATTAGTGAGACAGATTCCATATTCACCACTTATTTAATTTTCATGGTTCATATGTTTCCTATTTTAAATTTCATACCATGAATGTCATTTTATTAATTATATTTACTGTGCTTTATATTATTTTTTTCAGGGGGCTCTTGATTCGGTAGTTACCTATGTGTTAAGTGCTTATTTTATTGTTTCATCATTTTTTTGGATTATATATGCTTATCTTTCTTATGGGGATTTTTTGATATTTTTATCTTAATCCCAATATATATTAGTTTATGGATTTTATTAATTATTTATTCATGTAATATAAATATTTTTCACTGCGTAATAATAAGGATTATGGAAAAAAAATTCAAAATTCCCTCAATATTTCTATATTCACCCAAATATTTTTCTCATCCATTTACGTGTTTTCAAATTAAAAAAAATTCTATAAATTTTATAAATGATTAATTAATTAATTTTATACCCATGAATATATTTTTACAAACTCATTTAAAAGAAATATTCATGTTATTTTTTGAACTATGTACCTTCTTATTTTTTTTACAAAAATTTGAAATACTACATTATTATAATTTAATCATAATGTGAGTCATTTACCAACCTCAATACCCTTAATTGATTTATATAATAAATTTAAATATGATGATTTTAATTTCAATCAAATTTTTTATATTCTTTTTTTTTGTTTTTTAATTTATATTCTATGTGAAAATGATATTTTCTTATTAAATGATTTAAAGAAAATTTTATAGTTTTTTTAATTAATCATCAAAAAAATCCTTATTTTATATTAGCTCTGTTGGTAATTTTTTAAATGAAAACATCTTAAATATTCTTATAGATGTCTGATGATCATTTTCACCGGGGATAAAATAATTTAATACTATTTTCCACAATAATATAGATGGTTTATAATTTTAATTATCTACGGGTGAAATTATTTTTATTACTTGTAATTGTTTCTAATATCCCTTTTTAGGTTGATTATTTTCCTCTTATTTTAATCATTTAATTAATTGTACAAAATCATTTATGGGTGTGAACCACTATATCCACTCAATGCATTGAGAGTTCTCATTAGACAAAATATATTAGGTTTTGGATGAGACATTACCCATTTATAAATATGTCTTGGAATAAGTCCTCGATTGTATTTTATATTTCATGTCATAAGGCGTCAAAGACATGTTCCAAATGTAAACAATTTTACATTTCATAATTATAAATTTATCTACTGTGTCTATGTTGTTATTATTTATTTTTATAACTGTTTATGATGTTTTATATCATTAGTTGTTTATATGGAATTATTATATAATAATATATTTTTTCAATAATATTCATCAGGAACAAGTTATTGATTAAATATAATGTTTTTAAATTACTCATCTTTTCATATTTCATAGTTAACATAGATTAATTATATATTCTAATGTATGCATACTATTACATATCATTAGAGCACACCCATTGTTTTGTTTCATTTCCCAAGGATTCCATAAAGTGTTTCATGATTGATATAAAGGGACATTCTAGTGGGAATAAGAATAATACTTGTTTGAGAACACCCATGTAATATAATATCCATAAATTATTTCTACATAATAGGATTGAGTAGATAATTATAAAATTATAATTGGTTTGAGGTTGTGAATTATTTATTACTTACTAAAATAACATTGAGGAATTTTTATGCATTATTCACACACATTTTACTGAGGAAAATACTTTATTACAATGAAATAGAAATATATGCATGAGAATCATTAAACTGGGTAAACGAATCATACATATAAGATCAATATTTTTTAACCAAGTCTAAAATCATGATAGGGTACTTGAAAAGGATTCTGCAAGAATCCAATAACCATTAATATCATGGATGAATATATTCATCTATTCTTCTATAATAAAAACATGTTGGATGAAATCATCATAGAGTGTGTCAATCATTGAATAATGAATCCTAGAATTGGATGCATTGTAAGGATAATATTAATTTCTTGATGTGAGTGATGGATAGTATTGACATAATAAACACAGTTTTAAATAGTTTGAATATGTTTATGTGTGGACCTACTAGTTAGAATGTAGTGTGACTCAATATTAGTGAATCTATTTTATTGATAAACTAGATAATCCATGCTAGGGGGATTAACCCTAATCACATGTATTAAGATCACTATGAGAGAAGTACATATATATATATATATATGTTCAGTGTTTTTATTCACTACAACATTCGAGGTGAGGCTAAGAAAAACATAATAATTGGAATTATGATTTTACCATACACTTAGATTTCGTTAAACTGAAAAATATTTATAATGATAAACATTGACCACTGATTCCCCCCTTCCCCTCAGTAGAATCTAAAATTTATTATATCTACCTGATATAATAGTTTGATAAACATTCATAGAACAACACAATAAAGCTATGAATATTTTATTGTATCTCATTTTTATTTCAATATTATTACGAATGGATATTTATTTGGGGAAGTTGTTTTTAAAAATTATCAATAAGAACATTATTTTTCAGTTTATCTATTTTGTTATTTATAATATACCTATCTTCACTAAATTTAATTTCTGGTGAGATAAGTATATCTAATACATCCATTGTATGTGAATCTCACCCCACCAATATTTTTTTGGGTCCACTATTATCCCTATAATATACATATCCATTGAGTAATTTTATTGGTTTCTTTATGTACACATAAATAAATGATTATAAATATTTTTATTATTTAAATTTCAATACACAATATTTTAAATGAATCCTTTTATATTTTCCACATGAGTCTCATTTAAGAAATGTGTTATATGAATATAATTTCAATTTTTTCTTGTGAAATAGTTATTCATCGATTTAATCCATTCTTATTTACATATATTTCAGTATATATTTTCCTAATGGGTTGTAAAATATTATTATCCCTTCATGGTTTTAATAAAAAAGAATTCATCGTTATATTTAAATATATTTATCTTATAACATTAAAATTATGACATTCAACGGTGCCAACATCTTTTCATGTTCATTATATTAGAGTTTAAATTTACTAATAATATACTATAAATATTGTTTCTATATATAGATTATAATAGTTTTTATGTATGCTTTAATAAAGCCCATCTCTTTACTATAATGTAATTAATAATTTTTGAAATATGAAATTTATCATATATTATGTAAAATATATTCATGGTTCATGTAAAGTGATTGGGGCACCAAAATTATATATCACACTAAACTAATGAGTATAAATTTAAATCTCATTAGAAAATTTTTGTATGATGGAACATGATTTATTAATAATATATTGTACATGGTTGGAATGTGATCCTAGAGCCACTATTTAATCTATGTCATGAACGTGATTTTATGATTTCCATTCTTCTTCTTGTTCAATCTGAATTTGTGTTGATGGTTACTCATGTTTTCATGGATCATATAGTATGTAATTATAAAATAACAATTATATTATTTAGAATTTTTAATCTATTATAATTTTTAATGATATTCCAAATTTATATTCATGGACTTTAATTTGTTTCCCATACCCACATACTTTTATTATCCTCTTACTTGATATTTGATTTTTATCAACAAATCATACCCGTACAATGAATCTAATTTCAAAATTTCATATGATTCAATTACCCATTTAATAAATAATATTAGTATGTATGATGATCCTAAAAGATAAATTGGAAAATTAATTTTATCACAGATATTGAAGATGTTGTTTAATAATATGTTTATTTAGAAAATCATTAAGGAAAATAATTCATTAGTGTCTATGGTGTGACAGATTTTGAGATGAAATGAATTCTAAAGTGAAACAGTGAAATAGTTATGTATGCATGTTTGGTCCACCTCATTTGAGGATGAAAAAATGTACATTAAATAGATACTTTTTTAATCATCGCTGAACCTAGATATTTATAAACACGGAAATGGGAAACACAATATTTTTTAGGTTAATAGGGTATTAAGTGTAATGTAGAATTAAAACTATTATACTCTCTAAAAGTGAAATCTAACTAGTTTCACTATGGTTACTTTTAATATTCTAGTGCATAGTCTTTTCTATTAATATGAAGAGGTTTCATATTCTAGGGATATGGAGAATCTTTTTTAGTATGATCAACTAGGATATTTGGGAAAATTATTAATCGTAGACTCACTATAGGAACTATTCGTTTATATATGGATAAAAATTGACCCAGTTTTTCTAGATATCATGTGGTTACATATCAAACATTATTTGAGACTCATATAGGGAATAATATAATCAATCATAATTTCCTATTAATCTCCAACAAGTTTTATGAAGAGAAAAAATAGGAAAATTTGGATATTATCATCACTAGAATAATGAATTGTGAAACATCTAATATTTTTTTTTTGAAAATGAGGTACATATAACCCCATGAAATATCTCAAACTAGTTCTAGAGTTTAGGTTCCATAAGAGAGTTTAGTTTGTTTATAAACATGAAAAAATATTTGATAATTGAGTATATAAAAAAATGAGAAATAATGAATTTGAGGTTTATTAGGTTTTAGTGCTTATGTTTAAGAGAAATATTGTGAGTATCATGACCACTTAAATCCATATTATGGAGGTGGGTCTTAGTGCAGGTGTTGAAGGATCCTTTGGATAATGTGAAAAAACTTTTCTAACATAGTACTATGCATAATGTGAGGAGTAATAATATTTTTTTTACTTTTTTTTCGATATAAATAATAAGAATATGAAAGTATTTATCTTTAAACATTTACTATATATATATATGGAAAACACTCATAATGAATTCCCCAATATTAATCCAAGGTGAATGACTGACAAAGTTGTTCACATTTCTTGTTGTTTTACTTTTCATGGAATCTCTTAATGTATAGGCTTTATAGTGGTTATATAGAATAATTATTATCAATAGACTAATATTATAGAAGGTTTAGACACAATTTTTAGTCCAAATATATTGAAATAAGGATCTATGAATAAATGAGGACTCTTCAAATAAATAAAATAAACCATTACACGATAGAAAATATATGGATAATTTTTTTAATCAATGAGGATGGTTAAAAAAGGAGGGAATATAGATATCTACTATGTCTTCTTAGTCATTATTTTTTCTTTTCATCGTTTAGTAGAAAATATTGGTTAATTAGTAATTGTAGATTGTGAAGAACAAAAAAATATCCACATATGGTTGAAGAGTATATCCCCACACATGATATAAATTTTTGTATCATTATATATAATGTACAATCTGATATTAATTTGGATCCAAATCTAAGGATCTAATTTTGTAATAATTTATTAAAGGCTTCATAATATCAACATAAAAAATGACCATAAACATAGATTGATTGTAAAGAAGGAATATTGCTCCAAAATATTAATGAAAAAATGATATAAATGTCGGGTTATATCATATCAAAGGGAAAAAATAGAATCATATTTTTATGATCTCATTTAAATTAATTTGAGGTAGAATATTTATAATCAATAAGATGCATCACACAGAATAAAATTCCACCAATTCAATGTATTTTTTAATGTAAATACATTTCCAATTGTTTCCTAATGTTTTTTTATGGTGTATCTTTGATTGTTTTGGTTTCCATTTTTCTAATTATATATTATTGTTTTTGAAGATGAATAATAAAATGTGAGGAGTAGTAATCCACCAACATTATGCATTATAAATATCATAGTCGGTACATTATCCAATTTACAAAAAAAAATACTAACCACAATTTTTTTAAAATATAATATGATCAAATTAAAAATATTATATTACATATCATAGTATCATTGATGAATTTTTAATACATGAATATTAATTAAAAATATTCATGTACCATTTTTACTATATTACCTTTAGATTATATCATATGCATAAAATTTATGCGGTCCTTAATAAGATACATTATTTTGAAAACTATTGGATAGAACACATAATCATAATATGTTTCTATTAATGGTTAAATTTGAATATAAATTATCATATATACATTTGTAGAGCTCTGTTCATAGCCCAACTATACATTTAGTGTTAACCTTTCTCCAAAATTTGAGATTTAGTTATTTAAAATTTGACATTCGAATAATTTTTTAATGAAAAAATTCCCAATTAAAAATCATTCTCCCCATATATGGTTATTCCACATTTATCCATGTTTTATAAATGTTTATAAATTTCTTATATTTCCTTATTTACTCTTAGAATACGCTTATATCAAAAAATATTAGAGAATCATGAAGGGATGGATTTTCAAGTAATGTAAACACTTTTTTATTAGGAATATTTATTATAATTTAAATCATGGTATAGGATAAATCATATAAATTCTATATAGCTAATTTTTTTATGACTTTTATTTTTATATGAGTCTTCCAATAGATTCTGATTTAATCAAAATTTTCTAATGTTTTTTTTCAATTTCAGATTCTTGTGAACATCATGAATAAATTGATTCTATTTTTTTGAATGATATTATAAATCACAGTAAATGATTATAACCCATTAAAAAATTCATTTAAAAATATATATATTGAACTGGTTTTGTTTTGAATTCATATTTATTGAATATAATCAATTTCATTTAATATTATATATATTCATCTTAAACATGATTAATTTTATTTCTCTTCTTCTAAACAATTATATAATGTATTTTATCTCAATGAAATCTAAATGAAGATAAAAAAAATAAATTGGATAAAAACGATACTATCACTTAGTTTTAATAATATTCAAAATATATAATGTTGTGACAAATTAAGTACCACGTTTATGGAAATCATTATTTTTCCAAAAAACATTTTAACAAAATGATTTTTTGTACCAATATAAATTGCATGTTCTTTGGTTTTAACCGCAATCTCCACTAAAACCCAATCCAATATAGATACTAATAAGGTTGAAATTTAATTAACAAGTATAATAATTGGTAACATAATATATATATATATATATATATTAATAAATACAATAACATTCAATTTTAACACTGAAACAAATTTGTATTTGCATGAAAATAATAAAATATCTCTTTATAACTAATATTTATATTAATAATGGTTATAATTTCATTTTTTATATATTTATGAGTAAAATAAACTTTATAATAATTTATGATATTTAAAAACATTTATTCCTAAATATGATCATTTATAATTATCGTGTATGATTTTATTTTATAAAAAATAAATACAAATGGGATGCAAATTTTATTATATGGATTAATTTTTTTCAATAACTATGTTAATATAAATTTATTAGTAATATTTTAAAATTTTCAAATATATATAACTTTTATTTGAATAGTGAAGAAGATCATTGTGGAAGATATCATCTATTTAATAGTATAATATTTTTTAATAAATTTTTGACCAAATAAAGTCTTATAAGCTTCATTGTATTTTCTAAAATATAGTATTTGAAATACAAATATTTGCTTATTATTTTAATAAATAATTAATTATTTTTCAAAAAAGAAATTATATATTTTATATATCAGCACATTAAAATTTATTATTCACCACTTGAATATAATGAAGTACAAATTGTATTATAAATTAGTGGTAAGAAATTATAAAATAAAGGCCATTTAATTTTTTAGAATAATATTTATTAGCCTTTTATATACATTTGTAGCATTGGTAAAATAAATAATCTTCTATGAATAATAAATTTCTAAATAAATTTTGATATTTAAAATTAAATTAATAAAATGTAAATGTAAAATAAACAATTATTTTTTAAAAAAATAAAATTATTTACAAAAAAACATTGGATAATCAATGTGAAATAAAACTAATTAAACATAGTTATTTTTAAAAATTGTGGACATATAGTTTCTTATCTCGTTATAGGAATTTATTTAAAAGTTAATTTCTAGGTCATGATTTAATTAATTTAGAAAAAATTTCCCAAATTAGGATTCAAAATACAAAAATTTGGTGTCAAGAAAATACATATAATTATAGTAATCATATAAATTTTTTTATTAATATTAAATTATGAGTAATACAATTTCAAATAACTAATTTAATGTGGATATATTTTCCCAAAATTTACATAACCATCCTAAGATATATAAAGAATTTTTTTGGTTGTAACAAATTTCCTAAATTATTTACAAACCTTAACATGCCAAAATCATGTAATTTTAACGACCATTCATTTTTAGTTTTTACTCATAGTTAATCTCCAATTAAATTTCCCTCATCCTAATGTATAAAAGGAATATCTATTCCACCCATTCAATACTCAAATCATAATTCTAAATCTCCTTGATTCCATACCCAACTCTCTTATATATTAATTACTATTCATTCAATAATTCACAATATAATATTAATTTATCACATTTCCCTCAAATATAATAACCTCATCTATGAAATGTCTATTGTCATACCATATGTATGAAATATTTTATAACATTTCATTAATATTAATATATTTTTAAACCAAAAATAACAGTATTAAAATAAAAAAGTCCCCATTTTTGTATTATGATATTATTATGTTAATTGTATAACCCTTATTAATTATCGTCAATATAATAATCAAAACATGAATCGTAATTAGTGTGTGCATGTGCGTGGATGTGGATTACATCACCCATGAAGTGACACATTCATTTTATAAAAACCAATTTTCTTGTATGAAATTAATTTTCGAATTTTCAAATAAATGTGATTTATACCACTTATTTATTGTACATTCATTATCAGTAATTTCAACCTCAAACCATCTATATTTTAGTAATAGAAACAATAATTTTGAATTTTATAGACTAACGCCTCCACATTGATTCATTTTTGTTGTATTCATCATTTTTTTGTCATTATGAAAAAATATTTCCATATGATTAATCAAACTAAAATTATAAAAATAAAATCACAAAGCTTTTTAATTATTACATTATGTAAAAATGAAAAACTCCTCAACCATAGTCACAAATAAAGTTAAATCATTTTCATGATTGGTTCCCTTTGACCACCTACATCAAAAATACTATGAAATTATATCTTGGATGATTTAGAAAGAATAAGTTATTGTATGATATGATATAAATATTTAAATTTTGTTTTTCCTCCGCAATGAAAGAAATATGACTATGTTTTTTCATTATTTATTAAAAAACATCATTGGTTGAAAATTACTAAAGAAATTTTTTTTGTTGATTTAATCTTCTTGGATAATGATTAATGTTATCTTGAAAAGAGCACTTCAAATTTTTAATCATTTTAATAGATTCATTTTTTAAATATTATAAAAAATATAATTATTATATTTTGAATAAGAAGTAACCCAAAAACCACTTTTAATAAACCATGTAAAATGATAAAAAAATATAAACAATAGATGTGAGAAAATAGAAATGAATCCAGATAATAAAAAATTCAATAAGATTGTAAATGAAAATTATAAATAATATATGGAATATTTATTCATATAAAATGCAATATTAATATATTAATATTATTCTTAGAGGATATTATAATTTAATTGAATAATATAAGAATCATTAAAATGGATTCATTGTAACGAATTCGAATTTGATGATTCATGATCATGTCAACATCATGTTTCACATTCAATATTAAAAATAATACACAATTTTAATAGTGAATCATAAATTAATTGTATTTCATTATTTATTTTTCTTCATGTTAATTCTCCCACAATATTTTGATTCAATAGATAGAAATTTTGTAAGTTTATTCATCTCAACATATCATTATGGAGACATGTTTTAATATTTTCACAACTTCTATTTTTATGGTTTTAATATATATAATCCAATAATTTATTTCGACATTATACATGATTAAAGACATGTTTTCTATAGAACAATATGGTTTTCAATATCCAGAAAATTTTGATTCCAAAATTTTTAAATTTATATGGGGTTATTCATATATGAATTCACTTCATTTTGTCAAAATTACTCATCTTTATATATTTTATTTAAGGATGAATTTTTATATAATATTATATTTTTAGGATTTATTTGAAATAATTTTCTTGGGATGTCATTTTTTCACACCAAGGTCTTGTTACATGATTATTTTATTGTTATTAATAAATTCATTTTTGTTAAGAATAATTTCTAGTAATTTGTATTGTTTTCTCTTCTATAAAAAATATTTTTTATCCCTTGAGTTTTATTGATTATCTACTGTAATCTATTTTCTATCTCTAATGTCACTTTTATTAAATATATTTTATAATAAACTTATTTTCTCTTTATTCCTTTCAATGATGTGGGTTTTAAAAAATGTTGTTTTAAATTGATTCAAATGGGTTCTCTATCATTTAAAAATATATGTTTTTTATTGTCCACTAAAAATATTATTTTTAATAAAATTATGAATTATGAATGATTATATTGATAAAAAATCTTTTTAAAAGTGAAAATTTTCTACATATATTAAATTCATTTTTTTATAATATCATGTTTTTATGATTCCATTATTAATTATTATATTAAAAATAAATAATTTGAAAGTATTGTTACAAGTAAAATTTTAATACTTTTATATTTTTTGGGATTTCTTATTTATAAATAAATCTATTATTATTTTAAAAAAAATAATTTTTTTTTCAAAAGAAGGGGTTTCGAATATACCTCATACTTATTGTTTTGTAAAAATGATTAAAATGATTTGGTGAGAACTTTTGTATTTTCCCTTAAACTTTCCATCCCTAATATCTATCATGAGGTGTTGTTTTTATCACTATATGTATGTTGTTATAATATGAATAATTTTAGGATTTGAAATTTTGGTATCCTAGTATTTCTTTTGTTCACAATATTTTAATGCATTAGAAACCAATAATTTTTCTATGTGTTATTTAATATATCATCGTGGTGGATTTTAAGGGGAATAATTTCTTTAGATTCAAACATATAGGGTCTACTATTAAAAAAAATTATTGGAATAATTATTTCTCCAATGAGATTGTCAGATGTGTGAATAATGGTTTTGGTCATATAAGTGGTCATATAATGGTCTTGTTACCATTTTCAGGTATTGACATGATGAGTTTGATCCATATAAATGGCCATAATGGGTTTTCTAACACAAGTTACACTATTATAATTGGTGTGAAATATTTTCAGTTTCATAAATTTGTTGATAAATTTCTATTTATTTATCATGTTTTTCCGTGATCCAAAATGCATTTTGTTAGGAAAAAATATACATTTTTCAGATTATTCATTTCCGCGTATCATGTAACTTATATCATATTTGATTTTTGTATTTTATGTCATTACTGTTTAATTAATGTTCTTTCAATGATACTATATGGATTAAATATGTTCATTTATTATCATACATAGTTTTATGATATGAAATTTGGATAATTAGGTTTACCACATGTTCAACCATTGTCTATTATATAATTATTTATTATATGTAGTCAAAATTATAAGTTTTAGATCTTAAAAATGTCATATTATTCCATTCCCAAGGATATGAAGCTGATTTTAGCATGTGATAAGCCTTTGAAATGGCATATAAGAGAATAATTATAATGAAATAGACGAAGGGTTGTTAACATAATAATTTTTAGTAGCTAATATATGAGAAACTAAACCCTTCATTCATTGGGTTATTCAAATATTTTTTGAGTATATTTATTATTTAAAAAATGAATTTAATTTATTATTCATTTTATATTATGAATTAGTCACTTTTGTTGATATTAGAATATGTTTTAGTTATTTGACCATATTAGTAAAGTGGCTTTTTTGGGTGAGTTTACAGAATATTTTCGAAAAAACTACATATGAGTCTATATTTATGAATATACCCTAAAAAACTGTGAATTATATTAAAGAAAGTCTTTCAGATAACTATATCCCAGTGCGTAAACTACATCTTGTTCAAAAAATGGAATAAATGCACCTAATTGTTATCACCTAGAAAAATGATGGTTGAGTGTTTACTAGATCTATTTCATCATGTATGATGTGTGAGACTAATATTGCATTCTTTATTTTATGCTTCCAATGTATATTATTTCCATTATCATATTCTCATTATGAGACACTATAGATGATTTATTTACATATTTTTATGTGTGGTTATTTTGAGAAACACATTATAACCATACTAGATGTAACCAATTTAAAACTGATATTTATATATGATGATATAATGGAGTGATATGAAAACATGATAACATAAAATGAAAATATTTATAAGGATTAATTTGAAATAATGAATATGTCAATTTCCTGTGTTATAATTTTTTTTCACACATGTTAACCCTTTTCAATTTTTGAGAAAACTTGGACTAGAACTAACTGAATTTACTATTCCTATAATTGAATATGTGATTATTATATCAATAATAGACTCATTATAATCAAATATATAGTAAAAAATATTCTGATTATGGAAAAAAACTCTCAAAATAAATGGTTGATAATGTAACAATAGGTGAAATCTCGATTACATCATTGAAGAGAATGATGGAGTGTTGTGAAACATTCTAAAATGATGATGAATAAGCGAACAATATTCAAAAAATTATATGTATAAAAGTTTGAATAATCAACATAGAAATAACCTCAAAGGGAATAAAATATTTTTACTTTTTTATGGGGGCCATCAAGGAACATCAAATTAAGCAGAAATTATTGATTGAGTTAAAAATATAATAGAAATAAAATATATCATTGGGATCCCCAAAAAATTGAATTTTTTATTTCTGTGAAACATGATAATTAACATTTCGAATTCCTAAATAAAATTATTGTTTTGGAAGACTGGTATCAATAATCCCTTAGATAAAGGGAGTAATGAGGAACCTTTTCAATTTCAATCGGTAATGCAGATACTGGTTTTTGGTGTTCAATTACACTCCACCAAAGATTAGTGGGTATTTTATGGTTTTATTGACCAAATAATAGCAGATGTGATTTAAAAAAACGTCATATCACCACCCTCAATGAAATTTATTTTATGGAGAACATTTCGTAGTATAGTATTCATCTTTTTGGAAATAAACATTGTGTAAATCATAAAAACCTATAAAGAAACTACATTAAATAGAATAGTTATATTAACATGGAACATACATTAATTTTAGAATTAGAAGAAAAAAATACGTAAATAATATTTTGAAAGTTATATGTTTAATGTAATATATAAATTACATTACATTAAAACTAAATCATAAACATAGTTCCTAGTACCTAGAAATGTGATACATTTCTATAAAATAGCTAGTTAAATTAAGTGTTTATTGTCTTCAATATGATCTTTAGAATCATATATTTAAGAATATAGATCAGTTCACCACATTTACCTTTCATACTAGTAAATGATAATTTAGTTTGGAGGATGAGGTTTTCTTAGGATTAGTAAGATATAATGACCTATGATTATCTCTTTAAATAATTATTATGTTCTACGATTCGACTCATATGCAAAACTGAACACCATACCAATATATAAATTCATAAGGTATCAATTTGATTCGTTGTTATAAATAAAAATATCATAATTTTCATACATAAATTTATGAATATATTAATATATAATAAAAAATATATAAAATCCACCTTAAACATCATACATAATTAGTACAACTAAGAATAAAAATAAAAATATATTTGTCCCTAAAAATAATTTATCAAATCAGATATTTTTTAAATTTTTATATATTTATGATTAGAGATAATTTTATTGAAATAAAAAATATTACAAAAAAATGACACCCTATAAAAAATTATTTTCATGATAATTAATGTTTTTATTATAAATTACATTTATCAATATTATGATTTTAGTTGATAATATTATTATATTTTTTTATTTATTGTGATAAAATGAGATTCACATGATCAATTGGTTTTTTTAAAATAATCAATTTTTATTTGAATAATAAAAAAATGTTTTTTACAAAATTCTTGGGATTTTATAAAATACTATTTAGGAAAAAATTTCATGAAAAAATATATGAATTTTAAGTAAAATTAGTTTTTATAAAATATTATATCACAAAAATATATTTAATATAGTATAACCTTAGAAATATTTTCATCAAAAGTTTTTATATAAATTATACATTAGTATTTTTCAATTAGTTTTATCAATTGATCCAAATGAAAATGATTTTTAACATTTGACCAATGGATACAAATTCTCTTCAAATCGACATTTAATTTTGATAAATAATGAATAATTTACCTTTCCTTAATATCAGTTTCTCCTATAAAAATATAATTTAAAAAGAAAATCACTTTTATAAATATTATTTATTTTATGAAATTAAATTAATCACATTAAAATTACTACACTGAAATTATTTTAAACACATATGAAAATAAATTAACACTTCTTTTATATTTTATAAATTATAAATAAATAGAGTAACCCTTAAATATAAAAAATTCATTTTTTTAGATAAATGTGTTTTCTGAAACCTTATATGTTATCATTTAAATGTTATTTTCACCAAATTAATAATATGTATTATGATAACTGGGGATCAAATATTAATCCAAAATTTAAAAATTTTGTAATATTTATCTTCTAATATAATTTTAAAAAAATAATTGACATGATAAAAATTTATTAATCATGATAATAGCTTACATTAATTAGATAAGGTAGACCAATTTACATAAATTAATATGACCATTATAACTAATAAATTGAAATGTTTAATAGTAGAACATTCATGTATAACCAACCTTACCTAACCTAAATGACCTATATTTCATACATTTCCATTTACACACCATAGTTTTTATTATTTTAAATGGAATCGTTTTTCTTCCTCACTTGTAAAAGAGTGTCACATTAAACATTTGAATACCCCACTAATATTCTAAAAATTAATTTATCCCCTAACCATATATAATATTCATAAATCCATGTATATTTCCTAATTCACATTTCACAAATAATTATCCAAAATTCATCAACTCTACGGCCTATATGAAGAAGATGTCCCGGGTCACAATGCAGTTATCACATCGTTCTTAAAATTTATTTCTTATATCTGGTCACTAAATAGATCAAAACGATAATACAATAAAAATATTAGAACCATTTTCATTATGACATGTTTTTATAAATATGGTGAAATGAAAATTTATTTTTCTATAAACTATGAAATTTTAAATTCATAATTAGTGGAGATGATGTAATTACCACCCCCACATAGGGATTCTTTTTTCAATTGAACACCACCTATTATGGATGGTCTAAATGACAGTATTTTAGATTAATTTTAATTGAATTTTTATTTATTCTTCTAAAATTATCACATACAATCAAAATTCATCCAACACATCTATTGTGTAATGGAAATTATTATCATCCATTATGCGAACTAAAACCTACACGAAGAATTGATTTATTAGTTTTTTCTCAAAATTTTTATTTTCATTCCTAACATATTAAATTATCATTCAATGTAAATAAAATATAAAACTCTATAGTGATTATTTTTGAATATTTTTTTAGTAAAAATTTACCCCTCTTTAACCACACTCACCAATTGAGTTAAAGTTTTTTCATGATTAGTTCGGGTTGAGAGCAATCATAATTAATGGTATGAAAATTTTTCATTGACTATTTTGAAAACATAAATTATATTATAATATGTTATAAACAGATAAATAATTATTTTTTTAATATATAATGGAAAAAATATCACTTATCTTGTGAACATTGGAAACAACCTTCATAGGTTGAAATCATTGGAAATTTTTCATTGTCGTTATCATCTTCTACAATAAATATTAATGTCGTATTGGAAATAAATTTAAAAATAATATATAATTATATATTTTTTCAAAATATTAAATGTAATAATTTATAAGAATTGAAATTGGTTGATATATGAAAATGGATACCACTCTTGTGAAACTATTAAAATTTTCATATATAAATATATTATATGGGAAAATTCGAAAACAATAACTAATTTAAATATATATATATATATATGATTATTATAAATTAAAAAAATTAAAAAAATTTGGTATTGACATATTTATAAATTACAATATTTTTGTTTTTATGTTTTATTATAGGAGGTTAGAGTGCATTGAACAAATCATGGGAACTAGGCTTCGTTAGAGTTCATTGTTCATATTTGTATAATGGTTTGAAATTCATTGGGTATGATATTATATGGGATGGTTCTTCATGCCATGGGTTTTCATTCAGGGTATTTATAGTTGTTAGTGGTTTTCATCTTCTTGTATCACATTGTTGTTCTAGAATGAGTTGATATTTTCTGATGGATCGATCTAGTTCAATGTGGATAATAGTGGATGTTCTGGTTTACAACATGAATGTATATAGGTTGTTGTGATGGTTAGATATTGATGGTATCTAGAGTGTTTATGATTATTCTCGAGTATTATTCTTGGGTCAAGGTTGGGGTTTTCCCAACTTATTTTACATAATTTTAAATTCAAATATTTATATATTTGAAAATGTATTGTGTAGATGTATTTTCTTGGGATCATTTAAAAACTATGGTCTATAGCCCTCAATGAGGTTTGAATTTTATTTTTTTACATTTTTTATTATTGATTTTGAGGAATAATTTTTTATGGTCGTCACTCAACAAAAAATTACTAATTATAGAATAAAAAATATATGTTTGGGGAATTTAGGGAGAGAATATAATTGTGCCAGTGTTGTGATTATAAATCATATGAGGCATGTTAATGATATACCCCGTGATTTATTTTATATAGTGTAAATACAATATAATTTTCATTTTATATCATGATTTCATTATATTTCCAGATGTACACTATTTTATTTACTATTCATTTTCCCTTGAGATGTTGATGGAAAATATAAATTAGTCGTATGAGTTCTTCCCTCATACTCTCTCCATTGAGTTATTCTAATGTTTTATGCATATTTATTTTTATATTGTTTATATAATTCTAATTAATTTACCATAAAAATCCATTATTTTATATAAGTTACTTAATGAAAAATATGATTTACTAGCTTTTAATTAATTCTGATTAAACAATTACTACATTTGTAAGTGGGGTTTCAAGACAAAATTATATTCCTTAGTTCAATGTAATTAATCATTAATTATTATCAATCATTATTTTTCAATTACATAAATAAATTAGTTTAGGATTTATTACCCCATTCCTTTCATGTGAATTATTTTTCTCATTAATGTCTCATCCCTAGTGGATTTTCATCTTTTGTTAAAAATCCACTTTTGTTTAGAATAATTCACATTACTTTTTATAGATTTTTGTTCCACGAACATAAATACTCATCTAAAAAAATTCCCAATAGCATTGTGGAAATTGAAACTTCCTATGTATACAATAATACATTTATTTTGATTCCTTCATTTTAAATAATATTTCTCATTATATTTAAATCCAATGGAGTTCTAAAGTAAGATCAATGTATTTAATATCATATACAATGTATAAAATCACACATGTAACAAAATATAATATTCTAATAAATTAAATGGTCATTGCTATTTTAAATAGATTCAAACTCTTATATATATTTCAATTTACACAACCATTATTTTAGTTTTCTTTGTAGATATCACGTTTCTTTGATTGGGTATGTTAAATGCAAGACAAAATATTACAAAAAACTATTAATACTATTATCTAAAATGATGATTAGCTCATAGTTTTTATATTGATTTTAGGAATGTGATATGTATGTTATGATAGTATATACCTGAATTCATTTGTTTCTAATTATTTACAAATAAATTTAGAAAACAAAAGAATATAAATGGAATGATTATATAAATAAATATTTTATGCTCTAAAGGCATTATATGTTAATAAATTAAATTATTTAGTATTATTGAAAAATAATAATGAAATAAATTTTCTATATATTCAGAAAAAAATTACATTCTCCCTATATATTTTTATAGGCATACGATAAGAATAAATTTAAATTTACCCTTAATAATTTTATTTTTATTAAATATAATTTTTCCACATTTTAATGGGTCATGTATTTTAAATATGAATTTTCAATATTTTATAAATTTATTATTTCCTAGTGATATTTATTTCATAATTATAAAAATGATAACCAATTTTGAGTAAATTTGATATTTTTTGGGAATACAACATTTTTTCGATGAATAACAAAACTACTAAATTTGAATTCAAAACTACTTTTCAGTATAATTTATTTATAAAGTAAAATTATATTTTGTTTAATTGTTTTAAATATTAATTAGATAAATATTATTACCATTTTAAAAAATTATGTTATTTTAATAAATTTAACATTGAAACTTAAAATTTCAACCATGCAATATTTGGAAAAAATTTACTATAAAAACATTTATTATAATCCCATCTACATCATTAAATTTAAATGAATGTATACCAATTATACGATTTGAATACAGATAAATGGATTCCAAAATTTTAATAAGTATTATTTCTTATTTCAAATAATTTTAGCATAGTTATTTACTAAAATGAATAGTGAATGGTATTGAAATTAAATATAGTGATTAAGAGAATAATTATCTCAACCACAGTCTAAAACATAATCATAAGGTCCAAAATGAGATAAAAACGTCTCAAAGATCCATGACATGTATTTATTTCAATTAAATCCGGCATTTTATTGAAATTGGACCATTATTGGATCCACATTGTTGTGGGAAACATGATTGTGGAATTGTATTTTAATAAATTCATATGAATGTCACTCCTCCACAAATATAAAAAGGCACTAAACCATCCCCCAATTTTATATTAATCATGACATTTAGATCATCCAAAATTTTCTATAATAATTTCACAACCATGCTCCCCTTATCCAAGAATCCTCCCCCTTGGGAATAAATCCATCCATAGAACCCTTTTGGTGGAATAAAAAATTATTTAAACAAAGATGAGGTAACCTTCTTCATTATTCTCATTTATTTTATATTAATTCCCCAACCCTAAAATATTTGTATAACAGAATTTCATAATAATAAAATTATGATAAATACCCTGATATATTTTAATTTTGAGGGGTTTACCTACACATACACTCACCTCAATCTAATGGGTATCAAACATACCATTCATGTTTACATAGGACTACTCCCTCACGTATAAATTATTTTTCTTTCTCCCTTTTCCACCTATCATGGTGGAAAATATTATAGAAATAATAGTTTATAATGATATATTTGATTTTTATATTGTCTCCATTCTTATTTAGATCTTCTCTACCACATGAATTTATGCACCCAATTTTGTGGGAATACGATAACATTATTTATCGAATTGTGGACTATCAACTTCTCAATGAAATGTGATTAATTCATGCTTGAAAAAGATTATATTAAGGATTATTTTTAATTTAAAAAATGTTAAATAGATTAAGTTTTTTTTATATCCATGAAAAATAATATATCATTTTGTTATTTCCCTGTTCAGATAAACAAGTCATAACATCGTTCGTGGATGTGTGGACTACCACCTCTTCAATGCGATACCATTCCTTTTACATAACAAGAATTCAAATTATATTGATATATTATTTAATAAAAATTTATTTATAATATACGTGTAAATATATAAATATATAAATTTACTTAACCTCTTTCCATACTGACCATTGAAAAGTGGTAACATTACTCATTTGTATATACAACCTACCATCTCCTTTGTTGTAGCTTTGGTTTATTATTCATAACCAACATTCACAATTAGTTTTAAATGAAAATTTGATGTATAAATTTCATAGTTATGTCATTATTAATATTCTGAAAATTTTCAAATAACAACCCCCTTGACCATATATGACATACCAATGTATTTTTAACTCATGAAAAGAATTTGGTCAAAACTGCGTATGTAAAATTAAATTTTTAAGTAGTTGTATTCAAAATTGTAAGAACAGGCCTATATTTAATATTAAGAATGAAAAAATGGTATGCCAAAACAAATAAGAAGCAAAGACAACTATTCTGACACTAGAACTAGTAAATACCAACACTATCTTCAAGGTCCTTCTACAAACCTACAAATAGTTTTAAATTTGTAGGGTTTGCATACAAGTATACTCATTAGGGGAAACTAATGTAACTCATGAAAAAGTGAGTGAAAAATAATAATTCCCTGGTGATAAAACAGTTGAACCCCAAGCAGCAATGAGGAAATACTAACTACCCCAGCCTCATCAGGCCACACTCAACCAAGTAACGCAATTCAATTAAAGTAATAATGTATGCACTACAATATTTGGGTACCCACGTCAATTTTCCCACTAGTAATGATATCATTTATAAGGATATGATATCTTGATGCTACCACTGTACCCACATGAAATCCCCAATCTGCAACATGCACGCACACACCTGGGACTCAAACTACACCCAACCAAGCCTATAGACAAAAAGGACACAACATCCACTCCCACTTCCAATGGAATATGGGCCTCAAAAACCACCCCCATGTCTGAAGACACTTGGGCCTCAAATCAAAGATACATGGGAACACATTCCTATCCCACAATCATGTGATCCCCTAGTTCAAAAAAATATTTTCTTGAAGAATCCTTGAAAATGGTAACCCTCATGCCTTTATAACATTCCAGGATACGCCTGACTAGAATGATCTGAAAGAGGATGTGAGGAAGAAAATAAGTTACCAACCATCCATCCTCCAACCCGGATGTTGGGAAAGGCATCGTCCCCCAAGAAATGGAGGTTTTTGTCATATATTTATCAATAAGGGTGTGGTGCATATAGAAATCACAAGGAACTAATATATTTATATATAGGTAAACAAGCACCCAAACCCAACTTACAGGTTTCACATGAACATATCACAATCCTAAACTAGCACCAATTTACTTCTACTCTTATATGCAATATTGTACAATAACCACTGCTAGATAATAACCCAACCCCTTTTTTGTTTACTTTCATTTTTTATTTAAGGAGATTCACTTTATTTATTCCAACACTACTTGGAAACTAACAACTATAACCACACCAATCTATGAATATGGAAAACGGTTGTCCCACTACATTAAAATAAAACTGGACATGATGTCCCACTATATATCCCCATTCAATGGCTAACAACTATTGTTCTTCAATGTAAAAACTCACATTCATTCTCTCAGAAGCTTTACCCATGAACCATCCACCCAAAAAAACCCTTATATATTCCCACTACATAATGAGTCCATAACCATAACATCTTCCCACAACATTACATCACTTTGTGACCATAATAAATCATAATGTTAGTTCATCTGCATATAGGTTTATCCAATCCACAATCAATCAATCTCTCGAATCGAGTCACCAAAACACGCCCCAATACCACCACACAAACAATACCCACAAAACCTAGACCATAACACACATCACATACCCACAACCATCAAGCCATGTGAATTAAAATTTAATTGAGAAGGGTTCATTAAGAATCACTTTAATATAAATGAAGTGGTCACCGAAAAAGTTTTATCCTCAGGAATCCATTTATTTAACCATGTGTATGTTATTAAAAGATTTAATGTTATCTCTGTATATCAAAAGATCAAAGTGAAATTACACCCTTTCACAAGAAAATACCCCAAACAGTAATGATTTTCAGAGGAATACATAAAAAAATTGTGATAATGGAATCAAGGATAATAATGTAAAAATAGGAGACCAAGATCAACAACACCATTACCACTATTTTATTTACACAATTTATTACTTTGTTTTATTAAATTATTGTTTAATTATCATTTCATGAAAAGTATTTGGTTGTTCCTCATAAGAAAACATTAATATACCCACCCCGCATGATGAAAAATTTAAGATAAGATATAGAAAATAACTACTTGGATGATCAAATATTGGAGTTCCTTCTATCATTATGAATATTGGATGACTCATCTTGCAAGAAAAAATCCAAGGATGAGCGAGAAGGGATCTAGAAAGTGTGTGTGAATCATATTGGGAAGAAGTAACCAGGTTCACCAAGAGAATGTAAAAGGAAAAATGAAGGGAGGATCATGACTTAAGAAGATTCCAAATCTTAAATCAGGGAGACCATTTCAAAGTATATAAATGTTAGATCATGTCTTGACTACGCGGTAGGGATGTTTACCACATTGGAATGAATTAAGATTTAATAATTCCCCTAATAAATGTTGGATATAGACATGTGGGAAGATCTGAGTTGATATATTAATAGTAAATGGAGAACATATTGTTACATGGGTGAAAATGGACAAACTGGGAAAAGTTTGAAATGAGTCACTGATGGGTTAGTCCCGATGTTGATCAACAGATGGGTGAGCTACTGGCGCGACCTACCGACACCTTGACCAACTGACACCCAGACATACCAACTCCTAAACCTATCAACAATGACGACATTGACTCACTGATGGCTTGGCCTATGGACACCTTGTCCTACAAACACTGACGCCCTTGACTCATCGATGTTGATGCCCATTGACTTACTAATACCGATACCCCTTGACTCACTGATGCCGATGCCCCATGTGTCACCAATGCATTGTCATGACATCACACTAACATGTCGATTCACTGATATGTTGACATACTCTTATACTACTAGAAAACTATAATTTTGGAAAACTCTTGAAATGAGTCACTAATCGATCCTAGAACGCCTTAACACTATATTTTCATAGTGGAAGGCCATTGGAAAATCTGGGTTATTACACATATTTTGTGTGGTGAATATACTACCCCTTTTGATATATTAAATCATGAATAATTTTATCATAATGGTATTTATAATTAACATTTAATAATCTCATCCAATGGATATTGACATGAAAATTACAATGTTGGAAATGTTATATATGAAATGTCAGATGATTTTTTCATTGTGAACATAATCGTGAAACAATATCTTCCTTATGATAATTTGTTTTTAAACATTTCATTTATAGTAAATATACAATATTCCCATGTAATGGATACTATTAATTCCAAATCCATATATGATTATTATATTTAATGTTCTATTTGATTACCTGGGGAATTATTGATAAATCTAAATCTATTACTCTATAGGGATATTTGATTGGCACATTTTTTATGAAATTTAAATCAATTATTTTATAAATAAAAATTTATTTGTACATGAATGACACATATTGGGTATTATTTATTGCATTTCCTATGGGTTGGGCTCAATTTAATGCATTCCCCATGATTCTTCGGAAGTCTAATGAGATAAATTTGTTGTCTAAATAAAAATAATTTAATTTGTTTTGATAAAAAATATAAATGGTAAAGGTATCATGTTACTAGGAAAAATGAAATCCTATAATTACGAATGTAATTTAATTATAATTCTTTATTATTATTATCCATACAATTTTTTGTTTGACATATCTATGAAATAATTTCGTTATCTGTTTATTAGCTAAATGTAATCAATTTCCGTTATTTACCATGCAATATTAATTATGCCAAATTTAGTTATTTGAGTGGCATGTGTAATCATTTATTTTCCATTACATTGTTATTGTTGATTAATTATTTCTTCATGTGTACCTACATGTATTAATAATTTTAGTGCACCCATATTTTTATCACATTTCACCAGGTTATAATGAAGAATACTATAAATTAGTGTCAAGGTTACTGATATTTTAATTTCAATATGTTTTATTTTCTATTTACCAAGGAATTATGTGTATCATATATGTAATATGATATTCCAAATGTGATAATAGTTTTCATCCGTTGGTATTCTAATATTGTATCTATTCCAATGTAATAATTTAATGCACCAGCTTATAACTTATATGGTTAGGTTTTATAGTTGGTATTAGAGGAGGCTTAGCAAAATATACAGAAATGAGACGTAGAAACAAATATTAAGGAAAAATCATTATATACATTTATTATATATATATAAGAAAATCCTAGAATATTTTTATGTTATTTATTTTTTGTGTAGTATATGAAAATACATCTTTACTTTGATATTACTAGTGTTTGCAGTTCTTGTAATGATGTACCTAGGGGTAACTACTCCAATATGTTTTATTTTTCATGAACTGAGTGAATCCCATTACATTAAAATGTGCCTCACTGTGCACCTGCTTTGATACTCTGAGGGTATATGTTTAGGACAATTTATATTTTCCTTATAAACAATTATGAATGATTTTAAAGTCATTATATCCCGAAAGAAACCATGTTTTTTATCATGATATTATCTACGTGTAAACAATTCATTTTATAATAATTTTTACTCCATATTTAGAAATAATTTATATTCTGACTTCATCTAGTATATTTCATTGTTTTGAAATCATTCATTAAAGAGTAAATACATAAATACTCTTGGACATTATTGATGATTCCTTAATAAGAATTCCGATATTTTTGGTATTGGAGTTGATCATGTTATGGGTATATTTGGGAAACATAATCAATCTATAATAAATAAAATTTCTTAGATGGAGAAACATATTCCTCAGTGATATTATCCATTGTTAGATCTCCTTCTCTAACATAATCTTATATCATTTAGTGGGACTACAAATAATCCTGATGCAAAGAAATGAATTATATCTCTTGAGATTTTATTTATATAATTGAGACATAGTTATGTGTAAAATGTTACACTTCCAGTGTATTATCTCTAAGATGATGTTGATTAATTGTGGAAATTGAACTATAAATATACGAAGTCAGTAGAAAAAGAGCGTATGATATGAATGGCATTTAAGGGTATATTTTTTTAACAATCATTTCCCTCGTGATCCATAAAGTGAGATGAAGAGAATCATAATTACATTATATAATGAAGAGGAGAAATTTTTTAGAGTTTATGAACCTTTATTTATAATGAAATAAAGGTATCAAATAGATTTTATACATAACATGAAGTACATCATTGACCAATGTTCGGGTCATAATCCATATCTCTAAAGAGAACAGGTGGCTAAAAGTTTTTATTTGTGCGATTAAATATTTTTTATCTTAAATCAAGATAGAGAAAGATTTATGAATGTATTATATCCTCCAATTGAATAAAGATAAAAATGTATAGGAATAAAAATAACATATAAATGGAATATGGAAAACAATGATTTCTAGAATGTGATAACTGTGGAAATAATCACCCAAATAAATTTTTGAGAGGATTGGGTGTTTGTTATAAGTGTGGAGAATAGGGTTACCATGTAAAATCATTAAAATCTAAAAACGATACACATCTATTATAGGTTATTAATGAATGGAGAGTAAGAACTATTAAAATGAATGACCAATGTGTTAGGGGAATATACCTTCGATGAAGATAACATATCAATGTCAAGTATATGTTATTAACACAACTGAAATGCAATAATTAATGTATTTATGTATTTATATCTATGAAATTTGTTTCAAAATTATTTCATTGATGATATTATCATAATATGATTTTGGAAAA
This sequence comes from Viscum album, assembly GCA_963277665.1. NCBI lineage: Eukaryota > Viridiplantae > Streptophyta > Magnoliopsida > Santalales > Viscaceae > Viscum > Viscum album. Next base: position 1,245,923,553 of record OY728138.1, read on the forward strand.
ATATTATGTTTCTACTGCATTACTTTTCTATTAAATATTTGAGATATTATGTTTAATTGTATCATGAAATGTGATTATGTATAATGTTAGACTTCTTTTAAAATCATGGTTCCTAAAAAAAGGAAAAATATATTTCTACTGTTGAGAACTTGTTGTTTGTATAAATAAAAAATTAAATTGGTTATGTTCTGAATACCTTGGAACTAATTAAAGATTCATCAGAAAAGTATATTAAACTGTAATTAATGGAGTTTAAAACAGTTTTAGATTTATCGAATATATAGAATAACTTGTGTTTTTTTAAAGAAGATAGAATAACGAATTCATTTGATTATTTTTTTTAATAATTAAAGTTATTACTATGATTCACGTGAATAAATGATTTTTTTATTTATATGTTTGGAATGAGGAAATTTAGAGATTCTTCATGATTATTAATGGATAATGAAATGTTCATTTTTTAAATTCATTAACCCTATTTCTAAGTGTTAGTTAATATTTATTCTTAATGATTTAGACTTTACGAAATGGGTTATATTGAACTGTAGATGTGGATTAAGTAGTTATTTTATTGCATCACCCTATGATTCAAATTTTCCTATGTGATGATGCATAAATATTTAAAAGCACAATCAAGGTAAAATATTGTTTTTATTGAAATATATATCTACAATCATTCTAATATATTGAAATAATTCCTCTACACTAGAAAAATAGTTTTGAAAGAGAATTTTTGTCCATGTGTAATAATTTTTGATGAAATGATTATTCTTTTTCCCACAACAATTCTTAATGGAATTTTTATCAACAAATATCTCATGAACATTTTCTTTATCACTCACCATATTATCTATATAGTTATATTTCATGTCAATGCCAATGTTTTCACTAAATTTATCCTTTTGATAATAGAGTTTTGTAGAGAGATTAGTATTTAATTTTCCATTTTCATATCAAAGATGTGTTTCTTAAACCAATTAAAGAAGTGTATTTTGAAAACCAAAATATATAGACAACAATTCATTTATTACCAATGTCAATTTTAATTACGAGGACACAATTTATTAAAGGTGCATAAAATGTAAGACCCATATATTTTAATGTATGAACATTGTTTTTATTAGCATGTGGAATAGAAAACACCAATATTGTAAGGTAATATAATATCCTATGTCATTGTAGTATATATTAAATTTTAAATATATTCAATCAATTCTATATATTGCAATGAACTCAAAATTTATTTTAGCTTACTTTTCACACAATTGTTTTCCTTGATAGCTTGTGTTATAGATGTGAACAAATTATACAGAATTCTAGTAATGTTAATATTTAAAATGATGATTATATCCATGTAATTAAACTTTGGTTACGATTAGCATTATATATTTTATTAAAATATATTTTTTGAATTTATTGGATACCAATTAGTTATATATTAATATATAACCCAAATGAATATAATCAGTATGATTTTAACAAACTATTTTTATGCCCCATAATAATTTCATTTTAATAAATAAAATTACATACTATTATTTATTGATATTAATGAAATAAATATATTATATATTTAATAATATATTTCTTATATTAACCCAATAGATTTTATAGTCAAGAGACAATAATGAAAATATTTTATGTTTAAAAGTTTACATTTTCATACATGGAAATTTCACCACCATTTAAATTCCCACATATTTCAAATATGAATTTTTAAACATATTTAAATTTAATATTGAAAAATAAAAATATTTTTCTATTGAAAACATAAAAAATTTATTATCATTATTTTTTGGTTATTTGTCTAAAATAATTCATTTTTTCGTTAATAGTGAAAAAATATTGAATTTTATCTCAAAACTGTAATATCTGGAAATTTACAAATATGGATAAATTATAATTTTTACTCAATTTAATTCCTAATTAAAAAATTTCATACCATTTATCCGTGTTTAAGTCATTTTAATAGTTTTCACTTTGAAATTAGACATAAAATCAAATCAATTTTTTGATTTATTTTACATTAAACTTATGACATTGTCATCTTATATGAGGGATTAAATTTTAATTAATTTCAGCCACTTCTATTACATGAATATAGAAAAATGGATTCTTGTTTTTAATAATAATTATTTATAATTTATAATAATTTCAACTGAATATTTTACTAAAAATATTTTTTAATGTGATTATGAAATAAATTAGATTAATGTGGGTCAGACCATAAAAATAACCACACAAATGAAATCGAAATAAGTGATAAATCTATATTGTTTCAACATTTATACCATGTAATAACATGTATACTAATTTTTTCCTTATTAGAGACACTTTAAAAGTGAATAATATGGGTGGAATTAACAATTAAATTTTTTTCAATAGTGCCACTCCTCCTCTATTCAAATGAACTCACCCCTCCACCTTATTAACACCTATCTAACCCATATAATCGACCAAAATATGCCCAAATAATCTCCATAAATCTCTCCCCACATCATATAAGTAATTTTTTGGTATTAAATCCATCCAATAAAGACATATTTTTAAAAACAAATTTTTTTAAGAAAAATAGATGTAAGATCATCCCTTAAGCACTTTATTTTTAATTTTATTATCCACCCCTCAAAAATTCAAATTCCATGATTACATAATAGTGATAGAATCATAAATGTGATGTGATTTTATTATTTTAATGGTTATAACTACACATACATACACCTCCATTTAATCGTAAATCAGCACAATGTTTGTGTGTATGGCAGACTACTGCCTGGTGGAGTGATGATTGTTTGTTATTACTTTACCAAAACTCTTTGTGGGAATTATTACATATATAATGTTATTAAATGATAAGAATGATTTTTATAATTTATGTGTTATTCTATAATTATTTTAATGTCATATGTTTATGCAATCCATTTTTTTGTGAATACCATTACATTTTTTGTATCTTTGTTTCTCATGAAATTCAATTTATATTAAAATAAATAATGATGATGAGGATGATGATTTGTGGATGTGTGGACTAACTCCTCTTCAACTTGATGTTATCCCTTTAAAATAATATTAATTCTATATATAATTACATATTATTAAATAACATGGTATTTATGATGTAATTATAATTTCTGTAAGATATCTTTCTAGGCTTATTTTGATTATGATCATTGAAAATGTGAATGTTACACAAGAATAGGAATGGAATACCGTCTCCATTATTGTAATTTTGTTTTCTTTTTGATGGCCATATGTCATGATTGTATTTAAATTTATAATTTCAATATAATTATTGTAAATATTTTATTATTATTTTTCTTTATTTTCTTATATAATCATTCCATTCACCATAATCAACCTACCAAATTCATTTTAACACATGAACTTATTTTTTCAAAATACCAGATGTAAATTTATTTTTCTATGTAGTTTTATAGAAAAAATTAACAAGAAAAGAATAATTAATTAAAATATTAATAATTGTTCTAAATTTTGTAGACAATTAAGGTAATTTTATTACTATGGATGATAAAGACACATGTGACATATTTGACTCAGGGTAATGTATTTTAGTCTCACTTTTTACGGCTATGAGATAGACTTCATTTTCATCATTTAATTCTTTTATTTAGTGTATCTAAAGGGTCATTTGATATATTGAACTATTAATCCTTTTATATTCATGTTATTTATGTATTTACATTAAATATTCTCATATTTGTGGTTTGAATAGAAAATTTTAATGTATCAATAGTTATCTTGGCAAAATCATTGTATTTTGTGATTGCTAACATTTTAATGAATCAATTACATCCTTACAATCATTTTTATTATAAATTTTTAAATATTTATATTCTAATTAAATGTATATTAATATTTCATAAAAATTACATCATTTTAATTTATGTTTATCACATTGAATGGTAATTGGTTAACTAGGGAAATATTTACAAATAATTTTCTATTATCTCTTATAGATATTTTATAAGGCACTTATATTATGTATTTAAATTGTTTATTAAATATATGGGGACTGATTTTGAAAGGAAATATACTTGTTGGGGATAGATTAATTCAATATATATTGGTTGTAAACTGGTTAAAGTAATCCTCATAATGCATCTCTAGACTCATGAGGTGAATCAATTGGCCAAATCTGAATTGTTTAAACATTATTGAGAATAAATCTTGATAGTAAATATATCATGTGTCTGCAATACACGATTTTCAATAATTAATCATTTATTTATTTATTATTTGGATTTTATTAATATACATGATATTTTTTTCATTTACATGTATATGAATTCATTTTGTTCAGAGTTTATTTATTAAATTAGAAGTGATAAATTTATTAACATTTTCATATTGACTATTCTGTATTCAATTAATTGAGTGGATAATTATTATAGTAAATTTGGATTTGATGTATATTAAGCTTATTGATTCCCTATTAATTACACTATACATACCTTACTGAAAATTTTACCCACCTTTATTTTCATTTCCATTTAGCAGGTTACAAAGGGGAATAATTGGAATAATTTTGAAGCATGCTTTGATTTTATTTTCAAAATTTTTTATTTCCTATTTTCCCTTGTATTTTGAGTATCATTTATTTAATTTAGTTTTCCAAAAAATATAATATGTTTTTTCTTTGTGATTCAAAACTTGAACATATTCCAATGTAATAATGTAATACAATGGGTTTGGGCTTCTAGGGGTAGGAGTTGTATTATACTATTTAACAATGTGGGTTTTCAATATTTTAATTACAAAATGGTTAAAATATTACTTCAAATTTTTCCAAATCAAAGGATTTAACATCCACTCAATATGCTGTATGGATAAAATTTATGTCATTAATTGTTTTAAAATATTAATTTTTTTCAAAAGTAATATTTATAAATCTCTTTTCCATTCATCATTTTCAAAACATTATGTTTTTCATGTTTCTATTATATAATTCCCTTTTAAAATATAATTTTATTAAACATATTTTCACTTATACTCTTAAAAATAACCATGATAAGATATACTATATGTATCCCTTTTAAATATGGGTTTCATTATTTATATTTTTTTCCTAAAAAATATTTTTTTGAATAAATTTAAATTTACTATTAAATAAAACAAATAAAAATAGTTTTTAAATATTTTTTACTCTCAAATAAATTTTTCTCATATATTATACCTCAAAAGTGTTATTTTGATCAACGTATGTATGTTATTATGTTATGAATCATTTTTTGAACTTATACCCTGGAATTATATTATTTCATATGTGTTAGTTATTTTATTGTTTAATAATCCCATGATATTTATATTGATTATTTTATAATAATTATTGTTTGTTTATATGTGGTAAAAATATGTGCATGTTGATTCCTATATTTTTGTTTTTTTATTTCTCATTAATGTGCATGGAAAATTATATGTCAATATTTTGAGGAGTATGTTTGATAGTAAATGGAATATTTAGGAAATTTGATGTGAATCCATTAATATTTAATGTTTAATTCATTTATCATAATTCATTTAATTAATGTAATGATTGGTCACTTCCGATGGATATTTGTGTAAATTCATTTACTAATTAAATGGTTGTGTTTTATGGATTGTAATCTTCTCTATTCATGTAAATCCATATAATACAATGACCTATTATTAGATTAATATTTCTAATGTTCTCGTTGGAATTTATGGTTTATTATGAATGACTACATATTTGTGATGAAGGTTGAAATAACCTCACTATATAAGATATCATTCAATGTAATTTTAAAATTTTCAATGTTATTGATATATGTAAATATTAATAAAATCGTTATTTTCATGATTAAATGATTAAAGGACATTAAAAATATTATTTATTTTTCCTGGTGATTGTTTGAGAATAACACCATTCAATATTCTATTATTACATGTTGAATTCTGTTTGATATGTCTATGAATGTTTTTTATGTTCCTTTATGAAGAATATTTTATCAATTTTTAAAAGCTGCAAGATTGTTATTTTGTAATTTTAGAAATCTACAAAATTTAAAATCAGAATTTTCATTACTATCATAAACATAATTCTCAATAGGTATGTTCTTTATAATGGTTTTTATAAGAACTATATAAGGGTAGTGATGCAAATTATATGGTGAAACTAAGGTAATAAAGTTCCATGTTATGGTCAAACTATATTCCCAAACCACTATGTAAAGTTATTCATTACGTAAATTTGGGTAAATTCAAAAAGACACAAGGGTATTTGTCACTATTTATAGGTAAATAAGTATAAGAATAAAAGTAAAAATGCCATGTTGAAGGCTAAATAATGGAATATTATTTCCATCTGAAGGCTACATTGGTCCAAGGTAAGGGTTGAATGTCTTCATAATGTTTCATGCTTAAATGTATGGACCTATATATGGTTATATAGGATACTTTTATAATGGTAATCTGACCAACAAGGGTTACTCCATAATGTCTCATTGCTTTTTATAGGTCATTCATAACATCTGGGTACAACCATATTTATAAAAATACTATAACTATTATTGTAAGGATAATACAAATAAGTGCACTCATCATTGGATTTGAAATCCACACATGTTACAGTACTGTTATGAACATGTTACAATAGTCGAATATTAATACAGATGGACCTAACACAACATCACACTTCATTGTGGAAGGTTCAAATTCATAATTAAAGAGGTACTTATAGTACATTAGTTTATAAGCCGCAATGTTTGAGATTTATTCTAAATGAAACTTCCATTTTGTGTAACTATAGTAATAGAACTATAAATCTCATGGATATAGTTCAAATGTTTGTGTGGATTATTTTTGTATACATATAATTTATAGGTGTCTAGAATTTTGGACCGAAGCTACCCAATTTTTAGAATTTGGTCCATAAAATTTGGGATTGATTCAACATGGTGTTAACGGAAACATTCCAATGACTATAAATTAATATATGAGAGAGTTTTATGAAATTAATTTGATCAAATATTTTTTAATATGATGTGAAAGTTATAAGAATTCATGATTGTTTAGATGATTTAAAAAAATATTTTAATCAGAAATTATATGAGTTTTAATGATAAAAAAATTATTAATTAGTATAATTATTTGAATGAAATTATCCATGTACTAAATATCATGATAATTCTAAAATTCAAATGTCAAAATATTTTTTATGAAATTTCCATTTATAATAATATCAGGAAGTAAATATAATTTTTCAATGAATGATGGTGAAATATCTATATTCAATATCCTATTTTAAAATAAAATAAAATGATTTTCAAGAGTGATTTCATATGACCCATTATAAATATTTATGAGATATTATTGTGAGAGGGATTGAATGTGAAGAACATATTCTATGAATGAAGACCATTTCTTATTCCCTGTGGATGATGATGCTACACTATATAAAAATGATGCACACCTGAGATGACTGTTTTATTGTCTAAACGTACGAGATTCCCTTTTACTTGTTTCATTCAGAATAACTCTATAATTATTAAAACATATTATTTGAATATATTTACATTATGAAGGGGTATTCAGTGTATATTTGGATGCAGATGTCTGAGAAAGATGATGAAGCAATCACATTCAGAGTGTCTAAATGGATATGTTGTCACCATTTCATTCACGTTATTTTGATGAATACTATAACTACATACAGAAACAATATAAATAACATATTAAACTACCATTTATGATGAATCATGGAATCCTATATTTATGATCTAGTATTTTTTTCCATTTAGCACTATCATCATCATTCCTAACTAATAACAATATTCAGAAAATTGCATCCACACAACTTGAATATTGACCCTTGGTAGTAATTTTGGGGATATTTTTTTTAAATTTCATTTTTCTGTAGTACATCATAAGGAAATAGAGGATTATAATTAGGACACTTGTTTGATACTCAAAATTCCACCTCTTTGAAGCCTTAAATAGTTGAGAGGGAATCCAGAATCTAATTTATATATTAGGTGTTTCTTAGAAAACCTAGATGTAAAATTTCTCTCCTTCACTCTGTTTTTGAAAAATGAACTCTCATATTGGTTTAATAAATATTTATAAAAAGTATTCACTAATTTCAAGTGATATATCATTAATCCACTAGTCATTATACCTCTAATAGATGGAAATCCACAAATATTTTATGTGGACACCATAGACAAGTCTATTGGGGCCCTTCTTTCACAAATGAATGATGAAGTGAAAAACATATATAATATCTTTCTATAATTATTCCATAAATGAGACACAATATTACAATATGGAGAAAAAATCCTTTCACTCATTTGGATGTAAAAATCCAAGATACTGTATATAGAACCATGTGGTTTTCATGATCTCTCATATTGATATGACAAAATATATCCTCATATTCCCATTAATTATTAGGTCAATTTATTATTTGAAATTCATTTTTCAATAATAAAACATCCATTTTAAATCACATAGTGAAAAAAGTGAGAAAACAGTATAAGTGTTCCCCACAGCTCATCCTGTACTAGAAAACATACACATAAATATTGAGATCATAGAATTTTATGAATCATATTCTCATGAAACTCAAAAAAGGACATATATTTTATTTTAACATTTCAATGTGTTATTAGGGATTGAATAGAATGATAAAAAATAGATTGGGTTTTTCTTGGGAACATTTTTTCTCCCAGTCTAAGGAAATTCTGGCGTATTCTTTCTAACTACTTGAATGATGCCCCAAAAATATGGTGGAACACTACTCTCTCATAAATATCCTAGTACTCAACTAATAGATTTACATAGACCATTTTAATGTTAATGTAAGTTCAAAACTCTGACTAAATTGATTAATAGTGAATAGACCATCAATATTGAAGAGGTAACCACTGTTATGGATTATGTGAGGGGAATGATTAGAAATTTCTCTTTTTAGAAAATCATGAATCATTAAACACATTCAAAGAATTATCATGATGATTAGCTGGAAAGTGTAGCTAAATTCTTATCTTCCCATGACTATGCTAATATTTTAATTCATATTGTTCACTCAAGTGTAGTTTCCCCAATCATAAAATTTTACATTGTGGAAATTAAGCATGTTATAAAAGACCTGATGTATGATGATAAGAAATATATTAACATATTAATGAAAAATAATGTAATACTAACTATTTGGGACACTCTTGTAAGATCATGGTACAATTTAATAGATGTGATTTTATGTAATAAACACCACACTTTATGTTGTTCCAAATCAAATGAATTCAATTTATAAATATATTTTTTAGACACATCCTTAGATGAATCAAATATTGAGAGATTCCCTCTGTTATCAATGATTTACTTGTTGGATCTTGGGGTGTCCATCAATATTAAATGAATATATACCAAAAAATTATAATTGTTTTTTATTTTTGGTAAATGATTAATAAATCTTGTGTGGATTTAAAAAAATATTCTAATCAAATACCTGAATATTTAATCCATAAACCCCGAAACCGTTTTTATTATTCCAAATACAAGTGGTCAATTTCAACATGTGTAAAAGATGTCATAGGACTTATATGCCAACAATAACAAATTAGTCATTGTAAATCATTACATGTACAGAATTGTTATCCAAATTCTTAAAGGTTATAACCCACAAATATTTCAAGTTGTTGAATGTAATAATGATCAAGAAGTCAATTATCATCACTAATTTCATTGTCCCTTGTACTATATTGATAGAAATATGAATAAAATTCTATTAATTTATGCAAATGTATTTTTATCAAGAGTATAAAATCATTTCCAACCATTCATATCTCTATTACACAGTAGAATATATGATGATAGGGGGTTTCATTAAGGGACAAAAGTCAATTGTCTTGAAATGGAAGATAATGATAAGAAATATTATTGAGATGAAATCTAATATTTATTTGGATCAATCATACCAGGAGATGCACTACAACAAAAGAGGCACCATATTCAGTTGTCTATGGAACAAAATTAGTGTCACGACACCCTCCCCACAAAGTGTACCCTTCCTAGGTCGGAAATGTGAGAAGGGATATAATGACCCCCCGAGTACCACCTTCATTATGCCTCGGGTTGGTGACTAGCATCGAAGGTATAGTAAAAACAGAAATGAGAGGCATTAACCTCTAAGAGAACACATAGGGAAGAGAGATAGAGAAGATAGAAACCAACCAACTCCATATCAAAACTTAAATATAATAGAAACTCAAGTGCACATATGTAATGTAATGGAAAAGTACTACAAAGGGAAGGGAAAAACTGTAAGTACCCAAAAAATGTAAAAACAAAAGCAACCACCAGCCTAGACAGCTCCTACAACCCCAAGATAATAGAAACCATCATGATCTCTAACCAGCTCCTAATGACCAAAAAAATAGTATATATATATATAAATAGGGTGAGTATAATAGTATACTCAGTAGGATCCTCCCCGAAGCCTCTCATGAAAAATTAAAGAAAGCATTCTCATGCACAGTGGACAACAAGTGAAACTAACTCGTCATCTAAAAAGGTATGCTATGTTCGCAACATCACCATAGCTACTCTCACCAAGTAACACATACAATAATATATCATATTGTATATAATATCAATGTTACCATACTACTACATTCCCACTGGTCTGCCGTTGTGCCCCAACATCGCACGTCTTGAGCATCCCTCTCCAAAAAGGCTTGCCCGTAGAAAACTGGGTGTAGCTCCACAAAATGAACCTCATGAAACAAAACCACCACGTCCATGTAAGCAAAGTAACCAGGTATCTTCTGGGAGCCACCACAGCCCTCATATTGAGTATCATACATTGGGTAATATACCTCAAGCCATTACAGCCCATACACTATGTAAGGATCCATAATCCATCACCGCCCATACATGTTATACCTATAGTCATCCATAGGATACTATATCTAGAATATATGTGTGTGAATAACTCCAAACCATTACATCCCCCTACACACATATATGGGAAAACTAACCATTATTCCTACCAGCACAAGTAACTACCAAGAGAAGAGAGCGGGGCCAAAGGGGGTAGTCAGCCATCCATCCTCCCACCGGAAATGTTGGGTAAAACACCCACATGTGCTCAGAATCCCTATAGAGTCAGTTGACCATACTGACTGGGTGGTGTAATGTATAAAAACACCAAAATTATACGATATATTATATCTCACAACCACACTATGAGAATAACCTAGTCTTAGACACAACTATAGATAACGTCTCTCAGACTCTGGGCTGCTACTTCTAAGACTTATTATCCTATAAGCATAAAACCATTTAAATAGATTTATTTGATTACTTCATTCCCTTTTTATTAGTTCCACTTTATGTTAATTAATTCTTTAAACCGTAATTAACCATGAACAGTTCCACATTAAATTTAAATAGCATCACACCCAAATTCAACTATTCCTTAAAAATTACAACCTCATCATTATTTTCCAGCAACTCCATCCCCATGGGTTAACACCATTTATTCAATTATTAATTATAGAATTACTTTCCCACATTCCTGAGCATTCTAGAAAAAAATTCTATGATACTAATCACAAGGGGGCTCAACACAGTGATTAGATGTACTACCCGTCGAGTCTTTACCATTTATATTAAGAGCATAAAACCATCCTTCCTTGAAAAGATAAAAACAGAAATCATGTGGAATAACCCATGTGTGTTTGCCTATTTTGGATGGAGGATAAGAAAGACAATCTCCCTTGAGCAGTGTGGAAAATTAGAGCAGATAAACTACCAAAATAATCAGAAAGCATCCAATAATCACATCTGTCCCATTCCATCATCCACGGTGTCCTCTCTAACACCCACATGCATAAACTGATGCATCTCGTCACTATAGGTGTCATCTATTTCCACAACCAAAAGCCTCAATGCCCCCACATATCACAATATTCATCCAGGATCACAACATAGAAAAAATCAGCAGGAAAACAAACATCACATCAATTGGTCTCTTTGCCCTTTAACAATCATGAGGGTAACTCGGAACCCTTTAAGTAATTATCAAAAAAGCAGTTCATTAATTCATCTTGAATTAACTTATTTATTATTTTTAGGTTCCAAATTCAGGAAATTTAATTAGTATGCTATAAAAATTAATTTAACATGCTTATAGTGCCAATTTTATTAACATTAAATTACAACAAGAACTAGATTCGTTTACATGCCTCTTTATCATTAGCTAATCAATTATTAATTAGTCTTAATTTATGTTCTTTACTGATTTCCATTAAGAACGAATAGCTATGAAAATCAATCATATATATCATACTATATAGAAAAATAAGAGGGAATAACATATGATCAATATCAAATTACTTATCCGGATTAAATATTTATTATTTCAATTGCATTGTCATCTAGTGGGATTAAATATGCTAAAAATACAGTTGCACGTAAATGAAAAGAGAAGCAATGAATCCCCTACCTCAAATAGTTCCTCACATTCTTTATCCACACAGTGGGTCACGATCTTTCTCTCGCGACAATTGCATCTACCCGAGGATTCTATGGTACGACTGTACCAAACGAACCCCTAAAACTCCATTGTAAGCATGGAGATTACATGATATAATATGGAGAGGAGAAACAAGAGAATACGATCCCCAAAGGAACGACGATAAAAAATACCTTATATCCATGATTGATCGATACAACTTGGTTGAATCAATATAGAGCAGAACCAATCCGAGGATTAAAGTTATATTTTCAAACTCTTACGAGAAGGATTGAAAGGTTTTAGAATCTCATAGTCGATAACAAAGGGGAAGAACAAGGGATAAAGATATCATCTCCCTTTTGAAAACTTAATGGGGTGACAATTTAAGATATGCTTAATTCCCCAGTAAAATCGGATCGCATTAATCCACGTGGTTTGACAAAGTTGAAACATCCCAATACATAAGAATAATTAATATAGGATTTATGGAATTTGAATCGGCCTTACGAGTCCTTAAAAAAAGGAATTAAATATATTTTAAATTAAAGGAAACGTCAAAGGATCGAATATGTAGGAAGTTGGAAACACTATACACCTACCGTTACTGTACACCTATCGTTACTGTACACCTACCATTAGAGGTTATAGATAGAGGTTACAGATAGTCCTCATCGTTCTAGAAACACTTTACTCCCACCGTTACTAACACCTACCGTTACTGTACACCTACCGTTAGAGGTTACTGGTAGAGGTTACCGATAGAACTCACCATCTTGGAAGCATTGTACACCTACCGTTACTGTACACCTACAGTTACTGTACACCTATAGTTAGAGGTTACTGATAGATGTTACTAATAGACTTCATGGTTCTGGAAACATTGTACTCCTACTGTTACAATACACCTACCGTTATTGTAGACCTACTGTTACTGTACACCTACCATTAGAGGTTATCGATATAGGTTACCAATAGACCTCACCATTATGTAAACACTATACATCTACTGTTACTGTACACCTACAATATCTATACACCTACTATTAGAAGTTACCGATAGAGGTAACTGATATACCTCACCGTTCTAGAAACATTGTACACCAACCATTACTATACACCTATAGTTATTGTACACATATCGTTACTGTACACCTACCGTTAGAGGATACTGATAGACCTCATCGATAGAACTGTTAAAAAATCCTCACCGATAGAACTATTCACAAAACCTCACTGATATAACTGTTCACAGAAAATCACAGATAGAACTGTTCACAGAACCTAATTGATAGAACTGTTCACTGAAGCTCACATATAGAACATTGTTCACTGAACCTCACTGATATAACTAGTCACTGATGAAACTATTCACAAAATTGAAAATTTGGAAAACTGTTTTGGATAAGTCACTTTTACCTCCCGAAACACCTCATGCACCACATTTTCACAAAGTATTGTACCTGAGTTGTCCGATCCATTACATCAGATACCTATCAAAACATTTGCGTCCTTGAGAATTCTTAAACCACCTAAAGAGAAAAGAAAAAATGGGGTCCGAAAAACCACCAAATGAGATACCTCTCCAAAGAGAGCAAGACACAAAAGCAACAAAATAAATTCATAAATAAAACATGAAAGGTCTAAAAACAAAGGAAACATAGTTACATGAAAAGTGTTAAAAATCAAACAACTACGGGTACATAGCACATATATGTGACTCACTTTCCCAGGTAATCTCCATTATTCCATTGTGTCACCACAAGACACGAACTAAGGGAATAGAATTCTCGCACAACACCTTCTCCTTACAGTCTTGGATCTCTAGAGGTCACTCTTGAAAGGTTGCTTCATCATCAACATCGATCTCTCCCCAATCGTTGATGTGAGATTAATCATGAAGATAACGATGGAGTTTGGATACATGAAAAACATCATGTTTCTGACTAATCTGGTTGGGAAGTTGTACTCGATATGCCACAACTCCCACAGAAGATAACACCTCGAAAGGCATAAAAACCTGGGATAAATCTTACTTCAATGACCAAACCTTTTCTACCCACAACAGAGAGTCACCTTCAGAAACAAATTATCCCAAACATTAAACTCTGATGGGATCCTCCTTTAATCAGTATATTATTTTTGATGATCTTGCGCTATCTTCATCCTATCACGAATCACCTAGACAATATCTATTTTATTCTGCACTATTTCTAGTCCAGGAATTATTGACTCTCCGACCCTAGTCCAGCACAATGGAGAACAGAAGGGCTGGCCGTACAAGGCCTCAAATGGCGTCGTAATAATGGTGGAGTGAAAACTATTATTTTAAGTGAACTCCACCAAGGTTAAGTGTATCATCCATGAACCTCTAGAATCAGGAACACAAGAGTGTAACATGTCTTCCAGATTCTTGACGGTTCGCTATGTATGTACATCCATTTGAGGACGAAAAGCGTGCTAAGACATAGTTGAGAACTAAAAGAATGTTCGAGACCTCTCCATATGCTGGAAGTAAAATGAGGATCTTGATCAGAAATGATCATCCTCGGGACTCCATGAAGTCTCCCCACCTCCTCTAGATACTACCTCGTCAAAACATCCACTGAGCTTGACTCATTGATCGTTATGATGTGGTCCAATTTTGTTAAATGATCCACTACCACAAAAATAGCATCATGTCATCCCAGAGCTCAAGGTAAACCAGTAACAAAGTCCATTGAGATGTCCTCCCACTTCCACTAAGGAATATCTAATGGTTGGAGAAGACCACAATGAAAACGGTGTTTGAAATTGACATTCTGGTAGACTAAGCATCAAGACAACAACTCCGCAACTGCATTCTTCAGCCCAGGCCACCAAAACTGACTCCTCATGGATCGATAAATCTTTGTAACGCTATGATGTACTGTTAAAGGGAACTATGGAACTCTCTAAGAACCATCTCACGCATCATCAAGGGAACAAAAATCCTTCCATGATACAACACTCGGTGTTGTTAATCCTCCAAACAACCATCAAGGGCCTCACCACAAACAACTTGGTCTCTCCAGACCTCCACCTCTAGATCTCCCAACTGGGACTCTTCCAACTTCTACATCATGGATGACTGTACTATCATCTGAATAATACATCTTCTACCCCCAACATCTCCCATATAATGTCGTAATACTGACAGTTCATCCATTACTCTCCAGGAATCACCAGATTCATGCACAACTTCACTAAGTGACTTTCAGCTCCGTGCATCAGCTACAACATTCTATTTTCTAGGTGTATTTGATATTTTGATGTTGTATTCCTGTAATAACTCCATCCACCGACACTCTCATATGTTCAAGTCATTTTGGGAGAAAACATACCTCAAACTCTTAGGATCAGTGAAAACCACAAAACCATCACCATTGATGTAATGTCTCCACAAATACAGAGAAAACACCATGGTTTCTAACTAAAGATCACTGGTGTCATAGTTGTGTTCATGGAGACGTAACTGCCAAGACCCATAAGAAACAATTGACCTCTTCTGTATGAGAAAACAACCTAACCCCAGATTTGAGGCATCGCAGAAAACATCAATCTAAACTCCCTCGGCTATGAGAAAATGTACTGGAGCAAATAATAACTTCTTCTATAGATACTCGAAAGCTACCAGACACTAATCAGTCCATTTGAATTCATGATCCTTCCTAGTCAACTCTGTTAGAGGAGTCGCAACTCATGATAAATTGTCTATGAACCTCCTGTAGTATCCTATGAGACCAAGGAAACTTCGCACATCTGAAACTGTCTTAGGGGATGCACAAGACACAATTGCTTCTATCATCAATGGATCCATAGCTAATCCCTATTGGGACACAACATACCCCATGAAATGAAATTATAAACCCCAAAACTAACACTTCGACAACTTCCCAAATAGCTGATGTTGACGAAGAACTCCCATAACTACTTGTAGATGCTCTGCATAATCCTCTTCAGATGTGGAGTACACATGGACACTGTCGATGAAAACTACCATGAACTTGTCCATTAATTAACATAACACAATATTCATCAATCCAATGAATACAACTGTATCATTCGTCACACTAAATTTCTTTACAATGAACTGATAATGCCCATGACGACAATAGAATGAAATCTTGGGGATATCCTCATCCTTCAAATGCATCTGATGATATCCTGATCACAATTCGATCATTGAGTACCAACTTTCACCATTCAGTTGATCAAACAAATCATTAATTTGGGTAATATGATAGTGAGTTGTTATTTTCACTTTGTTTATGTGACGATAATCAACACACAACCACAACCTGTTGTCGACCTTCTTCACGAAAAATTATAGCGCACCCCATGGATACGTACTTGGCCGAACAAAACCACACTGTAACAAACAATCAAGATGTATACATATCTCATGTAGCTTAGAAGGTGACATCATATATGGATACATAGAAATACATCAGGGTACTCATTTACTACCCTAGGAAACACCAACAACCGAACCTATAGAGAACTCATCATCATCTCATCCATCATGGAAGATAAGGATAGAATACACCTGTGACCGATCCGAGTATCTCACTCACCAACAAACACCACTGGCTCTCCATCTACACCAATGAATATGACCTTATTCCTGAAGCAATCCAAGATATCCTGCACCAAATACCACCAAGCCATGCTAAGGATGACATCATATGTTTGTATTCGTAAACATAGGAAATCTCCCCAAGTGAGGTATTACCCCAACACTAACTCACAGAATCTACATACATCAAACAAGTAAGCTCAACCTCCAACTAGCATAGTCAACAATAAGGGTACTAGAAGCCTCTATACCTCATGTCCCAAAGCATGTACAAGGGTAGGTGATATGAAGGATCGTGTTGCTCTTGAATCAAACAAGGCATACACCATGGTAGAAAACAAGAAATGGGTATCTTGAACGATGTCTGGATCACTTGGAGCTGGCAACGCTATAACATTAAGCTGAACACGACCTCCTCTATAACCTCCCTGACCCTAATGAAGACCACCATCATAGTCGTTCTTTGATCTCTAAGGAAGGGGAGTGTGATGGGGATGTCCTATACCTACCCCCATCTACCCTTTGCTGATCTATAGCCGGTGCAACTAGCTACTGCTACCTGGACTAGAACTACCTCAAGGGAGGAACTTGGAGTGTAGTGCCTGGTGCTCGAAGACCACTCTGAGAGGTCGGGCACTCCCGTTACTGATGGCCATGACCAGCACAATAAAAACAGGCACCTAATCCCTTGGAATATTCCTAAGAGTTGTTGCCTCTATAGAAACAAGATCTGAAGGACTAGGACATACCCCCAGATGAACAGAAACCTTTCTACCATAAAAACAGGAACCCTAGACCACAGCTCTACTTCGTGAGGAATCATGTTGATTCCCCTTTCATGATGATCCTGACTTGGACAAAGTCCTCTCAACAACCTCTTCCTTTGCTAGCGCCTCATGATATATTTTCATCATAAATTGGGTGACATGGCGCTGGAGCTCTGGATGTAATGCCTCCATGAAATTCTCTACATGGACTCCTCATCTAGAAACAAGTCTGAAGCATATCGTAAAAGGTTCATAAAATCGATTCCAAACTCTCAAACACTGGAGCTCCCCTATCGATGGGTAAGAACTTCCTGGTGACTAGATGGCTTCATATTCAAAGAAAAAAACTCAACTCTAAACTTGTCTCAGAACACTTCCCATGATATCGCTAACTCCTCACAATCCCCAAGGAACAAGAACAACCATTTCCTCACTACTCCATAAATCACCTTCACAACCAAGGGCACCCAGTGTTATTTCAGAGCATGAATCAAACTGAATATGATCTCGACCTCATCTAACCAGTCTTCTGTGACTGCATCTAAAACAGATCCCTCGTACTTATACAGACTCTGGCACTGAACTCTTGGAGTGTCTTCCTCTAATTTTTTTCGTCGTCAACCTCTACCCTACGACAACCTGCTAGAAAATCCTACTGGATAATTTCTGTGAAAACCTGATAAGGACTTTTACCTCGAGCCATTCCTGTAAAATATAAAACCATTAGAGCTCCTAAACCTCGAATATTGAAGACTCAACATTTATTAATTATTAATTATATTTTATCCATTTTAGGTTAACATATCACAAGGTCTACCCATTGAAACACTAGCACAGAAAATAATGATTCATGATCCTTTCCTAGGTCTCTACCTTGAAACTAGTACCACCATGTTTAGTATCCATTGTATACATAATGGTCCATACATCAGATCATAAGGGGGGGGATAAAAGCCTATATCTCAGTCGTTCACTGGTGTTTACCTCACATTCAAAAACATGAATGACATTTTTTCCCTACCAACCCATGTAACCCCACCTATGCCAAACTCTTAACTCCATACTATCCCTTGACCAAAGCTCTGATACAACTCTTTCATGACCCCTACCCCACAAAGTATACCCCTTCTGGGTCGGCAATGTGAGAAGGGAGATAATGACCCCCGAGCCCTGCCTCCAATAGGCCATGGGTTGGTGACTTTCACCAAGGGTATAGTAAACACACAAAAGGGAGGCATTACCCTTTAAGATAACACATGCGAAAAAGAGGGATAATATAGACACCAACCAACTCTAACTCATAACTGAAATATAAAAGAAACCGAAGGGAACATATGTAATGTCATAATAAATTACTATAAATAGAAGGAAAAT
Organism: Viscum album; assembly: GCA_963277665.1. Classification (NCBI taxonomy): domain Eukaryota; kingdom Viridiplantae; phylum Streptophyta; class Magnoliopsida; order Santalales; family Viscaceae; genus Viscum; species Viscum album. The sequence continues at coordinate 1,245,942,787 of OY728138.1, forward strand.
ACATCAAGTACCCAAAAGAATGTAAAAACAACTGCAACCACCAGCCCGAACATCTCCTGCAACCCCAAGCTATTGAAAACCCACTTGATCTCCAACCTAATCAAAGTGACCTGAAAAACAGTTTATATATATATACATAGGGTGAGTATAATAGTATATTCAGTAGGATCCTCCCCGACGCCTCTCGTGAAAAAGTTAAGAAAGCAAGGTAAAGCACAGTAAACAACAAGTGAAACTAATTCTTCACCTAAAGAGGTATACTAAGTTCCCAACCTCACCATGGATACTCTCACCTAGTAAAGAATAAAAGAATATATCAAATAATAATTAATATCATGGGTACCCTTCTACTACTTTCCCACTGGTTTTCCGCTTTTCCCCAGTGTCGCACGTCCTGATCATCTCTCTCCAAAATGGCTTTCCCGAAAACACCTGGCCAAGCACCACAACATGAACCTCATGCAAAAAAACCACCACGTCCATGTAAACAATTTGACTAGGTAGGTTCTGGGAGCCACCACAACCCAAATAATGTGTATCATACATCGAGTATTATACCTCAAGCCATTACAGCCCGTACACCATGTAGGGATCCTCAATCCACCACAACCCATACACGTTACACGTATAGCATTCCACAGGACACTATATCTAAAATATAAGTGTTTGAATAACCAAAAGCTATTACAGCCCTCTACACACATATATGGGGAAAACTAACCATTCTTCCTACCAGCAGAAGTAACTACCAAGAGAAGAGAGCAGGGCCAAAGGGGGTAGTCGGCCATCCATCCTCCCACCAGAATGCTGGGGAAAACACCCCCCAGGGCTAAGAATCCTCGTGGTGTCCACTGCCCTTTCTGGCTGGGTGGAGTAGCATATATAAACATAAAAAGTATAGGATATATTATATCTCACAACTAAAATATTGGGGCATAACCTAGTCTTAGACACAACTGCAGCTAACCGCTCTCATTCTTCAAGCTACTACTTCGAAGACTAGGTATCCTATAAACATACAACCATTTAAAGAGATTTTTTGGATTACTTCATTCCCTTTTATCAGTTCCTCTTTATGTTAATTAATTCTTTAATCCTTATTAACCATGAACAATTCCACTTTAAATTTCATTAGCTTAATACCCAAAGTAAAATGTTCCTTCAAAATTACAGCCTTATCATTTTCTTCCAGCAACTCCATCCATATGTGTTAACAACATATATTCAAATATTACTTATAGAATTACTTTCCTATATTACCAGGAATTATTGAAAAACATTCAATGCTACTAAACACAAGGGGGCTCAACACGGTGAGTAGATGTACTACCCATCATGTCTTTTCCACTTATGGAAATAACATAAACTCATCCTTCCTTGAGAAGATAAACACAGAAAGCACATGGCATACCCCACGTTTCTTTGCCTCTTTAGGAAATAGGATAAGTAAGACTAGTTACCTTGAGTAGTGGGGAAATGTATAGTAGATTAACAACCAAAAGAATCAGCAAGCAACCAACAATCACATCTGTCCCATTCCATCAACCCCAGTGTCCTCCGCGAAACCCACATGAATAAACTAATGAATCTTTCCACTATAGGCATCATTTGCTACCACAATCAAAATCCTCCATGCCCCCACATATCACAACGACTATCCAAGATCATGTCACTTCCCAAGAAGCAAAAAAATAAACATCACATCAATTGGGATCCTTTCCCTTTAACAAACAAGAGGGTAACTCAGAACACATTAATGAATTATCAAACAACCAGTTCATTAATAAATCGTTAATTAACAGATTTATTATTCAAAGGTTCCAAATTTGGGAAACCTAATCAGTAAGCTATCATAATTAATTAAACATGATTAAGACACCAATTTGATTAACATTAAATTACAAAAAGAAACATATTCGTTTAAATTCTTCTTTTTCTTTAGCCAAACAATTATCAATAAATCCCAATTTATGTTCCTTACTATTTTCCATCATGAACGAATATCTATGCAATGCAAGCATAGTTATCACACTATCTATCAAAACAAGAGGCAATACAATATGATCGATATTAATTTATTTATCTTTTTAAAATATTTATTATGTCAATTTCATTCTCATCCAGTGGGATTGAACATTCTATCAATATAGTTGCTTGTAAAATAAAAGAGAAGATATTAATCCCCTACCTCAAACAGTTCCTCACATTCATTATCCATGCAACAAGTCACGATCCTCCTCTTGCGACAACTACATCCACCCGAGGATGCCACGATACGAGCGTACCAACTAAACCACAAAAAATCCCTTAGAATCCCAGATATTACATGATATAATATGCAAACGAGAGACATGGGAAGACAATCCATGACGGAATGATGATAAAACATACCTTATATCGAAGATTAATTGATACAGCTTGGTTGCATCAAAACTAAGTGTAACCAATCCGAGGAGTAAAGTTTGATTGTGAAACTCTTATGGGAAGGATTGAAAGGTTCTAGTGTCTTATAGCCATGAACAAAGAGGAAGAAAATGGAAAGAAGATATTATGTCCCTTTTGAAGATTTAATGGGGCGATAGTTTAAGAAACACTTAATTTCCCATTAAAGGTGGATCACATTAAACCACACGATTTGACCAAGTAAAAACATTCTAAGCCATAGGAATAATTAATATAGGATCTATGAGCTTTGAATCTTCCTTAAGAGTCCTTAAAATAAGGCTTCAAATGTATTTTACGTTGGAGGAAACGTCAAAGGAGTGAATCTGTAGGAAGATGGAAACACTCCACTCCTTCCCATACTGTACACCTACCGTTAGAGGTTACTGATAGAACTCACTATTCTGGAAACATTGTACACCTACCATTACTATACACCTACCGTACTGTAAACCTATCGTTACTATACACCTACCGTTAGTGGTTACTGATAGAACTCACCATTCTGGAAACACTGTACACATACCGTTACTGTACACATATAGTTACTATAGACCTACTATTACTGTTCACCTACTATTAGAGGTTTCTGATAGTGATTACCGATAGACCTCACTATTCTGGAAACATTGTACACCGACTATTACTATACACCTACCATTACTGTAGACATACTGTTACTGTAAACCTACCATTAGAGGTTGTCGATAGAGGTTACAGATGGACCTCACCATTCTATAAACACTGTACACCATCTGTTACTGTACACATACCATTAGAGGTTATCGATATAGGTTACTGATAGACCTCATAATTTTAGAAGTATTGTACACCTAGAGCTATTGTACACCTACCGTTAGAAGCTACTGATAGACCCCACTGATAGAACTGTTCAAAAAACCTCACCAATAGGACTATTCACAGGACCTCACCAATAGAACTATTTATAGAACCTCACCGATAAAGCTGTTCACAAAACATCACCGAAAGAACTATTCATTTATCCTCACCAAAAGAACCCAATTCACTGAACCTCACCGATAGCATTGTTCACCGATGGAACTGTTCACAGAATTGAAAATTTGGCAAAGTTTTGGGGATAAGTCACCTTGACCTATCAGAACACCTCAAACACCACGTTTACACAATGTAATGGGCCTGAGAGGTCTGGTCCATTACAAGTAGTGAGTCCCATCGAATCCCTATTACTCTTACATTGAATAAATATATGTGGTTTTCTATTTGATGGTGAACAGTCCTTGAATTTACATATTGGGTTGGAATAATTTGATTATAAGAGTATGAAAAATTACATAATACAGAAGTCCACATAAATATGATACATTTATACTTGAATAATATGACATATCTCTACTTATTGCTTCAGGGAGTTTTATTACTAGTTACCAAATCCATTGCATTACCATGAAATAATATTATAAAATTGAAACCATTTTTGATGGATAACACATCCTACACAAATACTATACCAATGGAGCCTACTCATTGGCCATGATGGATGCAGAAAATATGAAACCCATGTTATGTCAAAGGACTCTGATTAAATACATATCAAACATATAATGTGAGAATCGATTCCTTAAATGAAAAATGATTAACATAATATAACCCAAATATTTAACTTATGAAATTAATGTAAATGATAACAATTCTTATTTCATAATGATAAACTGCATGGGGTATGCATATCCTAAATGAGTATGAGCTATTCTTAGTCGCCCATTTTCCATTGGCTCTTTCTTCACTACATGAGAGATCTATATTTATAGAAGTATTTGGAAAACACCACATATTTCATAGAGAATTAATTCCCCACAACATTATGATATTGATCTATATAGGGAATATTCCTTATAGAACTAAATGTGTTTTCATATCTATGAATAAGATATTTAGTGAATCCTAGATCTTCTGTACTAGGGCCAACATCAATGTCTTGAAAAAGGACACTAGTTCTATAAATGATAAAAAAATTTGTTCTGTACATGATTTCAAGTAATATTTTTAAATTTTTCTAGATTTTTATAACATTCAAAGTAATGCTTTATTCCATTTTCCTAGGAATAAACAAAAATATAAAAAATACCCTTTTTTATTTTTTATTTTTTTTGTACTATAAATTGTACATTTCATCTAGAACTATGTGCGTATTGATTCCTATTATAATAGATTATTCAGTGATACTTATATTTCTTTTCCTGAACCAATATAGATATTTGAAAGAATAAAATACTATTTGTATACAAGATTTTATTCCTTTTGGGTAAAACATCATTTCTTTGATGGATATAAAATAAGGATATGTAAAAATAAATTTACCCTCACATGACCAATACCCATCATGCTGATCCATTACAATTAATGGTGTTTGACATGAAAAAATTATTTGTTCATTGAATTAACATGATCTTTTTAGAATTATTATTCTTTAATTTATTCCTATATGAAGCAATGTGGAGTGTACTATCCTTTATAAATAAGAATAGTCTATATTATGATTAGACATATGAACTAAATGTAACTTGACTTCTATTTATATAGGTTATGTAACAAATAATGAAATAAGTTATCATATTCTAAATAACAATTCAAACCTAACATTACCTCCTCCAAATATATGATTTTGATGTGTGTATTATAGAGACTCAAGCTTAACATAATAATGAATTGTGCCTTTTTTTAGAATATTACATACATTATAAAAACATATAAACATATAATATATTATTTTAGTTCATTTTGAATCATAGTAAAATAAATAATTGGTTCATAGTACAAATACATCATATCATGCATATTTATTCATAAATTTGGACATTTTTTGGACATATAATACTTAATAACTTTATTTTAATCCCATGGATGATAAACATAATAATGGTTGATCTTAGATTATAGTAATGGTAAGAAATTGTGATACAAATTCAAAAAAAAATACGATTATAAGATATTTTTTTTAATATCATACACTACATATCAGAGATCTTGTACAAGAGTAATGGAATAAATAAAGGATGATCATCAGACATGAATCATGGGATAATCTAAGAACATGATCTATGAGATTATAACAATGACATAAGAAATAAAATTTTTATTATATACATTAAACTATAAATTTTTGAACTTGTATAAATATAAAGATATTTACTTGTTATGTTATGGACATGAAACCATGAACTTACATAAAAATATAGACACAAAAAATGCCAATGTGTAAGCATATAGACATGAAATATATTGAAATACATTAAATTATAAACATGTAATCAGGTTCATACCTGATATATTGAACATTTCACCATGTTCACACATATCATATTTGAAAATGAAATCTGGTCCACACATAATATTATGAACATGTAATAAAGTTCAAGTATAATATTTGTTTACATGTAATCATATTAACTGATAACATTGTAAAGATGTAATCAGGTTCATTCATAACATTAAAAATATGTAATCAGGTTCATGTATAATATTTTTTACTCGCAATTCACCAATTATTACCCAATGATGTTTTGCGAGATATAGGTCACACCCATGAGAAAATTAATATAAAAATAATGTGGTCCACATGCACATAACTAATACATCCTATCATAAACCATTTAAAGAAATCAGTTTCATTAAAATTTTATCATATAATAAATCATGGAAGAGAAAATAATTCATAAAAATAATGACACCATACTTATAAATAAACATTAAACATTATGATGATAATATCGTTGCCTAATATCCCCATTAACAAATAAGTTGAATAAACTAATTTTGGCCTAAATGCAATGTAATTTTGAAATATATCATGAAATTATTATTCAGAAAACTATCCTTTATTTTTTGGAATCATTTTATATATGGCCTGAATTTATAAAATAAAATATTTTACTTCAATGGTTATTTGTTTTATTACATAAGATACTTCAAGGAATTATGGACTTATGATTTTGGAAAATTCTGATTATTTTACCCTTTATAAATTTCTTATAGAAATTTTTTAAAGAACCACTTTAAAAAAATAACAAAAATAATTAATTAAATTATTTTTAGAAAATGTCAAACATGATTCTAAATTAATTTAAACAATCATATGATAAGAGTAAACACATTTTTTGAAATAATTTTAGATAACATGTAAATGAATGAAAAATTGTTTTCTAAAGGTGAAATTAATAAAGATAATTTTTAATATAACATCCCCTATGAATATCATATCATTGATGTGGATATTAATCAAATTAATGAAATAAGATTGTCAAATTTAAAAAAAAACATTAATAATTTTTAAAATAAAATAAAATATATTCAAAATACATTTCATACATCACAATATAATTATATAATAATGTAGTTAGTTATTAAGTAAATGAATAGAAATTGAGTTAACAAATGTCACACCCTATGATTTTGTGATATTTTTCTTTCAAATTAAATTATTATTTTTGATATTTTTCATGTCATGAAACACTGAAAAAAAAAAATTTGATAGAAATATGTTTGGATTTTGTACTATATAAAACCAGTTAATCGTGCACGAAAATAAGCATAATTTTTAAATTTCCCTATACAGAATAATGAGGTTAACTTATAATACATACAAGACTGAATTTACTCGATTTCTTGCGTATCATGCAAAATTGAGTTTTACAAAATAAAAATATATTATTAAAATATTATTTAAGATAATAAGATATTACCTTTGAATTAAATTAGTAGTTATGAAAATGGTTTTCTATGTAATGAAAATATAATATTTTCCCAAATATAAAATTAAGTAATGGTTTAAAATTTTATTAGAAATAAATATGAAAACTGGTTGAATATAAATAAAAATATTATTATTCTCATAAACTTATATTATCCAAAGAAATTAATTTAATTAAAATAATAAAGTGATAAAAATTTAATATATATTATAGTAAATCAAATATTTTTTTTATATTCACCAAATATATTTGATTTGCTTATGATAAAAACCAATGTAATTTTATGCATAATGTAATATATTTTTATTATGAAAATTTTATTGCCTTTTAATGGTAAACCAATATTAAATTAAATTTTTTCTACTTTTAAAAATATTATATTTAAAAATAAATTATATCGTTTAAAGTGGAAAATAAATATTTTTTTAGTTTAACATTTCTTATAAATATGTGATTATTCATTTTTTAATGATTAATAAACAACACAAAAATTTTATTCAAAAATACTTTCTCATCTAACTTTTTAATAAGGTTAAAATATATTTAAATATTATTAAAGTTTAATTAGATATTTTATAATAAATTAATCCAATTTAGGTCATTTTAATAAATTTTAGTTTGAATTGCATATAATAACATAGGAATCATTTGATCATTTGTTCATCAATAGACAGTAGTGTTTTCCCATCTATGAGATTAATTATAAATTTATTTATGCCACCAATATTTTTGTAATTAGGGAAAATGAAATCTCTATATGGAATTAGAATATTTATAATATATTATATGTTTAACATAGTTTCTGACCAAAAATATTAGTGTACATAAGAAAAACTAACTTTTGCCGATTAAGGTAAAATAATGCTTAAAAAGTGAATAACTCATGATCTTAAGAGCTCATTGACATTCAAACAGATCCAAATGCAATTTTATTTCCATATTTTGGCCATAAAACTTCTATTATTGAGGTTTTTTGGGTTTTTATGTCTTTTTTAGGTAAAAACATTGGCACACATAACTTGCTTTAAAAAAAATCTAATTGTGTCTTTTCCATTTCCTATAAAAGGTCAATACATATACCTATTAATAAAACATCATAAAACACATAGTTTCTTCCAATATCTTTCCAATACACTTCACAATAATCCTACCTTACTTTGTGCTGAATCACATTTGTCATAAGTCATTAAATTTAATCCCATTGGTGATGACCAGAAGGATTTTCCAAACTAAAAGTTAACACCACCCCTCAAACTCCATTCATATAGTTTATATCTACACCAAATCGACTCTACATATTCAATTTATAAAAAATTATTATAATAAATATAGTCATATTTTTTATGTTATGGGTTTTACCTAAAATTTGAAACACATCCATATAATGTGAAATGAACATGCAGTTTTTGTATACGACGAAGAACAACCTCACGAAATAATAATTTTCATTTTTTCCATTACCAATTTTCATTGTTGATAATTAGGATGGAAACTAAGTTTATATATGATATATATATATATAATTAATATGAGATTAATATTTCATAATTTTTTTATAAATAGGTATTTATACATTTAATTCTGTGTAAATATGACAATTTTGAATGAGGAAATGAGAATATTGTCTACTCAAAGATATGTGATTTGTTCAAACCATACAATAAATGAATAAAAGATGAATTTATTTAAATTATTTGATATATATGAAATAATAATTTTACTATAATTATAATATATACATATATTCATATATTTCATTTAATTTCTTTCATTAAATATGTCAATAAAATGGATGCAACATTCATGTGTACCAACAACCTACAATCACCATGAATAGTGTGTCCCATTTTATTTCATCAATATTTTATATATTATAATAATACACATATTCTAAATATAAATGGTATAAAAATCATGCCTAAAATTATTTATATCATGATATAATCATATTGAGAAAAGATATAAAAAATAACGATGTATGATAAAAACAAAGTAAAACTTAATTGAAGTGTAATCTTAACAACTATTAGTGAACAAGTGGGTCACATAAATTCGTCATAAAATGAAAAATAATAATTTATATTACAATATAATTCTCTGATAGAAATATTAAACATTATTTTTTTATACATGATGTTTTATGACTTTTAAGAGAGTCAATTCTCAAGGAAAGGGAGTTTCATATAAATTTATATTTCTTATAGATACATGTCTTATTCACAACTCATTTAGTCCATGTGGTGTTTATACTTCCTATTTATGTATTCTATGATTATTATAATTAAAAGTTGGGTTATTTACAGATCAATATGATAATATTTATTTCATGGGTGTTATTTTTCAAAAGATTCCAAATCAGTAAATAAATATTGTCTCAATTTTTATTTCATTGAGACGCATTACATGTTATGCACCTCTATTATTATATGAGGTGTATAAATAAACTTGTGACATGATATATTATAAATCTCCTAATTTTCATGATATTTTATGATTACTAAAATTTTATTCTTTAGATCATGATATAAAATTACTAATTATGTAATGCTTTTGAGATTTAATCTCGCCATTTATCATGTTTTTTTATGATTATGATTATATTGATGAAATATAATGACTCATCTCTTAAAAACTCACATGAAATTTATTAACCAATGGAAATTAATATTATATCAACTTAATTGTATCATTATTCCACTATTTTATAATTATGATTCTTAATAAAATATTTCCATTAAAATCCATTTTACCTACCTATTTGGTTGGAATGTTTTGGTCAAATATGATCAAATTTTTTTTGGGGAATAGTACCATTAGTGTTTAATTTACCACCGATAATGTTATGTTGGGTAATTTGAGGTAAAAGGTATATTATAATATCATAAAATTAACTTAACACATATAATAATATTATTAGATGAGTTATTATTGACGAAGAACATCCTTGTGCCGAAATAGTGACCTATGGAATCCACTTGTGAGTGATTATGACATTTATAACATTTAATTTAATATAAGGGAAAATATGTCTAAAATATGTAACTTCTTACTAAAACAATTTTAATATGGGGATATGTAAGTGATATATTAAAAATAAATATTCCTTTGACGAATAGTAATATTACATACATCGTGGTAATTTATTTATAATGATTATGAACTAAATAATAAAACTTAATTTTGACCCAAAGAAGATGAAGTATTATATTTTTTAATGAAATACTCGAATAAATGATATTAATGATATTAAAATAAATTTACTTTTAAATATATGATTGTATCTAATAATTTTATGGAATCCTATGACATTTTTTCTTCAAGTTAATGTAATTTTTTTGATGTAATCACGTATGGATAGTTTGTTTAATTATGTGATATTAAATTATAAATAGAAAAAAAACTACCAAATAGCTTATATATGGCTTTAAATTTCATTATTGACTCATTCAATGGTCGTTTGGCTTGTTATGGTAATTATTTTTACTCTCAAAGTGTAAATTACTTAATAAAAAGACAAGAGTTAAAAAGATAAAAAACATTTAAGGATTAAAAATTAGAAAAAACTTATATAATTATTATTATATTATTATATATAGATCCATACTCATGAAATATTATTAATTAATTAATTTTTACCTATTTGGAATCAAAATGGAATATATATTAATGTAATATTTTTAATAATTTCAAGGTTTTTCCTTTCCTCTCTTATAAAAGGAACCCATTCCTCTATATTAGTCACAAATCAAAAACAAATTCTCTTGGATATTCTGTTCCCAAACCCAATTTAAAAATACCTCCCCAATTTCTTGATTCCATACTGTATACATAACACCCAACTAAGAGGTGTTAAGGTGTTAAGAAAGGTGTTCATCTGATGAAAAGGTAGTATATTTATTTATGTTTATATATTTAATGTATTATTCCAATTACATTAATTATCCTTCATCCATGAATAACTAATAACTGAAATATCATAAAAATATTGAGATGTTATTTTTTTAATATCTTCACCTAAATCCATCTACAATTTCATCAAATGGGAAATGAACATTTCGTTCATGTGTACGACAGACTAACACCTCAAGAACTAATATAGTTCAGTTATCATTAATGTCTCTCAGGACTGTGCATAATGATGGAATTAATTTTTATATATAATTTTATGGACATATTAATAACTATAATAGAATAAAATATAAATTATTTTATTACTTTATATTCACATAAAATGATTACGTCGTTCATGCGTTGGTATGAACTATCACCTCCACGAAGTGATGCGAATCGTTTTCACTAACCACATTACTTGTATAATATATATAATTACATTTAAATTATTATTATTATTTTATTAATAAATTAATAATTCTATAAAGATAAATTTATAATATGATTATTTCTATAATGTTTAAAAAATCAAAACATTACTCATGTGTACACAAGACCTACCATCTACATAATTATAACGCTGATCATATTTTATTACCACAATTAATGGTTTGACATTAAAAAACAATGGATGTATAAAATTGATCCTTAGGTCATTAATTTCATTCTGAATAAGTTGTACTTATAACCACATGAAATATTGTCATGTAACAAGTTCATTTTCAACTGAAGTACTGAATATCGACAAAACGTCTAATATGAACTTTAATAATTATATAATTGTCATAACATGCTAATAAGTGATAAAAATGGAATAATGAACATAAAAATGTTTCTCACGAAATTTTAAATTAATATAACTTTATATTTAAATAATATAATGGTTTTACATGATGATTCATACTAAAGGTAAGGGATTTCATCTCAATCTCCTTTAATTGTGTTATTTCATTATAATAGGCAAATTAATTTTTTATAAGGTTTATATACAACCCCTAAAACATTTATTATACTTATTTTATCTATTATAATGTTATTTAATGTTTTTTATTTGAATTAATTATTGGATATTATGATTAAATGTTCAAATTGGTGTGAGACACCATTAATGTTTAAATATTTATGTAAAAAAAATTTCATTTGGATAATAATTTAAATATTTAAATACATGGATGTAAAAGGATTATACATGAAATTTTAATTTAATAATTAATTTAAATGATTGTTTTAAATAGAAATATTTTTAAATTATGTGTTTACATTCATTAATAAATTATAAAAGAAAATATTTTTTGTATAGAGAGACAATGATTGTCCCATCACTATAACCGTTATTTAATACTAGGATTCATTTAGAAGACATTATGTTCTTAAAATGAAATGAAATGAATTATTCCTAATATTCTTTATCTTATTACCGAAACTATGATCTTGAATGAAAATGTACTTTATATATGGATTTTTTTCATATGGGATTAGAATGGTTTTCAAATTTGTTTTGTGATGAACGTGTTTGATTTATGAATTTTTTCTTGAGAATTATATGATACAATTTTTCCCTATATAACTTATACAATGTGTTGGGACCCATTATATCTCATGGGTGATCCCAAAAAAGCTTACACAAATGGTTGAAAACCATTATAACTCACATCTGTGCCTATTATAGCTTATATGAAGTTATGAACCCCATTTTAGCTCACAGTCAAGCCCGGTATAGCTTAAATGATGACTAATCATTATTATAGATCTGTAATTCATTGGATAATAATAATATTTAAGTTCTATGACATGGTTATTAAAATTGAAAGGAGTTTTATTTATACGATTAATTGTGTTTACTAAAATAATTTTAAATTATTTATATTGGTATAATGTTTTCTATAGGGAAAAATTATGAGTGTAAATCATGTGAAAATGTTTTATTTCATTCACTCAATGAAAATTAATCTGGTTACCATGACTTAACTAGAAAAATGGTTTTCCTAATTTTTATGTCCCTTAATGAGATTTTTGTTATCATAAAAATATTTTAAATGGTTTTCATGGGATTAAAGGTAAAATATACGTATGGATGGAATTAGTGAAACTTTATGATGATAAAACTTGAAAAGAAAACATATTTATTATTAATAAGTTATTTTGTAATGAATGAAATAGATTATGTTAGAATTTTACACATTATATTTATATGTTTTTATTATGAAATATTAGTGTCCTAATTATCAATATCTATAAACCTAAAAATATCATCACTGTGAATTCATGAAATAACACATTAATTTTTTCTGTTTAAGGTTTGGGACATATATTTTGTATCAAAGGATTATATAGAAAACATTATAGTTTAGGATGGTGTTAATTTTTCCTATAGAGGTGTTCAGTATAAGGATATGTTGAAATGATGTATCAATTTATGATTACCTTGTTACATCAACTAAAATATGTTTTTCCATAATGTTTTCCCACATAGTTTGTAATTATAATGCAATATAAATACATCAAGAGAAAAACAACCATTAAAATCTGTATCCATAGGTTGTTGGAATTGGATCTGAATAGTTTTTCAGAGTGATGGAACAATTGACTTAGGCTATAAATGGTGGTAGTATCCATCCATGATATCATCCAGGTCAACTAAAAAATAATTTTTTAGTAGTGGATCATTTTATGAGGTGACATCTCCATCATTCAGGGGATCATTTATCATAATGGTACTTGATGGATGTATCAATTATCTGGAGAAGATATTTGATGTCATGGTATTTTTGGAACATCAAAAGGTAACTTTTTAAATATATTGTTTTGTAGGTGAAACTGATAGATTATGTTCATTGGTTATAAATTATAAAGAGAATAATGGCCCGGATGCCATGGAATAGAAAAAAGCTATGGATATTTTCCTTGATAAATATTTCCTTATATTTGTTCAGTATAGTATGAAGAAAAATTATTGGAATTAATGAATAAGTATGACCATTCAGTAGCCGAATATAATGCAACTGTCACTTGATTGGCTAGTTATTTTTCATATTTTATTCCAGAAATTTTTAGTAAAATTAATATATTTTTCTCAGGATTGATATTAGGTCTACAAAGAGCTTTGGCCTCCTAAGAGATTAAATATAATGAAAACATCATTCATTTTGTTGAGAATGTTGAAATAGATTTTTTCAATACGTATGTTCCATGATATGATAAGAGTAAGAAATGGGCAATAAGGTAGGAAATGGAGAATCAACCAAATTCAAATTTTGGAAGTAAGCCAAAAACATTTTAAATATATGTTAATCTAAATTATGGGGAATATATTTAATTATCTAGAAAGTGTTACAGGTGTGGCATGTTTGGCCACAATGTTCTAGATATCATAGAAAATGGTATTGAACAATTCATTAATAATACATGTGTTATCAAATCTATATTAATATTTGTTAGCTACAATGAGTTGAGACATTATTCAAATAAGTGTATGATGTCAGTTACACATGGAGGAAATCTGTATGATCAAAAAATAGGTTTGAGAAAATCTACTGATACAACTATAGTTAAGTTAAGGCATATAGGGAAGTGATGGTAGCCCCTGATATACCAATATCTTCAAAGGATAACCATATGATCAAGGTTTTGGAGATTCCTTATACGGTTTTAAATAATATAATAATTAGTTATTAAAGATCATTTTTAGAATATCTTTTGTGGGGTTATGTTTATGTATGGTTTTTTTAATCTGGAGTATGACATTAATTTTTTACTTTAGTTTTAATATATTGATAACTACTATGGTTTGTGTTATCATTGACGATTATGGTAATTCTTTGGGACATATATTATAATACTTGGAATATTATGAAGTTGAACTGGTGATTACAAAATATAAATATATCAATGATGTGTGTTTACATATATTCATTGTCATTGATCTAAAAAAATTCAATAAATCTAGGAGAAATATCTTGAAACCAAAAATGTCACCCTAGTACCTTCTTTTCTAATGAATCAAATGATCACTTAGATTATCATAAATTTATAGATTTGTGATTTATGACTTTTTCCTCATTATGTTATCTACCACTATCCTTAAAAAATTATGTTTATTAATATCTTCTATATCAATGTTTTATTAAATGTAAACCATGAATATGTTATCTCATGTGACCTTTGTACCTCTCATTACTTATTTTAAGGTTGATGTTTTATTTACACTTTTTTAGATATGATATATCAATGATGTTAGGAAGCCTATATTTTAAATTTCTAGGGCATAATTTCTAAATGGGTATGGATAAAACATCACAAATAATTATAGTATAAGAAATATTTCTTGAATGTATAATATTATTTTGTTAATATTCATATTTTATTGAATACTGAAAAATACATAATTTTATTTCTTAACATCCATCTCATCAAATTTATTTATATTGATAGATTATTCATTTAAATGGTTTTAAGGTATAATTAGATGAATTTGTTATTATTTAATTAAATGTAGTTAATTGGATTCCTTTCAAATTAAATGAAATAGAAAAAAATGTAATTTTTTGAATGTTTTACATAAAAAACATGTTTTCTCGATCCACCAATGAGAATAGTGCTAAAACTAATTTTACAACTTCTGTGAAATAAAAAATTAAAAAACATACACACATAGTAGTAATAAGTATAATAATGTGGTTCAATAAGATCTTAATAAATTTTGTGTATAGTATCTTACATATTTTATTTACGATGGTTGAAGGTAAATTGGATAATTAGAAGTACAATTAATATTATAATATTATAATATTACCCAAAAACTTGTTAAAATCATATTAGATGAGTCATTATCTACCATGATAATCCTTGGTCTAAAATTTTGACCATTGGAAGCCACTTCGGTGTGATTATGATATTTATAACTTTTATTTAAATTAATGGAAAATGTGTCGAAAATATGTCACTTCTTAATAAAAAAAATACCTGGTTATGGAATTGATATACTAGAAAACTAATTTTCCTTATAAATATAAAAATACTACCTATATCATATTTATTTATTAATAATTTCTTGAAATTAAATTATTTAATTTAGTTAGTACACAAAGAAGAAGAAATACTATATTTATAACAGAAGTAGTAACCTCCTCCTAAGGGAGCCTCAGAGCGGCCTCTTCTTTCTCTCTCGCGGCTTCTAGAGTTTCTCCTCTGATCATGAGTTTCTTCCTTCCCCGTCCATCTCATCTTGTTTCTCCTCACTTTGAATCATCTCTCCAGCTATGTCAGATCAGCTTGTCGATGTCGCCGTTTGTGAGACTCGATAGGCAGGGTCTGGTTTTTACGGAGGGACTTCTTTTCATTGTGGATGACGACAGATCTAGAGTGGACTGGGGAGGAGGGGGTTTTGTTTCCTATTTCCTTTGTGTTTTTTTTAGTGATGAAGGATATCGCTTTTCTGTTTACGCTTGAAGCTGGCAGAGATAGGGTTTTTCTTGGCGCCACCTCATCCTTCTGATGGATTCTCCTCGGATGTCTCGGGTGCTCGCTGCGGCGGTCTCAGGGTGTTTTCTTCTTGTGGTTGTGTTGCGCATGGACTTCTACATCTCTGATGGACTGATCCAAGGGCGTAAGACCAGATTCATCGGCACACTCTTCAGAGCATCCAAGGGTTTTCTCATGGTGATGTGTTGTTGTGCTGTGATGATTTCTCATCATGTGGTGGTCGTCATCTGATCTGTGGGGGCGGAGTGCGTTTGAGGGTCTCTGAGGGTCTGATTTGGTGGTTGGGTTGGTTGCTATGGGGTTTCATAGTTTTGATTTTGTGTTTGTCTGTGGAGCGCGTGATGTTTTTGTGGTTCCTTGATTTTGCGGTGGAGACGACGGGTTCTCAACGACATTGTTTTTGAATGTTTTTTATGATGGTTTGCAATGGGATCCCGCCGGTGGTGTTTCGGTGGAGATGCAGTGGTTGATGGTGCTCCATTTCTGGACATCGGTGATGGTGATTACAGGCGACGACGGACACCTGTGAATCTCACCGGTGATCCGGGGTAGTGGATGTTGCGACGATGGATGTCGGTGAAAGGCTGATGCACGACGTGTCAGTCTGATGACGGTTCGACGCTCGAGGTGGTGCGGGCTCACGTCTCGAGGCAGTGTGGCGGTGATTTGAATTTTGAAATTACATTTTGAAATGTGGTATGTGGTTTTGGGTACATGCTGTATGGGTCCCGACAACCCACAATCTGGATTTTATAAAATGAAAAAAAAGTGATTTGCAGGGATAACAGAAGGAGTCAAATAAATGATATTAATAACAATAAAATAAAAAAAATGTGAACTATATTATGAAATAAGAGAATTTTATGGATTTATATTACATGTTATGATTTAATTAAGGTAGTTTTTATACGAAATAATGTTTTTATTATATATCAAAATAAGCCAAGTATTAGTAGTTTCAAAATTTACATAATTTATAACTTAAAATATAATATTTTTAATTAACTAATATAATTTTTTTTAAAAATAAAATTTTTGGAAAATAGTTTATATAAGTCTAAAAATGACATTAATTACTCATTCATTGGCCCTTTGACATGTTATAGTAATTATTTTAACTATAAAATTGTAAATTACTTGATAAAACAGTTAAGGTTAAAAAGATGAATTGAACAGTATAAGCAAACAATGTTATTTAAAACATCACTAATTATAATTTTATTATTATATTTAGAACAATAATATTTCTATATTCCCAAAAAATGTTTTTGACCATTTTTAATAGAAATTCATTTTATATTAATATAAAACATTTTATAATTCCATGTCTGCCCATCCCCTATCATATAAAAAGGCACACATTCTCCACAATTACTCACACTTAAAAAACATTATGGGTTGGCCAATATTTTTAAAACTCATTACTCGAATCCCTACCCATATTTTTGATGCATTAATTTTGTTAAAACACCATTATTAGAGGTGTTATGATGTTAATAAATGTGATCATTCGAAGAAAAGGTAATGTTTTTATTTAAGAGATTCTATTTTATTTCATCATCCACTTCCTTTAAATATCATTCATACAGGATAAAATAATAAATCTAGTATCATAAATATACTAATATTTTATTATGTTTATATCATCACCTAAATCCATGTCCAATTTTATCAAATGGGAAATGAACATTATGTTCTTGTGTTAGGAAGACTATCGCCTCATGAACCGATATAGTTCATTTTTCATTAATATCTCTGAAGATAGGTCATAATGATGAAATTAATGTTTATATATTATTTTAATGATATTTTTATCATTATAAGTTTATAAAACATCAATTATTATTCAACATTTCATTCATATAAAAATGATAATGTCATTCTTTCATACGGGTGAACTATGAACTCCACAGAGAGATATGAATAATTTCTATTATCCAAATTCCATGTAATATATGTATATATATATATATATTTGTTTATTACGATATTAAAAATATTATGGTCATTATAGAATGGTAAAATGACAATTAACTTATTACCATAATTCTCAATAATAAATGGAAATGTTACCCATAGGTATGTTTGACCTACCGTCCCCATGACTATGACATTGTTAATTTTTTATTACTCTAATTAATGGTTTTAATTATAATTATAATGGATGTATAAAAGTCATAATGATGTCCTGAATATTATTCTATAGATGAAGGACTTATGGCCACATGGACTGTTGACATCATACTATTTTCATTTTCGAATAATGTGTTTAATATTTACAAAACATAAAATATGAACATAAATAATTATATAATTTTTATAAATGATAGTACCTGATATAAAAGGATTAATAAAAATGGTAAATGATATAAAAATGTATAAATTAACGTTATTTTATAATTCATACAAATAAATATTGTAAGTGATGATTCAGATGAAAGGTAAGGGGCCTTGTCTCCACCTCCTTCCATTGAGGCATTTCATGATAATATAAACCATTATTCTTTTATAAGGTGTATATGATGACACTACAACATTTTTTATCCACATTCTATCGATAAAAATGAAATTTATAAATTTGGTACATGTATTAGTTCATGTATATTATTATTTAATTTGTAAAATTGGAATGGAAAATCAAGAAATTTTAAAGATTTAATTATCAAAAGATTTTTAATGATATTAATATATATATATATTAAATTATATTGATATAATAGGATTTTATAGCTAATTTAATTTCTATCATGAATGTCATCAAATGTTTTCAAAATGAATCTTTTTATATGAAGCCTTTACTTTCTTTAAAAAATCATAATATGGAATGTTTTTGAATACAGTGGCAACAAATCCATCTTCGTTGTAACCGTTATTTGATAAATAGCTTCCTCTATAATCAGTAATGTTTTTAAAAGGAAAATAAATCCATTATTCCCTTTTTGGGTATCTTTTCTTTGAATATGGTTTCTTAAATATAAATGTTGTTTTTATTTGGAAATGTTTTTCATAATGGATTATAAGAGCTTTTCAAAGGGTTTTTGTGATGAACATGTTTTATTCATGAAATGGGACTTTATAATTATATGACACTTGTGAGCCATATGCAATTTATATGAACGGTTGGGCCACATTATAGCTCACAAGTGAGCCTGAAACAGCTTAAAAGATGGGTTGAGCCCTATTAAAGCTCACAAGCGAGTCTTTTATTTCTTATATGAATGGATAATCACCATTATAGAAAATGGGTGAGCCCGTTATAGCATATATAAAGGGAGATACCCATTATTGATCTCTGATTCATTTGGTAATACTAATATTGGATGTCAGTCATATAGTTATTACAACTGAATGAATTTTGAAAGGGGTTATATGTATATGATTTTCTAGATCACCTATAGGGGTGTTAATTTCTTCATATTGGATTTAATGTTATTCTTTGTGAAAAAAAGTTTGATCATAATTAATGTGAAATATTTTTTTTCCATTTTCATGAAGATCATTAAATGGGTCACCATGTTTTAACTAGACTAATGTTTTTCTTTATTTTTATGTCCCATACTGATATTTTAATGCTCATCCCATAATTTTAAATTATTTTCACAAGATTTAAGGTCGCACAATGTTATATAAGGAATAACGAAAATGTTATGAGTTTTCATAATATTTTCATAGAAAAAATTTTGAATTCATTTTCAATATTTGTTTATATAATTTCAATTTATTTAAAAAGAAATTGTCATCAAAACGTTTTAAATATTTATTTTGATGTTTTCAAAGTATTTTTAAGGAATAGTTTTTGAAAATGTTTTCAAGATTTCATTATAATTTTTCAATTTATTTTCTTTAAATTAGGTTTAAACAATTTTTTCATCATTCTATATAAGTTTTAAAAATTATTTCAATGTAAATTTCTTTTATAAATTTGAGAATACTATATTATAAGTTAAAAAATGTTCTTAAATATTTTTAAAGATTTTTAAATATTTTTTCAATGAAAAAATGATTTCAAAATGATTTCAGTCCTCTATTATATGTTTTCAATGTATATTTAATGTAAATGAATTTCTGAAGGATATATTTTTAAAAAATAAATTATCATATAAGAATGAATATTTTCTTCAAGAAATGTTTATAAAAAAGATCCTTCTAAATTATTTCCTATATTCTAAAAAATTTATTTTCATTTCTCATTCTTATCCGAGAAATGATACATATATTCCAGTAACATTAATTATCTAAATTGTTTATGTATTGGCGTCATGTTGTTTATGAAATCTATGTCTCCTTCATAGGTTATATTTCTGTGAAACCTATTCATCTTCCACATGTTTTATAATTATGAAACTTATTTTTTCATGGTAAATGATTTTATGAAATGATTATGTAAAATATATTTTTTCACAGTTTATGATGTTATTTCTTGTTTATGATACCCATTTCATTTCACGGGTTTTTATATAATTTTTTTAATGATCATATGACACATGTATGTACTATTTTATTATGATATAGATGGTATCTATACTCCCCCAAATTCATTTGATGATGATTTTTATCTCATATTATAGACTATGATGGTATTCGAAGTGATCCTTGGCTTCTGAGATGACCATGGGAGGGATCCATGACTAACAAAATGATATGAAGAATGAACTCATAATGAAAATATTTTTATGTGAGTGAATTATGACTACCAATATTCTATTGGGAGTAAACTCGTACTTTTAATATGGAATTGGTAGTGACACCATGACTACTATGATTTTTTCTATGGTTCTGTGTCTATAATAATTAAATGTATTATTACTATTCTATGATATCATAGATTAAGTCATTTACAAATGAATCAAGTCTTATGAACAATCAATATTTATTCCATTATTGTTGTTTATGATCTCATGATATGTAGTGTATGATCTTCTATTGTTATTATAATTTTCTCATAGCCCTATGGTCAAGTTAATGCTTACATGTCTCCCTTGTTTACCATTTCTGAGCATCAGATCTTAGCTATTTTTACATTTCCATCAAAAGGTTATAATTACATGTATTAATAATGATGATTCTATTTAGGGTATGATTCACGAAGAATATTTTAGTCGACATGTTAGATCTCTTATGTACCAGTGCATATGTTTCCATGTTTTCAAAAGAACATGATTAATACCAAATTTTGGTGTCTATTTCTGTAATGTTTTAATTATTCCAAAAAACATGATGTAATGTTTTTGTAAGATAATATTGGGTCGTTATAGTTAGTATTTGAATGAAGGCTTAATTGAAAATTGGAAACTAGGATCATGAAATATTAATTATACCCCTATGTATGTTTCTATGGATATGTTTAGGGATGTCTCTGATTATAATTATAAGGATCAGTTAACATTTAGGAATCTATTGTAGAAATTCGGTAAGGGATATAGTGAGTGGATTAGAAGAATAAATCCTTGCCTAGATATGACCTGCTGATGTGGATCTGGTACATATGTTCCAAGGTGTAACAACTATGACAAGATGTGTCAATCTTGACTTGGTGTAACCTAGTACATGACAACAAGCTGTGTTTCACACATGGGTTGACACTGATAGGGGACATGCATTGGAAATTAACAAACTCTATAATCATTCATGTAAAAATTTGAATGAAATATGACTATGAATATGTTTTCATAAAACTATGGTGTTGTTTTTGTAAAAGTTGGATTCATGATTAAGATATACAATATGTAATTATTCATCATTAGGTTGTATTATTCTATGATATGTGCTTCTAAATTTAATCTATATAATTTTATTCAAACTGAGAACTAGATGAAACATGGTTAACATTGAATGTATCATATTTTGATGGATTGGGAAAAATCTGAATAGATTTCCAAAGTGGAAATTTCTAGAAGAGAATTATTAAGGGGGTACATGTATGTGTTATATCTATGAAGATAAATATACCAAAAAACATATTCTGAATTTTATGTGATTATATTCATGTATTGTTATCATTAAACATAAGAAGAATTATTATATTGATATTGAGTAAACTTAAGTCATTATTGATATTTGATATTCATGGAAAGTGGTATTAAGTAATAGTTGATGAATCCTATGTGATGGTTTTATAATAAGGTTAGATGAATGTAGTATTTATGTATAAAAATTCAATGATTATGTTTTCTGAATCATGAAATTTATAAGTACTTTATATATAAGATTTAATTTAGGATTGATTAAAATATGTTTAATAGTGATTTCATGGAAATGTGATATTATCATTATGGTAAGGAAACCCATAGTTATTGTCTTTTGTTGAGATAATGATATATAGACAAACATATATTAGATATTAATATGTAAATCAGACAATACAGATTTCCTTGTAAATGATTATTGAAAATTTAGAACATGTCTTAAAGGATGTAGTAGAATACATCTTCTATTGAATATATGTATCCAATAATCATTTAAATAAAAAAAATGGATTTCTTCCAAACTATTTATTGTAATTCAATTAAATACCAATTTTCAAGACGATTTATGGTGATGGTATACAAATGATTTTAATTTGACAACAAAGAGAAACATTTTGATATAAACGGTCTGAATGTTAATATAATATCTTTACAATATTTTTAAATCATTAGAGGTTTATATTTGATAAGGATTGTAAGTTTAAAAATTTATTTAATTCTTATGTCACGTTTTGGATTAAGATGGTGAGATTAATTTATTATATCACCACATGATTATTTATGCATATTGGAAAACATAATCAAACAATATTGTGTTGATAATAACTAATGTCATATGGAATTGTATATCATGGATCTCTTGATATTTTATTCCACCAGGAATACAAATCTAAACTTTTATTTTTGAGATCGAGATGAATTGGATCAGGGAAAAAAGGGTGATGTTTACATGAAATCATGCAAGTATATATGTTCAGGAAATTTTTTACCTTTAACAAAATGGTCTAGATATAAAATTTTGTCCAAATACCTTTATTTTGTATAACCAACAGAATTTTAAATCATCATAGTTTTATGACTCTAAAGATGTAAAATTTTCATTAATCATTAACTTTCATTTGTGATTGATAACCTCTGTCAGTCCCTAAGAATATTTACTCTTTTCTTCTATGTACATATTTTCAATTCACAACTATGTTCTCATATGTGGGAAGCTAGTTACTAGTTACATTGGGTAATTATTATGTTTTATTCAATATTAATTATGGATGTTTTATAATTTATATTTATTTTGTGGGTTTCTATGAAATGAACATTAAATTATTGAACCTTAAATAACCCAAATGAATATTGATGGTGAAATTAATTTTAAGGTGGTAGAATGTAACACCATGATATTTTGTGATATCTTTTTTCCAAACTAATTTAATCATTTTGATATTTTTCATTTAAAACAACACTAAAAATAGTATATAATATAGAACTATGATTGGATTGAATTATGTGAAAAAACCTTGTGAATCATGCACCACATGCTCAATAAATTTTTATTGTTCCATAACAGAACAAATATATTACCTTACAACAAATTAAAGAATGACTTCCTTCATTGGCCGGTGTAACAAGAAAAACCCAGTTTTACAAAATTACAAAATAGTATTAAAATATTACATAATTTTATAAGTTATGACATATCCATTAAATTTTTAGAAATGGAAAGGGTTAAATAATTTATTAAAATCAATTGATTACACAAATATTAAATTCACACATTATTTGAAAATTATTTGGAAATTAATGATAAAATTGATTGAACATACATGAAAATATTATTATTTTCACAAATCAATTTCATCCAAATTAAATAAATTAATTACAATTTATAAGAAAGAATAATGTATTATATATATAATATATATTAAATTAAATATTTTTTATATTCATCCAAAATATTTGTTAGTCCTTAAATAAAATCAAACCCAATTTTATGCATAAAATATTATATTTTTATTAAAGAGCTTTTACCACCTCTTAATGATGAATCTCTTTTAAATCCAATTTTTTTTTAATTTTAATAAATATTATATTCCATCATGAACTTAATCATTGAATGTATAACATATTTCATATTTTAGGTTGAATGATTTTTATTTTGATATGATCATCCATTTTTTATTCATAGTTAAAAATAATGAGTTTTAATTCAAAATTTATATTAAATCTAATTTTTTTATAAGGATAAAATATATTTTGTATTCTTTTATATGTTTTATTATTTTATATTTTTATCATTTATTCTAATTTTTGTAATTAGAATCAAATTTAAACTTGAAATTAGTTATAAAAACCTAGAAAATTATTTATCATTTTTATAAAAAAACAAAATGTTTTATCTCGTTTGAGGGATTAAATTTATATTATAATCATCCACATATTTATTTGGAACATGGAAAATGGATATTATGATTGGAATATGAATAATTTATAATTTCCAATATCTTCAACATAGTTTCTGACCAAAATTATTTTTGAATGTAGTTAAATATAATCATAGTGATAAAGGTAAAATTAAGATTTACTAGGAAATAAACAATAACTGTAAAGTCAAAAAATGACCTAAAAACATGTCCAAAACCAATTTAATGGACATATATCTTCCATAAACCTTTTATTATTGATTTGTTTGTTATATATGATTTTTTAACGAAAAAATTTCATTATAAAAAGATAATTTTTTAAAATACCATATGTGTTTTTCTCTTCCCTATAAAAGGCCACAAATTCTACGTATTATTCACAACTCTCAAACTACAATGGGATTGCTAATCACTACCTAATCCATTTCCCCAAATCCCTTAATGCCTTTTTAAATCATCCCTTTGATCGTAATTCTTTTAAATTAATCCCTTTGATGAAAACCCAATATATTTTACAAATTAAGAGGTAACACCCACCCTCATCCTCTTTTCATTATTTTGTTTCTCCGCCCCCAAAAATATAATTAATCCATCATTGTAATACATAACTAGTATGGTAAATATACTAATATATTATCATTATATGGTTAAAACCACACTCTCACACGCATCCTTCTATTCTGTAATAAAAATATTGTTTGTGTGTATTATAAACTACCACCTCACGAAAAAAATTGAGTAGTTTTTTACCAAATTTCATGGATGGGAATTATGATGGGAAATATATTTTTTTCACATACTACAACTCCTCATTGTCTTGAGATGAGGAAGGTTTGATACTCATCCTTAGGTGATATCCCTAATTCGACAAAGGATGATAATAATTATCTAATGGATTCAATATATTTGGGGAATGATTTTGAATTTATGAATAAATCATCAATCCAAACCATAAATAACAATAACTACTATATTATGCATGAAATTATTGACTGATGTCTAAACACTTAAAATATAACTATCATTTTAAAATCATGTTCCACAATAGAATAATATAATATCAAATTAAACACCAGAATACAAATCAATAACTCTATAAGATAACTAGAAGACTCCCAGATCCACATGATCTGTGCTTTAAAATCACTAAATAACCCAAATATCATGATATAGGGCTAAATATGTTTGATACAATACATTTTTTCATGTATTTTAGATGAAATTTTCAATAGAACAAAAATTATGAAATAGGGGTGTGTTCTAAAACAATATATTTTTTCTCTAATGACTTCTCAACTAACTGAACTAGGATAGAACATTTTTGAAAAATTTATATAAAACAATTTAATTAAAAGATGAAAAAAATATATTATATCATAATATAAACACAATCCATTATTAATAGTTTTCTAGAGATTGTACATTAACAATTCATTAAATCATTTAACATCCCATTTTGGAATAAATCTTTCCTTTTCCACATATCCATATATCCAACCATGCATGTAATCCAGGATCCTCTCTATAATCATGATTGGTTAGTCATACTCCCACTTCTCTGTCACTTAGCGGACACTATGATTGCGGTATGTCGTGCCCTTATATATCTCAATGCCTATTGAAACATGCCACAAAACCATGCCAGCACATTCCAAATTAAATTGTTTCTGAAAAATTCAATGAATTCGGATTAATTCAATTTAGTTCAACTATTGCAGGTAGAAAGAACAAAAATTATTTTAAAATCCCCATTTTCAAATAATGTTGTCAAATACACTATCCAATAACATACCAATGTTCCTAATTTTCAGAGACAATCACTCAAGAGGTATTTATAAATTATTTCATTATGGATTAACAATAAATATCAATAATGTAAACAATTTTAAACTAATCCTTCTTGTTTTAAAATAATGGAGTTGAGAGTGAAACCACCTACCTCAACAATTTCAGGGAAAATGATAAACATCACAAAAGAAGATTGAATATTCATGAAATATATTTATATATCTTTTCATATATAGAGAAAGTATATATCAAAACATTTTTGGAATTTATAAACTTATTTATTCCTAAGTCATGAGTAGGTTTACAAAACTTAGATAGAGAGTGTTGTCAACTTGAGAAAACAACAAGAACAGTCGAGAACGATGACTTACCATGAGAATTGGGCTTCAACGCACCATGGAAAGGCTCCTGATTGATTACAATTTGTTTATGAGAGGTTCTATAACAATTGAGACACCAAAATCCCATGTTTGGAACATTTTTGTGCAAAAAAGATGAATTTAGAGGAAAAATTCTTAGAAGCACAATTAATGGATCTAACATTGAACATAGCATGATTTCGTCACACTGTTATATAAACAATGAACAAACCATGATCTTGATTCGGCCTTTAGAGATATGTTGGACATTTTTCTCACAAATTTCAGAAATAGTTCACCAATAGAGTGAAATACACTACCTCAAAAATATCAAATCCTACTATCTAAGTTCACAAATTTTACAAGGCATCTTCCTTGTTTAGAAAAATCATGTGTCTCCCATGTGTGTTTTCCATTCCACTATTCACACTATTCAGAGTTAAATTTATGCATTTTTTGGTTTCTACAAACTATTCCCTCCAATCACCTATAGAAATTCCCTATAAACTCTCAAAATATTATCCAAGCTCCCGAAATCATCCCCCTTATAATTTAAAAAATAAAAAATCACAATGAAATGGATTCATATAAAAAATAAGGGATATAAAATTCTCCCCAAAATTTGTCATACCATCCTATTATCATGAAAAATCATTAATTTTGTGAATGTGTTCTTTTCATTGATTTCCCATTTACATATTGTGTTCCCATATTTCATCCTAATTCATGCCATGTTTCTAGAAAACCCACACTATAATGATTCATTTTCCATGAAATTATTTCTCTTTCTTATTAATAATGCACAATGGGTTATATACTAATGAAGCATACATATCTATGTCAACATGATCTCATCTTATCACACAGTCAATATTGGGATGAAACTATTTCAATCGATATATGTGAAACACATTTTTGACCGCACAAAACCATGGTGGTAATGCCAACCAATAGTCCACCTCTCATGCCTGATCCAATATATCAAAAGGGATTATGTATCACAGAGATAACATTCCACGATTCCAAAAACTTTATTGTCCAAGTCTTTTTTATAATAAAACGGTACACACAATAACTCACTTCAAAAACAATAATCATCGATGATGGTCGACATATTATTTCTAACAACTATGTGCTCTCTCCATCAATTTTCCAGTCAACTGAATCTTTTCAATTGTTTCCTAAATAAGGCTTGATCCAAATAATGAAATCTCACCTATTTGTACCTATAATTTTTTGAAAAAAGGTACACCCATTCAATGACTCAAATAGAGCCACATGAATCTAGTCCTAGTGGTTATTGTTTTTTATAACACCACTAATAGAACAGTCTCTTCCCATGAGCCAGAAAACCCCATTACACAATCCAAAAAAATTTCCTCTAACATGTGTATCATTGTTTCAGATTTCCCATCTCACTGAGGATGACACGTCGTACACATTGCCAATTTTGTCCCAAGAGATTAATGTAAGGACTTTCCAAAATCGGAGGTAAACCTCATATATCTATTTAAAACAACTGAATCTAGTATTACGTGCCTCTTTAATACTTATTAGGTATATTTTTTCGATAGATTCTCAAATGTATGAGTCTCAAGAATAGGGTTGTTGTAGGCCAAATTTGAGATCCATTAGAAGATCGCTCAAATAAAATCGTCCTTCTGGGATATTCATGGGATAATTGAAACAAAATCCTTGGCTCTTTTCCACAAATTCCACATTGGGATAGTTAAAAACAGTTACATACCATCTGGTCACTAATCTTCTCCCATATCTTGCTTCCATGTTATGAATAAAAAAACCACTTTTATTTTCGTGATGATCCACCAAAACTACTTCTTCAACATCTTGTATTTCTTATATATTTTATGATGGATATCTGATATCTAAGAGTTGTAAGAACTAATATGTTTCTACTGAGTAGTAAAAGGTACCACTATACGATATAGAAACAACGGAACTAAACACTTATCCACCCTCCAGTCCTCAATGGACTACCAATAAGTTAGTTTTTAACTCATAAAAACACATTAAACATCACACTATTGTGCCTCCTATACCATCATTATCAAATCAAGAACCACTAAAAATAAAAAAATGACTGCGATGTAAATTCAATCATCTAATTCCACGTGCATATCAGCTTGATGAAACATCATCTTCCACTCAACTGATGCTTTTTTTTTCTAAATTTGTGCACACCATTATTCTTAATGAATCATCCTTTAAATTTCCATTACCCAGCGTATACATCATGTTAATGTCAAAAATTTGGTTGTACTCTATCCATTAACTTTTCCAAGGATTCAAAACCCATTGTGAGAAAATATTATTAATGATATTATAATATGTGATCCCAATAAATTTCTCATCGAAGAGAAAATGACTCTATGTATTTAAGGCATGAATGATTACAGAAAACTCCAAAATGTATGTTGGGTAGTTCATTTCATGCACTCTAAATATCCTTGATCCATAAGCAGCAACATGGTTTCATTTCACGAGAAGACACCCCAACCTAGACTATGAAGCATCATAATTAACCACAAAACCTTCTCCAGATTCCATAAAAACTAAATCAGTGTTGATGTAAGGAGAACCTATAGCTCTTAAAATGATTTCTCGTATTCTTAAATTCATGGGAAATATACATTCATCACTGTAAAATTTCTCAATAATGAATCAGTTCATGAAATTTAATGAATAATCTGATAGTAATAACCAACTAGGCCATGTAAACTATATATCTCAAAGATCTTCTCTAGAGGTTTACAAGATATTACAACTTCTATCATTTGAGGGACATCAAAAACTCCTTTTTTATTGGATTAAATGGCCCTGAATGAATACCTATAGTATCCAAAAATCACACATTGATAATTTGACATAAAATCTATGGTCTCTCATGATTCCCAACATTTCCACAATGTGTTACACATGTTTATCCCTTGTCCTCAAATACAAAAATATGTCATCTACAAACACTACAAAAAAATTATTTAGATATCATTAAAATATATAATTCATCAATTACATAAGAACATATAGTGAATTCATGAAATATAATGACTCTACCACATATTAAGAATGGCCATATTTTATTTAGAATTTTTGATTGAATATATTCCTTACATACCCGTAATTGGTGATATACTAATCACATATCAATCTTTCAGAACCATCAAAATTAGATAAATTTATCAAAAATATCCTCAATGTGTGGAAGTGGATACCTATTCATTATCGTAACATGGTTATGCTTATTATAATCCAGACACATCCATGAATCTTATTTCTTCACGAAAAAATAGGGGACG
Organism: Viscum album; assembly: GCA_963277665.1. Classification (NCBI taxonomy): domain Eukaryota; kingdom Viridiplantae; phylum Streptophyta; class Magnoliopsida; order Santalales; family Viscaceae; genus Viscum; species Viscum album. Next base: position 1,245,973,178 of record OY728138.1, read on the forward strand.
CCCACGAGGTTGTTCTCTTCCAAATAAATCCCTTTATTTAGAGCTATTCCAAATACAAATTTATGTCTCTTAGTTATATTGGTTTCATTCGATAAGACATATATCATATAGAAAAGGTCCACAAAAGAAGAACAATCATAAAATCCACCTCTGTCATGGGTGGAAACCCGATGTATTATTCAAGAAAGGCATCACCAAATTGATAAAAAAGTACTGAAAAATAACTTCTCCCAACCTCTTCCATTGATGATGAGGACAATTATGAAAAATGGAATGAGATTGTTACGATAGATTATTATGACAATCATGTTGATTTTATATTTATATCCTTTTCTCCACTAATGATTTTTTCAATGCCATTATCTGATGTGAAACTAACCATTCCATTTAACATGAGACATGATACTGCAACGAGGTCAAATAATCCATAACCAATATTACATCTTACAAATCTATATCCATCACCATGAATTCCCATTTCATCTCAACTCTATTAAACGTTATTGAAATTTCTATATATAGTCATTCCCTACACTATCTTTTCCTAAGAGGATTTTGATGTTTTACCATTGAGGGAATTACCTAAAAGTTGGAAATCAACAAGTCAATATAATGAGAATAGATAAAGGAATGCAATTCACCAGTATAAAAAAACATACATAAGGGAGGAATATAATGAATTGTACCACTAAACTCACATGGTCATGAATGACTTTCCAAAATCACCTGATCAACTCTATATAATTGATTCATCACTTCACTTCATTCTTTTTTACCCTATTGATATTTCCATTTCTAATGAGTCAAGGTATTCCAAGAACAATCATGGATTGATTGATTCAACTGAGGAAAATGGTTCTGTTGTCCTCGTACCATAAAATCATTCAATGATGGTGTCACATACAAAATGTCTCCTGCATATGACTATAGAGCACTACAGCAATGGAGATAATGATTCTGAATCTGGTTGTAGTGGTGGAATGTTCTCGGGTTTTATGTAAAATCATTATTAATACGGTCAATAGAACCACATTAGAATAATAATTATTTTATATTGGGTTATGGAGGAAGGCTCACTAATCCAGCCACTTGATATTGATTCACAATCCAACATAAAATGTGTTTGACCCTCTTTTCCTATTTCTCCTAGAATAAGAGTTCCAACAACTTCCCATAGGTATCAATCTACTTCTTCCACCCATATCTCTTATGATGTATATTTTACACATCGTCTCTCTATTGAACATGTCTTTATATTTTATCATATAGATCCCTACTATATTCAATTGAATCTATTGCCTTAGCTCTGATACAAATATGAGTTCATTCAAGGACACAAAATTTGTAACCATTTGTTAAAAGAATACTAAATTCATGAATCTATCCACAAACTCAGAGATATAGATGTTTTCATTCATCGAGATAAAATGTTCTTTCATTATCCGGATCATAAACATGTAAGTATATAATTGTTTGTAGAAAAATTCGTCAAAATCCACCCCAATAAAGCCTTGAGATTTTTATCCGACCCCTCTAAATCCCACCATTGACCTGCAACATCATTGAGCACATACATGACTAGTTTTACATACTACTCCACTATTATTCTGATGAAATAATAAATATGTTAAATTCAATTTAGACACAACCACTTCTCTTTTTTTATAATCACCTCATAGGATGGATAGATTCTTTTTTTTTTTGAGGTGGGAAAAATAATCCACTTGCAGTCCCCCATTCCTCTTATTTACTATGTACACATCTTGAAATTGTAGGATGATACTATGAAACCACTATTGGTTCACCAGTGTGTCAAGCGCGACTATATTATATGGATCTTCTTCTAGTTTTTTCTATGACACTTTCTAAGATCCATTTTCTAATCAACAACAAACTTTATAATTCTCCATTATGATTAACTAATGTCTTAACAATTTCTAAATTTTACACATCAACTATCACAACATATCTTTATAAAAGGCATCATTTCCACATTCAAAAATTTTTTATGACATTAAACATTCTTTATGAAAATCAATACATTTTCAAAATAACTCTATCATTTTATTTTTTGAAATCAATCATTTGAAAGCACTTTATTCTTATAAAAAAGGAAATTTTTTCACAAATCCTAAACCATTAATCAAAAGGATGTATGAATTCCTGGTATAAATTCATTCCTATAATGCATAGAATGCTCATATCATTGGTTAAACCAATGAAAATGACATTTCTAAATATTATAAGTGTCTCCAAAACACATATTTACCAATCTCCGGGGTAACTTGTTGTTCAACGTAAAAAGGTTATATCCATATTTTTATTCTATATATTGCTTCTTCTGACAATACTACATCTTTACATCAACCCGACACATGGAATATACTTGAATGTATTCAACTCCGACACCAACATCAGTGATTACCACTTATCCCAAATAAGATTAAGATATAAAATAAAAGAACTCCCCTATAACATATCACCCCTCTCCATCATATTTAGTTGAGGTGGAGGTGCTACACAGCCTCAGGTGACATCCTCAAGACGCCAAAGGCTATAAATAATTGTCGAAGGGCTTCCATACATGCATGAGACAATTTTCCCTTTAATAACAAAACCCCGAACTAAAAATCAAATCCAAAAAAACCATATATGATTTCATGAAAACAATTAAAGACAACCCAACATTTAATTTATCAAGATCATACAAAAATCAAGTTCCTCAACAAAATATTAAAATATAAAACTAAACAGTAGAATATAAAATAACAACACTCCATGTCAACCACATGACACCATGCTCTACAAGATCCATGATCTAACATCAATAAACAACCCATGTACCATGTCATAGTTCTAAATATGTGTGATACATTATCTTTTCATGGGTCCTAGAAGATGATTTTTTCATATGAAGAAATGTTCCAATGTAGTGCCATGTACTAAGACATGGTATGTTTTCCCCAATGACTTCCTAACTGATGCCCCTAGGATATAACATGTTAGCAACATATATATATATATATAAATTAATATAACACAATTTATATAAAAAAATTTATGAAATAGTTTATATCAAAGTATAAACAAAATACATTATAATTTGTTTTCCAGTAAAATAAGTAAATAATTATTTAAATCATTTTATGGTAAACTTAGGCATTACCCATTCATTTTAAAACAACCATAAATCCTAACATTCATTCAATTCATGGAACTCCCTTTTCTTACGAGTGGTGTATTATCCTACCACTAAGACATCACTTAGTGGACAACTTTGATTTGGTACTTCACACCCCTATTCGCCCTTACCTTTTGAAGGGGTGATTCAAGCCCTTATACATAAAAATTAAAATTAGCACAAGCTAAAAATCCATTCTGACCCATGAAAAATTCAATTTTTTCGATACTGGTTCAATAAATCATAACTCATTAAATTTAATTCCATTTTTCATTGCACTAGTATCAACAATAATTTTAAAATCATCATTTTATTAACTTCTCACTAAAAATGCAATTTAATAACACCCTAACGTTCCAAATTTCCAAAAACTATCAGTCAAGATTTTTTTAACAAATATTTTACACTAGATAAATGATCAATTTAATTCATGGAAACAATTTTAATCTAATTAAACATGATCTAAAAAATAGGAGTTGAGAGTTAAGCCTTTGACCTCAATATTTTTGTATAAAATGATAAACGACATAATAACATGACAAAACTAGGTTGAATCCCCATGAAACCACCTCAAATATACCGCATATCAATAAAAAGACAAAATCTTATCATATTTAGCATAGATAAGATTATATCAACCCATATTATGTGTAGATCTAAGAGACTAAAAGACAGGGTGACATAGATATATGAAAAATCCAAATTAATTGAGAAAGATCACTTATCATGAGAATCGAGATTCAATATAATAAGGAAACACTACAGATTTATTAATATATTTTTGAAAGTTATACCACAACCATTGAGATTCCAAAGTCACATGTAATGCCGATTTTGGAAAAAAGTACGATGGACATAGAGGTAAAAATGAGTTAGTTCAACAATTTAAGGATCTCTGTCTGAAAAAAGCATTGTTTAGTTAGATGGTTAGATAAATGGTACACTGACCATGATCTTTATTATTATTTAAGTGATACCTCTCACAAATATCTAGAAGAATTAAAAATTAGTACTCCAACCATACCGAAGGATCTTCATAAAATTTAAAATCCCAACACACATTGTGAACAATTTCTACTAAGAATCAGCATGGATTAGAGAGTCCATGCATTACATGTGGGCCTTCTCTTTTTTCAAAATATAATTACTCACAGTTAAACGAATGTGTTTTATTGTTTCCCCAAATTATGCACCACCTGTGAAACTTTAGAAAATCCCACAAAAACTATCAAAATATTTTCTAAACTCTAATAAACATCACCCTTTTATTTTATAAACATAAAAAGAACAAATATAAATTTATATACCAAAAACCTAGTGTGATAAAATGTTTATATGTGAAATATATGATAGTTATTTTCTCCTGAATTAGGTATAATTATTTTAAAACACATATTTTTATACATTCCCTTTTGTGTAAATAATATAACTTCCTTTGAGGAAGATTGGACTACAACCCCCTCAAAGTGATGTGATTTCTTCACACCTCACATGGAATGTATTAATGTTCTATTTAGTGAAATTATATGATATATATTAAATAATAATTCTACTGGAATTATAAAATATACATATATACAAATATTTCATTTACATTATTTATTAAAATATATAAATAAAACGAAAGTAGTGTTCATGCATAGGTGCGACCTACTATCATCAGTAATGGTGTCTATGATTTTCATACATCTATATTATATATATATTATCATAAGAAAACTAATTAATACAAAAATTATTTCTATCTTGGATTAAATTTTATAAATTATGATATAAGTACAATGACCACATACATAACATATTAATATATGTGTGGTAATCCATGAGAATATTTCATGAATCCAAACCATATCAAAGAATAATTAATAGGTGGGTAATATAAATCCACAATAAAACAATATTTGATATTAGATATCAGAATATGGTTTAGTGATAGATACATAATAAACATATATTTTTTACATATGGATTTTTTATGATTACTTGGGCTGTCCAGACCTAAGGAAATGGAGTTTCATCTTTATTTTTATTTCATTGAGATATATGAATTTTTTATAAGTCAATTATTTTATTATGTTTCCATACTACACATGTATATATTATATGATTATTATAGACAATTTTATGGGTTTTTACAAATCCATTTTATGATATTTCATTCATGGGGTTGATTTTTCAAATGTTTCCAAATCTCTGTGTTATCATTGTCTCAATTTATCATCATTGAGATACATTCCATGTTATGCACCAAATATTTTATTTGGATTAATACAAACTACAATGTGAAATGAAATATCATGAATATTCTTTTTTTAATGATGGTTTATGCTTCATTTAATATTAGTATTTTAAAAATGATTTAATGTTTTCCATGTAGGTAATGGTTTATATCCTCAATTTATATCATCTTTTGAGATTGATTGCTATTATTATTTCATTTTTAATATCATATGATACATTTATCAACAACTCTCAAGAATTTTCTTACCGTATTGACATAAATGTTATATACATGCAATGGTAACAATTTTCAACTCATTAAAACTTATGATACATAAGAAAATATTTACAATAAAATCAATCATTACCCATCATTTCGATCGGAAATATATGATCTTATAAAATTGTGATTTCAAAAAAAAATTTGAAAATGTCTTACATTATACTATGCTGATAAAGAAAAAATGTTGACATTGATTACCATTTACAAATGCTCTTTTATATGGAATTTTCTTTTCATTTTCAGATCAAGATACATTCTTAATCATTTATGGTAAAATTCGAATATTGGGTTTATACATACATACCCACCATCATGGTCTTCATCTACATGAGTATTCCATTGAATGTTTACATGTATATATTTAAGGGAAATATTTTATTAGTGTTTTTGAAATTCTTATTTTCATTATTGTTTTAAATGAAAAAGTTTTTCAAGTATGTTTTATTTATAAAAATTATTTTAAATGATTTTAAAATATTTATTTTCAACATTTCAATTTATTTTCAAAAAAATGGATTTCAAAATGTTTCAATATTTTCTTATAATTTATCAATTTATTTACAAAAAATGTGTTTTTAAAACGATTTCATGTATGTTTTAATATATTTTTAAGTAAACTGATTTCAAAATGTTTTCATGCAATATTTTTAATTTTTTAATTTATTTTAAAAAAAATTCAAAAAAAATTCAATATTTGATTATTAATTTTCAAATTATTTTCAATGTTATTGTTTTCAAAACAGTTTAAATTAGACATTACAATTTCTCAATTCATTTTCAACGAAATGGTTATCGAATCATTTTCATGATTTTATATAATATTGAAATGTATTTTCAATGAAATTGTATAAGAAAAATTTTAAATAATTATTTATATGTTTCAAAAAAAATTCAATGAAAATGGATTTTAAATTTTAGAGAAGATTATTTTATAATATTTCATTAAAAAGTGTTTTCAATATGATTTCCAGATATTTTAATATGTATTTATCTAACAAGGATTTCAAAATTATTGCAAATAATTTTTATATGTTTTCAAATTCTGTTCGATGGAAATGTATTTCAAAAGGTTTTGTGTTTTAAATTTAATTTCTTAATTATGAAATTTTATTTTCCATAATAAATTTCTTTAAAAAATATATTTACAAATTAATTTCATTTATGATATCATGCATTTGTTTTACTAATACCTTTCTAGTAAATGATCTAATGTTTCAATTCAAATTTATTCTCTGAATGGTTTATGTTTTTGTGGAATAAATTTTTTGAAATATTTTTATCTCTCACGAGTCATATGTTTATAAAACCTATTCTTATTCATTTGGTATTATACTAATGAAGAATTCATCTTTCCACATATTATTCTTTGAGGAAATGATTATGAGACCTATCATTTTTTCAAATGTTATTATATTATTACAAAATTATTATACCAATTTTATATCTTTTCTAATTATATGATTAATGTTTAAGATCTTATAGAACATAGTTATTGATTTCACTATGAGGTTTTCATGTCCTATATATTCCTCTAATGCATTGGGTACTAATTTATATTTCATGAGATAGAATAATATGGTCATGGGGTAAATATTGACTAATATGTTGGCCATGGGAATGAACCACGCCAACCATGATGGTATTATTATTGGACTAATTATACTTACATGGACATGTGAGTGAACCATGACTACCAATATGTTATGAGGAGTGAACACATGATACAATTATGAACTTGGAAATGATACCTTGAAAACATTGTAAATCATTTTATATTCTTCGGTGTCTGCCAAAATTCAATGTTTTATTCCCTTGTTATGATTCCATGGATTATGTTATTCATCTAATTCTGAATCAAGAATTATTAACTGCTAATTTTATTCCATGATTCATATTTATGAACTTATGATATGCATGGTAAGATCTTCTATTGTTATGATCACATTATTTCACCCTTATGCCCATGTTTATGTTTACATATCACCTTTTTTACCTTTACATATATTCTTAGATCACTCATTTTTATGTTCATTCCATATTTTATAATGATATGATTTATGTATGATTTTTCAAAGAAGGGTGTTATTCACAAAGAGTTGAGACCCATCTACTTTGGCAATTTGGCTTCAGTTTCCTTGGTTTATGCTGCCTTTCTAAAACCCGGGTCTCCTACGGTCTATTGGAAATTCCATCGGACGTTTCCTTTGTGCTGATCGACGGACCACTTACTTGATGTACCCCATTGCTGCGTGCATATGCGTCGAAATGGACCTTGCACAGCCCCTCCAGATGTGGTGTGGATTGTGATTGAGGGAGAATACCGGTATGTGCAACCCGGTATTTATGAGTTGTGGATGAGTTTTCTACCTATTTTATAGGCAGGGACACTGTCAATCGGAGTGATGCAAAAGGGATCGGATGGAGGGTTTGGTTTAACCTCCTATTTTGGCCGATGGGATTTCAGTGATCGATGATGCATGTTCTGGACATGCTACGGATCCAGGTGGGCACGAGCAGGGGTGCAGTGAGGTCCTTATTTTGGGTCTTCCCCCTCCTCAGTCTTCCCCAGCGGTGGCTTAGCAGGATGTCCATACGGTGGTTATAGGCCAGGGAGGTGTCGCGGTTGTTGCTGTGAAAGGAGTTTCAGAGGCATATAGGCCTCTTGTTTCATAGATTTTTGACTGTTTACGTCATGACATGTGTGGGAGTTCCTTGACATGTAATTCGTGTGAGGACAGGTAGGCATGCGGGGTTCGGCATGTCGAGGGGACCTCGCTCGCGGATGCTGATCAGGAAATGCAATGGGAGGGGCAAGCTATTAGAGTGGTCCCTCGAGATTCTTCTGATGAATTACTGGAGGTCACTCCTTCAACAACTGAGGGAGTTGTTCTGAATGATTTTATCAAAGGTCTTTCCACCAGTGAGGATGAACAATGAATGGATTTGAGAAACAGTCCTAACCATCTTCAATTCATGGGTCATGGTCTTGAGCCACATGATGTTCCAGTAAATCCAAATAATGTCCCTCATGTATCCTCTTATTCTGAGAATCTCAATGTAGGGTGGACAATCGGGATCTCTCAGAATAATTTTGCAGTGATGGATGAAGAACATTGCATTAACAACGAGGAACCAGCAGGGGAGATCATGGGCAAGACACTACTTCTAGAACAGAACCACCTCAAGTGGAAATGGTTGAGACATCAAACCATGATGAGTCCAAGGAACTATAATTAGAGGAGTAATATTATAGATACTCTGTATGAAATGGTAAGAACAAACCCATGGATTCATACGGCTTCATTTCAAACAATCAAAGGGCGGGCAGAAGGAAGGATTATTCCAATCTCCCCAGTCATCCCATCACAAGATCTGCGTTCAAGGGAGATGTGTCACCGAAGGATTCTACTAAGTATTACTACCAAACTTGTAACAGGCACAAATCTCCTAGCCAATAGGAGGCTACTACAATCACCAAGGACCATGTTAGGGAAGGATGTGAGGATGCTTCTCCCACTCCTCCTGTAGGTGGTGTGAAGATGGGTGGTCAGGGGAAGCAGCATGAAGAAGGTTCCAAAGCTGATTCTTAGTGTTATATGGCATCAGTTCAAGAACATATGGATTTAATATTGCATTCAGATGAAGAAATGGTTGAATCTACATAGGAAATTATGGAAATGAAAAATATGAGACCAATCTAGGTGGCCACAACAAAGGAGCAAAGTGAGTGGACTGATAAGAAGGCTCACATCCTGCGTAGAGGCCTTAACATGGGGATGATTAGCATGGAGGAATACAAGAATTCTTGGGAAAACATGGCACTTGAATTCGATGATACCTTGAAAGATCCCCCCGACATTCAGGGGAATTTTATTCCATGGGTTTTGTTTAGGTAAAATGTTTCCAAACAACTCACTCTCTTCTTAAACAAATGTGTCGTATCCTTTGGTTCTGAACCTTGAGCTATTAGGGTTCCCACATCCCCCTTAACTGTTCTTTTGTGCTTAATAAAATATTAATGTTGGATGGACGGACCAGTGATAATGATTCCCTGTTATATAAGGCACTAAAATAATATGGTCTTTTGGAATCAGTTTTTGTAATGTTTTTTGTACTCTACGAGAGTGATTTAATGTTTGTGTACACCAAGACATGTTCATTATAAAAACCCATAAATTTTTAATTCTGTAGAATTCTATGCATCATAAAAGTAATATCTTTAAAATTAAATATTAGATACCTTGAAAATAATTTTTTCATGATATGATATATCAATGGTCATAATATACACCACATACATCAAATAAGTGATGGATAATTCTTAAATCTTATTGATGTACAAGTGATTTGAGAAACCCTTACCTCCCACATCCTTTTAGTTTAGTGTTCTTAAAACTATATTATAATGGTTTATAGAATGTTATTAACCCATTTCAAAATAATTTTAATATATATAATACCTTATATTATATTTTTATGAAATATTACCACCATTCATTAATTAAATTTCTTGGTCTCAATTATATTTTTTGTGTTCCATTAATAAATTTCATGGTTGTTTATTTGTGTATAATTATTTTTTTTAATGTGGAATGGAAATAAAAATTAAATACAATAATAAAATATTATTAATTAACATCCAAAAGTATATAAGGTACCATTTATCATTTTCCCTTCATAGATGAGGATTATTTAGGTGAATAAATGTTAAAGACTATAATTTTCATTATTTTTAAAGTGTTCCAAATACCACATAATTGTTAAATTTTGTATCATTTAAGATTGTATCATCCCTTGTTTTAAAAATTATAAAAAAATATATAAATAACATTTTTTTTGTTTCTAATAGAAATGTAGTTTTTTAAATGATCTTAAGAACATAATTTCAACAGTTTTAGCAAATTAATGAGTTGATTTTGGATGATGTTCAGTGCCCAGGGGTGATTAGGGTGTTCTATCATGTTACAGGAGTAGTAGGCTTCATAACTATATCTTAGGAGGCCCAAGAATGGGTGCACGACTATTTTGAAACAAAATCTACCTCTAGAAAAACATTGGGCATTGGGTTTCTTTTTAATAAATTAAATATTCAATTTAATATTAAATGAAAAAAAAATGATAATAAGTTGGAAAATATATATAAACTGTTTAATAATAAAAAATAATAGTATTATTATTATTATTATTACGTTTGTTTTATTTTATTAGAGATCCAAGAGGTCTCCCCTTTCCCCCTTCCTCCAGTTTTTAACACACCCCATCACCCAAGGCCCCACTCTAGGCGTGTGACGCACCCCCTCATGAATCCATCCTTCAATAATGATTTCACACGGTTCTATTTTCAATTCCTAGAAGATGTATATAGGTAAGCATATCTCCTACTTTGTCCTTCCTAAAGGGGCATTTTACTCTTCACCAATTGTCCCTCATTTTTTGTGTATAACCTAGGTGGTGTTTACTCTAGATTATATGTTTTTTCTCCAATTTTATGTTTTAAAAAGGGTCTCATGGGACTTCCTTATTCATTTTCCAGTATCTTCCACTAAAGGAGAAAATGATTGGTCAGATTTGGTTTTCTTCTGTTGATATTGGGCATGGTTTTACTTCGTTTTACATTGTCACACAATTTGTGATTTTGGATTTTATAATTTTTTAGTTCCTCATAATTTTTCCTTATGTGTGTTGGAATTTTTTTTTTATTTTGAGTTCCAAATTATTCTATAGATTAATTTTTATGACACTTAATGTGGTATTGAGTTAAAGGAGTCAATGTAGGCATACCTATATTTTTCATCAGTTATCATTAATATATGAATTTTTCTTATGTATGTATTAATATCCAACAATGGTAGTGATATTTTATATATGGGTCTAGGTTTTCTTACATATAATATGAAAAATGAATATTGAGGTAAGTGTCAATGGGTATATTATTACATTTTCATGTATGTAAGGATTCCCTTACACATATCCAGGGCCACGTGAATACGTGCATTTGGGAAAGGTGTCCCTATATTATATATATTGAAAGGTGAATACGAATATAGGAGAGAGGCAGCAGCTTCATGTGGTCACTAATAAAATCATAATGTGAAATATTTTTGGCATAGTCTACTATATGAGGCAGGATCTCATTACACTTTACCATTATATTTAAAAATTCATTAATTTATTACATTGGTTTTTTCTTAGTAATTAATTAATTATGTGTATTTTTTTGAATAAATGATCCTTTAATTGAATTTTGATCCTTAAAATAAGTTATTCATTTTAATAAGTGAATTTTTTTTATAATCAATGCCTTTAATTTATAATAAAACACCTCCAATGGAGGTGCTCTATCATTTAAAACTATCACTGATGATTTATCTTTTCTAATTTTCTTATCCATATTACTTGGTATTATTTATTTGTGGCTTTATGTGGTTGTCAGTTCATCATGATTTTTAATTAAAATGTATAATTAAATGGATTGAAAAAATAGGTTTACATATTTAAATGTGTAAATGTTATGCCTCGATGTGATTGTCATATTCATGATGAACTATAATGATTTTAATTATATTTTTAAATGAATTAACATAAATTGAACTTGTTGTTGTTGTATGACCAAGATGATGATTATAACAAAATAAGAATGGTTTATATCAAATGATTCAATTATATGACTTGAATAAAATAAATGATATGCTTCATGGAGGTTGTATACTTTTAAAGGAATTGATGAGTGTGGTATGAACCAAAATTTTTTACTTAATTTTAATATGTATAGAATATTCCATATATTTGATCATGCATGTATGTTGCATGGTTGACCAAATAAGTGGGATAATCCCCATTAAATGTTTATTTTTTATTACATTCCACCCCATGGATCCCAATGGGTCTATAGAAATGGAGACTTAGACCTATGGAAACCTGATTTTTGTGCCAGACTTGGACCTTATCAAAACATTGTCAGTTTGAATTAAAATACTTATAATAAAATAGATAAATTGTTCGAATGATATCATTGACATTTGAATTTGAATAATTAGTTTAACACTGTGATATATTTTTAATTATATTTGACTTTATTTAACTTTTTATATTTTTTATTTCATGTAACACTTAATATAGTTCATTTAATATTAGATCACTATGTTCATCTTGCGTTATACACAATACCAAGTTAATTGTACTCTAAACACAACATAAACATTGGATTTCCCTACATGGAACACTGTGGTTATCATGGGTTGTACATAATAATGACATTCCTTGATGACTTGTGTAACATGTAAGAATTAGGTTTAACATAAAATAATATACTACTAATATATTAATATTTAATATAATAAAATAAAACCCTGATATAAATATTAATGTATGTATAATATTAACTAATTTATGAAAATATATTGTTTATAATCATTTAAATATGTTATCTATAATAGAGCTGTTAAACATATTTATATAAATAGTAATAAGTACTAATCAATTATTATTTACATTTTTTATATAAATAAAACATATTGATAAAGAAATATAAGATTTCTTATAATGACCTTTTGTGTTTAAAAATACATTTTTTTCCAATGAACTGCTTGTAATGTCATTTTTTGAAAAATAAAATAAATAATTTTAGACCCATTAATTAAATTACTTTGATAATATAATAAATATTTTTTAATTGTAAGCATCAGAACGAGAATAGGGTTAATTTTTGAGTTTTTTATGAGAAACATCTTTTATTGATATGTAGTGAAAAATACAGAATTTCTGTAATGAACTAAATTTTTTATTAATTAATTATTAATGTTAAAAGTAATTATAATTTTTTGATAAAGTAAAATTTTAAAAATATTACATATACTAATAAAATTTAAATCACTATAATAAATTTCACTTTCATATTTAATAAAACATATAAAAAACATTTGAACATTTATGTACTTTAAAAGTGCATTATTTCGTCTAGTCTACGAGATTATCATTAATTTTAATTTTTATGATTATGTGATTTGAATTTCAAAAACAAAAAATTAACCATTATATTATTTATAATTTTTAGTTTCTAATAATATCATGTTATTTTTTTTTGAATGTTATTAGAAAATGTGATTAAAATTAACCACCGCGATTCAGGCCAAGGAAATTTTATTAGGGACTAAACCTCAAAATTAAGGGTCCAAATGACTTATCCAGTTCTAAAAAACCAATTGTATGTCAATATGTAGATCTTAAACCTTACATTATCAATTTCTTTGGTTGTTTATTATTCTTTTCACGTAATAACATGTTTTCATCTAACATGTTTCTAAAAATTCCAAGCAAGTCAGTTTCCATCCCAATAAAAAGACACCACATCCCCAAATACATCACACCTACCAAACCTATTAATGTCATAAAATCATACATAATACGCTTCCTTGAAATCGTAACTTCATCATAGAATACATATTTTTTCTAGATAAAAATCCAATGAATCATTTTGGAAAAAAAAGTAGTTGCCTGATTAAGAGGCAATGTCTTCTCACAAGTCCATTCATTTATTTTCCGTATCTACCACCTAGAACTATGTTGATTGTCTAATTATATATAAAAAAACCATTATCCTCAATATAAAATGGTTTTTTATCTAAATTTTTCTTTCTACACTTACAAACAGATACATCTAATATGGAATGAACATACTTTTTCTTTGTACGTCGAACTACTATCTCCCGAAATGATGATTGTTCATTTTTCTAATACCACTTATCACAGTGAAAATTATGATAGAAAACGTCGTTATATATGATATATATATGATATGTATTATATATATAATTTATTTTTGAGAATTTAATTTTTATTTGGAACATACCATTATAACTTTTATCTTATGTAAATACTATAATTTTGTTTCAGGAAGTTTGGACTACTGCACCCTAAAAGATATTTGATTCATTAGTACACTAAATGTATTTTTTTAATGACTTTTTAGTGGATATAAATGATATATAAAATTTCATAATTCTACTTTCATATATATACATATAAATATACATGTTTTACATTCTTTCTCTCAACATGACAACAAAACTAAAATAACATTCATTCATACGTACAACATACTATCTTCATGAAGAGTGTTTTTCATTTTATACCTATATATTCTAAAAACTAATATAATTCACATATAATGTACATATATGATATATATATATATATATATATAATTTTTTACTTTTTAGAATCATTATATAAGTATAAGGACTGACAATATAATAAATTACGAGACATATGTTAAACAAAGTGAACATTACCTAAAGTGAAACCTTTACGAGGTATGGTTTATAGGAGGCTAATATATGGTCCTAATATAACCATATATGTTATAAAATCTTATAATATGGTTATGTAAAAGATTTAAATGAAATATATATTTATATACAAGTGTTTTTAATGAGTACGATGTTATACAATACATAAGGTAAGGGGATTTCATCTCACTTTTAATATCCATGAGATATATGATAGGTTTTCCACCCATTCTTTTGTGTGGTGTATATACATCCCATGATCGTATTATATGTATCTTGTATATAAATTTATCAGTATTAATATATCCATTTTATGATCATTCGTTCCTGGGATTATGATACAAAAGTAACCAAACGGAAAATAATTTTGTCTCAAGTTTCTTTCTTTGAGACTCATGCTTTGTTATGAACTTAGACTTTTTATGAATGTGTATATACTTCAATTTTACAGGTTATATCATCAATATAGTTATTTTCATGATATTTTGTGACTAATTTAATTTCATTCTCTTAAATGGAGGGTATAATCCTAGATTACCAACTAATAAGAGTTTATTGAAACAATTGTATCACTTTTAATGATTTTTTATGATGATGCTTACTTTGATTAAATAATATGATACATATATAATGGTAATTCATGAAATTTACTCTCCTATAATTATAAATAATATATTCATATATTGGTTCCTTTTCCCATTATTTTGTACAGATTTTATTTTAAAAAAGTATTTTTAAGGAAGCCTGACTTTAACCTCTCTTCACTTAAAAATCTGTGTTTCCTCAAATCCATGTATTATAAAAAATGTTTCCAATAATTTTATGATAATATCATATGATCAAAAAAATATTTTATAAATTTATCTTTCATTTACCAATGTTTCCAAAAAAATATTTTTGTTGCATTATAAATGATGGTTTTTTTATAAAATTCACACCAGGAAAAAGGGATTCTCTTTTCACATCGTATGAGATATATGGATTTACCTACCATAATTTCCATGAATCAACTATTAAAATATAAAAAATATATTCTTATTAAAATAAAATTTAATCGTAATATTATATATATTGATTATATTTTAATTATTTTTAGAGAAAAATCATTTCAAAATTTATTAAATGTTTCAAAAGGTTTTCAAAAAAATTTCAATTTTAATTTATATGTTTTCCAAGTATTTTCAATTAATAACATTTTAAAAACGTTTTTCGTATTTATTTATATGATTTAAATGTGTTTTAAAATAATTTTTATACAAATAATTTTCAGTATTCCTTTTTATCATTTCAATTTATTTTGAAGGAAAACTATTTTTCAATATATTTTCAAGATAAAATGAAATTTATTCATGATAAAATGTTTTAAAACAATTATCCAGAATCCTAAGAATGTTTTATAATAGTTATAAAATTAAAATATTTTTAATATTTCTTGAAGCATATTTTATAATTTCTCTAGGAAAATATATTCCTAAAATATTTCACAAATTCCTAATTTAAATTGAGTTATTTTTGGGGAAAATGTTATTTAATTCAAAATCCCTTTTCAAAGAATAAAAAATATTTTCCTCAAGAAATGTTTTTGAATGATATTTCAAAATTATTTTCTATCTATGATGACATTATTTTATTTTACTCTTATATTTCATAGAAATTATTTAATGGTTATAATCATATCCATTCTATTAATGAGTTTTACTAAATGTCAGGTTCTTTATGAAAAAAATTCCCCTGTCATTGGATATATGTTTGTGGAATCTTTTTCTCTATCATGGGTTATGATTTTGAAGAAATGATTATGAAACATCTATATTCTTCAACAGGTCATTGTATATTTACATATTTATTATCACATTTTATTTCGTGGTTTATTATATGATTATTTATGATATTATGTCAGATGTATTAGTGATTTTTTTATAAGACAAGTGGGAAATGTATTTCCCGCAAATTCATTGGGTAAGGATTTATATATCCTGAGGTAGACTGAGATGGTATTGGGAATGAACCTTGTCTACTAAGATGGAACTATAAGTGAAGCATCACTACCAAGATGGAATGAGGAGTGAAATCATGAAACCAATATGGACATGGGATTGAACCATGACCACCAAGATAATATTGGGAGTGAGCCCATACTACCAAGATAGAATTGGTAGTAATTCCTTGGCTAATATAGTAATAAAAGATTATTCTTATGTTTCTACCAAAATTCAATGTTTTACTCCAATGATGTTCTTTCTATGCTTATTTTTTTAAATATTATTCATGTATTATGAGATTCTATTTTATATTCTCTGGTTCATGTTTATTCTCATTGATATGTAGGGTATGATCCTCTATTTTCATTATCATGTACTAATACTCTTATTCTCATGGTTATTCTTACATATCACTTTTTTTACCCTTACTTATCATTTTAGGTCACAAATTTCTTTTGGTTCCCTATTCCATGTTATGAAGAAATGTTTTAGGTGGATGCACTAATGGTTTTAGATTTAATGGTAGATTTTTAAGATCATTCATCGACATATTATATTTTGTATCCAAAATTCCATAGACACTAATCTTATATGGTCCTCTATAATGTATTATTTTAATGAATTGAATATTATTCTATAATGATGTAATATCCATGTTTCTTATTCCTAGATTTATATACTTTCTTTCAAAGGAAAGGTTTAGTAAACCATTGAAAAATAGTATGAGAAAAAATTAGAGATATCCCAAGGTATATTTCTAAGGATATGTCTTGGGATATCTCTAAGAATATATATAAGGATGAATTAATGTTTAGAAAAATGTCCATGATTTTTTTATAAAGAATACAGGGAGTGGATTCATTGAAATACAACACTTTATATAAAATAAGAGTGTATGGGAATTTGGAACAGATGTATCTAGGGCTAACATCTCTGAAAAGATGTGACAGGCCTAACATGGGGTAATCTGGTACATGAAAACATACCTTACAGTACTCTTAATATGAAAATCCTAGGGGATATTATTTGGAAATTAACAAACTCTTCAAGAAAAATATTTATGTATTTAGATATAAGTCAGATATGAATATTCTAGGAAGAGCCTATGGTGTCCTACATTAAGAAAGATGTCAGGATTTTGAAATCCCTACTGTAATTATTTTCATCACCCTATAGTTGTTTATAATGATAAGTAATTATAACACTATGTTTATAGTTTCAGTCAATGGCGGGAAATAGAATGGACTAGAGTAACACTGAATATGATATAAAATTTACTAATGATAGTCCATGTTTTATGATCATTAGAGATAATGATTTTTTTCATCAAGCCTAATCAGTTTTCAAGGAACTTGATTCACAATGTGTACCCTAATCTACTCTTGGACTCACCAAGGAAGAGAAAGAAAGTGTTTCCATAGATTTAGGGTAATGGATACAATAGATGAAATAATATTTGGTTTCATTTGTTTCAAGACTATAGAATGAATCACCTTTTTGAATGTCTTAGAGTAACATGAAGATGTTTTGACTGTGGAAAAGAAATACATAAATCAAGTAACAGAAAGGAAAAAGTGAAGGGTTTTGATAATGAAATGGAAGAAAATATTGGCCTCCATAATACATAATAAATGGTTATATTAGTTTTTTAATGGGAAAATAATATCATTACAGGAAAAAATGACACCATTATTAGAAAAAACAAAACATTCAAAAGTCAGAATGTAGAATATTTACAAAGATCCTTCCTAAAAAATTTAAGGAGATCATCGGGCACATGGTCTATCCCATGAAACCAATTTCCATTCAATCCATTATTAGAAAGACCATATGTCAATACATTTTATTCTCTATAATTATGAGAAACAAAATGATCTCTTGAGTAGAGAAACTACATGAATCTAGTCCATCAGTTAGTGAGCATCCATAAAAGATGCAAAGACTTGGTTCTTAAGTCAAAAATGATATCTTTAAAGTCACATTCAATCGAAATCTTGTTCCAAACCTATTTTTATGATTTCTCTAATGCACTAATAAAACTAAGAATATCCGCTTCAAGAGAGGATGAAATACTATAGGATCTATAACACATCCAAGATAATTTACTTGATAGTCCATAAAGGTAGTTCCAAAACCAAAGGGACCCAGGTTTCCACTTGAAGCACCATCAATGGTTATGTGAGTTCTGTGTGGAAGAAATGTTCATTATGAAACTCAATTTCACAAGTGGGAAGCTACTAAATAAAATCAGTAGTGTGGTGAAAATAATTGTAACATTTTTTGGATTAAGACACTGTAAATGAAATATGAAAGGAAATAAGTATTTTGTAATATGATGTGGTTGAATTGTTAATTTATTAGTGATGAATTAATCTGTGTTTTTATGTATTTTGTTTCAAAAAATATTATGAATAATTTAGTGTAAAAATATTTTTCTACTAATATTTTTTGATTATTAGTAATATGTTTATGTTGAATGTTTATAGTGGAATCAGGAAGTCATATAATGACAATGTGATATTTTTATTATGGGAATGTGACCCCAAATATCATCTTTATGTAAAGATTATCATTTCTGGATAAATATATGATGTTTATTTATAAGAAAATTGGATGGTAAAACATACCCAATAGTTGATTATTGAAAACGAGTTTCAGGTCATCAAGGATGAGGTTTAATGTATTTTTTTATTTCATTAATAGATCCAATATACAGTTGAATAAAGAACCATGAATTATTTTTAATAGGATTTATAGTAATTCAGGTCATTACCAAATTATATGAGAATTTTCCAAAAGTGTTTTCAAAGGTTTGGATTGTAACAATAAAGACTTACATTATGATACAAAGGGGATCGATTTTATTCATGTTTCATGGATTTATCTCTATGATATTGGATTTTCATCGTTTATAATGGTTATAAAGTTACTGAATCATGAAAAATATATATTAACATTAAGAGGATGTGTTTATGACCTATATATTGGAATCATTCGTTAAAAGGATAGTTAGTGATTAAAAAATATATCAAGTATTTCTGTCATATTTCCTAATTATATTACCTTGGTTTTATAAAATAGAATCATGTACATCGGGTTAAAATAGATCAAGTCTGAAAAGGCACGACTCTTAAACCCATGACTGAAGGATGATAAGGGTTTCATGCCTAACACTAGCCTACACGATTTCATGGTGACATTATAATTAATATTGGTGAGTAACTATTTATTATTAAACAATAGTGTTACTTTTATCTTTAGAAATTAATTTAATAAAAATATATATTTTTGAAAGAATATTTGTAAATAGTTATTCATTTAACAATTTTATGATCCTTAAGGTCCACTAAATATGTATTTTAGAACATTAGGCCTCAAAGATAATTTTTAGATGTCCATTAAATGACATAATGGATGGATTTGAAATTGATAAAATGAAAACTAAAAAAATAATTTCTGTTAACGAGAATATATCAAGTATGTATTTACATCTTTAATCTTGGTTAATGAAATAATCACTCAACATTATTATAATTTTCCAATGATTTTTTCAATATATGTTAATTATGTTGAACGTATGGCCTTTTAAATCATCAAATAATTATAACATTGAGGACCTTAACATTTATTTGACCATTCACTTGTTTTTTATTGATAACCTCAATAGATCCATATAAATATTTACTCTTTTCATCCATGACCAATCTTCACTCCCAACCTATGTTATCCTATTTGGAAACCATGTTATATATTGCATTTGGTAACTATTTTGATTAAAAAATCCCATTATAATGGATTAGTTAGTATATATTTTTATTATGTGGTTTTATATGAATGAAACATTCGAGTATTAAACATTTTTTAAACCAGAATAAATTTTCAAGAGAAATTCATTTAATAGGGGGAATAATGTATCACCAAGAGATATAATGAAATTATTTCAAATTAATTAAACCATTTTTATATTAAAAATTTATTGAAACACTAATGGTAGATTATTTTTTATTAAATAATTATGTATTAATTTCATTACACGAAACACCGTGTTAAACATGCGTAATATACATCATCAATATTGGCCAGCTCTATACGGAACATATAGGTTAGCCTATGTCGTGCAAAATTATGAATATCATCGATGAATTTCATAATACTAAAGAAAACGGATTAATAAATGATAATAAATTATTTAAATATTATTATTTAATATAATATGATAAAAAATTGATGTTAAATTATTGGTTTTGAATAGTATTAACAAATTTATGAAAATAAATGGTTTATGAATTTATATGAAATGCTACTAAATATAAGATGAAATATTATTTTTTCACAAATCTATTTAAACCTTTGAAATTATATTTGGTTTTATTAATTTCAACTCACTATGTCATACATTACTTACACATGGAACATCATCTTGGAATACAATACAAGCTGTACAGAGATTCTACATTACATCATTTTATTATTATAATCATTTAAACGAGTTAGATATAACCGAGCCACTAAAACTTATTAATATGATTAAAAATAAATACTTATAATAATTTCTCTATAATTTTCTATATAAATAAAACATATTTATAATTAAATATATGATTTTTGGAAAAGATCATTTATGATTAAAAATCATATTTTCTCGAATAAACACCATTTAATTTCCTTCTGTGAAAAATTATAAAATTAATATTATAAACATATAGAAATTTAATTTGATAACATAAACCTAATTTTTGAATTCAGGAAATCAAACTTAGCTTATGGTGAATTTTTAAGATTTTTCTGAGAAACGTCAATTATTGATGAATAATAATAATTAATGCTTTTTAGTAAAAAACAACCTTCTTGATTAATTTATTATAAATTTAAAATGATATTATAAAGAAATTTATTGTAAATTAGATAAATATTAAATCTATTAATACAATTAAATTCACCATAATAAATTTCACTTGGTTATTGAATATAAAATCATAACAATCTTTTGACAACTTTTCTATTATAAAACTCTATTATTTCATCAGTATGTGATATTAAAATTAATCTTAATTTGTTCTATTCTAAAATTTAATTTTTTAAAACTGACATAAATGATTTTATTAACTATAATATCCAAATTTTAATAATTCTATGGTATGTTTTTAACCAAAATGATTATAAATAATTATTAAAACTAATCACAGTATTGAAGGCCAAATTATAATTATTTATGTGATAAAACATTATATAAATGGTAAAAATGCCATAAAAACATGCCAATCACCCATTTTATTTCAATATTTATATGATAAGACATTCATTATTGTTATTTTATGTTTGTTAGGACATTCATTAGTAGAACATGTGTACAACGAACAAGTTTCTTAATATTCAAAGTGAGTCCTTTTCATTCCCTATAAAAATCCACCACCTCTCCCAAATCCTAACACTAATAAAACCTCCTAATATAAGACAATACATTCGAAATAAACTTTCCAAAAAACCTAAATTAATTATTTAATCCAACCCTTAGTTATAAGTTAATCCATCGAATACTTTTTTTCATAATTCAAAAGTAGTGACCTGATTAAGAGGTAACCACTTCACTCAAGTAATTTCCTTTATTTTACATATTTGTCCATCCAAATTTCATTATTATATGATTATATAAATAAATTATCCAAAATATACTAATATTCTTATATGTAAATGGTTTTATAGATACATACACACTACTCCAGCTAATGGGTAACGATCATATTATTTCTGTGTACGACAAACAACTACATCAAAAAATAATGATTGTTCATTTTATAATTACCACATAAAATGGTGGAAATTATTATGGATACTATGTTTATATATGATATATCTTATATTTATAATTTCAATAGGATTATTTAATTTTTATTCTTAAAATTCTTTTAGTCTTTCTATCTTATGTAAATACAATAATTTCACTTGATTGGTGTAGAATACCTTCCCCTCAAAGCAATAGAAATCTTTCATAAACTACATGGATTGTATTAAGGATGGTTATCATGATTATAAATGATATATATGATATAATAATTCTACTTTAATAAAGATACATATATACATATATGGCTTTTACTTTGTTTCTCTCAACACAACATTTGAACAGAAATATCGTTTATGCATTTCTACAACCAACAGTCTCCATGAATGGTGTTTTCCCATTAATAATTATATTTTATATAGATTATTATAATAAAAATATAATTAATATGACTGATATTTAAATCATGGTTTACAATCTAGAATCATGATATAAGTATAAGGACCAACAATATTACAATGTAAGAAACAAATGAAAAACAATATGAATATTACCCTAAGTGAAACCTTATCATAGGATGGTTAAATAGTGGGTAATATAAGGTCATAATCAATCAATATATGGTATTATATATATTAATATGGTTATATAAAATATTTAAAATAAATTTATATTTATTATACATGTGGATTGAATGAGTATGATGAGAGTCAAGACCGAAGGTAAAGAGATTTTGTCTCAATTTTAGATTCCATGATATCTATGTTTTGTTTTACACACATTATTTTTTTTGGTGTGTGTACATAAAATGATTAAAATATAGTTATATTATAATTATTTTTAGGGATATTATCATATCAAATTTATTATCTTTCTTTCATGGGTTTTATGTTTCAAAGGTTACCAAATTGGTAAATATGTTTTGTCTCAATTTTCCTTCATTGAGACTCTTGTTTTGTTATGAATATAAAATATTTTAAATGCTATATATTTTTCCATATTACATGTTATATAAAGAATAAAATTATTTTCATTATATTTCATGCATCAGATAATTCAAATCTCTATCATGGTTAGTATGATCCCAAGTTACCAAGTGATAAGGTTTTATTGAAACAATCTCACTGCTTTTCATGATTGTTAATGTTTGTTCCTACTTTGATGATACAATATTATCTATAATATTTGTTTTAAAGAAGCTAAAAATTATCATCTCTTTTGTCCGAAATTATAGTTCCTTCAAAAATAGGTTTTCTAAACATGGTTTTCATTAATATTATAATATTATACTATGATAATTAAATATACATTTTAATATTTTTTCTATCAAATTTTTAAAAAAATTTATATTCTATTCTATTTAAGAATGAAGCATTTATTTCTACCCTTTACAAAGTAATAAAGGAATTTTCTTTTCACCTCATACAATATGTACTGATTTACCCATTTTTATTCCCTTGAATATTAATTTAAAATATTAGTAAGATATTATTTTTAAATTAATATTTTATCTTTATATTCTGGAAATTCATTTATTTGTAATATTTTTAAGGGAAAAATGTTCTAAAATAAGTTATTTACTTTTTAAAAAATCATGATTAATTTATAAGTTTTCAAATAATTTTCAAATAAAATGTTCTGAGTATATTTTCATGATTTATTTATATGTTTTCAAATTATTTTCGACGAAGTGGGCTTCAAAATATTTTAGAGCTTCTGTTTTGTGTTTTGTTATTATTTTCAGGGAAAATTTATTCTAAATTGTTTTCATGCTCCTTTAATATGTTGTCAATAAAAAAACTGAAATCATTTTCAAGTTTCCTTAATAAATTTTCAAAGTGTTTTTAATGAAAAATGATTTCAAAATTATTTTTATCCTATTTAATATGTTTTCATGTAAAATTGTTTTTTAAAATATTTCAAGTATTATTTATAAGATCTTGATTTATTTTCTTGGGAAATTATTTTATGTATTATATAGCCTTTTTCAATGAAGAAATGAGATTTTCCCCATTAAATGTTTCTGAAAGTTTCTCAAAATTATTTTCCATCTATGATGTCATTATTTGATGTTACTTATACCCTTTAAAGAAATGCTAAATGTTATAATCATATCCTTTCTGTAAATTTATTATCCTTAATTTCAAGGTCTTTATGTAACCCATATATCATTCAAGGGTTACATGATTACTAAATATGTTTATCTATCACGTGTTATGTTTTTGATGAAATGATTATGAAACATGTATAGTTTTCTACTGGTTATGATGTGTTTAGTGGTTTATGATTCTCAATTCATTTTATGGATAAATATATGATTATTTATAATATTTATTAACATTTATGTTTTATTTCATTATGAAAAATGTGAGACCTATATCTTTCTATGATGCATTGATTAATAATCTGTATCTGATGATATTGAATAAGATGGTCTTTGGAATGAACCATGACTATAAATTTTCCCATAATTTAGAATCATGATAACAAATATGGTATAAGTAGTGAACTCCTACTACTAAGAAGTCCATGGAAGTGATCCATGACTACCACGATGGTATAAGGGGAGAACACGTCCTACACAGATGCTCTTGTTAGAAATTCTTTCACAAATATAGAAATAATATTATAATCTTATGTTTCTTAAATATTTCAATGTGTTATTCCTATGTTATGATTTTTGGTAATATGTTATATATTACCTTATGATTCATATCTTATTAACAACCATTATTTATTACAAAATTCTTGTTTATGATCTATGATATGTAGTGTATGATATTCTATTTTTCTGATCATTTTCTCAAACCATTATGCCCATGATTTGATTACATATATCATTTTTTTACACTTTCTGATCATTGGAGTTCACCTCAACAATCTATTTCCTTTCCACAGGCTATGAGGAAAGGTTTTAGATCAATGTACAAAAGGTTGATGTCTTTATTAGAGATATTGAAGACCATTCACCCAGATATAAGATTTTGTTTCCATATTTTTAAAGACACTAAAAAATTATGTTCATGGGAATATGTTATTGATATTTACTTTATATTAATCTAAAATGTTTGAATATCCATTTATGTTATGCCTTGGTCGTTATAATAATAAATTGTACGATTTCTTATGATATTAACTCCTTGTCCAAATGACTTAATTGATATATATGTGATCTGATGGTCGTGTTGAATAATTGTATAGGGTTTATATAAATATGATGATAATTAAGAATCATGGATTAATGGTTTACATTACACTACATATTAATTTATAAATTTATGTATTTCCCCCAATATTTAGGTATAGAAAGGATAGTGTGTTACTTCATTCATATTTGGAATATAGATAATTTACATTACATTCATATTCCTTTCACATTTCATGTATATTACATACCATGTTGTTTCATATGTTGGATGATTGTAGTTTTGATTGTGTGCCTTGAGTGTTATGTTATTCATCATTTTATAACATGATTAGCTATTTATATTCAATTTAACCTAACTCCTTAGTATACCTTCCCTATTTAGAATTTTATGAATATGTGATTTGATTATGTTTCTCTTTCTATACTTCTTGAAGTTACATTCTTTACATTATTTTAAATTTGTAATTGATGGAATGGGATAAATGTAATGGGTTAGGATAAAATTGGGAGAATATTTTTATTTTTAAGGTGTATGGGCACCTTACAATTAGGAAAAAGTTAACTTGTATACCTAAACCATCTTTATGTTTTTAATATGATTAAATTCTATTATTGAAAAATGTAAAAGTCTTCAAAAGTAAATTTTTTAAATATTATTGTTTTTTATTTAATGGGATATATATTCCAAAATATAAAGTGCATGATCAATTTATGGCATGGTAGATGGCCTCAAATATGACTAAACTAAAGAACATGAGAATGTTTTAATATAAATAGTTTTAAATTTTTAGGGTTTTTCAAATTTCATTTTAAATGAACTTGTTAACCCTATAAAATATCAACTACACACATGTATGTTAGTTGGGGAATAGTGTTTATGAGATAACCCATAATGGGTGTTTCTTATTTAAATGGTTAAGAAACATCTATCAAATTTCATGATATTGAGTTAGGTTTTATTTTTATGCCCATCTTAGGTCACCTAATCTATTAGAAAGAATTCATTTTAAAAAAATGAATAATTATGAATGAATGTCCAAAATTGAATTTTTTAAATAATGTTCATTGATAATTTCGATATTTTCCTTGATGTGCTTGTTAAATATATTAGTGGTTAAGGATTTCAATGTGATGAAATTAAATGGTCTTAAAATGGATCATTCGGTGGTTTCTATTTATTAAACCCTTGTGAAATGGTAACTTGAGAGTTTTCTTATAGATTTTACTTGGAACGGAACCATAGACATTTCTTATAGGAATTTTCTTAATTATAAATGGACTTTTAGTACGATTTGGAGATTATTGAATTTTTTTTTCATATACCCATTTCGGGTTGATGCTTTATGATTTTAAAGTTTTATCCTTTGATAGGAGGGACCATTAGAGTTAGGTTCCTTACTAATTTAGACGATCAATATCAAATTTGGCCCTATCTAGGTTCTATTTTCCCTTATAGGACATTTAACTTCAAGGCACCCTTGTTCCGAAGGAAGGTTATGTTTTTCATTGCCATTAATATGGCCGTCAGCATCATATAATGATTGGTTTCTGCTGGTAAGATATGCCTCAGGCATAACTGACCATTTTGTAAGACTTTTGATCCATTATTTCCACCATTTATGGGAGACATGATATTGAATCATCTTAGCTAAAGGTTTTATGGGGAAATATGACTCTGAGATATATTAGTAGTGATGTCCACCTAATACCTGAAAAAATAGGACTTATAGTCCTATTGGTAGTGTTCAGGTCGGGTCATTTCCCATGGGATCTCGGGGCATTATGAATTTATGTAGACAATGCATATCATGTTCAAGGTACTAAAATAAACTATTTGTGTTTTTTTAAGAATCGAGCATTGTGTGGTTGGGAGAGGTCTGAATTCATCTATGGAGTAAAGTTACCTGGGAATAAGGAAATAATATCCACTACAAATATCATGAGAACATTGAGAGACTGGGGTGTTTTAACACCTTGGAATGTTTTATATTTCATGCCATGTTATTTAGTGATTCTAAAAATGACATGGGTATGTATCATGCTTGAGTTTAAGTTGAATCTGATCTAACAAACATATGAGTGGAAAGTTTGTCTCTTAAATCAATATCTAGGATACACTTATGTTAGGAAGATTCGTGTTAGTTATGGTTAATGGGTCCTTCTATATAGAATTAACGCAACCAATGTGTTCAATTTTAGAATGTTTAGGATTTAATAAATTTCTTTGAGGATTTTGAACATTAAATCATGTTGCTACTATCTCAGAAGCGTGAAATTGTTGTGGTGGGTGATGTATGAAAACTTTGAGAAATATCATTGTCATCAAGTGGTCTTTGATGGTTATTGTTGAATTATGATGAGATTATTTGGGTGGTATAGACACAATTATTGGTTAATAACGGTGCATCGGTAGGTGAAGCCATGTTTCATCTGAGGTGTTGACCAGTAGTGGTTCCTCCTTTTTTCCTTCAGGTAGTCCATAAAATATTGGATGTCAACTCTATATTGTTAGATAAAAATTTCATCTATGTTGATATTGTCCTTGATTCACTAAGAGAGTGTTAGTCTTACGATGCACTAAAGTATTAAATGTTTTTGGTATTTTTGGGTGGTTTCATTAGTGTTACATTCTAACACATGGTTCATATTGAGTATTGGTTAGACATGATTTATACTTTGGATCCCATGTCAAAATGCCTCATATGTATTTTGGAAACAAAATATTTTATTTGACAAAACTAATAGGTGGATTACACTCGAGGCTCAATCAAATATCAAATGTGGATATATTCGCATGTACCAATTTTATAATTGTAACGTGAAATATGAATTGCCCTTAGTTAGTTTCTTAGGACCTCATTTAAATGAATCTGAGGATACCATATACTTGTTTTCAGGATTAGTGATGGCTAAGTAATGGAAAATCACCCGAAATCATGTTTCGACTTTGGAGCTATTGTTAATGTAGAACTTGAGATACCTCAGATGAAGGTAGAAAAGTTGTATTTTTAAAAGGATGAATTTTCATTCCAAATGAATTCATGGATGATCGGTTGGAAGGTCTCAAATATTATTCTCTCTTGTTTAGTGGAATGGTCAGAGAATTACCAATTATAATACATTGTCGGGTGTGATGAGTGTGGCTTTTGTCGGCCATGGCTTCTCATGTAGATCTGGCTTGACCTAACCAAATAAATTCGATGGGGAATCGACTATCTGAACATTATAAAATCATAACAGATAGTCACTTTAATTCATGATTCATGTTTCATAGGAATTTTTTATGGTGGAGGTTCCCTAGAAGAGAATGGTGCCACTAATAAAATTTTGTGACCTATAGTGGGGAGCACCACCAGTAATTTTTTTCAAGAGTTCAACAATGGACATGTATCTACCAAAATATATTCGAATAATCACAATTATATCAGTTTAGTTTGAGAAACGGGTGTTGGATTAGATATTAATGGCATCAGTTCTATATTCGTGATCAATAAATACAGGTCCATTGATTATTTCGAATCAAAAAACTACCATTTGAACACAAATTCATGGCCCTTTTAGGTTGGGATTTGTTTTCATTTCTCCCGAAGGCTTCTTGGGGATGATATGTTCATTGGTTTAGAGGTTGTAATAATTAGTGTTATTAACCTGATTAAAATCAAATGAAATTATAATATTTTGTATCTACTATATGGCTAGTTTTCTTATCAATGTTTTAAAACATAATTACCAGATTTTATCGCATAATTTTGTTGTTTTAAATATGTGTCGAGGTACGGGAGTTCCTTAGGCCTTTATTCATGTTTTTGATTATTTTTCCTTCGAATTATAAAATTAGGGTTAGATGGAAGGGGTACACGATTAGTCTTAAAACGTATGGCCCTTAGCAAAAAATTATACAATTTTTTTCTTTAAAATAAATTAATTATTTAGATGACAATTTAAACAAAAATAAATAAAATTAATATAAATATGGAAATTTAATGAAATGTTTAAATAATACTAATAACAATAATAATCGATTTATTAATGTTATAATATGTATTATTATTAAATTAGTTATTTGATTCTTGAAAAACCACATGGTTTTCCCTTACCCCTTCATCCAGCATGTGGCACAACCTCCTCCCCTCTCTTGGTGTATGATGCACCCCCTATGGAAGCCCTCATCTTGTTATGATTTCACCTAGAACTCTTGGCGATTCTTGGTCAATGAATCAAGGTAATCATTTTTTACATTATTTTTCATCAATGGGGGTGTTTTCCCTTTCTTATATTTCCCCTCATGTTTGAAAAAACTGTAGGTAGGGTATAATCAGAATGATTAGTTTTTCCTCCAATGTCTGGATGTGGGAAGGATCTCTCAAGACTCCCATATTTGTATTCTGACATCCCCACTAAAGGTGAAGTGCATTGGGTTTATTTTGTTCATTTCCTTCGAATGGGGGTAAATTTTAATATTGTTCTATATTGTTTCACAAAATTTTTGGGGATTTAATAGTATTTTAGGTCCTAGTTTTTTTATTATTTCCATCAGAAATTTACAAGGTTATTTAGAGTCCCTAATAATTATGTCAAGAATTTTTTATCACCCTTGAGTCGGGTTCGAGTCAATGGAGTCCAAAGGGAATTACCAGCATATGTATCAATAACTATATATATAAATTTATGTTCCAACATTATAAATATATATATCCTCCCACGAAAACATTATTATATATATTAGAAAATATGTTCTTTTATATGATATGAAAAATACTTATGGAGGTAAGGGTTAATGGATATATGCATATATGGGGATGTAACTAACGATCCCCTTAATAAAATATATATCCATGCTAATGTGTGTATATTAGATTATATTCTTTAAGTATAAGTGATAGTGAATATTATGAAATGTGGGAGGTAACATCTTCAATTGGGGGATGATAAAATCATAATGTTCCAAAGTATTCATCTTTTTTTACTCTTTTAGTTAGGATCACATTTCTGTTACCCCTTATAATTTTTTAATGATTTAATTTGTCTCCTTCATGCATTTTTTAGTCACTAATTCGTTCTATGATGTTTTTATAAAAAATCACATTTAATGTAATTTTGTTCATTGACTATAATTATTATTGTTGATCAATGATTCATTTGATAAGAAAAGTCATGGTTTCGTAATAAAATCAACCCCATAAAGAGGTGATTTCATTGAAAAATCATAGTAATGATTTATTATTGGTTTCTTTCAAAGAATTTTGTCATGGTATTATTCATTTTTTACCTTATTAAATTGTTTATTATTTTTTATGTTTACATGACTTGTCTAATTAAATGGGTTGACATGAGGGATTGACTTCATTAAATCAATATTTGTTATTCATCTACTTGATTATCATGTTCAATATGGCCTATTATTCCATGAATTGATGTCTCATATGAATTAATTTAAATGGAACCAATTAGGGTGTTATGGACATTCCTCTTGTTATTATTAAATAAACACAATTTATGTTGAATGTTTAAATCCTAGAACATAAATATATTAAATGAAATTATTCATGGAATTTGTATGAATTAAAATTATTGGATGTGAGTGTTCTCAACCAAAAACATTTTTTCCTTGATCTGAGTGTTAATTGTATATAAAATATATCGCATCTCGACATCTTACCACATGCGTGACCAAATAATTTGCATAATCCATATAAATTAAACATTTTGTATTATAAACCATCACGTTGATAGCATTTGGACTATATACATGGATAATCACACCTATTTCCACATGAATGGTTCACTAGAGTAGGAATTTATTATGATATGGTTGGTTTGATTTTAAAGAATCGTAATTAATTGGATAAATTGTTCGAATATTGTCTTTGACTTTTGAATTGACATAATAATAAATTGCGTGATTTCACAGGGTAGAATCAACAAATCCAAAATAGTAAATTAAAATATGGAAACCCATAGGGACAAATTGATTAATTAAAATTTTCTGATATAATTATGTTCATAGTTAGGAATCATGTGTTACTGGACCGATTTTTTTTTTTGAGAGATGGTAGTTTTTATAAAATAATCGTGGTGTCTTTTAATGATAAATATAGTTTTTTTGATACTAGACATGTGAGTATTTCTTACTTATGTTGTGGAAATATGTGATATTAATGTGATTGATTCAATAGGGTTGGATACTGTTTGGAATTTTGATTTTGTCTAGATACGACTCATGATCATTGTGGATGCCTAAGGACTTGATGAATGTTCTTATATACATTCGTTGTTAAGGTGAATAGGTACAAATTTTTTTAGGGAATAGATTAAAATTTTATAGTATTTCTAATGAACCAAGATTGGTGTTGATGTTTAAAATCATTATGAATATTTTTGTACTTCATAAGGGATAGATGCACTGGTATTGAATGATTGGGTGATGATTATATGATTATTTAGGTTGATTGAGGGATATATTCACAACAACATGATGTATGAGTGTGATATTTAAGGTATAAATAAGTGAGTGAACATGGTTATCATAAGGGAAAGATTCTATTTATACATGTGTGAGAGGTTTTGGTCTTATTTAGCGTGAGATTATGGTTATTTTTTAGTGTGGGTTTTTTGTTGGCCCTAGGGAAGTGGTTGTATGTTTAGGGAGTATTTTTAGTGATTATTCATCATAAAGAGATTCTATCCCCAATTTGGTTGATCGTTCATGATACATGAGGATCTACCCATATACACAGATATCCAACATTGGCCTAAGCAGGTGTTATGAGGAATGTCACAATTTAGGAACTAAGACCATGTTACTATTTTTTTATTTTTTTTTATCACTTTTCATTCATACCATGTGACCTAATGTCATTTATTATAAATTTAATGGAAAGTATTGAGATAGAAATCAGGGGTTCAGGCCATATATTATTTATATCTCACACCCAACTCGGGAACAATTTGGTGCTTGAGTAAACTTCTGATCCATAAGTCTATGGATTCATTTCATGTGTTTTGCTAAGCACTTATGAGCTAGTGAGCACCTGAAAAATCTGGTGTTCGATATTCTCATGCATAGATTCATTGGGTAGTTATTATTTAATTAAATTATATTGCAATTTCTAATATTAATTTCAAACATATAGCATCATATTTGATATATTAATTTTTATAAATTGGAGTTGCACACTTTTATTAGTTATTATATTATTCTAATACTATTTTTCAAAATTTATTATTACTTCTTTAACTGTAGTTTATTGTTTTAATATTATTATACTATTTTACACATATTTTATATAGTGTATAGTTTGGCCATCATACCCTAAATAGACCCTCACAGCAATTTGGTATCCATTGGTGTACAAAGAGGCACACATAATGTCAGGTGACCCATGGGTATGACCACCGTCTTAGAGGTGAGCCTATTCAAGATGTTACATGAGATTATATATTTTCCCAAACACAAAATATGTAATTATATACATACTAATATATTATTTAACCATAATAATAGTTTAATGACCATACCTAGATTCAATAA
This sequence comes from Viscum album, assembly GCA_963277665.1. Classification (NCBI taxonomy): domain Eukaryota; kingdom Viridiplantae; phylum Streptophyta; class Magnoliopsida; order Santalales; family Viscaceae; genus Viscum; species Viscum album. The sequence goes on from OY728138.1 coordinate 1,246,006,592, forward strand.
TGGGAATCGAACAAAATCATTGTTGATGGAGGCAGTTAACTCCTATAAGTTTGACAATAGTTTCCTTTAATTCAATAAGATGTGGTATTAAAAATTTTGGATATAACATATTATGTTAGAAACAAAAACTTCCCTTATATTCAGGATTCTTGATTTGTCATCCATTTATTCATTAAGATGTTGAGGGTACATTAAATTAAAGAAATAAGTTTAGAGAGGTGTTTTGAAAAAATTGGTTCTTAAAAATAATATCCTTGGTGGTCCCATTAAAGACCAAGAATTTGGTCTTTTGGTGAGACTAGATATAAATGGACATGGGGATATTACAAAAGAGAGGGTTTGGAAGAACATTTTAGAAAATTTAGGATATATATATATATATATGAAATGGTTTGGTGAAGGGTGTTATTTATACTAGAGGATAGAAGAGTTTATGTGATAAATTATTTAATGTTTTATGATATAATCCACCCACAATTAGGGAAAATTAATTTCCAATAATTTCCCTAATAAGTAATATGTTAATAAATGGTTAGGTTTTACATACAATTAGACACGTATTTAATTTTTGTAGTTTTTGTATATTTAAATCCCTAACATTTTAACATTAAATCTTTTTATCATATTACATATACTACGATATATATATATTTTTACATGGTAAAATTGAAATATATAAAAAATAAAATGAACATAAACCAATTTTAAAATTTTATTTCAAATATAGAATCAACTTTTCCATATTAAATTCAGAAAATTTCAAAAATGGGATTTAAAATTACTTTCGTAGACACAATGAAAAAGGGTTTTAAAATATAAATGTTCATAAGATGGAACAATTTTTATATGATATTTTTAATATGGATCTGATTCTAATGAAATTATTTGAATTAATTTTTTTATAATTGATCTAATTGTACCATAAATGATCAAAATACAAATTAACTATATAAATAAATTAGATTAAAATTTATTTTTATATTCAGACACATTATTTTTTACTATTTATTGAATACAAAATCATTTCATAAAAATTATAAAAACTCATCCAATTATTATTTTTAAAAACCTATTTTATAAAGTTAGTTTATTTCATCCACTATATATTTATATATTCATTTCTATATATATATATGCTTCAAATTGTTGTTCTAAAATAAGTGGACAATCCAAAGGTAGAATTATTAACATTAAAAACTGTTGGTTTTTTCACAAATTAAATTGAATTTCATGTTATTTTAATCTTAAAGAACTTATTTTATAAAATAAAAAACATTTTTATTAATTTATTATAAATATGTTTCATTTAAATAATATATTTATAGTGATTAATTTAATTTATAAAGATAAAATTTCATTTTGTGTATAATTATTTTTTCACAAAACACATCTTTTTTCAAGAGGTTTGTATCTTCATTTTTAGTTAATATGTAACCCAGGAACTAAACTAAAAACATAGTTAATATAATTCATTTCTAACATTCTAGAAGATAGGTGATAATAATTATGTTAAAGATAAAATACATTTCTCTTAGTTTATGCTTGGTGGATCATGTAACTTGTGTTATCAACAAAATTTATTTTATTTATATTAGAGACATACTATAAAATTAATTGGTGTTACATTAAACCATCACCACAAAAAATTTATTTATATCTTGAAAATACATATTTCAATATAAATATATAATGATACATCTACATGATAACATCCTCAGCTTGCCACATGACTTCCTCAATTTAGTTGTTCTTCCAAATGAATTTAACCTAGTGTGTGGTTTTATGTTGATTAACAAATAACCTACAATAAAATACTACTATAAGTATAACATAATATGAAATATATTTCTACAGTGGTAAGACCTCATATTTAAATAAATGTGATGTATAAGGAATGCACATGCACATTGGAGATCCACAAAACAAAACATGAATGTGAGATATATTCTCTGGATGATATAATCGACAAGACACCTTAAATATATGATTACGAATTAAAAAAATTCCTCCACAATTTTGAATTTCACATGAACATAATAGTAAGATTTTTTAAAATTTTCTTTGTGGGAAATAAAAATTAAAAAATGGCTCAATCTAACTTCCTCATAAAAATATGGAATATAAAATTTTAATATCACTACTTAACTATGATTTTTGTTATGATATCATTATTGGAGAGAGAAAACATGGAAATGGATGAGAATTCAAACCATTAAAAGATAGTGAACATGGTCATTAGATGGTTCATGAGCACAAAACCATATATTAATTAGGTCTGAATAGTTCATTGATAAAATTATAAATGAATATAACAAGTTAAATTTTTTTTCAAATTCATTTGAGATGACATACATACATGATTTCATCTCATGTGTGGAATATCACTATTTTATTGTTTGATGATTATGTTACACTTATTTTCATACTTTAATGAATGATGATTAAAATGTAATTCTTGAAAAACTAGTGAATCATAAGATAGTTTATTCTTTCTATTTCAAGTTATCATAAAAAAATTTATAGAATACATTACCTAATAAACAAAAATATTCATAATGTTATATAATAAATTAATCTCTAATACCTCGTCTAATGAGAAATATAAAACATTTCATAAATGGTCACCTTTATGAACATTTAAAAAGATTAAATTCCAAAACATTGTATGATGGACCCTATATTTTAAAAATAATATTTTAAAAAATCCTAAAAACAAGTTAAATTAGGTCTTAAATATCACAAAAAACATGTGAATTTAATTATTATTTATTCTATTGAAACCTGGTACTATCCTGTGTTGGCATAACAAATTAGTAAAAACATGCATTCCCTTCAGAATTTACCCGTTTATCATACAGTGAATAAAAAATTTATATAATCTCATTCCATAAACCACATTTTCATCATAAATTTATTCCAAGGTTAGGAATGATAGACCATTGTAAATTTAAAATAAATTCATTAAATTAATAAAATTATAGAATTAAAATTTTATTTAAAAGTTGAAAAAAGTAAAATTGAAAAAAATAGAAAATAAAATATTAAATTATGAAAAAATAAGAATAAATTTAAACACTTGTAATTAATAATTATAATAAAATTTTGAAATCAAATTTTAACATAATTACATAATCATATTTAAAAACCGATGATTTTCTAGGGGATCTATTAACAACTATGATTGGGGGAGGGGTGAATCATTTCTTCCCCTTTTATAATTTAAAAACATTTAGAAACATAACCCCTTCAACTTATTATGATTTGTTATCACATAAAAATTTAGTAAAAAATTATGCATGAAAAAATAGTAAATCAAGTAAAGAACATAATATTTTCATGGTTTGGAATAAGTGTGAGAACCCATGTCCTTTCAATAGCCACCCCATGTGTCTATGTAAATACAGTATTATGAATAAGTGAATACAACTTTATCCAAGTCCTTTTCTACAACTTATATCTCTCCATATCAATTATTATAGTGACCCCATTTTTTAATGTTTACTTATAAAATAAATGATCCAAATAAATATTCAATAATTTCATTAAATGTTTCCATAGTTACTCAGTCTGAATCCTCAGTCTAATTTGTTTGCATACAATTTTCTAAATCAGATGATGTGGGATCTAATACAATCAATATGATAATGCTAGATCTAATTCCCTTAATATGACGAGCCTTAATCCAATTCCCTCAATATGATGGACTCAATTTGATGAATCTATTCTCAATATTCAAAACTCAAAAATTATTCAAATACTCAGTCTGATGTACCTTAGTCTGATTGAATAAATATGATTGATTAAATGTGATATTCTCAATGCAATCTTTGTAAATAGGATCTATCTCAATCCAGTAAACAAACATTCAACTATCTAAACCTCCTCATGAGATATCTATCCAATAATGACTCTTACATGATTTGTCGACTGCAACTCCTTTTCTGCTTTCACAAAAGAACACTTATGAATGAATTATATAAGAAATTACTTATAGGAAACTCATAAAGAAAAATCTGGATCCCTGAATTATTTCCCTGCTTCATCAAATTTCAAAATCATTGAAAATATCTCTTATACAGACATCAACTAAGACTGGTTCAAACATTCTAAATATTTCACTATGATTTATGTGATAATTTAATTTCATGTTTGAAATCTTCAACAAATTATATCATTCAAAGATCATTATAATCTATTTTGTTCTCAGTAAACTGAAATAAATTTCTTCTTGAGTAAATCTAATTTCTATTTCTTTCTAAGAACATATGAATTCTATTTATATGTCAATGAATCCAAATACAATATCCTTCTATGTGAATCTGAAAAATGTATCATTCTCAATGAATATGAAATCTCAATACTTCTAGTGAATTTGAATTTTGTATCCATTTATGTGAATATGAATTCTGTATCTTTTTAAGTGAATCTTAATTTTTCATTCTTCTTATTAAATATAAATTTTATATCCTAATCATTACGATGGTATTATTATTGTGGTGGAAATAACATTATGATGGATATCCGATTAAAATTGAATATTTATTCTACAATTTTGATGTTTTTTAAAACACTCCATAAATTCATCAAAATATTTTTTAATGAATGTATTCATAATTTGTGAAAACAGTATTGTCAAAAAGAATCACCCGACTTTTTCATGAATGTATGAAAACATTCTAATTCATGGAATCAAAATATTATTTCAAAATTCATCATCAAATTAATTCATTATATCATTACAAAATATAAAAACTTCCCACAAATAATAAATTCAACCTCAAATTATTTGGAATCAAATGATATTCAATTTTATACTGACACACATGAATACAATAAATTGCCAGATAAATAAATTCATCTAACATACATATTTTTTTTATAGTGAAACTCAATATTAAAACCGAGGTGAAGAATATTTTTTCTGGAAAATAGGATCATTATGATTGGCTAGGCCCATTTCCTAATGAACAAAATCATTCTTCAATAAAAGGGATAATTGTCAACAAATAAAAAAACATTTTTATATTTTTTTTATCGTAATGGGTTTTCAGTATCACCCTTCTGATTTTTTGATATCATCAGTTAGAAAATTTTTCAACTCTCGTAATTTTTCATAACAAAAATTTTATAAACAACGCATTTTTTTTGATTTTTATGAGAACATAGACTTTCAAAAAAAGAGTGTCTGGAAGCCAAAATATTGGATAAAGTAACGATTTTATGTAATTTAATCACATTGTGGTATGAATATTTTATGTCCATGTAATGATAAAATCCCTCACACTTTTGCCTTTTCTTATCTCATTTTTATTTTTCTCTAACATTTAATCTTCTCTATTTATTATTTTTATCTCACTATTAATTTTATCTCATTATTATTTTTATCTCACCCATTATATGATAACCAAAACATTATATTAATAAATGATAGCTAATTATATACTTCCCTTTATATTTCATATTATTTTTTTCAACACCAATGTATGATAACAAAAACTTCTGATTCATAGAAGAACGATATTTAATGTAATTATATCAAAATAAAATGTATTTTATTTCTCTCACACTTTCTAAACATAGTCCAAATAACAATGGGTGGTCATTTATTTAGTCGTTTATGATGAATTTGGAGGAGGCCGAACATGGAGATTCATCCTTAATTCTACAAATATTTATTTAAAATTTTCATTTGTAAATATATCAACAATATAATAATTTATTTAAATATATTCCAAAAAAACAAAATATCCCATTGACATTATCTTTTACAATGTGAGACACTATATCAGTGTGTTTTGATATCAAATTTTGGAAATTATTTTGGAAAACATCAATTCCACGAAGATTATCACAATGAATATAAAAATTGTTTAGAAAATTTTACATTAAAATAACCGAGTTGAACATTAATCCACAAATATTGAGTATAATTCTTAGGAGATGAAACAAATTTGGATTTATATATGGTTAACGTTACTGATTTTTATTCTTACTATTATAACTCACACAACATTCACCCATGAAAAATGTTCCCCGTGAGGTTTATTTTATATCATTACAATATCAAGCCTAATTAGCTTTAGCATAACCATTAAACATCACCATAATATTAATTTTTTTTAACAAACTATGTGAATTTGTTAATTTGAAATATCATAGAATCATCTTTAATGCAAAAATATGTGGTTATTTTAGATTAATTTGATACATGGAAAATAATGTCACATCATAAATAATATCCCACCTTGAAACTGTAAGATAGAAAACACTGCCTATAATGTGCCAAACTTATTTCTAATTGACGCATATTTTAGATTAATCATTACTCAAATATTTTCTCAACGATATATGAGTTGAAACCTCTTAGTATTCTTCTATCCCAAACTACAAAAATAATTCAATCAAACTCTTTCAAGAGATAACAATATGTTTTTTATTTTTTGTTGAACTTATAAGATAAATTAGAATATTAATAATGTCAACATTTACATTTCAAAAAAAAATCATTTCATAAAACAATTATTTACATGTTTTTCTCCATCCACATAAAATCATATTTAATCCATATTAAATGTTAAAATCATTGTTTTAAATTCAAAATCGTTCACATATATGTTTCTTTAAATTTTTTCTTTAGAAAAGATAGAAATTATTAAAGAAATATGATATTTAGAATACAAAATATGTGGAGTTTGTTTCTTCCCATACAATTCATTCTTTAATTTCAAAATTCTATTTTCATTCTTATATAGTAGTAAACCATAGGTTTGTTCAATATAATATTCTCCCTCAATCATGCCATTTATGAAAGGTGGCATTACATCCAGATGATAAATAATATAATTCATAAGTTCTGCTACTGAAATAAACATTCTAATAGTTTATAAACTTAAAAATAGTGAATCATTTCATTAAAATCCAAAAATTCAACCAATGCAATACGTTAAAAAAAACTTGTATTTGTTTCATAAAATATATTCTTGTTCAGTTAAATTATTTTTATAAACCCACTTGGTTCAGATATTTTTTTATGACATGATAAACAATTGAATGTTTCATTATTCTCATTCCAATCCAACTTTAAATTCATATTGTCCACCCATTATTTATGTTGAATAGTTTCAGAAAATGATTCTGGTTAAATGTTTGAAATAAGTGATCATTTATTATATTATATAAACATTCTTCTTGTCTAGATTGGATCATTATGATCCCCAAATGTTTTTGGATTTAACTTGTTTTTGTATGGTAAATTATTTGAACGTTTCATTCCCAGTTAAAACTACATCATCGCCTAAGTTATCAAAATACAGATTAAGATGTATTTAATTAAATTAAATAATATTGGAATTCAATATTTTTTCCTATTAGAATTCTAAAAAACATTAGTTAATGATATTTAATTTTCAATTACCTTCACTTAATACGAGTCCTCTAACATTTTTAAAATTATTTTCAAACAATTTTATCATCAACTATTGGGTGAATAACCAATAAAATTTCCATCCTCGTCTTTCTCATCAAACATTCCCAATTATTTATTTTTTATTTTCATAAAACAAAGACATACAGAAACATATTTGTTTTTCAAGGAAGGTTTTCTTACCACATTTCATAAGTGGTCATGTTGGTTTCTCTTGTTAAAAATCATCTATCTTGAATAAGTATATAAGTATTAACTACTTCTCTTCAACAAATCATGGAAAGTTTGTATTCATCTAAAACAAATCTTCTCATTTCCAATAGTCACTTATTTATTCATTTATTATAATATATATTTTTTTTAGTATATGTATAACTATACTAATGTTTAATACCATGATTTAGATGATATGTTTCCAAATAAATTCTTTCAGAATTTAGTAACATTAAATTTTCTCAATATCTATATGGAAAACCCACTTATTTAAAATCAACATTTCTTGATAATTTGAACATTCAAATATACTCTTACATTGTCTCTTTACTCGTGATTTTTTTAATCCCAGTTAAATCATTAATAAAATTGATAAAGTATAAATCAACTCTTTTAATTGACGCCACATCTTCCACCATTAATTAGAATTAATATTCTCTAATTGTCTAATAGATTGAATCTCTATTCACTTATTACTTTTGATAATCATCTTTCCATTCTAAAAAGTGATTAAAATATTTTCATCTCCAAATTTCAATTCTGGAAAATTTTCAACATCATCACCTATAGAATGATTATTCATGTTTTCTTCCCATGGTGGATATGTTGTCAGTGCCATAATTTATTTTTCATCTTCATTACACTAGTAATAAGATTCTTTTTCTTCTTATTTGATAAATATTCTCACTATTTCCTTCTCTTTATTATATAAAATTTCCAACATTGACACTTTTTATGGTATAATAAAAATTTATAAAAATAAGTTCATTTCCAATAGCACAAATTATAAAAACAGTTTGTAAGTTATGTTTTATCCCATCAAAACATATTACTTAATTTGATTTATCTTTTTCTCCTTCAATATTAGAAATTAGTATTTATCTTATTTTTTATTATTTATCATTACTAATAGTAACGGATCCTCAATCATGAATTTCAATAATTTTCTTGATTTTTATATCTCCTTTAATAAGTGAAATACAACCATTATGAATTGTCCATTGATTTTTTACTTTAACATTTTCTCAATGTTGTTTTAACAACCAAATATCTTTCTGTATTGTTCTTCTTTTCAGATTTATTTAACTTCCTCATATATTGAACATATTATGGAATGACTGTCATAAATATTTTGTAGGATGATCATCCGAATGAAATCTTTCCAAGACATCACAAAACCAATTAAATTAATTTTTTATTAGAAATATTATAACATCTGTAGAATTCACTTTTTCAATAATCTATATGATATGAAATTTTCTCATTTTACTGTTAATATTTCTTCAATTATTCTCTATCATCTTCTAGTTTGAGATATGTTGTTCCAATAATCATATGTGTTATTTCACTAGATTCCATAAAACCTTCAATTTACATCAAATCATATTTTTTTTCTATGAAACACAATTCATTGTAGAATCCATGTTGAGGTTAATATCTTCTTTCTACTCTTACGTACTATGGGCATGCGCCAAATTTTACATTGGGTGAGTTTCCAAATTTTGTAGATTAACAGGTTTCTCAAATCCATTATCTACCAAATTATTGTTAATAGATTCTAATAAAATAAAATGTTAAAATAGTTAGATGAAACATTATTTTTGGTATGGGTAGATTTCGGCAGATTCTCATACTAATAGTTGTCATCAACTATAGAAGTATCATTTTTTACATCAGACCTTTTTTTAATTTTTAATTCTTATTCCATAGGTAAATTTCTCACTAACGATGTTTTGATTGAATCTTGATAACTTCATTTTTACTTTCCATTAAACATATTACTAAGATATTTAATCCTCCTTCAATATTCACCAATTATAGGTTTGTAACATACTATATCATGATTGTACTCACCATCATGTTTGATGATATATTTTCTTAAAGTATTATCTTCTTAACTAGGTTTCTTCATTACTGAAATTTATTTATAAAGAGTTTGGTTTTTCTAATTCCATGTAACATGTTCTATTTTGATCTATTAATCTCTATAATATTATTCAACACCTTCTTATCTCTGTTAGATATATTTTTTTCTCTCAACATTTTCTACAAAAGTTCTGAATTTTTCTAAACTATCATATTTAGAATAATTATTATATTTTGTGTCTAGTTCAAAAATTTTAATCAATAAAATGAATATGTTTTATGTAAACATAATCTTCTATGTTTTGGAATATTTTTCTTATTTATTATTTTTATTCCACTTCTTCTATCGAGGTTTTCTATCCGCCTCGTCCTAATATTATCCAACTATATTCTCTGGGAAATATATAGAAAAGATACTGATTCCACCACACTTAAAAAATGTGTGACAAAGATTTCCTCTATAACAGACTCTTCATATTCGATAGTTATTTGAATAAAATACATGATTTTTTCATTCAATTCATTATAATATTTATCTTCGGGATCACAAGGATTAGATTATTAAATATCATGTATTTAAATTGTTCTCATAGATTCAAAATCCATTTTATCTTTCATATACTTTTGATAATTTAGATATTTCCACATTTCAAAAGAAACTTGAATGCTATAAAATTTATCAAGAGATAAATCATCCTTATCTTATAAAAATATATTTTGGAATCAATCCTATTCGTAATTTTTCTCAGAAGATTATTCGCAATGGATCATTCACCTAAGACATATCTAGATATACTGATGTTTCAATGAATTTCATTTACTATGTTGAGGTATTCATAAATTATTTTTTAATCTCTCATTCTAATTTCATCATAGTTAGTACATTAAATTTTTATCTTTTATTACTTCACTATTATATAACATTCGAAAAAAACATTCTATCTTATCGCAAAACCTTATTGATGTTTTGAGACCAATCACATTCGAAAGAACATGTTCAGATATTGACATGAGAATAGAATTTCCATCATTTCCATAAAATTCAAAATTTATCTTCTCATAAAACATCATAAGGTATTATATCTCAATATGTGGAAATGTAATAGTTGTTACAACAACAAATTCCAGGACAAAAGTTAAAATATATGGAATCACCTTATTTTTTCATATATATTATTATTTTCCATCAAATTTAGGAATTAATATAAAATTGATAGAATTAATATTATCCATCATAAGGATTAAACAATAGATCCTTCACTATAATTCTAATTGAGGTTTTAAATTATAGAATAACAATTTTGGTGGGGAGTTTGAAGTAGTTTTTCGAATTTTATATGTTTCAAAACATTTAGAAACATAGCCCATACAACAAATTATGAATTATATCCTTATAAAATTGTATTAAATAATAATGAATGAAATAATAGTAAAACATTCAAATTACACAATATTTACGAGGTTTGGGCTTAGTGTGATAACCTAAATCCTTTCCATAGACATTATAATGAGTATTTGGAATTCAACTATTATTACGAAGTAAATACAATTTGTGCCAACACCAATTAGACACCTTATATATCCCAATATGAATGACTATACTTAATAATAACAATTTTCAATGTTTTATTATACAATAGTTGAAACATAAAAATATTAAAGACATTGTTGAATTTACTTCACATTTTATCTGTCTGAATCCTCGATCCTATTTTGATAGATCTCATTTTCTCAATCAGATGATGATGGTTCTGAATCACTCAATAAAATACTAATGGATATGGTTACCTCAATATGATGAGTTTTTATTTGATTAACTCAACACGATGAAGTAGTTATCAATCATAAAAACTCAAAATCTTCTCATATACTCAATATGATGTACCATAATCTGATCGACTCAATCTAATTGATTACGTTCTATATTCTCAATATGATCTTGATAATTTCAATAAAAAAATTCAACTGTCTAATCCTCCGCATGAGATATCTACCCAGAAATGGATCTAACATTATTTGTTTAGTTTTCTACATGTTCATCTTGTGGGAATGATCACTTATGATCAAATGATCTAACCAAGTATTTATAGGCTACTCAGAATAAAAAAGTAGGAACCTTTAAAATTATCCATGATTCCTAAAATTAGAAATTATCCAAAAATATATAATATTTAATCTTCTTCATTTACCGATTAAAAATTCATTAAATTTATCAAATAATTTTGAAAAAATTAATTTAACATTTTAACTCTTCAACTCATTATATATTTCCCAGCTCATTATTATATGTTTCTATATTAGTGAATCTGGATTATTTTTTCTTTGTTGGTGAATTTGATTTTTGGTTTTTATCCTTGAATCTATATTTTAGTTCATAATTAGTGAATCGACATTTTTTATCCTTCTCATGGAATATTAATTTGATATTCTACAAATTGTATCTAAATTTTTATCCTTCTCTGTGAATCTGTGTTTTGTACCCTCTATAGTGAAAATGAATGTAGTATTCTTCTCTGTTTATCATAATTATATATCCTTCTCTTTACAATGGATTTACCATTACGATAGAATTCCTATTGCGTTAGATATCCCTTTGAATGGAATATCCATATTAAAAATTTTAAATTATTCAATCATCTCCACCATTTATTAAAACTATTTTTCATTAATGTTCTCATAATTGGATTGAAATATATGGGTATAAAAGAATCAATTGACATTTTATAGAATGTATGATAACATTATAACACATTAATATTCAATTTTCATTCAATACTCTAAAAAAATGAATTATTTGTCTAATTAATGTAAATAAAACATATCTTGGAAACAATAAATTACACACCAAATTCATTTGAATCCATTGATTTTCAATTCCATCATGATGGAGAAGAATATGATAAAGTATACGATAAAAAACATCAACTTCTTTGAAAAATCTATGTCCAATGTATCTCAATAAGAAAAATTGATCTAGAATCTTTTGATCATAAAACAGCCACATTATGATGGATTGGGAATAATTCTAAAGTAACAAAAAACTTTTTTCAACAAAATGGTTAGTTGATAAAAAATAAAAAAATTGTTAAATAGTATATTAATACAAAGGATATTAAATATATTTATCTCATCATTACCAATAAATATATAAAAAATTAAGGTTTTTACTTCACTTAATCATCTACTCCCATGAATATTATCGTCTAAAAAATATTCTTATTTATGATTACCAGTCAAAATATAATTTCAAATACATTAGAAAAAAAATAATTAGAAATACCTTGATTGATTATTCTATAATTTATATAGAGTGAGGTAATCTAATGAAATTTTAATAAAGAATTAAAAATAATTTTTTAATATATCTCACTTATTAAATTTCAAACTAAAAAATGAACTACATTTTATTTATCCTTTTTGAATGCATAATCTGTTTCTTTTTCCTCTTTCTTTTATAAGCTATTGTGTATTATTATATATAGTAGAATGTCGAATAGGGAATAAATTATAATAAATTACAAACAAACGATAATTTTAATCCGTTGTGTGGGGGTGATTCATTATTTTGGGAAATATCTCCATCCATTTCATTGGTTGTCCTATTTTCTTTAATCTGAACTTCTTTTCCTCAATGGTTAAAAAACCCCACACTTGAATCACATTTATGTTCCTTTCAGAAATTCAACTTATTTATGTTTCCCATTTTTTTAATGTTGTAGGATTAAAGTTTTTCTTATTCCAAATGTTTACAATAAGTTTAGTTTATATGAATATCAATTACTTATTTATTATCACAAAAATAATGAATGTTTCTAGAATCTATTTCCAGTTCTAGTGCACAAAGAAAAATTTAAACATACCTTCCAATGTAGCTTATTGATAATTCCATTATAATAATTAGTTTAAATAACCTAAATAATTTATCCATTTTAATTTTAGGGCTAATAATTTCACGGTATCTATATATTGGAGGCTTTATAAAATTTTCTTCATATATATTGTTGGATTATTCATTCTTTTTCATCGGTTAAATAAATTACATCTCCAAATGTTTTTTCAAAATTTGAGGAAAATGGTGTTTGAGTAACATCCTATCAGACTCATCACATTCATTTTCCATAATTTATTATTCTTTCCATATATTCATGATAAGAATACAACATTGATCTACATCACCTTCTATATGATAAACATCTGTGACATCTTTTTTAGGGCCTGATTAATGAAAAATATGGTCCATTTTTAAATGGTTTTCAACCCACATTGATCCTCTATTAGATTATGATTTTCCACTAAAAGGAGGTGAATGTTTTCTCACGAAGGTATCAATACAATTTTTATACCTCCACTACACATTTGGAAGCCCAAATTAATTCATAGCTTCTTCGAGTATATAAAATTTAATTTGAATTCCATCTCATATATCATTTGGTTTTTCAGGGTGACAACCACTAAAATATCAATAATATTCAGTATGAAATGGTTCATTTGGGATTCATACATTGACTAAAAAATTGAAATAGTGTGATAAGAATAAAAAATACTAGAAAATATTCATAATAATGGGTAATTTATTATAAAAATTTATTCTATGACACCTTTGGTTTAACATAGGTTGCTCAGGATCATTACCAAATCACATATTTAATAACCTAGACATGTTGTTGTTGTTCTTACAATGGTATCTTGAATTAGTTTTTAATGTATATCAAAACCTTCTCTCTGATATAAACTATATGATGTTTGAAAAATGTATATAGAACATACATTATTTAGTAGAAAAATTTCTTGCATTACACAAACACATGAACACTAATCTTATTATTTTAGATACTTTTGACACATGGAATCATAAAAAATTGGATGAAAATAAATATTTATCAATCTTATATAGTTATTCATTACTAGATCCATTTTTTACATATTATATATAATTCCTTTCACTATATCTTGTGGAAATAAAACATAATAAATGGTGATATCATATAATAAATAATGGTAAAATAGAGATACGAATAAGAATAATAGGAAAATAAGTATATGATAATAGATGAAAATAATTTTATGATCATACCCAAAATTTATAAGATCATATAAAAAGTCATGGGATAATGATTGGTAGTACATTGTTTATGAATCATAAAATATAATAGAATAAGAACCACGATAACAGTGGAATAACGCATAGAATTTGTTTTGTACACATAAAAAATAACTTTTTGAACATAAATAAATATAAATAAGATCACTCATATTGTTAAGGACTTGAACTTATATTATTTTCTAAGCATATGGAGATGAAACCTGGTCTATGCATATACTTATGTAAATGAAAGACATAACCATTCATAATATTGTAAACATGTAATTATGTTTATGAAGAATATGTTTAACCCATAATCAGCTTCATATTAAACATTTGTGACCATTTAAAATGGTTAATGCATATCATTTTGAACATGTATTTTGTTTCATGCATTTATTTTTTAAATATGTAATTAGTTTCACACACAACTTTATGTAAATGTAATCAAGATCATGAAAAAAGTTTCACACATCAAATTTTTATTCATGAGTTATCCATAACTACCAATTAATTTGAGTGAGATTTAGTTCCCGTGCAATAAATAAAAAAAATCAAAAATTTGTTTTCTGTTGAAATATAAATCATCTATCACAATATAACCCATGTAAATAAAATAATTCCATAAACATTTTAACATAACATAAATCATTGAACAAAAATTTGATTCAAAATCATTATATTTTCTCAAAATTAAACCAAACATAAAACTAATAAGGATAGAATCCATGCATAATATCTCTATTAAAGAATGTATGGAATATAATACTGGGTTGTGGGATTCAAATTAATTTTTAAATATCACTTCAAATAAGCTATGAGAAACATTTCCTTTAATTTTTGAAAGAAATTTTATTAAAATGTCCGACAATTATAAAAGAAAAATATTTATTTTTAATATATAATTGCATGCATATAAAGTATGCTTCATGGAATAAAAGCGTCATGATTTCATGTAGATACAGTCATGGTGAATAATTCCGAAAAGTATTCCTTTTGTATTTTTGATTGAAAATGCTTATAGAACATCATTTAGAAAATTTGAATAATAATACATTAAAATAGAGTACAAGTGAATTTAAAAAATCCCAGTACAATATTAAAAAAAAAATATCATCTAAAAAAACATTGACATGAATAAAATGATTATTTATGGAATCACTAAAAAAGATAATTATTAAAATAATTTCTAATATAAATATCATATCATAAAAGTGAGAATTAGTAAAATGAAATAACTATTTGTATCTACTATAAATAAACATAAATAAGATTAAATATATTATAAGATATTAAGAATTCAGTTCAGACATACACATAAAATGGGATAATAATTATGTATAAGTTTATCCCAATGAATAGAAATTGCGTTGAAAAATCCATTTTATATTGGAATCGGTTAAAACATAAGAACAATAAATGGTTAATTATAAGAAAAAAATATTAGATCAATATAATGAGTCTAATTTCATTATATTTCCATGGAAAATATTTACCCCCCATACTATAAATAATACATGAAAAAATAAAAAATCTCAAAAACTAAAATTTAGATGAGATACACTTAACTCAGCTATCCCTTTTAGAAGTCATTAGCCTGATATATAATTGATAAAATGCTGTTATTAATTAATTATATAACCATATTTATATATATAATGCATTATACTATATTAATTAACTTCTTATGACCTATTAATTAATATTAATTTATAATAATTACACTTTTAGGTGCATTCATATCCATATTTTCACTATCGTTTCTTTTTTGTATAATAATTTGATTTAATAAAAAATGCATATAAAACCTAAAAAGTGTAATTACATGGTATTGAATCATTAATATAAGTATACTCGGTTCAATTTACCATTTTTAATCAATATATTAGGATGATTTATTTGATGAAATCTTATTGAAAAATTAGTAGTTGGTTTTGGACGTTTCCTATAATACCATAGAGTAGTTTCATTTTATGTATTATTATTCTTATATATATATATATAATTCAATAATTCACAATAATTCATGTATTATTACGTAAAATTAGTCATCATACAACCATTAATATAGGTATGTCCAGTGTATTTGGGAATTATGTTCATAGTAGAACATCTTGAACAAGGGATACAACAACATTATTGAATGCTTCATTAACATGATTTTAACATTCCATGGATTTTATTATTACATTGCATAACCTATGGATAAACATGATAAAGTGGTGATATGTAAATATGAATAGTAAAATAAAAAAGTAATTACGTGAATAATATAATAAATTTTAGACAATATTCATATCAATGAGGAAAATGTAGATGAATAATAAATCATGATATAGTATGGTAATAATATAATTGGAAATAAGGAAACAATATCAAACACATCATAATAAACATTGGAAAATGATAAACCTACAAATAATTTTTGGTGGTCAATATAAAATAATGTAATTGTGTTCACTTCCTATCCCAAAATGATATATCATGATACGAAACATTATGAAATGCATTGGACAACATTATATTTCCAAGCACACTTGCCACTTTAATTTTATTCTCAGTCTTATATGTGACACATAAATCATACATCAAGGATTCATTTATCTTCATAATTAATTTTACAAAAAATGTGTGTATAATAAATAGTTTTTTATAAAATTAGAAATAATATGTGCATAAAAATTAACAAACTGGATAGGAAATGGGTATGGTATTCATTACAGAAGTGGTTGGGCATGGAATATTACAGTGATATTTCATTAGTATAATGAAATCAAATAAAGATTCAAAAAAATTCGGATGAGAGATAAAGGTGTATCTCATCACATTAGAATAAAATGGGCAAAAGTATGGACATTGATAAATAAATATGAATAGAAGAAATGTTAAAAAATGATGGCATAAGGTAATGAATAATAATGAATAATGAAAATAATACTCTATGTGGTAACAAGTTTACATAAATGATCATGGGAAGATTAATTACATGTAAATGGTGCACTCATTATTAATAAATAAAAAGAAATGTAAGGGGAAGATGAAATAACATCTCCCAATACAAGAAATTGGAACTTGTGATACATATCATAAAATAAGTGCGTGAATGGAAATGAAAAAAGGGAAACCTCTTACTAAATTTGACAGTGGTAATCGGTATACATAAAGAATCATGGAATTATTAATAAGAGTGAAATTATTTTAACATTATGCATTCAATGAACGAAAATAAATTGGAATATGTATAAAATTATCCCACAATTAATGAATGTAAACATAGAATCATAATATAAAAGAACTGATTGAATGGAAATGACAAGATAGAAATCCCATAATAAATTTCACCATTATAAAACAATAGTTTTGGAAATGGATAAGAGAGGATAAATTATATCTCATCAAAATAACATAAAATGTATAGTATGAGAAGAGTCCTAAATTAATGAAAATATAACTAATTGAAATTAAAAATAGTAATTCTAAACAAGGTTCTTTAATTGAATGGTTGAGAGGAAGGAACCTTACTTGAGTGTGTAACACCAAAATCTTGGCAGGGGCTTCATGGGGTAATTATAGTTCATTAAAAGCCTTTATAGAGTTGAGGGAAGAGTATAGACGTTCAACATTGGATTTTATGGATGATAAATAAGACCATTGGTGGGTTTAAATTGTTAATGGGGGAGACTTATTTATTTTTTAGATTTTGGACACATCATAAAAAAAATATATGAATCTATAAAAGATACCATGTTTTTTCTGATGGTTTATGATAAATGGGATAGAGTATTATAATATTATAAGTCTAAATAATGATCATATTAAAATAATTAAAATGCTTTTTTAGATTATAGTCACACTCTTAAAGAAATCGTTTTACATCATTGAATTATAGTATATGTTTCGGCGGATTAATAAAGGATTTAAAAAACTAATCAAATAAACATAAAATAAAATTATTTTAAATGTAAAACATTTTTTTGGATCACACTTCCAGTAATTATTACATCACTTTTGGTTCATTGTGATCTCATAAAAAATAATGTATATTTAATCAATATTTAAAATACCCTAGAATATTTATTGTCTCCTAAAATTATGAAATATTCACAATTGGATAATTTCAATATTCACATTTGAAAAATAATAAAAAATTTACAAAAATTATTTTATAAACATGTTATTTTTAATTTTTAGAATAAAATGTACATTTATTAATTAATGTTAGTGTTTTTTACAATACATGTTTTTGAACCCTTATAAAAATTACATATAAAATCATGAAAATTAAATAATCATTTTTATTTAATAATTTTTAAATAATTATAATATATAAAATACTTATTTCAATAACCCAAAAAGTAAATATTCATTAATTGAATTTTAATATTAACCAAACATTAATGGGTTCTTTATTGAATCGAAATAAAAATAATTTTCAAATATAAAATAATAAGATTAAAATATAATAATTATTATATACAAAATAATGTACATACTCGTATTTCAATAATATTGATTAATATCCCTTCAATAAACCAGCAACTACCCTAAGAGTATGGTTCACGATGGTGGGACTTTCATTGGATGGTTCAACTAGCATGGTTAATATTGTGATCTCGATGAGCCTAAACATCTTTCATAAATTGTTTCTCCCTTGATTAACTATTTGATATCATATTTTATTTAAATAATGTAATATCCAAGTTATTCTATCTTCCACATATGTTCGGATAAATTTTCATTATAGGGTTTGATCAAACTAGTTGACGCCATATCTTTATTAGTCTTTGTCAATTGGATTTGATAAAAACTTATACATTAACCAATCATATGATCACTATTAAATATCTATAATATAAATGGTAGTGATAATAAAATTTATTCCAATTCCAATTAGAGATAATAATAAAATAAATTATTGTGTATTAAAAAACAATATTACTTAATAATATATTTCATTAAAGAAAATGTGGAATATAATTTATAACATTTGTAGTCAATATAATCTTCCCCCATTTATAAATTTCTCCCCCAAATTTTTATTATCACACACTAAAATATACTAGGATAACTATGCTTTATCCTGACCTCAAATTCCCAAATTGCTACATCAATATTTTGGATTTTGCAGAACAGTTTGTCAAAGCGCATTATCATATACCATAGAACATTTTCTCAACAATATATGATTTTTTCTAGCTTCTATTCATAAGAAACTTCGTTATACAATAGAAACACATCTACATTGAGTACATCTGAAGGTTAATTTAATAAAATAATCTAGAGGGATACATTGAATATATATTGTACTTGTTAGAGGTTTGGTGGGGGTGCTAGCAAGAAGGCCACAACTCCGATGTGATCAAGGATCTCAGAGGGGTCTATAGATCTTGGACTAAGAATTCCCTTCTTCCCAAATGTTATCTCCTTCATACATGGAGATATTTAGAGGAATATCTAGTCTCTAACATCACATTATAGGTCTCATCAACGATTGTCGGCATAGCAGATCTGTCGACACTGAGCATCCAGGATGTTCTACAGAATAGTCATAAATGATTCATTGATTTCCCTGACCATTTTAGAACTCTGGATTTTATGTTCCTAAAATTCATCCCACTATGCAGGTGTTCTACACCACTTCCAACAAAGGGTTTCATATAGAGCCATTTGGATTATCGAGTGTAATCTTTTTTTTATAAGAGAAATCAACCAATGGAAATTTTTAGACCAATCCTTAATGTCCATATAAAAAGCATGCAACACATATTCTATGTTTTGAATAGTCTACATAGATTGTCCATCAGTTTGAGGATGATAGTTCAGTCAAATGTTCAGCTTAGTATTAAGGGAATGTTGGAGAATTTTTCAAAACATTAAGGTGAATCTCTATTCTTGATCAGATGAAATATATAATGATAATAAATTCATCCTTACCACATCACTTTTGTATATCCATGAAAGTATATCAAGTGATAACTCCTCTAAAATGAATATAAATTGAACTAAAATTGAAGGACGGTCCATAAAACCCATATAGCACTGTTTCCAATGGATTTCTTCAGAAGAATTGTTAAAAGTCGATAGAGATGTTCTCGTATTTCAATGTTGGTATGGGTAATGGTTCCATATTTCCATTCAACATCAATATTTTAGTCTTCAATTGATTGAATACCAAGCACATTGATGTATACTCTATGATCTCCTTCTTCATATTTCCCCACCAATACACCTTATGGAGATGTTGATATATCTTTAAGAGACCGAGGTGAATGGGGAGTGCTGAACTATGTGCATCATCGAATAGACCATTCTTTATCTCATGATTTTATGGAACAAATAGTATTGACCCAAATCTCACAATTCATATTCATAAATTTTAAAAATTATGAACTTTCCTTTTCTTATGGATTCCACCTTCTTCTGAATTTCCACTTCATTTATTGGAGAATTATTTATTTTATCAAAGGTGCATGGTTGAGAAACAATTTTATATTTGATTAAATATGCCCCTTATATAATGATTTCCATGTCCATAAATTATAGGTCTATAAAAATATGATCCTTCAATATTTTCATCGTCAATGAATATGAAAGATATTTTCTACTTTGAACATCTTCCACCATATTTTTATTACCACTATGCAAGTGGATTGAGTAGTCATTGTCCTTGATGATATTTAACCATAGTTTCTAGAGCATATCAAATTATTTCTATGTGAATATATATTTTAGAATTTTGTGATCAATATATATCTCACACTTCTCACCATAGAGATAATGCATCTAGATTTTCAATCAATTGATCAGAGATGAAAACTCTAGATCATATGTGGGAGAGTTTTTCTTGTGAATTTATGACTGACTTGATGCATATGGAGTGATATTTTTATTCTACAATAACACATAGCCTGATACCTTATTCTAATCATCATTTAATAATATGAGGAGTTCTCCGATGGTGGTTAGTGTGAGAAGAGGGGAAGTGATAAACCTCTTTTTCATCTCATTATAGCTCTCATAAAATTCATCATTGTTAGAAAACTTGGCTCCATTTCGAGGTATATTCAAAAGAGGGTTTGAAAATTGTGAAACATTTCTCTCAAATCAATGATAATACCAAGGTAACATATGGAAACTATATATATCTATCATAGATTTGGGTGTCTTATGTTATTATATTATTTTATTCATTGAAGGGTCAACATACATCCAATTTTTTATGATGATATTCTCCAATAATAAGTCCTCTCTCAACCATAACTCAGATTAATATAAATTTTCATAGAGATTTTCCTTTTATATGGTCGTTAGAAAATATTTTAGATTCGTCTTATGGCCCTCTTTAAATTCAATGTATACTAGAATATAATCTAAAAAAACAACCAATGATTTCCCAAGGAACTCTCTAAATATGTATTCATAATGTCCATGAAGATTGTAAGACCATTAGTGAGCCTGAAAAAATATTATTGAACTCATAATGCTTATACCTTATATGAACATTTTCCTTGCAGATATCCTCATTCTTCACCATAACATGGTAAAATCCCAACCACATACCCACTCTGGATTAGTATTATGCTTGATGTAGCTGATCAAACATGTCATCAATTCATGGAAGAGAATACATATTCTTTATCATTATTTTGTTGAGGTCACGATAATCATTGGAAATGTACATTGACTGATACTTACTTTTTATAAATAGGGATTTTGTACCCCATAGTGAAGATCTTATGTGTTTGCACAATCTATCCCAATTTTTCTGTAGTTATTTCTTCAGCTTCTACTATACCAAAAATATCATTTACTGTCAGTTTAGACCACTACTAAATCATGAGTCGATAAAGAATTAATAGCAGTTTAACAAATCAACCGTAAAAACATTATACTGGGGGGTTTTATCATTAGTTTAAACCATCACTAAATTATTTAGTATTCTGTCTTATATACTTTTTAAAATTTTGTTAATAGATTTTAGTATTTTAGTATTATAGTATTTTTTAATTATTTTATTACTTTATTATAATTATTTTATTTATTTATTTATTATTTATTTATTTATGATTTTTAATTAATTAATATAATTTATAAATTATTTATTATAATTTATTTTTTATAAATTTTTTCTATTAATAATTTTTTTATTATTATTGATACTTTATTATTTATTATTTATTATTTATTTCCATGCACATTCACATGCATGTTCCATATATATAAATTCAATGTTTTGTTATATTTAAACCCCTCACCTCTTGTATATTTCCGAAGACATTACAACTCCAACAAGCTCATTATGTCTTGAATAAACTAAATTTAATGTACTTATATATATTAAAAGGAAAAAAATAATATATATATATATATATGTATATATATTAAATCAGTAATGATTAATCAATAATTATTAATGAATAATGATTAATCAATAACGGATAATAAATAATAAATAATTAATTATTAATTATTAACGATTAATTATTAAAATTTAAAAATCATTAATTAAAAATAAAAAATTTAATATTACTAATTACTAATTAATAACTAAAATACAAATAAAAAATAAATAAATTAATAAAAACATGATATACAAATAAATGGTATATAACAAATAATTAAAATAAATAGTATTTAATAATAAATAATATTTAATATTTAATAAACAATAATGAATAATAATAAATAAATAAATATAATAATAAATACATAAATAACAACTCAAAAAAATAATAAATTAATAATAAAGAAATAATAAATAATACATTAATATTCTACGAAAAAACTATAAATAAATAATAAATAAAAAGTAATGAATATTTTATTAACAATAAAGAATAAATAAATTATAATTAATAATTAATTAAAAATTAATAATTAATTAGTATTTGTTAAATAATAAATAAATTATTAATAAAAATAAAGTGAATAATAACTAAGTATTAAATAATATTAAAAAATATTAAATAAACAATCAATAAATATATATAATAAAATAAATAATAATAAATAACTAAAAATTTAATATATAATAAATATGCAATAAATAGATAATCAATAATCAATAATATATAATAAATAATTAAAAAATAAAAAATACACAATAAATATACTGTAAAGAATAAATAAATATTAATTATTAAAAAATAATTTATAAATTAATATCCAATAAATATTAAATAATAGATAAATACATATTAATTAAATAAAAAATAAAAAATAAATTAATAATATATAGTAAAAATGAAAAAAATTAATATATACTCAATAAATTTAAAATTTAAAATTTATAATTAATATATAATAAATAATATAAATTATATAAATATAAATTTTTAAGTAAATCAGTAATAAATAATACAAAATTAGTAATTAGATATTATAAATTAATATTAGAAAGTCATTTAACACTAATGTTATAATAAAAAAATATCAAATCAATAGATAATAAATAATAATTGAATAAATAATGAATTATTAATAATAAATACTAATTAATAAATAATTATTACTAAATAATTAATAATTAATAATAAAATTAGAAAATAAGAAAATAAAATAAAATAATACATGGATATAAATATTTATAAATATATATAATTATAAAATAATTTACCTAAATATATATAGCCACGTATTAATGTAACAAATGTATTTATAAACGTACTCAGATATATAATAGTATATTAATATAAATATATTTAAACAAATTAAATATATATATATATATCTACCGATGTATGATATAAAAATATATACATATATAAAAGTATAAATATTTACAAATTATTAAAAATAGATAATTGTTTACATTATATGAAATGAATAAAAATAAATACTTTCCATTCGGTTTATACACTTATAAATAAATTTTAATGTAAATATGTATTTATACAAGTGAATTATAATATGTAAATATAAGAAAATAAGTTTATATTTATTTAAAAATGAAATAATATATGAAAAAACAATAAGGATTCAAAACCATAAAATAAATATGATTATATTCCCTGAGAATAAGTTGAGTACCCATCAAAAAAAGAAAATATATTCCCTTAAATGTGGCTGAAAATATATGTAATGCCAAAATTTGGGGTTCCCTTAAAACACTTAATAATGTTAAGAATCTCGGAAATGCTTAAAACATATAAAACAATATAAACGACCATAAAATATGATTTCAGAGTCAGTTTCAGCAGAAAACCTATCAAATCAAAGATCATGAAATGAAATTCAATATGATATGAGTTACATTCAGAATGGAAACCCTGATCAAAAGTTATTACCATTTTAATTTTACAAAATCAATGTCGCGGACAGAAAAGTAATTTTTGGGGGCTTTTGGGAATTTATGGGGTTGTAAAAGAAGGTTGAGCTCTTCCACTATAGTCTAAGAGACATTATGGCATATACCTCATCATGTGATTAGTTTTTATATGTGGTAGAGCCCAAACAAAAAATCATAGAAATTTTTATGGTTGTTTAATATTTGAGTTGGATTACAGACGTTTTTGAAACTGTAATATATTTTATTTCATTGATTATCACATGATTTAAACCACATTTAGTTTAATTCCAATTCAGATGATTCTATTTGACTAGTTTTAGAGGTGAAATAAACCCTTATATCAGATGTTAGAGTCGTTAGATACAGAATTCATATTATCATTTTAGTGTAGAATTATTTTATGTTTCTAGTTATTATTCAAAAATAATTATAAATATTTATAAGTTAACACATAATAATTAATCAATATTATATATAAATAAACTATATATGAGAATTAATAACTAAAAATAAATCATAAATCCTAAATAATATTTTTAAAATTAAATTTATTTAAATTATAGGTATTTCTTAAATAACAATTCTATTTGCTTCTGTTTTTTTAAATTTCAACAATAAAAAAATTATTATTCTTTGGAAAAAAATATCAAAATATTAAGAAAATATTAAAAACATATAGAGGTTGTTTTCTAAACCACCCTAATGAAATCACTTTGAAAAGGAAATTTTTTTATTATGCTCATATTCCACAACAAGCATTCTCTAAAAATTCATGGATAATTTCAATGCCCCTGGAATAATATCAACTAAAAATTCAACCTCTAATCTTGGATAAAGATAACTAAATTCCTCTAGAAACACTTCAACAGATTCCCTGACAACATGCATGTGTCCATGGATGGTTACTTCCATATAATCAATCTTTTTTTCTAGATACACATTCTCATTGTTAAATGATCTCATTTCTTGGGAAATTATATCCAAAGAAGATACATATTATTAATTGGACATGTACATAATCAGTGGTTGATTCAAGATTCATACAATGATTTAATTATTGAGGAAATTTCTTTTAGAACAATATAAGGGAATCAAATACATGCCAATAATTAAATTTTAATCCCAAAAAGTTATATGATGAGGTTCACTAGGATATTAAACCCACAATGATTGATAAGAGTATATTTGTATACATGGGGTGAAATAATTGTCCCACTTAACATTATCATCAATAGGATTAAAGCTATGCATTTTGTTGGGTTTCGAATATCCCTAATGAACTTTTATGATATTATGTAACACATAGAAAGAGGCACAAAAAATAGATTCTCTATACATGAATGAATAACTACCATTACTATCACCACTTCATTGTCCTAGCCCACCTCAGTTGTAGCGATGAAAAAAAGATCATCCACACTACCTTTGATGTTTTTGGATGTCTCTATAATACATGGGATTTGTGAAATGGTTTTCAAATATGCCTTATTCATTTCAATTGTAGAAATGAACAATATTTATTCGGCCCGATTTGTGTCGCACCACATATTGATAAAGAGAGATGATCCCACTGTGATTGGGTAGTGTGCCTTTTTTATGTTATCAAGGAGGTTACAAATTTTCATGATCTTGGAAAATGATTGAAAATGGAGTTATGTGTCCATGAAATAAGCAAAAGTTGGGTGTGATTTCATTATATGGTATCTGATGAGTTTTTTCATGGATACATAAACACCAAACCTCCTAGGTATCAATGATTCATAGACCTGCTTTCACAATGGATGACCTTGGTGGATAACAGTTTGGAAAATGATACATCAAGGCTGCATTGGTTGATATAATGGGAGGTCAGGCTCATCACATGCTTTATGGGAGGAATTAATGCATACTATGGGACTCACTTATATATATAATCCATATTCATATTCCCATTAATCCAATGTGTATTATAGAATAGTGTATCCATGGTCTTCCCCTGGGTTGTTGAATCATCATGGATGTGCATGGATTTGATGCTACGTAAGTAATGCAGACTCAATCCACGTAATGAGGTGCTCTGGAGTCTATCATCTTTCTGGAGAGACAGAAGGTGGTTTGGTGTTGAAGTCATACCCATAATATTGGCTTCCAAAATACCCTCATTAGAGGAAACACAACACACATAGTTGGGTTTGGTTGGGGATTATGTATGGAAACTTCATACATTAAGGGTGAATGATTTTTCATTTTGTGAATGATATGATATGGATCTTGGACGTAGATGAATTATTCTTAGGTTTCTCAGACCTTTGGTAAATTATAGTTCTACTAGTTTATTTTTTTAGGGGCTTACGAATGAAATATTCCCATTGGGGGGGATTGGGTGAACCCTTTTGGAAGTGTACCCCTTTGAGCACGGGCTGTCAAGAAGGCATCCTATATATCTTAGATTGAAGAGGAATAAGAGTTCTTGTAGTTTAAGGGAAATGGTTATTGTGTGGATGGTGTGATAATCACTAATCTATATGCCCATGTGAGTCACACTCGGTGTGAGAAAAAAAAGGATGTTATAGATTCAACAAACTGTACATTGTCTGTTCAGCAAATAGAAGAGGTCAGGCCTACAATGGAAGTAGCTAATGTGACGGTGGGAGAGGGTACAGTGTAATAAAACTTTAAATGTGAAATGAAAGTGAAGGTCATTGAGTCCTTCTTGAAAGACTATATAATTACTCTAGGATGTATTCATTAGAATGTTTTCTTGTAAACGGGAGGTATATTGCCTCTCGTCAAAATGTATTGAGAGAATGATTCTTTCGACTGATAACCATTCCTCATTGAATGGAAATGAATGTGATCATACATAATCCCTAGAACATGGAGGTTCACGTCAGTATCCCCTTGTAAGACTCGGGGATACAATGGGAATGTATTTATAGAGATATGTTAGGGTTATTAATTTTTGTGGAGAAAAACATCATGACTTTTCTTACCATGGGTATGTAGACTCAGAAAGGTGCACTGATGTGGCCAATAATTTGACCATATAGGTCTGATGGATTTGGTGGAGGCTTTGTCCTGATGTCATTTGACTGGTTCATGGAGGATTAATGGAGTACTGAACTAAAATGGAGGGGCATGATTGGAATTAGAGGGAAGTACACCTGAAGAATCCCCTTCCCACGTACTGTTTTCTTAGGATAGATGGGGGTAGCCCAACATAGCATAATACTATGCGGGTAGAGTAGTTTTCCACATATAGAAGATATATGTGGTTTTGGTTATGGACCACCATGTACCAAATTGGTATATAATCCTAGATGGGGTGCTCCTTTCTAATTCAGTTTCCATCCACATATATATGTAGTATGCGGTGTAGTGTTTGATCCTCACAGTGATTTAGTATGAGGAGTATGGTATTAAAGGAGGGTCATAGAACCATTGTTTCACGATGATTTCATCCATGATGAATTTTTGGTTAGAGATGGAACCAACTAGGTTTGAGGATCACCAATTATTATTATGTTCCATATTTTTATGGTTCTTAGTTTGATATACTTACAGAAAATTGGATTTCCATTTTCAATTATTCAATGATTTGATATCGATGTAAAAATATTGTCTATTTTTGAATTATTTCTTCAAGCATCTAAAGTCATCGTCATTCTCACGTCCACCCATTTCTTTTGTATCTTCATCTGCGTCATTCTATTCTTCATGTTATCTATTTATAGAGACCTAGTGGAATCATATCTATGGTAATGTGGAATCATTTGTGGAAACCCATGAATACATAACTCAACCTGCAAAGCACTCGATCTACCATCATTTTCTGAGTCTACCATTCGTGAGTTGTGTTTCACAGAACCTTGTCTACTTTCTTCATTCATGAAATGATGAGATTTTGAGATGATATTTGGATGAATTTTATCTATTGATTTCATCAATTACATGGTTCCCATCATATTGGATCTGTTGTCTATCGCCCCATAGGCTATTAGCTCATAGGTCCTTGCACATACTGGTGGTTTGCAGGTCATGCCCACAGAAAACCATTCCTGATGATGGTACACAAGTCTCTAAACCTCTAAAAAATATTGGTTCAATCAATTATCTTCTCAGATATTATAATCAATTTGAATATATTTTTCTTGATGAAATATTTGGAATTTTTTCTTCCTTTTGCAAAGTTCTTGTAGAAGTTTTTACATCTATTTGAGATGTTTTTAGGACCCTAAAATCCCACCATTATAATTGGTTCCATCCAGAATGAAGACGAGGCTATTATGATATAGATGCAGTCTGAAACTGATGTTTTTTCCATAGAATATATAGTTCTAGAGTGAGGGGACTTCACTTATTTATATGGGCCCAGGTCATTTTTCTTTTACAATTTCTCATAGAGAAAAGTGCTCTAGAAATTTCCTTGGCATCATCTATGTCTGTGTACCAAGTCATTTGAAAAATCAATTTTCGTGATCTACATTGTACATTATTTCAACCAAACTCTTTATAATTTAATCTTCCCACAAAAAAATTATGGTTTTCACAAACTGTATTATGGAATTTAGATCTTATGTCTGAACTTATGCATAGAAGAATGCTACATGATTTTCATGTTCCACAAACCGGACATAAAACAGGTGAACTGGACATTAATCCCCATTAAGCTAAACATAAAATCTCTAATATAAAACATTAAATATTAGCATCAGGGGGAATCAATTCATAGTTTCTTCATTCTATTAACCACATTGTTTGCTGGAAAAAAACTCAGGGGGGAATTTCCTAGCAGGACATGTGCATACTGCGGTTATACATGTGATATATCTTCTATGTACCAATTAAATATATATTAAAAGGATTATGCTTATTGTTTTTTTTTTGTAGTACACAGTCTCCATGAAAACCCTCACTTTAATCCCCCTAATAATTTTTCTGGACCCTATATAAAAATTTTCTCATTGGAATTACTTTTGTTGGCATTTTATATCATTATGTATATACTGCAATCTCCCCACCATATATATTCATGGAATATACTTGAATGTAGGAATCCATGATTGAGGAAACTGAGGACCATCTTTGATCTTAAAATATTCATCGAGATAGTTCATTGATGAATCTTCTTACACCATAGCTTCATACTTTCCCATTATCCATGTAGATGTCGCTATACAGATTTCGTCATTCAGATGACGGCCCTTTTCCATTGAATGGAAAAAATAATTCCTTCATTCACCTGGGAGCACCCCAAGAAAATAATCAATCTAATATTTCTTAAACAGGATAAATCAAAACTACTCCCATTCATTAGAATGTATTCATACCAAAATTGTTGGTGTTGACTCAGAGAAATTTTAGTTCTGGAAGAATTTCCTTCAGGCTAGTCACACAGGAGTACCTATCTATTATCAACCATTATAAAGGAAAACATAATGGTGGGTGGGGCGCCAAATTGGACTGGAACATAGGGGGGTGATTTTCTAATGAATGGGACTATGAATTCATGTAATATCATACCCATTTAGATTTCCTCGATCAGTTGGAAGTGGTGAGTTATACAAGGAAGCATGAGTCTCCTAGTTTGTATCTTTCTCTCCATGTGAGAACCTTCTTGAACTGTTGATCTGTTGGTGTTAAATCACTAATACTTCCATTTGATTCATGGATATATGAGGATATTCTTAATTGACATCCACTAGCTCAAAGGACTGCCCATTATTGGAAAAATATACATATAATTTCTTCATGTAGCTACTACATGGGATAATTCCAACCATGTTCGCCCATTTACAGTGAACCTACTTGTCATGAAAGTGGGACTGTTTGATCAACCCAACTAGGCTTGATCCCTTATCTTGTTTGAGGATTGGATATAGTCATTTCTATAGGTGAATGAGCCTAGGATGAGAGCCCACTAGTGTTGAACTCATCCAAGGCGTTGATCTTCAAAATTTCTACGGACATGCTATTCCACCCTCAATGTGGGACGATATACAACTTGGGGATACAATATTTGATTGTAGGACCCCATGACACCCTTATAGGGGAGGGGTGAATCTTGGTGACAACCTTTTGTTTTAAAAACAAGGATCTTGTTCCCATGTTGGTAGGAACTAGTTAAAACTCTATGATGGATAATATCGGCAATGAAACATTCACATTCAACGAGATGACACAACAATTTTTACATGGTTCGCCACTAAGGGATATGTCCAAGGAGAATATGCCAATAAGTTTCTGGTCGTACCAAATTCTACTAATCTTCTCTGGATTTGGATTACAAAGGTTTGGGCACAGTCACTCTATCCCAGGCTAATTTTCATTACAAAAATTCATGTATAGCTCATTGTGTCCCTCTGGTCACTCCTGTTGACTCCCCCTGGCTCACTGCCTTTAGTGAAGTCCCACTAAGTTAGTAGATGTGAAGGTATCTTCATCATTTCAAAATAATGCATCCTCTATTGTATGTAGATGCTCTGTTGAATTCCAACTCTCACCCATAGTCTAATCTCACTTTGCACCAAAAGTATCGGAAAATCCTCCAGCTTTCGTGCAGCTCCAAAAAGCCATGCATGCTTCAATAACAACTGGCATACTTCTCCAAGAGCAGCACACAAGTTTCAGGACGGTGCACAAGTCTCAACGCGCAAGTCCAAACCGGCGCGCAAGTACACCTAAACCTCTTGCAGGACACCCACTTCTTCAATTTAAAACTTGCGCGACTCAACCCCTTTCTCGCCCAAAAAACCATGGATGCACAACTTACAAAATGTCGCACAACTTCTACTTACGTGACAAAACTACCACTTACGCGACCACAACACTTGCACGATGGGAGCTTGGAAAATCTCTAAGTCTTGAACTCTGTGTTGAATGAGGAGGGGTGGTCCTCTATTTATATGCAAACTAAACACCCTATTTGGTTGTGTGCAAGCCTCCTCTAAGCGCACATGTTCCGGAATGCAACTCCAAACACTAGAGCCTTATGTCACGTTATTCAGTTGCGTGACCAAACCAACAGTTGTGAGAACCTATTTTCTTTTCCATATTTTGATGTTGTGATCATAAAAAACATAGAGGGAAACATTCCAATCCTCATAGGTACTGGTGCCCAAGTCCTTTCTTGACGCGCAAGTCACTTGCGTGAAACATATTTGGCATCAATTCTCTTTCCCAAAAACATTATTTTCCCATTTTGTCAATTTTGAGGTCTAGAAGTTTGGGAAAACACTGGAAAATGGTGCCAACTTCAATAATGTTAGCTTCTTGACCTGTAAGATTACTCTTCTGGAACACATTCTGAACATTCTTTGAGGATTGAAAACAAACACAAAGAATACTCCAATTCATCGATAGATGACCATGGTTCCAACAATCTCCCCCTTTGGGTTTGTTGGCAATCAGTAAATAAATTCAATAGATCACCATCCACATGCAAACCAAAATTGCAAGAATCAACTCAGTTAACACTCGAAGTCTACGTGAGCAGTGCTTGATGTAGAAAACAAGAGAAAAATATTGAATTGGGTTCCCGTCCAATAAATTCCTTCCCAAACTATCACTGAAACTAATTTATCAATGTGTCAAAAAATAATTACATGCGTGAATTTATTCCTTTCTCCTCCATTGAAAAGAAACCCAAATACCAGTAATTGTTCATTGTTCCACTTAATCCACACTCCCCCTGGATAGTACTTCCCCCAAAAACATGAATCACATTCATAAACAGATTAAAAACAATTAACATAACTGGGGATTGGGGATTTTCATAACCTCCATATGCACAGGAAGGTGGATGAACACCAAGGTTCAATAAATGTTTCTCAAACATAGCTGTTGACAGTGGCTTGGTCAGGATATCAGCCACCTGCTCATCTGTTCCCACATGATCCATTCTAATCACGCCTTATTCAACTTTCTCTTTGATAAAGTGATACCTAATTTCATTGTGTTTTGTAAGATAATGTTGTACTTGAATCTTCATAATATGAATATCACTCTTGTTATCACAATAAATCACCATTGGTTGCTTCACCTCATCACAAATATCTGTTAATTGTTTCTTCATCCATAGCAGTTGAGTGAATACCTTTGTGGAAGATATATATTCAGCTTCAGCAGTATTAAGAGAAGTACCTTATTATTTCTTTCTCAACCAAACAACACATTTATTCCCAATATATAATGCTCCATAATTGGTGTAATTTTGTCTACTACATCCCCAGCCCAGAAAGCATCAGAAAATGCTAATAATTCATGGTATCTTTTTGCAACGAAGTATAATCCACAATTGTGAGTACCTTGAATATAACTCATGATTCTTTTTATTGTTGTCATATGTGTCTCCTTTAGATTACTCTAAAATGGTGCCCCTAGACAGGTTGCAAAGACAATATCTGGCCGAGTTGCTGTCAGGTACAGTAGGCTACCAATTATCCTCATGTAGGTGGTGGGGTCTATAGATGTCCCATCCTGATGCTTTCCAAGTTTGGTTCCAACTGCAATCAGAGTTGACATTGGTTTGGAGTCTTTCATGTTAAACTTATTCAGTAGCTCTCTTGCATACATTTCCTCGGAAATAAAGGTGTACTCTTTCCTTTCAATCACCTGTAGCCCAAAGACATATTTGAGCTCCCCAATCATAGACATTTAAAATTCTAATTTCATGTGATTAGAAAACTCATCCACTAATTTCTGCCTACTGCCAACAAATATGATATCATCAATATTGACTAGAACCATGAATTGATCATTTGGAGAATTATTCACATATAGATTGTGATATACTCTCCACTTTTTAATTCCAGCTTTTTGAGATAGGAATCCATCTGGGAGTACCACGACCGTGTTTCCTATTTCAAGCCATAATGTTCTTTCATTAGTTTTCTGACCTTTGTTTCATCAGTACCAAGAAGAAAACCCACTGTTCATTCAATGTAGACTTCTTCTTTGAGTACACCATTTAAGAAATTTATCTTGAAATCCTTTTTGTAAAATTTATATCCTCTTCGGAGAGCCATGGCAAGGAACAACCTGATTAAATCCAGTCTAGACATTAGATAAAAGGTTTATTTAACATCAACATCATCAATCTGGGAGTATCCGTTACATACCAGTCGTGACTTGTTTCTAATAACACTTCTATGATCATAAATCATGTTCTTGAAGATCTATTTTGTACCAAAAAAATTGTGACCTTCAGGTCTTTGGACAAGATCCCATGTTTGATTCTTGTCAATATAATCTAACTATTCATTTAGGGATTTCACCCATGATTCATCCTTTGCCACATATTCAAATGAGGATGTCTCTAGAACTAATAGAAATGCAGATTGTGTGTTATTCGTCATCCTACATTTTTGAGTGGGTTCACTCTTGTCCCCAATTATACTAGAAAATTCAATCTTAACTCTACGATTTCTCCTGTGTGGTTTAAATGAATTCTCTCGAACCATAGTTTCTTCTCTAGATTCTTATTCTGAGCAAACAACAAGATGTGACTGCTGAATTTTTTGTACAACTTCTTCTATTTATGTATTTGTATTTTCTTTATGTTCACTTTCTTATTCACTTTTTATCACATCAGCATATGATTTCCTTGAAGCATTTGTGGGTTTCACTTCAATAATCATAACATCACTACTTTCCAAAATCTTTCCTAATATCTTGTTGAAACAGTTTTAGGCTTTTATGTTCATTGAGTAACAAAGGAAAATCCCTTCATCTACATTATCACCATACATCCCTTCATTTCCTTCTTTTTTTCTGATGTATAATTTACATCGAAAAACACAAAATAATTTCAATTAGGGATTCCTTCCATGCCACAATTCATATGGTGTCTTTGTCTCACCCATATAAAATCATGTTTCATTTTGAATATCCACTGAATCTTGAACATCCTTTTTCTAGTAATGTCATTGAATACAAATCTAAATCAACATAGTTCATTCCATGTTGTTCACCTGATGAAACCAATGTTAAAGAACCCCATTTTGTTGTGGAGATCTCACAGAAGCTACCTCATGTTGTATACCATGATTCTATAGGTAATTTTTAAATTCAATGGATGTGTATTCCCCTCAACTGACAGATCGCAGCACTATGATTGTTCATCCAGTATGATTCTCGGTGATTCGCTGATATGTTTTCATGCAGTCAAGCACTTGTCATTTCTAGTGAATGACCATTACGCATGCCATTATACTGTAATAATCAATGAAAAGGACAATGTACCTTTCTCCATGAGTTCTAGAAAAATTTATCGGCCCACATACATCTGTATGAATTAGATCAAGAAGATGAGATGCCATTTTCTTCTTTGGCCGATAGGAGCTGCAAACCAGATTTCCACGAATGAAAGCATCAAAATAATTTTCACACTCGTGCTTTAGGTTTGGAATGTCCATAAAAATCATTAATTTTGATATTTACTTCATGTATTTTTGATTCATGTGTCCCAGTCTCCGATGCCACAACTGTTTTCTTCTTCAACATTCATGTAACAAACATTTTTTTAAAATCAACCTGATACAAGTTGCCTTTTATTCTGCATCCCTTCATAAGTGAATTCCCTATCATTCCCTTGATATTTCAACCTTTCTGATTAACATTAACTATATGACCCGAGTCATAGAGTTGACTCACACTGAGTAGATTATGACGTATTCCATCTACATAAAGGACTTCAGTTTTCTTTATTTCTCCCTTATCTAATTCAGTACATCCAATTCCTTTGATTTTCATAGCTATATAATTACCAAATCATACTATACCATTAATCTTCATTTTGATGTCCATTAACATGTCCACATTGCCTGTCATATAGGATTAGAAACCGCTATCCAGAATCCATGTGCTATTGATTTTTGTAGCTTTGGGGGCAACCTCTACAAGATTGGATTTCTCCTTATTCTTATTTTCCTTACAAGAGATATTTGATTGAGTATAATATATTTATTTCCTTCTAATTATTTCTTCCACATAATCATATTATTCATACACATAATCCTCTTTTAGATGAGAAAACTAGTTTGTGAGATCAACACCATCACGCGGGTGAATATTGAAACGTCTTTAAGAGTTGTATAAATCTCTCCTATCGAATCTCTGCCTGCAATACATAGCCTTATGGCCAATTTTAGAAAAATAAAAACAACATCCATAGAAACAATTACTTCTATAATGAGTATATGAATTAAGTATCCTTTGTTAGCATCCCTGAACATCCCCATTCAAGTAGCTCCTTTCCTTTTCACAGTATCATATGGTATGGCCCAGATAGTCACAGAACTGACACTTAATGAGAGGAAATGTATTCTCACTTGAATTTCTCCTCATGCCTTATTCATTGGGAGAATAGTTGAACTGCCTATCATTTCTAAAATTTTGATGATAATTTTCTGTTCTTATTTTGGTTTGGATTAAGGGTTTCATTTTCATCATTTTAGGTAATGTTTCATCATGTCAAACTTCTATCTTGTCTTTCTTTTGGCTCTCCTTAGTTCCAGAAGTTGATGTCTTAGCTTCACAACCAATTCCACTCATTCCCATGAAAGATGGTCTTTGATCACTCAAGATTTTTCCAACCCCATCTGAACCACAATTGGATCTTTATAGTAATTTAGCATTTGAGAATCTTCCAAAATGAATTTTCTTCTTTCCCTAATTTGTGGTTGATTGACATTCAATTTTACTCCTAAGAGTTACTACTTCCTCTTCAAGATGGTCAGCGGTATTGGACTTTTCCAATATCTTATAGGTGAGTTCATTGATGACCTTTTCTTGCTCTTCAATTCTCAGCTTCAAATCCACTACTTCATCATTGCATTCAAGAATTTCATACTTTACTTTCACCAATTCTTCTAGTCGTTCAATTTCATCCTCATTGATCAACATATCTAGTTGAGTCTTCTACAACTGATTTCCACTAATTGAAACTCTTACATTTAATCTTAAGCTTACTAAAATCATCCTTATGTTGAAACTCGGGATCTGCACTAGTTTTCAATAGATTTTCTCTACCATTATATTCTGATTTTTCAACAGTTTCCATCATGGAAGCATGGTTTCCAGTTTTAAATTCTGGCTATTCTTCATCACAGAATTCATTATCATCATCTTCCTCTTCACAGACAATGCTCTTATTTGGTACATTACTTCTTTATTTGACGTATCCATTTTTAAAAAACCTTCCCTAAGGCTTCTCAATGTTTTCTGAATCACTATTCTCATCATCGAAATTTCAAAAGCACTGAGAGGAAATGTGACGAACTTTTCCTCAACAAAAGCAAGTGATAGGTAACTTCCCTTTGAATTTCCCTTTTCCATTCTAGAACTTCTTTGCAATGAGAGAAATAATTTCGTTTTCCTCATCATCTCCACCACTAATATATTTATATATTTTCAGTTTCTCAATGTATTTGAATGATATTTCCTTGAAAACTCAAGTCGTAGCATCTTTTGGTTTGACTCTAGTTTCATATGCCACCAGGCTGCTCAGTAGATCATCCAGAGAAAGATTGGAACAATCTATTTTCTCAAGAGCTGACACCATTCCATTATACAGGGGTGGAATTCTTCTCAATATTTTCTTCACAATGTCAACATCTTTGATTTCTTATCCTAGTCCCTAAATTTCTCCAACCACTTCAGCAATTCGATTGAAGAAAGAGTCTGCATTCTCATCTGAATGCATATTCAGATCATCAAATCTATTATGCAGCACATGTAGTTTTTCCTCCTTCAATTTGTTATCTCATTCAAATATATTTTCGTGTTTTTCTCACATGGACATTACTGAGGTGAAACTCATAACATTTAGATAGATATGATCATAAAGTGTTGTGGTGAGAGCATTATTTGCTTTAGCATCTACATCAATAATTTTCTTATCAGCATTAGTCATAGCTAGTCCTGTTGGATCAGAAACATTAATACCTTTCACAGTGGAAAACAGATCATCCATTCCAAGGGATCTTAGATGAGATATCATTCTGTTCTTCTAAATCTGAAAATTGATTCCATCAAAGAGGGGGACTCCCCTAACATTGGATGAATTTTCCATGATGTCAAAGGACAGATCTAACAACTATAACATCCATCTTATACCACTTGTAGGTCCCTGGGACACCCTGAGTGGTGAGGGGTTAATCAGAGTGACAAATATTTCTTTTTTAAACAAGGATCTTGTTCGCACATTAGTAGTAAATAGTTAAACCTATTTGATAGATAAGATCAGAAATGAAAAATTCACTTGGAGAAAGATGACACAACACTTTTTAGTTGGTTCGCCACTAAGGGTACGTCCAAGGAGCATACACTGACAAGTTACCGGTCATAACAAATTACTCTATTCTTTACTAGATGTGGATTACAAAGGTTCGGGCATAGTCACTTTGTCCCAGGCTCACGACCTTTTCAAAAATTCAGGGATATCTCACTGTGTCCCTCAGGTCACTCCCATTGACTCCCCCTGGCTCAATACCTTTGGTGAAGTCCCACTCAGTTTGTAGACATGACGGTCTCTTCGTCATTGGTAAAGAATTCATCCTATGTCGTATGTAGATGCTCTGTTGATGTCCAACTCTCACCCGTAGACTAATCTCTTTTTGCACCGAATGTATGAGGCAATCTTCCAGCTTTTGTGAAGCTCCAAAAAGACTGGCGTGCTTCAACAACACCTGGCGCACTCCTCCAAGACCGATGCACAAGTTTCAAGACGGCGCACAAGTCTCAGCACGTAAGTACAAACCGGCACGCAAGTGCACCTCAACCACTTGCACGACACTCAATTATTCAATTTAAATATTGGGAGACTCAACCCCTTTCTCACCCAAACCACATTGGGCGCGCAGCTAACAACTGCTATACAACTTCTACTTGCGCGACCAAACTACCACTTATGTGAATAAAACACTTGCGTGATGGGAGCTCGAAAAATATCAAAGTCTTGAACTCTATAATGAATGAGGAGGGGTGGTCTTCTATTTATAGGAAAACTGGACACCCTGAACGATGGTGTGAAAGTCTCCTATCGGCGCGCATGTTTTGGCGTGCAACTCCAACCGCCCTAGCCGTTGGTCGCGCTACTCACTTGTGCGACCAAACCAACACTTGCATGACCCTATTTACTTTTCCATATTTTGATGTTTTAATCATGAAAAACATATGGCACACAACATTCCAATCCTCCTAGGCACCAGCGTTCAAGTCCTTTCTCAGCGCGCACGTCAGTTACGCGTAACATATCTAGGACGCATGTCCCTTTCCCAAAAACAATGTTTTATTATGGTTGGTCTCTATATGATATAATTCAGAGGCTTCTACATTGGCCTCGAATTCTAGGTGACTTAGTAAGGCTTCGATGAGGGCCTCTTTAAGGTATACTGACATACTTAAGGAATCAAGGATCAATATCTTTTCTGGTACTATGGATGGATGATTTAGAATATAATATTTAATCTCTAATGGTTGGTGCTTCTAATATTAGGGATGATCATTCGTGGGAACTATAGGGGATTGAGCTTTGTAGGTAGATGTTTTATCCTCTCTGATGAGAGATAATGGTGTTTTTATGTTTTTAAATCTTTGACGAGCTGGTCTTCATGGACGAGCTAAGCTATTAGGCATCTATTCTTCCTCTGATGGATACTCCAAGATAATTGGGCTCAAATTTCATCTGACGGTATTACGGAAACACTCTTGTTCCAATTGTGTCTGTAGGAGGGTCCTTATTTGATTTTCCACATTATTAACAGTCTGAGTGAAGGTGTGGTTAGGGATTTGACTCTTTCCATGATCACACATTTATGGAAACCCTTGACCTCTTTGGCCTCTTCCTCTAGATTTCTAGTTGGATGTGGGAATCTGTGTTCTTGTCCATAGACCCCATCAAAGAAGGGTTAAATCAAGTGAATGAAATTAGTCTTGCATAAGATTAGTTCTTGATCAAATAATGACTCGGTCTAACTATCTTCTTCGAACTATGCCATATTGCGGGGTAGTGCCTGTTGTCCTATTTGGCGGGGTGGTTCCCATTGTCCCATTTTGTGGGGAAAGGCCTATTGTCCATTTTTGTATGGGGAATACCTATTCTTTCATGTCATTTCAAATTATGTCCTAAAATTTCAAGACCATTTTCGACATTGGGGCCTTCTCTTCTACATGTTTCTTTTTTTCCCATTCTATCCCTTATAGGACTATGGGGCTGATGATGATGGTTGTGTTGCATCTGGAGCTATTGGGGCATGGTTGGTTTCTTCAACTCTTCCTAAAGGATTCCATGAACTCAGTTAACTACATTACATGTCTTCTAACTATCTAATTTTTTTCCATTTTACTACGTATAATTTTACATTCACCCTCCTCTCTTGGGTCTATGGTGGAGACATACACAACTTTTGTTGGCAGCAGACCAAACATGACATGTTAATAATCCAACATTTTTCAAAGATATCCTTCAAGAAGAATCAATCCAGGATTGTGTGTCCCAATATCCAGTCATAGTGTGAATAATTTCGATTGTCATCAAGACAAACCTCTTCTGTTCTCTTAGGCTCCAGTAGCTTGAGAAAGTTCCATTTCATGGTAGCTACAATGTAACAACATACATAGTCATCTTAGAATGAGTAGAGATTATTTATTCATTCCTCTAAGTGATTTATCTTGGCACATATTCAGTAATATTTCCATGCTGGGGTGGTTGTTTCTATACAGAGGGTCTTGAATAGTTTTCTAAAGCCCTAAAAATTGGAGATATTATCGAGGGTGGCTTAAGAATGAATTAATCCACATCACATTTTCATGTTTTTTTCCATAGGTTTGATGGTTCCACCTAGGAAATTAAATTGGTCTACTATAATGATTCTTCAATACTATGGAAAATGGAGGTGAATTCTCAAAACCCACTGTGGAACTTTACAGGGATGAGCGGTGTGAGAAATTTATCACAGAGACTATTGAATCACATATCGGACATTTGATCCTGGATGATTTGTTGGTTCTATGAATAATTTATGCCTTTTAATCTAGGGATGATGTATGAAACTCCATCATTATCTCACTAGATTAAATTAATGAGACCACAGACTATTTTCATAATCAATATCAAACTGAACATAAAGAGACACTATCATTGGAGGTCCTTTCAGCCCGTGATTGAGTTATCTATCCTTCTATTATACCACATGAAGGATTAACCATGTAGAGGTCTCATGACTATCATATGTTTTATTGCTTCTTATTTCATTGGGTTCCCATAATGAGGTCACAAAAATATTCATAGTGAATAAGATACAGATCTAGGTCCCCCGAACCATTGAACATAGGGAATATGAGGTTCCTCACATTTGGTTGTGTCATAAAGTCTCTCACGCAATTGGGGTAAGGTTTGCACTCTAGTTGTATCAAAGTGAAACTCTTTATTAGGGATTACAGTCGGGATACCAATTTCTTTAAGTAATTCAAGATCCCTTTATTAACATCCTTCCAGGATTGAGATTGGGTGGGTCAGGTAGAGGGAAAAGCTGCGCATGCTGACACTTCTATAATTTTGGGTGGATACCCATCAATGGGTATCATTTTTTTTGTTTTCCGAAATATATTCTGCATGCTTTCTCAATGTAGGGATTTCTTTATTAGCTTCCTTAGAAAAAATTATGTAGGCTGGTGGTCCCTTCACTGGATTGGATGTGCATCTAGACTTAGTTTCATTTATTGGGATGAGTGCCTATGACAGGTTCACCTCTTATAGGAGCACCTGTTGAAATTCCACTTGAGGAAATCATCTGACAAGCTAGATACCTCGACATATCTCGGTATTGATTTTCCTAAGATCTTTCAATCCTTCCTCTTACTTGGATAATTGTCCCTCGATCACAAGGGAAAAATTTTATGGGGGAGGAGAATGTGGTTCACAAACATCCTAGGATTTATTCTTTTCCTTGTTAGGTAATCGCGATGGATGTAGTAATGGGTTTCTTAAGGGTGCTCTAAATTTAGTGAAGATATTTGATTCTGGGTGTGAACACCATCATGCTAGATATGGTATGCCTTCTAGAAGGAACCATATTCTCTTACATCCTATGCATTTTCATTTTTCTCTATGATATCCTTCAGATTGACATCGACAATGTTCATTGATGCATACCATTTTGGGTGATGCATACATAGTGCCAAATGGTCGGAGATCATCTTTTTTCCTTTTCTATATATTCTCCATACATTCTTTGGTATCCTTAAAATTTATTGGGGATGATTTTCCAAAATAGAAAACTGATGTGACCTCGAAATATTACTTCATTTTGGATGGTATGAACAATGATATGGGGTTGAACAGTTGACATATCTTCTTATCGTTCGTTGCATATGGGAGAAGAAATACATCCAATGTGTGGGAATTAAAAGTGAAAATTTCCCCAGCCCTGTGTGCTGGGTTCTCTTCCAATCATCCATGTATACCCTAGGAAGTGGATTCATTGGTATTACAAGGATAATACTAAAAAGGATTTATAAATAAAAAATATATATTTATACAAATTTATTATCATCATGTTTTGTGTGGTTATTTTAAATAAGTTTTTCAACTTATATATATTGAATTTGTGAAAATTAATTACATTTTTTAAATAATTAGATTCAAATTGGTTAAATATGTCCCTTTTATTTTTGACCAATATGAATAGTATCCTTGTAAAAATTCATCACATCTATAAAGACTAAATCAGGTTAATATATGGTAGTTATATCTACTGAAGCCATAATTTTCAATCAATATTCTTAATATAGGAATATAATTCAACTATAAAAAATATAGTACCAATATTGTATATTTTATTAGAAAATTTCTCTTGAAAATGACATACATATTATTTAAATCAAGAAAAATTACAAAATATAACTATATAGTTTTAAGTATCATTTATATGTTCACATAGAAACCAAAAATTGTTATGAACAAACCATAATAAAAAATATTATCATAGTAAAATTATATTAATGATGGAATTTTATTTCTATTTTTTAGGGATTATATAATTACATTAAATTCAAACACAATACTGAAATCATATTTATTCAATTAATATAATAATAAATAATGTGATTTAGAAAATAATAAATAAAATATAATTTACAAAATTTTCATGATAAAATAATTTTAATAGTGTATATTATTAATTATATTTGGGAAAAATAATATATTTAAATTAAAACATTTTTGTTATGGATTTTAACTCGAATTTATCAAATAGTGTCAAAATAGAAAATAAAAATGTGTTATCAAAATATTATTTTATGAAAATATGTTAAATAAAAAATATTCATGAAATAAAAAAAATTATTATATGACATTTTCTGGAATTATATAATTTGTCCATTTTTGGTTTAAAATTTCCCATTATATGTGTAAATTACAACCCTTTATGGTTGAAAAAGATTTTAATGTCGTTCATATTAACATTTATTAAATAAGGGTTAATAAAAATGAAAAGGATTAACATGGAAAAAATGTATCCAAATATAATGGTTTGTAGAACAATAATGCCATCCTAACAAATCAATTAATAACTTTTCATTTATATGAATATGGAATTAGATTTCATTATTTAAAAATTAATATTTTGAAAATTGCAAAAGTTCCAATAAACTAAATTTTAAAAGGGAACCACCTCCCTCCCTTATATAAAAAAAATTGATCCTTATAGAAAAACAAAAATACAAATAATTTTCTTCTAAAATTTTGTATCTCATTATTAGGGTTA
This sequence comes from Viscum album, assembly GCA_963277665.1. Lineage (NCBI taxonomy): Eukaryota > Viridiplantae > Streptophyta > Magnoliopsida > Santalales > Viscaceae > Viscum > Viscum album. The sequence continues at coordinate 1,246,050,211 of OY728138.1, forward strand.
TGTTCTTCCAAAATGTCCAATCTTTGAGACCTTTAGATTAAATCTAAAGGATTTTTTTTCAAACAAAATGGAACCACCTTAAACGGTCACATTGTTTTATTCTATTATTTACCTAATATAAAATAATTGTATATATAATAAATAACATATTATGATTCTGCAATGTTATTATATTATATTATGTCAATGAAAAATCAATTATTCTCCCCCATTACAATAAAAAATAAAGTAAATGTAACACTCATTTCTATGTATAACTTACGTTATCAACATAAAATACAATTCATTTTTAGAATAATCATAATTTATGGATGGGTATTTCAATGGGTAAAATGTTTATATATTATATTTAAAATATAATTAAACATGTAGAATTAAAATAACATACAAACATCTTATCATTCTATACCATTGATGCATGTTAATTTTGATCATGCCAATATGTGGAATACCATGTCTATAAAGAGATGTGATTCATTTTTCATCTGAATTTTTATTGGATGTGAATATTTATGGATTTATTGAATATAGGTGATATATATGATATTATTATTATTTTGGAATAGTGATTAATTATTTTCCTTTTCATATTTCAATTCATCGATACTTTCTATCACTATTCATGTATACGTATAACCTACCGCCTAAATGAATGGTGTAATTAATTTTATTATGTCAAAAATGTATGGATGTATATATATATATATATAAATTTATACATTGGTAAATATTTTATAGATTATGGTACCACTGTCAATATTCGATGACAAAAACTAATAAACAAAAACATACAAGAGTAAAAATGTAGATAAGAGAATGAATTTTTTTAATAATGATATATAATTAAAGGAATTAAAAAAGGATGTAATTAAACAATATAATTCATTTTCCATATATATTATAATTCTTTATAAATATATTTATTATAAATATATATTGATTATTCATGATATTCCAATGCATTTGAGTGAATTCATACCTAAGGTATAGGATGCCATTTTCATTTTTCTTATAAGGGACACATGCCATATTCAACACTCATTTTATTATGTAATATATATATATATGTTACAAGAAACTGTATTATTATTATTATTGTGTTATTATTTTATATAAATATCAATATATTTTTCAAGCATTCATGTCGAATGTGATTCAAATATTACCAAATTGGTATGGGTTTTATGTACGAATCAAATTGTTTAACATGATTATTTTATAGTAAGGTTCCATTGATGAAATATTTTTATGTACCTTTCCAAAAAAAAAATATTTATCTTAAACTATGTCTACATCAGGATAATAAATTTTCTTCATTAATATCCATTAACTTTTATTCTTAGTTAATCGAAAAAAAAATTACGTAAAATCAACATCTTTTATCCAATTAAACAAATGAATTTTTTATTACATATCATTTATTTGTAAAGATGATTTGATGATGGTTTTATCTATTCCATTATGATTATTTAAATTCATTTATATTATTATTTAATGATTATAAAATTTTTTGAATGAAATATTATTTTAATATTTCAAATATTTTACATTATAAATTCTATAAAAATAATATGGAAGAAATTTATATTTTACCTATATAACATGAATGAATATTAATGGGGTCTTATATGATTTCTTTATTGAATATTCATTTATATATTTATATGTTTCATATTAAATAAATATTTATCCTCTATATTATTAATATTATTTAAATAATTTAATATGTAAATCGCTCATGAAAAATATACTTATCATTTAATGGAATTTATATTCATCAATTAAGAAAACTATTAATGCTTCTTATGGTTTATAAGGAATATAATACAAGGATTTCATCAATCTACCATATTTGGATGGAGTATTATTGTGATAAAAAATTTCATGTGAAACCCATTTATTTTCTATAATTTATTATATGATAAAGTGATAATATGATTATGATAGCCATTTACTTTTAATGGGTAATGTTATGACTAAATGATTATGAAATCCATTTCCTTTCATGAGTTATGATATGAGGAATGATTTATGATTTTATATTACATATATGTTTTATCTTAATTATTTGTTTTATGGGACCAATATATTTTTCCACATAATCTAATAAATATTGATATCTCATGAGATAAATAATTTTATAATGGTAATTAAATAAAAATTATTATGGTACATATCCAACTATGATAGTCTTGGAAGTTAACATTTACTTCAATGACGATTTGGGAAACAAAGACATTATAATATGATAGTATAGGAAATAATCCTCTACTAATAAGGAAATGATTAATAATTCTTATGTGTATTCTGAAAACATGTTTCTTGTAAATATTTTATGCAGTAATGGATTATTTCAGTTTCCTCTATTACTATTCATTTCAATTGAACTACATTATTTTAAACCAAGAATTCAAATTTTTATCTGTGATATAAATTATACGATTCTGAAATTCTATATTCATTTTCATATGTCTTTGTCTTCACGTTCTCGTCATTTTATCACTGAAATTTCCATTTTTACCCTTACTAATAATATATTATCAACCATTATTATGTTTCATTTTCCAAACAATATGAAAAATTAAATTGAATTATGTTTGTTTCTAATGGTTTATTATATGCATAATTTTATTTAAATTTTAGAAGTATAAAATTATAATATGAAAAAAATATTTTTTATGATATTATGTAGATATTTATGATCTATTTCATTTTGAACAAATTTTATTATGAGTTAAGAGTAATTATCTAAAAAGTGTAAATGTAAATATTTCTGGGTTTGAATGTGCTCAAATATTTCCTTTTCATAATAAATGTATTAGAAGGAAAATGTGGTCACATTAACCAGTATATAATAAATGAATGTAATGATTAGTTTTTAACACTGAATCTAGGGGTATGATGCTCAAGATACCACACATGTTATGTTAGAAAAAATGAAAAATGTACTAGTTGAAAAAATGATGTTTTGTGATTGATAAATAATGATCTTAACATGATGATCTCGTTAGAAAACAATTAAATAATGGAAAAAGATATATGAAACAAATGAGGATAAATTTCATTTTTGTGTAATAATATTTTGATTATAAAAAATGAAAACCCTAATATTATAAAGGTTTAGGTGCCTTACATTTATGTTGAACAAAAAAATAAATAAGCTAACCATATCAGTATTTTATAAATTACACAAATAAGTGTAATAATTATAGGTAAAATATATCCTTAATAAAGGAAGAATAAAATGAATAATTTTGATGTGATTATACACACAATATGGATTATTCCACTAAAATGGTAAACAATTGGTGTAATAGTGAAGGAAGTCTACACGAGTGTGTTATACCCCAAAAATTGGTTTACAAAGAAACCCTTCTAAAATACATACAAAATAATGAGTATCCTTTTCATAAATAATTCACAATAATATTCATAGATAAAATGGAGTTGGATATTAAGAATGAAATAAAATTGACAATGTGTCGGTCAACAATGATCAAATGTAATACTCATGAGGTTTATTCCATGTGTATACTCTTCCATATGAATTATATTTTTTATAATGAATTCTTTATGTTTTATATGATTATATGGGAGATATTATCCATAACATATGTTTGTGGGGAAAGAGTAGAGGTTCCCAGTCGAAATAATGATACTTGAGATATGTTGAATTAAAAAAATTGAATGTCTCATATGTTATTAGATTCAAAATGTTGTGTTACACATCAAATATATTTTCTACATATGTATCTATATTCTAAACTAATTGGAAAACAAGTTCATTTTATAGAGTGTATTATGTGAAACTAAAGTAACAAAAATTAAATATTTTAATGATACAAGGGTTCAAAGAATTTTTTTAATATTAAAACATTGATATATACCCTTAGATTATCTGGTATTTGACCACTAATAAATAATATTTTAGTGGGGAGTCTGTTACATTCTTGTATTTCATGTTTTTTTGTTTCTGATAATGTAGTATGAACAAGATACCTTAAATATAAAAATACATTATAAATATTTACTAGATTCCACAATATGTTGTCTTCGTATTCTAAAGAAAAAATAAATATTTCTTAAAAAATCAATGATTTCTATTTATATATCAGATAATATTCTCATTTTGTGTATTATGTAACATATATACCATGTGGTACCATGTGGTTATCTTTTTTATGTGGTATCTAGTATATTAACATATTTAATTTTTGAGACATTTGTCATTTAATTCTTACTCAATCACTATTTGGTATTAGTGGTATTGAGATAACAATATAAGATTTCAAATTAAAAATTGTTAAGATATTAGAATCTATGAAATAATTATAGTGACATGGAAAATCACTATGTTTTACTAGATTAAACTCATATTTTTGAAAAAATTTATTTGAATCAATTTGCATCGAGGATTTGTCTTATGTCTATGCCATGTGGTAATATAACACACCTAAATTATATTAGTAGTGCATAGAAAAATGAAAAAAGGAATGGATCCAAGAATTTAATGTTTCATTTATTAATATATTTGTGTGTTTGAAGGTGATATATGGGGCCCAATATTTATTGTTATGTTTTTTAAAAAATAGGTGCATTTCCTTCGTATTTAACATGTGGTATCATAGGGGATGAGAAGAATTTTGTAGTAATAGGGGAATAATAATAGTTCATTTATCAAATGTTAGGGGTGGGAAGAGATCATTATTCCCCCTTTATGATACTCTATTTTATTAATTATTTGAAAACATTAAATGACATAAATGAATGATTTGATGATCATAATGGGGAAAAAGAATATTTATTATAAATTAAATAGTCCTTTTCATTTTAATTTCAAATAAGGTATTAGAAAAGTGATAATAGTTGGAAATAATGAATCATAAATATATATCCATAAAACATTACTACACCTAAAAAACAAGGATTTATTATAGTTTTGAACACATATTCTTAAGTGATAGCTTTTAAGCCAAAACTATTTTCGTTTTTATAGTATTAATAAATCATTATATCATACAATATTATTGCACTATTGAAAATCATTGAAATAAATTGAGGATAATATTGACATGTAAATGAATAATAATACTTATATAAGAAAATTTTATATTTTGGTTTCCATATAGATGTAATAAAAGAATATATTTTATATTTAGAATGGATTTATCATTAAGGTGGTCTGTGGCAATACTGATGAATGAAGATATGTTGTCATTTTAGATTCATAGATAATTTTGTGATGTGAAATTCCTAGAATATATCATTTTCATTGATGAAAATTATTTTTAATGGTTATAAATGATTAAAAACAATAATTGGGTAGAATATTTGTTATATAGGTTTTTGATATCATCACAAGATATATAGTGAGTGTTAATATTACAACTAGGGGAAGATAATTAGCGATCCAATGTGAAATCATGATGTTGATCTAAAATTATACCGAGTGATTAATTTGTGGAATTATTATTAGTTGGATAATGTTTTTGATGTTGTAGTTATTCTAGTAAGACATGTGGTTCATCTTTATTTAATAGATTTTGTATCATAATTTTTTTGAGAATGCAGAAAGAGAAATCCATTATGGAAAATATTTTTCATTAATTCAGAAGATAATGGAGTGTCCTAGAAAAATTGAATAACATTCATTAATATAAAAGGTTGTGGAAATCACGTGATTCTATGATATCAAACAAAAATAGGGAAATGTAATGACTAGTTAGAAAAGTAAAAAACATGTTGGAGTGGAATAATGATTTTGAATAAGTTTTTTGAAAATGATGATTATATGTTTCTTCATCAGAAAAATGACTTGGGGGGATTTTTACGATGTGTAGACATTAAAAATAAATATTCAAAGAGTTGTGAAAGTGATTACTTCAAGTGTCATTGTTCATTTTTGGGAATATCAATATATTCATTAATGTGTTATATATTCATGAAACGATGATACAATATTCAACAAGATGAAATATTTTCAAACAATAATATATTTTAAAGTATCATGACTCACTAAAAATAACTCCTTAATGAATCAAAGCTGTAATTTTAATAGACATGGTAGAGTTTCACGACAATTGAGTTTTGAGAATAAAAATATGTTGGAATGTTAATGGTTTTTTTCATTTTAGCAAAACATATTGTTCTATTAATTATTATATGTTTTGGAATTAAACCCACTATGAAATAAGGAAATTTGTTGAGGAAATGTTTTATGAATATACAATTTAAGGGAATGTTTTATATAATAAATTTACATAAATTTGATGCTTCAATGATGCATAAAGGGACATTATTTTAATAAAAATTCCAAACAAAAGGTTGATGAAGATGATATGTATGCTAGACATGTGTATGGGTGATTCATTAAATAAAAATAAACTAAATTACACATGTTATGATGCATTATGAAAAGTTTATGGAACCACTAAGTGTAGTCAGAGGTCATCAAATATTCACTTTTTTCTTCTAACACATTTGTTTCCCAAATATATTTCTGGGAAAATAGATTATATTAAATATAAACAATCATGAGAATTGATTATCTGGTAGAACATACAAGGAATACCTTAATTAATATCAACATTTATTGAATGTATTATTTTTTTAATGTTGGAAGGTTTGTGAATATTGAAGTTACGTAAACAGATTACATTGATCAACCATTTTAATAGTACATTAAATGAACATCAAATTAGGAAATTTAAATAAACATTATCTCAAGATAAACATTGATATAACCTTGTGATTCTGATATATTAATGGTAACTCACATTTCTATAATTTTTGAAGAAAAATATGAATTTATAATCGTTGAACGTGACATAAAAGTCTATAAATCTGGGATAATCCTTCACCAATTCATTGTGAGAGGGTGAAGAGAAGTCATTGTACCTTGATTGAGGACATAAAAAATCCTAAACCTTATAATTGAAGATTACCTATAGTTAAGTGACCCCAAAAGAAATATTTTTTTCCTTCTAAACTAGTGAATCGTCGTTGATTATTGTACAACCGACACACAATCGATGCAAGATCCTTGTTATATAAGTTTTTTTGAACCATGTAAAGTTACCCAATTAAGTTTGGTGTCTTAAATTGTTTAACAAATAATATTGGTTGTGTAAATATTAAATATAGTTTTATATGTTTAAAATATTACTACATATGTGGTAGTAATATCCAAAAAAATATGTTTTTCTTAAATATATAATTTCTTTTAAATTTATTTGTCTCATGGACTCACCCCCACCTTTTAGGGTGTATCCAGCTCAAACAAAACCCTTGGAAATTAACGGGTGTCATATATTATATATAAAAAAACATATATAAATAATAATTATGATTAATAACCGATTAAATAGAATCATATTTTAGAATAAAACATAATCATTATTTATAGAAGGATAAATTGTCCATGAGGATCTTTTGGGTTGTTTTGGAAAGTGATCTATTTTTAAAATCACAACATTTGTCATATATTTCATTTTAAAAATGTTAAAATATTCATATCTAAAAAAGTATATGTGAAAAATTTATGAAATGAAATTATAATCAAATACAGGAATTTACATAATTAAAATAATGAGAAATAATTTCTATCCAAATAGAAGTATTTGGGTTAGTGAATCCCTTACCCTTAAATGAAAATATTTTTCATTATATTTAATATTATTAAATATTAACCATATGTTTTTTAGAACATATAACCAAAAGTCTATAATATTAATTTTCTAACACTATATAAATTATAATAATAATATTATATTCCATATTTCCAATTTTTAATTGTGAAACAATTGGAAATCATAATTTATATAGGTTATCTGGTATTGATTCAATTTAATTATCATGATTTATTTTGGTATACACTTTTTTATTAAATACATATGAATGTAAATAATTATACGTATAAAATTATATATTATAAATAATTTATTGTTATTATCAATAACGGTATGGTAAGATAAAGAGCTTGAATTTATATCATGGGAAGTTAGCAAATCGTTGATGGAACATTATCAAAAGTGGGAGATTAATAAATGTAAAATAAAAAAATATCATAAATATAATCATTTCTTTCGGTCATCATTAATTATATATTTCTAAAATAGAATAAATTTTATATTATCATCATTGAGATTGAATGTAATAATATAAATATGTAATATTGGATGAAAATTTGTAAAAAGGTAAATGAAATCATACCCACTTCTTTGTATTTATTGTTTCATAAAATAATAAAATACATAAATAACTGGATTTGAGTTACAATAGAATTTATATAATGATTATAAGAGGCTTATGAGGGGGTATATAGATTGAAATTTGGGTCTGTTATGTGTAAGTGATATTTTTTACAAGGAAATCGTTATGGGTGATTTATACTTGTAGATATTGGTATTTTTAAAGAAAAAATATTGAATAAAACATATTATATATGTCGAAATCTATATTAGTAATATTTATGAAATTTTAATTCATATTTTAAAAAATTAAAATTATGTCAGGATTTTATGTAATTGTAATTTTTATTATCAATTTTATTCAAAAAGAAATTTGAATGTTGGAATTTATTCACTAGCATAATAATTTTAACTTTTGTAATTGGAAAATAAATTTTAGTTATAAAAAAATTTGGTTTAGATGAAACGTTAAATATTTTTCAATGACTCATTTATGTCATTATACCAGTTTTTGGTTGTTCCAACATTTATGAAATAAATTATGTAATTATTTGATAATGAATTATGTAATTTTAAATAATGATGTTTCAAAAAAAACTATATTAATTGTATTCAACAAATAAATTATGAATTAATTAATATTATAACACATAATCATTATAATTATTTTATTTGATTTTTATAGGAATGAAATCATTTTAAATGTTTTTTTAAAAAGTAAATTTTAATTAATAACATAAAAATTATTTTTTAATGAAATGTATTGAATTAATGTTTACTAAAAATGTGATTTTATGATCCTATACTTTGTAGAGGTATTTATTTTTATTTAATTTTAGTTTAAATATATTAATTTGTGATGAATAGGCATTTACCAGGTGTATGTGGATTCTCAGGGGTGTTATGGGGGATTGAGACATGAATGGAATAGAAACCAGGCTATTCTCTACATGTTGCACAATTATTGCACGGTTTTAGTGGATCATGTTAGGGGAAAGAAAAACCGTGCAACCTTGGATAAAGGAATCTCACAAGTGTGGTGTATGGACTTTCAAACATGTTAGGCCACCGTAGGTAATCCTGAGACATATCGCCTATTCGGAAGAAGCATGTTGATGACATGTGCATGGCCTGGAAAACCATGCAGCCACACCATACAACCCATTAAAAAGTGTGAAATTACCAATATTCCCACTAGGGATTTTTATTCTCATACCCTATTATCCCCCCCATTCATCCCCTTGGAACCCTAATGATGAAATAACGCTCACAAATCATTTGAAGGGTGGTTATCCTTCGATTCTCGACCGTTTAAAGAATTTTTGTTTTATATTAATGCTTAGGGTGAGTCAAATATTCCTCTTGATTCCTTTTCCTTGTTAAGAATTTTAGAATTTTTAATATTCTTCTTACTTAATAAAACCAATTTTTTTTAATTAAGCACAGATTGGATATTATATGGGATTATAAATCATGATTGAAGGCTTAGGATAAAGGTTTTGTTTAGACCAAGCTTATGATGAATGTGTTTTGTATTGAAGTATTACCTCTTCTTTTCAAGGTATGTTTTTATGTAAGAAAATCAATTCAATTTGTTTGTACACAATTGTTATTTGTTTTTTTGAAAATAATATGACCCATGTTTTCTGAAAATTCAACTCATGTATTTAGAATGATTTTTCTCATGAGGAGATGGAATGAATGATACTTGAGTGAATGGAATGTTATGATACATTAGATGAAATTGTAACTACTCTTTGATAATTTGTATATCATATAAATTGTATGTTGTATTGAAAACATGTTATGAAATCTTGATAGATTAAATGGGGAGTGAATGAGATGTTTGAAATCATAATTGAATGATATTTTTATTTTCTGTAACCAAATGGAAGATAGAAATATGGGGTATGAATTGTTTTTCAAAACAATCATATACAATTTGAAAAGATGGTGCTGATTGAAGAAGTCATACCAACAATAAGTGAAAGATACATTATCAATTTTCATTAAAAAAATTGAATTCTTAGTGAACGTAACAAAATTGTTTCTAATGTAATGCGGTTTTGATGAAACGTGGTGCTTATGGAAGGTGGTGCTAATTGAAAACTGGGGCCGATTGAAATGTGGCATTGATTGAAAAGGGGTGATGATAGAAGAGTAAAAGATGGGGCTCATTTTTTTCAAAATTAACTTATTTGGGTGAAAGAGAATAAATAGACTTGGTACCAATAAATTATCATAAGTATACGATTGTAAATTATGGGATATTGGTGAAAGAGAAGAGATTATACCAATCAAAAAATAATCTTATTTAGAATGTAATTGACTGTATTCCGTTGAAGAAAAGAAAAAAGAGGGTGGCAATCAAAAAATAATAGTATTTATATTGTATTGTATTATATTTTGAAAAATAATATTTTTAGATTGTATCGTATCCAATTAAGATCATTTTTTATAGATTGTATTTGATCGTACGTAGTTATCATATGAAGAAATGATTGTATCTTAAAAACATAACAAACAATATTATCCAGAATGATCATAACTAGAAATGATTGTATCCATGATGACAGAATCTAGAATGATTGTATTCACTATGATCATATCTAGACCATTTTTAATTAGAAAATATCATGCATGGGTTGAGATAAATAGGAAGAGGAAGGATTGAAAGGAATGTTATATTAATTTCCAATTGATGTCTGACAATTCTGAAGATGACCCTCAATGATTCCAAATCCATTATGGTGGTCATGATAAAAGAACTTGTTTTTGAATAAAGTTTGGTTTTTAATGTTGTTCAATAGAAAATAAAAAGGGAATGATATTGCTGAATGATTTTTAAATGGGGAGATGAACCGTTATATACATGATTTTGATTCAAATCGGTTCAGAGAATTGTATTCAGCAATCAAAATGTGGAATCAAACTCATCTGATTGGGCCCATATATTCCTAATAATTGAAATCAATAACAAAAATTTAAATGGGAGTCTGATGAAAAAGTGGTGAATATGGTAGATGTTTCTATTAGAATCAAGAAGAATATAATAATTCAATATGCATTCCAAGATTTTTTGGGAAATTCCATTTTGGGTTAATTTAGGTAAGGTAGAAATTTGTTTGGGATTATGACCTAAAAATTATTTGGGTCACCTATTAAAGGTGAATGTACTTTTTACTTTCTATTGCTTGCACTATTCACTAGATAAGAGAGAGAAGATCTGAGTTTATAATGATATTAAGAGATCAATTCTCATAGTATTGAAATAAGATATTGGGTGGTTTATATTCAATAATATTCTATTAATGTTTACAATTTTATTTAGGAATTGATATGGATCTGGTTCTACCCAATTATATTATATTGAAATAAAATCAAACTCGGAGTATTATTTTGTAAGAATCAGACTCATAGGATTCAGACTTAAAAAATTTCAGACTCATTGTTTCATAACACTGTATAGGTGGTTCATCCCTTTCATCTAGGTAAGGAAATGATGAATTGTATTTCAATTTAAAACATTTGTAGAACTGAAATAAAGAAAAGGTATCTTTAGTTGTTACAATGCAATTATATTTTTTACTCTGCAAATAGGTTGTACACAAACTTGTGGAATTTTCTAATAATGCTACATAAGATTAAGGGTATATCTTACTCAGTGTAATCTGAGGATTTATTTTTAATGTATTGTGTGGTATTGGATCATTTCAAAACCGTACCAAGGACGTAGCTATTCTTATTGAATAATGATCCTTTTAAATCATATTTATCCTATGGTTTTCTGTTTATTTGTTTCTTAGCAATGAGTTTTAATCTTTTACAAGAGGTGATGATTGTTTCAATAGAAAAGAAACATTAAAAAATGAGTATCATTAATTTAACCCTCCCCCTATCAGTGATATAATACTCCATATGGGAAATTTGAATTTGTATCAGAGGAAGGTTTTATTTTCTATTCATTATTTATGGAGAACGTGAACTGTGTAAATAGTAAATATATTCCATTCATTGGTGGAAACAATAATCATATCTAGATAGATATAATGTTTACATATCTTTTGTCTATAAGTTACGAGGTTCATTAAGCAACAATATTTGGGTTTCCTCCAATTTATTATAGTTTTCCACCTACTCCTATTAAAAAAAGTCTCTTGAGAATAATGGAAGGGCCAATATTCTAGGTTATAATTATTTTATGAAAGTGAATTCATGATAGTAAAAGTTGTTTCCACAACTTATGGTATATGAGATAAGTATAAAAATCTATACTAATGAAATGAAATTGTGAAGAATGAAAAGTTAGAAATATAGAGATTTAAGTACGAAAATTTAAATATGGGTGAGTATGAATCTATTAGGGAATTATTTACATGGGTGAACTGCATTGTTATTACAGTCATATGACTTAGTGGAAAGATGAAATATTGTACAGTTGTTGAAAAGATCTTTTAATACATCAATACAAATTCTAATCAAATTTTTTTTCATTGGAAGACAGTGATCCAGAAAAATTATCTACATATGATTTACATCGAACTCTTATCAATTATTAAATTAGAATATAGAATAAGATGAATGGGTAAACCAAGTATGATCGAGAAATTTCATTCAAGGTATGAAGAGTGAAAATTCAACAATGGTCGTTATTGAAGATGAAGCAAGTGATTTTGACTAAAAAAATTATGTATATAATAATCTCAAAGAAATCATATCCTTTTTATAAGTATTTTAAAAGAGGTACATAGAAATAAAATGAGAAATATCCCTTGATATGTTTCGAATGTAGATGTATTGGTTGATTTTCAGCTTATTGTCCTTGAATAATGAAAGAAGAGGACACTGATATTGAAGAATTAAATAAAATAAGATAATGTTAGAAATGGTATAAAAAGGAAAAGAAAATAAAATCTTCAAATAAAAAAGAAACATTTTCTTGTCCTAAGATAAAGAAGAAGAATAGAGTATTACGGAATGCAAAGAAATTCATTGAGTATGGTATTAAAAATACATTTTTTTCAATAGTAAATGATGAATAATTTGGAAATAGTTGTTCTGGAGAAGAAAAAACTCAACTTGAAAATCTGTTGAATGAAGAATTGAAAGAGTGTCTGAGAAATATTATAAGGCTTTCAAAGAAAAATATAAATTATGAAGATGAATGTTCTTCCACAAGATAAATAGAATGGTTTGCTGAAGATAAAGTCAATATAGTGAAAGAAATTGATGAATTAAAGAAATATGATGTAGAAGAAAATAATTGTAATGACAATCTTGAAGTGAATAAGAAAGTAAAAGAAGAAAAGTTGGAAGGAGCTCATCAAAAACTCTATGGAGGTGAATTGAGACACACAAGATTTCCATACTCTATCACTAATCCCGAAGAAGGTTCTAGATAATATAATTGAGATATGGTTAATCAAAAGTTTCCCTAAGAGGGTGATTTGAATAATTAAGTTGATTCTATAATGAATAAAGCTAAAAATGAGATGTTTTATGGAAAACTTTGTTCGAAAATGTTTTGAAACAATCTGAATCTGATATGGGATCAAATAATTCTAAATCTAATAAACCAAAAAAAATATAATAACCCTATCGATAATATAATGGATGGTGGAATAAGTAAGAAAGAGAAAAAACATATTCATGATCCATATCGGTACAGAACCATCATAGGTAAATACACTTTTTCTGGCTATTGCTAGTATTATGGTGGATTCATGGACACATCAAATATTTTAGGTTTAAACAATATCATTTCTTTTTTCCCACATTTTATGGAAGGTTTAGATTTAGGGGGAGTCGATTCCCTCAATGAAAGAAAAGCGAGATGGTTGACATTAAAAAATATGAAATGTATATAGTAAATATTGAAAATAATTTCCATATAGTGGAAACTATTTTGGAAATATGTGAACAACATAGACACCTAAAAATTGATGTCTTATTTTAATACTAGATGAGCAAAGAAATCATAATTCTCAAAATCTGATAGTGAAAAATAAAATAATGAAGAAAAGGAACTTTTTATTGAATCTGCATTAAATGTCATGAAAGGGGAAAAACCATGGATTATTTATATTTAGTAATATAGTCACAAGATAGGATACATGAAATATTTATATAATGTGAACAATTTTAATGAAGGAATAGTGACATTGGGGAATGACGGGTCCGTAAAGATTAAAGGTGTTAGGTAAGCCATTATTGGAAACGAAAAATGAAATCCAAGAAAAAAATTTATATTGATGGGATGCAACACAATAATCAATGTGTTTCACAATAGTGGGATGAGAGAAACAAAGATATATTTAGAAAATATGGTTTAATTAGAATGTGTGAAGTAGATACACAGATTATTATAAGAGGATGATGTACAAAATGAAATTTGATTCATTTTGGTGAAATACATAACTATTGTAATATGAGCATGGTGGAAGAGAATCAGTTATGGCATAAAAATCGTGGAATGATGTGACCTAGAAACATTGAAATGTTATCTAAAAGAGTATGTGTTTGAGACATTTCATATTTTCCAAGAAGGATATATTTTTGTTGCATTATCTTCCCGAAAATAAAGATTACAAATGTTGTGCAGAGAATTTTTTTTTTGTCAAAACAACCACTCGAGATGATACAATCTGATATATATTGGCCAAAATAAAACAGTCAACAAATAGTGAAAATTATTTAATTACTTTCATGGATGATTTTACAGCCATTACATTTTTCATGTATATGAAACACAAATCATATCCATTGAAAATGTATAAATGTTTTAAAATAAAACATGATAATGAATGTGACTATTTTTTAATGAATTTACAAAAATATAATGGTATTTAATAGAAACGTAATGTATTTTAAGATTATCTTGAGAAGTATAGAATTCATAATGAATATTATTCCTCAAAAACCCCCAAAAAGATGGGGATGGTGAATGAAATAATAGAAGCTCGGTGGAGATTGGAATAACCATGTTACTTGAACATTGCCATTCTCATCACATATAGAGACAAGCATTGAGTACTATTGTTTACATTCAGAATTTTTTTTTCTAGAGGCCTCAATCTGGGATGACTCCATATGAATTGTTGAATAAAAATACTACATGTTTGAAATAGTTGGGGTTTTCGAGAGTCCTTATATTATAAAAACAAAGGTAAACACTATGTTATCCTTGAATAGAGAGGTTAAGATGGAATATTTATTGGATATGTTCTTAAAAGAAGAGGATATAGATGTTTCAACTAATAAAATGAAGAATTGTTGATACAATTGATGTAAAAGTGATTGGAATCTCAGAGAAAGATAAATATTTTCATGCAGATAATGATTTTTTTCACTTTGAAGAATATAATTATGATAAAGATACAAATGATTGTAATCCCAATAATGATGAAGAATTAGACTCAACTATTTTTATGTGATGAGGAAGACAATCAAAAATCATATTCATGTTTGAGGAAAAATGTTGAAACAAATAATATAATTGGTTATCAACATCACAGTGTTCAATCAAGAATAACTACGAATTCCATTTCACAAACTTATTTGTATTAAAAAGTGGAAATGATTCATGTGAAAGATCCTTTTGAGAATTCATATTCGGTTCAATACATGAATTAATAATTGGATTATATTGGAAAGAATAATACATTGGAACTTGTACCCAATCCTGAAAATGATAACATCATTGGCGCAAAATGTGTTTTCCAGAACAAGATAAATGAAAAAGGGGATGTTATTATAAAAACGAAATATTGGTTTTCAAAGGGTATTCACATATTGAAGGAATTTATTTTGATTAAACCATTACTCTAGTGGCTAGATTGGATAAATTAGAATCTTTTATGCAATATCAGCATAATGAGGCTACAATTTCATTCAAAGGGATATTAAATCAGCATTTATAAATGATAATCTTGATAAGGAGGTTTATGTTGATCAACATTTTAGTTTTTTTGTTGGAAAAATGATAATTCTATAATCTTATTGATTTAAGCATGTAATGGGATAATATAATCTATAAGGGCATGGTATTCCAAATTGGATACACAATTAAGAATGGTGAACATCATGAATGGAAGAGTGGATAAAATTCGGTATATCAGATAAATTCAAGAGTATTTTATCATTTTGATCATTTATGTGGATGATATTATCTTCCATGGGAATGATGAAAGAATTTGTGAATGATTTTCTATAGAAATACATAAGGTATTTGAAATGTCCATGTTGTTAGAAATGAAATACTTCTTTTGATGAAAAATGTTTCAGAAGAATAAATATATTCCTCTATCCCTTTAAATGTATGATACGAAACTTCATAATTGGTTTGAAACGGAAAACTCAAAACCTATTTCCACACAAATTTATATGGGAACAATGATGAGTTAGGATGGAGGTGGAAAATAAGTGTATGAGAAAGAGTATCAAAAGTTGATTGGAAGTATATTGTATTTTACTACCTCAAGAACTATCATTGTGTATTTTGGTACTTTTTGTTCAAGATTCCAATGTTCTACAATATAAAAACATTTAGTTGAAGGAAACATAAATATTTGGTAAATAAGAGGCAAAATAAACATTGGAAACAAATATGATAACTCAAATTGTATTGAATTGACTTGGTATTCAGATGCAGATTGGGCATCGATTGTTGATGGTATAGGTTATTGATATTGAAGTTAATTCTTTCTAAGAATTAATTTTGTTATTTGGAATTAATAAAATAGTTCATCTCAGTATGTATAAAGAATAGAATGTTGTGGATTCTCAATACAATGCTCTACTTATGTTGATGATAACAATATTCATTTAATTTATTATTGAAGTGGAGATACCCATTCTATAGAGTTGTGATAATAAATGTACAATCAATCTCACCAAGAATTTTTTATAGAATTCCCACTAAAAACATATTGATATCAAATATCATTTCATCAAGAGAATTTGGATAATAATTAATTAAAGCTATAGCATGTTCCAACTTTAGAACTAGTTTCAAATATTTTCACAAAACTATTATCAAAGGAACCATTCTAAAAAATTGAGGTCGAACAAGGGTGTCCATCCACTTTTTATACAAGGTCGAGGTATGTGTATCTTCCCCCACTATCATCTTACATTTGGATTGTTTTTTCATATGCTAAAGTTGTATTTTTTAATAATAATTTTTCATACAAAATATTGTTGTGGATATTCATTGAATTCAACATTTCTTTTTTATTGAACTATTATAACTGTTTGTACGATTGGTTGTAGGAAATTATTTTATTTTCATGTAATCTGGAAATATGAGTTGATGTGATGGGAAAAGAGACTCATTTGTCAAGAATAAATGTTTGGATATCGTGGATTTGCAGTTAATTATTCTTATTTCTTACAATGAGTTATATCACATATTATTAGAATTGTGGATATGCAATCCATGGTTTAAGGATACAATGTTTAATGATTTATGAAACTTGGTTGACAACAAAATATAGAGGGGGAGATTTCTAGGACCAATATGATGATGGATGTTTTTTGTATTCATGTATTGTCTTTTATTTTGATGGTCTGTTTTGAACAAAGAAAATAAATTCACATTGTTTTGTGGAATTTTTTTGAGTTTGTTTTTTGAAAAGAATCAGACCACTTTTTTTTTGACAATTTGACGATGATTTCAGAATATTTTCTCATTGGATGATAAGAAAACAATTCTTCCTGAGTGAATGGAATATTATAATACATTTTGTTCAAATTGTGATGATGGTTTCTTGATTTTTATATCATATAAATTATGATTTTTATCGAGAATGTGTGATGCAAGCATGATAGAAGAATGGAAGACTAAAAGAGATGATTCCTATTGGAAATGAATTTTATTCAAATTTTTTGTATATGGATGGTGGAGGGAAAGAAGTGGTACTAATTGTTTTTCAAAACAATCATATATTGTTTGATGTGGTAGTTCCTGTTGAAAAAGTCATACTCAAAATAATAGAACGATAAAATATCGATTTTTCCACAAAATAATTGGATGTTGTGTGAAAGTAAAAAAAAAATTTGTTCCAAAAAATTTGGTGATGATGAAAGAAGTTTTGAAAAAATGTGGTTCAAATAAATTTAGGTGATGATGGAAGTTAGTACCAATTGAACAATGGTTTTGATTGAAAAGTGTTGCTGATAAAAGTGACTATGATAGTGTCGATTGTTTATCAAAATGATCATATTTGGGTTAATGTGAAGGAATGAACATGGTATTAATCAAAGATCATCATTATTATATTGTAATTGATCAGATCATGGTGAAATATAATAGATGATCCCGATCAAAATGGAATCATATTCTAAATGTAATTGATTGTATTGAGGTAGAAAAAGTGAAATTAGATGGTTCTGATCAAGAAAGAATCCTTTTCAGATTGTATTGCATCATATTTGTGAAGTTTATCATTTTCGGATTATATTTTATCTTACCCAGAAATATCATTGTTTATAGATTGAAATTTATCGAACCAAGTGATAATATGAAAAAATCATCGTACCCCACAATCTTAACCAGGATTTGTATCTAGAATTTTTTTTACCTGAATGATCATAACCAGAATGTTCAAAACCAAAATAATCATAACCATAATGATCATAACCTGTAATTATCGAATTTGAAATTATCATATTTATGATGATCGTATCCATACCATTTGTAATTATAAATGATCATCTAGGAGTTGTGATGAAAATAATTAATGAAGAATGAATGGAAAGATACAATAATTTTCTATTGATGTTTGACGATGCTAATGTTGATCTTCAATGATTTCCAAGTCATGAAGGTTGTCATGATAAAATCACTAGTTTTTGAATGAAGTACTGTTTCTCAAGTGGGTCAATAGAAAATAAAATGTATTGATATTGTTGAATGATTGTTTAAGGTAAAAAATTCTTTATATACTATATTTTTATTCAAATGGATTATGATAATCATATTTAGAAATCAACATGAGGAATTGAACACAGTTGATCAGAAACATGTATTCCTTATAATTGAAATCGGTCTCAACAATTGAAATGGTAGTCTAAGAAGAAGAGGTAAAGATTGGAGAAGTTTTAAAAGAATTGGGAAGAGGTGAATAATTCAAAACGCATTCTAATATTTTATAGAAAACTGATATTTTGGGGAATTTTGGATATCAGGAAGATGTATTGGGATTCCTTCCTAAAACTGTTTTGGGAAACATATAAAAGGAGAAAGTACGTTGTACATTTTGATTCATAAACTTTTCACTACTGAAGAGAGAGAATCATCTGGTTTATAGTGGAAAAAAGAGATCAATTTTATTCGTATTTAAAATTGTTTTCTGGTGGTGTCTATTCATTCATATTCTATTTGGAATGAAAACTGTATTTGTGAATTGATGTGGTTATGATTCTACATTATTTCATTATATTGAATGAAAATTATATTGGTAGTATTTTTCTATAAGAATTGTACTTAGAGGACTTAGTATATGAAAATATCAGACTCAATGTTTCATAATAAAGTCCATGTGGTTGTTAACATTCTCCTAGGTAAAGAATTGATGAATTGTATCTAAGCTGAATATATTGGTTCAATTTAAATGAAGCGCCTGCAACATGAGTTGTTACAAAAAAATTGTATTACTATATTGTTCTAATAGGGTGAAAACACACACGTGGTAATTTTTCATAGTGCTTCATTTGTGTATGGGTAAATCCTACTTGCTATAATCATGTGATTTATTTTCGTTAGATTGTATGGTATTTGATCATTTTGAAATCATTACACAGACGTACATATTATTATTTGAATAGTGAACTATGTAAATCTTTGTATTGTTTTGGATGTGTATTGTTGTGGTTCTAAATAGGTAATTGAAAACATCAACAGGAGGAAAAGGTTGTTCAATTGAAAATAAACATAAATGAATAATAGTATCACTTAATCACCCACCTCTTAGTAGTAAAATGATCTTATTGGGCCCATTCATGTGAGCTCATCATCATATTCTTGTTAGGTGGTATACATGTTATATCCCTTGTTTGTGATGTTGAGTTTTGAATGTTTAGTTGTTTTCTATTTTCTCTTGCTGTGAATTTGATAACATTTATATGGTTTAATTAAATAGTAACATAAATGAAAAAAAATGAACTGTTCATGATTGCTGTGTGATGCATGGAGATCAGATTGACTGATATGAGGCCACCAATGAGGTGTTCTAAAATCCCAAACAAGAAAAATTGAAATGATAAGTATGCTATTGATTTTATATAATGTAGATCCAAGGTTAAATGTGTGTTCATTTTTGATTAGATTAATTTAAGGAAATAATTTTAATTTATCTAATTTTTTGAAATGACATAAGAGTGTGTTCGTCATTCGTGAAATGGGGTAAATCATATTAATGAGAAAATTTCAAATAGATTATGGATTTGTAATAATATTATTCATTTGGATATATTCATATATATTGATGAAAATTTTCAATATTCCAATCTAAACAAATTTTGGAATATTATTAAATAGATAAAGAATTGTGATGGGAAATGCATTAGATGAGATGTGCTAGGTTAATGGTAAATGTGCTATTGGATTAAAGCAGAAAAATGATTTATATGTTTTATGAAATTTGTAGTTTTTATATTACCTACATTGATTAAGTATGTATTGTGATATGTTATATACAGTAATGGGTAAATACACATGTGCACGTGGATCGGTAGTTGTGGGGTGTTGACATGAGGTTCTTGGCCCATTAGTTAGGTTGGAATGAGGGTATAAACCCCACCCCTAGAATTCATGGATTGGGAGAATGTTTGAGTCTCAATACCCCTTATGGTTTAATTGGGTTAGAATACATGTACTAAGGCTCTAAGGTATGTGTATTGTAGCGTTGTAAAATTTTCTTCCTTAGTGAGATAAGGGACTCGACCTATCTTTATATGCATTTTAATTTAATGTAATAGTCCAAATAAAAAATATGAAATGTATTATTTTTTAAAAAATTGATTAAGAAGATTTTTAAAATGATTATAGAATATGTAATGAAATTGAAATAACATCAAAAATATGTAATTTTCACATTGTTAATTAATTACACAAGACTTTTATTTTGTTTACATTTCCAAATATTTACCACATTTATGCACTATATGTTAGGATGGATATTTTGTTGAAACTATTGGTGGTGGGATACTATGTTATACTCAAAAAAATCATGGCCCTCCATTAGGTAAACGAGTATATTTCATGGTTGCATGTCCAGACATTTGTAGTAAGCCTATGCTAGGGAATTGAGTATGTCTTTGGACATGCATGGATGGTGATTCGAACATAGTGTCAGGAACCATTTTAGACATCAAGGGGTTGTCTTTATTTTTTATTTTCATTCAATCAATAACTATTATCATGGCATGTCATATTTACTAGTTTAGTGGTTTCTTGTACTGTATTTTGGAAATGGTTGTCTACGCCATATTTAGGTAATTTCATATCGTTTCCTCAAATTCAATTATTTTTTTAATATTGTATACTATGATAAATAGGTAAAATTCATCCAATGTGACCCTTAGACCCTCTCTATTAATCCCAATCCTCCTGAGAATATGGAAGTTCTCTTTGAGGTCATGTGGTGACCCAAATATGGGGCATCATTTAGTGGCTTCCTGGTTGGGGAAATTACAAAATATTTTTAGAGCTATGAATTTCAGGTGTTATTCCAATTTATGAGATTATAAAAGATAATTGAACATGATGGGACATGGAATGTATGAAAACCCCGCTTTTATTACAAACTTAAACATGATTTATTACATAAAACTTCACTTGATACAACAAAAAAGATCGATACGTTTAGTGTATTTGTGGCTTATGATCATTACATAAAAACACAAAACATGAATTACAACATCATTATTGAAAACATCCTTTACATGACCACTACATTCCCTCGTACATAGCATTGCATGGGATAACCTGAGGACATGCATAATAAAAGGGTGATCTATAAAGCCCAGTAAGGGAGTACACATGGAATAACATGAAGAGTAAAATACATGTTAGACAATAGGCATATCAATAGAGAAAAAAAGAAACATGAACATACAAGAAAGATAAAGCATGATAATCATAACATGGAAATGTGGCAACAACACTTAACCTGGAATTAGCATGAGCCAAGGCTCATTGCACATGGAGCATTAGTAAATACTCATTGCACATAAAGCACGAGTAAACCCCTGTTGAACTTTATTTAGCATGATTCAACAATCATTTCACATGAAGTATCATGATACTATACTTTACCCAATGCATTGGAGCTCTATAAGGGTGCACCCTTCTTAAACATTTCATTTCATGCATATGTGTGCCACATGGATCATAAAACATGTATTCATAAAACATAATAATTTATTCCACGATAACAGAATGTGGAATTCATACATGAAACATTGTAATTAATATTTAAAGGTGCATAATGGTGAATACCCTTGATGGAGAAATGAGCATGGTATCCACTACACAATGGCATTGGCTTTGAAAATCAGTGTGATTTCGGCAGTGTAACGATGTGACATAGGAATTCATAAATTTTTTTGATGAGAGAGAAAGGTTTTCCTCATAATATATAAATATAATGGACACTAAGGATATCATATAGATACAAGTACCAACAATTTTAATGGAATTTAGGTTCATGATACAAAATTATTGCTAGAATGTAGAAGAAGAGAGAGAAGTTCCTTTCAGAATTTCGTCATAGTAACGGGTGTACATGGGAGGCATTTAATAAGAGTGAAAGGGTTCTCCCATCATTCAAACAATAAGAGGGTAGTATGAGGGAGGTGTGAAACCATACCCTAATATTCATAATTGAAATTAAAAGGGAAATACAACTTAATGAAAATTGACAAAAATGAGAAATGAAGAAAAAAACCCTTACTTGGAAGTGTGCTTCCAAAGGCTATAGAGGGGCTTGTGAGAGGCTTCTTGTGAGCTTGGGGCACCTTCGGAGGATTCTAGAGAGAGTAGGTCATAGGTTGGACGAACTTCAAGGGATTTTAGTGAAGAGGAAGTGGGAGCTTGGGTGGGTTTATATAGGAAAGGTGAGGGAATTCTTTATTATTTAGGTTTGGGTCCCCTTACATTATATTAATCCAAACCACAAACCATCCCACGGTTTTTGCCCATTATTTTTGGAAAAGGGAAGAGGAAAGCAATATTTTATAAGGAAAAATTCCTAACTTCTTAAAATATTAGGGTTTCTTATATGGAGGTGAGTCACACTCTCATGGAAATTAATTTAAAAAGGCAAGGTGTTGAATAAGTATTGAGGGGTCCATTAATGCTTTGAAAAGTAAGTCAAACATACCCGAAATCACATTATTTAATGTTAAAACATATATTTCCCGAACATAAATATATAGTATTTTATTACTTCACTATTGGGTCATTATGATGTCATTAAACACATTATATATTTAAACGGTATTTATTTTTTACCCAAAAATTTGACTATCTCAGAAAATTATGAAAAATTCACCATTGGATAATTTCAACATCCAAATTCAGAAATAACATTTATTTTATCTAAATAATTTTTTATATATCTTAATTTTCACGTTTAAAATAAAAACCGACATTTATCGAAAATTCACGGGTTTTGACAGAAATGGCTTTCAATCCTTAATAAAAATTATAATTTCATTCATAAAATTATAAGATCATTTATATTTAAATAAAAATAATTTAATAATAGAAATAATATTTTATTAAATTATTATTTAATTTAAAAATCCATTAATTTAATAAAATAGATTTCTTATTTAAATATTAATTGAAAACAATATTAGTACTTTAAAAACTATTTACAATGTATCAAAAATGACTATAAATTATATTCATTATTATATACAAAAATAAGGTGCATGAACATAGTACTACTTATTCATTACAAAACCCCTTAAAATAGCTGCATAAGACCTAAGGGTAAGGTGTGCGATGCCGACAGACTCTTGGGGTGGCTCAGATAACATCGCTCGAGTGGTAATTTCAATCAACTTCCACTTTTCCGGTAGTTGGTCATGATTGAGCTTCCCATGATGAAGCTCAGCTTTGGCTTGGTCAAGAGTGAAGCCCAAAGACGCCACCTCTTTTCCGAGCTCCGACAAATGGGCTTCGTATAGGGATATTCTACTGGGTGAGGTCATCTCTTCTTTCGTCTGAGTAAATTGGATTTGTTAAAGTTCTATATTTATGCTAATCATGTGATCACTGTTCACTGGCTATATTATCAACGATCAAAATTCTTATCATAAAACCAAAGAAGTTGACATTTTATATAAACATAAAGATACATTTAATTAGATCAAGAGGGATTTCAATTAATGAATCTTTGGGTCGTTACAATATTCCGCCCTTAAGAAATTTATCCCTCAAAATTTTCCTTTTCCCACACTAAAACAGATGTGGGTAACTCAGCTTCATATATTCCTCTGATTCCCATGTTGCTTCTTCAAACTTTTGTTTTCTCCACAACACCTTGACAAGAGACATTGCCTTATTTCATAGAACTTTTTCTCTACGATCTAAGATCTTCATTGGTTTCTCCTCATAAGAAAGATCATATTCCAATTGTACCACCTCAAAAGAGAGTACATGTTAAGGGTCTGGTATGTACTTCCTTAAGAGGGATACATGAAAGACATCATGCACTTTGGCCATGGTTGGTGGAAGTGCTAGTCGATAGGCCACAACCTCGACACGATCAAGAATCTCTAAGGGTCCGATGTACCTTGGACTTAACATCCCTTTATTTCCAAACCTCATGACCTTCTTCCACGGAGATATGCATAGAAAAAACATGTCTCCAACATTAAAATCAAGGCCTCGTCGAAGATTATCTGCATAACTCTTCTGTCGACTATGTGATTCCTTGATATACTGTTGAATGGTTTTCACATTCTCCACCATTTCCTGGACCATTTCTGGTCCAAGAAGCTTACATTCACCGACCTTATCCCAACATGCTGGTGTTCTACACCTTTTCCCATATAGGGATTCATATGGTTCCATTTGGATGCTTGAGTGGAAACTATTGTTATAAGGGAACTCAACCAGAGGAAGATGTTGATCCCATCATCCTTTAAAGTTCATTGTGCATGATCTCAACATATCCTCAAGTGTTTGGATAGTCTGCTCTTATTGGCCATCAGTTTGAGGACGATAGGCTGTACTGAAGTTCAGTTCAGTATTCAGAGCATGTTGAAGACTCTTCCAAAACATAGAGGTGAATCTTGGATCTCGTTCAGACACAATAGATAGTGGTATTCCATGAAAACTTACCACTTCCCTGATATATATTCGTCCCAGTTAATCCAATGGGAAATTCTCTTGAATAGCAATGAATTGTGCAGTCTTTGTAAAAAGATCCACAATAACCCAGATTGCATTGTTGTCTTTGGATGTCCTTAGAAGTCCAGGGACAAATGCCATGGTGATGTTCTCCCATTTCCATTCTGGTATGGGCAATGGTTGCATCATCCCCATAGACATATGCCTCTCTGCATTAACTTGCTGACACACCATGAACTTTGATGTATATTCAGTGATCTCCATCTTCATATTATCCCACCAAATGTTTTCTTGGAGATCTCGATACATATTTGTCCTCCACTGGTGAATAGAGAAATTTGAACTATGTGCATCATCCAAAAGGTCCTTCTTCATCTTCAAACTTGATGGAACACATATTCTTTTCCCAAACCACACAATTCCTTCTTAATTAACATTAATCTATGAGGATTTCCCTTTTTTGATAGCCTCCACTTTTTCATGAATTCCCACATAATCCTTTTGAGCATCCATTAACCTTTCCAAAAGAGATGGTTGAGCAATCATTTGCGAATGTACTGATGATGTTCCCTTCTTTATGATTTCCGCGTCCATCTTCATCAAGTCTAAGAAGATTGGATCCTTCCCAATTCTCATCATTGATAGAATCACTGGATCCTTTCTACATAGGGCATCTTCCACCTTGTTCACTTTCCCAGGGTGGTAATGTATTGAACAATCATAATCCTTGATGTGCTCTATCCATCTTCTCTGGCACATATTATTCTCTTTTTGTGTTAATATATATTTAAGACTCTTGTGGTCAGTATATATCTCCCATTTCTCTCCATAGAGATAATGCCGCCAGATTTTCAAGGCAAAGATCACTGCCGCCAACTCCAGACAATGCCTTGGATAGTTTTGCTCATTGATTTTCAACTGCCTTGAGGCATATGATATAACTTTATTATTCTGCATCAGCACACAGCCTAATCCCTTCTTTGAAGCATTACTAAAAACAAAAAAATGTTCCCCACTTGTGGGTAAAGTGAGCATGGGCACAGTGATAAGCCACCTTTTCAACTCCTTGATGCTTTCTTCGCATTCATCACTCCAAGAAAACATTACTCCCTTCTGAGTTAGCTTGGTAAGAGGGTTGGACAATCGTGAGAAATTCCACAGAAATCGTAGATAATATCCAGCTAACCCCAAGAAGCTACGGATATCTGTTACCGATGTTGGCCTCGACCAACCATCAATTGAATCTGTTTTAGAGGGGTACACATATATCCCATTACTTGTGATGATATGGCCCAAGAATTAGACCTCCTTCAACCAGAACTCACACTTTATGTACTTTGCAAAGAGCTTCTCCTTGCGCAAATTCTCCAGTAAAGTTCTTAAGTGCTCCTCATGACCCTCCATGGTTTTGGAGTATATTAGAATGTCATCTATAAAGACTACCACAAATTTGTCAAGGTAATCTCTAAAGAATCTATTTATCATGTCCTTGAGGATTTTTGGTGCATTAGTGAGTCCTAAAGGCATTACTATGAATTCATAGTGCCCTTATCTTGTAGGAAAAGTAGTCTTGGGGATATCTTCCTTCTTTACCCTTACTTGATAATATCCAGACTGCAAGTCCACCTTTGAGAAGTATTGTGCTCCATGGAACTGATCAAACAATTCATCGAGGCCGTGTGAAGCATGGCCTTTCCATGTGCCTTCTTCACCTTCAACGTTGTTTCTTCTCCATGTCCAAAAACAACAAAAACAAGAAGGATGAAGGGGTCGGGAAATGTTGGCTTTTACCACACCCTCCACATTTAGGGTGGTAACACATGGATTATCAATGAGTAAGAAATATGAACAACAATTGTTTTACAAACACAGAAAAATTCTAGTCTAATTTGAAGAAGAGAAAAAGAAAAGGAATATTTACACAAAATAATCCCCCTACCTTTGATTGCCGGTCATCGACATTGAAGATGCTGGAAGAAGACGAAAGATTTCGACGTTCGTCGCATCCACCATGCACTCCCAATCCCAA
Organism: Viscum album; assembly: GCA_963277665.1. Lineage (NCBI taxonomy): Eukaryota > Viridiplantae > Streptophyta > Magnoliopsida > Santalales > Viscaceae > Viscum > Viscum album. The sequence continues at coordinate 1,246,077,794 of OY728138.1, forward strand.
GCTGTGTTTCCTCGTTGATGACAATGTGGAGGGTAGTTCAGTTGAATACGCCCCCAGTCGGTTGGATCCGAGGGAGGAAGTCTTGGAAGTTTTACGTTCATCATTCTTCATTCATCGTTCTTCATTGGGAAATTTTCGTCCAAGCTCTTCTCTTCCCAAGCTCCATTAAATATGAAATACCAACAATATGTAATAGATTGCCTATTATTTTAGTTGATAGAACAAAATTAAAATTGGTGAATTAAATTTAATTTTCCCCACCTAATTAATGAATGAGTGTTTTTACAAATTAATTAGAGGAGTTGGACAAAGTTAATATAAGGGGAGGTCAAAAGACACTCCCTCATTAATGAGGGAGAGTTTAGCAGTTTTTCTCTCCTCTATAAATAGGGGGTTTAGCCCCATGTGGTCCCCACATCGTAACCTCTCGCCAGAGGTTAGTTTCGGGTGGGCCCAACTACCATAACATCTCATGGGAGGTTAAGGTGTAGTGTTACCACCTCCAATATACACGAGGAGGTCTTAACCACCAAACACCCACATGACGGCTCAAATAAAAACAAATTCAAGCTAAATTTAATTTATTATTTTCCACAAAAACCCAGAAACTATCTTTTAACGTCGACCCACTGTCATTGAAGTGAATGTCTTCTTAAGAGAATACTAGTGCTATAAGTTCAATGGTGCCCTTGGATTTGAATTCCAAGAATTGATAAAAATGTTATAAAAACTCGCTCTTATGTTTATAGAATGTTCCCAAAAAAACATTAAAAATGATTTTGGGAACATCACGCCTCAGAATCACACACCATCATTTTTCACAGACTCGTAAAATTCCCATGTATTTAAGAAAAAAATTTCCATGGAAATTATAGTTCAATACATTATCCCCACCTCAGGTCTTTAAATCCCCATAATCTACAACTCGAACAAATGGATCAACTGGGGGTACTAAGAACACATCTTAGCCTCCCACTACCATGTGATCTCTTGGAGGTTCTAGTGCTACTAGCAAACGCACACCAGAGCCATCAACTGTCCACGAATGACATGCCCCTGTTTATCCACAATCTACACTGGAACTGCCATAAAAGTTACTCCATCGTCGACATCAATCTCTCCATGGCCGATGATTTGAGAAGGGTCATTCATGTATCTTCTTAGCTGGGATTCATGAAAGATGCCGTGCACCCAGTCCAACTGAGGTGGAAGAGATAACAGGTATTCCACCTCTCCAAAACATTTAAGGGCCAAAAAAGGTCTGATTAAACGTGGAGATAGCTTTCCACCTTGGCCAAATCTCTGTAGACCTCATTGAAGTGAGACCATAGGAAGACGTTGTCACTATCCTAGATCTACAGAGGTCTCCGTCTCCTGTCATCATAGGACTTTTGGCTGCTCTGTACAGTCTTCATCCACTCTTGAATGATCTTCACCTTCTCCACGGTAGCTCATACCATCTCTGTTCCCACTAGTGTTGACTCCCCTGGGTCAGTCCAACTCAAGGGTGATCAACTAGGTTTCCCGTATAACACCTCTAAAGGGGCCATCTTGATGGTGGAGTTATAGCTATTGTTGTACGAAACCTCCACCAAAGGTATGTGATCCTCCCAGATGTGACTCAAGTCGAAGACACAAGAAAATATCATGTCCTTGAGGGTCTGTGTGGTCTGCTCAGTCTGACCATCCATCTGAGGATGGAAGGCGGTGCTCAGATGAAGCTGCATCTCGAAAGCCTCTTAAAACTCCCTCCATATCCAGGAAGTAAATCGTGTGTCATGATCAGTGATAATAGTTGAAGGTACTCCATGTAGCCACACAATATCTTACACATAGAGGCATCCCATGATCTCTACTGAACCCTGATCTCTGATCTGTAGGAATTGGTCCAAATTGGTGAGTCGGTCAACGATCGCCCAAATCAAGTCGTGACCCCTGGATGTTCATGGATGTCCTGTCATAAAGTCTTTGGATATCCCTTCCCACATCCACTAGGGGACCTCTAAAGGCTGAACCTAGCATGGTGGTACCTGGTGCTCTAACTTCACTTGCTGACAAGTGAGCCATCAAGAGACAAAATCTGCTACAACCGTATTCATACCTGGCCACCAGTGTTGTCATCGGATATCCTGTTACATCTTCGCCACTTATGAATATACCGCTAAAGGGGATGTGTGTAACTTCCTCAACACTTCCTCATGAAGAGACACCAGCACAATAGTACGTCCCCTGAAGAGGATGACATGCTCCTAACCTTCAAAAAATATATCAGGTGTCTTCCTTGTGTATATCTGAGCACATCGTGTCTCGCAGTCATCGTCTTCAAGTTGTGCCTCCTTGACTCGCTGAAGAAGTGGTGGAGTGACTGTAAGACACTGAAGAAAGGCTTCTCCATCTCTATTCACATAGTATATATATAAGGTAGCCAATTCCCCTGTCTCCTCACCTAGCATATGTATACCAGATCTCTTACTGAGTGCATTCGCTACAACGTTCCCGTTTCTAGGAGTATAGTCTATCTCAAAGTCGTAGTTTTGGAGGAACTAATGCAATCGTCGCTATCTCAGGATTTGGTCCTTCTGAGAGATGATATACCTGAGACTCTTGTGATCAGAGTACACGGTAAAATGGTCACCCATCAGATAGTGTTGCCATATCTTCAAGGCGAAGACCAGTACTGCTAACGCCATGTCATGGGTAGAATAGTTCTGATCATGCTATCTGAGCTACCGAGTACCATACAAGATCACTGATCGCTTCTTCATCAAGAAAAATCAGAGTCCAGTCCCTTATGCATCACAATAGTCTATGTACTCTATTTCTTCCTCTGTAATCCTCAAGATGGTAACACTAGTCAACCTCTATCTCAGCTTCTGAAAGCTATACTAGACTCTGTACAACCATACGAAGGGTTTCCACTTCTTTTTCATTGGTGATAGTGGTGCTGCAACTCTATAATAGTATATAATGAACCTTCGGTAAAAACCATCCAAACGCAAAAAATGTCGTTCCTCTGTCACACTCTTGGGTGACACCCAAAAAAGTACTGCCTCAATCTTCGCTGGATCCACTACAACTCCATCCTTGGAGATCACTTGTCACAGAAAGTAAACCTCTTGGATCAAAAAATGGAACTTCGAGAGCTTACCATAATGATGGTGCTCGCAGAGTGTGTCCAGTACTACCCGCAAATGGTAGGATGCTCCTCTTCAGTAGTCAAGTAGATCAGAATGTCGTCGACAAAGAAAACGACAACGCGATCTAGTTATGGCTAGAAAATCTAGTTCATGAGTACCCTGAATACATCTGGAGCATTGGTTACCCCGAATTTCATAACCAAGAACTCGTAGTAGTTTTACCAATTTCTGATGGTCATCTTCTGCACATCCTCATCTCTAAATCTGAGCTGGTGATAGCCTGATCTGAGGTCTATCTTCGAGAACCACAATTCTCCCTTCAACTGATCAAATAGGTCATCAATCCTCTAGAGTGGGTACTTATTCTTCAAAGTCACCAGATTTAGGAGATAGTATTCGACAAAAATCCTAAATCTCCCATCTGAATTCTTGGCGAACAGAATCTGGGCCACCCATGGAGAAACACAGGGCCAGATGAATCCTTTCCCCTACAAGTTCTCTAGCTGTACTCGCAGCTCATAAATATCAGTAGGAGCTATCCGATATGCAGGAGTAGATATCTTTGTCTTCCCGGGGTACAGGTCAATGCAAAATTCCACCCTTCTGTGAGGAGGTAGACCTTGAGCATTATCCAGAAAAACATCCGCGAACTGGTCCACCACTGCAAGATAACTCAGACTCTCCACATCAGTTGCTCTAAGGGTATGGCAGGATAACTGATGGGTGATGGGAAACACCCTCCTTCGAGTAAGTTTGTAATGTGCATCAAAGGAACCCTTCTCGCCAGTGAAGGTAAAACTACTCCCATCCATGCTGACACACCACACTTTACACCTAATACAGTCGATTTGAGCATGGACTGTAGATAACCAGTCCATACCAAATATGACGTTGTAGGGCCTCGACACCACTATGAGGATATCCCTGTTGAATCTCTCACCTCTTAGAGTAAGCTCACACTATCGGCACCAGTGCGTAATCATTGAGTTAGCTCCCGTATGATTCTCAAGACGTAAAGATGGAGCCAATGGGTAAATCGGAATCTCCAAGCTCTGAATGAGGGAAGTGTCAATGAAAGATTGACTAGCATGTGTGTCTTTATGTACTGTAGCAAAGATGGCATAGACACTGGTCATACCTCAAATCATCTCGAGAGTGCCATGCTTGTATGCTTAATCAGGCTGAAGTAGAGCATTCACCTGTCAACCGGCTCCCTACAATCAGTGTGGACCTCCTAGTGGTGGTGGGGGTAAAATCTCGAAACATCGCACACCGCCAGCTCCTCAACCAGATCCTCTTCCACGTCCGCAAACTCCTTGCAGACTACCTAGATCGATTCCTTGTCTCTCCTTGGGTGCTCCATCGACCACCTTCTAATTTTCTGAACAGCTTGATAGATATTCATGAGCCATGTGATCATGGCCACCTCCTGAGTAACACTGCCTGCTCCTGGCATGTGTGTATCTGCCCTGGGTGGCCCGTACAACTGATCCTGAGTCACACGGTAGTCCACCTATGGGTCTGGCCATCTTGGACCTCTGCGACATCTGTCTACTATCAGCTATTAAAAGACTCTGCTGCCTATCGACTAGGGGTGGGTCTTGCTGCTGGAGAATGCTCAGTAAGGAGACTCTCCACTATGAGGGTTCGTTCCAAAACCCCTGCCTATACCAGGATACTGAGGGAGATCATCGATGCCCTGATCTCTCGCATGATCTCTTTCTCGATGGTCCGATCCCATAAGAATGGGTCACGCACCATATATGTAGAGTAGCCTGAGAGTTCGGTGAATCTCGCTGAGTACTCTTCCACTATCATGCTGCTCTACTACAAATGAAGTAGCTCCTAAATGCGCACTACGCGAAGTGTCACTGGAGAAAATGATTCCCAAAACAGTCTCTCGATGTCTGCCCAATGAAGCGTCATCTCATCTTGAACCTGGAGCATCAATCTCCACCATCTTCCAACTGATCCCTGTAGAAGGCTAGCCGCAAGAATCAATATGAGGTCGGATCATGTCCCTATCAGCCTGAAGACTCTCACCACAGCCTCCATCCAATCCTCAGTTGTATGTGGGTCCCTCTCTCCCCAGAACCTGGGTGGCCTCTCGCACTAGTGCTCATGCAATGCGCTCAAGCGTCGTGCAACGCCTGCTTCCAGGGATGGTGGCATCGGTTATAAGGCCCCGGCCTTAATCCTTACATAATATTGAATTAAATTAATAATCCACGTTGATGATATTTTCATGGTATAGAGTTTTAGAGAATTATATAATAACTACTACATCTCAAAATATTACAAAGTAGACACTTCTACTAAGTTTCCATAAAAATATAAACTCTTAAAAAGAAACATGTCTAGTTCCACGTTTTATATAGCATGACTTTCCCATGATCCCATCCGTGACCCTACTCCACATTACGTCCTGTGAAAAACATTTCAAAAAAACTTTCGCTGAGCATAAATAGCTCGGTAAGGGATACACAAAGAATGAAAACCGTTAGTTTTTCAAAATAACAGGTAAACCATGTATACTTTATCAAAGTAATACTTTTCACATTTATAAAGTAGTAAAAACTGTTCACTAAATATAATATCATTACTTACCCTTTTGTAACCAAAATATTATGATAAAACCCATATAAAGCACACATAACATATAAAGGTATCTTGGGACATAAACATACTTAAATGGAATAATCATACGATCGACTTCCACACATATCAATTAATGGAATAGCCATACGGCCGACATCCATACCCAATGAATTGGAGGTTATAACGCAAACACTCATCCTGGTATTCACGGCACCACCCGTCATATGGTTTATCACGTAACCACCCGTCAAATGTCCACGTACCATTATAAAATCATAAGACATAAAACAAATATAATGGAAAGAAAACATTTCCACACATTGATCACAATATACCACATAAATATATTGACATAAAAATCCATTAAAAACCATTTTCAATATATAAATACATAAAACAGTATTTGTTATTTATTTAATTTAAAAAAACATTAAGTCTTGTTGAGGAATCCAAAGACCAAATAATACTCGCGGCGGCGGAAAAGGTCGTTATCACCGCGTACTATAAAAGAAACATTCCTTTTTTTCATTTACTAAAACGCTTCGTAGAAAAATATTCCGTATGTATAAAAGTAAAATTCAAAGGGGTTTATACACTATATAAAAGAATGTTTTGTATAAAATTAAATATGCCTCAATGAAAGGAGATTGAGACGATGTCCCTTACCTCGGGTCCGACTTGACTCGATCGTTCTTTTAAAATCCTAAATAATAAACTTGAATTAATTTCTATTTGATTAAAAACCTTTTTCAAGTTCCTTATTCCTTTTAAATCACTTATTGCCATGATATAAAAATTATTTAATCATTTATATTAATAATGTTTGTTTTTTCGATATTTGGTTCTTAAGTCGAAAGCGGACTTCTTACAGTTACATGTTGTTCGTGTGGTCAAATATTCGTTATATCCAGAATGATATTCATCATTTGGATATCATATATATCATATATATCCAGAATATACATGTATTTATAATATTACATAATCATTTAGAGGTATGAAAAGAAATGCACCATTCATGGAGACGGTAATCCATACGTACGCATGAACGCTACTTTCATTTATATGTCATATTAATGAAATTATAACTAAATGAGAGATATGTATATTTAAAATCCAGAAATATATTAATCATTTATATGTTACATAAATAATATATAATAACTTTAAATCCATCATTTATACATCCCACATATGGCATTAACGAATCAAATCACTTTGAGGGGGCTGTAGTCTGCACTTCCTAAAATGAAGATACCGCGTATACCCATAATGGACGCCATAAATGTATAAAACAAATGAAAAATAAAGAAGCATAAGGAAAACATAAAAATAATATATATCATATATAAATATTGTGACATGTTAATGGCCACCTTTGAAGGTGTTGGAAGAATATTGAACAATCATCATTTCATGAGGCAGAAATTCGCCATCCACAGAAACAGATTGTTCTTTAACCATTAGATGTAGGTGTGTATAAGTGTAGCTAGAAATATTCTTATAACAAAATCCTAGTATATTGAAGATACTGGATTTGGTACAAAAGAAATTAATAAAAAGAATTTAGGGGGTTAAAGGATCCAAATAAAACAAAAGAACACAAGAGAAAACACTACCTTTAAAACGGGTAACTCTTTTTGATTTGAGCTCAAAGGCTTCCTTGGGAAGACTTCTGCCCCATGTGAGGCTTCAAGGAGTAATATAGGGATGTGGAGAGTCAAAATGGGCTGGTCATGGTGGATCCAAAGGCTTTGGAAGTGTGGGTAAAGAGGTAGAGGTGGGGGCCTTTTATAAGAGGAGAGGAGGGGCACTCTTGGAATGTAAAGAAATGATTCTTTAGTTTAAAATGATTTTCGGATTTACAAGGTCCCACATTGATATAAATCTAGGATATGGTGATAAGGGTTCTAAATATACCCATATAATAAGTTTTTGACAAGTTTAGTTCTTAGATTTTACATTATATTCTCATTTTATTTAAATCGTTAAATAATGAGGTAATCGTGGCATCATCATGGTGTCATAAATAATTTAATTTTTTTATTGTCTAAAAATTATAAGAAAAATATCATGATGTAGGAAAACCTTTTAGATTTCTAATTAATATTTATAGTAAAAAATAGGACTTGTATAACCCCATGTAAAAATTGTTTTAGTACAATAACACATGTTTGGGACATTTTAATTTTAACTTTAAATAAAAAGGTATTAATGTCATTTTCCTACCAAAGTGGCTCCATAGGGTCCCCATGTTGACCCATGGATTTTCGTGTTTGGGAATGAAACATAAAATGAGGGTATGAAAGGTGTCTAGGTCATTTCATAATATTAAAATATTATTTCTACCTTAAACCACACCAATTACCTCTAATCGCGATTAAAAACTTAAAAGATACTATTCACAAAAAAATTATTTTAATCCCATAGAACCACATTTTACTTCTTAATTACAACCATGTATTTCATATTTTTGAAATTCAAAACACAAAAGTGGTAAAATTTTATTTAACCGGAAAATCAGTTTTTTAAGTACCACTTGTGGTTTCACTATTCATCAAAAAATGAAGTTTTCTAAAAAATACCAAAACTTTACCCTAAGCTATATTTGATATTCTGAATTAAAAAATGAAGTCTATTTTAAAAAAATACAAAACATATAATTTGAATTAATTAATTTAATAAATAATTCCTGCTGTCAGAGCAAATAGCGTGTTTTTATGAAATAATAAGTATCAAAAGATTGACACTAGTTTTAGTCCGATTTCAAAGTGAAATTAATTCCAATGACCACTATTGGATTTAATGGTCAAAATATATTCTAATTTCACTTTAAAACCAATTAAAAAGATAATCTAATCATATAAATAAATTAGATTAAAAAGAGGTTTTGAATTAAAATACAACATTTTTCACTATTCATTAAAAAAATGAACTTTATCGGAAAAATTCCAAAACACTACACAAAGTAAATTATGATGACCCGATTCTAAAGGATAGTTTTATTTGGTCTAATAGAAAGTATAAGAGTAACCAAATGTATATTTAAAGAAGGTTCTCCATGAAAAGGCGATAAGTGGACCTTTAGTGAATATTAGAGTATCTATGCCTAAAATTGAATTCTTTTCTTATTTTAAGCCTTTATATTTTATTGGGTAAATATAAAAACATTTAAAAAAACATATATAATCACATTTTAGTTATTTCTATTCATTACCACCAATATAAGGTCTACATGTTAACTACCATTTAAAATAATATTATTTTATTACTAGTGTGCAACCTAAGATTTCAAAGAAACTATTTGTTGCGTATCGGGTACGCTATCGAACATAGAAACCACTTTAAAGTAAAATTAATATTTAATTAGAAAATATAAGAAAATTATTTATTCATTATTTACCTGGGATGTTACATCCTTCCCCCTTTTTGGGAATTGCGTCCTCGCAATTTTATTCTCTTATCAAAATAATTGGGGGGTATTTATCCCTCATAGCATTTTCAGATTTTCATGTTCCCTCTTCAACCATGTGGTTTTTCCCCAAAACCATTACCTGGTGATTTACCTTATTTCACAACACATGCTCTCTTCGGTCAAGAATCTGGACTGGTTGTTCTTCATAAGAGAGATTTTCTTCCAACTGAACTACCTCTATCCCCAAAACATGAGATGAATCTGGCATATACTTTCTCAACATCGAAACATGAAAAACATTGTGTACCAGAGATATACTCCGAGGTAAAGCCACTCGGTATGCAACTGATCCAACTCTATCAAGAATTTCATATGGTCCAATGAACCTTGGACTCAGCTTTCCTTTCTTATCAAATCGCATCACACTTTTCCATGGTGAAACTATGAGAAATACAGGATCACCTACCTCAAAAGATAGATCCTTCCTCCGGTTATCCGCATAACTTTTCTGTCTGCTCTGAGCTGTTCCCATGTGTTTCTGAATCAACTGAACTTTTTCTGTCATCTCTTTTACCAATTCTGGTCCCATCAGCTTCCTTTCACCTACTTCATCACAAAAAGATAGAGTTCGACATGGCTTCCCATATAATGCCTCAAATGGTGCCATCTGTATACTGGAATGAAAACTGTTATTATAAGAAAACTCAACCAAAGAAATATGTTGGTCCCAACTTCCCTGATAATCCATCGAAAAAGCACGTAGCATATCCTCCATTGTATTAATTTTTCATTCTAACTGCAATTCTAATTGCGGATGAAATAATGTACTATAATTTAATTCAGTACCCAACGACTTCTGAAGGCCTTTCCAAAAGTTAGAAGTAAACCTGGGATCACGATCAGATACAATGGAGTGAGGAACCCCATGTAACCTGATTATCTCTTTAAGATACATATGGGAAAGTTGATCTAGGGAAAAAGTATCTCGTATAGCAAGGAAATGAGCAGATTTAGTCAAGCGATCAACAATAACACAGATTGCATTATTACCTCGAGATGTATTTGGAAATCCCACAACAATGTCCATGGATATATTTTCCCATTTCCACTATGGCATTGGTAAAGGCTAATTCATCCCTTTAGGTAACTGTCGCTCTTATTTAACCTGCTGACAAGTCAAACACTTCACATTAAAATCAGCAATATCTATTTTCATTCCTTCCCACCAGTAATACTCTTGAAGAACTCTGTACATCTTAGTACTTCCATGAGGAACTGAAAACGGAGAACTATGAGCATCACATAACAAATCTCTCTTCAACTGTGAATCACAAGGAACACACAATCTCTTCCTAAAGATCAAAACACAATCATTATCAATGTTGAATTCAGGAAATATACCCTTCTAAACCAGCTCTATATTTTTCTGCAACTCATTGTCTTGCTTCTGTGCTTGCTTGATTCTGTCTGATAGATAAGATTTCACTGATACCTGAAACAAAACAGAAGAACATCCTGCACCAAAAACATCTATGCCAAAGTACATCAAATACTTAACCAAAGGATCCAGTTCCAAAGACAACATTGTTAATGAAGCATTACTTTTTTGACTCAAAGCATCAGCCAGGTTATTTTCTTTTCCTGGATGGTAATGAATTGTACAATCATAATCCTTGATTATTTCCAGCCATCTCCTCTGTCTCATGTTCAATTCATTCTAATTGAATATATACTTTAATGTTTTGTGATCAGTATATATTTCACACTTTACTCCATACGAATGATGCCTCCAAATTTTTAGAGCAAAAACAACAGCAACTAATTCCAAATCATGTGTAGGGTAATTTACCTCATAATATTTTACGGACGTGAAGCATATGCAATTACCTGATCATTCTACAGGAGGACAGAACCAGGTCCTTTCAATAAATTATCAATATAGATAACAAACTCACCATTTCTAGAAAGAAGTCCCAAAACTGGAGCATTCACCAATCTTATTTTCAACTCCTGAAAACAATCATCATATTTTTTTAGATAAACTTAACACCCTTCCGAGTTAGCTTAGTCATTGGGCTAGATAACCGTGAAAAAATTTCAACAAACCTTTGGTAGTAACCTACCAAACCAAGAAAACTACAGATCTCGGTTACATTTGTGGGTCTTGGAAATTTCTCAACAACTTTTGTTTTAGCAGGATCAACCGTTATTCCATATTTTAAAACAGTGTTACCAAGAAAAGAACTTTGTTGTAACCAAAACTCACACTTGAAAAAGTTTCCATATAGTTTCTTTTCTTTTATGGTTTGCAAGATAACCCTTAAATGACTTTCATGCTCCTTTTTAATTTTATAAAACAAAAAAATATTATTGATGAATAAAACCACAAACTTATCCAAGAACTCATGGAAATTTCTATTCATAAGGTCCATGAATACAGTGGGTGCATTGGTTAACCCAAAAGGCATAACTAAAAATTCATAATGGCCATATCTAGTACGGAACGCAGTCTTCGGAACGTCTGCTTATTTTACTTTCAACTGATGATATTCCGACCTCAAGTCAATCTTCGAAAATTACTGATCTCCCTGGAGCTGATCAAACAAATCATCAATATGAGGCAAAGGATACTTCTTCATAACAGTAATTTTATTCAACGCTCTATAATCAATGAAAAGTATCATTGAACCATCATTCTTTTTTACAAAGAAAGACAAGAGCACCCCATGGGGATGTGCTAGGTCGAATGAAACCTTTATCTAATAAATTCTGCAATTGTTTCTTTAACTTTAAAAGTTCAACTTGATCCATTCGATAAGTGTGTTTTGGAATTGGCTTAGAATCAGGAACTAAGTCAATAGTAAATTCAACTTCCCGATCATGAATAATATTTGGCAACTTCTCAGGAAAAACATCAAGATACTCATTTACAACTCGCACATCATTAATCTGATCGGTTCCTTTATTTTCAATAATATGTGCAATGTAACATTCATTTCGATCTTTTACTAGTTTTTCAACTTCCTGATCTTTTATCAAAATCAAGGGTTCATTCATGTACACAAACTGAAAATCATTCTGAAAAGAAAACATTTTAGCTCTACAGTCAATCTTTTCACGATAAACAGAAAGCGAATCCATTCCCAAAATAACTACAAACTCTACTAGAGGAAAAACAATAAGGTTTACTGGTAGATTCTTTCCACACACAAGGATAGGATGATTCTTATAATTCCTTTTTGTCTCAATGTTCCCTCCGGGTGTTTTTACCATATGTTCAGGATTCATATCTTGAGATGGAATTTCCAATTTACTAGAAAACTTCTCAGAAATGAATTAATGTGTAGACCCTGAATGAAACAACACATTGACATAATCTGAACAAACAAACATTGTACCTGATACTACTTCATTTGATGGCCAAACATCTGCTGAAGTAGTTTCAAAGGATTTCACCACCCCTTTCTGCTTGTAGTCTGGCTGATTTTCCCCAGTTGAGTTCTTCGTTAGATACTCATTTTCATAATGAGCCATTTCATTACACTTAAAACATCTTACCGCTGGCTTTTCATTTCCCTCTTGATCATCTTCCTTATAGTTATGAGCAATATGACCCGACTTACCACACCAAAAGCACTTTCCAGACATGGATAAACATTCTCCAGGATGCATTTTACCACACTTATCACAGGATGGATATTTGGTTTTCTTACCTCCTTGCTTCTTTGATGAATTCTTCCCCTTTTCCTGCCCACTGGACCTCTTATTATGTTTTTTTTTCAAAAAACACCTGATCATCGGAAAACTCCATTTCCACCTTCTTCGTACATCAAACACGTTTTTCAAAACTTTTGAACTCACTAGAATCTAAATCCCTTCGACACTTTGGCTTTAACCTAGATTAAAAACGGTTTATTTTACTATCAATATCTCATATGATGTTTGGAGCATACCTTTCCAATCGAGTGAACTTTGCTTCATAAGCAGCCACTGAGTCATCCTCCTACCGCAATTCTAGGAACTGTTCTTCCATCCTAAGACGAACAACCTTAGGAAAATATTTCTCAATAAACATACCTTTGAATTCATCCTAGTGAAGATCATCAATCTCATCACTATCCCTGATATTTTTCACCATCGACCACCACTGATCAGCTTCTCCTTCAAAACGGTAAACACCCGGACTAACCTTTTGATGTTCGGAACACCCCATGACATCAAAAATCTTCTCCTGCACTTTAATCCACCCTTCAGCTAGAATAGGGTCAGATGATCGTCTAAATGATGGGGGATGTTGCCTCATAAAATGTTCCACAACTGACATGTTCCTCTACGGTTGATCTGGCTGATCTCGTGCATGGATACTGCCACTATTTATAGCCTGAGTCAAATGTGCCATCACTTCAACAAATTGTTTAGTTCCAATTCCGACCATCTCAGGTTGCTAATTCGAAAGGTCCTTATACTATGTATGCCTTCATAGAAAATCTGCTCTGTTTCCTTTATGGAAAACCTTTTTTATCACAGAAATATTTTAGGTGAAGCAACATGGTAATCATTAAATGCTATATCATTTCAGTCATACCATAAATTAATTTATAAATTAACAATTTTCTAACTCCTAAAGTTGTCTAAACCGACCTTTGATACCAACTATAAGGCCCCGACCTTAAACCATACTTAATATTGAACTAAATGAATAATTCAAATTGAGTATATTTTCACAGTTTAGAGTTTTACAGAATTAGATCATAACTATTACATCTCAAAAGATTAAAAAGTATACACTTTTACTAAGTTTCCATAAAAATAAAAACTATTAAAAAAACATGTCTAGTTCCACATTTTATATAGCATGACTTTCCCTTGATCCCATCCTTGACCCGACTCCACCTTAAGTCCTGTGAAAATCATCTCAAAAAAACATTGGGTGAGCATAAAAATCTCAGTAAGGGATACACAAAGAATGAAAACCATTAGTTTTTCAAAACAACAAGTAAACCATGTATACTTTATAAAAGTAATACTTTTCACCTTTATGAAGTTGTAAAAACATTTCAATGAATAAAATATCATTACATACCCTTTTGTAACCAAAATATTACCATAGAACCCATATAAAGATCACATAGCATATAAAGGTAAATTGGGACATAAACATACTTAATTGGAATAACCATACGGTCGACTAACACACATACCACTTAATGGAATAGCCATACGGCCGACTTCCATACCCAATGAATTGGATGTTATAACGTAACCACCCGTCCTAGTATTCACGGGACCACCCGACATATGGTTTATCACGTAACCACCCATAAAATGTCCATGTACCATTATAAAATCCTAATACATAAAACAAATATAATGGAAAGAAAACATTTCCACACTTTGATCACAATATACCACATAAATATATTGACATAAAAAATCCATTATAAAAACAATTTAAAATACCAAAATACATAAAACATTATATGGTGTTTATTTAAATTTAAAAAAAACATTACGGCTTATTGAGGAAGCCAAAGACCAAATAATACTCGTGGCGGCAGAAAAGGTCATTGTCGATGCTTACGTTAAAAGAAACATTCCTTTTTTTCGTTTAGTAAAACACTTCGTAGAAAAAGATTCCTTCTGAATAAAAGTTAAATTCAAAGTGGTTTATACACCGTATAAAATAAATTTGTGTATAAAATGAAATATGCCTCAATGAAAGGAGATTGAGACGATGTCCCTTACCTCAGGTCCGACATGACTCGATTGTTCTTTAACGTCCTGAATAATAAACATGATTTAATTTATAATTTCGTAAGAACCTTTTTCAAGTTCATTATTCCTTTTATATCACTTTTTTCCATGTTATAAACATCATGTAATCATTTATGTTAATAATGATTGTTTTTTGATATTTGGTTCTTAAGTCGAAAGTGGACTTCTTACAATTACATGTTGTTCATGTGGTCAAATATTCATTATATCCAGAATGGTATTCATGATTTGGATATCATATATATAATATATATCCATCATATACACATATTTATAATATTACATTATCATATAGAGGTATGAAATGAAATGCACAGTTCATGGAGACGGTAAGAAGTACGTACGCATGAACGCTACTTTCATTTCTATGTCATATTAATGGAATTAAAACAAAATAAGAGATATGTATATATTAATTCCATAATTATATTAATCATTTAGATGTAACATAAATCATATATAATAACTTTAAATCCATCCTTTATACGTCCCACATATGGCATTAACGAATCAAATCACATTGATGGGGTTGTAGTTCGCACTTCCTAAAATGAAGATATCGCGTATACCCATAATGGAATCCATAAAGGTATACCACAAATGAAAAATACAGATGCATAAGGAAAACATAAAAATAATATATATCATATATAAATAGAGTGACATTTTAATGGACACCTTTGAAGGTGTTGGAAGAATATTGAACAATCATCATTTTGTGAGGCGGAAATTCACCATCCACAGAAATAGTATGTTATTTAACCATTAGATGTAGGTGTGTGTAAGTGTAGCTCGAATTAAACTTATAACAAAATCCTAGTATATTGAAGACACTAGACTGGTAACAAAATAAATGAATAAAATGAGTTTAGGGGGTTGGAGAAGCAAAATAAAACAAAAGAACACAAGAGAAAACACTACCTTTAAAACAGGTAACTCTTATTTATTTGAGCTCAAAGGCTTCTTTGGGAAGACTTCTGCCCAAATTGAGGCTTTAAGGAGTAAGAGAGGGATGTGGAGAGACAAAATGGGCAGGGTTTTTCCGAGCCAAAGGCTTTGGAAGTGTGGGTAAAAAGGTAGAGGTGTGGGCCTTTTATAAGATGAGAGGAGGGGCACTCTTGGAAAGTAAAGAAATATTACTTTATTTTAAAATGTGATTCAGATTTACATGGTCCCACATTGATATAATTCGAGGATAAGGTGATAAGGGTTCGAAATATACCCATACAATAGGTTTTTGGAATTTTTAGTTCTTAGAGTTTACATTATATTCTCATTTTATTTAAATCGTTAAATAATGAGGTGATCGCTGCATCATCATGGTGTCATAAATAATTTAATTTATTTAATGTCAAAAAAATTTTAAAAAAATATCACGATGTAGGAAAACCTTTTATATTTCTAATGAATATTTATAGTCAAAAATATGACTTGTATAACTCCACGTAAATTTTTTTTCTTAGAACAACACATGTTTGTGACATTTTAATTTTAACTTTAAATAAAAAGGTATTAATGTCATTTTCCTACCAAAGTGGCTCCATGGGGTCCCCATGTTGTCCCATGGATTTTCTTGGTCGGCCATGACACATCCAATGAGGGTATGTCATGTTTCTAGGTCATTTCATAATATTAAAACATTATTTTTACCATAAACCACATTAATTACCTCTAATCGCGATTAAAAACTTAAAAGTTACTATTCACCAAAAATTTATTTTAATCCCATTGAACCAAATTTTACTTCATAATGACAACCATGTATGTCATATTTTTGAAATTCAAAACACAGAGGTGGTAAAATTTCATTTAAACGAAAAATCAATTTTTTAAGTACCACTTAGTGGTTTCACTATTCATCAAAAATTGATGTTTTTCAGAAAAATACCAAATTTCACCCTAAGCTATAATTGATATTTAGAATTCAAAAATGAAGTCTATTATACAAAATTCAAAAAATATAAGTTGAATTAATTAATTTAATATTAAATTCCCGCTGTCAGAGCAAATAGCGTGTTTTTATGAAACAATAAGTATCAAAAGATTGACACTAGTTTAAGTCTGATTTCATTGTGAAATTAATTCCAACGACCACTATTGCATTTAATGGTAAAAATATATTATAATTTAAAATTAAAACCAATTCAAAATATAATATAATAATATAAATAAATTAGATTAAAAATAGGTTTTGAATTAAAATACAACATTTTTTACTATTCATTAAAAAATTAACTTTACTGGAAAAATACCAAAAATATACACAAAGTAAATTTTGATGTCCCGATTCTAAAGGAGAGTTTAATTTGGTCCAATAGATATTATAAGAGTGACCAAAAATATATTTAAAGAAGGTTCTCCATGAAAAGGTGATAAGTGGACCTTTAGTGAATATTAGAGTATCTATGCCTAAAATTGAATTATTTTCTTATTTTAAGCCTTTATCATTTATTAGGTAAGTATAAAAGCATTTAAAAAAACATATATAATCATATTTTAGTTATTTCTATTCATTCCTGCCAATACAACGGCTACATGTTAACTACTATTTAAAATAATATTATTTTATTACTAGTGTGCAACGTAAGATTAAAAAAAACTCTTTGTTGCGTATCAGGTACGCTATCAAACATAACAACCCCTTTAATGTAAAATTATTATTTAATACGCAAATATATGAAAATGCATAATTCTTTATTTACCTGGGATGTTACATCGGTGGCCCAACAGGGTGTGGTACCGCTGGTGCCTCCGTTGGAAAATGGCCATGCATCGTGGGCTTCTCACTCGGTGGGCTATCCGCATGTACAACTATAGTGGATATAGTTGGTCATCTGTGAGGAGGCATTCTGAAAGTAACAAATTCTACATAGTCAATAGATTATTCCAGGTGAGATGACATGGTTGAGCTGACATAAAGTAATTTTTTTGAAGACACACACACAATTAGAGTTTTCATGCATTGAGTCAGAAATCATTAGTCAAGGTCGTGGTGTTTGGATACATCATCCGCCCACCAACACTGGACTCCCTAAACTGAAAACCACACTCAATACTCATAACACAACTGTTTCATAGAAAAGAAAGATCAGAGTCCGAATTTCTGTGGTATAATCGACTCCTCTGGTACCAATTTTTCATGACCCATCCATTAGGGCCCCTGCCGTGACTACCCCAAGCCCGCCTTCCATAGGCCAGGGGCTGGAAACTAACACCAATGGAATTAATCTTGAAATTGGGAAGGCATTGCCTTTAAAACGTAAACATGCACACACCAGAGTATGAGTTGGATGTAAAACACTACGTAAAACAATATACAAATATTGTTGAAAGTAGAGGGGCCAAAATAAAATCCCAACAGGTGAATATAAGTACAACTGAAAACAAGTAAAATTGAAAAGGACAGAATAACTTAAAGGTGAAGAGAAGCTCCTGGATCGTCCACCATAGATCCTACCTGAAGGGTAGGTATAGATAGCCTCCTCAACTGACCATGTTTATCAGTCTGTTCTTGGTACCGGCACATCATATGGTCCAACTCCAGGTACCGTCTGGTCCTGGTACTCTCAACATTAGTCAACGTTGTCTGTCTTCTACAACCAACACAACGAGTTGCAGGCATATCCCGTGCAAGAGTGTATATAATGATCCTCAGTAGGGACCCCGAGACCCTCAAGGTCTCCCAAAATCCATCAAGGATAGACCAAATAGTATGAATTCAACAGATAACTCCACTTAGTTTTATTCCCATACATTTACCTATGTTATCATATAATCAATCTCAATCATGAGGTAAACACAAAATTTACTAACTCTGCTCAACCATGACTTTATTTTAGGGATAGTATCAATATGAACCATCAGATACTAGAGAAATCCTCCTATATCAAGTATAGTGGTCATTCCGCATCACACATCAGTGCTTCCCACTAACCTTGGACTGTGGTGGTATTCCTCCTATTGAGTTTTGTGGGGCTGTCGCGTCAAACAGATGCGCTTTTAACCGTGGTTCCTTCACATCACATAGAGGATCTCCATCTTAAAGTATACTGAGGTACTCCTCCTATCCAGTACTGTGGGTATGCTATGTCACCAAGGCTCTCCCTAATGGGGGTTTTCCGTGACACTAAGGCGCTCCCCACAGGGCCAGTAGAGTCACATCGAGTCAAATGGTATGCAATCGTCAGGTCTCAGCAAGCTACTTGGTTCCTGCACAAATTCTCAATCGTATCTGGATGATCCAATCCACAAGCTATTGGTAAATTCTCTAAACAAAACAAATACCCACGAAGATGTATCTCAAAGGTCCACCGCGTCATAGGGGTCTGAACACAACAGATGGTGCGTCAATCGGATGCCCGGTCTGTGAGTTATTAGACTTTAAGTCTCGAGGGCCCTGTTGGATTCGTGTATCATCCAACCCAATTGTATCTCAACTTTACCACAAAATCTAGTGTGGTATACTCAATGGGAAAGTCGTGCTCCAAAAATACCAGCACCCCTGGCAGTTTGTCAAAGGGTCTTCTAGTGCCAAAGATATGGTATAAGAGAGTAAAGCCTCAGTAGTGGTCCCGGGTCCGGACCGACCTGGTCAGACCGACTCAGCCCCACCCAGTCTGGGCCGACCAATTCTGGGTCGACCCGGTCAGACCTGCTGGGTCTGGGGCAGACCATTTTGTGGGCCAACCAGTTAGGTTCTGCCGGGCCGGCAAGGCCTAGCCCAGCTGGCTGCGAGGGCAGTTCAGCCTGGGCTCGGGGCCGGTTCGACAAAAAGAATTGCAAGGGTATGGCCCTGGTCTGATCGTTCCAGAGGGTGTGGACGGGCCTGTTTGGCCAGGGCACCATGTGGGGGGGGAGTAGGATGGTTCGGGAGGCCGTCACAGCTAGGGTGTCAGTTCGGTCAGGCAGGGCAGGGCCAGGTGGGCACGTGGCCTAGTAGGGCACTAGGTGGGCCGATGGGCGGACGATCATGGCGTGGTAAGGTCAAGAGGTGGCCAGGTAGGGTGTCAGTTGTGATGAAGGGTGGTCAAGAAGGGTGCAGCCAAGCCAGATGGTGGTCAGAAGGCCAGGCCTACATGTTCTGGTTCGGCACGGTACGGTGCGGCTCGAGCCGGTGCGTGCCGGCGGGGTTCGACCATGGCACGTGGGAGGCCTACGGGGGTCCGACCGGGTTTGGAGGAGGATGGAGGTGGTTCTTCATGTGAAGCCTGCTCGGTTGGGGCATGAAAACACTACGGGGCGGTGTGGCTCATGGGGGTCGCAGGAAGTGGGACCATTGCTTGTTCCTTCATCGCCTTCAACGCTGCTTCGTCGCAATGCCGGGAAACAACACGAACAATACGGGAGGAGGGGTCGAGCAATGTTGGTTTGGACTATAACCTCCTCATTTAGGATGGTAACACATGTATCCTAAATGAGTAAGAAATATTAACAACAATTGTTTTACAACCGCGCAATGATTCCTTTCCAATCTAATGAAGAGAAATATAAAAGGAATGTTACAGAAAATAAACCCCCTACCTTTGATTGTCGGTAGTCGATGTTGAAGTTGCGGAAAGAAGACAAACGAGTTGTTTGTTTTTAGTGTATACCACACACGCCCAATCCCGAGCTATGTCGGCTAGCTGATGATGATGTGGAGGGTAGGTCGGATGAAGACGCCCCACGTCGGTAGGATCCGAGGGAGGAAGTTGAAGAAGGTCGGTATTCTTAGTTCATCGTTCTTCGTTCTTCGTTGGGAACATTTCTTACAATCTCTTCCCTTTGCAAGCTCCACAAAATGAGAAATTCCAACCAAAAATAAAAGATTGTATATTATTTTATTTGTTGGAACAAAATTAAAATTGGTGAATTAATGTTAATTGGCCCCACATAATTAATTCACTAGTGTTGGAAAAAATTAATTAAAGGAGTTGGCACCAATTAATTAAAGGGGAGGTCAAGAGTCTATCCCTCATTAAGGAGGGAGACTTGAGAGGATTTACTCTCCTCCATCAATAGGGTGGGTTTGGCCCTGTGTGCTTCCCATGTCGTAACCTCTCATGGGAGGTTAGGTTCGGGTGGGCCCCACCACCATAATCTCTTAGGGGATGTTAATGTGTGGTGGTCCCACCTCCAACTTCCATGAGGAGGTTGTAACCACCAAACACCCACATGGTGTCTCAAATAAAAATAAAGTGAAGCACACTTTATTTTATTATTTTCCACAAAAACCTAAAAACAATCTTTTAAACTTGACCCACTACCGTTAAAGTGAAAGTCTTCTTAAGGGAATACTGGTGCTGCGAGTTCAACAGTGCCCTCAGATTTCAATTCCAATCACATGTTCAAATGTTATGAAAACCCACTCGTACATTTACTGAATATATCCATACAAAACATCAGAAATTTATTCCGGGAACATCGTGCCTCAGAATCACGCGCCGTCAGTTTTTGAATACTAATAAATTCCCATTTATTTAAGAAAAAATTTCCACAGAAATTACAGGATTTACATAAATACCAAATCTATACATTAAGATTATAGAATTATAAAATGGGTCATAAAACATGTTAATATGGGGTGGTATGATATATTACTAGATACAAGGCTTGATATAGATGAGTCACTATTGGCCATAAAGTGTCATGAATTTTCCTTCGTCCCATATAGCCTTTAGGCCACTAAAATTATAATGAAACTCAAATAGAGAGGGAATTAAATCCATATAAATGGTATCCAATCATCCCCATAGAAAAAGGTCACATCCTTCCTTATAAAAAATTAGGTCATTTCCCTCTATATATTTAATCAAAATATATCACTATAACATTTTCATGGATATTAGAATAATAAAATTACCTATAATATAATTAGCATTAGATTATACATTTTTCACTAATAATGAAATATGGGATCATTTGAAGGATATAAAAATAAATGGATATATAGAAGTAATTTTTTCACAATCATAAAAATATAAAATAATAGAATATTTCAGGGTTAATAAGGAATCCATATTTATAATGATGGAATAGTCCAACATCTATTTAAATAATATAGTTGAAAAGAGTATCCTCATGGTTACTTATAAATCTCATGACATATAAAACAACTTAGATTTCATTACAGGGATATAAATTTCTTTTCCATATAATCACATAAGGATAAACTATATTTTTGTGTTCCAAATATTTTTTTTAAATCAATGATTTATTAACAAATTGTATTGAAATGGATTCATTTTATTATTGTATTGATTACATATGGAATGAATCTAACATTAGATCAATTTTCTCCCAAAACAAAACAACCCAAAAAATTGTGATAATAAATTTTAGTGTTTTATACATAATTGATGTTATATAGTAATTTTACAAATAAAATGTTATAACCACATTTTTCAAAATCAAAATGGCTCCAAAATTAATCATAATCAATAATTTGATGAGGTAATATTAAATTTTAGAAATGAAATATATTTTAGAATATTTGTTTTAATTTTACCTCAATCTCATTTTATCCAACCACAAGTAATCTCGGTAGAACAATATCAATAGTAAATGATTTTTCCTAGTTAGTAATATTTATAAAAAAAGATAAAATGAAAATATTAAATACATAAAATTATTATAATTATAAATATTTTATACATTTTTTAAATTTTATGACATTGAAGCTGATGAATTTTTATTAAAATGAACCCTATAGATGCGATGAAAATTACGTTATCATGAAATGTATTTTGCAAGAAATATATGATCTTCTAATAACATTAAGATTAATAATAATAGTTATTTTAATTTAAATATAAATTTATAGATATAAAATATAAATATTTCATCAAAATCATTCCAATTTAGGGGCTATTCTAGATAAAAAAAATTGAGACACATTGTTAACAATATAATTTTTTTAGGATAACTATTTTTTATTCCCAAGAATAAAAATATAATAATATCCAATATAAAGATTATTCAAATGTAATTAATTATAATATATATTAATATAAATTTTTTTACTTTGAATAGTGTTTAAATCATATTAGAAATTTATGTAACTTATTTTTTTTCATTTCAAACAATTGTTTTAAAAAATCTATAATTTTTCATTATTATTCACAAAAAATTCAAATTTCATGAAAAGTACCAATATTTCACCCACATTAATTTTTTTTATGGTATTTTACTTTTTTTATTATTTTCTTAAAAATATTATATTTTATTTATAAACTAATATTTTGAATAAAGAACTTATATGTAAATTGTTTAATTAAACGTTTTCAATTTTCACTAAATAATTAAATAGTATATTAATAATTAAAACAAACATAGAATTAATTAATAATGATAAACATGAAAATAATTCATTATATAATTACATTTTTTTGTTAAATTAATCATCCATTTTGGAAATTTCTTTATCATAATTATTTCACCTATGAAAGATGTTTGAATATCCATCACACATAGAATTCTAAATATACCATATTTATTCAGCTAACATATAGATTTTCCATATAACATTGACCTGGTCAATCACCATTTTCTACAAAACATTTTCAATAGAGTAACGATATTTTGCTAGTTGTTAGTAATAAATGATATTTTCATCCATATAAACAACTTCAGGTTGAAAAATATCCGATTAATATTTAACATATATCTTTATAATAGATATATTAAATACATTATATAATAGGTAAAAACTCTATGATAGGGCCACTCGATAGGGAAATGATCTAAATTTATCAATGATTTAAAACTATCCATGGAACCATGGAATTAACATTCCATTTTTATAAAATAAAATTATATTTTTCCACATATAATATTTCAGAATAAGCCAATCACTTATATCAAATGAAATATCATTACTCTAGTTATATATATATATCTTTTTTTCTAACTTTCTTCCATCCTCATATGTATTTGAATAAACTACAACTTTAATTACTTTTTCTTGAATTAGTGGTCCAACAAACTTCGATTTTCTAAATAAAGTCCAAAAATCATGAATTCGACACTACATTAAATTTAATACTTCCAGAGGAACTATTTCTATATAAGGATTAAAACTGTTGTTTTATGAAAAATAAAAAAAATATTATGATACAAAATTCTTTTATAATCCATTAAAAATGAATGAATCATATCTGGTAATGCATGAATCATTTAGTGAAGTTGTTCACTGGATTAAGGAAGATATTTTGTAGTGAAATTTAATTAAATTAAATTCATTAATGAATAACATTATAAAAATTTGATTAAAACCAGGGAGAATAGTATGATACAATAATGAGAGGAACTCCATGTAACCAGATTATCTACTATCCATACAGTTTAGATATATGATTCAAATTGATAGTATATCTAATGTGCTAGAGATGTTTAAATCTTTTTAGGCAATCGACAACAACCCATATCACAATGTCACAAAGTGATGACACTAAAAATTCAAACATAGAATACATTGAATTATTTTTAACATTTTAAGTTTGGATGTATAAAAGGATTAAACATTCCCTTATGTAATTTTAAATCATCCTTATATTTTTACAAGTAAAAATTATTGTTGTAATGTTTGAAAAATAAAATTTCATTAAATACCTATTTTAATACTAATAAATGTATTTTTAAATTTTTTTTATTCAATGATGAATGAAAAATGGGGACCTATGAGATTCACTCAATAATTCCTCCTTCAAATATGAATCAAAATTCACAAATATTCTCATTTTAAATAATTCTACACCTAATTTGACAAATTTTTCTGGTTAAATACCATTTTTTACAAATTCTAGAATTTCATGATAATCATTACCCACATTATATTATTTCCTTATTAATTTTTATAGATATGATAGGACTCAAACATAAAATATTATAGGGTGGGTTTTAACGTCTACAATTACATTTCCCAAATTCACCAAATCATTAAACCAACGGTTATTTTCAAATTGTGACACGATCAATGTGGAATTAATATCTTTTCTAGAATCATAAATTAATTTTTCCCTATATAGGATGATATTTTATCATGAAATCATAATCTTTAATCATATCCAACCTTCATCTCGTCCTCATTCAAAACTAATTATGGGTGAATTTATAGTTTTTTTTGAAAATATAGACTTTACTCTCTATTCCATATAAATGATAACAATATATTTTCAATGGGAAAAATAGAAAAGTTAATTCAATATAATAAATAAGATAATTTAACACATGATCTCTTAGTTTTGTTGAAGTATAAGAAATTACATGATCATTATATATCATAAACTTAATCATTCCCCATAAATAATGAATCATTATAGTTGAAAAATTTTTCATTATAAAAGGAGAGACATAAAAAATTATAATTCATCAATTTTAATTTTTCCCATGATCAATTATCATATTCATTTATAAATATGAATATAATAAATTTTGGGTTATCTTAGTTAATGGGCTAGAAAAATGTGAAAATTTTTCATCATACCATGGATTAAAACCCACTAAAACATTAATACTCCAAATATATTTTTTTATTCATAAAATTAATTGAAAAAATTAATTTTCACATGATCAATGATAAATCCATATTAAAAAAATACCCTGGAAGAAAATATTTATCCCCCCAAATTCACACTACTTATGTTTTATATAGAGTTTCTTTTCTATTCCGGTTTTAAAAATAATCTTTTTGTTTCTGTGATGTTACTTATTTGTTATATAATATACCAAAATAAAATAATAAACACATCATCAAACATTCCCACGGACTCCTGAATATAATTATTCACAATGTCCATAAATAGTGAGGGTGCCTAGAATAACCAAATGAGAATATATGAAATCTCATAGTACCCATATCTCGTCCAAAACAAAGGCTTTTAAATATATTCCTCCTTCACATTCAAGAGACAACGTCGTAACCTATGATCAATAATATAAAAATATTACACTTCTAGGATCTTATTAAAAAAATAATTGATATGAGGAATATGATAATTTTCCATTACATTAATGTTATTCGAGGGTTGATAATCAATGTAATGTATCAATGAACCATAATTATATTTGGAAACTAAAATGGGACCACAAAAATTTAATGTTCTAGGTTAATAATACCAATATATAAGACACATAAATTTTACTAATCAATTGTTAATGTTAACTTTATCCATTAAGTAAGATGGGTTTTGATATCATCAAATAATTTGGAACTATTTCAACTATAATTTTAACATATTTCAAATGAATAACACCATAAAAATCGTTTGGAAGCACATATATGTGTTCATACAATACATAGAAACCACTAAATTGAGAATATATTTATTTTCCATAACAATTTTATGTGTCCTTTAGAGACATCTAAAATCAATTTTTTTCTTCATGTTATGATATCAGAGGTATGAAATAATTTAGAAAAATAATTGTTATCTATATAATCTATATTTTAATGTTAAAATAGAAGCAAATACATACATAAAATAATATCAAAATCTAATATTTGGAGTTTGACAAGGTTTTTATGACAATCCATTCCACTTATAACATCATAAAGTATCCCATTAATCATGGATTCTTTTATATTTCCACAGATATTTCCAAAAAAATTCTAATATATTTTCAGTTATTAATATTTATTTTATTATTTTAAATTTATTATAAATGAGTAATTTGAATATCTGTAGTGAAATTTAGTATTCGGATAATTAAAATGAACAAATAACTTATTTGTCGCCACATTAATCCTATGTAATACGTCTACAATAGTAGTATAAAATGTATTTTCTACACCTCTCTTTTTTATCATGATTATTAAAATACCATTTGACCTAACTTCAAGAAAATATTATTATAATTTCTTATCTCATTACAATTAAGTAATTATAACATCACCATTTCATTATATTTATATTCATTTTCCATATGTTTAAAATCATTATGTCCATAATATCCCCACTGTTAATAGTTACTTTATATTTTATAATATTCTTTATTATTATGTTTACCAAAATTATAATAATATGGGAACATTCATTTATCAATTCCATATTTCATTGAGGAATTAATTCATACCTCATTCAATCAGATCCTTTTCTTACTTTTTCCAAACCATGGGATATAAGTATTTTTATACTCTATATAAATATTACCTTTACAAAGAAAAAAATTCGTTTATATTTTATTAATCTTTTCACATGAATCCATTCATAAGCATCAATTAACATTATAGAAACATTTAGGAATATTACATTCAATGTGAGGCATAAAATATTGTACGTTCCTTGAAAATATTGTTAAATTTTTATCATTTCAAAACACCATATAAATATATTTTTTATTCAATTACATGAATATTTATCAATCTTTTTTTTAAAACCCATTGTGAAATATTTTTTCATGGAATATATTCTTAGTTGTACCTTATTATAGTCAATCAAAATCCAACCTATATAAGGTATTATTAAATAATACAACATATATCGAATTCACAATCAAAAATAATACTACAAAGGGTTATCATATGAAAATTTGAACATTCATTGGAATCGAAATAATATTTATGTGTATTGATCCACAATTTGGATACCTCTAGATAATAAGATCCCCATAATGCTAGATGACGTTCTCTCACAAAATACTATATTGTTTTTATGTTCAATTATGGATGGACATTGTTATCTATAGCCTAGTTACCACCACATTTTATCTCATTTTTCAAAAAAATCAAATTAAAAAACTAATAACCTCCAGTTATTAGCATCTCAAGATGTTAATTTGGATGTATATTATACTCTTTGTGTCTTTATAAAAAACATTTGAACTTCATTTGGAGAAATCAATTTTCATTAAACATGTTTTATAAAAAATTAAAATGTATGGTTAAAATATATATAACATTAACACAAAAATATATTAGAATATTTCATAGATATATTATTAATATTTCCCTAATCATTCATTTTATTTTTTTTCTTCCTATCGTAAATAAAATATGGATATAGTTTTTAAAAAATAAATATAATTTTTTATTTTTGATATCAGACCCTAACATCTTCAAAACATTTCAATATTATTGTTTTAGATTATTACAACATAAATAATTCATAAAAATGCCACATATTTTAATGTGTATTCCTACAATTTTTATTAATTTTTTATAATAAAAAAATATTAAAAAATAAATTTTATTTTCATGGAAAATATTCACAATATTAGTCATTATTTCATCCATACCTTTTACCATATGTTGGTCTAATTATTTTTAAGAAATATGGGATTTGAAAAATAATATTAGTAATAACTATATATATATATAGTATTCTAGTGAAAAACATAATACCCTTGAAAATCCCATTCTAAAAAATTCTTTTTATCCAGAAGAGAAATTTTTTTACTCTGAAACAATCATTATCCTTCCATTTGAAATATAATAAGTTATAAGAATACTCATTATAAATCATTAGGAAATCATATAGTTTCCTTTGGAAATACTAATTTTATTACCCTTAATTAACCCTTAAAATTTTAATAACTATATAATAGACTTTAAATACAATTATTATGAGAAAATAATCGTTTCTTAATGAATTATATAACTATATAACTGTACTTGTCATATAAGTTGTATAGGGTAAACTAAAATATATAATGGGGATATTACCCTAAAATACACAAACATCAATAAAAATAAAATTAATAACTAAATTTTAATATACAATTTTTAATCATAATACCATTGAGAAACTGGCTGGAAAATTTATACAATGAACTTTTCGAAAACAAATGTTCATTTTTTAAACACCAATTTGAATTCCAAAAAAAATAGATTGATGTTTCTTACTTGAATAAAAATAATCATGTACCATAATCCAATCATAATATATTTTATATGTTTGAAAAAATTTTATTTCACCATATATGTTAAAATGAAACATTCATTACGATCTCTATAAAAAAATTAAAATAATCTGTAAAATGATTACATTAAAAAAATGCAATTAATGCCAAATGTGCAATAAAATTTTCTTTCCAATTAATTATTTTCTATATAAGAACATGAATAATATATTTTATTGAATATGTACAAGGAATAAAATTATTTATAAAATAATCATTATAAAATTTAAAATAGTGGTTTCAAAATAATATTTCCCAACTTAAGACCATATAAAACACCTTTTAAAATTATAGGGAAATAGAAATGTGTTATAAATTAACCTTTATCATCAAATGAGTTATAAATAATAATTATAACGAAAAAATTATAATTACATGTACATCGATGGGGAAGGGATGAAAATTGAGACTTTTAATGATATTTTATGAAAATTCCCCATTCCATGAGTCTAGGTGACACATTTGTTTATTATATTCATAAACAATAAAAATATTTTAGTTACTAAAATTATTTTATTTCTTTATTTTTTATTCCTTTTATTTATTTTATTTCTATGTTATATAAAATTTTTCAATTTATTATGTTCATGTCGAACATTTTGATGCTATTTAGCTCATATGTCCAAATTTTGTCTTTTTATGTTCACTATGGTTAAAGAGGTAATTATTACAGGATATAAGGACTTGTAATAATTAATAATATATAATATAAATACATATATATATATATATTATTTAAAAATAATAATTAGTGTTTATAAAAATGAACAACATTATAGTCATAGAAATAATAGGTCATATGTACACATGTATAACATTTCCATTTCTGAATTATCATTGTGAAAAATTATAAGTATTATTATTGTTTAATAATTGAAAATAATATTTACAAATATCTTGTTATTTATTTATATATATAAATTTATATAATCAATGTTCTGTGGTGATGAAAACAGAATCAAAATTCTTTATAGAGTAGGTATTCCATAAGGACACAAGAATACCATTATCATTTTTCACTAAGAGTAATGTTAAGAAACAAAATTTCATATTATATTTTTTTAATGAAATTTTATTAAGGTTTATGATATATAAATATTAATTTCATCATTATAATCATCTCAAAGAGTCAATGGTGGATAATACATTACATCAGTTTTCTAGGTGGTAGTACATAGTACACTCAATTTATGGTTTTTTATCCCATTTTCTGAATGAATATATTGATTTACGTTATGAAATTTTAAAAAAAATGAATCTATTTTGAAGGGATATAAGTTTTCCTTTATATCATCATTGTTATTAAATATTTCCTTTAATTGTAAGGATGAAAAAACGGAAACCCACTCGATTAGGAATGATACCTCTTCTAAGGACAACCACGTAAGGATTAAACCTAATGCCTCAAATGAATAGATTAATGATCAAAAAGGAATCTCACAAATTAGGATGGAATTAATGAATGGATTTTTGTTGTAAAAGAATTATATAAAATAATTTTTATTGTTTAAGAGGAGAGAAGATTTGGTTTCCATTTATAGGTTGGGGGAGGAACAGACTAAAAATATTTGATAAAAAAAATTTATACCCATGTTTTACACTAACACATTGATCTAAAATTGACCATTATAAAGCAGAATGGGGAAATAAGGTCTATTTGTTTCCATACCATACAATTAAGGAATGTTTTTATCTCATTTTTACTATAATAATGTTTTTTGAGCCTTATAGTAAACATATTTCAACATTAACCCGAGTAAATGTTTTTTTTACTTTCTAATTTTTAACAATGAAACAAATTTAATTTGAAAAACTATATTACCAAAATTATTGTTGTTAAAAAGTCCCAATAAATTTATTAAAATTAAATAAATAAAAATTGATGTATTTCAATTATAATAAATCCAACATAAAAATTGAAAAAGTGGGTTCCTAGGAAATGTATTTTTTAAGCATAATATGATCTTATATTAGAATTATGACTTGTAATAGTCTCTTTATAAATTTATATTCATATTAACTAACATATAATAAGTAATTGATTATTTTAAAAAAATAACGTGGAAAAAAAATTTGGACCTTTAAATATTTTTCACAAAATATGTTTAAACCCTAAAAATGGATAATTATAATAATATGAATATTAATTTATAAAAAATTAAATAAATATTATAATATAATAAAAAAAATTAGTTTATAAATTTATCAAAATTTAAATCATATTATTGATTTTAAATAACATAATTTATTGAAAACAATTTATAGTTTAATTTTTTTTCTATTCTTGAAAAATTAATATTCTCTGAAAAATCCCCACACTGATTATATATTAAAATTGATATCCAAATTTCACAAGTGAAATTAATTTTTACAAATTAACCTTACATTATTTTGAAATTTCAATTCAAAATAAAAAACTTATAATATTAATTTTAATAAAATTTATTTCGAATTTGAATTAAAAATCATATAAAATTTTTATAATGAATATATATATAAATCATAAATATTAAAAGAATGATATATTTTATTATATCATAGATTGGTACATGGGAGTTTTAGGATTTTATTGGTTTATTGGAATTATTATATAGGAACCTCCAAGGATATGTTTTTTTATGTTCTTGTTTAGTTTACATTATAAATATATGTATTAACATGATCCATTCACATGAAAATATTTCAATTTTATAAGGGATATGAATTTATATATTTATATTCTCTCATAAGACATATAAATTTAATATTCTTGTATTATTAGATATGTTTTTAATTGGTGGATTTGGGTTACCAAAATAATTAAATAAATAAAGGTTTTTGTGGTGGGGTGATATTTTATTCATTTATGGATGTATATATTTTTTTAGATTTTTTTTATGTCCCATTTGAAATAAAAATATATAATTTCAATTACTTGTATTAAATTTTATTATACAGTATTCATGTATATTTATTTTCATAATTATTTTATTTACCATGACCATGTTTAGATTTGTTAATTAAAGGGTAATTCCTGAAATATTTTGTTATGTTAATCTTTTTATGGTAGATCCCAACAAATTACATATTGATGTATAAATTTAGGGGTTACACTCAATAATTGTTCGAACTTATTGGGAATTTCAATATAAATAATCCATGAAAAATATTTATAATAATAATTATAAAAAATTGTTAACAGTGGAATAATTATGAATAACCGACAAAAATTCGTTGAATGGAATTAATTCATATGAATTACCATAGATTAGAATTAATTATATTAATGGAATATAATATTATGATATAATATTAAACTACATAAATATTGTATAGAGGTATTGATTACAAAAAAAAGATTCATATATAATGGAGAATAAAGAAATTATAATTGTGTAAATTTAAATATCATATTTATTTACCATTTTATTAAAAAATAATATATATAATATATAATGAAAATGAAAATGGTATTGGATTAATATAAAATAAAATATTAAAAAATAATATTATATCAAACATATGAACATGTTCTATTTTTCATTTACATATTATGCATATAAATTACCTATATTTTTACACATCAATGTGTATATTTAATATTAATTAATTAAATTTTACATAATATTTTATATGATATAATTAGTTATAAATTAATACTTTATATCATTCATGAAATTTGTTTTCTAGGGATTAAATTATTTTTCAAAAAGAAGGATTTTATTTGATTATTCTATATAATTATTTACAAAAATATTATAAAATGTATAGAAAAAACATTATAATTTTCATAATTTTGATATTTATATAATCTTTATAAATCACTATATATATATATATTAAATAAAGTATATTTTACTCATCAAAATTAAATTATACTTGATTTCATGGTTTAACACAATGATATTTCATTGTTAGAATTCATGGTTACATGTTTTAACATAAAAAATAAAAATATAGTATCTGTTATTTGGGTGAAGATAAGAAGATAATAAAAATGAAAATTGTCCATGGTGAGAGTTTATTATTCCATAATTCAACATTATGAGAGTGGAATATCACATTCAAGGAAGATGGAAATCAATTAAATTAAAACATCCTTACAAATTTTTGATGAACCTATAATGTGTAACCACAAATTTCTACTATGACAATCCTATATAAAGATAGTAAAAGTTCATTCCTAAAGATAATACATAAATCTATTTGGTTTACAAACAATCCACACTTTGAGTGATGTTTTTTCAATTCCATTGTTTAATTATACCTGTACCTCTTCTATATGGTATGAAAAACATAGGATTATTTGGCCCAAACTAGTGCAATTTTCAATCAGATTAGTTTTAGGGACACACATTATACTACATTGATATCTATTTAAGGATTTATTTATAATATTTTTTTTTGGTAGAATGGAAATTTTATTTTATTTAGAGTCTAATAATATATACCAGGTATTGATTGAATATATACATAATTGTAATTATGCACATTCACTATCTCTACATCACTCAAAATCACATGTTACAAATTTTAATGATGTACATACTATGATTATAAAATTTAAAAAAAATCATAATAAATTATTAAATTTAATGAAATGGGGTAAAAATTAAAAATATTCCCATATATAAATTATGAGTAACATAAGATATAGACAATGAACTATAAAAATGTATTTTTAAATGTGATGAAATATTAGTGTTCATGAAGAGTTTTTCTTGCTCTCTGAATCGATTTATTCACTCTTACAAAATATCTCACTCTAATATAACTCCTTATGTGTTGATAAATTTGTACTTATACCCATATGATCATTTTCAAAAATCGGTTCTCAAAACCCAATTTTCATGTTTATTATTCTACCTTATATGAGAGTTTCCATTGGCCATTCTTACATAGTAACACACATCATTCCCACATTAAATGAGATAAAAGTAATGATAAATCCAATTGGAAAATTTTCTTATAAATCCATTTCATTTATTTATTTGTTCCCAATATCTTGGTTCATGATGTAACATAGTCATTGAGTAGAAGATTATTTGAAAAGTCCATTAACTGTTCTCATTATATTGTTTGATATAATACCAATTTAGAACAATTACATTTATGTGAATGTAATTTATAAATTTATTTTTATCAAAATCATTACATCTACATCATATTCAATGACAGAATAAGTCATTTTCATTTTTCATTATATTTATAGAATTCTAGTTTTTTCTTTTGGAGGGTTTTTTTGATATTTGTTTAATAAGTAAAAATAGTTGTGTTCAAAATAGGTTTACAGATTAACCATTATATTTTTTTGTCTTTTATATAAC
Organism: Viscum album; assembly: GCA_963277665.1. Taxonomy (NCBI): domain Eukaryota; kingdom Viridiplantae; phylum Streptophyta; class Magnoliopsida; order Santalales; family Viscaceae; genus Viscum; species Viscum album. The sequence continues at coordinate 1,246,111,900 of OY728138.1, forward strand.
CCTACATTACATGGATTGGGACATGTTATTTAGTTTGAAGAGTCATTATCTTGAGAGAGCATAAAACATCAACTATTGATTGTACTATAGCGATAAAATGTATTTTTTCATCGGATTAATGCTATGTTAGATTCTATAATGATAATTTTTTACAATCAATCTGACATAAATAAAAATCCCCCTAACAAAGAGAGATATTGATGCAATTCATAGTTTTTTATAAATTTCAATGTTTTTTTTCAGATATTTAAATTTTATAATGTTCTCCAATAAGTAAATTATAATATATAAATGAAACATTATTTAGAACTATAGGGATGTATTGTGTGTTATTACCTCATAGAGACGTTTCACGAGTATAAAATTTCCTCTTAATGTTTTCAAAATCATTGAGATGAGTCTATGATGAATCCATGGTGCATCCTTAATGGTCTCGAAAAGAACCACCTAACATGGTGATTCATTCTCAAATGTCGACGTAGACAATATGATAAAAGATATAATTATTATATTGACTGTACGGAACCCAATACACAATCTCCCAAGTGTGGTTGTAAAAAAATTATTTAAAAATTGCCTCAGATAAAATGATATATTACTCATTTCTAAAAAAATTATAAAACCTCATTTCCTTATGCAAATCATTAATAATCATATGTATACAGACAATCCCCAAAATGGATAGTTTAGTGACTTTTAAGGATCATCAAGATAAGAAAAATATTATATGAATCAAGTGAATATTTTTCAATAATCAATCCACATTAAACCCCTTCAAGATATATCATATGTTATGAAAATCCTCATAACCTTGAGAATGGATTCATACAAGAGGATTAATCCAAAATTCTAGATAAGAGAAACCATATCAACTTGTAATCAATGTATTTAAAATCATAATACTAATAAACATTAATAAATGTGAAATATCTTATAAAATTATTATAAAAAACAATAGTTGTACAAAATTCAAGATAAAACGAAATACAATCTCAAATGATTAATTGTAATAAATAAAAAATAGTGTGAGATATTAAAAATTCAAAAAGTGATATAATCATAGGTATATAGAAATACAAAATTTTATTTAATTTTAGCATAATAAAAAATCATCATGCAAAAATAGGAATATAAAATAATGTGAGTCGAAATACATTAATCATGATTTCAAAAAAATGAAATAGAAATCAATAAATAAATTATGGGAAAAATGATACCAATATCTTGTAACCAAACATGTTTGTGAAAAATGTTTCAAGCATAATGGTCTCAATATAATTGTGAACAATGCTCCTTGCATCACATTCACACAAAAAATAATTTTAAAAAATCTATATTCATCACATTCACACAACAAAAATATTATAAGACACTCTACCATAAGGATAAACAATATATTTTATCAAGGATGAATGCATCAAGTTCAATCAATATTTTCTTTTTAAAATATAATTACATATCCATCACACAAAAAACGTGATAAATACTATCCATAAAATGTTAGTTTTCAACAATGATACCAATATCAAATGAATAAAAACACAAAGAGAAAAAATATATACTAATAACATGTGAAAAAAAATCCTATAAAATTAGACATGAATATTTTTAAAACAAAATAGTTCAACAAATATACCAATATCATTTTTGAATAAAAAACTGTTGAAAAAATATACCTCTATCATGTTCACAATCAATTACTCTTAACCTAGACACACAAATCACAGTCATGTAACATTACATCCCCTCATGTGATATGAATTCATAACCCTTTCATTGGAGTTGTATTTAGACCTCGATCTTTAATAATAAACCCCAATATATTTATATGAGTAGAGAACATGGAAACAGTTATATATTTTGAAAACATTAAAATAATATATGGCTATTAAATGGGTCCTATTAAATCATTAAAAACATGTATTCATAATATATCCTCATAAGGATGGTTAATTTCTGATTAATAACATTTCTTAATTTAATAGAAAGGGAAATTAATGATGTTGACCTAGAATAATATATTTATTTTCATGGTCATTGTGTAAACCACATTGATCATTTATAGGTAATCTCGTTTTTTATTTTAAAATCATTTCAAATTTGGTTTATTCCAAAATACCATTTTTTATCATTGGATAAAAGATACATTGAAAAGAATGGTTGTTATATAAAAATAATATGTTCATATAGAATATCTATAATATATGTTTTAGATTTTTTTAAACATTATTTTAAAACAATAAAGTTATCTATTAGTTTAAAATGTAATTTTCATATATAGAAATATAAATAAATAGAAATATTTTAATAGTTTTATTAAAAAAATTATAATAATCAATTTAAATTTTCATTATTACAATATAAAAACATTTGAATAATGGAAAAATTAACATTTATGGAAAACCATTTTATTATTTTAATATATTGATCTGTAAATACCTTATCAGAAATAGATTTAATAAAAAATTATTCTTGAAGTTGGTGAAGAGAAATTTTAAATTTACATGAAATAAAACAAAATTAGTTCTATAAATATTCAGCATATCATTGGTAGGAAAAAATATGGAAATATGTGAAAATTCATTATTAAAATTAATGTGAATTATTCTTAATAATTTCATAAATTTATGTGGAATAAATTAATCGAGGTGGAATATATGAATCAAAATGTTCATTTAATATAAAGATAAAGAGATGTTAGAATTCAAAAACATAATACAAAATAAACAAATCATTGTTTTTGAATTTGAAAATGTGACACATCTCAATTAAAATTTATAAAAAACATATACTTTACAAAAAAGTGGATAATATGGATCACATCTAAATTAATAAAATTTATGATACAAAAACCATTAGCATTATATATAAATTGTTTGCAATAGCAACAAAATTTTTATTCTTATATGAAATACATTGAAAATGGATTGAGGAAATAATATGGGATATTTTGTAAAGACTATAAACTCTTGGGAGTAATTAATTTTTTTATGGAGCTAATTCATATGTGTTTTCTCGCAATAAAGAGGCATGGGGTTCGATGCGTATTAGGGTGGTGATGGCTCTTTTTATAATGGAAATGAGTTGTATTTATGTAATATCTAAAATTTGGTCTCACTATTAAAATGGAAAAAATATCAAAGAAGGTAAAATAATAGAGTGGTGGGGGTATGATTGACCAATAATCAACCAATAAATTAAAAACATGTTATTTTCATGATTTTATTCCCATTACACTTAGATTTATCAATTTAACGTTTTTGTTTTTTAATGGGATAATGAATTTTTACCTAAATAATTGATATTTAATTCCAAAAAAATGTTATTTATTAAATAAACATTCTAAAAATTATCTAAAATTTAAAATACATTATTTCAAATATAATTTATATTTTTAAAGAAATTAATTTTGACATTACTTTACATAATGTGTATGACAATGGTTTTCTATATAGATAATTTTAAACTGTAAACATAATTTTTGGAGAAAATTATGTATATTACCATTTTATATAATGTTTATAATTTTTTAGTATTAAATGAATAATTATTTTTCCTATAATTTAATATAAAACATATTTTAAGTATGCAATTTCATAACTACACTGAGAGATGAAATCAATTTTTTATTACAATAAACAATTACTCGTGAGTCAGAATGATGAAAAATTTGTTTCTGAAAATAAAAATAGCATTTTAAAATTATTGATTTTTACACCATATAATTTTTTTTTCATTTATAATTTTTTAAATTACAATTTCATTCTAATATAATCATATACAGTAATGAATTAGTAAAAACATTGTTTATCATTTATCTCCTACAATATGTTTGTTTAGAGAAAATACCAAAAATTAAACATATTTTATTTTACATATGATTAGTCAAAAATTGGATTTTATTTTAAAAAACTCAATTTCAAATATTTTATATTGACATCTTCAATGAGAAAACATAAAACAATGAAAAATTATTTCGTAGAAAAAAACTAGACTTTAAATATAAAAATATATTTTATGTCAATGTTTTTATAAATAAATTTCAATATATTAGATTCAAATATTATTTATTATAATAATTATCTTTAAAAATTGAATGATTAAATTTATTTTTTGAAATATATAATTCACAATAAAAATAATTATAAATTGAAAATTATCCATTTTTAATTCTCATTTAATTTAATTACATTTAATTAATTATTTGTAATCATAATTTTAAAATTAATCAATAAAAATTCATCATTTTCCAAAAAAATAACTATATAGAATGAATTTAAATATATATATTTTTATAACCCATTTTATTAGAATTTTTATTTACATTTTTTGATATTGAATAATTTTGATTAGTTATTTCATATCATATTTCATTATTTTAATAGAATATTTTTCAATTATTTAATTTTATGGATCCATTTAATAGATGTTATCAAATATTTTATTAAATTAAATTAAAATGTATAATAAATAAATTGGGTTCAACTTCTACAAATTAAAACTAATTAAATTCTACAAATATAAATTATCAACTAAAAATGAAATTAAATATGGTCATATAAAATATAGAAATGACCCAATACTTAATTTCAGGATCATATCATGTCATAAAACTATGGAACCTTTATTTTTCCTCTAAATAATAATATACCAAACAAATATTTTTTCTCCAAACAATTGGAACATGATTTTATTTTTATTCTTTATCAAGACCTTCATTATATATTTTTCATCTAATGGTGTTTATAATAATAATTTCATTGATAGAAAACCAAATGATGTTATAATCACCTTATTAGATATTTAAAATAGGTTTTCCTTTCTAAAAAGTGTACCAATCATTTCCAAAGTCATATTACATTCAACCAATGGGAGGATAAAATTATTTTCATAAGGAATATTCCCACAAACATAAATCCAGGATAGATTACAAAAACAGTTATCATCCATTATAAAATCATCAAGGTAATTATTTAATGTTTTAAAAGACCTTCACTATAAAATATAATAAAATCTGATAGATCATCCAAAAATAAAAACTCAAGGATAAGTGTCCAATACTTACCATGATCCATATCAGTAGATATAAATGATTATTATTTCCATTATTCTTAATTATTGTATGGTTTATAATACATAATATTATTAATAGATATTGGAAAAGGGAATAAAATTTTAGAGTTCTCAAAATAATTTCAAAATAATCATTGATGTTTGGATGGAATATTAGTTGGGTCTCTAATACGTTCAATTATATTGGCCAACCATTCTTATGTATTTTATAATCTAAGCATGACATCCAATTAATCCATAATTTAATCATTTTATATTTGTTTGTTAAATTTTTGTGGGTTCTTAAAACTATATGTTTTTCTTGATATATATTTTATAATTATTTGTCATCATCATCACCACAAATGATATAATTATACTACAGCATTCATTTCATTGGAGTGATTAGTAATTCAATAATACTATTGTTGGTAATCATATATGAAGGTAGTTGGAAGAACATAACCAAAATATTTTAAACAACAACTAAAATCCCATTTGGCTGATCATTAGGACAATCACAACATTATAACTTGTGTCCATTATGAAAATATTTTCCTCAATAAATATATGATGATGATGAGTTAATTCCTTTGTAATTGTTTGTAACAACAATGCTATTAAGAAATGAACATCTGATATGAGTGTCTAGATATATGTGGAGGCTTAAGACCACACATAATGCACTGGGTGAAGATTGAGATGATACTCAATTATATTTTCTAGGGTCACAACCCCTAGGTGCACCACATCTACTATGGAATCCACCAACTCATATCTATACAGTGTTGTAGTTTCATGGATACACACATTTTAAAATCCTTACCCACAATTCAATATGGTATCCTATATTTTGACCTATCAATATGGAATTCAATAATCATTTATATTAAAAATATATAAAAAACAGAACTAATCCTCAAATATTTATAAAATTTACAATGGTACCAAAAGATGCACCCAAGACCCACACTCTATTGTCATGTTCCACAAAAAAATTGTTGAAACAATATATCTGATGAAATGTTTGGTGACCCACGATAATGATATCGTAATTATATATCACCTCCATATTATATACATTATAACTCACAAATAAAATAATAGTCACCTGAAAATTCAATTTTGTGTATTTTAGGATCAATTATGTCAGTAACATATTTAATGGTACATGTAAATATTTCACCATAATTTAACCACAATAAGAACCCCTCTAGGATTCATGTCTATTATTATATTATATTTAATCTTGAGAATAGAATCCTAAGATTTGGTGACATTTAATATTATATTATAGAATTATATAAACACATCATAATGGGAAGATTCTATGAACATGAAAAAACAAGACAATGGGGGAAATATAATTTAAAAAAACATGAAATAATAAGTGATTCCAATATTTCATTATATGTTGATAATAAAACACTAATTAATAATGATTTATCATCATTAAATCATTTTAAATGGTGAACATGATCCATGATAAATAGTCCTAGGTATATATAAATATGAAATTTCATTTTGTAATAGTAGAAATAAATTTTAAAAACTACATACTAATTTAAAATAACGTGAAACAATTTACCATGGTCATGATAATGAATCAAAATTGGAATAACTCAAACAATATAATTCTCATGTAACATACCTAAAAAACATAACTATATCATGTTCAGACATAAAATAAATGAAAAATGATTCCCAAGTCACACTCATAGAATAAACCAATGAATAATGCTCCCTAAATCACATGTTCACAAATTATTTTTCAAATAATATACATATATCATGTTCAATAAAAAAATTATATGAACAAAGCCACATAGAACATGTTCACCAGATTGAAAAGAGAAAAAATATTTCCTCACAATGTTTACACAAATTTCATGTCAATAGTGATACATGAATCATGTTCAATCAAGAAACAAGGGAAGAAATATCTGTGTGAAAATTTCTTATCATAAACTTGTAATCAAATATACCTATATCATTTAAACATAACCAATTTTTAAAAAATTATACCCACATCACTTTCATGTGACCAAAATTCATATAATGTTATACTCACATCACATTCATCAAAAAATTTTTGGTAACAATGCCACATTTTTAGAATTCATATAACAAATATGATTATAAAGATAATTGAAACACATTCACAAAATAATATTGGGAACTATGATACATGCATCCCATTCAAAAAAATATATTAATAATTCTAGAAATATCATATTCGTCCAATATATAAAAATATCATAAGATATGAAAGATTAATCAATTTATTGGAGGTATATGTAATACTCTATGATTTAATAATATTAATCCATACCATTATTTTCAAATAGATCATGAAAACATTCTTATTTCAAACACCACTTAATTATCAAAAGGAATGATGACTATTTTAATTAAAAAACCCATATTAAATTTCATGAGTCATCAAGAGAATACTGATGGATTGTGGTATAACAATATAACCCTAATGTAACCTATAGAGATATATAAAAATTTCAATATTTAAAAAAATATGTTTTCATACCATTAGGAAAATCACAGTGATAATCAATGGAATATAAAAATAATTTATTTCAAATCATGGAAGATTATTTTAATTTATAAAATCCATATTTATATAGTTAAAACAATTACTCATTGAAAAAATAGTTTCCACAAAAGAATTTGTTCACATATTCTAATAATAAATAGAGTGTTTTATTTTTTTCTCAAAATATCCATAAATTATGAAGTAATTTATTATAATAAATTGTTATTTTCAAAAAGGATGAACTGATTGTTATTATTATATATTAGTTTTGGAAGAAAAAAAATATGTCAATAAATGATTTAAAAAAATAAATAAATACTATCATAAAGAAATGTGATGTGGAAGATAAAACATATAAACATGAAAGAGATATCATTGTTTTATATTATTATACATTTCATTAAATATCACATTGTTAAAAGTCATAATAAAACATAATTTTGAGAAAAGAATAATATAAATAAGATGCATGCATGATAGAACACCATGTTTTTCCTAAAATATAAATAAAAATATTGATGATAATGAAATATATTGACATGAGAGAAAATTAATTATTACATAGAATAGTAATTATTCTAAAAATGTTATAGTTTTACTATAATCAAATTTATCAAGGAGTAAGATTTGAAAAAAATAATTTTACCTAATGTTGAAAAATTTTAATGTTTATATTCTTATTTTAGAGGAATCCAGTAATATTAGTATGATTATTAATATTATAAACTATAACCTAATGAAGTGTGATTTTGTTTAAAAACCCTTAGATCATAATTATTTTTCAAATTGAAAACCCATGGATAGAAGAAAAAGTGATGGATTTGTAAATCCCTTAGATTCATGGAATGAATCTGATAAAGGAAATACATATATAATATTTTCCCCACAATAATGAAATAAATGATGAATATAAATAATATCTCAATGAATCATTATTGATATCGATAACCTCATATCATAATTCATGAATTCCTTGAAACAACATTCAAATTCATACTCTTATAAATCCCTCCATTGAAAAAATATTTTAGAATTTTAGAGGTGGTATTTTTATCAGGCCAAAACCTATATGATGTGTCTGGGATTTCTCATGAGTAATTTTTGATGTTACTATAAAATATATGAGGCATGTGTTTTCAATAGATGTGGGCAGTGGTGGATTTTTCTACAAGGGATCGGAGTGGAATTTTTTTATTATATTAAATGAAAATCCAATATTAAATGGTAAAATTGATCCAATAATAAAAAATAATTACATGTGATAAGGTTATGATCAAGATATACATAAAGAAAAAAATTTAGAATAGTCTTAAATAAATTTTCACTTTATTTGAACTATTACCTATATTTTTGAAGTGGAAAAAAAGTTTTACTTATATAATTATAAAACATACCATAAAATAAAATAAAACATTTTTTATATTTTTACCTAATGGTTGAAAAAGTTATAATTGATTTGTTTTCAAATGAATAATATATATGAAATTACCATTATTTTTAACATTAGTGTAAAATTTGAATAAAAACAATTATTTTTTAAAGTGTATTTAAATTTTAAAACATAATTCTTATAATAAAGTAAACAATGAAATTTATTTAAATAAAATGAAAAATTCTATTATTAATAAAATAGTTAATTATAAAATAGTATGACTTTAAAAAAATTCTATTTATTTTAAAATGTATAATTTTATTATATTAAGAAATTTTATTCCCTAGTAATACTTTAAAATAGATATATTTATTTTCCAAGAGATATGTTCAGAGATGGCGTGCTATTTGAGGCATGATGTGTTCATAATTAATTTTATAAAATTACAAATTATATTGTATATTTCTCAAAGAGAAACTCTTAAAAAAAGTGAATATATTTTAAAAGGATTAAAAAAGTAGAAATTTGATATTCTGGTTGAGACTGGATACGATATTTTCACAAATAGATTCATTAAATCCGTCATCCTGGGGAATTCAGAATCCTTACACTTTGGTGATATTTTTTTAAAGGTTGGGGTCGAAGCCTCAATTTATTATTTAAAACAAAGACCTCATTAGACTAGGTAGAAGGAGATGTATTACATAGCCCAAAGGCCTGATGCCATGTGTCCTGAATACAAGGCTGGAAAGCCCATTTATTGGCCCAAAGGACCCCTCAGTGAACAGTACTGCTACAGTACTGCGATGCTACAGTTCCTGCTACAATAAAACCACCACTACAGTACCTGCTACAGTCCCTCTGCAGCTATAGTGTCATTGAGGCAACGGTTCTACCGCTGCTATAGTACTGCTATTGTAGTCTGCTATAGTACCCAAAAAATCACCCCTGCCTGGATTTGATCCTGGATTTTTTGGATGCCAAGTAGCAGCCTGTACCAAAATTCTAAATCTCCTCCTTCGAGCTCCATTGGCGAAACAGTTTGGATGAAATCAAAACACCATATCCAAGAAGGCCAATATCCATTGTATTCTAAAACTCTTATCAATCATTGTAGAAAATTTTCTTCATTGATAAAACATCCAATCTTTAATATGGAATTTTTTTATTTTTGATTTAATTAATTTCATTTAATTTATTGAGCATATTGTAGAACATTTTCTTCATTGATAAATGCATCTACCCCTTCTTTATATGTGAAACTCATGTGATGTATAACCTGGTAGGAAGTCATGTAGAGGTACCCATCCATGTGCATGGTTGTATACTATATTACATGGAAACAACACCATCTACACAAACACAACGCATGGTACACAAGCATGACCACAATAAAACATCATGGTCCTATGTATCATGGAAATTCCTTATTGTAATACTCAATACCATGTAGTACTACTTGGTTTGTATGCATGTTCTGGCTACATACATGGTTAAATAGTGGAGTGGCACCACACATCGTGTCGGTCCACTCGTAATCCACATAACCCTTTGTTGGAAGCATGGCCATCTTTGAATGAATTGGAGTATGGTTTGTGTTTGTTGTCAATCTTAAGAGGAAGATCAGAATGTGTGCCAACAAAGTTCTCATACAGGTCAAGCAAGATTATAGTATTGAAGGTACTTGTGCGCCATGTACTTGAAGGAGAGGAAACATGCACGCCAAGTGTTTTTCAATATCATAACATGGAAAAATGGCAAAGGAAAGAGGGTTGTGCAGGTATTGGTGTGGCCTCGCAGGTGACTTGCGCACCATGAAAGGACATGTGCGGCCATGCGTAGCTAGGTTGGAAAGTTTCATGACATATGTTTTTCAAGATCAAATCGTCAAAATATGGAAAGGGAAATAGGGTCACACATTTTTCTTGTATAGGAAGAAACCTGCATGCCGAGACTTGCACGCCGAGGGGATACTTGCACGCCACCGCCCAGGGGGTCCAGTTTTCCTATCAATAGAGGACCAAACCTACTCATTTGGAAAAAAGTTAAAGACTTCGAGATTTTTTGAGCTCTCATAATACAATTGGTTGAGTCTTTCATGTTTTTGTTTGGACACGCAAGTAGAAGTTGCATGCCAATTGTTGGCTACACGTCCAAAGTGGTTTGGGAGTTAAAGGTGTTGTGTCGCACAAGTTTAGAGTTGAAGGAGGCAGTGTCGTGCAAGTGGGTTGGTGTCTCCTATGCACTGAATTTTTACCATGCAAGTGACTTGTGTGTATGTCTTGAAACATGCGCGCCTATCATAGAGAAGTATTCCAGGTGAGGTCGAAGTAAGCCCATCTTTTGTGGAGCAGCAAGAAAGCTGGAAAATTGTCTGATACCTTCAGCGCAAAGTGAGACTAGTCTACAAGTGAAAGGTGGACTTCAACAGAGCATCTACATAAAACATTGGATGCATTCTTTTGAAATGATAAATAGACCTCTACATCTATAAACTGAGTGTGACTTCACCAAAGGCAGTGAGCTAGGGGAGTCAACGGGAGTTACCCGAGAGATGTTGTGAGCTATCCCAGAATGTGTTGTAAAGGCAGTGAGCCTGGGATAGAGTGGCTATTCCAAAAAATATGTAATCCACAGCTAGTCAGGTTTAGTGGAATTTGGTATGACCGACAACCTGTCAGAGTATTCTCCTTGGATGTAGCCTTGAGTGGTGAACCAAGTAAAAAATGTTGTGTCGTCTCTCTACATGTTAATGTTTTATTTCTGTTCATATCCATCATACAGGTTTAACAAGTTCCTACTAACATGGGAATAAGATCTATCACTTTAAAAGAAACATTTGACACCCTGATTCACCCCTCCACTCTCAGGGTGTCCTGGGGTCCTACAAGTGGTATCAGAGCGAGGATTCTAGTGTTGAATCTGTCCTTTTTCATCATGGATAATGCAGTCAATGTCAGGGGAGTCCCTCTCTTCAATGGAATTAATTTCCATAGCTATAAGAACAGAATGAGATCTCATCTATGAACCCATGGAATGAATGTTCTATTTTCCACTATTCAAGGAATTATTGTCTCTAATCCAACAGGGTTGGCTATGACTGATACAAATTGAAAAATTCTTGATGCAGATGCTAAAGCACAGAATGCTCTCACCAAAGAACATTCTGATCAGATTTATCTAAAATTGATGAGTTGAACCTTAGAAAATTTCATGTGGGATAAACAAGATAATTGTATGAAGGTGATCACAAAGTGAAGGAGGAGAAACTACAAGTGCTACACAATAGGTTCGATGATCTGAAGATGAATCCTGATGAGAATGCAGAATCCTTCTTTAATTGAATTACTAAAGTGGTTGGGGTAATTTGGGTCCTAGGAGAAGAAATCAAAGACATTGATATTGTGAAGAAAATACTGAGAAGGCTACCACCCCTGTACAATGCAACGGTCTTAGCCCTTGAGGAAATATATCGTTCCAAACATTCATTGGATGATCTCTTGAGCAGCGTGGTGGAATATGAAATGAGAGTCAAATCAGAAGATGCTACTACATGAGTAAGCAAGGAAATGTCATTCAAATCCATGGAGAAAATGAAAATATCAAAATATTATAGCGGTGAAGACGATGAAGAAAAATAAATTCTCTCTCTCATTGCCAATAAGTTCCATAAGGGGAAAGGGAAATTCCAATGGAAGTTACCTCTATCTTGGTTTTGTTGTGGCAAAGGCAGGTACATTGCTTCTCAATGCTTAAGAAAGAACGATGATGATGATAGCAATGCTAAAAACATTGTCAAGACTCAGAAATGGTTTTTCAATAAAGGATAATTCAAATCTAGAACGAATGTTTTGAAGAATAGTTTTTTCTATGAAGATGAAGAAGTTTATAATGAATTCTTTGATGAAGAAGAAACATAATTTAAAATTGGGAAACATGCTTCCATGATGACCACTATTGAACAATCCGAAGACACTGGGGGAGAAAATTAGTTAAAAACTAGTGCAGATCCCTATTTTCAACTTAAGGATGCTATTAGAAATTTTAATATTAAATTTAAGAGTTGCAATATCTGGAAATGAATGGTAGAAGAATCAACATAAAATTTTTATCAAATTTAAGCTGAAATTAATGAATGAATAATTTGTGAAAGTATAGTCTAAAATTCATAAAATCAATGATGATTTAGAGGATCTGATGCTGAGAATTGAAGAGTTGGAAATGTTCATCAATGAACTCACCTCCAGACTAGAAGAAAAATATAATACTATTTAGGGTCTTGAAAATGAAGTTGTTACTCTTAGCAATAAACTTGAGACTGATTAATTTCAAAAGAATCAAGGAATAAAATAAAGTTTGGAAGATTCTCAGATGCATAATTAATGGAAAGAGCCAAGATTGGTTATGATGGGGAAGGAAAAATCTTGAGTGATCAAAGACCCGCTTTCATGGGAGAGAGTGGAATTGGCAGTGAAGCTGAGACATCAAATAGTGGAAGTAAATAGAGCTAAAATAAATACAAGATGAAAGTTGGACATGTTGAAATGATTCCTGATGTGATGAAAAATAAACCCTCAATCCAATCTAAATGGAAAACTAAAAATTAACCTCAAAAATTCAGAAATGACAGGAAGTCTAACTATTGTCCCAAGGAAGAGAGTATGAGGAGAAATTCAAGTGAGAAGTCATTTCCTATCATGAAGTGTCAGTTCTATGGCTATCTGGGCCATACCATGTCATATTGCGAAGAGGAAAGGAGATATCTGAATGGGGAAGATCTAGGATATCAACAAAGGATACTAACTTCATATCCTACATCTTATAGAAGAAATAGTTTCTATGGATGCTATTTTCATTGCTCTAACATTGGTCATAAGGTTGTTAATTGAAGGCAGAGAAGGGACATGGACACCTTATACCAGAATTCAAGACTAGGTAGATTTGATCGACAAGATAGTGTTGCTCTTTCAAACAGGATTTCTCCTCTTGAAGAAGACTTCATCTATGAAGAACCAATGTACATAGATGCGATAATTGAAAGGCCATCAGTTCTCTATACTCATTCCAATGTCTCGCGGAAAGAAATGAATAAAATTGAGAAATCCAACCTTTCAGAGGTGGACCTTAAAGCTATAAAAATAAATAGTACTTGGATTCGGGATAACGATTGTTCATCCCATATTATAGGTAATGCTAGCCTTTTGAAAGATATCAAATGGATGGTTAATGTAACAGTTCTATTTGGTAATGATGGACCTCTGAAAATCAAATTCAGTGGAAGAACTGAATTAGCTAATTGAGAGCTAAAGAAGACTGAATTCCTTTACTATGATTGCCTACGTCATAATCTACTCAACGTGAGTCAACTCCGTGACTTGGGAATTATTCTTACTTTTAATTAGAAAGGATACACTATCAAGGGAAAGATAAGAAATTCACTTATAAAAGGATTCATAAAAGAAGTCAACTTGTATCAGGTTGATAGTAATGAAAATGTTTGCTACATGATTGTTGAGGAAGAAAACAATTTGTGGCATAGGAGACTGGGTGACATCAATCAACAAGACATGGAGAAAATATCAATACTGAGGATTTTCAAGGACATTACTAACCTAAATCATGAGTGAAAATTCTTGTGATGCTTGCTTTTATGGAAAGCTAGTCTGCATTTCATATCGTCCAAAGAAGAAAAGGGAATCACATCTTTTTGATCTAATCCATACAGATGTATGCGGGATGATAAATGTTGCTGGAACTCATGGAGAAATGTACTTTGTCCTTTCCATTGATGATTACAGTATAATGGATTGTGTTATGGTCATTCACAGGAAACGACAAGTTCTTGAATTCATGAAAACATATAGGTGATTTTCCGGTAATGATACTAGATGAACAATCATAGTTTTACGATCTAATAATGGGGGGGGGGGGGGGGGAATACACATCCACTGAGTTTGAGAATTACCATAAAAACATTAAATACAGCATGAGGTAGCTTCTATGAGAACTCCAGAGCAAAATGGAGTTGTTGTGCGCTGAAATCGATAGGTCAACAACATGACCTAGACAATGGGGATTTTGAGTGGTATATCTTTCCATTACTAGAAGGAATCTGTTGAAGCTGTAGTGCACATTCACAATCGAACATGGCTTAATATGGGAGAAACGAATACAACATATGAATTGTGGCATGAAATTAAGCATTCCTTGAAATAATTTTTTGTTTTCGGAAGTAAATGATTCATTCAGAATAAAGATGGAAATCAAGGGATGTTTTGTGACAATGCTGATGATGGAATTTTTCATGGATATCCAATGAACAGCAAATCCTACAAGAGTTTAAACAACATATTATGAAGTATTGTTGTAATCAGTGATGTTAAGATAATTGATGAGAAAAAAAATGCTTCAAGAATGTCATATGATTATGTGATAGGAAGTGAGGAAGAATGTGAACTGGGAGAAAATAATAATATAGAGATTGAGGAAGCTATACAAATCACTCACCAGTCACATAATGATGTTGACTCAGAAGAAGAATCTGAAGAAGAAACTATGGGTGGAGATAATGCAACTAAACCACATAGAAGAAATCGTAGAGCTGATATTGATCCATGTAACATAATTGGGGAAATTAGTGCATCCACTCAAACAAGGAGGATGAGGAATAACATGCAATCTGCATTTCTGTTAGTTGTGGAGCCTTCTTCATTCGAAGAAGCTACAAAGGATGAATTAGGATGAAATCCATGAATGAAGAGTTAGATCGGATTGACAAGAATCAGACATGGTATCAGGTCTAGAGACCCGAAGGTCACAATGTGATTGGTACAAAATGGATATTCAGGAATAAGTCTGATGAGCACGAACGTGTTATCATAAACAAGGATCGAATGGTATGTAAGGGATAATCCCAGATTGAAGGTGTTGATTTTGAAGAAACCATTGCTGTACTATCTAGACTGGAGTCAATCAGACTTTTCGATTTCATGGAACTCCAAAGTGGATAAAAAGTATATCAAATGGATGTCAGGACAAAATTCTTGAATTGTTTACTCGATGAAGAAGTCTATATTGATCAACCAGTTGGTTTTGTTCTTGGTACTGATGAGTCAAAGGTCTGAAAACTGAAGGAAGCCCTATATGGATTGATGCAGGCACCACGAGCATGGTATTCTCGCCAGGACTTATATCTCAAGAAGCTGGAGTTAAAAAGAGGAGGAATGGATCACAATCTATATGTGAATAATTCTCCAAATGTTCAATTCATGGTTCTAGTCTTTGTTGATGATATCATATTTGGTGGCTGTAGGAATAAATTAGTGGATAAATTTTCTAATCACATGAAATCAGAATTTGAAATGTCTATGACTGGGGAGGACACATATTTCATGGGGCTACAGGTGATTCAAAAGAAAAATTACACATTCATTTCTAAGGAAAATTATACAAGAGAGCTTATGAAGATGTTTAATATGAAAGACTCCAAACTAATGTCAACTATGATTGCAGTTGGATCTAAACATGGAATGTATGGGGATGGGAACTCTTTAGATCCCACCATGTACAAGAGGATCATTGGGAGCCTACTATACATGACATCGACAAGGACATATATTGTCTTTTCTACATGTCTTGGGCTCGCTTTCAGAGTAATCCAAAGGAGGAACATATGGAGGCAATAAAAAATAATCATGAGGTACATTCAAGGTACACATAAAATTGGGTTATATTTTGCTGCAGGTAGGGACAATGAATTATCATCGTTTTCTGATGCTGACTGGGATGGTGATGTAGTGTATAGAATGTCCACTAGTAGTGGAGCTTTCTATATTGGGAAGAAATGTGTTGGCTAGTTGATCAAGAAAAAAGAAAGTACATCTCTTTGTACTGCTGAAGCTGAGCATATATCTACGACAAAAGCATGAACTCAACTAATATGGATGAAGAAACAACTTACAGATATTGGTGATGAGGTGAATAAACCAATGGTAATTTACTATGATAATAAGATCACAATTGATCTCATGTATAATCTTGTTCATAATTCTCATAGAAACATATTTAAATCAGGTATCACTTTATCAATTAAAAATTTGACCAAGGGGTAACTAGAATGGATCATGTGGGAACTTATGAGCAAGTGGTCGATATCCTGACTAAACCACTGTCATCGGCTGTGTTTGAGAAGCATCAGTTGATTCACTTCATTTATGATAACTATTTTTATCTATTTATGGATGTGTTTCAGGTTTGTGGGGGAGATACTATCCAAGGGGGACTGTGGTTTGGGATGAACAATGAACAAGTTATTGGTTTTTGGGTTTATTGTCAATGGGGGAGAATGGGAAAAATTCAGGCATGTTCAGTCATGTAATGCTTCTGTAACACGATGTGAATTCAGTGTTAGTGATATGATAATATGGATGAGAAGGAATTCATGGGTCATGTAATTCTTGTCCATCATTGAGAATTCCATAACAGGGGAACCTAATTCAAGATATCTCCCTTGTTTTCTACACCGATCATTGCTTATGTAGACTTAGAGTGTTGGCTAAGATTATTCTTGCATTTATGATTTACATGTTGATGGGGATCTATTGAATTTAGTCCCTGATTTCCAACAAACCCAAATGGGGATATTGATGTATCCATGGTTATCTTTCCATGAATCGGAGTATGGTTTGTGTTAGTTTTCAATCCTCGGAGGAAGTACAGAATGTGTGCCAGTAATGTTCTCAAATAGGTCATGCATATTTTAGTATTGAAGGTGGCACCTTTTTCCAGTGTTTTCCAAATTTTTGGGTCTGAAAATCTTAAAATGGAGAAAAGTTTTTTTGGTAAAGATACTTGCACGCCGTGTATGTGAAGGAGAGGGAACATGCGCGATAAGTTTTCTTCATGATCAGAACATGGAAAAATGGCTATGGAAGGAGGGTCACAATGGTATTGGTGTGGTCGTGCAGGTGACTTGCGCACCATGAAAGGACCTATGCACCGGTTCCTAGGAGGGTTGGAAAGTTGAGTGACATATGTTTTTCAAGATCAGATCTTTGAAATATGGAAATTGAAATAGGGTATTGCATGTTTCATACAGGGGATGAAACCTACACGCAAAGACATTCACGCCGAGGAGAGACTTGGGTGCCACTGTGTAGGGGGTCTAGTTTGCCTATAAATAGAGGACCTCCCCTCCTCATTTGCGATGAATTTCAAGACATAGAGATTTATTGAGCACTCGTTGCGCAAGTGGTTGAGTCGTGCAAGTGGTTGTTGGGATGCGCAAGTAGAGGTTGCACGCCAGTTGTTGGATGTGCGTCCAAAGTGGTTTGGGAGTTAAAGGTGATGAGTCGCGCATGTTTATAGTTGAAGGAGGTAGTGTCGTGCAAGTAGGTTGGTGTCACCTGTGCGCCAAATTTGTACAATGCAAGTAACTTGCATGACGGTCTTGAAACATGCACGCTGGTCTTCGAGAAGCGCACCAGGTAAGGTTGAAGTACACTCGTCCTTTGGGGTGCTACACGAAAGTTGGATTATTGGCTGATACCTTCAGTGAAATGTGAGACTAGTCTACAAGTGAATGTCAGACTTCAACAGAGCATCTACATACAATAGAGGACGCATTCTTTTGAAATGATAGAGAGACCTCCACGTCTATAAATGGTGTGTGACTTCACTAAGGGAAGTGATCTAGGGGGAGTCAACGGGAGAGAACCGAGGGATAATGTGAGATATACATGATCCTTTTGTAAAGTCAATGATCATGGGAAAGAGTGATTGTGCCCAATCCTTTATAATCAACAGCTATTGATGTTTAGTGGAATATGGTACGACTGACAATCTGTTTGTGTATGCTCCTTGGACGTAGCCCTTAGCAGTGAATCAAGTAAAAAGTGTTGTGTCATATCTCTTCATGAGAATGTTTTCTTTCTGTTCATATCCATCATAAAGGTTTAACAAGTTCCTACTAACGTACGAACAAGATCCATAACATTAAATGAATAAGTTGACCCCCTGATTCACACATCCGCTCTCAGGGTGTCCCGGGGTCCTACACCCTTTACCTCTTTTTAGGAAACATCAATTCTATATATCATCAATGATTGAAAATGGATTTTGGATCAAAATTATCCTATAAAAAGTGTTATTCCATATATACCATTATGGATACCTTATTTTTCGATTTCAAAAAAAATGAGAAATTTTTCACCAACACTTATTGAGGTGATTCCCAATGATAGAAGTGATCAGTCAGGATCACCTGAGGATTCTTCTAATTGGAACCCAAAATTAGATACAAAATTGGACTTAAACCACTATATTATAACCTACCATCATATTTTATGTAGCTCATCTACAACTACCACTACAGTAGAACCCCATGTGTATTACGGTACACATCCTCCATGACTATAATGTACCCCCACCCTATCACACTAGGGTGCGAGAAATTGTCCCACCAAGTGTCACACCCTAATATCTTGGTTTAAGATCCTATACATAAGGATTGGAACCCCTTATCATCGTAGTGTGTGGGTCATAATAAACCTAGAGTGGATACAACCCCACCCCCCTTCAGCAATAATGTAGACCTCTATATATACTTTAAAAGTGTAACCCGTTTAACATATTGGGAAGTGTGTCCTTTATATAGAGTGTGTTTCTGAAAGACTATTTCACATAGTTACGTGGTTTGGTTTGACCTTAATGCAAGCTTCTAATCAGACACATGGGATTTCAGGAATCACTGTTGGAATTTTAGAATTATTTTTTAATATTATTCATAGGCCTAGCTGTGAGATAGATATCCAGTTACTCTTTCATTTTAATTTCTTATTAAAATCAATGTATATATAATATATTTTGTATCTGCATCATAAATTGGGTTTCACTGTTTACATTAGAGTTGAAAACATTCATTTTATTGTATGTTATTTCTATTTCTATATTCGAGAGGTCGTATCAGTCTACTCTCCTAAAATAGGTGGTGTAAAATCAACGTGTAGTTCATCTACTCACTTTTTTATCCCATTTTGTTTGTCTATGGATAACTTCACTCTTGGTTTTGGGTGAGCTATACTCTATGACTATTTCTTTCTTTTAATCTATATCATTTCAGTTTTTTCTCTAGTTGATACCATTTCTTCTTTTTGGACCTCCTATTGGGTATGTATATACTAACCACTACATGATATTCCCCCTAGGTTTCATGACTTATGATAATGATGGATATTTTGGGGTTGGGTTTAGAGATGCTTAGGTATTCCAAGTACTTTTGACTATGTATAATGTCCATTTCTTGGGAATTAGGCTCTATGATCTCCCAGAAGATTATAATTCACGTTATTTCATGTTATGAGAAATTTCGGGTTTGGAATGTATTTTTCACTATTTTTTGTTTACACAGCCATAAATTTGTATTTCCTATAGGTAGATCATGCAGGGTTTTTCCCTTAGTGTTTTTTGTTCTTTTAATTTTAATACCTCTAAAAATTTTCATCCTGATTGGTGTGTGTGTGTGTGAGTACAGTTACATAAGATAATACCTCCTTGGGTTTTATTTCTTTGGAACCTCCCTTCACCCCAGGAAAATTGTGGTGTTCATGGGGTAGTTTTGTCTCATTCTATGGATTAGTGTGGGTCATGAGAGATTGGAATAGAGCATGATAATTTCTTCATAAATTGTTCAGAATAAACCAATTATTTTTATTTATTTTGTATTATGAGAAAATTTTCATGGAATCTCAGGTGAGGATCTCATACTAGGGAATCCAATGATATTGTGGGCATCCAATGTATCCTTTCCCTAAGAACCTAACTACCTACTTTTATCATTATCATACCGATACAATTTTTGTGGGAATAAATGATACATGCATTATATATGATTTTTTATTTAACCATTCCTTTTCAATCATCAACCATTGTTTTTTATATATAAATTTATGATCACTTGACTATGATATGTCTTCATAAATCTCATGATTCCTCCACGATTACTAACAATCAATGTACTAGTTCCACATTATGTATAAGATCATATGAAGAATATGGATGAAATTCAGGGACTATCCCATGACCATCTTCCTTTAAGTAGGAAGGTAGTAAAACCTCCAACTAGTGAGCAATATATCATTCATGTAGATAAAGATGAAGATATGTATAGGCTATTGAACTCTGTGAGTTCCATCAATATAGGTCATTGATGTTCTATGGTGAGCTATATCCTTAGGCAACATGGGTTTTTCTAGATCTAGTGTTTTGTATCTTCATGTTTGTTCAGACCTGAGAGATCATGTGGTTGCACTAGCATCTATCATTTCCCATGATGAAGTTGGGAAATGGTGTAGTATCATTATGAATATTCATAATGATTTAACACTTTCCTGGACTAACATCAAACAATTATTATATAATGATTAATTCATGTCAATTTGTGCAAATTTGTTATTTAAGAGCTTATATACGCACTATCCGGTTGGGATGATGGAGGATGAGTACTTAGAGTGTTTAAAAAAATTTATGTGATACTGTCTGAACATTATCCATTGTAACTGCAAAATGAGCATGAATGTTTGATTATGGACTTTGTTGAGAGGTTCTTTATACCGGGGAAAAAAATTTCATACCCACATATGACTAAATTATAAATACCAAACTAGTGATACTAATGTTTTAGTCATGGGTATACTAGAATGTTGGATATGCTAATGGGTGTTATATAGCTTAGTCTTCTAGAGAAACTAGAAATCAATAAGTGCTAACATCTTAGTGTAGCATACCTGTGCATGTTCATAATCAATAATGTGGGAAGTGGTTGAATAGAGGTCCTGAGAAAATGGAGGGCTTAAGTGTTTTTATTCATACTGTCGATGTCACATGGAATTATACTACCCTACCTGGTGTTCTCATCCACACAATTAGATAGTTAACCCACCACCATGACATATATATCCCTATGATCAAATATCTCTTTTGTTTGTTATGGGTGGTTTCCATGGATATAATTCTTGAAGAAGATCATTAAAATATATTGATGTTAGAGAACACTCTGATATCCTTTCTCCCCCACAACTAGGTGGCCCACGTATTGCAAAGGGTGCTTGTGGCTGGGGTAGTGGAAAGTTTCATACATTGATGATTTACAACCTCACATCACAGAAGATGATTAGTGGTACGATATATGTGTTTTAGAAAGTCCCTTTTGAATTAGTATACATGGGTTATTTTCATTCTATAATTTCTATAATTATAGATCAAGATCTAGATCTCCCAGTTGAGGCACTATCCTAGAAACATCATCTTGAGGTTCCAATAGGGAAACAATCTTCTTTTTATTTTATATTATGATACTCTATGTTATCTCATAGTTTAGAGAGGATCATGTGGGAACTTTTGGATGTCAAAATGTAACCATATTATTTATTCAAGTTGATGGATTGGTTGACCATGGTCCAAGAATATTTTTACTAGCACCTCAGAAAAATCATATGCCTACACACAAATGGGATGAGATTATACTTTTCTAGTGACAGATATATTTTGTAAGGGAATGTGGCTTTTAATAGAATAATGTTGTTTAAAATCACCCATAATTTGTTGATTTTACTCCTTGATTCATCATGATCATCAGGCATATGGGGTTCCTTCTATAGTGGAAGATTATATAAATACCTTTCCCAAGGGCATTTGAGGACTACCGCTGAGGTGAGTTACAAATTTTTTTCATTGATTTGTGTCTTAGAATAGTTTCGATAATGTTTTTAGAATATCATTTGGCCACTTATGAAACTTATGATCTTTTTTTTAGTTAGGGGATGTTCAAGGGAATGGAGCCATCAATCCCAGTGTGTCTCCCTAGTAAGATCCATTGTTGTTCCATGAAAATAAGGAAATGGGTTTTCATGTATTCATAGATTATCATTTTATCAAGGAGGGCCATGGTAAATAATATGTACCCCATTCAACGAATTAATAACCTATTTTACTATTTATAAGACATTGGATGGTTCTAAATTAATGATCATAGTTCATGATATATCTATTTGAGGGTTCATGATGTGGATATTTGAATGTTTGAAATCCAATGTCACTACGAACACTATGATTTCATAGTTACTAATGATGGTGTAAAACAATACCATACTATCTTTATGGATTTGATAAAATAGTTTCTTGAAATTTACATGGACCAGCTTGTGGTCATCTTCATCAATGGAATATTCATCTTCTCTTCATCATTGGTGGAGTATGATGAACACTAGAGGATGTTACATGATCTTCTTTCAGATAAACATTTTCACAAAAATCTCTCTTATTTTCATTTATAGATTCATGAGGATCACAATATGAGGAATATCATTTCAGATAATGGTTTAGTAATGAACCCTATGAATATTGATGTATTGATTCCATGGCTGTCACCCAAGTGTGGGTCAATGGTGTGAGGCATTCATAATTTGGAAGAGTACTATAGAAGGATTTTGGTAGAATTATCAAAATTGTATTTCCTATGACCACCATTTGGTTAATAGGGAATCCATTTACCAATACAGAGCAGTTCTAGAGGTCCATTGGGGAGTTGAGGATGAGGTTTTGAGGGATCCATTGTTGAATCTAACATGGTAGGGCATGTAGTACATTGTGTATCTTGATTTATTTTTATCATTGTTGGAAGACATGTTGATAGTGAAAAATAGTTTTCACATATAAGATTAGGAATTTGAGACCACATGATAAGAATAATGTGAATTTTTACCAACGTATTTTAGTGTGGTATTTACCATGAATATGTGGATGAACTATATTCTAAGAGATTTCCTTATATTTTAGTCAAACCCTCAATGTCTTAGGAATGCCATTATTCATAAGGACATAATCCTTATACTAGAGAACTAGTTGGAATTTCGACTTTACAATTAATTCAAGATATTATAGACTTTTGGGAAGGGAAATAATGTAGCATATTCTATTAGTAGGAAGTCCCATTTATGATTAGAACAGGAAGATTTATATTAGTTTTCCCCATTATAGGTGACCTTGGTGGAATATGATTGTATAAATATTCAATACTCAGTGGTGTTGAACCATCCACATCATAGCATTGTGAAAGAGTCTTAGATGGGATCCATCGACTTTGTGTTATGTGAAAACAAATATACATAAGAAACACATCAAATATATACTCTGAAATATGAAATCATCTCATCATGTTCCATCAGAATAAAGTGGTTCTCGTCATGATGTGGGAGGAGGTGATGTGAGACTTCCAATATTCACCGATAGTTATGCATCCTGTAAAGGGGAAGCTGTACATATACAATTAGTGAAATATTTGTTGGAAAACAATAAAAATAAGAAAATCTGGGATCTTCTCTTTGTACCTCACATATTCATAGGTGAATTAAGTGCACAATGTTTTGATAGGTTATTTTCCACCGATTAATATTATGGAGTGGAAAATGAATGGAATATCCATGTACATTGTGATAAGGATAACTTGAAAAGATAAGGTCCATGACTCTATTTGGAAGATAGTAAACCAATTCTAGATTTTTTAAGACATCCTTTTTATTTGGTAGAAGATATCAATATAGGGCATGTGATTTCGTAAATATGGTATATTGTTCGCGTTTAGTGGGTACCCTCTCGGACTGTCTCTAATCAGGACACATGGTTTACATCATGATATTATTGAGGAATGAAGATGAAACTATAGATAAAAATGAGGTTGATTACAAAAATCCAATCCTAGAATGATGTGTGAACTATGTGTACTATATTTCTGTAAGAGGATATTTAGAGGGTTTGTGTGTTAGAATTCAAATGGAGTTGATAATATGACTTTCTTTTGTTTGATTTTTTTTAATGGTTAACACTAAAATATCTTCATTGATCCTTTTAAAGACCTATAAGGGATTCCATAAACATCACCATTATTCTTGAAAAATATTTTTGAGAAATATATTATTGGGCCACGGATGGTGTAGTTGATGATGAGGAATGTCTAGGTCATTCGTGACCAGATGGGGATAGACCATAGAATCCATAAATCTTATAAAAATAAATATTTCGTGAGATTGGAATTAGAATAGGAAGACCATGTTTTCATTAGAGTCTACCAATGATGAGGCCTATGGAGGATAGGCTTGGGAGGTAATCAATCACTGATGTTTTTATGTCATTCAAGATTATGAAGGGGTTGGAGAGGTTTTATACCGCCTTCCACTACCCCCACACTTGGAGAGAGATCATGAACTATTAAATGTGTCACCACTAAAAAGACACATGCATGATCCTTCGCACGTCATCAACTGAGGAAATGTGGATTTTGAGGAAGGATCCATATTTACAAGGAACCCAGTGGTGATTGATGATGGACAAGAGGGGACCCTACGTGGATGGACTTCCCCCTTGGTTCATGTGTTTTGTAGTCATAAAAATATATATGAGTTCTCTTGTGAGTTGGAGTGAAAGGTATGGAACCAATATCGTGAGGTTTTTTTCAAGGATAAAAACTATTTACTATGGAATGATGTATATACCTTGTATTAAACATGTATGTATTTTCAATATATATAAATATATATATATTCAATGTATGGAACAGAGACTATGATTGATTCCTTGCCTTAGAGTGCCCTAAATTATTTTTATAAAAATATTCATTATATTTTATATTTTTTTGTGGAAACTCATTTAGAAAATGGGATAACTCATAAACGAAATGTCATATTTCAAATCTGAGACTATGGTTTCAACCAAAATGCAATGTTTAACCAAAGAGCGTTGTAAAATTGGAATGAATAGGGAATTAAGAATCATCACTCATTAGTGGTAAGTTTGGGGTATTAATTAATTATTTAATCAATTAATTAAATAATTTTAACACAATTAATGTTTATGAAATAATAAAACCATGTATAATTCTCTATGGTTATCCACAAAATTATGAAGAGAATTCTAGATCTCCTCATTCATCCTCTATAGGTGAATCATATTAGATGATGATGAAACACCAAATCAGAGAATATCATGATGCAATGAAAACAACAACTCCAATAAATCATTATAAGATGTAGTATTCAATGAAGATCGATCCAATATCCTTGTAATACTCATCAATTGGTGATTTATTCCCATTTATTAAACTGATTTAGTAGATCACTCCTTAGTATTTTATTTTCATAAACATTAAACAAAGTATGTGCCAATGTACAGTATTAAATGGGGTCATTTTCAATTTTTTTCTAATATTTTATTCCTAATCATGATCATTGGATAATAATGATTAATAATGATCAATTTCGGTTTTTCCTTGTGAATTCCGCCCTAAAGTATTCAGGATGAACAATGGTTAGACCTAATAGTCCATTTTTGACATTTTCAAGAGGATCAAAACCCAGTCATGCTCCCATAATTAAAAAGATATCCTGGGTGGAGAGTTGATGGATGATTCATATGAATATCTTAGATTTTTTGAGATTAGGATTTTCATTTTAATGATAGGTGAAAATATAATAGTTGAATTACAGTTTATAGAAGTATGAAATGTATTATGATAACTCCCATGGGTCATAGATCCAATTTCTACATAATGATGGTCAAAAACCAAAATACATGACCATATTTATGATTTTTGGGTAGATATAAGACCATAAATTGAGTGGTGAGGACAAATCTGATTAATTATAACCAGATCTGTAGATCTGGGAAAATGTGAGAAGACCTGGATACACACCATGTAGATGGATGAACAAATGATGTGTATCCCCTTATGTGCAATGTCAATGGTTTCAGCTAATTATAAAGAGAGGATTAAGTGTAACCCTCCTAGAAACTATGTACCCCTCCCCTATATGGGAAACCCATGTGATGGATCACAAATGTAGGATCTTGTGTCAATGTACATGTCCCTATACACGACCATGTACCCGAGTACAGATACACCATGTTTTGAACGTGGACACATTTTTTTGTACAAAGACATTAATATGAGGACATATACATATTTAAAATATCATGGACACGTCGTGTGGTACACCTCCATATAGTTTACTCTTACATGGTTACGAGTCATGTTCCATCTAGGGAAACAACCATGCAGTTGAGTGGGGCCAAAAATATGGTAGGTCCGCTCACATTACATGTACCCCTTGACCTCATTTGCGGAAACATCAATGTTATGTATCATAGTTTTTAGAAATGAAAATTCTATCAGCGTGTATCCTATTAAGAGTATTTTTCTTTATACAGTGTGATTGATATATCAGTTATGGATTTTAGGAGATGATGTTATGTGTTCTGAGAATTTTTTTGAGGCCTTTCTTAATGATAGTAGTGATCTGGAAATATCACTACAAGGTCTATATATGTACCACCTAATATACTAGGGTTACAATCATATGTTTAGTGTTTTTGGACCCTCGACATTGAGACATAATGATGAGCCATTTTATGATCTGGATATTTAAATCTTGGAATAAAAGTAGTATGCATGGTATCATTGATGGAATTTTTGAAATGTTGGTTATGTTTCATCCTGCTATGTGATGTTATATTTTTGAATAATTGTTTCCCATACCACTTTGAAACTTTTGAACAGAATTATCATTTAAAAACAATCATCTCCATATAAAAAAATTCATAAAATCATGTTGAAAACATGGACTTTAATTAAATTGATTTAGAAAGATAAAACATCAAAACCTTTAAAACGACGATCTAGCTAAATAGACCCTCCCATATAACCTCATAATATTCCTTTGGAAATTTTTTATGAAATATGGGTATCGATGATAAATATGTCCCAATAAATACTTACACATAAACAATATCAAATAATAATGGGATTGAAGAAATAACCCTTACCATGCACATTCCTTTGGTCAAGGGTATGTTAATCCTCCGACATAATGACCACATTATTTTATTAAATTATACCATAACCATATTAATATTTATTATATCGTACATGATTTATTTATGAGTTTATAATTTCCATTTAATAATGATGTCCATGTTATATTAAAATTTCTGGTAATAATCACATTCTTTATCGTACGAGTTTTAACTTGTTATTGTTCATCGTATCACATAGATCATGATTAAAATACATATATAATATAAAACATGATTTATATATAATATATACTTATGATATAAATATGTATAATAGACAAATATATGAAATTAAAAACATCATTTATTGAGACGGTAGGCCGTACACAGAAGCGACAATATCATTTTTTTGATGATTAAAAACTTAGGATTTGGAAGTTATATTAGTTTTAAAGAGACATTAGAATTTAATTTTAATTATTTATATACATATTACTAACTATTATCTACATCAAAATAACATAATGTTGAATTAAAAAATACACCACAACATGGAGACGGTAAGACGTAAGAACATACGCATTGTGACATTACCATTAATAGGACAGATAGAATAATAAATATTTGTGTAACATATTTATAATAACATAATAGTATTTAGAAGGTACTTGATTTATTATTTTTTTATTGAGACAACAATGAAAGAGAAAGTTAAAAAATAACTTTGAAAGAGGTGATAAAATAATTACCTCTTCTCCTTGTGTTTTCTATGGATTTGAACAAAAGGGCTCCTTAGGTTGGCTTTATGCTCAAGGGAAGGCCTATAGGTTTAAGTGATGGATGTTTGGAGAATATTTGGGTAGGGGTTTTCTGATCCAAATGACTTTGGAGTTTTGATTCTTATAGAAGGGGAAGTACCTTTTTATAAGAGGGGTGAGAGTCACTTTAGGAAGAGATTGAATTATTATTTTATTTTTCAATAATATTCAATTTATAATTTCTCCAAATGAATTTATTTATAGTTTTAGGTGGTTATGGGATGAAATAATCTCAACAAATGGGTTTTATACAATTTTTGTTACCATATTAACCTTATCTTTTATATTTAACTATTAGTTAATTAGTTTAACTTTTGTCATGTCTTCTTGTATTCTAAAATTATGGTTAATAAAAGTACTCTAAATTTCCAAGATAATCTCAATTTTTTCATTTATAACATATATAATATTATTTAATACATTTGGCTGAACCTTTGATTTTTCGGAATATAATATAATTTAATAATATAGTATCTGTTTTAAAAACACATTTATGTCAGTTTTGATACTATTTAGTATTTTGGTTTTGTGAAAGTAATCAGAGCATGATTACCTCGAAAAAGATACATTGAATCAACCCTATCATGTCATATTTAGCTAGATTTTTTTTGGATGTCATAAAAACATTTAAATTATATTTATTTTAATATTAATAATACCATTTTTTTATTCCTTCATTAATAGGGTAATTACTGCATCATCATTGTGTCATGAATAGATTAAATTATTTAATTTCTAAAAATTATATATAAAATACCATGATTTTGGAAATATTTTAGCTTTCTAATTAATATTTATAGTTCAATTTATTTTATGTATATCACTATATTAAAAATAGTTTATTTTTTAAATATAGAATTTAACAGTTTTAACTCATTTTTAAATAAAATAAAAATAAATGTCATAATCTAATAAATGTGGACTTAAAGGATCATATTTTATTCCAGAGGTTGGTTTTTATCGAAATAAACTTATCCAATATAATTTGGAAATGTGTTAGTGTAACTATAATATTATTTTTACCTTCAATTACCTTATTTACTTTTAACAATGGTAAATAAAAGTAAATTGTTTCTATTCATCAACAATTATTTTCGTATTATTGAACAACAATTTACTTACTTATTTAAACCGGGTCTCTATTATTTTTGAAATTCAATTCACAGAAGTGGTAAAATTATGTTTTATGTAAATTTGCAAATTGTCCTAAAAGGTCGTTAAAAGAGGGTAAAAACTTCAGTAAAATTTATAATTCTAATTTTATTATAATGTGACTAAAATTAATTAAATTAAACAAATATATGTATTATATGTCTATTTTTAATTAAAAATTTTAAAATAAAATAAATAATTTTTTAAATAAAAAGATGGTTTTAGAGAATAACGCAGTGTTTTTCACTATTCATAAAAAAATGATTGATTTCAGAAAAATAAACAATATTCCAGCAAAGATAATTTTGATATTTTGAATTAAAAAATGATTTTTATTTTCCAAAATTCATAGCCTTAACGTTTAATTAATTATTTTAATATTAATTCCTGTTATAAAAACCAAAAGTGGGTTTTCATTAGTAAGAACTATCAAAATATTGACATGTCTTTATGTCAAATTTATTTGTAAAATTACATTTAGTGAACAAAATTTTATTAAATTTTAAAAATTTAATATAATTAATCTTCAAAACATTTAAAATACATAATTTAACACTATAAATTATTTAGATTAAAATTGTTGTTTTAAATTAATACATTATATTTTTTTACTATTCATCAAAATATGAATGTTATAAAAAATGTACCAAATATTTATCCAAATTAAATCCTTATGTCCATCTTCTAAAGAAGAATTTAAATTTATTAAATAGATTATATAATTGTCAAATATTGGATTTAAAAAGGTTTTCCATTAAAAGCCAGTAAAATTGAATTTTTTGAATAATACTTCTTTTATCTGAAAAATGAATTTGTTCTTATATTATGTCTAGGATACACAAAATATGGATGTTAAAATTATATAGAGTATATATGATTCAAAATTCAATTAATACTATTCATAATATTTTTTTGAACTATTGGTTTGTTAAGTTGTTGTGCACTAGATCTGGGAGTTTCATTTAGCGCAAGCTATTGAATTACTTTAATGAGATAACACATTATGAAATCGAGGGGTTTTACATTTATTATAATATAATTTAATGATAATGTTTTATTAATTTTTTTAATTCAGAAATCCATTAATTCATCAAAATATATTTATTAATAAAATATTAATAAAAAATGAAATTTTTTCTTTAAAAACTAACTGTGATGTAACAATAATAAAATCAATGTATATTATATATAAAAAATTAATGTACAAAATTATAGTTCTAGGGACTCTTTACATAACCCCTTATAACCCCTGCATAAAACTGAAGGGTAACGTGTGTGACGGTGACAGACACTTCGGGTTGCTCGGATAACATCGCTCGGGTGGTAATCTCCATCTACTTCCACTTCTATCGTAGGCGGTTCTACTCGATCGTAACATGTTGATATTGGCTTGGTATTGGTCAAGAGTGTATCCCAATGATGCCACCTCTTTTTAGAGCTTCAACATATGGGATTCGTAAAGTGGAATTCAACTGGATGAGTCCATCACTTCCTTTGTCTGATAAATTTGCATTTGTAAAAGCACTATATTTATACTAATATTGTGATCATTGTTCAATGAATATATTAGAAATGGTCATAATACTTAATGGAATTATAAAATCCAAAAACATAAAAACAATGAAGTTCGTATGTTATATAACCATTTAAAATAATAATACATTTAATTAGATCAAGAGTAATTTTCATTAATGAATGTTTGGGTCATTACAATATTCCCAACTGAAGAATTTTTTCCCACAAAATCTTCTTTTCCAACACAAAAATAGATGTGGGTAACTATTCTTCATCACTACTTTTGATTTCCACATTGCCTCATCCAATATTTTGTTTCACCACACCCACTTGATAGGGGGATTTGTCATATTATGTAGAACGTTTTCTCCAAGAGCTAAGATATTCATCAGAGTCCATTTATAGGAGATTTCATTCTACTATAGTACCACCTATGTATTGAGTAAAAGATATGGGTTACATATGTACATACCCAAGAGTGATACCTGGAATACATAATGTACTTAATATATGTTTGGTGGGAGTGCTTGCCAATAGGCCACTCCTCAAATGCAATCAAGGATCTCAAAAGGGCTGATTTACCTCGGACTAAGTTTTCTAATCTTCTCAAATATCATTACTCTCTTCCATGATGATATGATGAGGAATACCATGTCTCTAATATCAAACTCTAGGTCTCTTCAACAAATATTGGCATATTTATGTTTTCTTTACTTTGAAATTATTTAATGTGTCTCTCGATGGTATTCACCTTATCCACTATTTTATGGAACATATTTTGACCTAAGAGTTTTCTCTTCCAAACATCATCCCATCATGCTGGTGTTATGAACCTATTCCCATACAGTGCTTTATAAGGAGCTGTTTGGATTCTTTAGTGGAAATTTTTATTGTAGGAGAACTCAAGAAGAGGAAGATGTTGATTCCATCCTCCATTTAAGACCATTCAGAATGATATCAACCTTCCCTCATGTTATTGGAGAGTGCACTCAGATTGGCCATCAGTATGGGAATGATAAGCTGTATTGATGTTCTGCTTAGTACTAGAGCATGTTGAAGACTCTTCCAAAAAATAGTGGTGAATATTGGATCTCGATCGGATATAATAGATAGTGGTACTCCATGCTGCCTTACCACTTCTATAATATATATTCATGCTAGTTGATCCAATGAGAAATCCTCTCGCATTGCAATGAAATGTGTTGTCTTTGTAAGATGATCCACAACAACCCAGATAGCATTGTTTCCATTGAATGTCTTCGGAAGTCCAATGTCAATGTCCATGGTGATGTTTTCCCACATCCATGTTGGTATGGTTAATAATTGATCATCCTTTTATACTTCTTCCATGAATCCTTCACCTGCTGACATACCAGGGACATTGATATATACTCAATTATCTCCTTATTCATGTTGTCCCACCAATAATTCTATCATAGATCTCAATACATATGTGTGTTTCTTAGGTGAATGGAAAAATTTGAACTATTTGCATCTTCCAAAAGATAATTATTTTACATTGGATTTATAGAACCAAATTTCATGGAAAAAATATCACAATTCCTTATTTATTAACATTGAACATTGAGGATTTCCCTTTTTTGATAGTTTCAAAATTCTTCTCAGTTCCCACATAATCCTTTTGATCATCCTTCAAAACTTCCAAAAGAGATGGTTAGGAAATCATTTGTAAAGGGATTGTTAATGTAACCTTATTTATAACCCCCATGTCCATATAAATCAAATCTATTAGGATTAGACACATTTCAATTATCATTAATGATATAATTATATGGTCCTTTCTAATGGAATAATCTACATCCTTGTTCTCTTTCCATTAGTGGTAAGGGATTGAGTATTCATAGACTTTGATCAAATCTAACCATATTCATTGGAAGATGTTCAACTCTTTCTGTGTGAATAAATACATGAGGATTTTGTTATTTGTGCATATTTCCCTGTTATCCCCAAATAGTTAATGCAGCCATACTTTCAATGTAAATATCACTACAGCCAACTCCATCTCATATTTTGGATAGTTTTTTCCAGAACATTCAATTTACTTGAAGCATATGCAATGAATTTATCATTTTTCATCAACACACATCCCATGCACTTATTCAGATCATCACTAAATACGTCAAAAAGTTATCCACTTATGGTTAATATGAGAACGAGAGCAATGAAAAGCCTCATTTTTAACTCATTGAAGCTATCTTCACATTCATCACTCCAAAAAAACCTTACTCCCTTCTGAGTAAGCTCATAAAAAAGAATAGAATATCATGAAAATATTCTCGGAAAATGACGATAATATCAAGTTAACCACCGAAAGTTATGGATATTCATTATCGATGTTGGCCTCTGTCATCCCTCAATTGAAGCTATCTTAGAGATAACCACAGAAATAACATTTCATGTGACGATATGGCCCAAGAATGATTCTACCTTCAACCATAAATCACACTTTATGTAATTTTAAATAGAACTTATCCTTTCTTAGGGACTCTAGCGTAGTTCTTAGATTCTCCTCATGGACCCCTTTGGTTTGTGAGTATATTAGAATATAATCAATAAAGACTACCCCCAAAATTGTCGTGGTAATCACTATAGACTCTATTCATCAAGTAAACCAATATTTTTGTAGAATTAGTGAGTTCTAAATGCATTACTATGAATATATAGTTATCATAACTTGTATAAAAAGAAGTATTGGGGATATCCACCTTCTTCACCCTTATGTGGTAATATATTAACTGAATATATTAATTAGAAAAGTATAGTCCTCCACATAGCTGATCGAACAAGTCATCAATTATTAGTAGTGGATATTGGTTCTTTAGCAAGACCTTGTTGAGTTCTCGCTAATAAATTACAAGGTGCATTGACCCATCCGTCTTCATGAACAATATTACTTGGGTACCCCATGGTGAAGCACATGGGAATATAATCCATTTATCTAGATTCTCTTGTAGTTATTTTTTCAGATACTCATGCTCCACAATAGCCATTATCTATAGAATCTTTCATATTGGATATTCCCCACGTATAAGGTCAGTTTAGAATTAAACTTATCTTTTAGATGGAACACTAGGAAATTATTTGAGAAACACTTTAGTGAATTCCCTCACAATAGTAATGTATTCAAAGTTGGTTGAATCCTTATAATCAATCATCTAATCCTTATAATCAATCATCTAATCATGATATGCGTGTTCATATTGCTGTAATATCCATGCTTGAGATGATGGTGGTAGAGAAGATTCCTCCTCCTCTTTGAACTTGAATAGAATCAGGGGTCGATTCTCCATATTGAGATTGATTTTCCTCTCACGAAAATTTATGTTGGATCAATAAAAGTAAATACAATCCATTTGATTAATTGAATGAAATTACACCAGAAGAATATGATGATGTTCGCCGGAATGGTCATTCCATATATTATGTCCGGGGTGGAGTTCTATTCAAGGCATGGAATGATTTCCCCATTATCCGTACTCACTGACATCATTACTAACATGATTTCTAGTGGTGTTGAGAATTTTCTACTATACATTTGAAATATAAAAGAATGCGGAGAACTAGAATCCAAGTGCAAATTCACTATTATGGAATGAATAACAGGATTACCTATCACCACTTCGTTTTCCTAGTGCACTTAAGCTATAGTGATGCAAAACAATCTCCCTTGTTTCCATTGAGGTTGTTGGCTACCTCCAAAACCCCTTGGATTAGGGCACAAATTTTAGGGTTATGCGGTTCATTATAGTTGATGGAATGAATAACACATTGAGGGTCGAACGGAGCATTCCGATCATCTGTGATAGTTTTGTTTTATTCTTATCAGCAGTTAACGATTGGGTGACCTAATCTCCACACCTAAAGCATTTCACCATCCCCTTCAAGCAAATTTTGGAGTGCTTCATTCCACACCATTGGTATGTGTGGTGATATATTTTCATATAACCATTGGATTTCTCCATAGAATGATTAGAAATGAAGTCCACCTTATTCTTCTTATCCCCATGAAACCCCTGAGATTCACTAATCTCTATTTCAACCATGAGGTCACATCATACAATTTTCTCAAAGCTATTGATGTCACAGAACACCAGTGATATCTATAGGCTAGGTTTTAACTCATCAAATAAGTGGTCAACCTTGCATTCAAGTGTAATGCCAATGCCAAAGGAGTATCGTTCAAGCCTTATGATGTTTTCCTCATATGCTCTTATGGATTCATTCACATTTTTTCTTTGAGGGAAAGGAAGTACCATTCCATATTAACTCAGAGGGTGCACATAAATTCTTTATCGAAAAACATTTTCCTAAAAACCTTCTATTCCAACACCTCGATCTCCTCCATAGGATTCCTATTTTTGGTCAATTTCCACCATTGACTATCATCACCGTCCATATGACAAGAATCCAGAAGAACATTCTCTTTTCCGGAACACTACTGTATGGGTAACATCATTTAAACATAATTGATTAATTTTTCGAAAAAAGAGGAATTAGATGATCCATTAAAATTAGGAGACCTTTTTCTCATGAATCTCTCGACTGTGACATTTTCATTCGTGGGGGGGGGTGTTGATAGTTACTATTGACCGATGTTTCTATTCTAATCTTGAGTTAAATGAGAGATTATCATGAAAAAGTTTGTGATTCACACTCCCATTTAATTACGCATCTCATTAGAAAATTCATCACATTGTTAATCAAATCAGTTGTTTTCCCGAGTCCTCATATTGACAGCCATTAGCTGGAATAAAAGGAATTTTTGGGTTAACACATAATGGGTAAGCTGAGGAAAAAATGGATGATTTATAAATAACTTTTATTTCCATAACTATTGAATCTTTTGGTTTCAATCTATGTTATCCATGTTCTACTTCCCATCATATATTCATAGGGAAATTTTTTATTCAATTAACAATGGTTCATACTAATCTTCAGAATATATCAAAGCATATCCCCTAGTAGTTTCATAACAAAGAGTGTTGCAAGGCTTATTCTTTTATACCCAGATACCCTAGGTTAAGACCGAATCTCCATGTCGGAGTTTTCACTCCTATATACATATGTGCCAAAGCCACCTCTATATGCTCGTATCCAGACAGGGATGTTCTTTTATGATAATCCACTTACTCAAAACTCAAAAAAAACATTGGGATGTTTTAATTATACTTAATCTTATCCCTAAGGCTTTCACTAGGGTTTTCTAATCCTAATCTCAATAATATCTAAACCTTCCCTTGATTCCAACTATAACAACCTTTATATTTATTACACACTTAAACAAGATTTGTTACATAAATTTTTTAATAGATACAATATAGACGATCAAGAGGAAGTGTCTTTAAATCTTATGAATATTACATAATGACATAAAACAAGAAACACTACATCTTTATTGAAAACATCCTTTACAGGAAAATTACATTCCCTCATACAAAACATTTCATGGGATATACTGACGACATGAATAAGGAAAAGGTGAGATAAAAATCCTATTTAGGGAGTACAAAATAATTAACATGAGGAATACAACACATTTTAGGCTATAAGAACATCAATTGATAATAATAGAAACATGAACATTAAGCCACGATATAGAATTATTCTCATAACATGGAAATGTGGAAACAACAAATAACATGGTATTAGAGTAATCGAAGGATCATTGCACATGGAGCATTAGAAAATTCTCATTGCAATTGAATTATCACGAGTAAACCCTTATTTCACATGATGTATCATGATACTAATATTTACCCAATTTATTGGAGAGCTATCAGGGAGAACCCTTATTAATTCTTTCATTTCATGCATAAGTGTGAAACAAGGATCATACAACATAGTTTCATTAAACATCATCATTTATTCCATGATCAATTAATGTGGAATTCATAAATGAAAATAAATAATAAATAAGTAAATCTTCATAAAGGTGAATAATCCTAATAGAGAAATGGGTTTGGTATTCACTACTCAATGACATTATCCTGAGAAAAATCGCGATGCTATTTCGGTTGCATAAGGACGGGACATAATAATTCATAAAAAATGGATGATGATAGAGAAAGGGGTGTCTCATCATATATTGTTTAAATGGAAAGTAAGAGGTTCATATAGATTCATTTTCCAAAAAATGTAATGTAAATTATACTCATAATACAAAATAATTTTTTGAATGTGAATGAGAAGAGAGAGATACCTTACAGAATTTCGGCTAGGTAATGGGTGTACATAGAAGGTACTAATGAGGGAGTAATGGGTCTCCAATCATTAAAAAACAAGGAGGGTAGTGTGGAGGAGGTGATAAATCATACCCCAACATTTATAATTGAAAATAAGAGGGAATAACAATATTATAAAACGTTGATAAAATAAAAATAGATGGAATCCCTTACATGGAAGTGTGATCCCAATGGATTTGGAGAGGCTTCCGAGAGTCTAATTGGAAGATCGAGGCTCCATTGGAGGATAATATATAATGTAGGGAATAGTATGGATGTCCTCCATGGTTTTTGAGTTAAGAGAAGTGGGAGCTTGGGTGGTATTATATAGGAACTGTGAGGAGATTCGTTATTATTTGGGTTTTGTACACCACACATTAAACTAATCAAAACCACAAACCATGTCATAGTTTTTTCCCATGTATATTGACAAAGAGGAGGGGAAAATAATATTTTATATGGAAAATGACCTGACTTATAAATCTATTATATATTATTATGTGGATATGTGTCACACTCTCAAAGAAATCAAATTAAAATGATAAAATGTTTTATAAGTCTTGGAGGGTCGTCTAAAGCTTTGTAAAATAAATCAAATAAACCTAACATCACATTATATTAATATTAAACATATATTGGTCAAATAAAATATTTATAGTATTTTATTATATCACTATTTGGTCATTATGATGTCACAAAAAACATTATATAATTAAATGGTATTTAATAGTTACCAACAAATTAGAATTTCTCAGATAATTATAAAAAATTCAATGTTTGATAATTTTGAAATCCTGATTTCAAAAATATTATTCATTTTATCTAAATAAATCCCTAAATATTTGATTTTTTACTATTAAAATAAATACCAACATTTATAAAAAACTCATGGGTTTTTGAAAAAAAAATGGCTTTCAAACCATAATTAAAATAAAAAATGTAGTAATAATAATTATAATATAATTTATAAAAAATATAAATAAATTTAGTGACAATTTTTTATTAAAATTTTATTTAATTCAAAAATCCATTAATTTATTAAAATAGATTTCTTAATTTAATATTAACTAAAAACGTTATTTTTTCCATTAAAAACTATTTTCAAATTATCAATTATAAAAAGACTGTATATTATCTTATAAGAATAATGTACATAATCATAGTTCTAGTGCCTCATTATATAAACCCTTATTACACCAACATAATACTGAAATCTAAGGTGTGTGATGGTGACAGACTCATGGGGTGGCTCCGATAACATCGCTCGTGTGGTAATCTCTATCAACTTCCACTTATCTTGTTGGTGGTTTCGCTCGGTCTTTAATGTGTTAATGCTCGGCTTGGGCTTGGTCATGAGTGAATCCCAATGACACCAACTCCATCATGATCTCTAAAAAATGGACTTCTTTCTGGTCAATTCTACTTGACTCGGACATCACTTCTTCTATCTATCTAAATTGGATGTGTTAAATCCATATATTTATACTAATCATGTGATCACTGTTAAACAACTATAATAATAATAGTCACAATTCATAACAATATTTTAAAATCCAAAAACATAAAATAAGGGATGTTTATATTTTATATAACAATTTCACATAATAAGACATTTAATTATATCCGGCTGAATTTAAAATAATGAATGTTTGGGTCATTATAATAATTATATTCTTCCATAACCAGCACCAGGTCACCCATGTCTTGCTTATAGAGATAGCAGTTGGGGTGGTGGACAATAGTTGATATTGAAAATTCTGAAGCTCACATTTCAAAACATGGTTATAGGTGTGATCAAAATGTTTTATAAACTCCATTATGAATTATTAGACATGGTTTCTAGTCATTCCTTAATCACTTTACACATGGTGCAAGATCTAGAGCTCCCAGTTGAGGCGCTAACACAACAACACAGTCTTGAGGTTCCAATAGGTAAAACACCTTCTTTATTTATGATATTATGATACTACAAGATATCTTTTTGTTGAGAGAGGATCACGTGGTAATTTTTTCTTAACATAATATAACCCTATGAAATCATCTAGTGCATGGACTACTTGACCATGGTCTAAGCTAAGAATTAATGTCACCATAGAAAAGTGAAATTACTATACACTGCTGGGATTAAATTATCGTTTTCTAGTGAGATAGTTACAATGAAATGAAAACTGTCTTATTTTAGAAATTTGTTTCATAAAATACCCAATAATCTAGTGATTTTTTTTTTCATTGTCACATCATGATATTTAGGCATATGGGTTTCTTCAGTTTTGGAGGATTATATAGATTCCTTTTCGAAGGACGTTCTAGGACTACCTCCAAGGAGAGAGAAGGATTGTTTGATTTAATTGCATCATGAAACAATAATGATAAATTTTGTGGCATATCATATGGCCCCTCATGATCTCTGAGATTTTTATTTGAATTTTTAGATTTTTAAATAGAATGGGTTTATCAAAACCAACATGTCCCCTAGGAAGCTCCAGTTCCATTCATGCAAAAGATAGACAAAATTGTGTAG
Organism: Viscum album; assembly: GCA_963277665.1. Lineage (NCBI taxonomy): Eukaryota > Viridiplantae > Streptophyta > Magnoliopsida > Santalales > Viscaceae > Viscum > Viscum album. The sequence continues at coordinate 1,246,151,960 of OY728138.1, forward strand.
CTTTTCAAATAATATAATTTCATGAACGATGGCCATGATAATGAAAAATTACCCAATTCCATGAATTATTATTATTTTACTGGTTTTTAGATTTGATTTGGTTGTAAAAAGGGATCTTATGATTGAATACTACCATTTTATGGTTCATGAGGATGCTATATGAATTTTGGAAATCAAATTTTAATATAAACATTAGGAGTTCTTTTTAATGAAGTTCCATTTAATAAATTATCTGAATTTATTTATGGATTTGATGAGAAACTATATCAAGATGTAAATCGACCATTTTTTGTTCTTATTCATCGATGAATTTTTCATATACTCTTTATCAGAGGTGGATCAAGATGAACAACAGAGGATGATACTTGATTTACATTGAGATAACTGTCTATATAGAAATCTATCTAATATCTATTTCTCCATTAATGATGATAACCTTATGAATAATATCATTCCTGAGAGACAATTATCCATGGACCAAGTTAATATCTATGTAGTGTTTGCTTTGGAGACAATGAAGTGTATGTAAATGGTGCATAGCTGTGTTAGTTTGGAGGGGTACTACTTTAGGAATTTGGTATAATTCTCAAGAATTACAGTGCATGTGTCCACCCTTATGTGAATAGGGATTCCTTTTACCTCAACTGGGTTGTTCCAAAGGGCAGTTGAGGAGTTGAGGATGAGGTTTATGAGTGTCCATGTGTTGAGAATAGCATCTGAGGGCTTGGAGTACATAGTGTTTTATGATTTTTTTGGATCTGGGCTAGATCGCATGTTGATGCAAGTGAAAAGTAATTATCACATATAAGTTTAGGAATTTGAGACCCCAGGAGAATAATATTGCGACTCCGGGCCATGGTATTTCAGTTATGTTCATCACTATAATGTTTTAGAGGTAATATTTTTAGATAGTTCATTGGGGTTTAGTCAATACATCATAGTATCAGGTACGATTTAATGAATAGGGAATTAAACCTGAGATGTGATAACTAGTTGGAGATCATACATTACTATAAATATGAGATAGTATATAATATATGGAAGGGAAACATAGTAGCATATTCCCTGTGTAATAATTCCCAGGAATTATTGGTGCATGAGGATATAGAGTAGTTGTGTTCATTGAAGAAGACCATGGTGGAATAAGATGGTACAAATTCTCTATAGATGATTGTGTTGAATCTGACACTTCCAAAGAATGTGAGAGAGTCCATCCTAGAAAACATATACATTATGGTCTATGAAACCAAATATCATTTACATACTCACTATATAGATATTTTGAAAGATGTAATCATTGCATATTGTTTTGAGGGGAATAGAGTAGTTCCAATCATTATGTTGGAGGAGGCAATGTCAGACATCCAAACATCACCCCTAGATATACACCATGTATTGGGGAATATGTACATAGATCATTATTGGAAATATTTATGTTCTGTAATGTGGATAATAATAGATTAGTTCATCAATTGGTGCCTCAAAAGTCATTAGGTGAAGGAAACACACCATGTTTGGTTAGGTTCCCTGCCGCCCTTTGAGATCCCATAGTGAAGAAGGAATGGAATATCCACAGACATTTTGATAGGGATTCTATGAAAGGAGGAGGTCCAAGACATCATCTAAATATCAGTTTACCAATTTTGGATGCTGGATCATATCCTTTCTATTAGTCAGTAGATATTAGTGGAGTGTTTGGGGAAGATGTACACATAGGAGGTAGTTCAAATTTATAGGGTACCCTCTAAGACTATCTCTGACGATGACAAATGGTTTACATCATGATTTTATGGAGGTCAGAATATGTAATTCGAGAAACAAATTATGTTGATTATATCATTTCATCCCCAAAATTATGGGTAGACATAGTGAATTTACCATGTTTTGGAGGATATTTTGAGGGAATATGTGTCAGAATTTTGATAAAGCTGATAAGATCACTTTCCCTGGGAAGAGTTTATGTACAAAAAAGGATTCCACTCAAATATTGGCATTGATATTTTTGAGTCCCTATAATGGAGATCATGAATATAAACCTGTTGTTAGATATATATTATTAAGACCTATATGGTGGTCCAATAGATGTTGTAGATGATGAAGAAGAATATCTAGGTCATCTTTGACCAGTTGGGGATGGACCAAAGATGCCATAAATCATTAAAATATCCACATTTCATGCCCTTAGTGTTCAAGTAGGGAGACAATTTCATCCTTAGAGTATCCCAATGGTGAGGACGACAGACGTTAGGATGGAGAATCATGCTATCTTAAGGGATTTTTGGGCCATTTGAGATCATGTATAGGGATGCCATGGTTTTTTACCACCTATCACATCCCCCAGGGCTGGAGCTACTACATGATGTCTTCAATGTGTCCCAACTGAAGAGATACATGCATGTGAATTAGAACATCATTTTTGAGGTAATATAGACACTCATAAATTATCCACCATTTAAGGGAACCATGTGTTGATTGATGGTGGAAAAGAGAGGACCCTTCCTACATGGACCATCTTCTTGGTTTATGTGATGTGGCACCACAGAAATATACAATAGAGTTCTTGGGAGTTAGAGAGATAGGTGCAGAATCTCTATTGTGATATAATTTCAATTTTCATAATTTTAGGTATGAATGGAATGAAGGATAGAATGATTTATAGACCCAGTATTATCCTTGTATAATAGATATATATATATATATATATATCTTCAATGCTAGGCACTGAGATGACATGTGAATCCTAGTCCTAGTGTGACCTAAATTAGTTTTATAAAAATATTAACTATATTTTATGCTATGTCTGGGAAGATTGAGAAATAAAATTGTATAACTATTAAATGAAAACTCAGATCTATTACCTCATACCCTTGTTGTATCCAAAATACAATGTTTACACCAAGCATGACATAAAATGGAACTGTAAGTGGCATTTGCAATCCTCACCCATTTGAGGTATTTTATGGGGATTAATTATTTACTAAATTATTTAATTCAGTATTTATTAAATAGAAAATATTATATAATAATAAAACCATATATAATTATTCATGGATATCAACATCATCTCAAGGAGAATAACAGAGCTCTTCAATTCTCTAATATTCGTGATTCTCCTTATAGGATGATGAAACAGAAGATCAGTGAATATCAGGATGAAACAAATTCAATGAATCCTCTCAATTAGTGGTGGATGAATTCTTCTAGGAATAATTATCCAATTTTAGATAGGACTCATATATTTGTGATTTATTCCCTTTGATTAAATTGATTGAGAATATCAATCAATTTTATTTGATATTCACCAAATGTGGCCTAATAAAGATAATAATTACAAGATTAAATTAGGATATTTTCATTGTTTTATAATATTGAATGAATATTATTGATTATTTTCAATGAAATTTTATAAATGAGAAATCATTTTTATTTGTGATTTTCTCCCATAAATTCCTTTTCTGAAACACCTATGGGACTACATAGTACCAGATCAAAATTGGCGGGAGGTACAGAGCAGAATAATACTCCAGGAATCAAAAAAGAATAAAGATAGAAGAGTGGAGGGTTTACTCAAGTATATATCTGAATTTTTTATATTAGGACTATCATTTTGATTAATGGTTAACAGATCATTGTTTAATGAATTCTTAGTTATGTGAAAAATGCATGTTGAAAACTCCCATGGGTGATAGATCCAATTAATAGAATTTAAGGAATGAAAACCACGATCCATTTCTATAACAATGATTTTTTTCTAGATATAAGAAAAAAAATCAATTTGTGTGTACATATTTATAAAATTGTAAGTGGATCTATAGATATTGAAAAAAAATAACCATGACTACACACCTTGTAAATTGATGAACATATTGACGTGTATCCCCTTATGTGTGGCATCTATGGTTACATCAAAGCATAAATATAGAATGAAATATTACCCTCCTATAAAAGATGTGCCCTTTCCATGGATGAGAGACCCATGTGATATATTACATAGGCCGAATATCATCATGATGTTCACGTCCCTATACATAGATTTGTACAAGAGTATAGATACATGGCGTCATGTACATGGACACATATGGTAGAACACATAACTGAATAGAAGGAAACATCCTCATTCCAATTAGCATGGAATCTCCACATGGTGCACCTCCACAAAATCATCAAATATGTGGTCAAGAGTCATGTTTTAGGGGAGGATGTAGCCATATCGTTGATTGGTACCCCAACCTTTATGGTCCCCCTACATGCCAGGTATACCTTGATCTCTTTTGAGGAAACATCAATTTTATGTATCTTCTTTGTTAAAATTTGGAATTTGGACAGAAAATAGCCTATACATATTTCTTTTCTACAAATAATGTTATGGTACCCTCAATTATATATTTTGAGAGATAATGTTAATTATTTTGAGATAAACAATTATTAATGCCATGACTGATAATAGTTGTGATCGGGAAGGATCAATGTGGGTCCTATTGTCTGGACCCCCATATGTACTAGGGTTTCAATCAACTATTTAGATTTTGTCACCCCTCACAAATGATTTATTGTGACAAGTAATTTTACACCATGGATTGTAACTTCTAGTAATATAAGTCATATGCATGGCATCATTGCTGGACATGTGGAAATCTTGGTCACATTTCTTCCTAGGATGGGATATTAGATTGAAATCCCCTTACTCTATCCTTTTTAAATGTTTTGATTGATAATATATATATATATATATTTTATTATATATACATACATTTTATTTGGTAACTCTCCATCGATGGGAGGTGCAGATGCGGGGGTAATTCCCTATGCCTTCAATTTTTAGATTCTCATCGTTGGATGAGTATACTCCCGGGGTATATGTGGAGATAACTCCATGTTATGTTCATATAATAAAACTTTTCAGCCCCTTGTGGTTGGATAAGTTTTCATGAACTCTTGGTTTTGTTTGAGCTATTATCCTTGAATGTTTAATGCATATGCATTCATTACATCATATTGAACCTCTTACTACTCCCCATCAACATTCAGGGTTTCCTAATGAGTATATTTATACAAGATTTTTCATGGTCTATTCCCACACATGTCATGTGTTATGAAAATGACATAAAGGTCACTAGGGATGCTAGAGGATCTTAGGGATAACTGGTTCTTATGACCGCGTATTGTGGTCGCAACTTCGGATTATAGAGATGGTCTCTCTTAGAATTTTAATTTTACATTTTTATCAGGAAGGTACATGTTTATTGTTTTATTTGTATCCTTCCTGTTTAATTTTTAGTTAACACAACTATACTTTTGTAATATCTAAATGTATTACATGAAAGTTTATTCCCCTAATATTATACTTATTTTAATTTTAATCCATATCCACCATTGAATCAATATGGTTTTGTGTGTGCATACTTGTACTTAGGCAAGGGCTTCCCTATATTTGTTATTCATTTGGTATATGTTACAACCCATGGACAATAGAGATTGGTTGTGGGTATTCACAACTAGAGGCCTAGCTTGGTTCAGGATGGGATATAATAACATGTAGGATAATATATATTTCTACTTGTTTATAACATAAATAAAAAAATTCTAAAAAACCAATTTCCAAAAAATCGATATATTACAAAATTTCAAAATGATAAGCATGAGTTTTATAAAAGACACAAATAATTTTTAGTTGATGAATTTCAAATATTGGAATATATATATTATCAAGATAAATTTATCATATTTATTTATGTTATAAATATTTTTTTATAGATTTATAAATTCTTATAGGACAGTAAATACTATATTTTTCATTATTTTCATGAAATTCCGTTATTTATGAAAAAATCACATAAATTATACTTAAGATAAATTTGACGTGTGGAATCCAAAAAAGCTGTGAATTTCATCCAATTATAAAAAAATTATACATTTAACTTTTATCTGAGAGTAGTTAACTCAATGAACAATTGTTATTATAGGAAAAAAAGTGATGATATTTTTTTTAATATTATTTAATTTAAAAGTTTAATTTATTGAATGATAATATAATTCACTAAAATATTAATTAAATTCAAAATAATATTTTATAAATGATTAATTTAAATAATTAGTTAAAATTTTTATCAGATAAGAGAAATAATTATTTAAAAATTTCTTTTTAATCATATATTATTTTAATCGCATTTAATTAATTATATACCTTTGAAAATTATATTTATTAAATATAGAAATAAATATTTAAGAAAAACAAAAATATTCAACTAAATAAAATAATAATTCTTTTAATAATTTTTTTTATAATTAGTTAATTTCTATAAGGATCTATTATTATTATGATTATTTAGTGATGGTTCAAATCATATTGAACGATGTTAATAAGTTATATCTGGATTCATGTTAGATTAATATTTGAAGTATATAAATATACGAAATAAAATATTTAATTCAATTAAAATATGTTCGAAAATATTGTGTTGTTACAAACTCAATATAAAACAATATTTATTGTGTTTGTCGTATTTAATATTAAAAAAACATTAAAAAATTGATTAAATAAATTTATAAATTAGTATAAAATACTTATATTATAATACCAAGTTTAATCTAAGAGGAATTAATTTATAGATGTGTACATGGTCACGATGAGTGTTTCAAATATGAATATAAATTGACCACAATTAATTATTTTGTTGCTTCCATCCAAATACCAATTTTTTTTATCTTATTAATATTTGAAACTCAAAGTGTAAATGGTATTTTGTGATGAAATCTATTTAAATTATATTTTTAAGAGAAATTGGTAAAAATTGTGGGTTATACACACCCCCAGACATACACTATTATTTTTCATAACTTCCTATCCAATAATTTTCCCAAAAACAATTCACATGTTGAAAAGATATAATTAAATTATTACGTGGATTACAAATAAATATAATATAAAAATATATTTCAAATGAAAATTTAATGAATCTCATTCAATATAAACAATTTACAAAAATGGTACAAATTTAATTATATAATAATTAAGTAAATATTTTTTACATAAATTTTGAATTGATTCATCCAATTCATGTTCATAAAATTGTAAATAAAAACACCCATCCTCTATTCATCAATATGGTTTGAAATTCATAGGAATGAATATTTTAAATTGGATTTTAATAAATAATTTTCTATAGAACCAATTATATATGTTCTATTAATTTTATTTTTAAATTATAAGAAATCATGTAGTTATTTCTGTAACATTTTCAACATGGAAGCAAATAAAATGATTCTTAATATCAGTTCACATCATGACCTCATGCATATCGATCTATAAGTCAGAGGCTGCCGACTAGCATTTGGGGTCTAATATAGCACATGAAGAGACTATACCATATTTATATGAGTATAGTGAAACAGATAATATATTAAATAAAGGAAATTATAAATAATAAAAAAATATAATGCAATAAAAATTGTTCCCCATAACAGGGAAAAAGACCACAACCAAATAGTTAAAATGTCATGATATGTGTGATAGTTCATAGTTTAATTAAAACCAAAATTAATATAAAAATAATAATCTAAAAAATGTGTCTCAACTCTAAGCCTTTATCTCTCATACATTTATATTCCATGTCATGATTAACCCCCAAGTATATGACCTTTTCCCTTGTCATGACCTGCAAGCATGAAATAATCCAGCATGGCCAATAACAGTCAGACCAGGGTGTGAGTAAAACTTAGTAGGACACCACCAATTGTGTTTAAAATAAATTCATTCAAAATAGATAGTTTAAGACCATATTAAATAAATAATAGGATAATGAAAGGTAAACTGGATTCCATTAGTTAGGAAATTTCCTTAAATCATTTTCATCATTCGTTCCATGGGTTAGGAATTTCCAAAAAAAATTAACCAATGCAGATACATTTTATTCATAAGGGGATAATTTAATTTCTCTATCTATATAAGGTAAATAAACCAAAAACTATTTCATTCCACTTAAAATGGTGCCTTAGTTAATGTGGTATCATGAAATGCTACCATTAAGAAAATATTGCCTCAAATAGACCTCCATAACGCTTACATAAAATGGGGTATGTTTTATAGAAACATACTAAACCATATATTGGGTGTATATACACAAGTATAATACTCCATACATACCTCCATTCCACGTACATGGTCTTCTTTAACCATATCACTTTTACCAAACATAAAACATATTCATTTAAAACATTCATCATATAAAACCACATTTCATTAAACATATACACTATCATTATTCCTTATCCCATTTATTCATTTCAATATAAAATACATATCCTAATTAACCCGTTATTCTTTACATGCCTTATCCTATTAATGCAAATTACCCTTTATAATTCATAACTCAATTAACTGATTTATCATTATACTAATAAAAGAACTTGTTCCATGATAACAACTATACACCATTACCATTATAAATATCCTAAAAACCCAGATAACATGATATAAAATTCGTAGATGGATATTTTTAAATACAATTCAATTTTATACTTAATATTTTAATTTCCATGTTTATTTTGCGAAACACCCCATGGGTGTCTTAAAACCATTTAAAATTAACAGCAACGTATCCCACAACTATTATGAGGGGTACAATTAAACATATAACCAATAAATTATTCATTTATCTCATGAAAATCCAAATTGGAAACACAATGACATGAATTAAAAACCATAATCCCACAATAATAGTCAATAATAACATATATAACAAGTATACCACTTACCTCAACTAAAAATAAGAACGATTTAATTAACCCTATATCTTGACTCATATTCAAACTCCATTTGAATCAAAAAACTATTGTCCATATAAAAAATTTATGTTTTTAGGGATTCATATGAAAATAATAGTCTACATAATCCCTAATAAATAAAAGAAATGGAAGAGGTGGGTCCAAATCACATGGAGCTTTTATTTGAACCCAATGATGCTCTAATATGCTTAGAAAATAATAAGATCAGTCCTTGGGAATAGTGGGGCATTTTGGTTCATCACTACGGTAATGGGAGGAATAATGGTGGAAAATACTAAGTAATAATACTTAATGAAATTTATAGAAATGGTAAAACCCCAATTTTTATGGGAACAATGATTGAAAACTTGTTCACAACTATTTTCCATTACCTATCTATGATGGGACATACCGCTTGGTTTCCTTGGTTTCCTAGTAGATTTGACAAACCATTCAAAGATTGTGTGGGGTGGTTCTTTTGAAGATCACATGTTTTTTCCTCCCCCTTTCATGTATTCGTCAAACCTTTTACCCAACCTCATAGAATGTATGGTTAGGGAACATTGTTCCGAGTAACCATGATCCATCCGCGAAACATGCACCATATGGCCACTTCATTCAATATTTTGTGTCTCAAACCCCCGAGACACCCCCGAGACCCCCCACACCTTCATAAAATATTCCATTAACCAAAAAAAGGTAGTTTATACCAAAATAATAACTTTATCATACATCAAATAATGTTCAGGATCTTACAACCTCACCATTATAACATCTCATCCATGAGCCATTTTCCCAAGCATAACTGGGATCCCAAAGTATAGATTTAAGGACCCCGAGCCCCCTTATAAATCGCCCTACAAAAATATTCCTACTAAGAATTAACAAGATTTCATATCACTCAAACCAAATTCATGGTGTTGCCCAACCAAATATTCTAATGATTTTCTAAATTACAATCTATATCTACCTCGATGGAATTATCATCCTCAAGATGAACATCATTGAATTTAATGAAATTATAAGGGTAATGTTGATACTTCAAATTCATTGATACATGAATGAAATCATGCATGCCATAATACCACTATGGAAGATCCAATTGGTATGCCACTGGTCTCATCCTCTCCACTCTCTCAAGTAGCCCAATGTACTTGAGCACCAATATAACCTATTTCTAAATCTAGTTTTGAACTAACTATTGTGTCATATAATGAATCACATGATCACCCACCATAAACTTAAGAGGTATATGATATCAATATGTATACAACTTCTACCTAGGCTGATCATATCCATACAAATATGAATCAAATGATCTTATTCCAAAACATCAGGTAGGATGCCTAGCCATAACAACTCTGATTCCTTAACCTGCATCAAACATAATAGAGATATATATAGTCTACCATAAATCACCATATAAAAGACTATATGAATAGTATCCTTATAAATATTATAGTAATTAAACTCAATAAAGATCCCAAAGCATCTCCAATTACCTACCAATTTATAAGAGACATTCTCTCAACATTTCCTCTAGTACCTAAATAGTATAAACTTACTACACATCTCTATGGGTGTAGAAATCCATAAATAAATGAACATGAGTATGAAAAACATTTTGTAACCCCTACATAATTCTAAATGTAAAAAATAGATCATGAGATGAAACTATAGTTCACGGTACTCCATAAAACTGTAATATTTACTAAGTGTACAACTTCCCCAAATGAGAAATGTTGAATTTTTCCCATATTAGTAAAAACCATTCCACTCTAGTCAAAATATCTAAATCTATGCATATAACATAATATTTTCAGTCTTCCATATACTACCCACCACATTATACATCATCACATCGTCTCATTTCCATTATATAATTTTAATATGCTACACAAAACCAATCAATCATTAAATCCTAGCCTTCACATGATGACTAGTATAACATGAAATCATGAAACTAGAAACCTCTTTCGTCATAACTAGAAAAAAATAATTTATATCAAGATCATATTACTTTTTTTATAACCAGGATGAAACTTCATCATGAAGCATTGATGTCAATCATATACTCTTCCATCATACCTGTAGTCACTACGATACGAGGATGACCATAAATGATCTCATCATCCTGAAATATTCAACCAGATGTTTCCTCCACACATACAAGACTTTTACTCACGACAAAACACTCCAAATCATCATTCTACCAATCCTCAACCAGGCTCAGATGTGTTTACTCATCTTTTAAGTTTCTAAGGGTCATCTTCCCTTCCCATAATATACCTCCAGATGAAACTCAGTATATCACACCATCATCTTCCACTTATAACTGGATTATGGTTCATTATCATTATAGTTATTGTAAATTGAATCATATTATAAATTCTTCGTCATTATCAATGTATATACTAGCTCAGAATTAAAGGACATTATATAGTCAACTAGCCTTCAATGTCTTATGTTCATATCATACAAAATATTCATGATTGTTCATGGGGTAATTTTTTTCATGTTTACATATTTTCTATAACCCACAATCCACAACCATATTATCCTATATCGACACATCCCTAAACCCAATATCGGATAAATTAAAAAAAATCACTCTTTACCTAGCTGGAGTAATAGAAGATCCAGAGTGGTAGTAAATCACTTTATTATCTCTTGGAAGGAAATGTCACATTATATAGAACACTCAAACTATATTCCTTTCTTGTTCAAGCCCAAGAGTGGTGTTATATTATGGGAAATGTAACTGATGAAATTTTAGTAATAGTCCTCCAAATGTTTAGAAAATTGTACATCCCGAGCATTGTTTGTTTAATCAAAGATACAAAGGAAGATACTTTCTCTAGAGCATATAAACACCTTTCTCAATGATTTTGTGACCTTGTAAGTATAAAATGACAATACAAAATTTCTCTTTGATATCATGATGTATAGAATATTTTATTTTAGTTTAACAAGGACGATATCAAATACATTTTATTAGTTTTCTTTAGTCTTAGGACACATAATGATTTCATCTATAAAGAATACCACAAATGGGTCTAGGTACATGAGAGTGATTTGTTTCTTTATGTCCATAAAAATTATTTACATGTGTGTCAAATCGAAAAACATATTATTGAATTCAAATAACCATACCTTTTTCTGGGGAAAAATGTGGTATATCATATGGTATAATCATTTTTAATGATACCTTGATCTCAAGTAATTTTCGGAGAACAATAAATCACCACAAATATGTTCATAAATATCATTTATTTGGGGAATATGGTATTTATTCATTACTGTAATGAGATTCAACATCCTATAACTGGCATATAGTGTCATGGATCGACTGGACTATATGAAAATAAGAATTATATACCCCCATGATTATGTAATTAGACGAATAAACCCATTGTTATCTAGTTTCTCCAAAAATGTTTTATGAACTTGGATTTATTTTGTGGAAATATTATATAGTCATATATAAACTGATTCTTCTCTTGAAATTAACTCTATCATTAACTCAACATTTATCTCGGGTGGAAGAACTAGTATTTAATTCAGAAGCTCATCATGAAAATGATTCCTCAAAAAAGGAAAAAAAATGGACAATCACTCATCCCCCCATCATAAAGAATAAGGAGATCCACTTGGGCTATGAGTTTACCGAATTTCTCACAAACTATCCCAATACCGCCTCCTCACATATCCCATTACCCACAGTGAATTTAATTATTTCCTTGAAGGGATGTGGTCGGTACCCTATAATATTAAAATTAAATAAGATATTAGCGAAAAACTATCCAATAAATCTGCAATATCAAATCAAAACATAACATTTCATGCACAGATGAGTATTAAATAAAATGGTACTCTGAAACGTCAAGAGAATAGTCTATACATTGTCAGATATTTTCAACTCACACTACTATTGGTTTATTAATCGACATAACCCCACCCATATTTTAAACTGATAGGCACAAAAAATAATCAAAATTGGGAGGATAAAAAATAATGAAAGGCACCTATAACATATAATGCAGTAGAAAGTGTGGATAAAATAAGAATCATAAATAGAAATGTCGATGGACCAGACCAAAAACCAAAATGTGATGTTTGAACTAAATGAATCATCTCCTACCTTATACTATTGGATTTAGACTATGTTTCTAGTGTTTCACCACTCTGATGATATAGATTCCCTCATCCTGGTATACCACATCTTCCACCCCGACTGGTATGGCTTGTAAAACTACCGCCTGTTTTCTAATAAGTAATAAAAACCCCTACCTATTATTTTTATATGAATATTTCACCTATAACTATCCCATTATCATAGGTTCATGTAAAACCTCTCCACACGCCTCATCATACTAAATTATTTTGACTCAAATAATTCTTAGTTGAACTAACCACCTATGTGTCTTTGAATTCCATGATTAAAGAAAAACACATTCTCACCCACCAGAGAAGCCAGTCCACTTATTTGGATAATCTATATACCACCTCCTGGGTGAAAACACTCAAGAAACCTCATCTGAACCATTGAACACACTGCACTAGACATCCCAACAGAAACCACATCAAAATCACATGATGTTTTCATTAAATTCCATTATGAAATAATGTATTGATCCACAACCTCAGAGAACCGCATATTGTCATAGATATTCAAATTGTACATGAACACATGATTATGTCCTTTTGGGAAACATCTTTCTATAGTATCATCATCCCATACTAATGCTAGGAAAAAGCATTGTAATTATATAAAGTAGGATACATACTATATAATTTAAATACCCACATGAATTAATGTCTAAACCATTGCTTCCTTCTCCAATCTCAAGGTATGTATATATAAAATCTCCGAAAACATTTTGTGGACGTCTTTCCACAACATATCAACTTTTTGATGAATCTGAACTAGGATATCCCACTAATACATCATTTGTCCTATCAAAATGTAATATTCAATATTGACTCTCTTCTGAGGAGGAGTCTTCAAGAAAACCAAAATCATTTATATGGATTCTATTGAGATATATTCTACCTCAATCAACCCTCTATGGAAAACATATGGGGGTTATGAAACTGAAACACTCTGGTAAGATCAAACATATTTAGTAAGAACCACCATATGTCTCCTTCCATCATCTACATAAAACAAGAAATATTCTCACAAAACTGCTCCAACCTGAGATTATCGATGTGCAATGGAGTTTCCTTATCTAGTCTATAAGGAATTTTAAATTGTCCTTTCCTAAAAAATGAAGTCTTCTTGAGTTCTCAATAGTGACCCTAGTAGGGTCTAAATACAACACATTTGGCTAAAACAAATGATGTTTAGAAAATATCCATTCTCTATATATAGTGTATATATATAATAAATAAATAAAAATATAAAGAAATTAATTCAATTTCCTCTAGTTATCAATTTTAACATAGACCATTTTCATCGGATATTCATTGGGTACGAAATTTTCCTCTTTTTAACATTGTCCTATGATAGTCAACTATTATTCATAAGAAGATAATTAAATCTCTCTATCTTAAGAGGGTAAAAATTTCATAAAAAATTATTTTTTATACCTTGGATTCTCAGTCCAAGTAGTCTCATAAAATGAAACCATTAGGGTTATAGATCTTTAGTAAGACCCCCATAACGCATGCCTAAAATCAGTGGTGTGTGGAGGATCATTATAACCTAACCAATGGATATATATTCTCATTTCAAACACCCAAAACATACCTCTATTACATGATCACATGCTATATTACCTGTAAAGTTTTTAATAAACATAGACTATAATAGTTTTACCAATTCATCATGTATTACAAAATTATATTCAACATTTATGATATAAAATTCCATTAAATTGTTTATACATTTGAAGTCCATTTTTTAATCCTAATTAACCCTGTATCATTAAAATTCATAACTCCATCAACAAAATGACTCTTTACAACCAATGTCCAGTTAGTCAATTTAACATTATACTAAATGCCCCCAAATTCTTTGTCAAAATATAAACACCATTACCAAGAGTTTCATCCAATATCCCAATAGCACATTTTTTAACATTAATAAATTCTTATTTATCCATACAATTTGATTGAAACTCCATATTTCAATTTCTATGTTCAATGACTGGAAAAATCCCTAGATATACCATGAACTAATCAAATTAACTTTAAATCGTCCAAAAGGATTCATAAGGGGTTAAATTAAAATCCACAGATAAATTTATCATGTTTAACATGGAAAAAAGGGAAACACGACACCAAATAACAACCATAAAGATAGAATACTAAATAATACTATTATATATAACATGTAGAAAATATATATAGATTCTAGAGATGAACACTAACTTAACACTAGTCCTTGACTCAGATTCAAATAAACATTGAACACCTAACTTGAGATCTAATTGAGAAAAGGGGTTTTTTAGGATTCAGAAGAATACAAATTTTGAACAAAATTCCTAATCTGAAAAAGAGAAGGATGATGAGTGTTTAACTCTCCCAAAACATTGATTCAGTCTAAACGATGCTCTGAAAGGATTATAAATAATGGAGGTATATCCATGTGAAACATTAGGTATTTTAGGTAATCACCAGGGATGTTAGAGGAAGTATATAGTAAAATCAATAATTATTAAACATAAGGATCAATAGGGTAAAATGGTAAAAACCCTAATTTAAGGGGTCTATGGTATGGAAACATGGGTTTACAAAATATTTTCCAATCATGTTCCACCCTCTGTCTTGAAGGGGATATACATCCTAATTCCGTTTTTATCCCAAATTTTTTGAAAAACATTGCACTAACTATGTGGGATGGCTCTATCCAAGCCAATATGGTTTCTAATTTTCCCTTCCACAGTTTCTTCAAACAGTGCTCCATGTCCTATATTAATTCATGGTTTGGGTTCATAGTTACTACAAGATATTATCCAATAATGAAACATCAAATATATTGCAACTTTCAACCCATTGTCATGTAACAAACCCCTAAAATGCCTCAATCCCCCATATAAACTCAAAATTAATTCCATTAACCATCACAAAGAGGATTAAACCAAAAAAATTACATGAACATACCTCCATGATAGTATGAGAATCTCCATATGTGTAATAAACAAGTCTTGAATGATGCATTGAATATTTTTCTCTCAAATGATATAAATTTAGTATGAGTCTAGTTTATATAGAATGTTCAAAATTACAATAGTTAGAACCACTAAATAATCTTTATGATTGTCCACATTTTGATGTAAATTTGGATGTTCGTCTCTTAAAATCCATTCAACCTATATTCATGTATTTTTATTCAAAAAACATTATATTCACACACACACTGATCTAAAAATTACTACATAAAATGTGTTTCATTTTATTTATAATTAAATACATGAAATAATAAAAATAGTTAACATGTTTGATTATTTTAGGAAATGTCTCTCATCAAAAAATATATCAACTCTCAATATTATCGGCTTCTCAATAAAATTTATTAACAATAATTAAAATAATGATCCCATCATATTTTTATTTAACTCCTTCAAAATATTTCACCTAATTATTTTTTTATTTTCCTCCATAATAAATATGTATTTTATATAGGTTAATGTAAAAGATTAATGTTTTTTAACACTTACGTAATCCATTAAAAAATATTGAAAATTTTAAAAAAAATGTGAGGAATCATATTTATTAATTTTTTTTAAAAAAATTATACAAATACGGGATGGTTAAATAATCTTATTGGGTGATATTGATCCACTACTTAATGTAATATTGTTTTCATATACTTTACTTATAGGGGGTCTACATGTTTTCAAACTGTAAAATAGGGGCACAACATATTGAAAGTATTAATGAAATTCAGTAAACGATGCAAAAAAAATTTGGAATATATTGACCATAAAATAAAAATAACCAACTAAATACCACTTAGAGTGAGACAATATAAAACTTTATATTACATTATTTTATCTATGAATATAATTTTAACTATCACATTCCATCATATAGAATTTTGTTCGTCAAATCAAACCACCACATATATATATTTTTACATTTCGTGACATAAAAAATCCATATTGGAGTGTCTATGGTAGCATACTTCTCTTTAAATATGTCCATATTCCCCTATAACACACCTTTTTTAGTAACATTTTGAAAACATAATTTAAATTGCTATTGTGTGACTTGGTGATGAACCCCACACACAAAAAAATTAACTTAATGAAAAAAATCACATTTTTAATAGAGATGGTACTAAAATTGTTCACCAACTAGGAATTGAGAGATAAGTAAAGGCTAAAAATTCAAGGAACCATAACTGTACTAAAAACATATATATAAAATTTCATGTCTTAATATAGATGTAATTTGAAATTGAGGTTTTACAATTAATTTTCAATAAATCATTTGGTAAATTTGAAAACATCATGGGATATACTTATAGTCATAATATCATTGTAGACTATCAAAAAAAAATTACATCATCATTTTTATGTTATGAAAAAAAAAATTAAACTACAATCACAATAGTAGGATAACCATTTAGAGAAATCCTAGCCGTAAAATTTTCCATAAAAGTTGAACATGCTTATTATGGAATTTTCAAAAATTATCCCACAATAAAATCTATCAACATGTACAAAGATAGATAGAATATACAAGATAGTGTCATCTCAATCTATTATGACCTAGTAACAAAACTGAGTGGACTGAAAACTAGTTTTAAGAAATGTTATATAATTTCATTAGATCAAAATAAGCAGAACCACCCATGTGTAATTCCACATCCAATATGGGTTATGAGGACATGAAACCTGAATGGAAGCTTAAATGAATAGTAGTTTCAATGGATGGTGTAAACAGTCCAAATAAAGTTTTACATCACTTTAAAATTCATCTTTATCAACCATACAAATATTTGATTCTTTGATAATCAGTAATAAGTATTTAATTTTTAATATAACATCCAAATGACCACCACTCTTGTTCCAATATCCTTGGATAGAATCCCTCTTTATATCCCTCAAAAATAACACGAGTGAAATTATTTAGCATAGTGGTATTAGCCAAATCCACTCCTAATATGGATGTGGAGTAATCCACAAAATCTAATGATGAAGATAGATTCCCACCAACATCTAATTGAATAGGGGTAAAATTATTTTCCATCAAAATAAGTATGGGTTTTGGGGAAAATAGATTAAAAATATATAATTTATCATATACATTTTAAATCCATCTTGAGTTGTAGAATAATATAGTCATCCAGATGGAAAATTTGATTCTTACATTTTTCACTTGATTATTGATAATCACACTCAATTTTGAAAAATTAATACATTTTTTCATGGATGGATTCACTAGAGTAATATTTATACTCCTATTTTTCAAATTTAATGTAATGAGGATCTTATAGGGAAATAAAAATGGGTTGATCATTATTAAAGTCATCCAAAATGCCCAATTAATCATTAATATTTTTAATCATTGGATGAGGAAATTTTGACAAAAATTAAAATCCCTATATGGTTTGTGCCTCTTTGTTTATGAATTATATATACTCTTAATGAATGGAATATTATTATAGATCAATTCAGTCTCTAGAGGATTTTGGATAACATGTATTCTAGTTTTTCCCACATATTTCCCTAAGATTATATCAATAGGATCCATAATTTAATTTATAGATAAAATTTTGAAAAAATTCCACTCCCCCTAAGGTATAGGATATTTAAATATGATTATCATGGTTTCTGGTGTGGTGTTTATACAGTCCTTAGGTTATTTTTATCATACAATGTTTTATTCCACTACTTATGTAGCCTCATATTATTATGTTTTTTTAATGTTTGGAAAACTATATATAGATGAGGCTTCACCAAAGAAGGTCTAGACCTGTAGGGTAGGTAATCATATTAATGTTGTCTTTATTATTCCCATACCAATATTTCTATATTTAATCATAGATTCAGATATCATTGTCTATGATTATTGAAATCTGTGGTTCATTATTTACTCGATGATGGGATGAACTACACCATTTTTTTTTCCACACTGTTACCAATTCTTAATTTTGATAAATTGTTCAATAATAAGTTATTTCATGATATAATCAGTTTTATAATTATATTATTCCTTTTTTCATGGAATAATAATTCTACATTAATCAATTAACTAGGATGGGTTTCCATTTCTCCCATAAATCTAGTAAGGAATATGATGTCGGTAACTCTTCACTAACGTATTCACATTTCTAGTAAAAATTTAAAAATATAGATTTCAATATTATTTTGAAATAAAATTGAATCATGATATAAATAATGAATAATAACCATTTTAATAATTTAATAGATTTAGTAGTAATTATATTATAAATTTTACATATTTTTTGTTCTATGATTCTTATAGTTTTTTAATTTTGGAAGAATAAATTATGGTTTCTAAAAAGAGTAGAAAATAAAAAAAATGAAGTAAAATAATGTATTGAAATAGATTGAGCTAAAATAAATAGTTTAAATACGTCAAAATCTCACATAACTAATTGTGTAAATTGTGTTCTCAAATTAAGTTTCTTAATGGGAAATTATAAAAATAGTGGTATATGTTATGTCTGTGCTGATATGTGAAAAAAAATGTAGAAAATTATCTAATAGGATAGTCCATATATATGATGTTAACCTTAAATGGAATATGAAATCTCATTAATTGAATGATTTTATTCATAAAAATTCACCCCTTCCTAACAAATGGCCCTATAACTACCATGAAAATCTACCTTCTCTTTTCAATAGATACATTGATCCAAATATTATTCATTCCCCATTAATGAGAATAATATTTCACATGATATTGAAGAACACATATCATATGGATTGATTAGGATTCAATTATATTATGCGAGGATGTGAAATTAACTGTTAGTTAATCTAAATTTTCCAGTTTGTTAGGACCTCATTATTTGGTTGAAAGTCACATGTGTGTGGGTGTCACTTCGTAATTTACAGTAAATTATTGTAATAATGACCTCATTAATGTGTTTGTTGGTGGTTCAACACTCATATTTAATATACACTCTAATAAAAAATAGTGAAAGTAGTGGAATAGATACATATGTGGGGATTATAGATTTTACTCTTTATACATCTTTCACATTTAGAGGATACCCATGGGAAAATTTCAAAATATAAATTAAATATATTGATAAATTTCACAAGAGATCACTCACTATTTATTAAAAGAGATAAATCAATTATTAAATTATATTAACAAAGACATTAATAATTATATATGATACTAAAAGATAATTAATAAATATACACACACACACGCATATATATATAATGAAAAACATTGTTCATCATGACTCTATCTTGATCCTCCAAATGATTTACGTTATCCTCTATCTGGGATTCATTAAGGATATGTCCTATAATATATATCAATTACTAATAATTAATATATTCATGATTGTAAGGTCTTTTTCCTATAACCCCATTAAAATATTTCATTTTTCTTTATTATAGAAAAATTTTCATCATGATGTTTTCCTTTTGATTTATGATCACTTCCCCATGTAATGTGGAAATGTGAGTGAAGTATCTCTTTGAACATTTTACTTCTTCTCTAACTATATTCCTCACAAATTACCATGATATCTAACATTTAATTCCACAATATATCTATTGATACATTAATTATGTTTGGTTTTGTTTTGTGATTCTTAGTAAATTTTAGATAATAAGAATTTACACCAAGGAAATATTCATGGTATCCATATGTAATGTTATTTTTATCCATATTCTAGAATATTATTCCTCTTATGTGGATATCTTAAATATCCTGTATAATTTTATCTTTTTTGGAATACTCGTGGATTTATTTAGGATTAATTTTTGATTATTATGGAATGGAAATAAAAATTTAATTTACAATACATATTTCATGTATTAAATATTATAGTTATTGTAAAATATAAAACACTATATTTGGTGGATAATGGAATAGTTTTCATGTTCATGAGGATGAATTTCCATGTGAATGTTGATAGTATTTTTTCTTGAGGTTTCATTGGATGAAAAATGATATTGTTGTTGAATGATTAAGGATATATTATAATATCCAATGAAACACAACTCTAATTATCATACATACCTATATTTTAATTCACTAAATACTAAGTGTATAAAATAAAATTAATAGTGTGTGTTTAGTTTACAAGATACATTGGTTTTATCATGAAATGCAGGTTTCCTTAATGGAACTATGAAGATGTAAAATAGTAATTTGATGAATCTTCAAATGATTTTTAAGTGGATATTATTCATTATATGGACTCATCCACGACCATTTTTATTTTTTAATCCTTCCCAAATGTAGATGGATAATAGATTCTCAGTGTCATAATTATTTTGATGAAACACAATAAAAATATAATTATATGTTTAAATTGAAACATTTAATCACATAATAAATGGAATAATTTATTAAATAAATGAATTAATTACCATAAAATTCTTATCTTCCATGATTAAAATTAGAATAATATATATTAATGTGTGGAATTATTTTGGACAATATTTTTGTTTAAAATATAGAAATTATAAATTAATTAATGATTAAAGTTATTGATTACAAATTCCAATAAATAAGGCCAAAAACATTGTTTGAATCAATGTGTAAATCATATTTTCCCAATAAATCTTTTATTATGAATAGGAGAACCCATAATATATAATTAATTATAAGAGAAGTACTGGGTTTATATAATTGAGTGGACACAACAGGATGTGTGTTGGTTGTAATGTATAAATGGGGTCTTGGTTTCTATTATCTTAAATAAATTTTTTTCCAAACACCATTTCCATAACGTGTATTATGTGTAATTTTACATAAAAATTGCATAAGAAATTAAACAATTTTTATATTAGGTCAGGAATCCTCCCCCAGACACATTTATATGACTTCTTTTAGAGATATATTATCACATTACACCTTCATTTACCTATTAACCTCATTTTCCACTTTATCATGTTGACTATCCTTTTACCTAGGTAAGATATTTTTCCATAGAAAACATTGTTTAGCACATTAAATAATTTGTACATTAATATCTTAAATATGAAATCCATTTGATTATATTTATTTTTTTATTTTATACATTTAATATTAAATAAACATACACTGTATGAAAATTATTTTTATAAAAATATCTTATTATAAATAAATCTACTTCTAATTTTTTTTTCTGAAAAAAATAAATAATAAATTGACTAATATGAAGTAATTTTCATATATGTACAAAAAATAAATTTTATTTAATTTGTTTTCTAAATTCTATATATTAAAAAATATAAAAAATATGAATAAGAATAAAACTAATAATAACTAAAATATTTTTTCAATGTTTCATTTTATTCAATTAATTATTATATTTTAAAAAAATTATAAATTTTAATTATAATCACGTAAATATATCCACATAATACATAATTGGTAGATATTCAATAGTGTTTGTATCATGTGATTATTCAATAAGAATGGTAATCTTACAGATTTCTATATGAGTCAGCATTTAATCATGGGGATTTCTATTAATTTATACTTTTTGATGTTCATATTAGGATTGGTTTAGGGGAAACATAATTGATACCCTATGAATTAAATGGAAAAATAACATATTATTCATATAGGGGATTCTTCTATTAAATAATGAAATTGATTCTCCATTTTAATATAAATATTTTAATGTGATTGTTGTCAATTTATAGTTTCAATATTAATAATCATATTACAAAAAATTACATATTTTGATTTTAGTAACAGTTTACATAATATAATTACAACCAAAATTTTTTAGTATAATTTACAACATTAATCAATCAGATATTAAATGATTATATATGCCCAATGATCATATATTCCACATAATTTTCACATTAAGTTTTCATACACACACACAGATATATATATATATATATTCTTACATACATATCAAACAGTTTTTATTATTTTAATACTAAATATTAGAACTATAATTATATTTTGTTTCAATATTATTTTGGTAATTTTGATTCATATAATATATATGGTTTATCACAATGATGGATATATTAATAATATATTCTTTCCATCTACTAGGTTTTTCTCAATTTTATTTTTAATAATCACATTTAAATTGTATTTCTTATAATGTATTTCTATTTAATTCATTTTATATTATATTATTCAATATTAATGGTATATATATTTTTTCATTTCATTTCATCATTGTGTTTATGATAGGTTATAAAACACATATGATTTATCTTTGGTAATTTTATAAATAATTATGTGTCACATTATTCTTCTAAAAATATATTCCCTTAAAAATTTTAATATGTGTATGAAAAAACCTGATAAAAATCTAACACATTACATCATTATGATACCAGATTTCATTGAAATATTATTTATTTTTCAAAAAAATAATACCTAGGTGGGTAATCATTTGTATTGTTCATTCTCACAATAGTTAAATAACCCTATTGGTTATTAAAAATAATATATATATATGATATACTTTTGGAACCATTAATTTTAGTACATATAATGGATTGGGTATGTACTATATCAAAATGAAGCATCGTACTAGTTTCTCACTTGTGAATGGTTCGATGGATGCTCCAGTTTATATGATATATTTGGTACTTGATCATTAGTCTCAAATGTGATAATCTATAGAAGACATTTGATTTACATATTTAAAATTAAAAAAATCATATTTTATAGTGATATTCAATGGAATGTTTTATATTAATTTTGAAACTCAATATCTCATTGAAAATTATCGATATATCTCTTCTATAAATACTGTGTTACATTAATATGTCACATAATGGTTTAAACCATCATGATTATTTTATAATAATATTCTATTACCATTATATTTCTCACTCAAAATACTCTCAATGTGTTGGATTTCATAATTTATTCCTGTACTATTCCTTATACAATTGCAAAAGAAATATAGATTGAAAGTAACACTGTATATGAAAATGACTATAAAATTATCGTGTTCAACTTTTATATATATTGAGGAATATCCTAGTAAACCTTTTATATATTGAAAGACCTATTTATATTCACCATCATTTAGATTATTTTAGGTTATCAGAATGTGTATTTATATTATTGATGAAATATCAAGAACATTGATTGAAAAAATGGATCTAGATTGAATAAAATTGAACATGATTGTTTTTATATCTTCATAACTTATTTTAATTATATCATTACATTTCCTTTATGTTAAATTTACTTATTATTATCAATGATGTTTTCTAACATTTCTTGGAATTCAATGATTTCCAATATTTCATTTTTTTTATTGGGGACATTGGTGGATAAATAATAAAATATGTGGTTATGATATCATTTTTAAATAATATTATAGGAAAAGGTGTTGAGATCCACTAATATTATATATATTCACACATAACGTAGCAGATTACCAATTTTCATGATATGTTGTCTATAATATCTTTCTTAACGTTGTATCACCAATCTCATTCCTTATTTTATATATGCTACATTGTGATTACTCAGTTAATATGGAATTATAAATTATGTGAATCATCAAAAGATAATTTTTTAATTCAAATATTGATGGGACACATATTTTTTCTTTAAATATTACTAATATATATTTTTGGAGGTCAAAAGCTAGAATATTTCCAAAATTCTTGTGTAACCCCATATTAGCCCTTTATGTTTCCAGAATCAAAACATAAATGACAAGTTGAAAAATAAATTTGGAATGTATTATTTACCACCTTCCAATCTAATTTATACACACATTAATTGAATATATCTAAATATTTTATCAGTTTTTACCTTTATCATATATATGTTTTCATAATACTCTTTACTTAAAAAATCATCCACCTTCTTTTTCTACAAATGATATTAATGTAATAATATATCATAATCATTGATAAACATTTACCATTTCATATAATGTATAACCATGTAATATCTTTTAAATATTTACATTAGGCTCATATGATTAGTATATATATATAATAATTCTATATTTATAGATAATTTACTATTGTTTATAATAAATAATTTAAACTGCTAATTATAGATCATGTTATGTTTAATTTTTCTCATGTGTTTTTTGATCAAATAATTCATAACATATCACCCTAATAATTTGTGATAAACACATCCAACAAACATATTTAAATTTTTATTGTATATAACAAATTAATTTCAATAACATTGTAGTGTGAGTATTTCTATAATTTAAAAAATCATATTACGATCCATGATGATAGCTTCATTTTATTTTTTCCATAGAACCATAAAATCCTTGGGAGTTAATTGGGGTATTGTATTTTAAAATAATTACAAATTACCCACAATTTGTTGATAATAGTGAAACAATCAATGATAACCATGGTGATCTAATCAAGAGGTTGATCTAGGTTGTTATTCAATCACCTTTATCTTTAGTGATGAATATTTTATACCATATCATGTGAATTCTCAACATAATAAGTACACATTTTCTATAAAAATTAATATTTAAATAATCTAATAAATATTTTCATTCTTTTTCATAATAATCACTGATTGTTTGCCTTATTACCCCATTTAAATGAAATATATGATAATTTAATATATATTTAAGGTTATAAATTTATCATTGTTGTCATTAAAAACAATATTCCTTAAATAAATAAATATTGTTTCAATAATCATGAGTCTGTAACTCATTAATATGATTTCGTAGTTTCTATAGTATGTACATATGGAGACCTATAAATACTATCTATTTCTACATCTAATTAATGTTATTCTAATTTAATATCTTCATTAATATATTATTATTCCAAATTATGTTAATCAAACAAAGTAATCATAAGGTGTAAAAGAAAAAAAAATTAGTCATGGAATTTTTTTCCTTTGATATTAAATAATAGAAATTCTTTAACCAATAATTATTCTCATTAATGATGGATAATGAACCCCATGGTACAGAAATAGGGTTCCAAACACGATTCTATAATATACATTATTGATTCATCTTAAATTAAATTTATTTACTGGGAGAAATTATATATAGGTTGTTTAATATTTGAATACAACAAAAAATGAAATCCATTTAATTCCTAACCTCAACATATAGAGGACTAATCGATAACTCTTCAATAAATTCATAAACATATTCCTATAATATTGACATTTCTCAAATGTAATTTTTCCAAAAATCTATTTGATCAATATATCATTTTTTATTTGTTATCAAGACACATAACAAAGGATTAGACTCTAATATATGATTACATTAATAATTTTATATATTGTAATGTTAATACAACTTTAGATATCTAATATTATTCTAGAATACATTTTTAATTTGGGAAATGATGTCATCAATGAGGCTCAAGTGGTGGAAATGATCTCATCAAAGTAAAACATGGGGAATAAACAATAAAATGGTCATATGGAGGTGTTGACAAGTAATGATATGGAAAAGTGGTGAATTCAAGTCATTAGAATAATTTTTTTAGAAATTTTTAAGAGGTTAAGTGGTCAGTTTCAGAATGATAGTAGAGATAAAAAATTATTAACCACAATACTAAGAACTCCAAATTTGTAGGTGGTCGGTGTAGCCTAGATGACACTTTGGATCTTCAATAAAGAGAGGTGTTTATGAACAGTTATTGTTTTACAAAAATTAGATTAATTTCAATGTTATAATCTATAAATGAATCATTACTACATATTTTAGTATGATGAATATAAAATAAAAGAATCATTTTGTAATTTCGATAATTATAATATTTCTCTTATTGATGATGGAAATAATGGGATACCCCTACAATTTCTATTTACATCAGTTTTTCTATTTTATCCATTTGAATCATTATGAAGTTGAATTTTTTACTTGATTTGTCTATTATGGTTGAATTATTGTAGTTAGTATAGTGTGAGGCTTCCAATTTTAATTTAAAAAAAAATCATGGGAGACTATTTATAACACATTATTTTTTATCTCCATTTTTTTAAAGGATTCCTCGGCCTACAATCTCATAGAAGGTGATACAAAAAAAATTATGAAAAACTTTATTTAATATTAACATAGGATTCCAATGATAAACATTAAAAAAATTAAGTAAATTACATATGTAAAATTATAAATCTCCTAAATAATAACAAAAAAATAAAAATGAATAGTATAATGTATTTAGGGATCAAGTACATATGTTAAATAGTGTAGGATTATTTTGTGGATTTATCCATTATCAAACCATTCTATACTCCCTTTTAAATATGTTAAAATTTATACATATATTCACAAATTGGGGAATATTATATTAATAAATGGGTGAGATCATACACTCAGACTTTAAGACACATAAAATATATTTTATCCATTGTAGGATATTATGAAAATGTGAAACAAATTCCATGATATTAATATATAAATTATAATAAGAAATAAAATTTAATGCTAGCCGCAATGAATAATATAATGACATCTATTATAAAATTATATGATATATATCAATTCACAGGACCATAGGAACATGAGGAAAGAATCACGAGACAATTTATGGTAGCATAGAAATATAACATATAATTGTGGAAAATTTCAAAAAAATGGAAATCACATCAAAGTGGATAATGCATTTCCACCTCACTCGATTAATATAGTCAGGTTTGAATAACAACTTGCCACCCTCTTCTAGTTGGGTTAACAACCCTTTTACCATTTTGGGATTGAAGTAACAATATGTCAATACACATGAGGTTTGTAAAATCTATCATGTACCATCTTGTTCATAGGATAAAAACTAAGAGCACACCTATGATAAAGTTAGTCTTATGTAACCTTTTTGTCGTGGGATAATTACACATGTAGCATCTTAATATTTCTCTAATACATGTCTGCACTTCTGGATCTCAATTGATTTAAAACATCATCTAATTCATTATCGGAAGATATATTACCTCATATTTCAAATAATAATTGTTCATAAATCTGACTTCAATTATAATAAGATAAAAAAATCATGAATTACATATAAAACCATTTAAAAATAGATTTTACTTAAAAAATTGATTGAATTTTTTATAATCTATCTAGATAAAGAAGGTGGATAATTTATAAAAATATTTCATCAATGTTAGATAAAAAATGATTAATAATGTCATCAAAGATGTAGAATACCATTTCAATGATAATGGGGAAATAAAAGTGAAAAACAACATGGAATACCAATTTTAAGCATAATTTTTATTCAGATCAATGTTTATTTTTTAAAAATAAAATATGGAATACAGTTGTGAATAACTTGCATAATGGTGGTAAAATACGCTCTCATGGAATATATTTTAAAATACGATTTTAGAAAAAACGGTTTATAACATTATATATAAAAGATGAATTTTTGGGACATATATAAATGTTACTTTCAAAAATGATAAGTCATAATAATTCCTAAAATTAGCATTTTAAAATAAACATAAATAGTAGAACCATAAAAATTAATTAAATGTACCAAATCAAAACGTATAGTGGAACATAAAATGTTAAATTATAATTGTTAAGACTTTTGAATAGTTTAAAATATGTATGCCAAATACCAAAATAATTGATAGAATGCTAATTTTTTTACCAATACATGAATCAAAATGTGAAGGAAAAATATAATAATTCCCAATTATATTTCCACATCAATACATTGGTGGAAAGATAACATGTTTATATTAAAGAAAAGTAATGATTAAAGAGAATGTGAATTATTCTAAAAAATGTCATAAATTAATGAAAATAAAATTCATAAAATTAAAATAGTTGAATTTATTGTTTAATTTTACCTATAAAGTGATGAAGTAACAAAATATTAAATGCGAAATAGAATAATAAAAGGAAATTAGTTTCATACAGTTAAATAATAAACATTATAACCTAACGTTAGGATTAATAACCAAGAAAAATATCTTATTAAATTAAAATAACAAGAATAGAAAACCCTTGGATGTAGATTCTAATAAGGATTTTGAAATAATTTAAATTTATAAAATCCAATGATTAAAAACATATTATTCTATATAAAATTTACCTAAAAACAGGTTTATAATATAGACTGTGTCTCGAATAACGATGTGTATAATGAAAAAACCATTACCTCATGTTTATTCATAATAAAACTCACTATTATGTTAGGTATTAAAAATATATATTTCTAATTCACATATTCCATAACTCTACTAATAATTCATAACATTAAAACTATTAAATTGTAAACAACCACTATACATTTATTTGTATGTTATTGGTTATTCTCATCGTCGGTTGTCAGAAATCCATATTATTTTGGGGAAAATTGTATTACTGATATTCATTCATTTAACATGTATTCACCGTTATTTGATTATTAATGGTTCTAAACTAGACATTTCATAATTATATATGTAGTTATAAATTAATGATTAAAATATTTAATTTCTATTTTTGGGAAATAGAATTGATGTTGTGATTTTTTACGCAATTTTATTTATAAAAGGATGTATATGAATATTAAATTATATATTATTAAACATTTTATATAAATTTTAAAAAACAAAAATTTATCATTATTGTTTAATAAATCATGTTTTAATATTTCTCTAGTTAACCATGATTGAAATTATTATCACTAATTATATAGGTGGATAAACTAACATAAAAACATGTTATGATATATGGGTGAATATAGTTAATAAGGTGATTGTTTAAAAATAATACCACCATTAAAAATGAATGTACATATTACATAGATGTTTCATGTTTTACATTTTTTTTATGAGATTTCAAAAATGATTAAATAGATGAAAATACCAGGGAGAAGAAAAATGAAATCCACCACTTTATCTGGTGGTACTTCGCACACACACATAATGCTGATATATTTTTCAAGGTTTTCGAGGAATGTTAGTAATATATTTGAAATATTTATTATATTGATAATAATATTATATTTATAAAAATTTTAATCATTTAAAACCTAAAATATATCATGGTGATGATAAATTAAATACATCTCGTTGTGGAATTGGTAGTCCAGATGTACACAATTATAAATACATCACCTTAGATAATGAATACATAGATCTTTAAATATTTTGAA
Organism: Viscum album; assembly: GCA_963277665.1. Classification (NCBI taxonomy): domain Eukaryota; kingdom Viridiplantae; phylum Streptophyta; class Magnoliopsida; order Santalales; family Viscaceae; genus Viscum; species Viscum album. Next base: position 1,246,181,917 of record OY728138.1, read on the forward strand.
ATCCTAATATAATATTACAGTTATAATTTATAAATATATATATATATATATTTATTCCAATAAAGTTTCATAAATGTTTAAATCAATATTTTATTTCCATAAAGTCATAGAATAAGAGGTATTTACATAGTTAAAATTTCTAACTATTTACCAAAATATCGACCTGCCATATAAATATCTCAAATTCATTATAAAATAATTCTGATATTATTAATTAAATAATAATGTAAATATTATAGAAAAAAAATTTAAAAAATTTAAATTTATTCTTCAATTTAAAGTAAAAAATATATGGAAAACATAGATTTTATTAGAAAATATCATTTTTAAGAGTTATAAAAATTATTTAATAGAAATTACATATTTAAATAATATTAATATATTAATTTTTTATGATATAATTAAAATATTTTAAAAATATTTTATTTATCTAAAATATAAAACACTTCAGCATTCAATTTTTTGAGAAAGTAGTATACTTCTTAATAATAAATCACATTTTTTTATTACACTAATGGATGAAATTTTTATTGATCAGCATCCTTTTAGAACCTAGAAGTATTATTATAAAATTATTTTCTAAAAATGTCATATAATTAATTTATTCTAGTTTTTTAATTATACGTGTCAATTGAACTATTGGAAATGTTTTATTTAATGGAATGTCTGAGTAATATATTAGGCTATTACATACACCATAAAAAATTATATCTGAACCATTAAAATTATCTCAACCTAATAATAATATATATGGTTTACTAAAAGACAAAAATGACCCATGATATAATGATATATATACATTTTCATCTTAGTTATGGCTATCGAAGTCATCTTTTCCCAAACCATAGCAGGAAAATAACCTATACAATTTGATGTAATTTCTTCAAAGGGTCCATAGTCATCATTGAATAAATTGATTTATTATAAGAATATATGTAATATATTAACCCTTGTATCAATATTTAATATACTGTCTATGTATAGATATACAATATATTTTATATATAAAACTTATATAATGGACAAATAACAAAGAACAATGCCACAATCATATACTTCAGATACAATAGTAAGATAATTATTTACAGGATAATGCAAAAATATTTGGAGTGGTGATCTTGTGTTATTATATAGTATCAAATGAAAATATGATTAGTCAAAAAAGAACCTAATAAGATACATTGAAATATAATATAGAGGTTTAGTTAAGATCTTAATACTTATTATCACTATCCACATTCATAGTAGACATTGCATCGTCATTCCAAATGACTCTTATCTTAAGAGGATGTTAAATTATATAATCCCTCTTTTCAGTGGGATTAGGGAAATGATTTTCATAATTCATTAATTCATTAAATATGACGAATTATACATTCATATTATTCATTTAATTTATCATATTATTGAACACAACACGATAATCTGGATTTTAGTAGCTACTTTATTCATAATTGTTTCATTTTCATGTACCTTATAGGCTTTCCCATTAGTGGTTAGTACCCAAATTTTTAAAATTAAAATTTGAATCATATTTTATTCATCAAATACATCCCCTAATAATTGATGAAGCTATATCTATCTATTCATTAGTGTGTTAATATTTATATAAAAACTGTAGTTAAAAATCGTTTCTCGAAATAGATGTGTGATCATAAAAATATTATTTTAAATAGTAGATAATATGTCATTTGGTTTCTTATTAGGATAATCACCACATTGTTCATCCAATAAATTATTAGAATGGTTTATCCTAGATTTGTCAATTACTAAAAGAAAATAGGGTGGACAATTGTGATGAACAATAATAATCATAAGGTTGTTATTGTTCACAATAACATAACAAATTTATCGACATAATGTTTTTTTCTGATGAGACATTTCTGTTAGCCTATAGTTTTGTTATCTCAAATTTTATCACATTTTTTTCAAACAATTATGTTTTATTTTATTTTTAATATATCTATATAATCAAATACTCATGATTATTATCACATATCCTATAAAAACTCTAATCCTAGTAGCATGGAGTACGTCCTTACAATATTACATTTTAAGTAAAAATTAGAGATAACATCCTAAAGGACCAAATTGATTTGTATAATTGGAAAACTGAATACATAAATATATTTCAAATTCCAAATTGATATTAGATACAACATTATTAAATAATTCAAAACAATAATAAACTCAAATATATTCCATGTAAGTCCTTCATAATATGAATTTTAGCATCATGTGATAAAATAAAATATAAGAAAGGGGTTATCTCACATGCCAAATAAGGTTAAGAAATACAAAAAAAATTATAATTATCTTAAACAATAAGGAAATATGAATAACTAAAAAACATGTAAATAAATCATTAAATTTAGAATAATGTATGATGAATGAAATATGAATAAATAATTCCATATAAGTAATCACATGAGAATGAAACTTATCATGTGATATCGTACATGTAGAATAATAACATGGATTATCCATTACTAGTATCATAATGAGTGATTTAAAAAATAAAAAACATTGTAAAAATATCATCAATGCTTTGGGGAAGACATCATATATATATGGGAAAAACCACATGCTAGTTTTTCTCAAGATATAAACTGATGCATTGATGGGATATTGTGGAAACCGATGATCACATACTAAGTAAAATTCACTCATCATATGAAATAGGACGAATATAGTAAACAAACAGATCAATATCTTAAATTACATATGAAATATTTATAATATTCCCAAGACAATAAAAAAATCATAAAATGTCTAGAGTAATATGTCAAATTGTATGATGATTTTACATCAAAAAATAAAACCATAAGCAATTCAATAAAATATTATATGTTGTAATAGAATAGATCAATATCAATAAATCATATTATTCATAAATGATGTGTAATAAATGAATTCATTAAAATTAAAATATTGAGGATTTCATGAGAGAAATACCCTTATTAATGGGAATGATGTTTTATTTTAGAGGATATATATTTTTTCATAAATATAGATTGTAAACATGCACATCCATAAAAGTAAAATGGAATAAAAAATATATTTTAGGCAAAAAATTTCCTTACGATGTCCAAAAAAATTGTAAATAATGTTATAAATTAAAAACCTTCATGCAGTTTTGGAGAAAATATAATGTTCTTTAATGTGGATGTGTAATAATTGTTTCTTTAAAATAGAAATGAAATTATATATTATTTCATAATGATATTATTGATTTCAGAAAAAGTGGTTTCTTAAAAAAAATTGTCTACTTAAAAATGGGTATGAAATTGGGATGTTCCATTTTATTGATATTTCTTATCAATATGGATTGATTATAAAACAATATTAAACAAGCATTTTATTTTAAAGAGAGAATAATTGAGGATATTAAATATGATTGTAACATACACATAATATGTAGTAGTTATACATATGACGATTTACGAATTACATTGGGGAAAATAGAGAGAAAGTGTAACATGGTGGAAAATGGAGGTTCAAGTAGAATAACTTACCATATTGGAAACAGTTGAACCATATTCCCTATCAAATTAATGATCATCAAAAGAAACATTGAGAAAAACGAATATAGATAGTGTAACAACCCATAATTTAATTATTGGAATCTATTTTCTTATAATTATAATGTATAGTATAAAACACATAATATCACTTTTAGAATATAATACAAACATTATAAAAAATAAATGAATTAAATAAGAAGTATATCAAGAAGTAAAGGAACCTATACTAATGAAATAATATCACGACCTTTAGAATAGTTCTGTGACCCTTACAATAGAATGGTATCCTCTCCAACTAATGTATAACTAATGTGTTCCAACTAAATTAGTGAAAATATGATATAAATATATCATAGTATACGTAAATAAATATTTAGAAAACTTTTAAAAATGTTTTTGTATTTTTCATGTCATAAATAATTATTTAAATTTTTATGATTAATTTAATAATTTATGATAAAATTTATATTCATAAAATGTATTCACTAGATTATAATTTTTTGTAATAGTAATATGAGGTATTTTGAGAGACCGTAGTTAAATCTTTAATGTGTTTCAAAATTAGTTATAATTTTAAATTGTATATTTTTTGAGTAGATGATAATTTTAATAAAAAATTAAATTTATCATATTTTGAAAATTATTTTCATAAAATTTATAGAATTTTATGATTTTAACACATTAAAAAATCAGTAGGATGGTTTTTTGAGATTTTTCTAAAATATATGAATATTTTTTGAATAGTTATATAAATAATAAGATAAATACTAAATACATGAAATATGAAGTCATACAAGATGTATGGCTGATGTAAGACCAAAAAATTGAACCACCTTCATTATTTTAATAGATTTTATAATAATTATAATATTATTCATAGTATTGGGAATCTATAATAAACTAATGAATTAAATAATGTGAAAATTCCCCTCTCCTACACTATAAATACTACCAATCACCAGCACTTATTATAAAGCAGTAAAATTATAATGAAATGTAAAAAATATAACCAATATAGTAACCAAGACCCTTCCCCACATATAGGTGGACTTCGTCTCATGAAAAACCAAAACCTATTCCTTATAGAGTTTTATAGGAGGATAAATTCAAGAGGTAAATTATTCATTCATTTTAATTTTTTTTCAAGTACTTTTCATATTCTCTCTACAACTTCCCTCATAAAAATAGAATGACAACTCCAATACCTCACATATATGTTAATATTTTTATTCTAATGGAATAATTCACCATTAATCCCATACCCATAATATTTTTAAAAAAAATATAAATGTCTTTTTGAGGTGTTAATTTATCACCTTCATGGATGATAATTTTTTATGTTCCATTAACACCTTAATGTATAGTCATAAAATCACTTTTATTGTAAAAATTATTATTATATATATATTACAAACTATTTAATGTTCCACTATCATTATATACACATGATGATAAATAATATAACAAACAAATTCATTTTGAGTGAAAATCACACAAAATAATCCAAATGATTATCAGTAACATCATAAACCTCACCCAAAATAACTAAATTAATTTTATGATAATGTAACTATAAAAATGTTCATTAAAAACATATAATGTCTATTATTAATTTCTATTTCCATTTTAAATTTATTTTCCTACTTTTATACAAGTGAAATAATCAAGAAAAATATGAAAACATGCTCTCAAGAATGATGAAATCGAACATTATAACAAATCAAAAAGGTAATAAATATTAATAATGAAATTATAATAAATCAATTAAATGTAGAAAATTATTCATAATTATTAAATAATTAATCTAACTTGATTATCTAGAACATTATGTTCATTTGATGAACTGTTTCTGACGTAAGGTAAGTGATTCTACTTGAACCTATATTTTCTATTCGGGTTACTATTTATCACCCCTTACTATAGTTTAATGATTATTTCTATTATTAGTTCATATATATTCTATTTATATGTAAAAAAATCATGTATATTGATGATACAACCAATATTTTCTGGGTAAATACATGTTTTAAATGGTTCCTCTCTTAAATCATCCTAACAAGCATGCCAGATTAACGTAAATTTCTCGATTTCATATACATTAACATGTGTTATCCATAACCATTTATAAGACACCATATTTTTTATATGATCCATAATTTAATAATGAATAAATATATTAGTTTGATTTTGATTTTAAACAAAATATTATGTATTTTACTCTTTAAATAATCTTATTTGTTTCTCCTTAAAACCACAGTAAAGTGGCTAATTTCTAAATATTTATATACTATATTTTAAAATATTTTCACCTCAGTTAGAAACTATTTATCATTAACTATTTTTTTTATCCATTACTAATGTCCATTTATGTTCTAAATCTATTCTTTCTTAGACACTTTTATAACACAAAAATTTGTAATGACTTTTACATTATTTTGATACCCATTTTTTCCATGGTTAATCCTTATGTAATGCTTTATTACTTAAGATTTATTATTTATGTGGAACACATATTCATGAACATGATATGATGGATTTTCCATGATAGCACTACAATTCATTAGGTAATTTTTAGTGTCATGATATGTCATGTCAGGAAAAGGAGTGAACCTAATTCCTTTATGGGACTTCACCCACCATGTGATATAGTCTTGGCTGTTAGCCTTCATTGATGTTTATTTCATGTTATCTGTGGTTTCAACATTCCTTTGATTCCATGATTATACATTCCAAAATTATATGTGCTTATATTTATTATGTATATTTGTATTCCATTACTTTTAGGTCATTATTTAATGCCTTCAAACAATGTGGTATGTTTTGTTCTAATGATTATTCCCATACTGGGCTTTTTGGCTCATCCCTTTTTATGTATTCCCTATGTTATCATTTACTTTTATAGGATCCTAATGGAAATTAAGTGCACATTTTGGAGATTAAATCATATATGTTTTCCTAATGTATAATTATGTACCTAATCATACAATTATTCTAGTCATTATAATCCCTAGCTTAGAATTTTATGTTTGTTTATGCTTAAAATCCTGGAATGATATGTGTTAAATTATTGGGTTGATATAGTTGGTATCATAGTATGTTCTAGTGAACTGTTAGATTATATAAAATAAAATCTAGTTAAATCCTTTGGAATAAGATTAATTACATGAAAATATTCCCAATTGTTTGGTTAGAATATATTATGTCTTCTATCATGGAAATACATCCTTGTATGGATACTACAATTAGATTTGGTTCTAGAATAGGTTTACATAGGAGTAACAACTATAAAAAGGTGTTCTCGACCTAACTCAGGATAAACTTTTACAGAAAAATATATATCTTTATACACACCTATTTTGACACTCATGTGGGTATTTTTTGGAAAATTTATAATCTTGTTATTTACCATTATCATGTGAATAAAAAATCACATAAGAATATAAGTTAGGAAATATAATATGGATATCCTGTATTTAAAAAAAGGAATCACTTGTTAGGATAAACTTTTCATTTACAAGTTAATCCTTCCATGTTCACTACTTTATTTTTATATTCTTATTAGTTAATTATTCAGTCCCCCTAATTGTAATAAATTTTTAATAGTTAATGTATTTAAATTGAATAACTCATGCCAAAAATTAATGTGATTAGAAAATGTGATTATATACCAGATGATATAACAAAGATTATGGAAAAGAGTGCTCAGAAGAATATGAAATTACATTCTCGGCAGGAACAGGTTTTAAATAATAACATGAAATACGTGAAACACCCACAGTCTCTAAAAAATATTGTTTATTCATAAATTATATCACTACAAAATGGTATCAATTGATTAATGGATCTTCTGGTCACCTCTGTTTAGAAAAATAGATTAACACCATTTAGAAGATATTCATTATCCACTATTTCTCAGAAGATTAGAATGATATAAAAGTGGTATATCATATTTATGGTGATGATGATTATTGGTGGACACAGATCAAGAAAAAAAATCTAATGATGGAATTTGTTGAATGGAATGTGAATATTTGAAAAAAAACCTTTTTTCAATGTTTTTTTCAATGAACCCTTTGTCTGTAGATGGAAAAGAAATTCCATGGAAAAAATTAGAAGGAAGATGATTCTATCAGGGTGTATAAAGTGAAAATCACATGTATTTCATGATATGCCTATGTTATTATCATGAACACTAAAATAAAGGTGGATTTATTCTTTTTTAGAATAAAATCAAGTCTGAAAGGTCTTGGTGATTCTACACTTTGACAATTATAAAGATATTGTTTGCTGTACACTCACAGTTGAAAGGTAAATTTAAGTCTGTCAATGGTATCATGGCCCTAGTGACATAAAAGGGGATATATAGTTTAATATGGGTTATAAATTCTATTTTGGATAGAATAACCTACATCCCACAAGTAAAAAGTGTGGGATGAATAATCATGGAACCTACTTAAAGGGAACAAATAGTTGATTCAAAATTTGAATAGAAGGGAATATAGATAATACATGCTGAAAGGATACAATGAGTATCATTAATTGCATAGAAGAATTGAAGTTTATGATTGAAATTCAGAAGGTACTTTAGTGTTTCAACTACAATAAACATGGGAATTATGAAAACTATTTCTGTAGGAAACTGTTATTTGGGGGAAGTCAATGAAAAAAACATAAAATGAAGGAATAAAAGGAATATACTATATCCACTACTAAGATAGAGCCTAAAAATAATGTGATTACATGTACACTAGTTATTCAATTGAGATTATAAAATATACTATTTGAGACTATTTCTAAAGATAATAGTATATCCAATAGGATTATTAGGACTATTAAATTATTACAAAAAAATTTGAGGTCGGGTTATCTGTTAGTACAAAAAATTGTAGAAATTATTGCATCTGATAATCATAACTCCACCTAGATTATGTTTTTGTACTGATCCTCCAGGTTAATCACGTTATAATTCCTCTAGTAGATTTTTTCTATATTGATCATTGATTGGATATATTTATATAAATTGAAAATCAACTATCATGAAAGGGATATCACTATTCGCATCTAGAACTATCCTATAATTCAATAGAAGTGTAATGAAAAATATGAATATCCTTTATAATAATATATTCAATAAGGGGTATTTTTTCTTTATGAGCAATAATATTTACCTCAAATTTTTGAGACAATATAGAGAATCATACTCATTGACATTCCCATCAAGAGGGATTACAGTTATGTATTCCTTGAAAAATATCATGGACACACTAATGATCGAGAGGTTGAGTTCTCAATTGATGTTATTCAATGAACATTTCATGTATCAAAAGATCCTTATTGAATTGAAATTTTTGATCTAGAAGAACTGGAGAAGCAGTTACTGGAGAATCTGGATATGGTCTTTATATGCATGAGTGTTTCACTATGGGATGTGATTTTACTCAATGTCTAGAAGAATTAAGGATCCATGTGCTTCATCATTTATCAACTTGATCTCAAAAAAACTGATGATAATGAAAAAATATCCCCTATCACAGATATATTTCATGTTTCTACAGGTACGTGGGGTATGTTATTTTTCATAAGTAGACCTTTTATCGGGATATCACCAAATAATGGTGATGAAGGAAGATATTTTCATTACTTACATTTGAACAAGGTATAGATAATATGAGTTTATAGTGATTCCCATAAAAATCACTAATATTCCATAAATTTTCATTGACATATCTAATATAGTCTTTATATATTAACTTGAAACTTATTTAGAAGTCTTTTCATGATGATTATTTGGTGTAATTAAACAGATGGAGGAACGTGAGTATCATTTCAATACTGTGCAAAATAACATTCGAACTAAGAAAAATTACGTAAAGTACAATGAATGTGAGTTATAGATAATGGATTTATCATTAATGGGGAGTGTAGTAACTAGAATTAGGATATCAGTATATTCTTCAATGACAAGGGAAATTTATGAGTTTCAAAGTCCAAAATCTGTAACAAAGATACATAGATTCTTTGGACTAATGGGGCATTAATAACCATTTTGGAAGAAATTCTCTTGATTATCAATCCCACTATCAATGATGACCTAGAAGAGAAATTTTTTTCTTCACTAGAGAATGTGTAGAGTTTTTTAAAGAGTTGAAAATGAGTATTATCATTACACATGTTCTCACACTACAAATAAGGGGAAATAAATTTCAATTTATTAAAATTCCACAAAGAATTGATTTTGATGTGTGCTATGTAAAAGTGACAAAGTGATATCCTACACCTAATTTATATATAAAATAACTGATATATACTATCCCAATTATGATATAGAGTTCACACCTATGATCAATGCATTGAAATTTAGGTGGAACTATCTCTATGTGTGGAATGGTGAAATATCACAAGAGTCTAAAACATAAATTCACACTATAGAAGCTTAATATTAACCACATATAATGGATAGATATCAATAAAGTTTATTCATACATAATCCTATAACATCTTTATGTTGAAAAAATGGAAATAAATATTTTATGTAGAATGAATACTATATCATTATCAATGATGAGACCGAATATGGATAAAATCACCTAATATCATCAACGAATGGACATGGGAATCATTTTGGAATAAAAATATTCAATCCTTTCGAAAACTATTTCTCAACCATACCTTATCAATAATATAAAATATTATTAATTAAATTGTGTCGAAATTTAGAATAATGTGGATGCCATGAGAAAACGAAAATCGTCAATGTTAAAAATGGTTGAGAAAGTAGTCGTGCGATTTTGATCATAAGTATGTGTACAATCAAATATAGATATAAAATAGGATATTTATAATGAAAAAAATAGATCATCCTTTTCTATTGGCCTAGGTATCTCAATGATATATTGAGATATCCAATAGAACTGTTTGTGGGAATATAAGATAATGGATATCACTAAATATAAAACAAATCTTTGGGTATGTAGGCATGTGAAGGTTGAATGGTAAACTTCTAATGATATGATGAAACCAATACCCTTACCAACATGGAAGTGATATATCATTATTATGGACATTGTCCACTACCCTTTCAAATACATATAGAGCAAATAATACAAAATAGATTATTGTGTATAATTTTAAAATGACTGCTCACTTAATTAATTTTTTTGATGATTTCAGATTATATCAACATACACAAATATATCTAAAATAATGAGTAAGGATTCATGGAGTGACACTATTAATTGTATATAATCGATATGTGATATTCAGTTAGAATTTCTGGACTAGTTCCCAATATGATCTAAGCACTGAGCTGTGATTCATTACAACCAATCACCTACAAATTGATTTCTAATCTGAGAGGACTATTCAGGAATTATAATACATGTTGATATCATGGTATATAGACTTCATGGGATAATGGTACCAACATATTCCTTATATTTAGTTCTCTTACATCAAACATTTCCACTCGATAGTCCAAATGGATCCATATAAATACTTATATGGGAAAAGATGTATATCACCCGAATTCTAGGATGAGGTTAGTGGACATAAGCTGATAAGACCAGAAAGGGTTGATGATATGAGAAAAAGGTGAAAAATATTTAGTAGCACATCTATGAAGCCCAAATTAGGAAAAATATCTATACATCCAATCATCAATGGGACACTAATTTTATGGCTAGATACATGGTAGAACTTCACATATCTCAATAGAATATGGGAATGATATTTGGAAATAATGGAATGTTATGTCCCAAGTTATCACACCCTTTTAGATTCATCATTAGGTAAGAGTTTTTCTCTATAGACTAGTAGATACACCTACCATGTATCATATACAGAATGTATTCCGTGTATCCCCCTTGAATAAATACATAACAAATCCATCACATGTACATATTTCTTAGGTGGTATAGTCCTAAAATGATCTCTTATATGAGGAGTAGTTAGTGATGATATTGGATCATTGAGATAACGTTATATTCAAAAAAACTATTGACCTAGTGATTGTACTATGTTGAAACTATAATGATGAAGAGGTAACAGGTGAATAATAGGAGGTGATGATGGAAGAGTACGCTCACTTGTTTTTTTGTGTAGTTTGTACAAAAATTTTGAGGGAGATATTTCAGTAGGGGTAAAGAATGTAACAACCAAAAATTCAATCATTTGGAACTCTATTATTATTATAATTTAATGTAGTAATAACCACATAAAATCACTTTTAGAACACAATACATGCTTTATAAATGATTAATTAATGAAATAAGATGTACTTTATGATGTTAAAGAACCTAAATTGATTAAATAGTAACATGTCCTTTGAAATAGTAATGTTACCTTTACAATTGAATAGAAACATCCCCGATGATATTATAAATTAAATTTATCCATGTTATAATTGATGATATAATATAAATATATAATAGTAAAGGTAAATATATAATTTAATAAATATTAATTTTGTGTTTCAATTTTTGTAATGTATAAATCGTTATGCATAATTTAATGTCTAATTCAGTAATTCCAAATAAAATTTATTTTCATCAAATTTATTAAAAATGTAATATTTATTTTTAACATTATTATGAGATAATTTTATGATACCATCGTAAATTTTTAATGTGTTATAAAATTAGTTAATATTTTAATATTTATACTTTCAGATTAAATGACTATTTTAATTAAAAAATAATTTCCATAAATTCATAAAATTATTATCATTAAAATTTTTTCATTTTATAAATATACACATTGAAAAATGGTTCGGTTGAGTTTTTTTGGATTTTTATGAAATACTAGAATTTTTGTTGAAAGTTAAATATAATAATTTAAGATAAATGATAAATACATGAATTATTGAGTCATAGATGATTTATGGATAATGTAATAAAAAAATATAGAACTATAATTAATTAAATTACTATATTAAGTGATAATTCTCCAAATATTCATTGTCCCGAGAAAAAAAATAATCTAATGAATTAAATAATTAGAAAACAACCAACTCTTCCACTATAAATACTACCCCTCACCAGCTATTATACACACATGATGCATTATTTTAGCCATTTCTAAATTATTACCAATACACTTACTAATACCCTATCCAAATTCTACGACCTTCTATTATCATAAAAATATCCTGAAACAATTCCAAAAATTGTTTTCAATTTGGATATATTCAATAGGTAAATTTATCTTTCCATTTATTTTAATTTTTTCATTATATTTTTTTATTACCATCACACCTCCCCTAATATTGATGTAATGAAAACTATAGTAACACCAATATAATAGAAAAAGTATTATTATAATTTAATAATCCCTCATTAAACCCTTCTCAAATAGATTTTATTCTAAAAATTTAAACGTTGTTTCTTAGGTGTAAATTTATCCCCTTAAAGGATGGAAGATTTTCATATTCCATTAATTAATTAAATTATATTCATAAAACCATATTTATAGTTAAATAATACTGTTTTTATATGTTTTTCTATGTAATGTTTTGGAATAATTATATACATATGATGACTAATAATAAAACAACACGTTCGTTGTAAGTGAAAACTACCCCCAAATAATCCAAACAATTATCACAAATATCTTCATACTCACTCAAAATAACTAAATGAAATATATTATAATTTCACCAAGTATATTTTCATTAAAAAATTTTATATTAAATTATGTATTTTTATTTCCATTCTATATGAACATTGATGGTCAGGAACAAGCGAACCGTTGATGAAAACTATGAAAACGAGCACTACCAAACTATTAAATATTATATTATAAATCTTCAAAAAATACATTAAATGAAGTTAATAAAATAATAGTAAATGAATTATACGTAAAAAGGTTCTTTAAATATTTTTTAATTAATATAATTTTATTATCCATGACTTTCAGATAAATTTTATAATTGTTTCCTACCCAAGGTAAGGGATTTCACCGGAAACTCCAATTTTCATTTCAGTGACTCTTAATCATTATTTACTCTAATGTAATGATTCTTTGTTTTAGTTAAACTATTATAAATTATGTATATGTGATCTATAGTCATGATAATTTATTAGATAATCATTTTTTTAGGGGGAAACTCATTTTTCAAATGGTTCATTTTTAAAATCATCATGTTAAGAAATCATGATTAAAGAGAATTTCCTAATTTCATTACCATTATCATCTTTTATCCATAGTATTTTTAAACCATCATATTTTTTTTATGATATAATATTTTATAATGAAAAATATGTGTTTTACAATTCTTGTTTTATAAATATTATATTTTCAATTATTCTATAAATAGTCAATAAGGATTTCCTTTATAATTGCATTAAAGTGTCATGTCTCTAAAGATTTCTAACCACTAGTAAAAAAAATTCAACATTAGTTACACAGAATTTATTTTATTTAATGTGTATTTTTCATTATTAATATTCTTGTACATTATCAATACATTATTTCATGGAAAATATTATGTTACTCAAATTTGTAATAGCATATACAGGATTATGATACCAATTTTTTTTTCATTCGGTTACCCTAATCTTATGTACAGTTACATTTTCATAGTTGATCATGATTCACAAATACCAATGAATACATAATATTAAGTACACCAAAAAATATTCCAAAAGCATTTGAAAATGATTAGTATCATGAGACTTCATGTGGGGACATAGAGTGGACCTGATTCCTTTATTGGACTTTGTCTACTGTGTGATGGTGCCTTGGTCATTATCCTTGATTCATGTTTATGTCATGTTGTGTGGTCTCTCCACATTAATATAATTCTAGGATTCTATGTTACAATATTATTCATGATATTCTTTCTTATGTATATTCCTTTTATATTTCATTTATGTCATCATCTTATGCCTTCTATCCCATGTTCTATTTAAAGACCCTGAAATTTCAAATAATTTTTTTTTCATAATTTCTTTGTAATGTTATGAGTATGTAGCTTCTGAAGAAACTTGATTTTGATGCCCGGTGTGCCCAGAATCAATTTCCAATGTTTAGCTCGGGTACGATTTATAAACAAACGAGCGATTTTTTCTATCTTTTGAACTGGTGCTCGGAAATGAAATCTAAGGGCACTGATGAACTCGCAGTGCCGATAATTTCTTAAGGGGACCTTTACTGCATATGTGTTTTAAGTAGGTTGACAATTTATATTTGAGAAATTAGTTTAAAATAAATAATGTTCTAAGAACAATTTTATTTATAACATTGGAAGTTAAACCCTCACATGGAAAGTTGTTGGTGGGGCCCACAACCACCCAACATACCATGTGTGGATAAATGAAAGGTGGGGCCCACACGATCCCCAACCTTTCATCTCCCTTAACCCTATTTAAACTCCACAAATAACTCCCTTAAACCCCAACATTAAACACCCTTGTTTAATGTTGAAAACTCTCCCAACATTTATGAGATCGTCCACCTCCTCTCCCTCTCATTAATTAATTGGCAACACCATTAATTAATGATGTGGGTTGAATGTTTGAATTTGAAATGCCTTGTGCTAAATAAAATAATAAGGTAGATTATTATTTTATATTGGGGGGAGGCTTTTTTTGTGTGGGAGCTCATGAGTTTTTGGGGAAGAACAACAACCCTCCAATGAAGAATGGGGACTACTTCAATGAAGAACACTGGTTCCACAAAGAACGAAAATGCGCCTACCATTCTATTCTCCACGACATGTGGGGAGACGCCGCTTCCTCCTCGGATGCACTCCGACGTCGCCTACGAATTCTTTCCCCACGACGCCGTCTTCCGTGACGCCCGACATGAGATGAAAATTGTCGACGTAGGGGTTATGATCAATTTTAATGGATTAAAATTGTGCCTCGATTCGTCATGGTATTTCTTCGATTTGTCTCGACCTATTACTATCACCTAACGTGGAGGGCGCGGGCCGAATGAACACAGCCCGATATCCCTCCGCTAGATCATGATATTTTAAGAATCGATGATCGGAGGCAGAACATGGAAGTGACCAGTGGCGAAAGGGACGTTTTCGAACCCTCAAAGAAAAGCCACCGCCAAGTGGGATACGGTGGAGGAAGCACGACATCGTCGTTCCATACTGGGGATGCGGGGCCACGACCAGCGCAGACCATGGTAGAGGAAGCTATCGCTGTCGCACAGCCTGTGCAGTGGGAACTGCGGCCCACTTTGTGGGCCACTTTGGTGGAAGGACAGGCCGGCCCGTTGGTCGGCCAAGCAGAGCAATGTCACGGTGCTAGGAGGGCACTGCGCTGGAAGACCCGTGGCCCGCCCATGTGGGCTGCATGTGTCGGAAGGCCAGCCGAACTAGCCGGCTAGTTTCGGAGGATGATGCTGCTAGGTACCGACGGTTCAGATAGTCGGGGTGGCCACCCCCCCCCCCCCCCCCCCGTACCGCTTGGCCTTCGGGCCAAGCCCCTCAGTCGGCTGCCCGAGCCAGCGTGACCACCAGCCCAGCCAGGCCGCACCCTGCCGCGCAGGGCCGGGCCGCTCTGTGTCGCACCGCACTGCGCCGCTTTTTTCCAGGCTGCGCCCCTCGGGCCAGGCCATGTGACTCATCGGGCTAGTCCGACCCCTTTTCGGTGTCGAACCCACCAAAAATGAGTCGACCCAACCCGTTAGCCCATCGGGCCTAAGGGAACAGGTTTTTTCACTTAAATGTGATTTTCGTAAATATCACGTGTCAGATCGACATTCTGTCTGCGGAATTATGACACTTGCGATGAGGTGGTCCTTTTTCGTTACTCATAATGAGCTTTGGACGACTTCGTAAAAACAGTCGGGTTGGTTCTAACCCAAAACCAACTGGGCCCTCGGAGCGGAAACACATATAACTTGAGGACCGGATGTCTGATTGACATTACTTAGACTACGTTGGATTCCTCTTAATGAGACGGTTCTTTTGGATTACTCTTCATGGGTTTCAGATGATATTGGAGATGTTTGGGTTGGTTTTAGCTTAAAAACCAACTGTTCCCTTGAAACATAAAAGTTAATAACTCACAGACCGGGCGTCTGATTGACGTGTCGTCTCTTGTATTGAGACACCTATGACGAGGAGGTCCTTTGTGTTACTTATATGTGAGACTTCATAGAACACGTAAGTAACGACCAGTAGCTCGTGGAGCAGACCCTCCTGGAGACAATCATACGGAGTGCGGAGACCTAGTAGTGGTAGAACTGATGACTACTTGACTAAATCTACTCAGAGTTATTTGATTAGACCAGTGGACGGAGTGCCCATTATTTGGAGGCATACCCATGGGGGATGGAGAACCCAGTATTTGGCGGCATACCCATAGGGGACGGAGCGCCTGGTAGTTAGAAGCAGACCCGTGGTACTCGACATGAAGAGTACCTCTGACGACTATTAGGGGGAGCGCCCGATATTTAGGGGATGACCCACAACAGACAGAGTGCCTGGTATTTGGTACCAGACCTGCGGTACTCGACAGGAGGAGTACCTCAGTAGTCAAAGGATAGTGAGTAGTGCCTCGGAGTCATGACAAGGCCAATGTACTCGACAGAGGAGGAGTTCTCCATCAGTTGTGGTTTCGATAATGAAAATCCCGGTTTGAGCTGATTCAATGAAATTTGTGTTTTCCTCATGATTGAGATGGTTTACATGATAATTTAGGTATATGTATGGGCATATACCTAAGTAAATGTTATCTTTTTAGAGCTTTCTTTTTGGTTTATCCTTTATGGATTTAGTGAGACCTTTAGGGTCTCGGGGTCCCTACTAAGTATCGTTATACTCACCCCTGCACGGGCTACGCCTGCACCTCGTTGTGTTGAATGGAGACTACAGACAGTGTTGACAGAGGCCGAGTGTAAGAGGACTGGATGGAACCTAGAGGTGTACCTCATGATGATTCGGTACCTGGAGGTGGACCTCACTATGATTCGGTACTTGGAGGAGGTCGAAGAACGAGGTGAAAAGGAGGCTATATGTACCTACCCTTGAGGTAGGATCCGTGGTGGACGACATAGGAGCTGCTCTATCCATACCTACCCTACAGGTAGGATCCGTGGTGGACGATCTAAGAGCTTCTTGTCACCTTCCAGCTGTTTTTTATTTTTCCTTGTCCTTTATTGTTGGGATTGTATTTCTAGCCCCTTTCTTTCAGCACTACTTTTGTTTTGTTGCTTACTTGGTGTTTGCTTCCGCTTATACTCTGGTTGTGTGTGTTTACAATTCATAAAGGCAATGCCTTCCATTTTTATCGGGATTTACCCCTTTCGTTCTAGTCACTAGCCCCTAGCCTATGGAAGGCGGGATTGAGGTAGTCATAGCATGGGCCCCAAGGACATGTAATGACAAATTGGTATCAGAGGAGTTGGTTATACCTCAGAACATAGGACTCTGATATTTTCTTTTTGTGAAGCAATACTGTTAAGGTAACTAAGTGTGGTTTTCAGTTCAGGGAGTCCAGTATTGGGGTGGGCAGCAGATGTATCGATTCACCAGGACCCTGACATCTGATTTCAGACTCAGTGCATGAAAACATTGATTTCGTGTGTGTTTTCAAAAGATTATTTTAAATCATCTCAAATCAGGTCAGCTCACCAGGTATAGTCTTTTGACCATGTCATATCTATTTATTTCATTATGTCTTCCCCTAGTCAGTCAGCATAGCTACCGAGTGGAGACCGTCATGATAGCCCACTGAGCAGTGAGGCCTCAGTACATGTCCCTCTCCCAGTTGGGACCCTAGCGGAGAGTGCACTTCACCTGAGCATGATTCACGAGTTCCAGCGATAGAGGCCTCTGAGGTTTTGTGTTGAGTCAGATATTCAGATGGCTGGGTACTGGCTGGAGTTTGTATCACGAGCTTTCAACAAAGCTGGGACACACACTGATTTGATGGTGTACCTCGTTGTTAGTCACTTTCAGGGAGCAGTTGAGATGTGGTGGATCCATATGCTCCAGTTTTGTTATGAGACGACCTTCACCTGGGGAAACATCGAGACTTTTTTCAGGGTGGAGTTTATACCAGAAACTATACACTCTGAGCGTGCTCAAGAGCTGATTCCCTTACTACGTGGTTTTCTGACTGTAGAAGAGTCTTCTGCAGCCGGAAGTAGACAGATGACATAGAAGTCCAAGAGGAATAGGCCGACAGGTGGGCGACCTCGGTGTACAGGTTTGGTTGTGCGAGGCACATGAAATAGAGCCATCCATACGAGGAGCATGAAGTGCTATGCATGCGGAAATCATGGTCACTTGGCTCGAGACTGCCTGACCTATCCAGAAGATAAGCAGAAGGCAATGGAGGAACCAACAAGAGCGGGGTAGAAGAGATGGCCATACAGCCGACGGTGTACGACGCTTCAAGGTGTCGCCCCCAACACCACCAGGAGGTCCACCCCGACCGTAGGGAACATGTGGATATGGGAGAGCACATCTTGAGGCAGCTGAAGCATACGACTATAGAGCTCCAAAAGCAGGTGGATAAGAGAGAGACTAGTTCCAGGCATGGAGGCCTTTGTTCTTGGTGCTTCTAGTTTCTGTGTTATTGTTGTGTTTTCTTTGTGTCTTTGTACTTCGAGATGTAATAATAAAAGACACTTATCTTTGTGACATTTACTTTCATGTCCTTTTTGTATGGTTAATACAAAGAGGATCTTGGATAAAACTGTTGACTTGAACCTCACTTATGAGATTCCTACTGGAGGAGACCCAGTAACCACGCGATGATGCTGACAGTGTGACTCAACCAATGTAGGTGAGAGTAACAGTTGGATATCTTAGTAGTAGCTTCAAGGCCTTAAGACGTCATTCAATACATGAATTGTACCTTTCATGTCAAGATTGACTGTAATATGTGAAGAATGTGGTTCATCCATGGGATGAGACCAGATTTCTATTTTCAACAGAAGATAAATCTCAGCAGCTCTTGTAGAATGTAGGAAAAGAAGGGTGGAGATGAGTTCTCACAATTGGCTAGTCTCACACATTATTCGTTTTGCTAATGGTTTAAGGTTCACTCCAACTCAATAGTATCAGGTGTATCATATCTCAGAAGGACATGAACCTGGGATAGCAGTGATGGATTGAATTCTTAAAGGACTATGACATCGAGATAGTTTATACTCCTGGGGAGGGGAACGTTGTAGCAGATGCTCTTAGAAGGAGATCAGGCATTCAACTGCTAGTAGTGGCACGACAGGAGCATTCCGTGTTTCATATATCCTTTGTGGATAGTTTTGGAATCAGCACAAGTAGAACCATAGATGGCTTAGGCTATGACGGGGAAGTTGGAGATCATCCAGGGGAAGATGAAGATTGCATAGAGTAGACAGAAGTCCTATGCAAATAGTATACAGAGACCACTAGAGTTCGAGGATGGTGACCACATCTTTATACGGCTCTCACCTCGACGAGGTCTACGGAGATGTGGCCGAGGTGGCAAGTTATCTCTGAGGTTCATCTGGCCTTTCCACATCAGTTTCACTGGGTGCACAATGTAATCCACGTATCTCTACTGAGGAGATATGTGCACGACCTATCTGTCATCATCGACCACTGGGAGATGGACATCGATGGAGGGGTGACTATCACGGGGTTTGAGTGGAGGATGAGGATATTCAGGAGTGGGTCCTATGGGGATGGTAGATTCCACTTGGGCGCTTTTTCTATTTTCACGAGAATCCTCTAGGATAGCACATGTGATTAGGAGGACCAGATGCATGCACAAAACCTCCTAAAGTTTCCCTAGTTTTTGTTATAGATTTAAGGGGATGTAAAGCCCTGAGATGGGAGTAATTTTAATATCCAAAAATTTCAAGGAATATTTTTTTTAATTTCCTTAGAATTTGATGAGTATGTAGCTTCTGACAGTACTCGATTCCGAGGCCCGGTGTGCCCGGAATAAATTTCAAAAATTTATCTTGGGTATATTTAGTACATGAAAGGGCTGATTTCAGTATCTTTGGAACCGGTGCTCGAAATTGAAATCCAAGCGCACCGATAAACTCGCAGCACCGGTAAATTCTTAATGGGACCTTTACTGCTGTTGCGTTTTACGCAGGTTGAGAATTATTATTTTGGAAATTAGTTTAAAATAAATAAAGTTGTTAGAACATTTTTTTATAACTCTGGAAGTTAAACCCTCCCATGGGAACTTGTTTGCGGGGCCCATAACCACCCAACATCCCATGTGTGGATAAATGAGATGTGGGGCCCACACAATCCTCAACCTTTCATCTCCCTTAACCCTCTTTAAACTCCCCAAATAACTCCCTTAACACCCCACATTAAACACCCTTGTTTAATGTTGACAAATCTCCCATCATTTATGAGATGTTCCACCTCCTCTCCCTCTCTTACATTTAATTAATGAGAAGGTTTGAAAGATTGAATTTGAAATGGATTGTGATAAATAAATTAATAAGGTATCTTATTATTTTATATTGGGTGGAGACTTTTGTTGTGTGGGAGATATTGAGTTTTTCAGGAAGAACACCAACCCTCTGACAAAGAACAGTGACTTCTTCAATGAATAACGCTGGTTCTACGATGAACGATGACGCGCCAACCATTATCTTATTTGTGACAAGTGAGGAGACACCACTTCCTCCTCGAGTGCACTCTGACGTTGCATATGAATCATTTCCTCATGATTCCATCTTCCTTGATGCCCGACGTGCGATGACAATTATCGAGGTAGGGGTTATGTTCAGTTTTAATGGATTAAAATTTCACATCGATTCGTCGTTGTATTTCTTAGATTTGACTCGGCATTTTTGTTTCACTTAACGTGGAAGGCGTGGGCCGAACGAACATGGCCCAACGATCCTCCTCTAGATCTTGATATTTTTATAATCGACGAACAAAGGCGGAACGCGGATGAGACTGGCAACACAAGGGCCACTGTCGCACCCTCAATGAAAAGTCGTGGCCAAGCGGGGCGTGACAGAGGAAGCACGACACTGTCGCACCATGATGGGGATGTGTGGTCGTGGCCAGTGCAATCCTCAGAGGAGGAAGTTGATGACATCATGTCAGCTATACAGTGGGAACCGCAACCAGCATTGCGGGCCGCATCGGTGGAAGAACCGACTGGACAGTCGGCCTGCCGGGTGGAGCAAAGCCGCAGCGCCTGAAGGGCGCCGCGCTAGAAGACCTGTGGCTCGCCAGTGCTGGTCGTTTTCACTAGATGGCCGGCCACCCTAGCCAGGTTGTTTGGGAGGGGGGGTTCTCTAGGAATTGCCTGATTGTACAGACGGGGGGGGGGGGGGGGGGCTGCGCCCCGCTCGGACCGCTCGACCTTCTGGTCGAACCGCTCGGTCGGCTGGCCGAGCCAGCCCGAACCCACGCCCGGCCGGGCCGCACCCTGCCAGGTCCCACCTGGTCAGGCCGTGCCCAGTCGCGCCCGGCCGCGCTGGGTCGGTATGCACCCCTTGTGCCTTGCCACGCGACTTACCGAGCCGGTGCGACCCCTTTGCCGGGTCAGGCTCGCCAAAACTGAGTCGACCCGACCCGTCAGCCCATCGGGCTTAAGGGACTGTGCCCTTTTTCACTTAACTGTGAATTTTGTAAAGGTAGTGCGTCTGATGGATGTGTTCTATGCAGCACAAGGAACCTTATGAACTTTCAGTCCTTTTTCGTTACTCATATTGAGTTTTGGACGACTTCGGAAAAAAGGTCGGGTTGGTTCGAACCCGAAACCAACTGGGCCATCAGATCGGAAATGCTTATTACATGAAGACTAGACGTCCGATTGAAGTGTCATAGAATATGTTGGATTCCTCTTAATGAGACGGTTCTTTTATCTTACTCGTCATAGGTTTTAGATTATATTGTAGAAAATATAAAAATAGTTTGATGCCAGAATTAACATTATCTAAAATTTTCATTTAACTATTCTCTTCCAAGATTCTCAAGAACAACCATTAAGTGCATCCCATGGTCCCCGTAGAATTTTTAATATATTAATATATCATCAATAAATACCACAATAAATCATCATGATATTCCACAAACATTCAATGAATTTATCCACAAAAATAGAGGGATCATTAGTTAGTCCAAATGGGATTACAAAATAAACTTATTGTCTATACTTGGTTCGAAATTGTATCATTAAAATTCCCTCCTTATTCACATTGAATTGATTATATCCATATCAAAGGATGATAATTTCAAAAAATTAATACTTATGAAGATGATCAAATAAATCATCACTGTGGGTCTGATGATAATTGTTCTTTATTGTAATGACAATGATTTCCCTATAGTCATTTCAAATACTCATGCATCAATCATTCTTCCTGAAAAAAAGAAAAAGGTCCCCCGAACAAGAAAAACAAGGGAGAATAAATCTCTTTTTACCCAACTGCGCAATTTTTTAATTTTTCTCTACTAATTCCGCAATTACCATTTTATATTGTGTCATAGAAATTGAACATACACAACAAATTAAATCAATGAAATAACCAACTTCACACTCTTGGGTAATCGAAGTAATTAATCAGTAACTAAATAAATGGATTCATATAAAATAGTAGCAAGTTCAATTTATTGATTTCATTATTCATATATAAATGAATTTTCCTCTTCCACCCCCATGAATCTAATTTAAAATATCTACAAAAGATAGATTCATATTTTAATAAACTGATGAAGTCTACCCTATAAGGATGGGAAAATCCATATATTCAACCAAAATCATAATTTCCTTATTTTTGATTTTTTTATTATATTTCAAAATATATTCAATAACCTGAATTTTATCAAAATAGAAAATAGGAATGATGATAAAATCATAAATTATTGAGTATTTTGGTGTCATAAATGGAATTTCCCAAAACATTTCTTTTACAATGAGGTTTCCACATTGAGTCGTTACTGACTACTCCAATAAAGAATATAATTTTGTAAGGAAATTTGAAAGATAAATGTTATATGATGATCAAGAATCATATAATTACATAGCTAAATTTTAATAGATGATTAATGTAATGACCACAACATCATTTGGAACATCTAAATCAGCTATTATGACAAGACATGAATGGACTTATTCTCATAGATTTATCTGCAGAATTTTCCTCGATGTCTAGGGAAATAATTTCCATAGTGTCCAAAATCATTATAGGTGAAGAAATTTCTATTTACAACTTCCTTATTTCCACTATAAAATTGGAAAGGTGTCATATAACTCTACATTTGTAACCAAATCACATTCCAAATAGGCTTGCATTATAATATTTATTTCAAATTTATTGAAAGATGGAAATTATATCCTTAACTTATTCCATGTTATTATTTTATTTTATAGATTACTCATCACCAAATTATTATTTGGAATCCATTAAAATAAATTTTTATCGGACAATTAATTATCTAGATTGATGGAATATGATATTACATCAACGAATGATTCGATTTTCAAATAGACTATTAACCTTTCTATAATTCATTTAGGATAATAATCAAAATGGTCGATATTGGTCCTTGAATTGTGTATGCAGTGCATGATAATACTTGTTATACTTATGATATTTTCATCATACATGGTAAGATTTTAATTATCCTTCCACCATAGACTCATGAAATGGTTGTCTATATCTTCTTATTTTGTGTTATTGAAATATTTTTCTTATATTATTTCCCTAAAATCATTTTGTTGCATAATTTTATTTTATTCCTTAACCTTAGTGTTTTATATTAACACCTCCCAAATATATGCATATTTAAAGAGATGATAAATTTAAATGATAAATTTCACACGTTTGTTAATTCCCAAATAGGGAAATATATTTCTTAAAGAACATAATAATTTCATAGCTTCAAATTTGTTTATAGTCTGACAAGAAGATTGAGTTTGTTGTTACAAAATGTTTCATAACATTGTTAGACCATGTTATGTGTAAGGATTATCCATGAGAATAATATAATTTCTGTTAACTTGAGTAATTTATCACTATACCTCCCCAATATTTTGTGAATTAATTTTTCCGAATTAATTTATCTTTTTAATATTTTTCATTTCATGTGACAATAGAATTATTTATTTATATATATATATATATATATATAATAAAACACTAAGGTAAACAATCCTTTCAAATGACATCGACATGGATTTATACATATTTAACACCAAAATGGATTATGTTACACCCATCATCGACTAAGGTTATATTAATTACAAGATTGACCTTCCACGATGGCTTTCATAACATGAAAGACCAAGTGTTACAATACTATAATATATTTTTAAAAATATTAATATAATGGCATATAATCTATCCATTTAATTTTGGAAAATTAATAGTTTTAACTAAATTATGAAAATATGGGGTTTACACAAATATAAGATGAATTCATAGTTTACCAAATAAATAGAAATGGATACAAAAACCTATTTAACATAAATAATGACATTATTTACTAAAAAAACTAATTTAACATTGTTAACTACAATTGGCATGTGATATTAAGTTAATAAATATTTTATATATTCCTTAAAATATTTTCGATATTCATCTAATAGATTCGATATACATTAGATAAAAATAAACCTAGTTTTAGGCCTAACAACCGATTTTTTTTGTTATGGTAATTTTTACATTATTTTAATGTAGTACCCATTTAAAATACAATTTTTGGAACATTTATAGATTTAATATGTCAAATAAAACATTATATTTTTAATTGAGACATACAAATTATGTTACGAAATGTTTTGGGTCATTTTATGTAACATTTCATCTTTTAATTTTTTTTTGAGTGTAATGGATTTTAACACACAAAATTAATTCATTTAATTTATTTCGAATTTAAAATTTATTTTTATTTAATTCTAAAATTTATATAGATTATATATTTATCATTAATATAAATATATTTCATTCTAATTAATTTACAATTTAAATTTTTCATAAAAACATAGCAATCTTTTGAACATTTTAACATTAAAAACCTAGTGTGTTGTCGTATTAGCAGGATTAATTTTAATTTAACTTCTGCCACTTCTATAATTAGAATTTCAAAAAATTATATAAATATTTTTAATAATAATAATTTATAATATCTAATATGTTCACCTTTTTTTACCAACAATATTAGTGAAAGTGATTAAAATTAATTACATCAGTTAAGCGAATTTTTTTTAATAATGTACTAAACATATTATTTTAGACCCAAAAATACATAGAAACATGTAAAACCCCAATTTTATGTAAACATTTCTAACATATAACAATTTATATCTACATTGGTCCATTATTGGATCCACTTATAACAAGGAAAACATTGTGGTAATTCTCTATTTAAATATTTACAAGAGTGACACTCATCATACACTATAAAAGGCCACCAACTCTACCCATATATCACACCTCCAAATAAATTTATATATGTACTTGATAATCCCAAGTAGACTCACAAAATTTCTCCCTGTATCTTTAATTGTCACTTTTCGAATAAATACTTTCAATGAAGCTATTTGATGTAAACCAAAATGAGTTACCCGATTTATGAGTAACATCTTCTCCCAAGGTTCTTTCATTTATTTTGATTCTGCAACCCCAATAATATTTTTATTACAATATTTTGTGAAAGAATATCCTCATGATACTATAATTTTAAAATTATAATGTTTATTTATAAACATATACACACCTCTATATAATCGTTGTTGAGCATACTATTTCTGTGTATGACAAAACACTGCCTCACGAAAAGATGATTGTTCATTTCTTCTTTATCACTCTTCATGGTGGAAATTATCAAGGTAAAACTATTTATATATGTTTTATAATATATATAGTATATATATATTCTTATTTATTAATATTTCAGCATAGATCTTTTTACTATCCATTTCGGGTTAATATAATAATCATGTTTGAGGAAGTGTGCACTATCACCTCTTAAAGCTATGTGATTCGTTCACACACCACATGAAATGTATAAAGGATTTGTTCAATGAAAATATATGATATATATGATATTATAATTTTACTTAAATAATTACACATTTATAAATTTCATTTAAGGAATCTATTTTAATACAATAATAATAATTGAAACAACGTTCATGTGAACGTACGACTTACCGTCACCATGAACAGTGTACTCAATTTTTTATTTGTTTAGGATATAAATATTTATATAAATAAATTGGATATTAATTGTATTTATGAAATTATTTAAATTCTGTAATAATTCTATAATTATAAAAAGAAATTATAAACAAATTAAGACACATGCGATGAACAGAGAAAATATTACCAAATGTGAAACCTTAACCTTGGATAGTTGACATCCTGGTAATATTAATTCATAATAATAAAATATATGGTATTAGATATAATTATATGGATAATAAATAGATTTATAATAAATTCATATTCTTTTATAGGTGGTATGAATGAGTATGATGAGAGTCAAGTGACAAGGTAAAAGGATTTCATATAACTTTTAATTTCTATGAGATACATGTTATGTACACCACTCATTCATTTTGTGTAGTGTATGTACTACCTATTATATAATTATATGTATCATATAATTACATTTATAAGTATTATCATTTCCATTTCATGATCCTTATTCCATAGGGTATATGTCTCAAATGTTACAAAATCAGTAAAATAGTTTTATCTCAATTTTCCTTATTCGATACAAAAGTTTTGTTATGCACCTAAACTCTTTCATCGAGGTGCATAAAATTACATTTCTAATATTATATAATTAATTTAATTCTTTAAATTATATTTTATTCTTAATTTAGTTTTATTTCATAAATGTATCGGATGATCCCATGTTACCAATTTATATGAGTTTATTAAGACAATGTCAACCATTATTGAGATTATTTATTGATGTTCTTAATTGGATGAATTATAAGGATCCAAATATAAATGAAATTAATGGTATTTATTATCCTATTTTTTCCATGATATAACTATGTATCGGTACCATTTTTATACTTTTTGATCCAATATATAGCTAGGAATGTTTTTTATGAAATCTTGACATTACCCACCCTTCATTAAGATATCTGTATTTTATATAATATTTTTTCATGAATATTGTAACATTATCCTATATTATTTATAATTATTTTTTTAATTATTTTTTTTTTCTAATACCATCATGGGGATATTTATGTGATTTTCAAAACAACGTGTTTCTTCTAACCTTGTTATCGTGAAAAAAGAATTTTATTTTTACCTAGTTGGATGTGTATGGATTTAACCACAGTCATTCATTTGAAAGATATATACACATTATTTTACACATAATGTTACATTAATTCATCTTACTACTTGACTCTTATTAGATTATATTACCATTCCATTCATAACCTTTATATGAATGGCTTACACTTAATGTCAAGGTCTTTCTGAAACATGTTTCTCATTCACATGTTATATGTTTTTGTAATCCATTTCTCATTCATGGGTTATGGTACGATGAAATTGTTATAAAAGATATATCTTTTACCTAGTTAATGATTTGTTGAAATGTTAATGACACCCATTTAATTTTATTGGGTATTATTTTTTTTATAATACCTCTCTATTTTTTATGGGTTATGATATGATTGTTTTTTCTATCTTAGGGAAAACATGGGAAAGATTTTTATATGAGATGGGTGGACCTATATCTCCCTCCAATGAATTGGGTAATGAAGTTTTCTATATGAGATCAATGGTTACACGGGATGTATCACATGTATGACAGTAATGGTGTTGTACGGGTTGAAGAAAAAGTCCAAAAAGAATGAGGGTATATGGGTTATAGCCAAGACCCAAAAGAAAAAGTCTATATGATTTATTTCCCAAGACTAAAAATAATGAGTGTATATGGATTGTTTCCCATGCACTAAAATTATATAAGGTATACAACATATAGCCTAAGCCTAGAAGGAATATGTTTTATGGGTTTTATCCCATGCCTAAATGAATTATTGTACACATGTATTTCCCAAGCCTGAAAAAAAGGAACATGGGTTATATCCAACACTTAAAGAAAATTGTGTATATCAGTTGTTATCCAATGCTCGATGTTGGTACATGGGTCATTACCAAAGCTTAATATGTTATAAAGGTCTTTTTAGTTATCCATAACATAATTTTTTTTATGATATATATATTACAAAAAATCTTATTTCTTATTCTTAGTTATAATCTCATGGCTCATGATGTTTATCTAGTTATTATTATTGTCTTATGAATATCTACGTTTTATCCAATAACTCATGGTTATGATCATTGATATTAATGGTATGGTCTCCTAATATTATGATCCTATTATCTTACCCATATGTTCATTTTTATTATCACAAGTCTCCTTTGTTTAACCCTACTGAGAATATGAGAACACCCATTTATTTTTTTTCCTTTCTCCTGGTTACGATGAATGGTTTTACGTAGAAGTAATGAAGGTAGAGATATTTATGGTAGATGTTCACGATCATTAACTTGGATATGAGAAACTTCCATGCCTCCTAAGACAGTAAACTATTATAATCCTCTAGGATTTATTTTAGTCATGTGTGGAATATTAATATAAAATGATGCAATATCCATGTATATTATTCTCGGGTCTCTATATTTGGTATGAAATTAATGGTTTAGTTATCAATTAGAAATTAGGATGAGAAAAATTTAGTGATATCCCTATGTGTATTTCTCCCGATATTTTTTGGGATTTCTCTAAGGATAAGAATAAGAATGAGTTAAGGTTTAGCAATCATTCCTAGAATTGTGGTACAGGGTAGAGTGAATGGTTTCCAATAAATTCATACAAGTGCATATACTAAAAGTAGATGTGGCTCTAGAACAAATGTAAATAGTTGTAAAAACTCTGACAAGATGTTCTGAGATTTACTCAGGGTAATATGGTACACAAAAATGGTCCATTCTACAAACATAGTTTGACACACCCAATAAATATGGTTGGGGAATTCACAAACACTTAATGATCCAACTTGAATGATTTTGATAATTGTTTTCATTGAATAACATAGGATAAAATAAAGATTTCATAGATTAAGGAATGTTCCAAAATATAGACATCATATAATTGACTTTTAATGATTATGTCATTCCCCACTATGATAATTGTTTCTTACTACATGTATTTTGAGATTTAGTAAATGTGTGGACCCCAAAAAAATAATTGTTACAGTTATTGTGAGGGAAAATGAAACAATTGTTCTTCAGAGGATCCAAATGAGTTGGTATCAATAATGAAAAAAATCATTTCTATTTTCACAAATCATTCTACAAATATGAATCACGATGAACATCCAAAATATAGATGTATGGAACAATGTTCTATTAAGTCATTCATGAGTAAATGACCGCCTTCTTTTAGGGGGTATTTTGATCCACTTGTTGATGGACACTAGATCTGTACCACTGAATGGATATTCATTATTTTCCATTGTTCGGATAATGATAAAGACATTCTAGATGTTTAATGGTTAAAAGGGGATGTACACTAGTGGTGGAAAATGATCAAGAGTACAAGGAACAAATATGAAATTGAATCCAAGGATTGGGGTGGGTTCATGTACTTACTATTCGATACGTAATTTCCTCATGTCCTTAATTCAATGATTGAAAATAAGTTACATTATTTGAAGAAAAATGATGATTAATATTTTGGTTCATTTGATGATAATTTCAAAAAAACATGTTATATATGCTTATGGAGTTATCATCCAACCAAATAGTATGGTTTATATGTTCTTGAGTGGATTAAAGACTTGTATCATAAGGGGGTTGACTAGAAGGTACATGGGTATATATGAATATATTGTGGTTTGTGCAATAATTGTCTAAATGGAGGTTAGTGTTATATATTAATATCATCATTTTAAAAATAATATTAATATGGAAATCAAATGAAATTCAACAAAAAATGAAGATAGGAAGACAATCCTTCATTTGTTCTCTTTATGTTGATAGAAGCATGGTGGAATTTGGTTTAATAGGACTTGTAAATTTTTTATGTCTTTAATGGATATACATGGAGAGGTTGAATGATGAAGCGATTTGAAAATGATATATAATGATGAAAATAATGAGAGAACTCCTGAGGAAGTGCGCTACACACTTTAATATTTCAATTGTAGGGTGTTTGGTCATTTAAACAAAATATGTCCAATCATTGGGGTTAATAATTTTGAACACCACCAAAAACCTATGAAGGAAATGGAAAAAATGGAATTCAAATTTAATCATAATGGATGAAGTGAATAATGATAAATAAGAGTTTAATACTCTCCCCTCTGTAGTTTGAGATTTTAAGGATGGTTTTGTATTAATAAACATATATAAGTATTATTATTCAAAAGTTGAAGATATTCCATGACATTTTCTTTTCATGAATGGAATTTTGAATATCATAATCAAATTATATATTCTATTAGTATAAGTATTGATGTAGTTTTATAATATAAATTTTCTGGATTACAAAAATATCATATTTAAGGAATAATGAGGGAATTATATATTTTGAAGGCTTACAAGGTTAACCATTTATGAAAATATTATGTTAGGAATATAAATTTTTTATCTCTTAACATGAGGATTTTTTAATATTGGATCACTAGTTTAAACTTCATTGTGCTAATGGTAAATGATGGGATGCAATATAATGGGTCTCATTATATATTAGTACATTAGGAATGAAAATGATGCCTTTTTGAGAAACGAGTGAAATATATCAATGAGAAACAAAGGATTAAATTATTTAGAAATCAACCATGTATATAATTTCATTAAAATTATTCAACAATTTAAGAAATTATCTTCATGTAAAAAATGTTGTTTTAGTACATTAATTTCCTATGAATAATATGGTCCCTTATGTAATAAAATATTTATGACATTTTGTTATATATATATATATATCCTAAACATGTTCTCTATAACTCTATATTAAAATATTATGCCCAATTTTTCTTCCATATCAATTTATATATTCCCATCTATGTTCTTCCTGGTGAAAATTTAGTAATATGTT
This sequence comes from Viscum album, assembly GCA_963277665.1. Taxonomy (NCBI): domain Eukaryota; kingdom Viridiplantae; phylum Streptophyta; class Magnoliopsida; order Santalales; family Viscaceae; genus Viscum; species Viscum album. Next base: position 1,246,213,459 of record OY728138.1, read on the forward strand.
ACAATGGGTGACCATTATAATCCCAATATTCTATTTTTATGGGATTTTTTGGTATTCAATCTACCAACACGGGTTTCTAAGAATTTAATATTCAAGTATAAAATCATTGATATCTCGGATGGATTTTGATGGTGAAATTCATTTTAAGGGGGTATAAAATAACACTCTGAGAATTATTTAATTATTTTCATCAAATTAATTTATTTTTTTGATATTGTTTATTTCATGTGACATTATAAATATTTTTTTAATATATATATATGTACACACTAAAACACTAAGTCAATAAATATTTTCAAACAACACTAACTTGGATTGTGCTACATACAACATCAACTTGTCTTATGTTACATGCAAAATTGGATAAGAATAACTTATATTCAAGATTGACCCTTCCTCGATGGATTGCATAACATGCCAGACCGAGTGTTACTTAACTATAATATATTATTCAAATATTATTATAATAGAATATAACCTAGTTGTTATGTTGATAAATATGAATAGTGTTAACTAAATAATTAAAAAATGTGGTTTATTCAAATATAGTATGAATTCATAGTTTACTAAATAATTAAAAATGAATATTAAATCTGATTGAATATAAAGAAAAATATTATAATAGTGAAAAAGTATTGTTAAACTAATTAATTACAATTGATCAGTCATATTAATGTAATAAATAATTTATATTTTTAATAAAATATTTTCAATATTAATACAATATATTTTTAGCTAATATATAAGAACAAACATTATTTCTGCTTAGAACACTATATTTTTATTAAGGCAATTTTTACAAAATTTTAATGGAGAAACCATCTGTAAATTAGTTTTTTTTAACATTTATAGATTTAATTTTTCAAAATAAAATTCTTTTATTTAGTTGAGGCATATAAATTACGTTATGGTAAAATTTTTGTATTTTCATGAAAAGTTTTAGCATTTAATTAAGATTTCGAAATATAGGATTTTAACTCAAAACCAATTTTTATCTAATTTATTTATAAGGATTAATTTTTAATTGGTTATATTGTTTATTTTGATGTTATATTTATCAATATTATACAATATAGGTCCTTTAAGCAATTTAATATTTAAAATGGACATAAATACTTAGTGAACATTAATTCATTTCTAATTTAAAAACCTCTACTGTCATCCCTTTAGCGGGATTAATGTTAAATTAATTTATACTGCACCGATGATTAGAATTTAAAATAATGGATTCTATATTTTAAATCTACATAATTTTAACTTATAATAATATAGAATTCATTTTTGATAAAAAAATATTTGTGAAATTTACTAAATATAATTACATCAGTTTAGATAAAAAGAAGGTAAATAAAGTAATAACCCTAAAATTTATGACCACAAAAGACATAAAAAATTGTCCTATACCCATTGGCTAGACATATATCTGCATTACAGTCAATTAGATCAACCATGGTCCCTTAATGGATCTACTTGAAACATAAAAAACATGTGTGGAATTCTCTCTTTAAAAATTAGCAAGAGTGACACTCCTCTTCCACTTTAAAAGGCCACCACATGTACCCATTAATCACAAGTATCAATACATTTTTAATAGAGAAATATATTCCCAAATAGAATACCATAATTCCTCCCATATAAATTGAAATTTAAATTTGGCTTGAAATACATTCATGGGTTCCTTTTTCTTTAAACCGAAATGTGATACCCGATTTAGAGGTAACATCTTCTCTAAACCTCATTTCACTTATATTTTTTATTCAACGCCTACACAATATTTATTACAATATTTTGTGTTAAAACTAATATCATTATGATATAAGTATGTTTTAATTCTATTTATTTAAACTATACATAAACACACCTCTATCTAATTAATGTTTAACGTACTATTTCTATGTACAACGAAATATTGACTCTAAATGATGATTGTTAATTACATATTTACCTCCCTTATTCATTAGAATTATGGTGGACACAATATTTTTATATATTATATACTATATTTATTAAGTATTTCATATCATGTATTCATTTATTAACACACATCTCTCAACATTCAACTTTTTTTAATATGATAATATGGTTTACAAAAGTATGGACTACCACTCCCTCAAAGTGATGTGATATTTTCACACACCACAGATAATATATTAGGGATGTGTTAAATGAACATATATGGAATATATGATAAATTAATTCTAATTTAATAATGATATATTTATAATTATATATATATACATTTCATTTACGTACTTTATTTCAATACAAAAAAAAACTGAAACAATGTTCTTTCATACGCACGACTTACTTTCTTAATGAACCGTGTATTCCATTTTGTAATATATTATTATAAAATATATTATAAATATATACTAGATATAAATGATATTTATTCAGTTGATTACATTATTAAATCTCTATATATGTATAATGACCAACAATATAACAAATTAGGAAAACATTTGAAGAATAAAGAAAATATTACCCGAAGTAAAACATTATCCTCGGATTGTCAACAAGAGGGTAATATAAAGTCCAAGTAGAACCATATATGATATTAGATATAATTTTTTTTAAATATTAATATTACTTTTATATTTATTATATAGGTGGTTTTAATGAGTATGACGAGATTGAAGACACATGGTATGGGGATTTCATCTCACTTTTAATTTCTGTGAGATACAAGTTCTATTCGCCACACTTCCATTTTTGTGTAGTGTATGTAATACCCATGACTTTATTTTCTATAACTTATAATTTTGTTTATGGAAATTTTAATTTCCATTTTATGATCCTTCATTCATGGGATTTATGATTCAAAATTTGCAAATCGGTAAAATAGTTTTGTCTCAAATTTCCCTCATTGAGACTCATGTTTTGTTATGCTCCAAAAATCTTACTTGGAGGTTTATTTACATCCATTTTACATGTTATATGGTGAATCTCAATTTTTTTATGATATGTTGTGCTTAATTTAATTTAATTTCAAATATATAGATTAAGATCCTGTGTTACCAAGTTATAATAGTTTATTGAGAAAAGGTCAATGATTATCAATATTATTTATGTTTATAATTCATTTGGTGAAGTATTATAATAAATATACCATATAAATTCATTAAATTTATTGTATTATGGTTATTCAAGATATAATCTAGTATTGGTACCATTTTTATACTCTTTGAACTAAAATAAAATTTAGAATGTTTTTTAAAGAAATATATAATTTAGGCTCCCTTCAATAAGAAATCTATGTTTTCTAAAAAGGGTTTCTAGAAATAGTATACCATTACACTATATTCTTTAAAATAATTATTTAACCTTATAGTCATTTACAAACATCTCTAATGTTATTTTCGTTTTCCTTTTTTGAAGAATGAATTCCTTATAACATTTTTAGTGTGAAAAATGAATGCTCACCTTACCTCATACGACATGTAGATATTTACCCATCGTTATTCCTTTGAAGATTCATTCCCACTTTTAAAAAGTTAATATTTATGAAATATTTTCTAAAATTATATTTATAGGAAAAATGGTTTTCAATATGATTTCAAGTATTCTGTATAAGTTTTAAAGTTATTTTTTGAGAAAAAATATTTTTAAATAGTTTTATGAATTAATAATACTTTTCCAAATAAGTGTGGTTATATTCCCTCGTAATCATTTTTTAAAGATTTTTTTTAAAAAAAAATCAATCTAATATGACATCCCATTATCTTACTGAAGGAATTTTAAGAAATTATGTAATGGTTCTTTTCATATCGATTCAATGAATGGGTTACACATAATGTCCTGGTATTTATGAAATATGTATCTATTTCAATATGTTATATGTTTTTTAAATACATTTCTCATTCATGGTTTATGCTTCGATGATATGGTTATGAAACATAACTAGTTTACATAGGTTTTTATGTGAAGAAATGGTAAAGATACCCATTTCATTTTATGGGTTATGATTTTATGTTTATATAACCTAGGTATTATTTATGGCTCATTATTTTGTTAATGGTTTATTGACATGTTTCACATATGTGAATGATTTTACTATAAGATGGGTGGTACCTATATCACCCTAGAATGAACTGGGTAATGATATATTTTATACGATCTCAAATGGTTGATGGGTTTTATCCCATTCAAAAAAAGAATGGGGGTGTTTGGGTTGTATCTCAAGCTCAAAAAAAAGATGGTATATGGGTTGTAGCACAACACTGAAAATAATAATGGTATATGGGTTGTAGACAATGAAAAAAAATAATGGGGGTATATGGGTTATATCCTGATCCCAAAAAGAAAGAGGTTATATGGGTTCTATCCAAATCCCCTAAACAAGAAGTTTAAGGGGTAATTGCCGTAGCCTAAATGAAAGAGTGTGCCCGAGTAGTTGCCCAAGCCCAAAAACCGAACGATACATTGGTTAATGCCCAAACCTATAATAAAGTGGGTACATAGGTTACTAGACCAATATCAAAGTAGGTACATGGGTTATATCGTAATCCTAACATGTTATAATGTTAGTATTTGGTATCCTTGAGAGAAATGTATGTATTACTATATGTATATCAAATAATCTATGGCTTATTTATGTTTTGTGGTTACATGTATCAAGATGTTTATTTATGTATGATTCATGTCTCATTATGTAACATGATTTATCCAATAAGTAATGTTTATGATCTTTGATATGCAGGTTATCATATCATATTGTCACGTCCTTGTAATCATACACCAATGTTCATGTTTATGACTAGATGTCTACTGACTTTTCCCTTTATGATAATTTGTGCTCACCACTTTCTTCTGTTTCCCTTCTCCAGGATATTAATAATTATTTTAGGTATAAGTACTAAATGTGGAGATATTTATGGGATATTTTTAATATCTTTTAGTGGGATAGAATATTTGTTTCCATGTTTCCAAATACACTAACCTATTACGATCCTTGGGCTTGTATTTTAGTAATGTACTTAATATTCATATAATATCATATAATATCCATAAAAGTTAATCTTGGTTCTCTATAATTGTGATATATTTATAATTTGATTTTCTCCAATGGGTTCATGGGATATATAATCTTTATCATCTATATGAGGTAAATCCTAACATTGGAGAAGTGCATTGATATGGTTTCTATTCCATCCATGATGTGCAATTTCTAAAAAATAGATTACAATATATTCTATAAAAACATTATAAAACCTAATGTGTAATTTCAAAACTAATTAATCTCATAATCCACAATTGAAATTTTTTTTATAAATAATCTATAAATCATAATCTTTTTCCAATTGTGTATATTTAAAATAAAATTCATAGTGTATCATTCATTATTCTAAGATTTCATAAATCTATTTTGAACATTTTATACTAAACCTGGTCTATTAAAAAATGTAAATACCCTGGACATAGAATCACATACCCAATGCCTTACTTTATTACACTGGTAGTATGATTAAGAGATCACATCCCAAAAAAATGAATTGTTTTGTAGCTCTGGAAAACCCGATACATTCATATGTTTAACAATATAATATTAAATGAAATAAAACATATAATATCTATTTTGAATCACCCATAAATTCGTTGATTATCCCATTAAATCATTCATAGTGACCAATATTGAATTAATAGGAAAATAATATATAAGAAACAAGTCAGATAAGATGCTCAATAAGGGTATGAAATATAGTGGCAACTATCATAAACAGAAAAAATAATTGATGGTGATTAATTAAAAACACATTCCACTAAAACAATATAATGATCATAATTGGGTATAAATGAAATCCTGGTATATAATGATATATATATAATCACAACTTAGTGAAACAGAACCGTGGATATAATACTAGTCAAATAATCACATGGATTATCAATTAAAAATTTCACAACAAAGTAATGGGTAATTACTGAAATCAAAAACATGCATTCAAGGTTTTATCCACGATACCATACATAAATGGGTAAAAACACATTGTAGATTGTCTCAGGAGACCTCATGATGAATCATGGAGTAATAATGGCCCCTACAATCATTAACTCAATCCAGTACATTCCTCATATGAAATTATTTTAAGATAATAATTGTTTAAATACACATTTAAAATAAAATATTAAATATTAATATATTTCCCCAAACAATAAACTTAATCATAATCCATTTGGAGTAATATAGGGAATTGTATCAATATTATAACTCCAAAAAAATAACAAACCATTCAATAAATTATTTTATATTGTAACATAATAAATCAATCTCAATAGAGCTTAAGATTCAAAAAATCCTTGTGTAATAGAAGAAAAAATTACATTAAACTCATTGAGTAATTGGTAAGAGAAATAATCATTTACTCAAGAAAGAAGAGTTATGATAGAAAATCATTTGTATTTATCATAAAATAATATTGTAAATATGTATATCCTATAAAATAAAAGTGAATAAAGAGTGTATTATTCAAATATATTTTGTCCAACAAGTAAAAAAAAGTGTTTACGAAACTGTATAAATTACAGACCTTGATGTAGTTTAGCGACAAATATAAAAGTGCCTTAATAGGGGATGAGTCATAATATTTTTTATAAAATTGAAAATTTTATGAGATTAATTTTAATTATTAAATTAATGATTTAATTATAAATTTTGTTTCATAATACATAATACAGTGTAATTTCAAAAATGGGTACATAAATTGGATGTTCCCTTTAATTGGTATTTCTTAATTGGAATAAATGAAGAGAAAACCATTTAAAACATGTATATAACATATTCTTACAGATAATTAATGAAAGTAAATGTTATTGGTACATACATACATAATGTAGGATTAGTAAAGAATAATAATTATGATTTAAATAGAGAGAATTTGTAACTTGAAGGAAAAATAGAGATTCAGGGATATTACCTTACGATATTGAAAATAGTCAGAATCTATACAGCACAATATTAATAACCATCAATGAAAACATTAAATACCATGAAAAAATGTTACTCATATTATACATCAAAGGGATATATTCATACAGCACACACATGAAATTATAGTGAATAAGGCAAATCACATAGAAATAATGGTGAGATGAGAAAAACATTACATTCTTCAAGAAAGTGTTCCACCCTTAAATTTATAGTCCTAGATAATGAAATTATATTCCTTATAAATTAAATTCTACACATATTAAAATATTTTTTGAATTATCATAATTTATTTGCTTAATTTATGACATTTGATTAGTTATAAGATTCAATTTCATTAGTCTAGAATGTTTGTTTCCTTAGTTTTCATGACTAATTCAACTGTACATATATATATATATTTCAAATTTCATGTAAAATATAATTACCATAATATAAATTTTATTTTATTGATGAATAAAGAAAATATTATATGATCTTATATTTTTTTCAAATATGAGAATGATTCATTGGGTAAAATGTTAATGATATCCATTTATATTATTTTGCAGTTTCTCGATCATTTCATATTAATTTTCTTTTATTAATTAAATTTATGAATATATACAGGTTCTAAAACACTAAAAATGTTTTAATATAAATTTTACAATGATTTTTATCAATTATTATTGTATTACAAGTGGTATTTAAGGTGAAATTTGAAAACGAACAATCATTGTCCATGATGGTGGTCAATCAGAACCTCATATATGATTTTCATTCATTTTTACAATAAATTGAAGAGGATATGGGGTTTTATTTAATATTTAATTAACATAATTAAATTATAGGATATAAATGATATAGTAGTTATCATGCATGTTTGAATATAGGAATAAACGAATCGATATGAAAATAAATGAAACTAAAAGAAAATTTAATAAATGAAATGGGATTTAACTTATCGAATTTTTTTCCTTGAGAACCACTATATGGATCATTGTAATTGAAATTCGGGAGAGAAAAAAAATCATAACATATGGGACTCTTTTTTAGATTTATTTTATAGAAATTGGACAAAAGTAAAGGCTTTTGACAAGTGAGTAGAAGGGGTGGTTGTGGGTGTTTTTTGATTTTTTAATCGTTAGTTTATTATTTTGGATCAATTGTATAAATAGAATGTATTCATATAACTAATTAAATTAAATAGTGCATATTGGATCGAATTTATTCTTCCTACATCATCCATAAATTATAAATTACTCAATTATTCATGTATTTATCAAATACCGTAAATTGTTGTATTTTAATATTCACAAAAAATCAACTATTTTATAAAAAATAAAAAAATAACCCTAACTATTATTCAATTTATAGAAATAGAAAATTGAATCATTTTTATGAAAATAGTATTTAAAATATGATATTTTTTTTAAAATTACTATTTATAGAAAACTTTTAATTTTGAAATTATAAATCATTTTATGACACTTTTACATTTATATTGTGGTATCATAAAATTATCATATAATAATATGAAAATAATATATTATTTTATGACTTTTTTTTTGGTTTAGAAATTTTCTGTTGAATAATAATATAAATAATTAAATTGTGAATGATCATTTATATTTCACAATATTACCAAAACATAATTTATCATTTCTAAAACATTCATTTACTTATTAAATGACATAAATATACCATGTTTTTTATAATATACTCAAATATTGGTTATACTATTATAGGTTATGTTACTAATATTTTTGTGATATTAATATTATTAATAGTCACACAACTATTCTAAGGAAAAAATTTAATTTTATATTAAATTTTTAAAATTGATGATGCGTGAAGCATACAATATAAAATATATTAAATTTTCAAAGAGGAAAACAAAAAAATCATGGCATGTTAAATATAAACTATATAGTGGTTCATAAATAACATATGATCAACCAAATTATATCCCTTATATATGATAGAAAATGTTGGAAGTTAGGCATCGTTATTTTTTACCCAATGATGATTGAAATAAAACTCATCAATAATTATTTTGGATATTAACCCTTGATGAATATTTACAAAATATTTTATCTTTTTTTAAAATCCATAAATGTATAAAATTTAATTTAAATGAAAAGAACATCACTCTACATAAATTAATTATTCTGTTTTATATTAAGACTTATTTTTAGGGTTCCAACTAAAGTTATCCAATTGTAATACCAAATTACAACTATACTAATATAAAAACATAAACTTGCATGAATGCCAATTGTGGTGACACATACATCAATTCCCATGTATAGGGTATAAAATTATTTTCTAATTATTAGAAATTATATGTACATAGGTTGATCATGATAGAAATACATATCAATTATGTCAATTTTAAAAGTTAAATAATATATCTCACAAATAATAACATTATAAAATGAATGTAATTATTTGTGTTTTTTACGGTTGAATAAATAATTTAATTTCATCAAAATAATTGTGTTTATTTTTATATAAAAAATATATGCATTATTATTTTAATGATTAACCAAATTATTATTAAATGTTGTAAACAACTGAATAGAAATATAAAAAAAATTGCTATCAAAAGTATTGTAAATAAAATAAAATTAATTTATTCATGGTTTAGATCACAATCACATGAGAAAACATGATCATGGGGGAAATATCATTTTAATAATAATTAAGAACAAGTATACTATTACACAATTCATAATTGAGTGACAAGTGATTTAAAAATATAAGACCCATACCATTTCATAAAATAATATAAATATGATAAAATAAATACGATCTACTTTATCCTAACAAATTCTTATAATATAGAAAATTAGTTTAACATAATAAATGATAAAACATAATGGAGTGTATCACTCATTGGTACCTAATTATATCAACATGGTTATTTTTGGAAAACAACCCATGTACCCTAGTGATATTGGGATTCTACAAATGTAACTTTTCTATGATTATGATATATAAAACATCCACCAATGAAATAGAAAGTGATATATTACCCCACGTATAACAAAAAAAATTCATTTATTTGTTTGTAAAGAGATTATAAAATATTAAATTTTCAACCATCACTTAATTAACCAAACTAAAATACAAGGGTTTAATGAAAAAAACCTTAAAATATTTTATAATCCATATAGATAAGGAATGTGATATATTTTAAAATAAAATATCCATAGTGTAATACATTCAGTATTAATGATGTTGAAATGGATTTTAATTACATTTTTCATGATTATTGGTTAACAAACATTGAAAAATATGTGAAAATTCATCATTTATTTTAAAAACATATTGAATATTAGATATGTATTTAAACCCCATTTAGAACAAGAAATGAAATATGTATTTAAAAGAATGATAATATTTATGAGATGAACTGTTCAGTCATAGATACATGAAAAAGTCAATTCAGATAAATGAAATTAATGTTATAGTATAAAAGAAGATTTTATTTATCACATTATGTTATAATTTTCAGAAATTATAAATAAAATATTTTATAATTATATAAGAGTTTAAATGAATAATCTATAATGATGTGTTGGAAAAAAATATAAATGGTTTAAATTGGAAATTTGGAATGGATAATAAAATATCAAATTAAGGGAAAACCCATTTTATTGTTTTAAATTACCTCTTTAAGAAAATCCACGTCATAAAATGTATGAAAATTTTAATTCCTATAAAAGAATCTATAGGGTTATGATTTAACAATGTAATAAATAAAAATTTGTTTTATTATGATTTAGATCATTTATTGGTTGATAAAATAATAGCATCGAGAATAAATCACTATCAAATGGGGTGTGAAATATTATCACCGAAATGATATTATTTCAAGAAACAAACCTATTAAGGAATATGATTTCAATTTAATGTTTCATTTTCCCTAGAGAGAGAAGAATGAAATCATATATGATGGGATAGAATAAAATATTGCAATACTTGTTGATTGATGTTCAGAAATTAACATTATATCAGAACAAATATAAGATTAATTATAAAAATATCTTATTAGTTTAATGATTTATTGAAATATTTTAAATTAAAATACTATGTTAAATGGCATAAAATATACGTATCATTGAGCTAAAATGAGAATGGAATTATTATTATTTAAATGATACCATTATAACATTGATTATAAATTAGATGTAATGATAAATATTAACCTTATTTTAAAAAATATAATGTTCATAATATACTTTAATTTTTTATTTATGCTTCGTAAATCAGAACTCGATTGTTGGTTATTTCATTTTATTCTTAAAAATGACTTTTTTCATAAATTGATTTTATTTCTTTTTCTGAGTAGATTTTATTAAACAAATTATTCTTAATTTAGTTTTTTTAAATGAATTACATTTGATAATTATTCATCATAAAAATAATAATATTGTATTTTATTGAATTTTATTATATCATTTATTTTTCAATGAATTGCAAAAATTACTAATTTTTATTAAAAATAGAATTTCCTATTCAAATAATTTAAAAAAAATTCTATTTTGGATGGAATTTAAACCTTAAAATTTTAATTTTGATATATAATATTATTAATATGGGTTTTTAAACAGATTACAAGCATTAATTTATTTTCAATTTTTTTTTAAATTTAAGTGCACATTTTTTTTCTGAGAATTGTTTTTTCTTGCATTTATCATGTATAAATTGTAACTAAATTAAAAAAAAATATTTTTTATATTCTATAATGGATTGTAAAATTGGAATGAAATGGTCTAATTAATTTAAAAAATTTCAATTTAATTTTAATACTATATCAACAAAAAATTTTAAATTTGGTTAAATCGAACAATTTTAAATTAGGGAATTAAAGGTTATATAACAATTTATTAATTGAATAAAATGGTCCAATCACATGAATAAATATAATTTCATGAGTTAATTTTATCCATCATCCAATATTCAGTTATTTTAGATATGTTTCTATTTGTGTAAGACGATGTCCCATGTAAAATTTTATGTAAAGAAAAGTAAAAAATGTCACACTGTTATATTTAATAACAATATTATTTAAATTAGGGTTTAAAAAAGTATATGTTTAGTTATAAATATTAATTTTAAGTACATATCAATTATTTTCATCATGTTAATTCATTTTTAATTGTTAGTTAATAAATAATGTCTATAATGGCCTACATAATATTGTTAAAATAATTATTTAATAAATAAAATATTAAAATAAATGATATTAAAAATTTTAAATGTCTAAAAATGCTATGAAATTAATGTTATCCATGAATGTTTTTGATGAAAATAAAATTTATGGAATTTTTTTAAATATTTCTTTCTATTTTACTTATTGTTGTTGTATTTTTATTTTCATTTTCATGAAGTGTTTTTTACAATTGAAATTATTTATATTTTATAATAATTAATATATTATAAATAAATAAAAAATTAATTAAAAAATTTATATTTTTACTAGATAATATTTTTTGGTTGATAATATCAAACATGGTCCACTTATGAGACATTTTTAATTTATCAAAATGATCACTTCCCTTATACGCTAAAAATATATATTGTAATAGTATGTTTGAAAGGGGTAAATTAGTGGATGAATATAAATGATAAGGGAGTAACATAATCATATCCTATCTAATTTTTACTTACTAAAATGATATAGACAGTTACCCATCATTTCATCAGAATAATTTTGTTGGGATCCATTTCAAATTAATAAATAATTGAAATTAATTTATTATTTTTTTGTTTCATTCCAAATGCTCCCTTCCCCTATATTATAAAAGTAAATCCATCTTAATTTTAAAATATCATATCAAAAACCTTTTGGTTCTACCAATCCATATCATATTCCACTCTTTTAATCCATCTCTTATCATTGTTGGTATTATTTTAGTTGTAATACCAACTATATAGGGCATAATGGCTTAATAAATGGAGACAATTCAAAATTTAGGTATAGTATTAAACACATGATTTAGATTAATTACAACTTGCGCATCCTTAATATATTATTCACGCATGTTAAAATACTAAAAATAAAATACCCTGTGTATTTACATTTTATTATGACAAATAGATAAAAAATATCCATCTCTACCCTCAAACAAATAAGAGATGAATTCATAATTTCTATTTACGGAGTTTAAACACATCATAAACTGATTTAATTATTTTTTCCTTTACTTTATCTATGATCTGGATATAATGATTCAATTAATTATTATATATTTTATTGCAGACATTTTTATCGTTGAAAAATTAAAATATAGAATTTTCTATCTTACAATTATATTCACTGAATGAAGATAATGGAATTTGCGCATACGTGTGGGGTATAACATCCATGAACATATTTTACTCATTTTCAACACCATGTCACATTAATTATATAAAAAAATATTTATTGAGTTTTTTTTTATATTTATGATATTTTAATCATTTTCTAATGATAATATAATTGATCCCTTCTTTACAATATTATTATAGGAAAATTTAATGTTTACTCATGTATACATATGATACACTATCTACATGATTGTAAAATTGATCATATTTCATAAAAATATTTAATTGAAAAATTTAACAAAAATATTTTATGTATAAAATTGCTCATTTTTAATTTAGTAATAATTTTTATGGTGGATTAAAAACCACTTTAACCATAGTTATTATTCTAACTTTATATTCATGCATGTAAACAAATTAACATGGAAACAACTAATGTGAATATAATTTATTGAGTCAATAAATATAGAAACATAATAGAATAATTAAAAGGAGTAACATAAATCGTAATATGTTATTAATAAATTTTATAATTAACCAATGTTTATTATTTATGATGTTAAAGAACACGCATGATGATTCAAACACATAAATAGGTACATCCTTTTTAAAATAACCTTTTAATGTTTCCTATCAAACTCAATTTTCTAATATCCATATAAAAAAATTATTTAAATGTTTTTTTAAAATATATAAAAGTGAATTGGAATGGAAAAATTTTGTTTCCTTTTAATAACAGTAAGTAGGTTTCAAATTGAATCTTTAAAAGGATTGTTTTTACTCTTATTATAAAAATACAAGAATAATTTTTTATCTTAAAATATATAAAAACAACGACCATTCCCTCCACCCAATTTTTTTTATGGATTCTAATGAAAATATTCTTGTTTTTTCAATGAAAACACTCAATCATTATTATCTATTTATTTTTAGAAACGTTATTAAATTAGAATAGATATTTCGATATGTTGAAATATTTTCAAATTTGTAAAAATAATTATTTAACTATGAAGGATGTTATGTTTTTTATTATAGATCATGGGAATTTATTATGCCAAATCTAGGTTTTATTAAAAACAATTGGTTTGTGAGCCTTTTATTGATCTACATTTCATTGGGTAAACAAAAATATTTTTACAAATTGGATTCACATAATATATTATGGTAACATAATGTATTAGTTATTTTATTTATACACATGATGATGATTTTAAGGTTTACATCAACGGTTACTCTACGTATAATAGTTTTGGTTATTCAATTCATAAGTAAGAGTTATATTAATATGATTCCTCATGTTTCGTACATAATTTATATATGATTTATATGGGTTCTAAATGATTCCCATATAAAAAATAGTGATCTTTTATTGTGGAAAAGCTATCATTAATATGATGTAACACTAATTTGATAAGGGTAAGTATTTTATGAGTTTTACTAATATTTAATAGAGGGAGATATTTCATAATTTTATTTTCATTATTGATATTTTTGTTCTCATTGCATTTAGTGTGAAGTTTTACAGAGGGTAAAGGATGGGTAAGAGTAAATAAAAACTAATTTCTAATGCAATGGAAATTTCTATTAATATTAAATAATTATTAATTTTAAAGATAATATATTGTATGAATGATGGATACTTATTAAAAGTGCATACTTTATAAAATATGGGTTTTATTTATAGATTATGACTTAATTTTCTAAAATAATAAACCTAAATATTCATTGGAAATTTAAGAAATTGAATTATATTATAAAAAACAATTGTGTGAGGTCTTTGACTTAGTAAATATAGTTGGTGTAAGAAAACAATTTAGATAACTATAGATTATATGGTGTCATAGAAAATGTTTTATTCCACATTTTTAATATCAATAATTATTATTTGAAAGAGAGTTATTGTAATTTTGTATCAGATGAATGAGTATGGTATAACATGAATGAGTATAACTTAGTGTTTATCCTCCCCATAATATTTTCTAATATTATTTTACATATATTATCACAGTAAATATTTTGGGTTTAGTAAATTAATGGATCCATTATGAACCAATGTAACAATTAATATGATAGAAAATGTGGTGGTTTTATAAAATTGAAACTAAACAGATTAGGTGCTATAATAACAAAACATATGGATATACATAACCAGTTATTAAGAGTATTGATTATCAACATAAATCATTTTTAGCTTCCAAATGATTCATTTGATAAGGAAATGGCGAGCCCTGAATATTAATTTTGTATTTTTCATAATGTTATTTAAATCAATGTTGTATGTGGCTTAAATGTGGAATAGAGAACACAAAAAAAGTTACCTAAATTATTGAGAAGATATATTATATATGTAAATGAATATTATAATGATAGAATGTTCTCAGAATAAATGATTCATTTAGCCACATAAATGAATGGAAAATATTTTCTTTCTGAGGTATCAATTGAAAATTTTATATTTGGAGAGAGTGGTTATTATAAAAAATAATTTTCCAGGGGGAAGAATCTTGATTTTGATAAATAAGACCATACATATTTATTTTTTACAAGGTGTATATCCATTAAAATTGAATAAGATTAAACTATGTATGACATATAAAATATATGGATTATTTCATATATTATATTTTTTAAATTATGAATTTTAATTAGGGGTTTGTATTTTTTATGTTTGAAATAAGTATTAAGGAATATAATTAAAAAACTATAGTTATTAGATTGTGAATCATGTGGAAGGATCATGAAGTCTAAGAATAAGGGATTAATTTGTTATTGTGGATTTATGTATGATTCTATGATTAATGTAATTTATACTTTATTAATGAGTGGATTACATTGGGAGACTTTTATTGAGTTTTGATAGATGTATGAGGCATATGTCATCATTAATTTTATCCTGTGAAAATGAACCATTAAATATTATATGAACAATTAATTATTATTAAATATAGGTTATTAAAATTTAGGGGAAGCATAATAAAATTTATGAGATAAACTTTTTTGATTAAAACATTTCATAATTATTGAATATAGTGTCGTTGTTATGATGTTTATCACATTTTAAGGAATGTCATATGAGATATATTTATTTATCATAAAAAATTACAACCTTAATGAAAAGGGAAATCCCATCGAATACATCATGGAATTAGGATTTACATTAGTGGTTCGGGGAAATCTCATTTTATTGAAAAGAGAAAAAGAAAATTGAAATCCCATTTGAATTAGAAAAGGTAAAACCTAAGGCAGGCCGGTAGGCCTTGAGGCACATAGCCTTAAAATTATGTGGCCAAATCATCTACTGTAAAAAATCCTTTACTATAACAAAACCCATTAAAATCAAATGCACAAATCCAAGATAATAGTTTTCTGGAACCAAGGTCAATCAACCCGAGTCAACTATGTCGGATCGAACACCACCACACTGAACCATATCCTATATGGAGGCCTTTTCCATCCCATTCCCAACCACAGCTCCTTTCATCCCTGTACGTGGACCACTATCAATACCTCCTAGACACCTGCAACCTATTCCACCACCCACATGGAGCTCCACTGCAGGCTCCACCATCGAAGCCAGATTGTATGCAGATCATGCCTAAATACATCACCACAACATTATCTTCACACCCAACCACTGTCCATGCCATAGGTCTAGCATACACCTTCAATGTCACAAGATCAATGAAATCAAAATCCAGTGGAATAATCCACACCATAAGTCCAATCAATTAGACTGGAAGCAGATGTCGCTGAAGAATCCAATAGGTGGTAGTCGTAGCCGAAGAATCCATAAAGGACAAAATCACCAGTGATGATCAGAAATAAAAAAACGTCTCTTTTAGAGAAATAAATATCCAAGAGACATATTTAGTGAATATCATCAGATTAGTGAAATGAAAATCATCCATAATACCAAAAATTCCAAATGGACATATTTTATTTACAGATTATCCAGCAACTACAACAATGAAGGATCAATAATTGGCCTTTGGGATTCACGAATGATCACTTTGGGGCAGACTCTAGCTCCCGTCATAAGGATATAACTAACAATCGATGTGTGAAAATGTTTCATCAAATACCATTGTCCTAAAAGATGTATATATATTAATGTCATTATTTTTATTTATTTAATCAATCTGACAAAAACAATTTCCTTATTTAGAATATATGTTTTATATTATATAATTCCATGAGAATGAATATAATTTTTTATTTATGTGACTAATTTATATCAAAAATACATTACCATTTTTGGATCATTATATGATTAAGTTAAAAAAACATTATTTTATTATATTTTAGGAATAAAGGATGAATTGTATTATGGAAGAATGTATGATATTAATTTGGATTTATGGTGACTTGTGATCATTACCTAAATTACTATAATATGTTTCAGATAATATTTTTAAGGAATATTATTATTGAAATGAGACATTTAGAGTAATTGACGTAATTTGGATTTAAATGTAAAATTATTATTCTCTGAATTTGTGGTCAAATTTCTATTTTTTGGGTTGTATTTATTATCTGAAATATGTTGACAATTTTTTGCATATTTTTTATAGGGATATGTATATTGAAATTTGGGTATAACTATAAAATTTTTGAAATTAATACTTATACAATTTGTTTGTTGTTTTATTAATTTTTTGAATTATATTATCTTGACAAAACCATTTGGTTATAGATAATGTCTAATAATAGGATTAATAAAAATTAAAAGTTTATTGGATTGTGTGATCTCTTATAATTTTATTCCAGTGATTTATGAAAATAGACATTCATCTTGGATAACCGTAAATTGGGGGGGCGGGATTTTTGTTTGTTGTTGAAATTTAGTGAACATGAAATTAATGTTCAAAAGTAATTAAATATCCTTATTTTTATAGTGTAGGTAGTAAATGTTTTCCCAAACATACTGATATTTTTCTTGAAGTAAAAAATATATTCTCTTATTTTTTATACATAAATCAATAAACATTATTAATCTTCATATGTATTCTACATTGAGATGTAACTAAATTTAAATTGGTACTCATTATATTGCTATACATTGATACTAAATTTATTTTATTAGTTAGAGAGAATGGAACCCAGTAGGTGTCAATGAAACCAATCATAAGAGGCTTATGATAATATGGGTCAACCAGAGACACATGTGAACCAGTAGTCAGTTATGTGTATTGTCCATGATTTTTGGGCCATGTATAGATGGAAATAAATGTATGAACCAATGAAATTTGATTATTAAGTTCATTTCATGAAGTATAATCCATTGATCATTCAGGGTGATTAAGAATCATAAAATGTGTATGTTTCACTAAGAAGGATAAGTTTATTTTTTTTACAAGGCAAACATTCTATGAAGAAGTTGATTATTGAAAGTTATATACTAAAATATAATTAATGCTAATGGATGGATTTAACTATTTATTGAAATTTTTGCCAATTAATTTAATGGAATGCTTTTTAAGAATTGTTCGATAATCAATTTTATTCTCACACATTTAGAATTTCATAAAAATTGGAATTTTTTATAATTATGTAGTATAATCTCTCAATTTTTTTTAATATTTTCTTATTTTCTCTTTAATTTTCTACATGCAATACCTTGAATACATGCATCATTGAATAAAGGATCAATACAAAGATTTACATAATGATTTTCATTCATTGTATGACAGATTATATAGAGATGTATAAAAGAGGAATTGTGAATGAAATATTCATATCATGTAATATGTATTGAGAATTCATGTTTATAACTATTGGAAATAGTGGGTACTCTATTTTTGAAAATTACCAGAATTGGGAGACCTATTTCCATGGCCTAGTTATAATATTTAATCAAAGGGTAGTATTAGTGATTCTCTATGCTAAAATTAGGTGTATGAATATATCTTTTCAATTTGGTTTTGTTGATAATATGAAAAGGATTTGTATGACATGACATAAAGCATGACACAATTGCAACAAGATGTGGAATCTTCCACACTGTTTTGGTTGTGTTCCAACTTCAGGTTCTAGGAAACCATCTCATTTTTCTTTGTTAACATATTCTTCAATTATTCATTTTGAATAGAATAATTCTCATTATTATAACTGACCATTACAAAGTGATTCAAGGAATTCCATGACTCATAAAATAGTGCATTCTCAAGAGGGTCATAATTAACAAATTTCAGTTCTTATGAAATTATATTGAAGATAGAAAATGATCAAGGATGATCAATATTTACCTTCGATGGAGAGATGCATGATTAATTTGAATTAAATGGTTACGAAATATATTTTTTATGAGGGTGAGTCTGATTCATATATTTAATTTCATACTTTTGATCTTATTTGTTTCCATTTAGTGATGATCCCATATTTTTTGAAATGATAAAATCCTCTTAACTAATGAACATGTAAAGCCTTTAGGAAAAAAATTTCCTATATATTTTGAAGGGGATTAATTTATTTTGGATTTTTTCGTGATTAATATGGTGGTCTAAGAATTAATCCTAGGTAAGGATTGGTTGAAATTTTTTAAATCATACATGAACTATTATAAATGTTGTGTTATTTTTTAACTACATATGATGATTACATTTTTTAGAGGTGATGGAAATGAGATTAAATTTGGAGAAGGATTTTTGGAACCTATGGTTGGAACTATAATGTACATGATGGAATCTTTAACGATATAATCTATTGATTATATCATGAGTAATAATTTACCAATCATATCAGACTAGTTTATATATGTCATTATATAAAATTTTTCAGTGTTTCCACCAACATGATAATTTGAGTTTATTACTGATCACATACAACATAGTAGTCATATATAACTTTATTATTATCATATGCAAACAACAGAATTAATGGAATTGATCTCCAAGCTGGATGAGTGGGAATAAAAATAATTCATTTGGCCTAGTACGTGCTCATGGGAACCGCCAACATTGTTTTTTAAAATGGGGTATGAAACACTATGGTTTCTTACTGATTATAGTATGCTTATCCATTTCACAATAATGAATTTTTCTCCTCATCTAGTCATTTTTGAATTAATTGATCAATTTTGGTGACCCCATATTTTCTAAAACAATTACATGATATTATGATATCAGCAATAGAGTGTTTCGAAGGAGGATATTCTATAGAAATATTTTAAAAGTATTTATTCATATTATGAGTATGTGGTTCAGAATTTATTTCATATGATTGAAACATATGCCTTTTTGGCATTGAGTAATCATATGTTTATAAGGCCTCTAAAGTTTTTGTGGTTGTATTTGAGATATATTATTTTGATTCATTCCACAAGGGAACATATCATCAAGAAAAGGTTCTGGATGTTACACCGAATTCCTAATTTTTTTAGCGGTGCAACATTCAACACTTCATTAGAGATAACTTATACATGATCGAAATGGGAATATTGGATGTTTGTCCATCATTCTATGGATTCCTCTATGGAATTTGTCACCTAATTTGATTCTCCCTCAATGATTAATGCTTTTTTTATGATGCTCATTCCTGGTGAAATCTCTTTTTGGATTTTGGATAATTATGATAATTCACTGATGTCATTCTAAAGGGTAATGTTAGGGCACCAACCTTCAGTCCTGAGAGTAGTCGCGTTGGGAATTAGGGACCATGTATAAAGGTCAAAACATTAGAACATATGAATTTTTCCTCCTTAAAGGGCTTCTCAATGGTTTGGAAACCTATATATTCACACGTCAATCACAATGTATGTTATTTTATAGGCATTTATCCAACGTTTTCATTTTCGTCCCATTATTATCATGGCTTATTACACAGTTTATCATTAAAAAGAGATGCATCAGTCTGATTATAACACTTATATAGGTTGATCAGATGAGTACATCCATAGAATGGAGGACCTTGTGAGTTTACCAGATGGATGGATCAAGATTCTTGATTATAGTGGACCATTTAATGGTGTATCCCATAAAGAGTAAATATCATGAAATTATGGTAGATCTTGAAACATTTGAGCGATGAACAGTGAATGTGGTCCAAAATTATGGGGGACCAATTGTTTACAATTGGCTGGGAATAAACTGTAGGGAGGCTTCCAACCCACCCCCTATAGAGTAATGAGATCAAAACCCATGTAGTTAGATGGGTTGATTTGGGAAATTCACATGGATATATGCCCTTCGCAAGGGAAGCACTCCTGGTTAGATCAATATAGATTGTGTGGGGATTACGCATTGTCAACCACTTGAGTGATGATATATGTACGTGTAATGTGGATAAAATGATCTAACCAAGATGTGGAAGCCCCAATAAAAATAATGAAGGATATGGAAGCAGTTCTTATGGAATGGATGTATTGTGAAATGTGAGGGGATTGAACCATAGAGAGGATTCTTTCATACCATGTTTAGTATATAGGGACCAATGTCTAAAATGTTTTGGTAACCCATGTAATGGACTACACATTATGATATATTAATTTGTGAGGAATATGGTGTTTTAGGTATCATGGGGTAGTTTGAGGTGTTTTTGGATGCATGTGAGTCCTTATAACAATGACAGTGTAATGACCTGCCAATTCTCATCGGCTTGAGAGCCGAACGAGTCATTACTTGGCCTTAAGCGACGTCCCCAAGGTTCCAACGGTTGGAAATAAATGCCGAAGGGTTTCAAAACACATGGGGTATGATTTGCCATTTGAATGAAAACAACCAACAACAACGAAAACAAAACAAGCATCTCCCAGGAACCACTATATGATTCATGATTTAAAAACAAGATAAGTCATCAATTTATTCCATTTTAAACCAACCAAAGTGAAACAGTGGAAACTAAAACTAAAACAGAGCAAACAGTGGAAATAAAACCGACAAAACTCAAAGACAAACAAGACTCCAAGGTTCCACATTATCCATGATCCAACTCTACCAATAGCTCAAGAAATCAGTATGTTGTGCTAAACACGTGTTCCACCTTTCCCATTCCAACATCCTGGTAAACGAAATATGCACAAGCACCAACAAGCCAAAGCAGGGGGTGAGTAATGATACCTAGTAGGTTTTCCCCGAGGACTTCCCAAACCATGCCTCTAGATAAAAACATATTATCCCATTTATACGAAACAATTTATATAAAATAGTTCCAAAACAGTTCACAATACTACAAGTTTCATATCAAATCCATTTTTCCAACAAAACCATTCTTCCAACCAAAAACCATATTTTCCAAGAAAAGAAACAAACCATGTTCCCAAATCAAAACCAAATTTCCGCCTTGGAAAAAACATTTCATTCCACATAATCACATCATAACCCATACATGCATCATTATGACAGTTCCATAATCATGAGCAGTCTCTCGTCGATCTACCAAGTCATCACAAGGTAATATTTCCCATGTGCCATTACACTTGTTGCACCAAGTACAAGGTCATATTTCAACCAAGCCCAGTAAATGCAATATGAACACACACACCAAGTATGCCCAAAAAACACACCATTTCAACCATGTCGAAACCATTTCCATAAAACAACCATTTTATTGAAATACTTTTTCCCTCAAACCATTTTCCAAATCTAGGAAATCCATATTTTAAAATCAATATATTAAAATCAAGGAACCCCATCACTTTTCACAAACCATTCATTCAAATTCCACAATTCCATTAAAACCCATAAATCATCACTAAAAATGTTTTATAACATGCTTTGAACCACAATTTCACAATCAGAACGAAGAAATTAAATCAATTTTATCTAAGGCATCATGTTCTAGGAAAAAGGAATCGAGAGTGAAGCCACCTACCTCAACAATTTGGGCTAAACCAACCAACGGTCGAAGAATGGTCAAGAACACCGGGTCAAAACTCCATGAATCATCCTTAGATCTCTCCTCCTAATACAACCAAGACCAAATCATGTCATATTTGGAATCATCACCCTTAGATCTTACCCATAACGGGTGTAAATCTAAGAGATCAAGGGAAGAGGAGAAGAAGATCTAAGTAAATCTAAGAAACCCTCAAGAACTATCACATACCTTATGTAACCGGCTACGATTCGTCAATAAAACCCTTCGAATAGCCTCCGGAATGCCTTGAGGAAGTTCACCAACCTTCAAGGGAGAGTAATACCAAGTTAGGGCCACAGAGGAGGTTTAAAGGGGGCACTTAAAGGAAAAAATAGGTAGATCCACAATTAGAGGATCTAACATTATGTGACCGCACGGTTTGTCCACATGGTTTGGGAAAACCATGCGCTAACCATGCGTTAGATCTTGACTTGGCCATCCTCCATGCATGACATCATCCCACAGTTTTCCCAAACCGTGCACACACCGTGTTCTCTCCTCTGTCCAAGAGACCATCACCTTCACGGCTTTTGCATAGTTTGGCAAACCGTGCACAACCTGTGTGTCCCCAAACATTTCCCTTTTTCTCTTTAAAGGTCTCCCAAACTTCCACTCAACATCTCCCATTTACTTTATGCACTTAAAAAGAATAAAACAAGGTTTACTTACTAGAAACAGGGGGTACTACATTCTCCCCCCATTGGAATTTCCGTCCTCGGAAAGTAGAGAACCATCGCTTGCTTGAAAGAGTTCCGGCCACTGCTCTACAATATCTTTCTTGCGTTCCCAAGTATCCTCCTGAATCTGTCTATGCTGCCATAAAACCCGCACTAGACTGATTATTTTTCCACAAAAGACTTTATCCTGCGTATCCACAATCCGCACCGGGATCTGTACCAACGAAGCATCAGGCTCTAGGCCAAAGTGATCCCATATGATCACATGGTCATGATCGGGATGATACTTTTTCAATTGAGATTCATGGAACACATTATTCACTGCACTGAACTGTGGTTGTAATGCCAACTGATATGCCACCTCACCAAGTCATTCAAATATCTCAAAAGTGCCTATATACCAGGGAGATAATTTTACCGACTTCCTGAAATGACGATGTCAAAATCTTGGAGAGATCCTCAAGAAGACATGATCACTTACCGCAAATGACAAGGGTCTTCGGCGATGATCCACATAGGATTTCTGTCAACTATATGCCATGTCCATCCTCTTTTGTATCAACTGAATCTTATCTGTTGTTTCTTGTAAAAGGCTCAGCCCAACTAGTGATGTTTCACCTGTTTCTACCCAGCATAGTGATGAACGACACGGACGCCCATACAATGTTTCAAATGGAGCCATGCGTATTGAATCTTGATAGCTGTTATTGTATGAGAACTCTACTAAGGGTATATGCTCTTCCAATGAGCCACCAAAATCCATTACACAAGCCCACAACATGTCTTCCAACGTTTGTATCATCCACTTGGATTGACCATATGTCTGAGGATGATACGTTGTGCACATAGTCAACTGAGTCCCAAGGGCTTCTTATAAGGATCTCCAGAAACGAGAAGAGAACCTCGGATCGCTGTTTGACACGATTGAAACTGGTACACCATGTATCTTTACCACTTCCCAGATATAGAGTTTTGAAATATCTTACGCCGTATGAGTTTCACGAATAGGGATGAAATGGACCGACTTGGTCAGATGATCCGCTATCACCCAAATGGCATCGTGTTTCCAGACCGTTCATGGAAGACCTATAACAAAATCCATCGCTATTTGATCCCATTTCCAATGTGGAATAGGTAAGGATTGTAACATACCACCTGGCCTCTGATGCTCTACTTTATCCTACTGACATGTTAAACATCGTGAGACGAACTTGTCCACCTTCTTTTTCATGCCTCTCCGACAAAACTGTGTCTTCAATGCCTTTTACATATTTTATGTACCCGGATATACATCCCTTCTGGAATGTTGGTAGGCATGAAGGAGTTTCTCTGGAGTAGTTAAAGTTACAACTATATGATCTTGAAACCGCAAAACTGAACTCCAATCCATCTTCCATCCCTCAATGGTCTCCCCACGATTGAGTTTTGAACTCATTGCAACATAGTCTAGATCGGATGTATGTGCCTCCATTTCTCTCTCCACCGAATTAGGAACAAGAATTGATGAAAAGAAAACCGCAAAATCACCTCAGGTTTCCCATTCCACAAGCATGTCAGCTAAGACCGACATCAACTGCCATTCGTCTGATTCTTCTTTTGCTAACTGAGTGTACTACGTCCTTCTTAATGCATCTGCCACCGAATTTCCCTTACCCGATGTATACATCAAGTTGAAGTTGAACATTTGAAGATACTCCATCCATATCCTCTGCCTTAGATAAAAATATAGCTATGATAAAATGTGTTTCATAATTTTGTGATCCGTAAACATAGAAAATTTCTCACCAAAGAGATATTTTCTCCATTTCTTCAAAGCATGAACGACTACAGCCAATTACAAGTCATGTGTTGGGTAATTCTACCCATTCACCCTCAACTGCCTTGACCCATAAACAACAATATGGTATCCTTGCATTATAACACAACCCAACCCAGTTCTCGAAGCATCAAAATACACCACATACCCCTGTCTGGATTCTGGAATGATCAAGATGGGTGCTGATGTAAGACGGGTTTTAAACTCTTGAAAAGAAATTTGAAATTCCTCTGTCCATTGAAATGAACTGTTCTTCTTTGTCAATGCTGTCATAGGCAATTCTAGTCTTGAGAAGTGATTCATAACGCATCGATAATAACCAGCTAGACCATGAAAACTGCATATCTCAAAGGCATTACTCTGCAGTTGCCCAGAAAGAGTAGCTTCTATCTTTTCTAGATCCACTAAAACACCTTTCTTAGAAACTACATGTCCTAGAAAGCATTCCTCTTGTATCCAAAAATCTCACTTTGATAATTTGGCATAAAACTAATGGTCTCTCAAGATTTCCAACACTATCGCCAAGTGTTGCTCATGCTCAGCCCTTGTTCTTGAATACACCAATATTTCATCGACAATAACCACAAAAAAGAATCCACATATTCCTGAAATATTTGATTCATCAAATCTAGAAATACCGCTGGTTCATTCGTTAGACCAAAAGACATGACTACATATTCGTAGTGGCCATATCTGCATCTGAAGGCTAACGTTGGAATATCCTCTTTCCGAACTCGCAATTGGTGATATCCTGACCATAGGTAAATCATAGAGAACCAATGAGATCCCCTTAATTGATCAAACAGGTCATCAATGCATGGAAGTGGATATCTATTCATTATCGTAACATGGTTAAGTTTACAATAATCCACACATAGACTTAAGGTTCCATCTGCTTTTGTTAAAAAAAACGGGTGTTGTCCACAGAGACACGCTTGGCCAAATAAATCCCTTGCATTCTAGCTCCTCTAACTTCACATTCAATTACCTTAACTCCATTTGTGAAATACAATAAGATGGATGTGAGATAGTACTGGTCCCCGGTAGGAGATCAATAGTAAACTCCACTTCTCTTACAGGTGGTAACCTCGAGAAGTTTTCAGAAAAAACATATGGAAATTGATCCAGAACTACTGGAAAACTGTTACTCACGATCTCGTCCATTGATTCTATGTTTAATGTAGCCAACTAGTAAGAGCTCGTTGCCATTGTTGGTGCCAAAAAGCCCATTGCACCTGTCTTCACCACTCTCTCTTCTCTAAAGAGATGCTCAACACCATCCTCAGTTGTGAAACTGACTGTTATTCTATAACAGTCAATGTGATCCCTAATCTTTTTCAACCAATCCATACCCAGGATTATATCCTAGACATCCATATCCAGCACAGTGAAATCCCATTTCATCTCAACTCCATTAACATTTATAGAACATTCTCTACACACAATGGCTCTACATTCACTTTCACTGAGTGGTGTTTTATGTTTCATCACAGAGGGAATCATTTCAACTATTATGTTTAGATAATCAGCAATACGAGAAGCAAGAAAATAATGAGACACATCAGTATCAAAGAAGGCTTGCATGAGGGTAGAATTCAAAAGAATCATACCTCTCAACGTAGACGGTCCAGACTGATCATCCAGAATCACCTGTTCTGCTCCATACAATTGCTTTGTTGCTGCACTTTTCTCTTTATCGCCTTGTTGAGATTTCCCTACCTGTGGAGTTATGGTATTTCTAGAATCACCATATATAGCTCGGTTCTATTGGCGAGACTGATTTTTCTGTCCTCGCCCTGTCGAAGCATAGGATTCTTGTGACGCCTAGGAGTGTCATGTGCACCCAACCTCAGAGCACTACGAAAATATCACTGAAGATGCCCCATCTTGTTTCAATTGTGACATTCTTTCAGTGGTGCTTTACATTCTCGTTTCATGTTATCAATTTCACCATATTGAAAACACCCGGCATTCATCATGGGTCATGAAGGAATATTTACCGATCAAGCCGTTGGATTCTAATTCACACTCCCACCTTGGATGTAGGTGTCCCTCTTCTGCTTATTTCTAGCATTAGAGTTCCCACCCATATTCGTGGGTATCAACATAATTACTCCTCCCATAACTCTTGATATGTCTCTTTCATCTAATGTTTCTCTATTTAAGATCTCCGTATAATCTGTATTACAGAGCACAACTATTTTCGAGTGAATCTCCTGTCGTAAACCTGATTCAAAAATTTGTGCCTTCAGTGACGCACTTACAGCAACCTCCGGTGCAAAGCGTACTAAATTCATGAATTTATCTGCATACACTGTGATAGAGAGGTTCTCCTGCTTTAGGATAAAAAAGTCAGTTGTCCTCTAGATCTTGAACGTGTGAGGGTATAATTTTTTAATAAACAATTCCTCAAATTCCTTCCTACATAGGCCTTGATCCACCTTAGCCTGTTCCACCAGCTCCCACAATAGTCGTGCAAGATCCTCCAGCATATACGTTTCCAGCTTTACATTCTACTATACTGGTGTGCCTAAGAAATCAAAGATATGATTCATCTTTCATAGCCACACCCACCCCTTTTCTAGTTTAGAATCACCCCGAAATATGGGTGGGTTCTTCTTCTGGAACTGGACGAAATGGTCTATATTCCTGGACTCAAACCTCCAATTCCTCGTGTTCACAGCCTAAAACGCATGAACTATACTTTGGACAAGCTGTTGGTTCACCTGTGGCTTAGGTGAGACCACATTCTTTGCAACCTCTTCCGTTTGGTTTCTATGACGTCTAACAGTTGCCATTTTCTATTCAAACAGCACACGCAGTTAGTCTCACTTCCTAGAAACTGAAGGAATGGTATTTGAATTTCTATCACATCACCATCACAACATTGATTTCTAACCATTACTAAAACAAATCATTTCTTTCTTTTGAAAATCAATCTATTTTCAAAATACATCAACCATTATATTTTCAAAATATTTCATTTGAAAACATGCATGACATTTTCAGAAATCACGCATTTGCATCAAACCATAATCAATTTCTCAAAATGATATATGCAATATTAGTGGGAATTCATTCCTATAAAATTCATGTCATTCACATCTCATTGGATAAACCCAGGACAATGAGATTTCCAACATTTTAGATGTGTATCAAAAACACATATGTAACGAACACCCTGGTAACTTGAAGATCATCATAATGGTGTTAGCTATGTCCTTTTATGCTATACCTTTCAAGATCTAACAATCCTAATCCTTTATAAGGTTCTAACCCAAAGAATAGACAAGAAGTAATTTTAACTCCAAGACCAAGAACATCAATAGCCACTTGTTGTAAAATGACCGAACAAGATGTTACCATTTTTACCTCAAAGGAAGGACCAGACTGATACCATTTGTAATAACCCGCCAATTCTCATTGGATTTAGAGCTCACCGAGTCATTACATGGCCTTAAAAGATGTCCACAAGGCGCCAAAGGCTAGAAATAAGTGTCGAAGGGTTTCAAAACACATTGGGGACGATTCACCATTTGAATGAAAACAACCAACAACAACAAAAACTATAAAATCATCTCCCAGGAACCACTATATGATTCATTATTTAAAAACAAGTTAGTTCTTCCATTTATTCTATTTTAAACCAACCTAAGTGCAATAGAGGAACCCAAAAATAAAATAGAGTAAAAAACGGAAAGAAAGACGGGAAGACTCATGTATAAACAAGACTCCACGGCTCCACATGCTCCATGCTCCAACTCTACCAATAGCTCAAGAAATCACTAATATGTTCTAAACATGTGTGCCACATTTCCCTTGCCAACATCCCAGTAATCGACATCTAAAAAAGCACCAACTTTCTAAAGAAGGGGGTGAGTAATGAAACACAGTATGTTTTCCCGGAAGACTTCCCAACCCATGCCTCTACGATAAAATATGTTAGCACATTTATGCGAAAAAATTTATATAAAATAGTTAAAAAATAGTTCACAATACTAAATTTTTCATATCAAATCCATTTTTCCAACAAAACCATTCTTCCAACCAAAAACCATCATTTCCAAGTAAAGAAACAAAACCAATTTCCCAAATCAAAACCACATTTCCACCTTGGAAAAAACATTTCATTCTAGATAATCACATCATCACCCATGCATTCATCGTTATGATAGTTCCAAACTCTTGAGTGGTCTCTCATCGTTCTACCATGTCGTCACAAGGTAATATTCCCCATCTGCCATTACACTTTTGTCACTGAGCACAAGTTCATATTTCAACCAAGCCCCGTAAATTCCATATGAACACACACACCAAGTATTCCCAAAAACCACACCATTTGAACCATGCCAAAACCATTTCAATAAAACTACCCTTTTATTGAAATCTTTTTTCCCACCAACCATTTTCCAAATCTAGAAAATCCATATTTTAAAATCAACAATTTAAAATCAAGGAACCCCATCACTTTTCAAAACCAATTCATTCAATTTCCATAATCCCATCAAAACCCATAAACCATCACTAAATAAGATTTATAACATGCTTTGCACCACAATTTCGGAATCAAAACCAATCAATTAAATCAATTTAACTAAGCCTTCAAGTTCTAGGAAAGAGGAATCGAGAGTGAATCCAACTACCTCAACAATTTGGGTGAAACCAACCAATAGTCGAAGAACGCTCAAGAACACCGGGTCAAAACTCCAAGAATCCTCCTTAGATATCTCATCCTAACACAACCATGACCAAATCTTGTCATATTTGGCATCCACACCCTTAGATCTCCAAATAACGGGTGTAGATCTACGAAAACAAGAGAAGTGGATAAGTAGATCGAAGTCGATCTAAGAAACCGTGAAGAATGATCAAAAACCTTAAGGATAAGGCTTCGATTCGTCAAAATAATCCTTTGAATGGCCTCCAGAACACCTTGAGGATGTCCTCCAACCTTCAAGGGAGAGTAATCCAGAGTTAGGGATACATAGTAGGTTTAAGCGAGGCACTTAAAGGCAAAATGAGTTAGATCCACAATTTTAGGATCTATCTTTATGTGACCGCACGGTTTGGGGAAACCGTGCTCTAATCGTGCGTTAGATTCTGCCTTGGACATCCTCCATGCACGACCTAATTGCATGGTTTGCCCAAAACGTGCACACACCGTGCGCTCTCTTCTGTCCAAGAGACCATCAGCTGCACGGCTTCTGCACGGTTTGGCAAACCGTGTGCAGCCCGTGCGTCCCCACACATTCCCCTTTTCCCTTTAAAAGTCTCCCAATCTTCCTCTCAACATCTCCCATGTACATTATGCACTTAAAAATCCTAAAACAAGGGTTACTTACCAGAAACCGGGGGTACTACAGACACATTCCTAGAGAATTATAAATTTATATTTTTCAAAAAGAATTTCATTCTAATGGTAATCGTTCTAGCGGTATATCATACTAGCAGTAGCTCATTCTAATGTAAACTCCCTATGGTGACAGCTCATCTTGGCGGTGACCCTTTGGTAGGGAAAAGCTGGTGGTGACTCTTTGGTCGTGACTCATATAACAGTGAATTGGTGGCGGTGACTAATCTGGTAGTGACTCATCTAATGGTGACATGTACAAAGTGCCTTGTTTAGAGGTGCCTTTTTTCTTCAGTGACTCTTCCAATGGTGCCTTCTCAACCGATGTATCAACTAGAAGTTCCTCACCCGACGGTTTCTTGTAGACAGTGTTTCAAGATACAATTTTTCCCCTTTGGTATCTCATTTGACAAAATATGAATTCAATACCAGATTTGTATGGATTTTTAAATGATGAAAATTCCATTAATCTTATCATAAATTCCAAAATTCTATAATATTTTACTCTCTCAAAACACAATATGTTGAAAAATCCTCTTTTAATGGAATATAAAAAACATATCTATTTCGATGATATGTTTAGATAATTTTGAGGCACAGATAGCCTTCTCCATTGTTAATACTTTATGGTTTCCCTTGGTATGGGAATCAAAAAATAATTCTTTCATTTGAGTAATGTAACTAGGTTGTTCTGGTTGGTTTGTGTTTCACTAGAGAGTGTGTTCTTGTACCCACCCCTTATAGCAGTGAATAATGCTTGGGGAAAAGGCTATGTTGGTCGTCATTCTTAAAACTATGTAATTATTTCATTCCTCATTTTGTGTATCGTGCATGATTGTTTAATTACTATTCAATCTTTTTAACATGGTTTCTTCCATAATTTTATGTATAAATGAATTTTTTTCATGACAATATCATGGGGCTATGGAATGTAATTTATAACCCAAAATTTTTGTTGATATTTTGATTGTTGTTGGGAATTTTATTCGATTAATACCAATAATAAGTCATTTCCATTGATGGTCATTATTTTTTCACTAGTTTATGGGTTGTGAAATACAAACATGTTGTGTTTCTGTTTATATTAATTATTATATAAATGGTTACCCAAGTAAATTCAGTTAAAATAAATGGATTCCCTGTTATTACATGTATTCTGTGATAACACCAAAAATAATGTCAAATTTTATAAGGGATTCCCTACTATATCTGAAGGTATGTTTTTCTATGTTATGTGGAGTGACATATTTGTGGACATGGTCATCTTCAATGGGTTGGATTCAGTGATTTCATGTGTGAAATATGAACGTGTTGTGATGTCAGTGGGTTATATGGATGAGATGTGGTTATGAAGTGGGTATGTCGTTGTTGTAATGATATAGTGGTACATTGATGTTGTAATGACTGTCATGGTGTGGGGGTGTAATAAGACTAAAAATGGTGATGTGGTTGTAAATTGGTGTGGACAAAGAATTATTGGTAAAAGAGTAATGGGTCATTGTGTGTTGTTACCTTATGTATATTGGTTATTGTATTTTCTAAATTAATTATAGTTTCTTAAGAAGTATATAACTAAAATATAATATCTTTTCATGGGATTAATATAGAAAAATGTATTATTTAAAATGGAATGTGGAATGTGAATATATAATTAAAAAATGATAAAATGAAGTAATTTGATGAACACATGTTTTGTTAATATAATATTATTCGATATTTTTGATATATGTAGGTTGATAATTGGGGATTAAATTATAACATGAGTAGTGTACTGTGTTCTTCTTTTATGGTTTTGTTCTTTTACTATATGGTTGGATGTTTCGTATTTACCCAATTATTAATGGAATTAAAACTGTATGTGAATAATTTCAAATGGGAATATTTAATGTGGAATTTTATAATGGTTTGTTATGAATGAGTTATTAAAATTTATATAAAAACAAATGGATAAAATAATGAAAATTAAAAGTGGTTTGTGTTTTGTTTGTGTTATTTTATGAATTTTTAGGTGGGCTCCATTGTGTGGATTCTATGAGATTAATAATTGTTGTTATCGAAAAATCAGATGGTCATGAATGTTGTAACTCTCTCTCTATATATATTATTATTTTTATTTTTATTCTTATATAAAAAACACCCTATATGAAAACTATATACTCAAAACCCCGATCGTCAAAATACATGGTGTCTTTCCAAAGAATCAATGAGAGATGATGGATGGCTAGACAGTCAGTCTTCCCTTATCAATCATCTAAGAGTGGAAGCCCAAATATTCTTCAGGTAGGATGTGATGACATTTTCTAGCGTAGATTTCTATGGGATAGGTTGTTGGTATCTCATGTGTCTTTAGGGTGAGTTGTGACGTTATTTCCTAGGTTTCATTGGGATGAGTGCTGATTTTCATTCTCATGTATCTTCTGGATGATATGTAATAAGTTTTGAGGCCTAGTATTGCGCAAGCGAGATATGTTTTGAGGCCTAAGTGTGTGTGGGTGGGAAGTGTTTTGAGGCCCAGTTTTGTGTAGCGGATATGTGTTGTGAGGCCCAGGAGATTGTGGGCATGATATTTTGTGAGGCCCATGAGTTTTAATGTAGGTTATGTTTGGAGATCAAGAAAATTAATCTGGATTCTATAAAACTTGTATAAGATGGGATATCGAAATTTACTTATTTGGAATAGATAAGTTGAGTCACATATACCAATGGAAATCTCTATTAGGGAAAAAGTGATGAAATCACATTATCATCATATGGTAATATATAACTTTGCATTGAGGAATAAGGATTTGTTATTCAGATCATGATAAAAAATATATCCATTTAAGGTGAATTATGGTCAGTCAGGACCATTCCATGTAGATCAAGTATCCAATTATATAAAAATTTAGAGTCATAGATTAAGTGGGTGGCCATTTAATGTGAATGGTCAAAGTCTGATGATTTTTCTGAAACCATTCTTTGGAAGTTGTATCATCAGTCAAAAAATCAAATAAGATTTAATGGGGTCAATATCAAGGCTTAAAAGAAAGCACTAATTGTGATGAAATTGAATGATTGACATATTGGGTTAGAGTAAGATCATATTATAAGAACCATGGGTTCGATCAGAGCTGAAGTCAATGAAGGGGCACAAATTGGTGAAAAAAAGGTTAGTACATGTTGTGTACCAGTGGTTCATGACGTGTACACTTTTTCTCGAATATCCATTTTATTTACAACAAACATTATTTTAACCATCGGTACATGTATTTAAAATTTTGGTGAATGTTTTTGAAAACCCATTTCTCTAACCGGTGGGTCACAAACCACAACCCCCCCCCCCAACGTTAATCTCTCATGACCCCTTCCCCTTCACCCTCAAACCCACACACCTCTCCATCTAGTCCTCTAATCATTCACACTAGATCCAACATGCGTGCTCCTCGGATCCCCTCCCCTCTATTTATGTAATAGGTCCTACACTCTTTTGGACTACATCCCACACACCCATCTCATTCCTTTATGGATCGTATCGAAAGGCACCAACCGTACTAATATCTATCCTCCTCATCATAATCGTTGGCATCAAAATACATATAGTCACCCATGATCCCTCATGGTATGCCAAAAAAAACATATGAACCACCTTTATACCATGCTGGACTAGGTCTTCAATATCACTCCATGCCATCCTCCATGTCCAGTGATTGCAAAATCCAATTGCACACGATTCTATGTTTTTCCAACCCACAAATCTAGGTAAATCATCTCTGTTTGTATCCAAAACCCATACGTAAAAACAAGCCTCTTTACATTTTCATCCTTTCTCAGCTGAACATCGATGACGTTGTCCTTGACCTCCTAGGGATTCTTTACATTGATAAAAATATTGTATTTTTCTAGGATACCTTCCGATGATTATATCTAGATTTTTTATCCACTTTTGAGATGGCCTTCGATAGACTTCGTTTCCATCTCAGTTGACGGAGGCATGAGAAATCCACTGTAGAGATTGGTCTGGGGCAGTGTATTTACATAGTAGAGATTATCACTTTAGACATTTACCCTATACTCCGACAGCAGCCACCATGTGAAGATTCTCTATAGATGGAATGATTTTCTAAGCTGAGTATCATCGTATTGTTATCTTGGTGGAAGTGATGATTCTTGAAACGTTCATGGGAGGACCAGCCATCAACATAGATACCCAGTTTTCCATGTAATTGAAGACATAAGGATAATGAAAACATGACATCTTTTTTGGAGGCTATTTTATCACACATTTTATCCAAATAATGGATGTTATCGATGTATAAATACCTTTATACTCCTTAGGACCATTAAAGATTATCAATTTTATGATGCTCCACCTGATCCAGATGATAGTGAGGGAGGATGCCACTTACTTATGGGAACCCAAAACCCAGAAGGCTACACCGTAGGAGCCACAACCTTTAATATAAGCAATACTTCTACTCATCCAATCGTACTCTCTCCCATAAATGATATCCCCAATTAATCCTCCCACATCTACCTCTACCACATATATACATCCTAAATCATCCCACCCCACCATGACTAATATCTGGGACACCTAGCAGTGTATAATAGTGAACCTGTCCCAGATATCCACTCACATTCATCTCTGATCCATTGAGTTCACGACATTCACAACACCACCAGAAAACACCCCAACCAACAAATCATATACAAAAATTCCATCACCCCATATAGTCCACCCTAACATTACACCAGATCTTATTGACCCATATTAATAGAAATATTACATAACAGAGAGTGCCGGATGGGGCAAGGTGGTGACCACTGACTCTACCCTATTGGTACCTCTTGTATAACCAGCTTCATGACACACAGCCTCATTACAAATCATGAAATCTCCACCACCCACCCCAGCCCATTTACCTTCCTCCAAGACCCCAATATCCACTTTTTTCACCACCTAGAATACTCTTGTTTATGCTATATATATTGTCCCAACTGAACAACTTGTCTCACAACATGATGGCGGGATGCCACTAGAGGAGATCTTTGGCCGAAATTCCTGCTCATTCCACATTATATATTATTATGATTTTGAACATTTTTTGATAGGGTGGGAATTTATTTTATTATTTTTTAATTATATCTTATGTTCTAATTATATATATATATATGAGACATGATTATTCCATTTGTTTTGAGCTTGATTTTAATCCCTTTTATTTTGTTTTATAGTAATTTCTAGCTCCTCCAAATATTCATGGGTTATCGATGGTCTATTACAACCATTTATTTTTTTGTAAAATCTGTACTCTATAATTACATAGATATCACACATAAACTTCAAGAACATTCCATGGATAATTGTGCATTATAGAAACCAACCATATCTTTGATCCCTATCCCAGATCACCTCATTCTTGTTCATGCTGCATCATCTAAATTTATAATCCCAACCTTGATAAATAGTGACCTAGAAGACACAAAAACCAGTAAATGATGTTGGAAAATGGGAAACTGATATGATGGACACCATATAGCCCACAGATCCCAAGAATTATCTTATAGAACGAAACTATTATAATTTAATTTTCACTACCTACCATACTTTTCATATGATTCATGATTCTGGTTTTTAACTAGTTGGGTGTATCTAGCTGGTGGGGATGATTTTACATGAATTTGATGTGTTGGGTACACCTCAGACTATTGATTAATGAACCATATCTACTATATGGAATTTCATTTTTTATTCTATACTTTTTTAGGTCAAAAAATAAAAGTCAATTGATATGGGGTGTATACTGCAAAGGTGAAAAATAATTATTTCCAGACCGATTAATCCCTTGAAAGATCATATGTGGTTTCGGGATAAATGCTAGATATGTCATGGATATGAGATTAAAAAAATAAAAATAAAAGAAGAAAAAATAATGGAATATAATATTCATTATATAAATACATGATATTTATGGATCTTACCAAAGATGCTTGAGTATAGACATGATTATCCAGAATGAGGCATTGTGTTAAATTTATCTGTACATTCATTCATTATTCTTTAGAGCATACCCACGTTTTTTTTAATTTTTAAATTTTCATACCTACCAATAGCCTCAGTGTCATCATAAGCACACCTTTAATGTACTCATGATAAATTTTTTACTTATATTTACTAAGTGTAGTTGATAGAATGAATGCAATATTATGGTCAATAACATGTAAATAGGGTGTGAGAGTAACTATGAATATATTTTACCTTTATTGATTTGAGAAAATTCATTTTTTATTATAATAAATATAGGTATAAATTTATTGGAATGGTGAAAAGTTTTTAATTAAAATATTAGAATTTTAATTAATGAACAAAACTATGAGGAATGAAAAATTTATTAGGCATGGATGATTTTGGGAACTAAAAGTTTACCTTTGATCGTAGTTTTATTTTTGGAGAGGACCTCTCATATGAGGGCTAGAAATACATTGTAAAATTATGTCATTTATGTGAGTACGATGAATGGTACAACATATTTTAATGGGATTAAGACACTAAATAGTTTAAAATCATGTGATTTGGATGCATGCACATTGTTTAAGTTCACAAAAAATTATCCACGGACAATAGTTAAATGAAATGTTTCCTGAATTATGATGTAGGTTCCTATAATGTTTTCATGGAATGATGGAAATGAAACCGATGTGATTGTTCCAAAGAAGGATTCAGTACAATAGAAACACAACTGAATAGATGTGAAAGAAGCATATTTGATTTAATGATGGAAAAAAACTAATATGAATAAAGTAAAAAGGGACTTACATCAAGAAAATATATCTCTATGAGGATCCTAGTATATGGTAATATATTTTTCACTATAATCTGTGAAAAATGGCATGAAATGTTCATGTACATGTGACTCAGCCTGACACAATGATTATGGGAATCACTATGTATCCTGCATGAAAGGGAATAAATCCATATATAGTTATTGATTTCTATATAGTTTTACATCATGAAGAAAGGAATAATATTTTCTAATGTGGACATGGGAAATAATATTGTGGATGTACTAGAGATCGATGACCTAGGTATCAATAAGTTTCCTGTAAGGATGATAATCAAGTCAGACAATTTTTATGAATCAAAATTTCATCATGAAGGTCTGACGCATGCGTAAAGAGAAGTGGGATTAGATATTTCTTTGTTTGATGGTTTAGTTTTTTTCTTCTTTATTAATATCCAAACTATGATGAAATGTTTGGTTGTCTCTAAAGGAATCAGGTTTCCCAGATCATGACAGTTGTCCTGGTGGATGACCGGTGTGATGGGAAATTCCCTATATTGTGAGAAAAAAAATGTTGCTCTATTTTTCATCGAGTTTCCCGAACCTTGATGTATAGTTTATGGTTTAATTAATGGAGAGACCTATGTAGTTCAATGTCATCTCATAAGAATACAACAGTTTAATATTGTGTGGGATGGAAATGCATAATTTTTAATCAGGATTATTGGACAAATGAAATTTTAGTTTATGTTCATAGAACATTGACCATACGGTTTCAAAGCATCTCTATGGGAGGTTAAACATACCATGACTCATAATACCGTGTGATCCATGCTCTTTGTGGGAATCAAGGAGGGATGTTAGACATCCCAACCATATGGGATCACAAAACTCTAGAATGGACATATCATCAAGAAGTTTCAATCATACTAACATTCACACTCAATTCATGTATATGCATAGAGGGAAAACACATGGGGTGTTGGATATCCATAAAAACATTAGAGAGGTATAAAATATGAATCATTTTACTCCATAAATAAATCATAATTAGGTTGACATTGTGATGGAGGATAAAATTTAATCTTATTTGAAATAAATTATTAATATCATGTGACCTTAAATGAGAACAGACAAATGACCATCTTCTGATGACCATTTTTTAAATATGGGACTCGACTGAAGTTTTCATCCAAAGTATTAAGGGTCAATAGACCTAGATGGTTGGTGAGGAAAAAGGATATGAGACCATCCATTTAGGGGTTTCTATTAGATGTTGAAGATGATTGATACATAAATAATGAGATGCGTGAAGCATGGGATTGGAGTGAAGGAATGTTCAAAAGGATTCAAAGAATTTAAGAATTAGACCACCATCTATTAAAATATATCAGTGCGGAAAAACTAATGGTGGAATACTATATGTACTCAATGATCATCTTCTTTAAGGGTGTTTCACATTGTTTGAATGTCATGTTTCTTGAGAAATCATATATCATTTTACAGTCATACAATGTGGACTATATGTTCCTAGATTAACATCATGTATGTGGGATGTACCGGTGCAATTTATATTTTTAGAAGGATGGGGCCGCAGCCTAAATTTGTTATTTAATGAAAAGTCCTCTTTAATACTGGTTAATGGGAGACCCATTACTCAGCCCAAAAGTCCATGGCCAAGTGTCCTGAATGAAAGTCCTGAAATCCAATTTTTTGGCCCAAAGGACCCCACAGTGAATATTAATGATACATTACCCGCGCTACTACATTACCTTTTATAGTATTGCATCTCCTATAGTTTATGCTAATGTGCATCCACCGCTATAGTGTCATCACTGCTACAGTTCTTCCTCTGCAGCAATACTTCTACAGTACCCTGTCATAGTACAACTACAGTACCCCCAGAGCAATTTATCATCATGCGGTGAGAATGAAAATTTCACATAGTTTATTGTCTCGCAACATGGAAAAGTTCTTCCCAAATGATGAGGTAATGGTGAGGAATAGAACACTTCATGAATGAGGAGTAATGAAATCCACAGAACGTAATCCCATGGAGAGATCCCATGCCATGAATGGGTTATAGGGTTCATGTTTTTATGACTGGGCACGAGACTGAGATGTGTGGG
This sequence comes from Viscum album, assembly GCA_963277665.1. Lineage (NCBI taxonomy): Eukaryota > Viridiplantae > Streptophyta > Magnoliopsida > Santalales > Viscaceae > Viscum > Viscum album. The sequence continues at coordinate 1,246,253,266 of OY728138.1, forward strand.
CATCACTACATATCACATAAGGATGGGAATAAAACCACACAACATTTTTGAAAATGGCGTGGAAGATATCCTTTAAAACCAAGGGTAAAATGTCCTACGAAAAGAGAATATCATGATTGTTAAACAATTTATTGTCTGTTTACTTGGACAGTGATTTCAATTTTTTAGGGACATGGATTTCAGATGATAAGGGGTTGAGATTTGTAGTGAATCCCCATGAGGAAACATGACAGTATTTGACCAAAAATGATCAAAAACGTATAACACACTCCAACAGGAAACTATGGAAAAAGGAGTAATGGGATTAAATTATGATTCTATGTCGACCCTCATGGATAAGATGTTTTGACATTGTTGTGTATCAATTCAAGGCCTGAATCGGGACATACATAGTTCTCGAATAAGGCATGGATGATGGCCAGTTCCAAGGCTTGATGACTTCTCAGTTGAAGTCATTCTATAGCTTAATAGTTTTTTACCATATATCACAGAAGCATGATATATAGTTTAAATCCATATGATTGGGATAAGATATATTATGAAGTTTATCATCATGAAATATGGATGTTCATGATATTTTTTATGGTCATAAATGTAAAACCATAGGATGATGCATCCAATATGTAAATGTGTGGTGTGGTGCCATGATGTGAACCAATGTGAATAAGGTCTAATGATATCCACAGAACACATTACTCAAGGAAACCACTCACATAGTTTGATTTCATAATCCTTATACATGGATGCTTACTTTAACAACATGTTAATGGGACATAAAATTATAATTTAAGGCTGCAGAGGTCATAAGATATGATGAGATTATTTAATAAGTGTATAAACTCTACCAAGACCCATAATCCCTCATTAGCCATTACTAGTGTGGGAAATATGAGGAATAGAATATTATTATAAAAAAACGGAACAAATGGAAGGGGAATGTGGATGTCTCATTAATGATGTACCAATGATGTTGATATGACATCTCAATGCACAAATGTGAATAGAGGGTTTTCAAAAAGGTTGTTGATGATCTACCTAGACATCAATATATATGAGGGGATTTGTACGACAATGTTTACTATTTGGGACCTAATGAGGGTGGAATAATGTGGGATGATAAATTTTTTAACATATTATAAACACTCATTCAATATCCAGTGACCTGAATTTGGAACAGACAAATTATGTTTGACCACTATTCATATTTAAAACACAGGACCTAACTCAAGATTTAGCCAAATTTCATTAGGGGTGTTGGACCAAGATAGTCGGTGATCAAAAGAGGCATGAGATCATTCTATTAGGGGTGTCTATAGACATGAAAATAAAAAATAACCATAAAATGACTCATGAATCCCCAAGATTGGATGAGAGAATGTCAATAAATAATCCAACTGTCTTTATTCTACACCACATCACATCTTAGAGAATTAATATTGATTATCAAATAGAGGGATCCAAACCCTTTTTTATGCGATTAAAATTTTAGATGGATCCCCGATATGACATGTTAATAGAAAAATTCCAAAAGAAGAAAATGAGGAGGGAATAAATGGAGTTATTAAACTAGGGGATGGGCCCAACGTACAAATTCTAGGGTATTTATATATATCCCCTAACGATAGAAATAAAGACAAAAATAGTATTTAATATTTTGTCATTTAATATCATGTGATATGGAAAATGGTATCAATGAATTTAATTTAATTTTAATAGGAAACATGATGTTGGTGGATTCCCAAATAAGATCAAATGACACAGTTGTTGTAACATGACACGAACAATGATGATGAATCTCAGAAGAACCATATGTTTCGATGGAATTAATTGTAAAAGTCCTAATGACTGGACATGGGCTTCTGATTTATGGTCATGGAAATTGGACTGAAGGATATGGCATTTCATATGGATATAAGTAGTGTGGTGAGGTGAAGAACCTATTATGAATGAGATCCAGGGAGACCGATATCCATACCTCATATTCCGAAGAAATATTTTTTTTGAACTTGGGATGGACCCAAAGAAAAACATTCTTGGAGTTTCTACAGACCCCATAAGGGTGAGAATAAAAACACCCATAGTTCATGATTTCATTGTAGTTTAACATCATGAGGTATGGATAATTATTGAAACACAGTTAAATACAATGAACCTATGACATATGTGTGGAATTTTATCCCATGAATGATGTGCATGGTATGGAAAAATAAACCCAATGTGAATGAGGATCATGAAAATAAACATCACACAATGCCCTCCAAATAGATATCTCAGAAAAAGAGGAGAAAATAATGAATGTATAGCAAGTTGAAAATACTAAATGTATGTGCATTTAAACACATCCCATAATAGTGGGGTTCAAGACACATGTAATTCATGGGTTATATGTAGTTTTATATCATGCAATATCGACGTAATTCAACAATAATATTCTTACTAAAGGTACAAGGTGAAGATATTATAAGCCGATTTGAATGACGACCATGGAGGCTCGTAGAACCATGTAACCAAGAGAGAAACCATGTTAGTGAATTTGAATGATCATATAGCTAGATCATACTCAAAATGTCTACAAATCTCTCTGTATCCCATGAGGATTAGAATCAATACAAACAATGTTATAGATATGAAAATGTGATGGGAAAATGAAAAGGTGATTCCATATACAATAAGGAAATCAGGGGGTTGTGATGTTTATCAACATACATATAGGATAGAGGTTTCATCTCTATTTAACATCATGAAACTATGAAAAATTATCATTTTAAAATCATGTGGGACAAGGGAGTTTCACAACATATAAGAAATATGGGAACTCGCTATGTAATTTAATGCAAAAATGACCATTAATTTTTAAATTTTATCATCTAGAAAATTGGATGTAGAAGTGTAAAATCAAATGGGGTGGTGTGGAACTATTTAATATCATGTTTCTTGGATGATATAGATTTTACTTTAGGGGCTTAGAACACAGATCCATGGATGAGCATGCCAACGTTGGGCTATGTTTTATGGCACCATGTAGTGAACCACTACGAATAAGGATTTTATAGGTCCGCAATACCACACCACACAATCCTTGAAATGATTGTGCATGGGGCCAAAAATATTAATTGGTAGTTAGGCCCATATATGAACTATCTAGGAATTCTTATGTTTCCAGTAATGGTGGGAATCAAACCATATGTAGTTCATAAATTCCATGTAGTTTAATGTTATATAGTAAGGATAATTCTTAAAAACATTTATCATCATTTGGTTAGGATTATGGTACTAGGTAGATTAAAATACTATATCATTGAAGAAAGGGATCATATACTATGGTCGATGAGATTGGACCATAACGTAACATTGTGTGGTTGGTCAATATATAGGATAGTAAATAAGTTATTGGGTGTTAAATGTCATATGGGATGATAGTGGTTCTTATGAGTAGTATTTTATAAGGAACATTTCATTGGTGGGAGGAGTATCTCTCTCACAATCAATATTAACCAATGAGTATTCAAAATTTTTAAATCATTATTAATGATGTAGGGTCCTTTCCATTTGGGGTCCAACAGTTTTCATTTCCATCCAAGTATCATTAGAATCCAATGGTATGATAAATTGTCACACTAATGTATGGAGTAGATATGAACACTCTTATTTAATAATATGAATATCTAATTTAGTTGGATAACATGAATATGGAATCCATATATCCTAGTCTCATTGAGGGAATCCATCTCACCTAGACAATCATATACTACTATGTCTAATGTTTGCTGATCAAAGACAGTTATACAGCGTGATGGAACCTATATCTTTTTTGAAATGACTTCCTTTATTCCATAAAAAAGGGAAAATGGGGTCACCTGATTTGAATTTTGAGTTGTCATCCGATAAACATAGAGAATATTGGGGAGCTTTTCTAGCCAACTCTTCCAATTTAGGAACACAATATTCTAAAAAAATTAGAGAGGGTCTTGTAGAGTTCAAAGATCTATACATATTAATATGAATTATAATAATATGTGTGGTTATAATATATTATATACTTGGTGTATAATTTTGAAAGTTCACATGCTAAAAATGGTGATTTAATCAGAGAGAAGCTTGTGAGGGACATGGAATCGATGCATGTTGTTAGTTCACACGAACTAGAAAATAGAAGGGGACTTGAGATCCTTCAGTAAAATCAACTTTTCCCATTGGGAAAATAATTATGTCACTGGGGGATAAGGTCCCATGACATCGAGTCATCATTCCATAAAGGCCAAGAAATAGATGGTATTATAGAGGGGATCTAGCTATTGATGTATAAATTTAAAATTAATCTTGAACTTATAGAACATATTTTAAAATTCTATGTAGTTATGGACCATGGTGGGAAAAAGGTTTTATAACCATCAAATATGATAAGAGAGTTTCCACCCTACCTAATGACCACCACACAATCCAGCATGACCTTCTTTCATAAAATTATGAATCTTGTCCCCATAAATTAATCGGAGGAGAATTCCATAAATTCCACATTACTAGAGTATCGACTCCATTCTAGGACAACAATGGATAATGAATTTTCCTTCACACTGTTGGGCTAACTGACATTCATATCTGTCTGTATTCAGGTTGTTGATACTCGAATGAAGGAGTTGTCTAACTGGAATTTTCTTAATCATTGAATGGGGGATCTGGAGGTCTTATTGTGGAGGTGTAATGCCCAAAACCCAGAATCTGAGAGCTGGTATATTATTTTCATACATTTTTATGATTACAAGGAATCAAGTCCCAAATGTCATACATCATTACCACATATTCAAGGCCTTATACCAAGAATAAAAATAAGATTTTTTCAAGGCCTTATGCTAAGACAGTAGTTTGTATCATGAGACATACCGATTCATAAAGGGAATATAGTGAACCCCACCCATCAATTACTAATTCAATTGCATTCCTCATATGAAAATGTTGAAACATAACATAAACATTCATATTAAAACTAGCATACGTAATGTAAATACTTTAGCAATAAACCATGAATTGTAAAAATAATATCACATCCACATTAAAACATATCACAACTCATTCAATAAAATATGTAAGATTATATTATATTAAATCAACCTCAATCAAGAATAATATTAAGTGAAAGATAGTGATATATTTGAAAATGATCTGTAAAACTCTTTGAGTGAAATACCCCTTTTTAATGAAATCATTTAGAAGTCACACAATTTATAAAGGAAGACATTTAAAGGATATTTTCTAATCAAAATGTCCCATAACACATTGATACATTTTGAATGAATTAACTTTTTATAACATTCATGTCCATATAAATAAATCCTTAATACTATTTTGAAAACAAGGAAATTATTGGGAAAATTTTAGAAGAAAATTATTTAAAAATTTTAAAATGATGTTTTAGTTAAAGAGTACCTTAAAAATAATTTTGAAAACAATTTTATGACTCATGTAAATGTATAAAAAATATATCCCTGTAAAAACATACACATAAACAATATCAGATAATAATGAGATTGAGGAATTAACCCTTACCCTATGCATTTCTTACATTGAAGGTATGTTTATCCTCTTGTACAGTGACTATAGTATGTTATTAAATTATACCTCAACCATATTAATATTTATGATATAATACATGAGTCATTTTTTAATTTATACTACCCATTTAATAATAATTTCCATGTTAAATTAACATTTAAAGTAATAATCGCTTCCATTATCAGATGTGTTTTAACTTATTATTCTTGGTTGTATCACATAGATCGTGATTTAAAACTTCATAATATAAAAAATTATTTATATATAATATATATTTAGAATAAAAATATTTATATTAGATAGATATATGAAATGGAAAACACCGCTAATGGAGATAGTCGGTCGTACGTATGCATAAATGATGTTTTCAATTTCATATCGTATTGATGGGAATTAAGTGAATGAGATATATGAAAATACATATATACATATATATATATTTATATCCATTAGCATTATTTATTCATATATTAGATACTTATTAATAATATACATTTTTATAATCATCGTGGAATGGGGAAAGTGGAAATGAATCTCATCGCATTATCTAGACAATAAGCCGTACGTACACATGAGTGACGATATCATTCTATTGTTGGTGAAATAGTATATAATTGATGGTATATTATATATAAATAATAATGAACATGTTATATTTATTATTTACATGAATTATTCATTATTATACTCAACCAAATAATAATGTGTTGACTAGCAAACTACACCACAACGTGGAGATGATAAGTCGTACGTACACACGTATGGTGACTATGTTATTCATAAGATGAATAGAATAATTAATATGGTTGTACCATAATTATAATAACATTACAGTATGTAAAAGATATTGTAGTTATTATTTTGTCAAGGGTACAACAAATAAATTGGAAGTATAAGAAGAAAATAACATTGAATGAGGTGATGAAATTATTACCACTTCTTTAGGTGCTTCCTTTTGATGTGATCAAAAGGGTTCCTTAGGTTTGGATTTCAAATCAATTTAAGACCTCTAGGATGAATTGAGGATAGTTGGTAGGATATTTTAGTGGAGGCTGTCCAAGACAAATGGCTTTGGAGGTGTGAAATTAAGAGACGGGGAAGTGCACTTTTATAAGAGAGGTGAGGGTAACCTTAGGAAATTATAGAAATGTTATTTATTATAAAATCAATTTCAGTTTTTAATTTCTCCAAATGGATTTATATATAGTCAAAGGTGGTTATGGATCTAAATACTCCCAACCAATAGATACTCGAATGAAGGAGTTGTCTAATTAGAATTTTCTTCATCATTGAAAGGGGGATCTGGAAGTCTTATTGTGGAGGTGTAATGCCCCAACCCAATAATCTGAGAGCCGGTATATTATTTTCATACATTTTTATGATTACAAGGAATCAAGTCCTGAAGGATCGATAATTTTAGCAGTCTTGGAAAATATATTAAATACACGAACATTACGTTGAAATTTCTGAGACTGCTAAAATGATCGAGCATTTTATGATTATAAAAACAACAACCATTTTAATTATAATCATAAAAATAATATAAATAAAATAAATAAAACATTACCATATAAACAAGAACATTGATATTATACTACTTGAAGAATAATCTCATGTAGTAACTAATTTCATAATGAGTGAATACCAAATGTGAGACATCATGACCACATATTCAAGGCCTTATTCCAAGACTACAAATAAGATTTTGTCAAGGCCGTATGCTAAGACACTAGTTTGTCTCATGAGACATACCGATTCATCAAGGGGCTATAGTGAACCACACCCATAAATTAATAATTCCATTGCATTCCTCATATGAAAATGTTGAAACATAACATAAACATTCGTATTAAATCTAGCATATGTAATGCCAATACTTTAGCCATAAACCATTAATTGTAAAAAAAATATCACATCCACATTAAAACATATCAGAACTCATTCAATAAAATATGTATGATTATATTATATTAAATCAACCTCAATCAAGAATAATATTAAGTGAAGGATGTTGATATATTTGAAAATGATCTCAAAAACTCTTTGAGTGAAATACCCCTTTTTAATGAAATCATTTAGTAGTCACACAATTTATAAAGGAAGACGTTTAAAGGATATTTTCGAATCAAAATTTCATATAACACTTTGATACATTTTGAATTAATTAAATTTTTATAACATTAATGTCCATATAAATAAATCTTTAATACCATTTTGAAAACAAGGACATTATTGGGAAAAATTTAGAAGAAAAATTTTATAAACAATATAAAATGATGTTTTAGTTAAAGAGTACCTTAAAAATACTTTTGAAAACTATTTTATGACTCATGTAAATGTATAATAAATATGTCCTTGTAAAAACATACACATAAACAATCTCGTATAATAATGAGATTAAGGAATTAACCCTTACCCTATACATTTCTTACGTTGAAGGTATGTTTATCCTCTTGTACAATGCCCATAGTATGATATTAAATTATACCTAAACCATATTAATATTTATGATATAATACATGAGTCATTTATTAATTTATACTACCCATTTAATAATAATTTCCATGTTAAATTAACATTTCAGGTAATAATTGCTTTCATTATCAGACGTGTTTTAACTTATTATTATTTGTTGTATCACATAGATCATGATTTAAATACTTCATAATATAAAAAATTATTTATATATAATATATATTTATAATAAATATATTTATATTATATAGATATATGAAATGGAAATCACCGCTAATGGAGATGGTCGGTAGTACGTATGCATAAATGATGTTTTCAATTTCATATCGTATTGATGGGAATTAAGTGAATGAGATATATGAAAATACATACATATATATATATATCCAGTAGAATTATTTTCTCATATATTACATACTTATTAAAAATATACATTTTTATAATCATCGTGGAATGGTGAATGTGGAAATGAATCTCATCACATTATCTAGACAGTAAGTCGTACGTACAAACGAGTGCCGATATCATTCTATTGTTGGTGAAATAGTATAAAATTGATGGTATGTTATATATACATAATAATGAACATGTTATATTTATTACATACGTGAATTATTCATTATTATACTCATCCAAATAATAATGTTTTGACTAGAAAACTACACCACAACGTGGAGATGATAAGTCGTACGTACACACATACGATGACTATGTTATTCATAAGATTAATAGAATAATTAACATGGTTGTAACATAATTATAATAACATTACATTATGTAGAAGATACTGTAGTTATTATATTGGGAAGGATAAAACAAATAAATTGGATGTAGAAGAAGAAGATAACATTGAATGTTGTGATGAAATTATTACCATTATTCAGGTGCTTCCTTTTGATGTGATTAAAAGGGTTCCTTAGGTTTGGATATCAAATCAATGTATGGACTCTAGGATGAATTGAGGGTAGTTGGTAGGATATTTCCGTGGAGGCTGTCCAAGCCAAGTGGCTTTGGAGGTGTGAAATTAAGAGACGAGGAAGTGCCCTTTTATAAGACTGGTGAGGGTAACCTTAGGAAAATATAGAAATGTCATTTATTATAAAATCATTTTCAGTGTTTAATGGCTCCAAATGGATTTATTTAGAGTCAAAGGGGGTGATGGATCTAAATACTCCCAACCAATAAATTTTAGACAATTTTAGGTCACCATATTAACCATATCATTTAGATTTAACTCTTTATTATATAGTTTAACTTATAACATGTCTTATTGTATTATTATAATAAATGGTTAATAAACATACTATAAAAATACCGGAGAACCCCAAGTGTTTAATTATTTTCATATTTGTAGTTATATAATCCTTTTATATGATCCTTATGTTTTTAGAAATACTATATCATTTATTAATATAGTATTTGTTTTAAAAATTCATTCATGTCAATTTTGACACTATTTAGTCTTTGGTTTTTGTGAAAATAACAATAACCTGATTTCATTGAAAAAAAAATCATTGAATCAATAATTAAATCTCATATTACCCTATAAAATTTGTGAAAATTTTCATATGTCTAAATGTAAATTTATCTTATTATTTATAATATCAATTATTTTTGTTTTTCATTAATATGGTATTTACTGCATCGTCATTATGTCCAAAATAAATTTAATTTCTTAATATCTAAAAATTATAAATAAAATACCATGATATAGGGAATATTTTTAAAGTTATAATAAATATTTATAGTCAAATGTATATTATTTAGAACCCAATATTAAAAATGTTTTAGTTATTAAAATTTAAATCTAACACTTTTAAATCTTTTTTAAATAACATATTAATAAATGTCTTAATCTAATACAAGTTGATTAAAAATGATCATATTTTTTCCATATTTTGATTTTGGTCAAAATACACTTATCAAATAGAATTTATTAATGTGTTAGGGTAATTATAATATCATTTTTACCATTAAATACCCTATTTACTACTAATCATTCTAAATAAATGTCAATAATTACTATTCATAAAAAATTATTCTCCTCCTATTGAACCCCATTTTATTTAATGACGTCAGTCGTATCTCTTAGATTTTTGAAATTCAATTCACTAACATGATAAAATTATGTTTTATTTAAATTCTCAAATGTTCATCAAAAGTGGGTAAAAGACATTAAAAGTTCAAAAAAAAAATATAATCTAATTATAAAAATGAGTCCAATGAATTAAATTGGACCAATATAGGTATTTTGTATCTATTTTGTCTTTAAAAGTAATTTTAAAAAATAAATATTATTATTTAAATAAAATTCATTTTTAAACAATATCACGTTGTTTTTCACTATTCATCAAAATTTTAATGTTTTCAGAAAAATACCAAAAATTAACCCTAAGAGAATTTTGATAATAAAATTTAAAAATTTTTGTCTATTTATCCAATTTAAAAACATAGAAGTTTCATTAAATTATTTAAAATTAATCCCCATTATAAAAACCAAAATTTGGGTTTTTCAAAAGTAAAAACTATCATAAGATTGATATGTTTTTATGTCCAATTTAAATATGTTATTACTTATAATGACCTAAATTATATTTAATGAGTAAAATATAGTATAATTATACATTAAAACCACTCAAATGAATAATTTAACACTATAAATATTTTGGATTAAAATAACTATCTTCAATTAAAATTTACAATTTTTCACTATCTATCAAAATCTGAATGTTATAAGAAACGTTCAAAAAATTTATCTGAAATAAGTTATTATGTCCTTCTTCTAAAAAATAATTTTATTCTGTCCAATAAAATATATAAAAGTTTGAAATATTGGATTTAAAAAGGGACCTCTATTAAAAGGTGGTAAAATTACATTTTCTGAAAAATATTTTGTTTATCAGAAAAATTGAATTTGTTTTTATATTATGATTAAGAAACACATAATATTGATGTTAAAATTATATGGAATATATAAAATTGAAAATTCAGTTAATATAATTCACAACCACTTTTGAAGGGTTGGTTGGTTAAGTCGTGGTGCGCTCAAACTCGATGTTGTGTGTAGCGCAAACCATTGAATTACTTTAAAGAGATAATGTACTTTGATATCCTGAGGTGTTACATTCTCCCCTACTTCAATAAGTTTTATACTCACAATTTGTAATTGTTCTTCTAAAATATAAGGTTAAAAATAGAAAATACCATTGTATAAAACCCATATCAAAAATAGGGTTAACAAAATTTACTATTAGTCAGAGGGAATGGGAAATGAAATATTCACCACCAAATTATGATCTCGAATAAGAGTAAAATGGTGGAAATTTGAGACATATAATTGGTTGTAAAATGTCAAAATTTATAGTGAGTTATTGTGGTCATCGATCACAAACAGGTGAAAAATAAATGGAATATTGAGGGCCTCTAAGCCATAAATCTTTTATGATTTAAAAACCATTTGTTTGACAAAATATAAGCTATTAGTTAAAAATTTTCGGGTTTACGATCACATAAATAATGTTTATGAATTATTTTCTACATATAATTTGTGAAAAAATACATGACAAGTAGAGTTTCATCCTTCTACTAACATCTACAACCATCTCAACTTTCACTCTGAATGATAATAGAATTAAAAAATATTATATTTGTCCTACTTATATAGGGTTTCAAAAAAATATGAATTTATAATTCATCTATTATATTATTTAAAAAACAAAATTATACATCCTATTCATCAAGTTGGCTACTATTATGTTATTCACCCTTGTCGCCATTCTATTACGGGTTCTAATCTTGCGGCCTTTCCAGATGCGATGGGTTGTTGCCCAACCTTCATGTTATCCTTTTTATAAAAAAATCCAAATATAATCTTAAGAATTTTTTTATATTAAACAATATTACCCAATTTCCATCTTAATCCATTCCAACCATTAGAGTTTTCCAAAAGTATTGTTTCCAAACACATAGTCTAAAAATATATATGGATGGTGAACACAATAGAATGATGATATCTTTGTTCCACAAAAAAACATGTGAGTACCTTCATCATGTATTCTCATAAAACATTGTAAAACCCTAAATTACCATAAAACATTATTGATTACATTCATGATCCCATATTCCTTATAGAATACCAGATATATTCCTTATATCCAAAATTTTTGAATACTCCAACAATGATGGAATAAAAAACCATTAATTAGTTCCAAGGTAGTCAAAAATATACAAAATAATTTATCCAAATCAACCATATCTTACTCCAAAATCTCAACCTCAGTATTAGAACCATATTAAGGTATATAATTCCTTCAACCAAGTATTTTCCAAAAATATTAACATTTTGTTGAGTCACTTCTCCTAGTACCATGTAATCTAAAATAATAAATTAAATAGTACTGCAGTACAATCCTTATTTATTTCAATAATTAATATAACTAGTACATCATTGATACAACACTAAAATGATATAATATTAAAAAACTAATTATTACTCTTCATCACCTGTAGTTTCAAAAGATGATCATTATCCAATAGTATCATCTAGGGTATACTATGATGATTGGGTCATTGATTCTCATAGTTTCCCAACTCTATGATGATGATGCATTGTACATTTGAAGCCTTTTTCTTACCCTTGCAACAAGTACTTGGTTTCCACTTCCTATGCACTTTTAACTGACTCTCATTATCTTCAATCATTTACCATGGTTATTATTTCCATAGTTATCACATATGGGAAAATGCTATTATCCCTTCTTCCCTTTATCCATATTTATCTATACCATCCTTTTATTCACTGTATTCCCTTCAATTTTATAGGACTTAAAAAATATGTTACTTATCTTTTTAACACATGATACCATTTACTCATATGATGAGATTACATGGGAGAATATTAACCTTCTAAATGATTTATTAAGACCATGAATGATATGATTCTTCTTACTCATTGGATCATGCATGTTATTGGAGTTCTCATTCCTTCTACTATGAACCATTTCTAAACAATATAATACACTAGGTTAGTTTATGAATCGCAATGCATAATTCCAAACATTTAAAATACCAAATGTAAATTCAAAAGTCTATACATATAATCCATAATCATAAAAATGTTTTCATTTAGGAAGTATTTACTCTTAAATCCATCATAATGGTATTTTATGAAAATGTGAATTATCCTATGCATATCCCCTGAGAGTATTGTAACCAAGAGTGAAACAAGGACCATTTTCATGTATCTGGATACCCCGGTTCAAGCTCCAAACTATTTGTTAGATTTTTTACTCCTAGGTAGATTTGTGTTAGATCCACCTTTACCTTCTCTAATGTAGATATGGATATATTTCTTGTAAAATTCATAAAATCTATACATTACCAAAATTCCATAAAGATCTTCTATAATAATGCTAAAATTTTATCTTAGGGTAATGTTCTCTAATAATATTATTTCTAAATCTAGTTTCCAAGGTTATTTTAAAACATTCTCCAATACCAATTGTAATTCCCTGAACCTGGAAGCCTAGTGATGGTGCATTATTTTAATACATTTGCATGATTACAAGTAATAATTTTCCAAAGGACTGATCATTTTAGAAATCATGGAAAATCGATTACATACATTAATGTTGGATTAAAATTTATTACAGAAAATACCCCATAGATAATACTTTGAGAAATCTATTGTTCCTCTATATTGAACATGAATATAAATCATAGTACACATCTTGGCATCCTGGGAAAATGAAACATAAGAAAGGGGTGAACTCAGATGCACAATATGGGTAAATAATTTAGTGAAAGCTATAAACATTAAAGGAAAGATACGTAATAAAAACAATATCCATTTTAAACATAATCTAAAAAAAATATAGAAAAAAATAAATCAAAAATTACCATATAAATATGCAAATAAATATTCTACTTGTTTAATAATGGCATGTAGTAATGAATTTCATAATGAGGAAATGTATAATGCCAGACATAATTACCACATAGTCAAGGCATCATGCTAAGATAAAATAATTTATTTTTCAAGGCCTTGTTCTAGGACACTAGTTCTCTTCATTAGACCTACTCATGCATCTATGGGCTATAGTATTCCCCACTTGTTACTTACTAAGTCCATTTCATTCCTCATATGAAAATATTGAATCATAACAGAAACATTAATATAAAAACTAGCATTTGAAATGGAAATAATTTACCCATAAAACATGAATCGAATAAAAATATCACATCCATAGTAAAATATATCAAAACTCATTCAATTAAATATGGAATATTGTATTATAATTAATCAACCAAAATCTTGATTAATATCCTGTAAAGAATATTGATATAGTTGAAAATGATCAATATAACTCTTTGAGTGAAATACCCCTTTTTCAAGAAATCATTTAGAAGTAATACAATTTATAAATGAAGAAATTTAAATTATTTTTTTGAATCAAAGTGTACCTTACCACATTTATACATTTTAAGGAAATTAAAATTTTAAAACATTCATGTTCATATTAAAATATCTTTAAAAAAAATTTGAAAACATGAACATTAATGAGAATGATTGAAACGAATATATATATAAAACATTTAATATGATTTTTTAGTTAACGAGTACCGTAAAAATAATCCTTTAGAAAACTATATTATGAAACATGGTCATGGATTATAAATATATCCCGATAAAAACATACACATAAACAATGTCAGATAATAATGAGATTGAGGAATTTACCCTTACCTTTTATGTTTCTTTAGTCAAGGGTAAATTTGACCTCCTGTATAATGACTATAGTATGTTATTAAATTATAAAATAACCATATAAATATTAATGATATCATATGTGATTCATTTATGAATTTATAATTCCCATTTAAAAATAATTTCCACGTTATTTTAACATTTCTAGTAACAATCACTTTCTTTTTATCATACGTGTTTTAACTTTAATTCTTGATCGTATAATATAGATCATGATATAAATACATCCAGAGTATATAACATGATTTATATATCATATATATTTAGAATATAAATATTTATAATAGATAGGTATATGAAATGGAAAACATTTTTTGTGGAGACGGTAGGTCGTACGTACGCATAAACGATGTTTCCATTTTCATATCATTTTGAAGGGAAGTAAGTGAATGAGATATTTCTATATATATATATATC
Source organism: Viscum album (assembly GCA_963277665.1). Taxonomy (NCBI): domain Eukaryota; kingdom Viridiplantae; phylum Streptophyta; class Magnoliopsida; order Santalales; family Viscaceae; genus Viscum; species Viscum album. The sequence continues at coordinate 1,246,268,474 of OY728138.1, forward strand.
CAGTATCATTATTATATCATATATTAAGTATATATTAATAATATACATTTTTATAATCATTGTTGAATGGTGAACGTGGAAATGAATCTTATTGTGTTGGGGTGATGGTAAAACATGTGTACGCACGAGCGACGATATCATTCTATTGATGGTGATATCATATATTATTGGATGTTATATTATATATAAAGAATAATTAAGATGTTATATTTATTATTTACATAAATTATACTAATTATTATACTCATCCAAATAATTATGTGTGGACTAATAAATTATACAACAACAGGGAGACAGTAAGCCGTACACACACATGTATAGTGACATTGTTATTAATAGGATGGATAAAATAATGAATATGATTGTAAAATATTTATAATAAAATCAATGTATGTACATGATACTACAATTATCATTTTTCTAAGGAAACAACACAGAATGGGGAAGTGGAAGAAGATGATAACATTGAAAGGGGTGATGAAATTATAACATCTTCTTTAGGTGCTTCCTTTTGATTTGATCAAAAGGGATACAATGGATGGATTTTTGATAAATGGAATTCCTCTAGGATGAATTGATTGTAGTTGGGAGGATATTTGAGTAGAGTAAGGATAAGCCAAATGTATTTGGAGGTGTGAAATAAAGATAAGGGGTGTGCCCTTTTATAAGAGAGGTGAGGGGAACCTTAGAAAAAGTATGAAATATTATTTTATAATAAAATAATTTTCATGTTCTAATGTATCCAAATGGATTTATTTTGAGTATAAAGTTGTTATCAATCAAAATCCTCTGAACCAATTAGTTTTAGACATGTTTATGTCTCCATATTTACCTTATGTTTTAGATTTAACTTTTAGTTAAAAAGTTTTTCATTTAACATGTCTTCTGGTATTTTTATAATAAATTGTCAATATAACAAATATGAATGCCCAATAATACCTCTGGTGGTTCATTATTTACATATATATAATTATATATGTCTTTGTTCTGATACTTAGATTTCAAGGATTACTATATCATTTTATAATATTATATTTGTTCTAAAAATTCAATAATGTCTATTTAACACTATTTAGTATATTGTTCATGTAAAAGACATAAAAATATGATTTATTCAAAAAAATCATTTAATCAACACTAAAATGTCATATTAACCTATAAAATTAGTGGAATTCATCATAAGTCTCAATTTATATTTATTTATAAATGGATAATATTTATTATTTTTATCATGAAATAATATGGTAATTACTAAATCATTATTGTGTAATAAATGAATTTTACTATTTAATATCTAAATATTATAAAAATAATACCATGATATAGGATCTATATTTTTATTTCTAATTAATATTTATAGTTCAAATTATCTTATGTATAACCCAATAATAAAAATGTTTTCGTTAATAATGTTAGAATTTTAAACTTTTACCTCCTCTATAAATAAAATAACAGTAAATATCTTTGTAACACCCAAGGTAAATAAAGAATATTACTTTTTCATATTTATTAATATTTGTGAATAAAATATTAATATAACTTTAAAGGGAACACTACGGTCGATGGAGTACCAATACACAACAATGATTTTTTTTTGAAATCTTATGTTGCACTCTAATAATAAAATAATATTATTTTAAATGGTAGTTAACACCTAACCATTGTAATGGCAGGAATGAATAGAACTAAACACAAAATTATTATATATGTTTGTCAAATATTTTTACTTTTATCCAATAAATGTTAGAGGCTAAAAATGTGAATGAATCCAATTTTAAGAGTAAATATTCTAATATTTTTTTAAAGGTCGATTAGCCGCCTTTTTATGGAGAACACTTTTAAAATACACTTTTTTAGAATTTTATATGTTATATTAGTCCAAATAAAATCCTTCTTTAGTATTTGGACATCAAAATTTAATTTGTGTAAATTTCTGTTATTTTTCCCCTAAAGATCATTTTTAGTGAAAATGTTGTATTGTAATTCAAAATCTCCTTTTAATCTGATTTATATATATGGGTAGAATATATTTTTAGTTGGGTTTAAAGTGTATTTAGAATATATTTTTATCTTTTAATCCAATGGTGGTCATTGGAATTAATTTCACTTTGAAATTGGACGTAAAACTCTTGTCAATCTTTTGATATATTTTGTTTCTTAAAAACACTCTATTTGTTTTGACAACGGGAATTAATTATTAAATTGATTAATGAAAATTATATGTTTTGAATTTTTTAAAATATAAATCATTATTGAATTCGGAATATCTAATATAGCTTAGGGAGAATTTTTGCTATTTTTCTTAAAAACTTCAATTTTTGATGAATAGTGAAACCACTAAGTGGTAGTAAAAAAACTAATTTTTTTGTTTAAATGAAATTTTACCACCTCTGTGATTTTAATTTAAAAAATCTGACATACATGGTTTTCATTAGTATGTAAAATGTGGTTCAATTGGATGAAAATAATTTTTGGTGAATAGTAACTTTTATGTTTTATTAATTGCGATTGATGGTAATTACTGTAATTTAATGTAACGATAACGTTATAATAATATGAAATGACCTTGAAACATGTCCAACCCTTATTAGATGAGTCATGGACGACTAATACAATCCATGGGTCAACTTGGGGACCCCAAGAAGCCACTTGGGTAAGAAAATGACATTAATAACATTTTATTTAAAGTTAAAATAAAAATGTCACAAACATGTATTATTTTACTAAAGAAATTTTTATATGGGGTTATACAAGTCATATTTTTTACTATAAATATTATTTGGAAATATAAAAATATTTCCTACATCATAGTAAATTTTTTATAATTCTTAGACACTATATAAATTAATTTATTAATGAAACTAGGATGATGCAGTGATTACCTCATTAATGAACGATTTAAATAAAATGAAAAGATAATTTAAAATATAAGACATACACTTGTAAAAAACCTATTGGATGGGTGGATTTTGAAACCTTTTCACCTTATTATTGAAATATATAATTGTGGGACCTTTTATATATGAAAACAATTATATAATAAAGTAACTTTTCAAGACGTTCCAAGTGTTCCCCTCCTCCATCTTATAAAAGTCCCCCACCTATACCTCCTTAGACACACCTCTCAAGCCCTTGGTTCGTCCAACCTCTAGTCATATTGTCTCTCCACATCCGTATATTACTCCTAGAAGCCTCACTTTAGGCAGAAGTCTTTTTAATAAATCCTTTGAGCTTAAATCAAAAATAGTTATCCGATTTGAAGGCAATGTCTTCTCTTATGTTCTTATGTTATATTTTGCTTCTACAACCCCCTAAACTCTTTTTATTCCTTTATTTTGTAACAGAAACTGTATATTAAATATAATAGTATGATTTTATTATATGTATTCTATCTACACTCATTCACACCTCCATCAAATGGTTAAAGAACATATTGTTTCTGTGGATAGAGAATTTCTGCCTCACGAAACGATGATTGCTCATTATTTTTCTAACTCCTTTCATGGTGCACATTAATATGTCACTATATTTATATATGATAAATAACTTATGTTTATGTATTCCGTATTCTTCTATATTTTTCATTTACTCCATAACATTATGGCTTCCATAATGGATAAACGCGATAATTTCATTTTAGGAAGTGCGGACTACCGCCCCCTCAAAGTGATTTGAATCGTTAATGCCAAATGTGGGATGTATAAAGGATGGATTTAATGATGTTATAAATTATATTATACTATAATTATAATATTACTATGTATAATTATGTTTTCATTCAATTAAAGTATGAAATATAAATGAAAGTAGCATTCATGCGTACGTACGGCTTACCGTCCCCATGAATGGTTCATTTCATTTCTTATCACCAAATGTTATGTACTATTATAAGTACATTTATATAATATATATATATGTCATATATTACATATAAATTATGGATATAATTCTGGAATTATAATATATATATATCTGTCATTTATTTTAAAATCCATTAATATGATAAAAAATGAAAGTAGCGTTCAAGCGTACGTATGACCCACTATCTCCATGAATGGTGTATTTCATTTTTTATATCCAAATGTTATGGAATTGTATAAAATGAATATATACTGTATATATATGATATTTAAATCATTAATACTATTCTGTAGATGATGTACCTAGAACTACATGGAAATTGTTTTTCCAACAAGTTCAATTTTGACTCATGTACCGAACATCGACAAAAACGTCTGATATGATCTCACATTATTACCAATTATTATAAAATAATAATATGAGATATGAGCTGAATAATAATATTTAAAGGGCATCCAAATGAAATTAAAAATTGACCAATGTTTATTATTCAGGAATATAACGAAACGAACAAGACAAGTATGACTTGAGGTAAGGGAGCCTACCTCTCTTTTTCTTTTAAGTAATCCCTTTTATGTCATTCCTTTTATGCTCGTCTTTCTTATGTTGGGGTATATTATTTTATATCCCTATTATAGTAATTTTTATGTTCATATGATGAGAGACCCTATTTGTTCTCATCAAACAATTTTTTGGTTGTTTTAAGTGGCGCATTTAGGCTGCCGAATTTTCGTAAGGGATTTCTTATCTCCTTTTTAATTCTATGAGATTTCCATTGTTTTCCACTTATTTATTGCATGTGGGGTATTTTTTACTGCCCTTTCATATATATTATAATGATTCTATTTATTTTCATGGTATTATGTGATTCATTTGGTGTTTATTATCTTTTGGTCATATGACTCGATTGATCACAATGAGGTGTGGGGTTTTTATCTCACTTTTTGTTCTCGTGCGATTCATGCTATATTTGACACTATTTCCTTTTTTGTTGTGTATTTATTTCCCGTGATCGTATTCGTTGTATAACATAATTTAATTTATGGGTATTTACATCTTCATTTTATGACCCTTCTTTCTTGGGGTGTATGTTTTGAAAGTTACCCAAATCGGTAAGGGAACCTTTTACCCTCCTCTTTTTAAAAGACTTCATTTGCAATGTCTTTTAATTTAAATATTATTATGTTGGGACATGTTCTTCTATATCCTTATTGATGTAAATATTATGTCCATGTGATAAGATACCATTTTCTCTCTGATCGAGTCATTTTCAGAATTTTAAAGTGACGTCGTTAGGGTGTCGAATTTCTGTAAGGGAACTTCTTAACCTAATTTCAATTATTTGGGTTAAACATCTTCTTCTTGATTATTTCATACTATGAATATGTTTAGATAAAATATGATTGTTTTAAACTTAATATCATCTTATATTGGGTGTATTTATATTTGTCACACATAATTATGTAATTGATATATCCTTAATCTAAGGATACTGACATTGTAAGGGACTTCATCTAAATCTCATTTCATTGAGTAATATTTTGTTTTTATTCAAAAAATTCCTTTATATGATGTATAAACACCTTTTACATTTAATTTGATTCTATTGGAATCTTTTTCTATGAAGAATTTTACTAAACGACAAAAATGAATGTTTCTTTTAATGTACGCGGTGACAACGACCCTTTCCTCCGCCGCGAGTATTATTTGGTCTTTCAATTCCTCAACAAGCCGTAATGTTTCTAAAATGATATAAATAACACATAATCTTTTATGTATTTTGGTATTTAAAATGGTGTTTATAAATTATTTGTTATGTAAATATATTTAAATGATTTATTGTGATCGAAATGTGAAAATGTTTCCTTTCCATTATATTTGATTTATATATTATGATTTTATATTGGTACTTGGAAATTTGATGGGTGGTTATGTGATAAACCATATGACGGGTGGTGTCGTGAATAATAGGGTGGTTGGTTACGTTATAACCTCCAATTCATTGGGTATAGAAGTCGGTCGTATGGCTATTCCATGTAGTGATATGTTTAGAATTAGACCGTATGGTTTTCCATTTAAGTATGTTTATGTCCCAAGGTACCTTTTATATGTTATGTTTTTTTTATATGGGTTTATGGTAATATTTTGGTTACAAAGGGTAAGTAGTGATATTTTATTCAGTGAAGAGTATTTAAGACTTCATAAAGGTGAAAATTATTACTTTTATAAAGTATTCAGGGTTTACTTGTGGTTTTGAAAAACTAACAGTTTTCCTTCTTTGTGTATCCTTTATTGGGCTTTTTATGTTGATCCCAAGTTTTTGAAATGTTCTCCAAAGGACATAAAGATGAATAGGGTCAAGGATGGGATTAAGGAAAGACATTCTATTTAAAACATTTAACTAGTCATGATTCTTTTTAAGAGTTTTTATTTTATGGAAACTTTGTAGAAGTGTCTACTTTGTAATATTTTGAGATGTAATAATTATGTAATAATTTTCTAAAACTCTAAACCTTAAAAGATACTCTATGAAAATTTTTCATTTAATTCATTATTATGTAATGTTTTAAGGCCGGATCCTTACAGTTGGTATCCAAGGTCGGTTTAGATAACATTAGAGGTTATAGTGTTGTTTAAGCATAAGTGACAAGTTGTGTATAACCAATATGGGTAGTATAATAGATGGAGTCATTGTTTTTTTAAAGTTATAATTATTTTGAGATATCTTGGATAAATATATCTTAGTGTTGATCTTCCTCATTATTATATGATGATTTTACTGATATTCTCACACTGACCTTTTTGGTTTTAGTAAATGGCTGGAACTTGCAGGCACCAAAGTAATATTGGATGTGAAGATAACTATGACAGTTTTCTAAGAAAGAAACTGAATGATACGGGTGCTGCAATGAGAAATCTTGTGTTTAGCCTCAACCAAATATATGGAGTCATGATTGACCACATAAAACATGGTTATTTTTATAAGGCATCATATATGCAAGAAAAAAAATCCCTACAAATGTTCAGGTAAGAATCATAAAGGTAAGTGTGTTCAAAAACATATGTGTCAAAGATGTGGAAATAAACACCTATGAAAATGTTTCAAAGGGATAGAAATATGCTATAGATGTGGAAATGAAGGTCATAAAGCATGAACCTATCATAGAAAAAAAGGAAGCATCTAGTTGACTTCAGGAATGGGCAATAAGTTCTTTCTGAGGGATCAATTGAATGTTTTAAATGTGGTGTGCATGGTAATTATGAAAACACATGTCCTATGAAGATGTTTTAGGAATGGTATCACCACGATCATACAAATATTATATCACCAATACCTAATGCCATTCTGATTGAGGATGAAGAAACTAACAATGACCAATCAAAGATATGGATTATTTCTTAACATATGTTTCCCTATTTTGGAATCTTAGGATATGATTCATGATTTTGTTAGTAGGAAATAATTAATTCAGAATAAGTTGTAAAGGAATGGTTAATGGATCATAAAGAATGTTGAATGAGTAAGAAGTCAACATATAAGGGATTCAAGAGTTATGGTATACTTTAGGATGGTAAAATTATAAAAAGTATTAATTCTCTTTTGATGATGGGGTTACATTCGAAGAATTTTTATAGTATGTCTAACCCTGATGTTTGAAATATGTAAGTTTTATTCAAGTAATTTTTATCTGTTATTTTGTGGAAAAAGTTATAAATAACCATTTTGGTTTATATAATCCTTAATTTTGAGGTAATTATCGGTTAATATATGATAATATGAAAAATGAAAGGCTTGAGATAAAATTGAGGTTAATTTATGTTATAGTTATTTTGATGAGTTGATCTCTTTTTAGGGAACGTTTTTAGAAATATATAGTTTTGGAAAAAATAAAACATGCATACCGTGTGACAACCTGTTGCATCAGACAAAGCTATGGGAATCGAACCCACAAACAAAGTGCGACTGGTATTTATCAACTACCATTGGACTACGTGAAGTCCCTGGTTAGTATGACAAATTCTTTTTAGTTATATAATTTCATGAATCATGAATAAGTTGATTTTGGGTTATCTAGGAAAATATTTACCATTCATGGAAGATATATAATTAGGTTAATTACTTTTCAATATGAGACTTTAAGAGAAACTGAAGTTATTTGGAGATAAATGTTAATTTTTCCCTTGGATGACTCTGAGATTAAATCCGTCAATGATTTGTGTTTCAATCTTAGTTTGGTTTACATTGAAGAATTTTATCGAAAATTGTTTATCGGATGGTCTTTGTTGAACTTTGGGTTTTGTGGGACAAATTTTGGAGATTAAGTATAGATTTTCAATTATAAAGGATTATCCATTTGGGGTATTATCTGATCTCATACAAACAATTTTGGTTTTTGTTTTTTTAATTAAATTATAAACATATACCTCCCTTTTTTGGATTAGTTTATTCTCTAGAAGTTGATTATAACGCTCTTAATATGATCAAGTCTTCTTAAATACTCGTCTTTTGGAGGAAAAAATGAGTTTGTGTAAGAAATAGAGTAAGAAAGGGAAGCCTAAACGACAAGAAAGTATGTTTCCTTGTGATTTAGTTATGTTCATAAATAAATTACTCAATGAAAAGTAACCTAAAACAAAAATGATGTCTGTTAATTTCTCCTACTGGGGAATCAAATGTCGTTTAACCCATCAAATGTTTGTGATTTTTTGGAGGTTAACATTCTTTTAAACATGTTTTCCATCACTCTCCATCAGAGCATGACCATTTGTTTTTTTTCTTCCATATCCATGTTTTCCTATATGGAATCCTAGTATGGTTTAACTCATGTGACTATTTTACTTCTCTTTCATTCTTTTAATGTGATAGTTTAATTTACACCTTTTCTGATGTGAAACATTCAATGATGTTTCCAAACCCAATTTTATAAATGCGAGGACGCAATTCCAAAAATGGGGGAAGGTTGTAACACCGCAGGTAAATAAAAAATATTAATTTTTCATATTTATTAATATTTGTGAATAAATATTAATATTACTTTAAAGGAAACACTATGATCGATGGCGTACCCAATACGCAACACTGAGTTTGTTTGAAATCTTACGTTGCACTCAAATAATAAAATAATATTATTTTAAATAGTAGTTAACACCTAACCATTGTAATGGTGGGAATGAAAAGAACTAAATAGAAAATTATTATATATGTTTGTCAAATATTTTTACTTTTATCCAATAAATGGAAGAGGCTTAAAATGCGAATGAATCCAATTTTAAGCGTAAATATTCTAATCGTCTTAAAAAGGTCGATTAGCCATATTTTGATGGTGAACCCTTTTTAAAACCACTTTTTGAAAATTTTATATGTTATATTGGACCAAATGAAATCCTTTATTAGAATCTGTAAATCAAAATTTACTTTGTGTAAAATTTTGTTATTTTTCTGATAAAGAGCATTTTTAGTGAAAATGGTGTATTGAAATTCAAAACCCCTTTTTATTTTAATTTATTTATATGGATAGATTATCTTTTTAATTTATTTAAATGTGTAGATAGAATATATTTTTACAATTCAATCCAATGGTGTTCATTGGAATTAATTTCACTTTGAAATTGGATATAAACTAGAGTCAATATTTTGAAATATTTTGTTTCATAAAACACTCTATTTGTTTTGACAACGAGAATTAATAATTAAAATTATCAATAAAATTTATCCGTTTTTAATTTTGTAATATAGACATCATTTTTGAATTTGGAATATCAAATATATCTTAGGGTGAATTTTTAGTATTTTTCTGAAAAACTTCAATTTGTAATGAATAGTGAAACCACTAAGTGGTAGTTAAAAAAACTAATTTTTCATTTAAATGAAATTTTACCACCATTTTTATTTGAATTTATAATATCCAAAATACATAGATGTCATTAGGATGTAAAACTTGGTTCAATGAGATGATAATATTTTTCAGTGATTAGTAACTTTTAAGTTTTATTAATCGTGATTAAAGGTAATAAGTGTAATTTAATATAAATATTATGTTATAATAATATGAAATGAACTTGACACATGTCCTACCCTTATTTGATGAGTCATGTTAGACCAAGATAATCCATGGGTCAACTTGGGGATCCCATGGAGCCACATGGGTAAGAACATGACATTAATAACTTTTTATTTAATGTTAAAATAAAAATGTCACAAACATGTATTGTTTTACTAAAACAATTTTTACACGGGGTTATACATGTCATATTTTTTTACTATAAATATTATTTGGAAATATAAAAATATTTCAAACATCATATTATTTTTTTTATAATTTCCAGACATTAAATAAATTAATTTATTTATGACACCATGATGATGGAGTGATTACCTCATTAAGGAACGATTTAAATAAAATGAAAAGAGAATGTAAAATCTAAGACATACACTTGTCAAAAACCTATTTTATGGGAGTAGTTAGAACCCTTATCACATTATCCTCTAAATATATAATTGTGGGACCTTTTATATCCGAAAATAATTTTATAATAAAGTAACTTTTCAACGATTTCCCAGAGTGCCACTCCTCCCTCTTATAAAATTCCCCCACCTCTACCTCCTTACCCACACCTCTCAAGCCATTGGCTCATCCAACCTCTACTCATATTGTCTCTCCACAAACCTCTATTACTCCTAGAGGCCTCAATTTGGGCGTATGTCTTTTCAAGGAAGCCTTTGAGCTCAAATCAAAAATGAGTTATCTGATTTGAAGGTAATGCATTCTCTTATATTATTTTGTTTTATTTTGCTTCTCCATCCCCCTAAACTCTTTTTATTCCTTTATTTTGTAACAACACCAATATAATAAATATAATAGGATTCATTTATTATGAGTATTGTAGCTACACTCATAAACACCCCATCTAATGGTTAATGAACATACTGTTTCTGTGGATGGAAAATTTATGCCTCACGAAACGATGATTTTTCAATATTTTTCTAACACCCTTCATGGTGGCCATTAAGATGTCACTATATTAATATCTGATATATAAATTAGGTTTATTTATTACTTATGTTTCTATATTTTTCATTTATTCCATACCATTATGATTTCCATAAAGGTTAAACGCGATAATTTCATTTTATGATGTGCGTACTACCTCCCCCTCAAAGTGATTTGAATCGTTAATGTCATATGCGAGATGTATAAATAATGGATTTAATGATGGTGGGATAAGTTCTTATATATCCTTATTTATGTAAATCCTATGTCCAAGTGATGATATACCCTTTTCTCTCTCATTCACTCATTTTCTAAATTTTAATGTGGCGCTGTTAGGCTGTCGAATTTTAGTAAGGGAACTTCTTAACCTAATTTCATTTCTTTGGGTTAAACCCCCTTTCCTTGATTATTACATACTATGAATATGTGTGGATGACCTCTTATTTTATTACACTTAATATCCACTTATATTGGGTGTATTTAAATTTTTTACACATAATTATGTAATGTATTTATCCTTAATTGAAGGTTACTGACTTTGTAAGGGACTTCTTCTCAATCTCCTTTCATTGAGGCATATTTTGGTTTAATACAAGACTTTCCTTTATATTCTTTATAAACAACTTTGACCTTACATTTCATTCAAAGGGAATCTTTTTCTACGAATCATTTTATTAAACGAAAAAAAGGAATGTTTCTTTTAACGTACGCGGTGACAATGACCTTTTCTTCCGTCGCGAGTATTATTTTGTCTTTTTGTTCCTCAACAGGTTGTAATATTTTTAAAATTAAATAAATAACATAGAATCATTTATGTATTTTGGTATTGAAAATGAATTTTATAATGTATTTTTTATGTCATTATATTTAAGTGATATATTGTGATTGAAATGTGGAAATGTTTTCTTTCCATTATATTTATTTTATGTCTTAAGATTTTATGTTGTTACTTGGACATTTCACTGGTGGTTACGTGATAAACCATATGATGGGTGGGTCCGTGAATACCAAGACGGGTGGTTATGTTATAACCTCCAATTCATTGGATATGGAAGTCAGTCGTATGGATTTTCTATGTAGTTATATGTGTGGATGTCGACCATATGGTTATTACATTTGAATATATTTATTTCCCAGGAAACCTTTATATGTTATGTGTTTTTTATATGGGTTTCTTGTAATCTTTTTATTACAAATGGTATGTAGTGATATTTTATTCAGTGAAGAGTATTTACTACTTTATAAAGGTGAAAATTATTTCTTTGATAAATTATTCATGGTTTAGTTATTGTTTTGAAAAACAAACAGTTTTTTCTTCTTTGTGTATCCTTTACTAGGCCTTTTATGATCATCCCATGTTTTTGAAATGTTCTCTATAGGACTTAGAGGTGAATGGGGTCATGGATGGGATCATGGAAAGTCATGATATCTAGAACATAGAACTAGACATGTTTTTTAAGAGTTTTTATTTTATGGAATCTTAGTAGAAGTGTATACTTTTTAATCTTTTTAGATGTAATAGTTATGTCCTAATTCTCTAAAACTCTAAACCTGAAAAGATACTCTATGTGAATTATTCATTTAATTCATGATCATGTAATTTTTGAAGGCTCGGTCCTTACAGTCATAATCTAATCAAAGTGAATAAAAAAGAATCATATTTTATTACTGAGGTTTATTTTGGTCGAAATACACTTATTCAATACAGTTGAGACATGTGTTAGGATAATTATAATATCATTTTTACCTTTAACTACCCACTTTTCTTTTAAACATGTTAAATAAAATTCAGAAGTTTCTATTCAGAAAAAATTATTCTCATCTTATTGAATCACATTTGACAAACTGATGTTAACAATGTCTCAAATTTTTTAAATTCAATTCACAAAAGCAGTAAAATTATGTTTTATGCAAACTTGCAAATGTGCCTAGAAGGTTGGTAAAAGACATTAAAAGTTCAACAAAATATTATATATCTAATCTTATTATAAAATGACTTTAATGAATTAAATTGGAATAATATAGGTATTATTTATCTTTTTTGAATTTAAAATAAATTTATATTAAAAATAATAATTATTTAAATAAATGTCGATTTTAAACAATAACACGGGGTTTTTCAATATTCATCAAAATATAAAAGCTTTCATAAAAATACCAAAAATTCACCCTAATAGAAAATTTATAATTAAAATTCAAAAATTTTGTCTATTTTACAAAATTAAATACATATAATTCAAATTAATTAATTTAAAATTAATTTCTGTTATTAAATCCAAAAAGTGGGTTTTTATAAAGTTAAAACTATCAAAATATTTAAATTTGTTTTTGTCCAATTAAATGTGAAATTACATATAATGACCTAAATTATATTAAATTATAACAAAATTATCTAATTATAATTCAAAACCAAACAAACGTATAATTTAACACTATAAATTATTTCGATTAAATAATTTTGTTTTCAATTAAAATTTAGTAATTTTCACTCTCAATCAAAATATGAAATTTATCATAAAAGTACCAAAAATTTACCAAAACTAAATTTTTATGTCCCTCTTCTAAATAATAATTTTATTCTATCAAATATAATATATAAAAGTGTCGAATATTGTATTTAAAAATCGTTCCCCATTAAATGGCGGTAAAAGTGCATTTTTTTAAAAATACGTCCTTTTTTTTTGTGAAATTGAATTTTTTTATATTATATCTATGAAACAAATAATATGGATGTTAAAATTATATGTAATATATAATATTCAAAATTTAGGTAATACTATTCATAACTGCTTTTGAAAAGCTAGTTCAGAAAGTTGTGGTGTGCTCGAACTCGGTGTTGTGTGTAGCTCAAACTATTGAATTAATTTAAATATATAACTTACTATGAAATCTTGGTGGTGTTACAAGAAGTATTGTTAATACGTTTTCTTACATAATGATTCTTTTCATAATAGATACTGGATCATGAGATAACCCTACGATGCTCCACATAAATGAATAGATCTTCTGGGTCAGGTTCTATGAAATAAGTGACTAGACCAAAAAATGACTTAGCTCGACCATTCTATATCCAAAGAACATGAGTGAGCTTGGTATTAGAATAGTATTCGTCTATCAACTGGTGATTTTTCTATAACATGGGTATGGGAACTATCTTCTTATCTACATAGTCATCATTGATCTACCATATGACTAATTTGGAGTCCCCCATCACATGTAAGTGGGGAATATCAATCTTGATATCCAATACAAGGCCAGTGATGATATCCAGATGCTGAACCTAATTTTTGGAGATAAATTATGTCAACAAAAATGAATAGGTGAAGAGAGAATATGTAGGAGTTAATAGACATTCCCCATCCCTAATCTATTGAGTCGGGGATAATTAATCCTTCTACCAGTGGGACTCTGGGAGGTGCCATTGATGTGAATTTGCTATCATGGAATAATATGATCCCATTAATGAATGGACTCTTCTATAAAATCATGATTCATAGAACACTCTTTAGGGTCCATATGGGTGGTCAAAAAGTCTTCCAGTGCCTAACCCTAGATTTCCTTATATAGGATGATCCATAGTTATAACTTCTTAATGATCAGTACCCGATGTTCCAAATGGCCTATCAACATAGGGGGGTTTAGAATATACTTTCGCAAAACCACGCGGGACACCAGATATATCTCATGATTCTATATATAATTCCTATCCATTAATACTATGAAAATTATTATGAGGGATCATTCAGGGTAGTCACATAAGGGACAAAAGACTATAAGGAGATGGGTGGAATCAAAACCATAGGCTATAAAGGATAATATTTGTTCTCCTCAAAAGTGGTCTAGCACTCTCCATCCCTTTGATAAATGGTGACATTGTTTATTAGTCTATATAGGTTCATAAACATTCCTAACTGATTCATGATGAAAAATATATATAGGCTAAGTGGTCTAGAAAGATTTAGAGCTCTCATATTTTTCTCATAGGAACTATATGACTGATAGAGATGATTTTCTATGGGTCTAAATCGAAGGGGGTCATCATCACATGGTGAGAGTGGGGGATGTCTAACACTTTCTCATGATCATTGAGATAGTTCTAATGCTAGCAATATATGACCCCTAAATTAGCCAGATGAAATTCAGTCAGGAGGATCTATTTGAATATGTGGTGCATGGAATGATAATGATTTTCTCCAACATTCTTCAAACCAAAAGAAATCACCTCACTGAAAATGGAATCCTATGACTCTATGAAGGTAGTAGGATCCTCATCCTTAGGGGGAATCCATATTTTATTATACACATAATATCCATCCTTAAAAAAGTTCATAGAACCCAAAATTGGAATCAATCAATATCTTTGTCACATGAAGGGAAGAAGCGTACTTCTGAAAATGACGGTTGAGATACTAGAAGATGATATAGACTCTGATATGTATTTTATTCTTCTTCAAAGGGATGATGTATCCTAAATACTTGTTTTACTTGATCTCCATAACAGATTTTTCTTTTATGAGATTATAATCTTTTCCCCCAGACATGGAATGATGATATGATTTCATT
The DNA here is from genome assembly GCA_963277665.1 of Viscum album. Lineage (NCBI taxonomy): Eukaryota > Viridiplantae > Streptophyta > Magnoliopsida > Santalales > Viscaceae > Viscum > Viscum album. Next base: position 1,246,283,890 of record OY728138.1, read on the forward strand.
TTCCAAGGAGGTTTTCTAATACTGTGATAACCTATCGGTGGACTAATATGGAGGAATCTGACATGAGGGTCTAGTCCTAGAATATTGTAATAACTATAGGAAAATAAATCATTAAATTTCCTCAGTAAATCCATATATTTGTTTTTTTCTTCTTCAAGCATAGCTATGCCGACCAGTTTTGTCCTCAGGTCAGTGTCAGTGTGAATATTCACATGTACCAACTCATTGATGGTGGTGGATATTCCCACTTAAAATATTGGAAGTCCATCCTTAAAATTTTCATTATCACCTAGAGATCTATGAACATTATAAGGAGGAAACAATTTTTAGTTTAATGTCCCTAGAAGAATGTTCGTGCTTGCTTGAACAGCATTGTAATCCTCATCAGAATAATCCTCCACTTTTGAAACCATAGTATAAAAATATTATGAATTGATTTTATTAGGGCTTCAACCAAGGTCCACATGCATGCTGATGTCAAATTAGTTTTTTTTGGGTTGGATTGTGTCGACCTAGCCCTCCCAGTGAGGCAATAAGGTGTGGTGAATTTCTATATCCATGGGGAGAACATTACAATACCTAATAGGGGTATGAGGCTCTGGTATCACTCTATCATGATTTTTAAAGGAGCATGAGGTAATATTATGAAGTTATATATACCTAGAAACATGTACTACAAAATAATTATGCATTGTCCAAGTTCTTGTGTAGTAGAAACTGACCGTTTAATCAGGATAATGAAGCGTATATACAAATCTACCCATGAGTTGGCCACAACAGTAGCGTGCTCGTCCATGGTGGTCTAAAGCCATTTTTAGTACTCTTCTAAAATTCAGTGTCCAGATAACATACTTCCCATGATGAAATTGATAATGCATTATCTAGGTGCACAACCACATGATAATTGATCGTGATGTTGAGGAATTGGTGATATGAATATAGAACTACTACATACAGATGGATCTAGGTTCTACCCATCAATGTATTGTAGGTGGTGTCCTATGAGCTGACCTTGAATACAATAATGGAAATCTATCCACCGAATTGGGATTTTAGGTGGATTCCATGACATGGAAACATATTGATTATTTCAAAACCCATAATCTTGAAGTAATAGGGACATATATCATCCATAGTTAGTTCTAGATTGTGGAGAAACCAGGATGGGATGATATTGATCCCAAAAATTAGGTCAAAGAGACAACTGAGGACTTCTACAACATTGAGTTGGCCTGTGATGTATGGTGACAGAATGTTCCCCAATATGGGATATCTTTTTTCTTATATTGATAATGTGATGATATCTTGTCATTATTCTTGATCAAATTCCTCATCACAGAAGGGTTCTTCAGACTCTAACACTATTAAAAATTGGAGGTGTTATTTGAGAGCCACTACAGGGGCCTCACACATTTTCCATGATAAGGGGAGTACATGGATGATTGAATGCATTGTGGTAATGTTATAATGATTCATAAGGACATGAAACATCCATGTTAGGAACATATTTTATTCATGCTAAGGAAAATATTTTGAACGTGTTATGATGTGTTTTATTGGTTGAACAATTGGATTTTATCTAGTGCTGGGGACTTCTTGTTGGTCACTATCTAAACCATGTAAAATTATTACCGACTGACTATTTTATGAATGAGTTTTTTCAATAGATAGTCACAACTGATTATGACATTACCATAAACATACCTCCTGGTTGAGTAGTAAAAACATTATTGGTGGTATATCTGAGGAGATGTGATGGGAGGAATGTGCACAATTATCTATATGATGAGACTAATGTCTAGTCATAGTAGTATTCTTGGATTTTCTTGGTGCACTAAACTAATTATATCAACTAATATCATATACATGGCCTCATCGATGATGGTGTCTACCAAGAACAGTGGGAGGATCTTCCCGATACTCATCATTGCTGGAAACCAATCCAGGGTCCACCAAAATTAATGTATTTATTGAGGCATACTCATGCCCATCATCTATGGAATCAATCAATACTCTTGGGATTTATTAGAGGGGGATTCAAAATTTAGGAGGATTAAAATTTATGAGTCTGTGAGATGTTTTTGGCACCATCAGGGGTCTTTTATATCCATTTCACCATCAAAAACATTTTTTTTTGATATTTTGAATTTTGAGACATGGATGCATAATAGGAAGTGGGATGAGGCATAATAACTTCATGAAAATTATTCCAATTCCAACAAGCACAGATAATACAATGTGTGCAAGAAAAATACATCGAAGTTAACCAGCCTTAATATTTTTAAGAACAATGGTTGGAGACATACTATCATTCGCATCCACTATCTCATTCCAAAATTACCGAGATACATGCCATCTATGTTGGGGGAGGAACAAATCAAGACACATTTTTATGAATCTGGTCCTACTGGTAGTCCATAAACCTATATCTTCACTTGATGGCGTGTCTAGGTAATCAATGATAATTGTAGTAGATAGTGTAATATGTGATATCATCCTCTTGGGGATTCATTCGTTCTAGAACCATTAGGATTCCCTAGTCCAAGTCAATTCACAATTAAATGATGAGATGAGGCTCAACAAGTGAGAAGGTCTAGTTTCATCATTCTAAATAAGCGACACTCGGATCTTAATCAAAATGATGTTAATAAGTCAGATTGGGGGGCTAAATCCTTATTGTATCCCCTATGTTGTAGTGATTGATAGGTGGTTTATGATGATCTTATGGGGGGGAGGGCTGATATTGAGCCTGAGGTAGGGCCTGAAGTTGGGTCGAAGGAAGTTTTCCTTCAAAGGGATATTGATGAGGCTATCTCGGTAATAATTATAGTGGTATGTTTTCCACTAAATATGAAATATCATCATTCTCAACCTTAGTGGATGCTCTTGAAAGAGTTTTTGGAGGAAACGGGCATTGCTTTTGTCATGTCATAAGGCCTCCTACAAGCACTAAGTCATGTGAGATAAATATCATAATCCACATGGTAAATTCATAATGGTGATGGAGGGAACCAATATGGTCTTAAAATTCCCCAAAATCATCTTCAAATATTGTTCCTGAGTCAGTGGCATATTGAATGAATATGTGAGGACCTTCCACATAGCGAAAAAGTCTGTGACATGCTCATCTGGTCATTCATTTCTCTTGATGTGGTCACAAACGACTATCTTATGTATAGTGGATCTGAAATGATTAAGAAATTCCCAAGAAATATCTTACCAGCTAGATATAGTCTAGATGGGTAACTAGATGTTCCAAGATAACACATGACATTCCAATTTCCGCACAAAGCACTAGAGCATAGAATATTCCAATAATGATAGAGTACATAGAAATGGATCACACCTTGAAATAATGTGTTTCAGAAGCTATAGTGGGTCATTCATCTGGTAGATGGAGGGGGGAGGTAAAAATCCTAATGTCTTAGGGTTATAACATATCATCCACCCATGTCATGTACAAATTTCCAACATGTTTTTTCCACCTATAGTGTCTCATAGAACACAAGGTGGGAGATGATAGTGGACATAAGATCCTCATGATTGTGATTCATTTGTTGTCAAGGATTTATAAATACCAATTAATTTGAAGGCATGTAAACATAATAGGAAGGCTTAGAAGCTCATTGATTAGTTGGAGCATATTTTTTTGATATAATGGTATAACTAAGAAGAACTGTTGGAGGAATGACCAGTGAAGAATCCGGAGGGGGGTTCTTATGCTGTTTAGTCATATTTGACAATAAATACCATAGTTGTTTTCCATAATCTTTGTCCACTACCATGTTAGGATGTTCGTGGTTGTAGATATTATCTAGAGGAAACTCATTAAAGAGAATATATGGTTACCCTTTCAGCCACATTAGTGGATGGATGGGATTATAAATAGGATCACCATTGTCTAGATGTGGTTTTTCAAGGAGCTCGACAAGAAGAAATTCAGTGATATGTTTCTCTGTGAGTTGTTATAACAACACACCCATATCAAAATATACCACTATCTTCTATGTTTAACATGACAGGTCTGATGGCATAAGGATTCTAGTCTATCCTTTACCATTTCTAGTATTCCGAACAATATGTGATGATGTAAAGGGGTCTCCACAGTCATGAAATTGTATCTGCTGATGAGTATGGATGCCTAGAGGGTATATTGGGTGATGTGATACCCCATAGTGTGGTTCCTCCTATATGGACCCCACACAATAAACTTTTTCTAGATATATCTTGGGAACAACCATATTTTCTGTGATGGTGTCCAAAGGCATATCCTTAATATCTTTTAGTAGGTCCGACTGTCACATGGCCAAACATAAATGAAGAGAAATATACATCCGCAACACATGATATTCACATAAAGAGACACCTCTTTTTTGATTCCATGGATCATAAAAAATTTCATGAATTCATCTATGTTGTAGTGTTCAACGAGAGTTTGGATATCTGGGGTGCTGATAAACCGAAATCCTGACTAGATTAACCACACGACACTACTGGATGATGTAATCGATATTTTCCTGGAATTTTTGAATAATCAAATCATTGTCCTGAAAGGTGTAAATAAATCACACAAAGGGTTTGGAAGAAGTACTCAACTTCTTCCATGGATAGAGATTCCAGAATATCAAATTCTATAGTAATAGTCATTCAAACATCTTAGATTACTACTTTTCTATAAGAGCATCCCACACACTTCATCATTCAGTTGAATGATACTTCTCTTGGTTTCCTTATTCATAAACTTGGGGTGGATAAAGAACTAGTAGGGACACTGATGTAGACCATTGTGGCAATGCATTGGCTAGTGGAGAGAATATTACACGAGATGAAAACATGCTATTTATTGTGACATCATTTGGGGTTCGTACTAACTTCCTCATCATGATCCAATAATATGGGTTGTTGACCACTTCTTCTTGTGTAAAGAAGATTGTCATTTGTGGAGAGTCAGAACTGTGATCTTCCTATACCCATATATAGAATAATTATTTTTGATTTCATGTCGAGGATGAGAATTAGTCTGGTGGTGGTAGAGAAGACTTCATGTAATTACAATAGGGGAGATCCAAATAATAATCCTCTTCAATGTACTATCATAAGGGTTAGGGAAATTCTCCTACCCCAGAATCTAATTTAATAGGTCGGGGGTGTATACTCTATCATAAAGTCACATTCTGCTTTAGAATATGAGAAATAGTGTAGTCTGACAATATTCAAGTGTTTCTTAGAAATATTCATTCAGAATCAATGGTTCTACTCTCTACCTAGAGATTTTTTTCTAGGAATGGTAGATCTTTTTCATGGAGAATACCTCTATTCTGGCCAGCGTTCAGGTATGGAGGAACTCTTCTTTAGCAAGAGTTCCTATTAGAAAAGTATTCTTATCACATGTCATGAAACTGTGGATGTCCACATCTTTGGTGCACTTATATGCGAGGAGCACCTGGTAATATGTTAAATGGAACGGGAGGAGGACCTTCATGCCTATTAATGGATGCACATGAATGACCTTCACAATTGAGAGTTATATAGTGGGGAAGACCACTACTGGATATGGTGAGAACATTGAGAGAACCTCTATGTCTACGTCTAGTGGCATAGTGAGGAAATCTATATAGGTTGGTAGTGGTAGTATGAGGATGGACATTGTACCAATCAAACTACACACATGGAGGACCTTATCATTGACTACCAGTGATGTGAGGAGGAACACCACATGGATGGTTGTTGGAGTGGGGAGGACCTATGCCTAAACTGGTGAAAACATTGGGAGGACCTCTATGTTGGATAGTGCAAGGGCGATGAAACCCTTCTATTTAGTCAACGATATTGCGGGGAGGACCACCGCTTAATCCAACAGTGTTTACCGATTAGTGAGAGAGTGGGAAGGGACTCTAATCAAGCCTATGATAGAATGGGGAGGACCACTATATTGGATCTCATCCGCACATGTCTTCTTGTAGTAGATTCTGATCCTGTTGGTGATCAAAAGAGACCACCATTACAGAAGGTGGGGTTACAGAGGTGTCGATCCTGATCGAACATAATTGGATCCATCAACTGATGAAACATGTACCTAGTAGAATTGACTATGAGTGGCATTGTATACTAAATCTATAGTATGTAAGACCCCTGATGGTTGTCTTCATGATCATGTGATTGATTTTACTATCAGGCCATCCTAACTAAGGCCCACAGATAAGGGGCACATACTATCTATTCTTCTCCCTAACAGATAGGTAATTGATGGAATTGATGTGGCATAGTGGGATCCCTCATTGGAAGCTCATAGGGTTAGTCATAGCCAGGATGACCCAACAATCCCTCACTTAGATGGAATACAATAGTGAGTCAAATGGTAATTCTATAGAGAGGTAACTAAAACAATTGAATATTGATGTGGGGAGTAGTGTATCCCTTCTCAACCCTTGGGGAAGTAGTAACTATGTGTCACAAAATCCTCATGGTACTAGAGGGAAATATACTTCATGTAAATGAACTCTTCACTCTTTTATCATTGTATAAGAATTTCGATCACCATCCTCTAAAATGTTTCTGATGCTGATATGGGGCGTGGGGACCTAGTAGACATGGGAATGTATGACATCATAGTGGAGGATTAGTCATGTGGTATTGCCACATTATCATTCCTCCATCCCTTTCATCTATGAGAAGTGTGAAATTGGTATCTTATATCATTGGACATGAAAATAAGAAAGATTCAACCATAATTATGGATATCTGGAAAGAAATTTCAAGCTCTCGTGTATAGTTCAATCTTATACAGTTGTAGATATAGATCCATGATGAAATTTTCCCAATACAAAATGTCCAATGATTAACATGCATGAATTCTGGTGACTTTCATTCTAGAACTAGTATTTACATAGTGGGACATGGTTCCAGACAGCTAATTCCAGTGACCTTATCATCTGTCGATGCCTCGGGCACTACTAATCCCCAAGGTTGAAGGATAACTACTTCATGTTGGGTTCATCATTTCTATTTTTGACATTTCATACTTGTGAACACATTGCTATGCTGATTCACTAGTTCTTTCTCTGTATTCCTGCTTTCAAAAGATATGAATACTAAAAAATTCTTTATAGATGAAAACTCTATTATGGTAATATGATTATAGGATGTCTTTCCCTCCTTTAATGGATTTCTCTTTAGAATTCATCAACTATTATGGGTATACCTCATAGATTATGATGATGTTTGTGAAACTCATTCTCAATGCCATCACTTTTTTGAAACAATTCAATTACACTGCCTCTATTAGGACATTAAAAATTTAAATGTTAGTGACGAATCCTTTCGTTTAGAGATTAGTCCCACAAAGAATCACTGAGCCTGTCTAAATGCTTAAAAATTGGAAAACGAAAATTCATCCATGTTAGAGGGATTATCAAGGTATCCAAAAGTCATGGACTCCCTTTTAGATCATGGATTATCTGATTCTAGATGCATGTATCTATGGTTAACCTCAGCATCCCATGATTGAAACAGGGTATTACTTGAGTTTAACCTCTAATAAAGACTGACCAGTCTGAGCAGAACACTTTTGAAGATGGACTAGATGAGTACATCACTAGAAGGGAGTGCCTGGAGAGCTTAGAATATAAAAGGATCAGAATAACTCGTATGAGTGGAACCCAAAATGGTGTGTCCCAAAAAGGGAAAATTTCACAATATGATGGTTTAGTTGGACATTGTTGTGGGTAGAGCTAGGATGGTGGGACAGAATAAGGTTGATGATTTTGTATACCATTGGCTGGAATTGAACCTTGGGGTGGCTTCTACTGTTCCATGTATATATTATATGGATCGAAACCCTTGTACTTTTGAGGGGTGATTTGGGGATTACACATGGGAAATTTTATGTGTTAAGATTATAATTTTTGGTTAGTTGAATATAGATTGTCTGGAGGTTATTTATATCTAGCCAACCAAGTGTAGATTGAAACACTGGTAATGTGTATGGCATGATCTCACTGAGATGTGGTAGTCTGGGTATGGATATGTATGGATATGGAGCTTGTGAACCTAAAATAATGGAGTGTATAAATTAATTATCATGAACCCAAGAGAGGATTCCTACATACCATGATTAAAATATAAAGATAAATCTCAATGTAGTTATTGTATCCCATGCATTATAATGTTCTATGGTAAGGATGAGGAATTGAAGGAAATGTATGCTCTGAGATGGAATATAATCTTCCTAAGACACAGTTACATTTTGTAATAAAGGGGGTGGGAATGGATGGTGTTATTGAATCTCAAAGAAGATTCCTATATTTACTATTTATAATCCATGAATAAAAGTAAATGTAGTTCACGATAGATGGGGAGTTAATATTGGGGTATTCCTAACCCGACTAAGAACCCTAAGGAGGCGCGGCGACATTCAACGACGTGATAGAAGGATGGGAAGGAGGCTGCGGCTTCAGAGTGGGAGTTTGCGGATGATGTTGTGGCAGCTACATCAGCTCAAAACCCAAATGTGGTGCGCCATTGGATTGGATGGGGGGACTAGCAGGAGGTGGAGCGGAACCCTATTGTGGGATACATTGGACGAAAATGCCCAGGAAACTCGACAAAGCCTGTCAACGGAGATGGAGGCGACACTGCATGCAAGGAGGTCAGGACAATGATTCCCCTACTTTTGTTCAGCTCGGATCTTCTGCAGACTCCTCCCCATGCCGTCTCTTCCCAGGTTCTACAAACGATTCCGCCAATCCCATTTTTTCTAAAGGAACAATCTTTGATTAAGGGCTCTCCAGTTGTTTGTATTTCTTCATCCGAGTTTCAGAATGCTGCAGCTTTTTAATCCTAGACACTTGGGGCAAGATTTTGATCTGATCAACCTTCGCCAGAGGTTTTGGAGGGTTTCATCAACTCGACATGGAGTCTTCAATTCCAAGAAATGGTTGGCACCTACGATCTCCGACACCTGAGCATTCATCTTTTTTCTGTTGAGGATTTCGGTTGTGCATGGATGTCAGAATCATGGTTGTGTTATAGAAGAGGATTTCTTCTCTTGCATTGGATAGATGATTTCAATCACGGTCGTGACTGCATGCATGTGGTGGTGTGGAATCGACATCCATGTCTTCCACTCCCCTTTCAAAACCCATATATTTTAAAAGGAATTGATGACAGCATCAGTTGTTTTCTTCAGATTGATGATCATATTCTCTGCATGAAACACTTCTCTTTACATCCCTATGTATCGAGATGGACCTATGAGAGCCTCTCCTGAAACGTCTTCATCTTGAGGTGGAAGGTATGTCTGGTTTTTGGAAGCACATTCATTATGAGGAAACATTTGGCTTTTGTTCGGTTTGGTGTTGAAAAGGCCACTAGACATCATTTTGATCTTGACATGGGAGGAGGAGTCACAAGGGATCAGCGGCTCAGACAACTAACCCCCATGCCCCTATGGTCCCAACGGTTGATGGAACGCCTCCATCTGGAGGCAAGATAAGTCCACATTCAGGCATCCATCACTCCCCCAGGCGTCCAATGGGATACAACCATGTCAAGACCTGAAAACCCCCTTCTACTTCTAATCTACTAGGTTCAGTTGTTCTTACTCCCCCTTTTGTTTTGAAGGAGTCGAGTGATGACAGTAAAGGTAAGGAATCCTTATTAATTTGTGGGGTGTTTTACCTTCCTTTGCTAATGTTGTGTGTGGTGTGGCAGCTAAAACTAACATCAAAGAGAATCTCATTGTTGTTGCTGATTTAACATGTGGCTACACTTCGATTGATGACATGGGGGCTCATACTGAATTGGATGCACCTATGGTTTCTCAAAATTAACTTGACACCATTGGGGATGAAACTCAGCCAATTAAAAAGCCAAAAATTCGGGGACATGAAATAGATTTGTCCAACCATGGTGTTTCCTCAATGGTGTTTGGTAAGCAGGAGGTGGTAGGTAAGATGCTCACTCGCTCCTTTTATCTGCAATCATGTCTCATGCCTGAGGATTCATATATCGACTCCAAGAGGGAGTAGTATGCTTGTAAAGGTTTTTATGAGGATGATTTGTGGGTTTAAATTTCATTGGTTTCTCACTTTTCTACTTAAAAGTGTTTCTTAATAAAAAATTATATTTTTAGTTAGTAGATCAGCATAGATGGGGACCTGATGGAAATGTGACCTCCGGGCTATGGCATGATCCTCCCAATAAACATGGACACGCGTGAAAGACAATGATGTGAATTGATAGTGGGATTGAAACATAGAGAGGCTTCTTATATACCATGTTTATTAGACAATGATCAAAGCATATTTTGCTCATGAAGGAAACATGTTTTACAAATTGATTTCTTCACTGGTGGATGCATCAAAATGCCTTAGAGGGGTAGATCTAGGGGTTTTCCAAAAAAAGGGAAGAAGTTACATCCCAAGGGTAAAGAGCTATGAGGGATCACAATATCTTATCTTTGGATGGGATTGATCCTCAGGGATGGTTCTTACATACAGTTTTTAGAATAAAGGGGTCAAAAAACACATTGTTTGACTAGATGGGGGAATGGTGATTACATGCTAAGGAGGCCCATATGGATTCACCCCCACTGTTAATATCTAATACCACGTTAGTCATGCGCAATGTGAGAAATAATATATAAAAATATACTTGATGATGGTGTCATAGAAGGTGCGTCAATGAGAAGTGATGTGGGCCTAACGTACTAAGATGACCCAGGGAGAAAGAGATAATGGCTTACTCTAGGGTGGATGCCTGAAGGGGGTAATGATAAACGTGAGGAGGATATCATTACATTTTTGAATGAAGACGAACAGCTGAATCACATTGATGAATGTGGGTTTGAAAAATTCCCATGTTGTAGAACCCCATGTTCATTGCATGGAGAGTGATTATAGTTTAATGACATGTGCTGAGGTTGATTTCTCCTGGATGTTTCACGTCCAACAGCTCGGACATGGTGGACTCACTCCATACCCATTGGACTCACATAACTGATTCCCACCCACACTTGGGTATGGGAATGAATCAAAATTGAAAATATACAATGGGTGGAGGAGTCTTCAATGATGGGTTTCATGATAAAATAACAATGAGAATAAGAAATATTTATCAGTGTACCCATATAGATAAGAAATAGTAACTGTAATTAAATATGGCATACTACACTATGAAACAAGAAATAACTACATATAGGACTAGATGGATGCATGGAAGAGGGTCTTGCGTTGTATGGGGGGTCTCTATGTGGATCCATATAGAGGTCAGGGGCTCTACAAAGATATGATATCCACGAAGGGTGTCCCTTCAATGTATTAGATACGTGGATTGTAAAAGGAGTAATTTGAAATGGATTAATTATTTTTGAATCCATAAGTTCCTTGTAGGTCCTTCCTCATTCATGATGGGAATAGGCCTTTACAAATGTAATACCTAACATATGATGGGGTAAATTGGATAAAGGTAATGTTCCATTCACAATTCCTTAGTGCCTTGGGAAATTTATTTTTCTATCAGTTTCATGGTCCCAATGATCTTCACCAAAAGGGATACCATAATTAAAAAATTTAATGTAAAAGTGTATACAATAGGGGGGGGGGGGTGGGGGTGGGATAGCATATTATAGGAAAATGGGTCTCACAATGCATGGAGCACACCACAAATAAATTGTGATTTTTGTGAAGAGGGGTGGGGCTCATCAGGCTCACAGAGTTGATCATCAATGCCTCTTGCCTTCACTCAACATGGGGGATATGGGAACAAGCTTTTCAAGGTAGACTCCTTTGATATGTTTTGGGTTGATTGAGCTTGTATATCTCCTTAATCATCTATTATCTTCAACTACTTGTCCCAGGGCATAACTTTTGGTGCCAAAAATAACATATTCAGGTGTTTTATAAAAAATGATAATCATGAAAAACACTTTGACGGTGTGTTGTGTATAATTCGGGATTATTGTATATATTCAAAAAATGTAATGTGTGATTTCTGGATAAAAGTGGTAACATTCAAAGTCTTGATATATCTGAATTTTTTTCCTCTAGATCCAAAAATGATAGAGGATTTAATCATTAAAAAAATGAAAATAATATCTTTGAGACATATAGTTTCTATTGACTGGATAGTTATTACTGACATTTTTTCAATACATTTCACAACTATTTTCACTAATAAATGATTTGGCAAGGAAATGTTCTCCATTAAAATGGAATTGTGAATGATGGAATTCTTTTCAAGAGATCAATCATTGACATACATCATAATCGATCATGATATTTACAAAATTTAGGGAAAGGTAATGTTTGTTATTAAGATGATTTGGGATATTTTTTGGGGTGTGTTATCATGAAGGGATATCATTTTGTGTCTTATGTATCATAGTATTTGGGGTTTCATGAGATGAACACCCCAAAACACAATTATGAATTAGCTATTATGGTCCATGCATTGAACACTTGATGTTTTTATCTCATTGTACATAAATATACAGTGGGAATGGATAATAAGGGCATTGAATGCATTTTATATAAAAGGGTATTGAATATAGTGAAAAGAATATGGATGAATTATATTCAAATCTATGGTAGTGACTAGATATATGGACTAGGTTAAAGAAATTCGATGGAGGATGCAATGATTAAGAAGTCAGATAATCAGTTTAAAAAGATGATTCAAATTAGTGGATATTGATATAGGTGAAAAAATATATTCATTAGGATGGGAATAAATATGTAGTGATGAGGTTAATTTCCAGCATCATTTTTTCCACATTTTGTGGATAATAATATAGAGGTGCATGCATCAGATTCAGAATGCATTTCTATAATGCAAAATCTAAATTGTGGGGATACCGTTGATGGACGGATGAAAGATGAAAATTCACTGTTGTGATTTTATGATGAGATAGTCATATATATTTCATTTCAATAACGTATTCTTCATACATATCATCATTTGTTATGGGTTGTCCATCCTTGATATGAAAATAATTATATGGAATTAAAAGAACAATTTTGTTATGTGACAATGAAATGATATGTGGATAGGTTTTTTGGGAGGAATCAATTATTTGTTGGATGATTAATTGAAATTGTAGACAACATATATGTTTTAGTCATTACATATTCTCCTCTGGAAACACATGACTATATTTTTTGATTTTATAATAGGTATAACAAGGATGGTTCAGAAACACAATTCCATATAATAGTGGATCAAATCACGATATCCACCAAAATAATCCTTATTTTTCAATCCCATTCATTGGAATAAATTTATAAAATTGATATATGATAGGTAGTATTGAATTATGGCATACCTAGTTTGATAGTATAAATTATTTGGGGGTTATCTCTCATTTATTGAAATCTGTGCATTAAGACTTTTGGATATCAGTTGAAAATGAGCACGATGTATCATCCAATAATGGTTATACAATCGCAAAGTATGAATCAAATTATGAATGATTGTATTTGGGCTTCTGTAATGGGTTTTGGGTTCACATGGGAGGATATCATACTATTAATAGAGTTCTCATCTAACAAAACATACCATGAAATGATACATATGGATCCTTTTGGTGCATAATATGTGAATAATTGATCTTATAAAGTTTTTATGTTAAAAATGTGGGGATTCATTAGTGTTCTCAATACATGTGCAACAGACAATGGATAAGATTAAGTTAGTCATAAATATAATGTATACTACTTAGATTTATTAGTAATTAATTTTAGATCATCATCAATGATTTTTTTCATTCGAGTTGAGTGATCATGTTTGATTGAGAATCTCCCCATGTTTTGGAAATCAACATTTTGGAATGTATGAACATTAATTTAGTCAATTATACAACTTTTGAGATACATGAATCAGCATGTGAGGTGTAATATCAGTAGGATTTTATAACAACGTTTACTTTAGAGCATAATGTTTTTCATGTATATCAATAGAAGAAGTATCTACTTGATCCATAGCATTTTATTTGATGGTATCACGCTCACATTGTTTCAAATGATATGTTGGATAATTTTTTTGTAAAAATTATTGATATGTAATGGAATTTATTTCATGGGAATAGAAATTTCTTTTTACATATTTTATAGAATAATTTTTAGATGCATGGAAAAATATGGGAGTATAAAACTGAAATAGTGGAAAAATGGTAAGAACTTATTTACTCTGATGGTGGTTTTCAACATTATGGTTCTAGTAAGAATAAAGCGAGGGATAAATTTTCACCTTCTATTTCTAGTACATTCCCAAATAAATATGTATTTTATGTACATATAATGTTCAGGTTATATTCCTATAGGTTTGGGATACAATACAATTGTTTTTTGTGTCTTTTAGTGAGGTGAATATTTTGATAATGGTTACAAAAATTAATTAAACACCTCTAATAAACCATTAAAATTATACATTGGGATCTGGTTAAGATCATGGTTAGGAGAAGAGTTTTTTCAAGCATTACTGCCACCCTGGATATACATTAAAAGGATGAATGGAGTGGAACAGTAATATTAGTACATGGGTTTTCTAACCTTTTGATCCAAACATGTGAGTTGTGTTTGGAGATAGTGGCTCATAAATGGTATCTACATAGGTTGTATAACTGGTCAGCCTAATAGTTCTTAGATAAAAAACAGATCATAAATTTATGGTTAAAATTTAATTTTCCCCATAATGCACTCATTTCTCCATAAAAAGGTTATAACCCATATTCATCTTCCTCTCATGGCTACAGAGACCATTTTATTTGATCAAGAGAAATATATTGGAATATATTATTGTTTTGGAGGCCAAGATTACTTGGAATGTTCCTTTTATTAGTTTTTTTCATTATATATATTGATCATTGCTCTATCATATCCTGAATATAATATTTTTTTGACAGATCCACGATGTTTGATGTTAATCATGGTGAGATATGATAATTCTTGTTTAGGGGACCAAAATTTGAGGGGAGTGTTTAGAGGCTTAATCTTATTTTTTATGTTTTATTATATTATTAAATTTTTACTATGTTTGAGTTGTAGGTGTATTATCATTTACATCCTATAGAGTAGAGCATGGATTTTTTTCTCTAAATTATTGATGTTATTGAAATAGTGGTCTATAAATTATGTGGTTTGCTGGAAAACTAATTATATTTTTATACTTGGAAATTATTGGCATTGATTTTTTTTATAAAATGGGATTTTAGATCATTGTTTTAAAATTATTTTTTCAATTATGTCTTGGTTTGAATGAATTTTATAATTTTTGAAATGTTCTAAAGAGATTATTGTTTTGTTGAATATAATTTTCCCTGGAATTTTGATATGCACTGTGGGTTGGGGTTTATATGAATTTGGGACAGAAAATAGTGTGAATTTCCCCCCATCAAAATGTGATGTATAATGGTGTGATGTTTGTCCCTTAAAAATTTTTCACCCAGTGACAACATTGTTAAATGTTGACTCTAAAATCATGTGTATAGTGAATTCCATGATTAATATTCATGTGTATTTGTGTGGTAGTGCATATATGTGGAGATGGAATGGGTATGCTCTGACTGAGGAGAATAGTTTTTAAATGTTTCTTTCAATTTTTTACATGATAACTATTTTGGGTTTGAAAAAATATTTGGGGATTGGATATAAACTAATTTGAAGTTTTTAATATATTTTATAGAAATTTGATAAAAATTTATATCCTATTAGAGTGTGTTGAGAAGTCATTGGGATAATCGAACAAACTTTTATACTCAGACCCATCTTGGGATATTTTTTGAATGATCAATTGATGGTTATTTAGACATAAGAAATAGAAATGTATCTCATTTATATAGTAATGACATGTAAAATTCTGGGAATATCATGTTGAGTGATTATGGTAGCTTCATGGGGGTTTGTAGGGGATATCTCTAGTTTTTTTTGTTTTATTAGTTTTGGTTTAAACTTATTTACAGTTACTTGGTTATTTTTTTTCTTATAAATTGTGTTGAATTTTTTTAACATGAACTTCAACATAATATAGTAGTTTTTTATCCGATGTCTTGTAGTTTAGATTCATTATCATCAAATGAAAAGTCACCCAATAAATGTTTATGCGGACCTTATAATTTTTTGTTATCTTTTGGTGTCTTGGAGATGCCACACAAGGCCTAGTACCACACTCATTATTTTCCAAAGTCAAGGAGTGAGGGTATCTATATTAGAATAACATTGTTATCATCTATATATTATTATGTTGTTATTTTAATTTAATTACCAATAGAAAATATCCATCCACCATTAATTGATAGAAAAATTACAAATTCATGTGTATGGATGATTATAGCCTCGCGAACTGAGGAAAATCGTTTCATATTATATTTTCTAAAGATTTTTTGTCATAATATCAAGATATTATGAAGGTATGACCGCATTTATCATTTTTTAAATATATTAATTCTGGTTAATGAAATTTTTACCAGATGTATTGGGATTTTCAATGATGTTTTATGGGTTTGTAAAATAAACAAAAGGGTATTTGTTTTATCTAGTGATTTTAGAATGGTTACCACATGGTAAGAGATAACAGGGATCCCAAACCATGTTGGATAAGAAGAGGGGATTTCAGGTAAGAAAAAAATTCTAGAGGGATTTCCAAACCATTCATGCAATGATATAGGAATTCCTTATGGTTTGTGCATGGTTTCCAAAACCATGTTGATCTCCCTAGGAAATCATGTGAACTAAAATACAAATGGATAGTGATTGGAACATGGATTGTGCATGGCTTGGTAACCCATGCGACCAAACCATGTGCCACATTAAAAAGTGTGAATTTTCCAAACTTCCCCCACATAATTTTAAAAATCTTACTCGATTATTTCCCAAATTATTTCATCTAGAATTCTTGTAGTCAACTCAAGCTCCCAAATCATTCTGTTGGTGGTTCTCCTTCGAATATATGATCTTCTGAGAAACGTTTTTTTCCTATCAAAACTATATGTGAGTCCAATATTCTTTTTCTTATCATTTTTCAATTACATATTGAATATTTATTTATATTATTCCAAATCCCTAAATATCATTTTATCCATTGAATATTATATTGGGGCTTCAAAGGGTTCTAAAATAAATATATAAGAAAAATTTTAAGTTTGTTTCTAATCAACGTTTCTAAAAGATATATCATATAGTTTTTTTATATATCTATGCATTATTGGTCATGTTATTGATTCCTTATTGGTTTGAATTTATTTAAATGATTGATATTTGGTAAAACTTTCTGTAAAATTACAAATTAAACCCCTCATGATTCTCGTGGGAAGATTTGAGAATGTCAAGATCAGTTTAGTCTTACCCTTGGGCTTCACCAACATTCCAAAAGATAGAACATGGTATTATTATGAATGAAATTGAATAATTTGGAAATATATCCCTTGATAAATGTGTTGAATTATTTTATTATGTTATAATTTGGAATTGGATATAGTGGAATCGGGTTTGTCATAATGGAATACTATACTATTTGAAATAATTATTAAATAATTTAAATGGATTTATGTGAATATTTCAAATGGAATTTGAATTTGTAAAGAATTTTTTAATGTATTATAATATTTTTCATGGTAAATGTGTTAATAAGAAAACGATTAACGTTGATTTATGTTTCAAATTAAATTTGATGTTTGACTGTTATGTTTTTTGATTATAAATGGTTTGTTGCATGTTATGCTTGGTAAATGGAAAAATATATGAATTTTCACATGGAGTGGTTTTTTGGGGGGTATTGGACTGAAGGATTTATTCCAAAGAGTTTTTAGACTAATGATCTGAACCCCAGCACATAAGTTTTGGATTAGGGATGGATATTAGGGATCTATAAATATAACGAATGCATTTGATGGGACCACTTGAACAGATGCCCTATGGTGAATTTGTTGTATTTTTAGTATATCCTTATCCCTTATGAGATATGAAACATGATTAATTCCTTTATCCATGATAATTAACATGATTAGTTCAGTCTGTAATTGATGTAGGTACATATCCCCTGGAAGATGTGATGAAATTGAATTTCAAAATTAAGATGGTTATGTGATGGATACAAGAAAAGTGATATAAATGGATAATAAAAATCTATTAGCTAATGGAACCCAAGTTACACATTATGTTTGTATAATATTTTTAACAGTATCAATATGATATTTCTATTTTACTGGTTATTTTTTAGACACTGTTGGTGGTTTACTACTTTGTTTTTCTCACTCACTGCTCAGTCTTCCATTGGGTTCCTCAGAAGATTTAATGGTTGCTGGTTATGACATGGGAAATAGTTTTATACTGTGGAATTCTATTAGACATAGGATAGGAATATACGAGGATATAGACTTGGAGTTAAGAACCATTTTGGGGATTCATACATTGGATTTCATTTTTGGAATTAATAATATTCCTCCACATTGATGCATGTCGGTTGGGTGGAAAGACGATTTTTTAAGAATAATACACTATATGTTGGTAATTAAATTCTGTCAGATTAGGGTATTCTGGGAAAAGAGTAGTTCTATGAGAAAATAACTTGATTGATTTAGACTATGGAATAAGGCATTGTGCGGTATATGATAAGTATGTACAATCTAATTATATATTTTCAGTTGAAACTCCATAAAAATTTTTCTTGAGATGGTTAAACTAATTCTATGGAGTTTGGGATATAGTTCATTTAGGCAATTATGGATCACTATGATACTTATGTAGAAAATAGAGTCCACCTAGCAGTATATATGTTATGGGGACTATTGAAGAATTGGTGGTATATTCTTGTTCAGATCCATTAATAAGATGCCACGTTATTGAAGTAATTACCTGAAAATTATTTGGAATGCATTTATATAAATAGAATGATTTGGCAGTGGGATTAATTTTCTAGGGGGATGAATATGTGAACAATGTTTGTGATGGATTTTAAGGCCATTTCACAGAATTTCAATGCATTTTCCCGACATTCGCTCGAGAAGACACTGTGACAATAAGGAATTTTCAGGACATGCCTAGACAAGAGATTAAATATCTTGTAATCACATTATGATTACTAATTATTTTCAAAGTAGTGGATATGGCCCTTTATTTTAATAAGTATCTTAATGGAGATATCTTGTAGTGGGGTTGTGTCTAAAATTTCTCATTTTTTTAGCTTAACATCTAATATAAAGAAGCATCACTTATGGAATCTAGGTTAGGGTGGAAGTTTGTAGTTTATTTTGAAGACAATACTAGTCTCTCTGAGTGGTGACTATTTTTTTCTATTTTTGTGGAAGGCCAAAGAACATGGGTGGTTAGCTTCCCTTGACCACTATTTTAGTACATATCATGTGAAATAATTGCACATGAGTAGTGGATTGGTAGGAATCTGTGATAGTTGTGAACAAATGAAAATCAATTCATATGTTGACTGTGGGAAGAGGATCAGTTACGCCATATTTATCATGCATTATAGGTCTCGACTGGCCATAGTAGTTGAGATGGAGGATAGTGTCCATCATTGTGATAGAGTCTGTATAATAATTTTTGGTCTAAGTAAAAAAATCAATATGGTGTTGAATTGAGTATCTATTTAAAATTTATGTTTAAAAAGTGTTCTTAAAAGGTTCTCAAAAGTTAAATATATCTTAGTTAATCACGTGTATAATATTATCAATATCTGACTGTTTAAATAATTTCCTAGAAGATTGAATAATTCTCTATGATCTTAATATTGGTTATTAAAAATACATTTGATGATATTATAATAAACAAATTCAACTATAACTTATTTCCAAGATTATCTATAAAAGTAAATTTATTAATTTCTATATTACATTATAATACAATGACAAAAAAATAGACAACACAATGGATACAAAACAAGTGGTTCATTCTCAAGTCGAGACCAATTCCACTCTACTAGGTGATCACCTACCACCAAGACTTTTTTATAAATAAACTAGATACAAAAATTCTAAAGGGATTTACAATAGTACAAATGACTGTCCATGTCACACGACCTATTCCACAATTCATTGTGGGTATGAAAAATAAGTTACACAAACCTATCCACAATTATCTGTTGGTATACACAAGTGTACATAGATGTTGGAGAATGGATATTTTGTATCCTTCAGTTTAATGCAAGAGACATTGTGTGTTTCTATACAGACACACAAACACTTATTGAAAGTTGAAAATAGTACACAACAGAGAAAATTTATTGAGATAAGGATATAAGTGCTCTTAGTGTTAGTCTATGAAGCTCTGGAAATCTGGGATGAAACAGATGTAGAAATCAAGTCCTATCATTGGAAACATAGTATCGTAAGTCAGCTAGATCTAGCTTGCCTTATTCATGTGTTCATCAGGAATGTTGAGTTACATGTGTTGGTTAATTTATCAGGAAAGCTCATGTATTATCCATTGTTACGCTCTCTGTGCCACGCTATGTTTATGGTCCACACATCTCTTTTATTCTTCTTGTGTATGTGTTGGAGCCGAGAAGTTGAATGTAATCTGCACCTCATACCTCATACTGTCATGTGACATGTCTACAAAGAAGCATTAATTATGTCAATTAATTTAAAATCAACCAATATGACTGTTAGAAATTAAATTTAGAAAAAAAAAACAGATTTAGAAATCATTTCATAGTTTGTCTATAAATGGTGTCTCCATGAAACAGTGTCTATTTGAAACGGTGTAGGAATGGTAACAGTGTCTGGATTGTCACAATGTCTAGATAGTCACGAATTTTGGATGGTCACAGTGTCTGGTCATGGGGTTTGGTCACAGTGTCTAGTTATGGTGTCTTGTCATGATGTCTGGTCACGGTGTCTGGTCACGGTGTCATGTCATGGGGTTTGGGCCACGATGACTGGTCATGGTGTCTAGGCCCTTTTCCAAAAAAAAATAACCGGTGAAAGACACAAGGTGTATCAGACATATCCAAATATCTCTATTCGGACTCAAGCATAGATATTAATAGAATTGATTAGACATATCCCATCATCAATGAAATAATTATAAAGTAAGTCAAATATATTGTAGATTAATCAGAAAAAATTTATTGAAATTAAGATCTTGTATAGCTTTAATAAAATCATAATGTTACTAATAAATGTACATGATTTAAGACAGATTATAGAGGATTAAAAGGCTTTACAGAATCTATATGATTTGTGATCATTAAAACATGATTAATAGACAAGGAGCCCAAAAATATCCCGCATTTTGGATGATAATGAATCATTATAGTGAGGGAATTCATATGTCTTTAATGTGCATATAAAATAAATATTTATCTATTCATTCTTTAATGTGAATATTTTCACCCCCTACATATAAAATAAATATTTCTCTATACATTCTTTAATGGGTATATTTTTCCCCCTACAAAGAAAATACATATCTCTATATTATTTATTTAATGGGAATATTTTCTGCCCCTTTTGGGATTATCAAAAATAGTGAATAAAAAATGATGAATAAAATATCACAATGCATTAGATAAAAATAGTTTCATTAGAAACAGCAGACATCAAAACATAAAAAAAATCCCTATCAAAAGTTAGTAGTCACTATTCTTCATCATTGGCTGGTATCCTCATTGCTTTGGTAGCAACATCAATAGAAGAAGCCTTAGGAGAACATTTTGATGTAGAAGAAGGGAGTGAACTTGTAGACAGATAAGGTAAAGGAATACCTTCAATGACATAAGGGTACAAGGAAGGTGTAGTATAATACTAAGGCAACTTTGGATCGAGGATTATAGGCATGATCTAACTCAGGGCCAGACTGACAGACAGAGATGTGGAGGCCAGGGCAGATGTGAAGGTAGGAAAACCAGATCGTAGAGGTGCAGCTATAGGAGAAACAATGGATGTACTTTGAACCTGAATATAACTCCGTAAAATCATTATAAAATCATCAATGATCTCTCTACCATACTTCATGGATTTTTCAAGTTCATCCTTGTTATCCAAAAACATTTCAAAAAAATGAGTGAAAGCTGTGTTCTTTAGGACTTGAGTTTTGATATCATAAGTAATAGGAATAATCCTCATATTTTCCACAAGGTACTTGAAGTTATTGGTAATTTCATTCATAAAAAATATATGATTTAAGTAGAAGAAAAATTTCTTGGAAATTTCTTCCTGATCATCATTCCCAATCTTGGAATGGATTCTAACCGAATTAAGAACTCTGTCTTTGTTCTTGCTTAATTAAGATAGAGATTCATTATTAAAAAAACTAAGCACAACCTGAAGTTCCACTTTGACAACTTTTCTGTGTAGATCACTATCTGAAGATGGTTAAAAATATTTTCTAGTAGTAAGAGAAGTAGTGAAAATAGAGGTAATAGATTTCAGTTGATTTATAACCTTCTACAGGCACCCATTGTACTCATCAGTTTACTTGTTCAGTCCAATAACATGTTTAGGAAACCCTTGAACAATATTCTTGTTTATTTTAACTACTTAATCAGCTAAAGATGTTAGGTGATGTTGAATCATTGAGACTACTTCTTGTGGGGTATGAGTGACAAAATTATCAACAGGATGAGAAGAAAATTCGGATTATGAGTTCAGCACTCTCTGTATATCTTCATACATAACTATTAGTGTCTTTACATCAAAACTAAGCAATTTATTCTCATTTATGAATTATTGAATCTCATGAAGCATTTTAGGTTGATTCATTCATATGAATTTTTTCATTAATAGTGAAACATCTCTCTATCTCATATTGGTTATAAGAGATTGTTGATTATTCATAAGCTTTCCAACCAAGCCAATATGGTAGCTTCAAATTCTATCAGATCATCCTTATTCACCATGAGTGAAGGTTCTTGTAAAGGTTTAGAAATAGAAGCTGAGAGAGGATCAGGTTATTTTTCCAAGATAGCTTCATAAGAAGATATGATTTTTAACTAAAACATAATAGGTAGATAAAGTCCTTTTAATGTGACATCCTGTGAATCGTTCACATAAAAATAACTGGGAAATTTTTACCTTGTATCTAGTGAACTTTGAAAAACCATATTATCCACATGGAAAAATTCCAGACTAGGGGCTACTCCTCCCAATAGGTAAATCCTCCTCAAGATTGAGTGATTTATATCCTTGATCTATTTCCACTATTTCATCCTTGAAAGGATAGATCGATTATCCCTTTAGAATAAATAATTACTTCAAGAGCAGTTTGTTCCTCTACTTGTTCCTCACTAGTAGCTTCATGCACAAGAGATTGATCTGCTTCTATATTACCTTATAAAACATCCCATTATCTTTCATCAACAACATAATCCTTTTTAGGATGTTTTTTTTAAAATAAACAACCTTTTTAGGAACAAGCAATTCTTTATTATCTATGTCTTGAAGAACATGATTACATTCTTTCTCATTCAGGATGGGTTTTGTTACAGGTGAAACAACATCTTCTTCTTCTTCCTCTTCAGGATATTCAATAAATTCATATGTTTCTAAACTAGGATAAAAAACACATTAGGTCTTGAAGGGTGTTCCACTAAATTGATCTTTTCATAGATCCTATCATTGTCTTCCACCCAAGAATTTCTCCAAGGATTCCAACTTATTTTCATCCTCTTTATTGTAATCGTTTAGAGAAAAAACTCAAAATAAATGATAACATCATCATTTTTCCCATCTAAACCATTAGCATGAATCATGGCTGAGATAATCCTAGAATAAAAATGGGAGGTTGACTAAGTGGTTTTTTTATCAACTCACACCTATGGAGTCTAATATACTTGAAAAGGTTGGTCTAATTTCCATTGATCATTAGATGTATCAAGAATGCATCATGATACTTGAATAAAGAAAAATCACCATTTCTAGGGCTAATCAGAATATGAATAAATTTAAACAGGAGTCTGGTTTCACCATCCAGCTCTACAGTTATGGCTCTCCTCGATTTTTATTTCTATTTAATCTTATCAATGCTTCTTCAAATACAAATATCACACATGGAGGTGGAGGACCACTATGACAGTCTTAAAAATTAATCTCATGTGGTATCCTCAGGAATCCATCCCATAACTTTGAGAAAAAGGTGCATCTCTAACCATTTATCCAGCTCCTCACAACATATCTATCTTATTAATAAAAATAATACTGAACAGACTGGTAAAATTATGTAACTAACATTGGGTAAATTCTCATATACTCATTTTCAAACCAATGTAACCAGCATTGATCATTTAATACTTTCAAAACCAAAGACTTAATAGACTGAAGCCACTTATGGAAAATCTTTTTTAATATACCACTACTATATTCAGTAGGTTCAGAATCAGAGGGCCCTAAGGTGCAATCTTTGATGCAATTTTCCACTTCTTCTTTGAATTTAGTTTCTCATGAGTTAATGGAAAAGGGAGTTTCATCCTAGGCATTAAATGAAGGTTCATGATAATGAAGGGATGAAGAAGGGTTACAGTATAGGAGAAGAGAATTTACATCGAGTGAAATACAAGTGAAAATTATTTTATTTTATCATTTTGGAATACCAATCATCGCAAAAACAAAAGCATGAGAAAGTAAAAATGGTAAAATAAGTAATTTCTAGTAAAATATTATAATTTATAAATTAAATAATAAGGATTCTTTATGGTGAGAGCATAACAATCATTCAACGTGAGATAATAATTGTCATTCACGGTGAGACCGTAATAGGTTCATAGGGAGACTGTAAGAAGTGTGATTTTTAAACCATGTGACTGTATTATTTGAGACATTATGTGTCAGACAATAAGTAAGAAATAGTAATTTTGAGAACGTAAACATGAGAAAGTAATATATAAAATAGTACGATATGAAATACTATGATATAAAATAATAAGATATGAAAAAGTAAGATAACAACTTAATATTTATCATACCCAATTCATTTATGATGTAATATATTCTTTCAGAATTTAGTGGTTTGGTGAACATATCACCAAGCCGATATCCAGTTCCAATGAACTCCAATGTGATGTCACATTGTTTATAATTATCTCTCAAAAATTGATGGCTTACATCAATATGTTTTTTCATAGAGTGTGAAATTTAATTTCTAAAGATGTTAATAGAACTTTTATTGTCAAAATTTATAGGTAATTCCTAAATTCATATCCATAATCTAGTAAACTATGTTTCACCCATATTAATTGTGCAAAACAACTACATGCTGCTATGTATTCAACTTCTATATTAGATAATGAAAATGAATTTTGTTTCTTTCTACACTACGATACTAGTGACCTGCCTAAAAAGTGAAATGTTTCAATGCACTTTCTCAGTCTAACTTATTTCCACCAAATTCATCATTACAAAACTAGCTAATTCAAATGATTTTCATTTGGGACAGAACAGTCCTAGATTGGGGGTATGCATGAGGTATTTGAAAATTTTCATAACGGCATTTAAATTATATACCTTACGATTTTCCTGAAAATGAGAACACATGAAAACAGAAAAAATAATGTTAGGTTGGCTAGAAATTAAGTAGTGTAAACCTCAAATCATTCCTCTATAAGTGGTTTGCTCAACGGATTTTCCATCTTCATCAAGATCCAATAAACAAGTGGTACTCATTGAACTATTACAAATTTTAGTGCTTTCCAATCCAAAACGTTTTATAAGGTCTCTAGAATATATACATTAATTTAAAATAATTCAATCATTATTTTGAATGATTAGAAATCCAAAAAAATTGAGTTCACAAATTAAACTCATTCCAAATTCATTATGCATCATTTTAGAAAAATAAATACATAAATAAATTTTTGAAGATCCAAAAATAATATCATCAACATGGATTTTAAAAAAATATCATTGGATATTAATTTCATAAAATCGGTATGTGCAGCTATTCCTTTTGTAAAAACATTGGACATAAAAAAGTACTTAATCTATCAATCCATACCCTTGGAACATTTTTTAGAACATATAAATCTGTTGATAACATAAAAATATGATTTAAAAATGAGGGTTTGTTAAACCAAGGTGTTGCTCAACAATGAAATCCACCACTATATACCCATTTAGAAATGAACATCTGACATCCATTTGATATAGTTTGAAATTCAGATGTGAAACATAAGAAGAATAATTTTAATGGCTTCAAGTCTAGCTACTAGTGAAAAGGTCTCTTCATTTTCAATTCCTTCTTCATGACTGTAGTTGTCTGCATCCAATCTAGTGTTTTTTCTAACTATGTTATCGGCTTTATCTACCTTATTTATAAATTCTTACTTAGTGCATATGGTTAATATATCTTTGGGTCTTTCAACAAGTTTACAAACATTTTCCCATTCAAAATTCTTATGTTCTTGCATTTCCATCACCCAAAATTCATCATCGATAGAATCATTTTTGTTTTTAGGTTAAATTTGTGACAAGAATAATTGATGTTCAACCTAGTTTGTAAGAGAAGCTATAGTTTGAGTTCCCTTATATATGTCTCATATAAAATCATCAAAATTATGGTTCTTAAGAGTTCTAACAGCTCTAGAAAAAGGCAATTGATTTCAAGTTCATCAACTGGTTCAGGATCATTTTGAATTGAGTCTATGGAATTTCTAGAACAAGAAATTTTCATATATTCATTCCTAGGATTGTTAGGGTAATTTGAATTTATTTCCAGATTTGATACATCATCCTCCAAGTTCATTATAGTGGTATTGGGCTCATGCGAATCTGTATCATCAAATTTGACATGGATAGATTGTTCCACATATTTAGTTATTTTATTAAACTCTCTATAGTCTTTACTAGAAATTGAATATCCTAAAACTATTCCTTTATCACTCTTTTATTCAAAATTTTCAAGATTTTAATTATTATTAATGATATAGACTTTGCGACCAAAAAAATTGATGTTGCAAGCTTTTGGTTTTCTATTGTTCCATAACTCATTAGGAGTCCTTTCATGAATAGGTCTAATCATCACTATATTGACTATGTAACATGTTGTATTTATATATTCAAACCAAAAATAAATTTTTAGTTCATATTCACTATGTTTTGTTCTTGAAATCTTTTATAAGGATTAATTTCTTCTTTCTATAACTCCATTCTGTTGATGTGTTAGAGGGGAAGAGAAATTGTTACAATATCCATTTTGTGAGCAAAAGGATTCAAAATCATGACTTTCAAACTCTCATCCATGATTATTTCTTAAGGATTTATTTTTATGTCTACTAATATTTTCTAAATTTTTGGTAGATTTTTTAAAATGAGAGAAGGTTTCGCTATTGTGAGCCAAAAATAAAGTCCATGTATATCTAGAAAAGTCAACTAAAAGAACATAAACATATTTCATCGTATTTAAGCTATAAACTCTAGATGGATCAAACAAATCCATGTGAACCAATTTGAGAGGTTGAGAAGTTGACATTTCTTTCATTGGTTTGAAAGAAAATTTTGTGTTGCATACATTTTTGATAAGGATTACACACTTTAGAATTAGGAATCTCAATCTTGGGTAGGACATTGACTAAGATTTTTATAGTTAAATTTATAAGGGAGTGAGTGTTAAAGTCTCCTATGAAAAATCCAAGACTCTTTGTGAAACACATTTTAACCTGAAGCGTCATGAGTGGCTACTCAATCTATGTTAAAATAATAAAAAGTTTAATTTCTTAATGTATAAAACACTAATTCATCATTAGAATTAAAAAAAATTCAAGCATCATTTACAAATTTAACATGAAAACCATCATTGAATAATTGTAATATACTATGCAGATTATATTTCAATCCATCTGCAAACAGTACATTATAAATAAAAACAAACATAGAGTTGCAGATTTGGTGAAGGTAAATATTATTTCCTTTGGAATTGTCAAAAAAGTTGACTTTTCCTCTATAAATTTTTGTTAAATTCATGATGCTTGATTAGTATCCTATCATGGGTCTTGAACAACAATAGTTCAGAAACCATATGCTCTTACAGGAACCCTTTAAGTAGAATTCCAACAAAATAGTCAAATAAAAATAGACTTTGGTACCCAAACTTTTTTGGGTTCAGGGATATTAGTGATAAGTGATTTAGGAGACCATATATGCATCATAGGTTTCCTATAAGAATTATGTAATGTATTTGAAGAAACAAACTCTATTAGGTGCAGAAATACATTAAACAGTAAAGAGTGTATCATAACATGGAATAACTGGATTTTTCCTAGAACTAGGAGTAAAGCAGTATGACCTATATTTAAACAAAGAATTATTAATTCTAACATTTCTTTTACCAAGTTGAAAGCCAAATTCCATTAGTATATTTAAGCGAAATTTGTTTACATACAATTTGTACCAAGGTATCCTTACCATTAGTAAACCTCTCAAGATCATTTTTTAATTGCTCATTAGATAGTTTTATTTTAATGTTCATTTTGAGTAGTTGAGAATTTTTCTCCCTTCCTATTGTTAGTTCAGTTTTCACAGTTGAGTTAAGAGAATGATACTTCTATAATATTGAAATATAAGAGGTAAATTATACATAATAAAGAAAATTAAAATATTTTTAAAAAAATTTATATAGGTAAAAATTATTTAATTTTTTTTTAATTTAACAATCATTTGGGATGAGTCAAACACTAGGTTTTGTATTTTTTTAAAAAAATATCATTTAATGATTACCGTAAAAAACTCATTTTCTTCCATGAAATTAATTTAAAAAATATATTTTAATTATTTATTTATATTTATATAATTTAGTTATAAAAATAAAATTTATGATTCTTTTTTAATCCATTTAAAAGGTTTCAAAAGGAATATAATTATAGAATGTTTTAATACTTTTAAAATATAAAAAAATAATGTTTCATTTTAACGTATATTGGGATAATGATCCTTCCTACCATAGTAATGATTATTTATTTATCATATTCCCCAAATATTTCATGTTTTCATTATTTAAAACCCATCAATTTTTATGTGATTGTTATATTCATTTTAAAATTAAAATCTATCGGGTATTTCAGTATTTTAATAATTCCATCATATGAAAAAAAAATTGGGTTGCAGTATTTTATTTAATTTTATTATGTTCATGTGAGTTTTTTATTGTGAAATTTGGTTTCATTATAAACCAATGGTATGTTATCCTATTCTATCTCACCAATTAATTGGATAAATGGAATCTTTTAACCAATTAAGTTTCTCCAATGAGATTGTGGGAATATAATGAAATGTTTATTCCATCTATAACCATGAGGAATATTTCAAGTGAAACAATGATTAAAAATAAATGTATAAACATGTTTTTATTCCAAATATATGGAAGATTTATATAAAAACTATTCCACAAGATTCATAAATATTTAATTTGTGTTTATTATGGGTATTAATCATTTCCTCGGAGAAAAAACTAATTATATTAATGAATAAATGATTAATTTCATAAGAATAATGTTTTCTGTGATGAAGGAAAGTATTGTGTGGGTTTTAACCATTTTCACTGGATTTATAGATATTATACATTTGTGTCCCTAACTAATATATTAATGACCTTCCCTCGAATTAAATTTTTTTTCAGGGGTTATATAGTGGGCAAGGGAATGAAAGAAGTCATGTTGAAATCAGAAATTATTTTCATGAAACCAAATCATGATTTATATTAAGGGATTTATATTTTTGGAGAAACTAATACTATTTGGAAGTGTCTACTTTTTAAAATAAATTTATGTCATATTTATAATCTAATTATCTAAAACAATAAACCAAAATAGTTATTAATAATTAATGAATGTAAATTATAGTATAATGAAACTATATTTTGTAATTTTTATGATTAAGAACATAAATTAAAAACCACCTAAATAAAAAAACAAATGTAAATAGTTCGTCTTATTTATTTTTAAATGAAATTAAAAACAATGTAACGTTTGATATATTAATATCATTGGGTAGTAGATGCATAAAAGAAAACAAATAAAAGTTTTTAATATTGCACATGTCTCAAATAATGATTCTTGAGACAAAAAAAACTACATTATATTCATTATTAGGATAACATACTATAATATAAAATATTAAAAATAATAATTTTTAATCACTGATTTATGATACATATTAAAATATATTATGTTTTATATCCTACAATTACATTTATTTTAAATAATTTATTTGTTATTTATAGTATATTCTCATCCCATAATGTTAGCAGTCATAGGTTTTTTGTGCACGGTTTTAAGCACATTCCTCATTATATTGTTATAAAACAATCATTCATATATTTTTGAATTTTCATAAATATTATTTAAATAATTACATTCATTGTTATTGTTATATTAATGAGTGTTTCTATTAGGATTTATTAAAATGGAATCATTAGTGATCATTGTTTTGGTTATTTTATTTATATAATATTTATTTACTAATAAAAAATATAATATTATTAAATCTTTTTCAAAACAATAGAAAATAAAATTACTTTTCCGTTAATTTAAATTATCTATTGATTTTTATTTTTGATAGTCAGTCATTATATAAATTTACAGCTCTCTCTATATTTTTTTAAAATTGACATAAACAAGAATGTAATATAATCGATGGGAGTGTACAGTTTAGAAGAAAATAATTTGGAAAAATAGTAATAATAATAAAATATTAATGATAGTATTTAGTTTTAATTATGATTTTCAGATTTATTTTATATAAATTAGAGGAATATAGTAGTGAAACAAAATTTATCATTTAGTTAGGGGAATCTCGTTTTAACAATGATTCCTGATATTAATGTAATTAATTTTTTTTTTCATTAACCAAATATTCATTATTTTTCATTATAAATAATAAAAAAATGAATTCCTCCTTTTGGGAATATAGAAAAAAGATTCACACCATGAATCATTTTGAATAATATAGATTAAATTTTAAAATAGAGACCCATTATTTTCATAAATAATTTTCACTTCCGCAA
This sequence comes from Viscum album, assembly GCA_963277665.1. Classification (NCBI taxonomy): domain Eukaryota; kingdom Viridiplantae; phylum Streptophyta; class Magnoliopsida; order Santalales; family Viscaceae; genus Viscum; species Viscum album. Next base: position 1,246,314,825 of record OY728138.1, read on the forward strand.
TGATAAATATCTGTTGCATAACATAATGATCTGAATTTTAATTATATATGTCAAATGACTACAACATTTTTTATGTAAACTGAATTTTTTGATAAAATTTCTACAACTTCTCCCATTAAGGTCTTCATCACTATCACCCTTCAAATACACATCATACTTAATTTTCATCTTAACATTACGAATCGAACCATAAAAACATGGGAGCTCATATTCATATTACGGGTAAAAAAGGGAAATATCAATGATGAATTGAGAAAAACATGAATATATGTGTTTGATAATATGATCATAAAATTTTAAAATGTATACATAATATCATGAATCATATTCTTGAGTCATGCAATATCCTATTAGTTAGTAATATATGACTCGTAAGGGAATTAAGGAACATATTACATGATAGAATAAAAATAGAAAACGAAAACAATTTTGAAAACACATAATAATATAAAATTATTTCCTTAATAGTCGGCGATCATTTACAAGAATTTAATTTTTTATGAGGATCATTACTCATACAATCATAGTTATTAATGTTCACTCCCAAACTATCTTAGTCAATGATACCTTAATGAACTTGGTTCACATCGAAATAAATTATTTCCAATCTCATTATATATAAATCATCTCCCAAATAATTGGTTAGAGATATTGATATTAAAATTCTAATTGTGAAAATAAAACATATGTGTGTCTTATGATCATAAAATATTCATCATATCGAAGTCTATGCGGGGAAATGGGTTTCATAAACCGTTCAACACATCATAGACCCTAGAAAGGAAATAAAATTCATCACCATCCCTTCATATAAATCACAATCCATCCAATGATATAATATGTATGTTATCCATAAGTAAAATCTATAGTATCTTTTAATATATTTCAATTTTTTTCTTCATTGACGAATATAAATTCAATTTTAATATAATTAAAACATCATTGATGAAAATATAAATTTATTTTTTAGATAAAATATTTATTAAATATGAAATAATAATGTAATGCATTTTAAATGAAAGTAACTGGTTAAACATGTAAATGATACATTAAATAAATATATTAGTCATTATATCTGGATATTTTGTTCAATTCATAAAAATTAAAAATAAATCCTTCAATACTATTGTGGCAATATATCCCAAATAATTTTTTTTAAATTTTTTAAAAATATTATTTCAATCCATTGGTAAAAAATAAAGTATTATTAAGAAACAATTTAAAAAAAATGAATTTATAATACAAAAATACCCCTTTTATATGTTTTCATAAAACATGTGTATGGGTGGAAATTATTTTTCATCCACATTTTTAAATAAATTTTATTTAACATAAAAACATATTTTTAGTCTCTACATTAAATTAAATAATAAAAATATAATGAAAAAATATATTTTATAGAAAAAAATGTATGATAAAAAAATTTATATGTTTTTTATATGTTGATCATGTGTTATCTTCACCAGAACATAATCATATACATTCATGATAAACAATGAAATTATAACAAAAACCCCCTATATATTTTGTATCATATGAATTCTAAACCCCATGAAATATATAAAATTATATTTATATGTAAATAAAAATAAAATTCAATGAATTAATAATAAAATAAATTAATGGGTTGTATAGATCACTCACTGTAAAACTATGTTGGGAATATTGTATGTGACTCACTTGAACTGAAGTGAGAATAAAATCCATTACCTTAGGTATGGTATCATTCATAAATTTTTTAAAATATTCTATAATAAAAATATATTTATTATACTTCTATATCATAAACATACTAATATATATTATTATAATTTTTATTTGATTATATAATTTTATTACATGTGTGGTAACAATTTAATAAAATCATTATTTTAGGTGATATATGCTTCACATATCATGTATGTCCTAGTTTAGTCGGTTTGGTCCGCATATTTTAATCATGGATACATCATATAAATAATTTAAATAATAATTTAAATATCATAGAAATTTATTTTATATATTTTTAGAATCTTCTATAATCTTATATACAGTAAAATTAATAATAAAAATGATGAAGATAATATGTCATACGTACCCATGAATATTGTTTTCATATTTTGATTGATGGAATAGAATAAAGATAAATATTAATTAATTTTTTTTGATAATTATTATATCATTTATATAAAATTTATTCCTCAAAATATTCATCTGTTAGAGAAAATTAAAATACAATTGAAACCATGTCTCTAAGGGGAGGTGCTAGTCCACCCTTATGCATTAACAATGTTATTTTTTACCAAAACATTGAATAATAAGTGTATTTATGATGTATAGTAATAAAATATTTTTAATTAGTTAATAAATATAATATATAAACATTAAAAACATGATAATAAAAATCCATAAATGATGGTAATCAAAATTATATTGTATTTCTATGTGGAGGTGGTTTGTCTTATATACTCACACGAGATATATTCACTTATCATTTGAGGGGAAATAATGTTTCAAATTAATTTATTATTAATATTTAATTTTAGTAATACAAATGACAAAAAAATTATTATATTATAATAAAAATCATTAATAATTATAGTAGTTAAAGTTTATTTTAAAAGAATTTGATTAGATTAGGTGATTAATTATTCTTCGAAATGATTCCATTAGATATCCCATAATGGGACCTATTGTTTTACTTTATTATTATTTAATCCTATAGAAAATAGATGATGTATTTTACAAGAGATATATATATATATATATATATTATGATATGAGGATAAATGTGGAGTAATGAATTTTGGGGGGTGGATCTCTTATATAATTAAAGTGTGGGGCACTTTAAAAAAATCCCAACTTATTTATTTATAAGATATAAATTATTTGGTAAAATTAAAAAAATTAATATGGATTCAATGATATGATATATTTGGTTTGTAATGAAAAAATCCCAATGAATTTAGACTTGTTTTGTTGTTATTTTATGTATTATTATTATGATTAACCCTGGGTTAATCAATTTAAATCATATGAACACTAACATGTTTTTTAATAGTAATGGGTTGTAATTTTAACTTATAATGTGAAACTTCTATCATATATATACATTAAATTATATTATATACATTAAAATATCCCCAATGATTTATTTAAATATTTCAATTATTTTTAAATTACTTATGAAATTCCCATATTTATAACATATCGTTATTGTCAATTTTGACACTATTAATTTATTTGACTTAAATGACATAAATTTAATTTTTAAATTCAAGTATAATATTTTAAAATAACACTAGTTTGTATTATAATCAAAATAAAATCGTGGAACCCTATAAAATAATAAAATTATATAACTATTAATATTTTAAAAAACATTTATTTAAATTTTTTATTTAATTTAATAAATAATTTTTTGTCATTGTGTATACATTTAAGGTAATTATATAATACCTTAAAATTTAAAAATAAATTACAGTAACTAAAATAATATCATAGTGAATTAAATTACTAAGTTGATTCATTCATAAATAGTTGTTTTCCCATTTTGAACACATATAGTATATTTAAAATTAAGAGTGTGACATTTTGTAACATTATTTTTCTTATACAATATATTAATCATTTTCTTGGACACATGACCATTAAAAACACTGTTTCAATACTATTATGATAAAGATCAAACTAAATTCATAAAATAATAATTGGGATGAAATATTATGGTCTTATCTTTTAATATTAACCTATATAATCATTATTTAATCATTAATGAGGTGATAAATTTTACCATGGTTATTATTATTATTTACCCAAATAATATTAATTAAAAATTTTAACAATTTCAATTCCAAATGTGCAATAAATTTTATTATAATAATCCCTTATATGTTGTACCGCCCCAAGATTTTGTGAAATTTATTTTTTTCTAAATAATTAATGTTTTTAATATTTTTAATTTCACGCAACATTGAAAATTGATTATATTATTATTCTCATGTGATATATCAAATTAAAAGTTAATCATTCATTACACACAACAGATATCATTACATGTGGTACACTAAACACTAAGTTTGGTTTTGGTAATCATAATACTATGTTTTGTTGTATTTTAATATAGAACGAATTTTAATACACAATTTTGGAACATTTATGAATTTTAATTTGTAAAATAAATAATATTTATGAATTTAAATCATCAAAGTATTCCTAGATTGAGTTTTTGGGATTTTTCTATGAAACATCATTTTCTGGATAATAGTGAAGACTACTACAATTTATATAAATACAATCTGTTTCATTAAATAATAATTAATTTTTATGTATTTTATTTATCGATTTTAGAGTGACATTAGATCAATTATACATCAATATATATAATTATTTTCAATATATGAAATTTTATTTTTTAATTTAATATCAAAACCATAAAAAATATCTGAGTGTTTTTATACTTTAAAACACAGTTATTTGGCCATATCTACGGGATTAAAGTTAAACATTATTTTCCCACATCTATGATTTGAATTTTGAAAATCTGACATAATAACAATTGTAATATGTATGATATTTGGTTTTTAATAAGTTCAAATTATATTTTATTTTCAAAATGACTAGTGAATGTGATTAATGTTTATTACAATGATTAAGGAACTATTAATCTAAATGAGGGACAAAAACATTATAAAAAAGATCCAAATCTATAAAAATCTTGTCAAAAATCCATTATCATTAAATATTAAGACCATATCCCAATATGGTTTTAAATATTTGGGTTATTGGGATATTATTAAATGGATGTTCTTTATATAAATGTTTATATAAAGAAAAATACAAAAGGCTACATTCCATACCATTAACCATTGTAAAACATAGAGATATGTAAAAAAATCCTATTTTAGGTTATACATATCCTTTTGAAATATATATGGTTTATACATATCATAATAATTTATCAATAATTTTTATATAGGGTTTTGTTACTTTAAATGCTTTTGAAACTCCTATATAGTGACTTTTTAGTTAACAATTAACTATAATAAATGTTATTATAAATACTAAATTTGAAGTTAATTGACTGAATTATTGTATTTATTTTTTTATATTAATATATAATGTTACACATATATATACCTTATATATTTTAATGACAATATTATATATATATTTTAAAGGTGTCATTGAATAAATAATTTCATAATTGACATTATTGTTATTTTAAAATATATTAAATCCTATTCAATTATTTAAAATAAATAAAAAACATATATTATGCCATGTGATTTTTAAGTGATAATAAATATTAAATATAATATAATAATGAACTAATTAATCTTTTATAATTAACATATTTACTGATAAATTGAAAAAAATTCATAGCATCGTCTAGGTTTTAGGAGTGTTTTAGCATGTCACTTGCACATGTTATAAAATTAATTTCCAAACATATGTGAGCCATTTTTTATAAATTTAAAATCACATTAATAACAAGTAGATCTCTATTTTATAATTAATCTCTCTTTATTTTACTCTTAACGTTAAAATTATTTATATTAGAAAACTAGATGCTTTATTAATAAATAGATAAAATTGGGGAATTATAGAATTTAAGGAACCGAATTATTCAAATATACATATTTTATAATGATAGTGGTTTTAATAGACCATTATTAATCGCTAATAGATTATTTTTTCATTTTTGGGGAACATTAGGTAAGCTGGACAATCCATTAATGAATACATTTTCCGTTTTACAGGATTTCCACTCCACATCTACTTTAAAAATGAAAGCACTCTACTACATCATCACACCACTCAAACCCCAATATTTATAAAATAACAAACCAATACACATTATAACATCTATATTTTAATAAGATAAGGATTTTTTGGGAATAAATCATCTCAATAATTCATTTGGGCACAAACCAACATGAGTTACCCGATTAAAAGTTAACGGATTATGTCAAGATCCTTTTATTTATTTTCTTTCTTTACCCACTACATATTATTTATTACATTAATAAGTCATAAAACAAGTATCCTCAATATAATAGGATATTAATATGCAAAGTTTTCTACCTACATTTTCACAAACCTCAATCTAATGGATATCAAACATATTGTTTCGGTGTGTAGTGAATTATTGTCTCGGGAAATGATGATCGTTCATTTTTAATTTAAAAACAAATTCGTGGCCATTTTGATGGGAAATATATTTTCATATGTAATATATTTTATTTATTATGTATTATATATTCTGTATTCATTTTCCATCACACATATCATTACATTATATATGGTGTTAATATAATAATCTCATTTGAGGAAGTGTGGTCTACATCCCCTAAAAAGCGATGTGATTTATTCACACACCACATGGAATGTATAATGGTTGGGATTAATGAAACTATATGATATCAATTATATAATAATACTAATATATATATATATATATGAATATTTTCTTTATACACTTTCTTTCAATATAAAAATTACTATGCTAAATAGCGTTCATGCGTGTGTACGACTTACCGTATCCATGAGTCACTTAATCCCATTCATTATTATATATTTTATAGATCATTATAATATTAATATAAAAGATTTAAAGGATAATTATATCATTATTTATATTATTTATAAATTATATAATTATAATGACCAACAATATTACAAATTATGACACGTGTAAAGAACAAAGTGAATATTACATGAAGTGAAACATTATCGTAGGATCCATAACATGAGGGTAATATAAGGTCGTAATCAAATCATATATGGTATTATATATAATAAAATGTTTATTTAAATTATTTATAATAAATTTATATTTATTATACATGTGGTTTGAATGAGTACGATAAGGGCTTAGACATGAGGTATGCAAATTTCGTCTCACTTTTAAATTGTTTGAGACACTTGTAAGGTTAAACACTCATTCTTTTTGTGTGGTGTATGGAATTTCCTTGATTGTGTTATATTTATCTCATAATTAAGTTAATTTTTATTAAAATGTAAATATAATGATACTTATTTCATGGGATTTATGTTTAATATGTTACAAAATCTATAAATATTTTTGTCTCAATTTTCCTTCTTTAACAGTCATGTTTTATTATACTCCTCAATTTTTTCATTGATGTGTATACACATCAATTTTACATGTTATATCATGAATATAAAAATTTTAATGACATTTTATTCTCTATTAAATTTATTTTTTACACGGATGGTATGATCCCAAGATAAAATGAGATAATTTTATATCGAGACAATCTCATGGTTTTTTTCGAGATTGTTTATGTTTTTTCTTCCATGGATAAAATAATATGATATATATCTCAATTAAATTTATTAATGGTATTTTACCTTATTTATAAATGATATAAGCATGTATTGGTAAAATTTCTCATCTCTTTATTCTAGAAGATAGAAATAATATTTTTTTAAGAAATCCCAACATTACCCTCTATTCAATTGAGAATCAATGTTTTCTAAAAACTATCTTAAAAAATATAATAACATTGTCATATACGGTTTAAAATAAATTTTTACCTTTTTTTATATTACCAATCACTTAAAGGGAACCTTATAGTCACTATCTGAACAATTCATTCTTTCTAACCATTTTACTGTTCAAAAAGAACGTTATTTTTACCTCATACAACATGTAAGGATTTACCCACCATCATTCCTTTGATTTTTTCCATTAATTTTGAAAGGTAAACATTTAAGATAATGTTTTTTTAGAAATTTTCAAGGATAATTCTTTTCAAAATGATTAAATTTTTCATTTATAAATTTTTAAGTTATTTTCTTTGTAAATTATTCTTTAATTTGTTTTATATATTTAAATAACTTATTAAAAGGAGAGAGGATATCTTCTTCAACAAATGTTTTTTAAATAAATTTTAAAATTAATTTTCATATAGGATCACTTCCATTGATGTTACTATTTCTCTTATAGTTAATGATACTATGGTTCTATTCATAATTATATATTGAGTGGTTCATCTTTTTATAGAATGATGTTTAAGACATCCATTTCATTTCTATTGGTTATGCTTTTCAAACCCACTTTCTTACAAAGGTTATGAATTCATTATATGATTATGAAACCTATCCCTTTTACTTATTTATGATATATAATACTGTTAATGATCCCCATTTCGTTTTACGGGTTATGAATTGGTGGATATAATACATATGTCATTTTATGTATCATGATACTTTTAATGATTTATTATATTGTGACTCATGTGTTAATGATATAAATATGAGAATTGGGGGACCTATATGTCCCTCAAATGAGTTGGGTAATGAAATGTTTTATAAGATCTCAAAGGTTATACATTTTGTAGCCCAATCCCAAAAAAGTGGGTATAAGGGTTGAAGCACAAAATTATAACAATGTGGGTATATATGTGGTATCCCATTCCTAAAAACAACAAGGTACAAGGGTTGTAGCCTAAGCCTAAAAGAAACATTTTACACAGGTAGTATTCTGAGCCCGAAAACAACAAGTTACAAGGGTTGTATCCCATGGAGAAAATAATAAGGTTGCACCGGTTGTATCCCATGCTCGGAAAAAAGAATGTACATGGTTTACAACACAAGCCTTAAAGAATGTGGGTACATGGGTTATTAGATGAAGAATGAAATAGGTACACATGTCATAGCCCAAGAATAACATGTTATAAAGGACCCAGTAGGTATCCTTGACATAAATGTTTTTATTTTCATATATATGCAATAAATATTATGTCTACTCTGTAGTTATGAATTCTTGGATCATTATTTTATTTCACTATGATTTATATCCTATGATCTCCAGATATTTATCCTATAAATGTTGATTATGATATATTATATGCATGGAATGATCTTCTAATGTTATGATCCCATTATAATACCCATATTTTATTTTTTATTCTTACATGTCTCTCTTATTTACCAATACTGAGCATATGAGATCACCCCATCCTTATGTTTACTTTCTCTAGATTATGAAGATATGATTTTAGGTAGACGTACAAATGGTGTAGATCATTATAAGAGATGTTTAAGATCATTCACTAGGATAAAAGATTGTGTTTACGTGATTCCAAATACAATAAAATATTTTTGTCCTTATGCATGAATTTTTTTGAATGTATTAAATGTTCAACAATAAATGATTTATTATCCATGTATTTTAATATTGGGTCACTATAGTTGGTATCAATTGAAATGGTTTATTTAAACATTGAAAAATAGGATGAAAAACCACTAACACTTTACTTATGTATATTTATAATTAAATATATATGTATGCCTCTAAGGATATGTATAAATACAAGTTAATTTTTAGTAAAATGTCTTTGATTTTTGGTGAAGTATAGAGTGAGTGGTTTCCTTGAAATATATCCATGTCTGGATACTAAAACTACATGTGTAATTTGAATAACATTACATTGGGGTAACAACTATGACAAGTTATTCTGGGCCTGACTCAGGGAAATTTGGTACACAATAATGTGCTTTGTTGCCAACTGGTGTAACACTCCTAGGGGATATGACATAGAAATTGAAAAACGCTTCATGAAACATCTTGAAGTATATAGAAATATGTTTTCTATGAGAAACCTACAAAGGACCTTGGGTGTCATAGATTAATTATGGATTCATATTTTTGACATTATATATGTAATTTTTCATTTTTATGTGGTTTTATTCTATGATTTTTGTTTCTCTACAAACTCTTTCTTGTTATTGTCAATAAATAAAACTATAAGGATCAAGGATGCCATTGAATTTTTTAAATGTCAAAATTATGGGAATTTTGAAAATCAATTTCCCAAGTAGAAAACTCATAAACAGAATCAGGAAGGTGGTATAAGTTTGGTTATACTTTCGAAGATAAAGATATCACAAACAATATGTGAAAGGTATGTGATTTTCATCTAGTATGGTTTACATAAATCATAAAACGAATTACCAGATTAAAGATGAAGAACCTTACAACATGGTTCATGTTTAATATTCCATTTATGAGGTATTGGTGAATATGTATATAATGTCTGAGTAATATATTAAGAAAAATGTTTGACGAATAAAGTACTTATATTTTGGAATTCATATATTATTCTAAACGAATCATGAAATATTTATGTAATTTTCAGTATAATTATTCATTAATGATTGAAAAGAAAATGTTGTTTTCTAATGAATAAATTGAAATATTATTTAATGGGATGGGGATATTGTCATTGAGGGAAGAAAAATGTTAATTAATTTCCAGAGATGAGATAATGATGTTTGGAAAAAATATGTTGGATATGAATAAGTAAATTGGAAGGTACATATTACTATAGAACACAATATTGAAAAAGTGTAATATGTATGATGGATGAGGACTATAACTTATTGTATTTAGAGAATATATCTATTAATAAATGGAATAAAAAATAAAGAAAGTATCCCAAAGGATTTATGATAATTTATGATATTACCATTTTTAATGGAATATATTACTTGGTTATTCACATGTTTGGAATGTGACAACCAAGAGGTCCTTTTTTATATGATCAATGTTAAGAAAATTTATTACTACTTTATACTATTTTGGATTTTAATATTTCATAAGGATAATATGGTTAAACATTTGTGATATTTTTTAGTTCAAAATCATATGACTTCAGTAAAATTAATGTGTTATCTTTCCATATGAGGATTTTTTCTTTTTTGGATATTCAGTTCAAAATAATTTATTATAATGATAACTGATGAAAAATGGGATGCAATATCCAGAATAACATGATTGGTTTGTACTTCAGTATTGAGAAAGACACCTCCATTTTTATATACTGAGTTGAAATGGATCTACAAAAAATGGTGGGTGATATAGAATAGAAATCATGAATGTATATATTTTAATTAAAATTCATTAACATTAGGAAAAATGATATTGAAACACAAAATTTTATCTTAGGACACTCATTTTCCATGAATTAGAAGGTTCATTATGGAATCAATGATTTAGGGATTTTTTAATCTTTCCCCTAAATGTGTTCTCTATTACTCTAAATTAGAACACTATGTTATCATATCTCTTTCTTATTAATTTTTTCATTTTCCACCTATGTTCTCCTATGTGAGAATATCATTATGATTTACATTAGGTAGCTTTTATTATTAACGATTTACCTTTTAAGGGTAGTATTATAATAATTATTTTCATGTGGGGATATATTAATGAAACATTAAAGTATTAATCCATTGATAACAAAGACAAAATTTGAGTGAAAAATTCATTTTGAGGGGGTAAAACGAAACATAGTGATATTTTTTTAATTTTCTATCTTATTATTTAATATTTTGTGTAATTTTCAGTTCACAGAACATTGAAAATATATTATTTTTTATTTTAATTTAATATATAAAAGTCCAAGTTGATATAATACTACATAAAACACTATGAATAGCTTGTGGTACATGGAGCACTAAGTTAGCTTACGGTAAAAAAAATTGAACTTTTCTACCTTTAATGGGAAAACCAATTTAAAAACACAATTTTTGACACATTTATTAATTTTAATTTCCATAATAAATATCTTTTTTAAAATTATAATTTTGAAATTACATAAAGGAGATTTTTTTGGGATTTTTTTATGAAACATCATTTTTGATGAATAATGAAAACTAATTGATTTTTTTAAAATACTCAACTTTTCATTTAAATAATTATTAATAATATTTTTTTGTTTTATAGTAATATTATTTAAAATATACTTTAATTTATTCAATAATTTTAATTTTAATCAATTTTACATTGAAAATCAATATAAAAACATAACATACTTTTGGCATTCTTCATTAAAACCCTGTTATTTACCTTTATCTATGGGATTAGCGTTTATATTAATTTAAACCCTTCTATGATTTAAATTTTGAAAATATGAAATAGACTTTTTAATCATTATTATATTTTCTGTTTAATAATATCAATATAACCTTTTCAATAAAAATGATTAGTGAATGTTATTAAAATTAATTATGGTGGTTAAGGTCTGATTAATATTAATAAATAACTAAACTTTAATAAAAAAACTAAAATGACACAAACACTTATCCAAAAATCATTTTTTACCAATAAATATACCATATATCCACATTATATAATATTTATGGGTTATTTGGATATTATTAAATGGAAGTGCCCTATATAAATTGTTATGTAAGTAAAATGGAAACATGGATCTTTCCATAATTTTAACCTTTATAAGACATTATGATATGTAAGAAATAAAATTTTCAACAATACATATCCTTTTGAAATTTATATTTTTTAATTTTTTTCATTATAATTTATCAATAATTTGTATATAGGTTTTAATTAGTAAAAATGCATTAGAAATAAAATATAATGATTTTTTAGTAAAAAATTAAATTAAATAAATGATATTATAAATACTAAATGTGATGTTAATTGATTGAATTATTGTATTTATTTTTTTGAAAAATATATCATGTTAAAAGTAATTAAATATAATATATATTAACTGAAATATAATATTTATATTTTAAAATTATCATTAAATATATAATGTAAAAACATTACATTATTGGTATTTTATAAAAAATGAAATTTTATTAAATATTTTTAAATTATCAAAAACAATTTTTAAATTATTAAAAACAATTTATTCTTCTAGGTGATATTTATTTTTTAAGAAATATTATATATGTTATAATCATTAAAAAATTAATATTTTATAATAAAAACATTGACCAATATATTGTAAAAATGTTATTAGCATGGTCCAGGTTTATAGAGTGTTTTAGCCTTTTAGATGCCCTTGTTTGAAAAATAATTTCCGAAAATAAGGTTATATTATTTTATAAATTATATGTCAAATTATAAATTCATAGGATCTATATTTTAAGATAAATTTTATTTTTTAAGTATTAATGGTTAAATCCATTTGATTTTATAAAAATATTCTTTAATGAAATCCAAATGATAAAATTGGGAATTCTAGAAGTTAAGGAACCAAATTATTAAAATAAACATATTTTTGTGTGTGGATATTTTAATGGACAACCTATTAGTGAAAAATTTTAGAGTCACTTTATGTATGGAGGAAAATCTATTAGTGAAAACGTTTTGGTATTTACAACAGTGCCAGTGCCCCTCTATTATATAAAGGAAAGCACTCTACCTCTTCATCCAAAATATAAAACCACATAAGTTTGGCCAAGCCATCCTAATACACTACTAATACACGATTAAATGGTAATGACTTCCCTCAAGCTCTTTTCCTTTATTTTCCTTCTTCACCCCCTCCACTATCATTGTTATATTGTTTTTTGGAAAATGTATAATAAATATACAAGATATTTTTATTATACGATTTCAACCTAAACATACACACAACACCATCTAACAGATATTGAACATAATGTGTCTGTGTATGGTGAATTATTTCCTCATGAAGAGAGGATTATTCATTTTTAATTTACCACAAATCAAGGTGGCCATTATTATGGAAACTCAGTTTATATATGTCACATGGTTTATTTATTATTTATTAAACTTATTTAATACTTTTAAAAAAACACTTCTATATACATTCAATTTCATGTTAATATGTTGACCTCATTTGAGGAGGTGTGGACTACTGCCCCCTTAAAGCGACGCGATTCATTCACACACCACAAAGAATGTATTAAGGATTTGTTTAATGAATCTATATAAAATATAAAATATATTAAAGATAAATTAATATATAAACAAAATATATACATAAACATATGTCATTTACATTCTTCATTCAATTTGACAATTTCAAATGGAAAAGACTACATTAATGCATACATACTGCTTACTGTATTCAAGAACGTTGTATTCCCATTCATACATCCAAATTATATAATTTTTTTAAATATAAATATAATATATATATATATATTATATTTTAATCATTATTTACATTATCAAATTATGATAATTTTATAGTAACATATTATATAACCAATAAAGGGATATGTAATGAACAAAATGAATATTACCAGATGTGAAACCTCAAAATATGGTTGATAACATGCAGGTAATATATGATAGTTATAATACCATAAATGATAATATATATAATAATACTATTATATAAATTATTTATGATAAATTCTAATTTATTATACATGTGTATTTAATGAGTACAATGAGATTCAAGATAGAAAGTAAGTGGATTTCATCTCACTTTTAATTTCCATGAGAGACATGTTATGTTCGAAACTCATTCACTTTGTGTGGTGTTTGTAATTATCATTATTTTGATATATTTATCTTATTCTTAAATTAATGGGTATTAAAAGTTCCTTTTTATAATCCTACTTTCAATGGGATTATGATTCAAATGTTTCCAAATCAGTAAAATTGTTTTTTCTCAATTGGCTATCTTTTAGACTCATGGTTTATTGAGAACCAAAAATCTTTCATTATGGCATATATACATCCAATTTACATGTTATATATTTATATCAATATTTTATTTATATTTTATACACCATTTAATTTCATTGCATTCACAGAGAGTATGATCCCATGTATCCATGTTATAAGTGTTTATAGAGATAATCTCATCTTTTTTCAAGGATGATTATGTTGATTCTTCCTTGGATGAAATAATATTATCCATACAACATATAAATTCATAAATAGTTATTCCCCCTTAGTAATACATGTTATAATAATGTACTTTTATCATTTTTTGACACTTCTATCCAAGTGATTATAAAAAAATGTTTTTCTGAAATCGTGACATTACCATCCCTTTAGTCAATAATCAATGTTTTCTAAAATGGGTATCCAAAAATATTATACAGTTATCATATCTTAATTAAAATAAATTTATAATCACATTGTATTTTACCAATATCTTCTAGGTAATATTAATTTCTCTTTTGAAAAAATGAATTTCTTTAAACCTTTTTACCATGAAAAATTGAAAGTTCTTTTTACCTCATACAATATTTACATATTTACCCACCTTTAATTAAATGAAAATTCTTTTTCATTTTAAAATGTTAATATTTAATAAAATGTTTTCAAAATTAATTTTATAATAAAATGGTTTTCAAAATGATATAAAATATTTTTTATAAGTTTTCATGTTATTTTCTTTGTAAATTCTTGTTTAATGGTTGTATTTATTAAAACGCCCTTTTCAATGAATAGTGAATATTTTATTTAGGAAATGGATTTGAAATATATTGATAAATTATTTTCCATATATGATGAAATATCGTGATTTTACTCATTAACTTATAGAAAATGATCAAATGTTTCCATTCATAACTCTTTCTTTATTGGTTTATGTTTTGAGGGACTGATGTTTAAGACACTCGTTTCACTTCAATAGATTCTATACCATTGAAACCTGATTCAGTTTATGGTTTATGAGTTTGTGTAGTGACTATGAAACCTATATTTTTTCATTGGTTATGAAGCGATTAAAACATAATGATCCTCATATCATTTAATGAGTTATGATTTGATGTTTATATGACATATTTCTTTTTATGGTTAATGATATGATAACAATTTTATTATCTTATGTCACATGAGTGAATGATTTTTCATCAATATGTGTGGGACCTATATCTACCACCAATGAATTGGGTAATGATAAGTTTTAATTGAGCTCAAATGATAGTGTGGTTTTAGACCAATCACAAAAATAATGATTTTATACGGTTTGTCGATCAAGCCTATAACAATAATAGAATATGGGTAGTACCCAAATCATGAAAAAAAGGAAGGTACATTGGTTGTAGACCCAGCCTAAATGAAATTGGATATATGGGTAGCATCCTATGACTAAAAATATAAAGGTACAAAGGTTGTATCCCAATCCAAAAAATAGGGTATATTGGTTGTAGCCCAAGCCCATAAATAAAAAGATACCTGAGTTTTAGTCCAAGACTAAAATAATGTGGGTACATTAGTTGCAAGTCTAAGGAAAACGTTTTTCATGGGACATATCCCAAACCAAAAATTTTAGGAAGGCCTTGGTAGGTCTCTTTGGCCAAAAATATTCTATTATTATTGGTATTCCATAATTGCTATGTCTTATTCCATAGTAATAATTTAACATATCATGATATTTATTTCCTTATGATTCATGACTTAGGAACATCCAGTATTTATCTCATAACTCATGTTTTTGATCTCATATATACAGGGTATAAACTACTAAGGATATGATTTCATTATCATACACCTATTTTCATGTTTATGCCTACAAGTCCCTTTTGTTTACCCTTATTATTCATCTGACCTCCCCAATTCCTTTTGATTCCTTTCTCTTGGTTATAAAGAATTATTTTTTGTTAGATGTACTAATGATGTAGATCATAATGGGATTTGTTTATGATACTGTACCATGATGTAAGATTTTGTGTCCATGTTTCCATTGACATAAAACTATTATAGTCCTGATGAAATTTATTTAGATTATGTAGAAAATATTCATTAAAAATTATTTAATATCCTTATATTTTAATCCTGGGTCGCTATTTTTTGGTATCAATTAAATTATCAAAAACAATATATATATATATTAAATTATTTATTAAAAATAACCATGTAATCATGTAATGGATGCTCAAGTGAAAATAATATTCTTGAATAATGGGAAGATTGTTCATGTAATAAATTTTAAAAAAACATTCATTAAATACAATGTTTTTTGGAAAAGTACATATATAACTCATTTAAAAAATAAAAAAGTTGATTCTATTAAAATAATATTGTAATAAATTAAACAATAAAAAAAATTAAAAAATTGTTGCAAAATAATAATAAAAATAGAATTTTTTTTTACAAAATTGGTATATGGAAGAAAATATAAGTTTTTATCACATGGATAAATGATGCTAATTCTCCTAAAAAATAAAATTCCAGTATTTTGAGTACATGATATGAAACAAATTTAATGGAGACAATTTATTTTTATGATATAACTTAGTGGGATGTATATTAAATATTTTATTTAATGATTCATCATAAAATTTCATTATTGGAAACATAATCATAAACAATCCCAATAAATAATTAGTATTTTACATAAAACCCATTTGAAATTGGTGAAATTTGAATCAATAATCCACATTTAGGAGAGAACCATATATGTGTATTTGTAGCCTATAATTTTTTTTAAAATAAATAAAATAAATTTAAGGATAGTACATACACTACAAAAAATAAATATTTTCGTAATATGGTAGTAATTCCACAGAATCTAATGTGATCCAAAAGTCAGGTACCTTTGGGTCAACAACCTTCATACACATTGATAACTCCTTTATGATAAATAAAAAATTATTAAAAATATATTTTCTAAAAATTCATATATATAACATTCTGTATATGATTCACTTATTACATTTTATAACCCTTTTTAAGAATTATTTATTTTATTAACTATTCTAGGTGAATAATTCATTATTTTTCCTGTATGTTTTAGTTTGGTGGTTTTGTTTCTTATGCATTTTATATTGGTTTGATCATGTAAAAATTATAAATCACAATATAAAAAATATATATATATATATATATTAAAAAAAATTTACAATAATTCATAATTGTATAGAATGATAAATGAACTACATTGATCGTGGAGATGGTTGGTCGTAGGTACTTCTGAACTATTTTTCCATTTTTTGAAGGATTTAAAAAATTAATGCCAAATTAAAATTAAACATCAGATTACCATTATTATATAATTTATATCAAATAATCCAATTACATACATATTTATTACCATGTTAGAAAAATACAAATGGATTATGAATCTATTCATTACAAAGATGTCATAGACCATACATACGAACAATCAATGTTATCATTTAAAACAATTTGAAGGGTATGTAAGATTTTGTTATATTATAATTCCACAAGTATAATTATATAATATTTATAATATATATATTCTAAACCAACAATATAAACAATACATAAAAATTCTGATGAATGAAAATAGTTGTATCATAACGTTGAGATGGTAATCCATTTGTACAAACAAGCGGCAAGATATCGTCTCATGTAGTGGGATAAAATGTGAAAAATGATATTTTACCAATCATAATAATATTTTAAATATATAGGATACTATATTAATTATTTTTTGTAAAATAATTTATATTTAGACTATGTAAATAATGATATAAAATAATTTGATTGCCTATAGTGATTGCAACTTTCGGGGAGAACACCTTGAGATATCTTTGAAAGGGCTATAGTGTTCAGTTTTTAGGAAGCCAATATAAAATATAATTTGAATAAAGGTATTTTTAATTGAAATTTTAATATTTTATTTGAACTATAATACTCAATATCATGTAAATAATTGAGGGAGGTGGTTTCGTTTTATATCATAAAGTAGGGGAATTTTTGGAATTTCAGAAAAGAATAAATTATTATAAATTAATACTCAATCAAAATACATTAAAATGGAAAGGTATTATAAGATACAATACATGTTAATTGAAATACCATCAAATAAAATAATTTAAAAATAATTGGTGTCGATTTAATCCTAGTCGTTTTGATTAACCATTTGTTAAGAAATTTTAATTTTAATAATTATAACAAATTATTCATTAGTAAAGTGTTTTAATATTTACACAAAATCTGAAAATTTCATAATGAATATACACTCTATGATAGTATTGACCATATAGTAAACATTATATATTATTTGAAGATGATTTTAATTTTTTTATATTTTAATAAAATATCATTATTCAAAATTTTGACACTATTGATTTCATTTGACCTATAAGGATTAATGAAAAAGTTGGAATTAAAATCTAAATTTTCAACCCAGTGATAATATATCATATACAAATATAAAATTATTCAATATCTGAAAACTACTCATATTATAGGACATATAATATTATTAATATCATTTATTTTTTTACATTTACTGAATCAATATTGTTTTGTAATTGTGTATGAAATTGTTGTAATTATATATTATGTAAAATATATATATATAATCATGAGTACAATATTATTATTCATATAATTATTATTAATATTCATTAATATATGGAAATGAGGTAGATTATAAAAATTTCAAAAATTTGTTAATACTATTCATTTACTACACATAATAGGATAGGTTTTAACAATAATAATTAGATAATAATAATTATTTGTTTTTAATATATGTGTTTCATGTCTTTTACTATTAAATTATAGAATTGGTTTTTCAAGTAGTTGAGAATTTATTTTACCCCATTTTAGAAAAAATTTATTCATAATTACAAATTTGGTCTGGTTTCTAGGGTTTGTATTTTCAAAATACCTTTTTTGATAACCCATAACATAAAAAGGGTTACCTAAGAATCCACATGAAAGTAGAAGAATATGAATTATGGTGGTAATTTAAAATAATAAAAACATGTATTCTATTGTATGAAAAAAAATCAATGGGATGTTAAAACATGGATATAGAAGAAAACCCATACTCCTACTGAATAAGAGAGAATTATATAGAACATTTTCAACAGAATTTTAACCATCATAAAACTATAAATTTTTTATGTGTAAAAACAATTGATTTTTCAGAAAAAAAAATTAAATAGATACTTTTTTACATTCCATAACCATTTCATATATATGAGGAATTATTTCATCACCAGTACGATGAATATATGGAAATATAATATATTTTCGAGTAGAATTTCATAATAAAGAAAATATCAAACACAATATCATTTTTTACCACAAACGATGACTATTGATGGAAAATTTTTATGACAGAAACAGTAAAATCATAATTAAATTGATCATATATTTTGTTAGATGTAAGAAAAATATATACATTATATATTTATATATTAATTAAATGAAATTTTTTGAACATGATACAGTAATTCAAAAAATGAATAGATCATAATTTTAAAAAATAAAACATATATCGTAAAAATTCTAATCAAATACACAATTTTCTTACTAAATCAATCCATAAAAATACAAATAAATTATTCAAAATATTGTTGTTAGAAATTGAAACCCAAAAATAAAAAGGATTTGATCACATACTCAATGATGATAATAAAACCGTTTATTACTAAATATCATCAATCACTCTTAAAGTCTCATACCAAAATATAAATTCTTTTGCCATATAATCTCCACGATACGATATTTGTTTCCCAAAATGTCCCAAATCATTATAATTCCAAATGAATATCACATATTCCTCAAAATTTTTTATCAAGATATTATCTTCAAATATAAACCCATGGACATAAATTTCATATAATTTTATATGTTTCCTATACATTAAAATTTATTATGGGTTATATCATGTTTTGTTGTCTTTATTGAGTAAAAAATTATATTTAATATAAATTAAAACATTCTTTCTAAAAAATTATTTTCCAATTTAGAATCACAAATTAAAATAAATAGAAACAATATTTAGGTAATTTTGTTATTTAAAAAGGACCATGTGATCAAGAAAATGAAGAATTAAATAAAATATTTTTTAGCATGATGGGAAATGTTTTTCATGTCATATAGTTGAAAAAACCATTCCATATATATATTTTTCCAAAAGGAAGATTTTTAAATATAGTAAAATGAAAAAATATTTCATTAGAATAATTTTTTAAAAAGTAAAACCTTTCTAAAAATGACATTAAATAATTATATAATATTGGTAAAAAACCTTCTGTAATATATTATGAAAATAAATTTACATTTAAGAATAATTATGTCCATATTAGAGATAAATGAAGTAAATTTTCAATTGAAAAATATTTAAATACTATTAAGTACATAATATTATTGAAATGAAATGAAGATATGTAATTTAAAAAAACAAAATAATAAGAAAAGTTGTATTTTTCTTTATATATTGATCATAAGATTTTATCATCAAAAATAGTCATTAAAAGTTCTGATAAACTACTATATTTTAACATTATATCGTTACTAGTTTAGAAAAATAGGAACTACACAACCCATGAATTAAATAACCATATATTGTCATCAAAATATCCATAAAATTCAGAAGAACAATCATAAAATATAGATTTTTATGTTGTATACAATACACAAAAGAAAATAATCCTTGAATACTAGATGTGTCTCACTATAATAAAAGTGAAAAAAACATCCCTTACTATAGGTATAAATTCATTCTAATGAATTATAATCTCATGTTTAATTAATATATATTTATTACACATATGTTTTTTGAAATTTAATCATATATATCATATAAAATATCATTTAATAACAATCATTTATCACATTTTATAAAACTATATTATTAAAATCATTGTTGTGGGTGATAACTGGTGGGTTTTTCATCTATGTAACGGTTTGGTAGTTTTGGTCCATTTATTTCGATCATGATTACATGAGATCTAAAATTTTAATCATGATATAAATATTTAATTAATAATTTTCTTAATGTTTATATTGATTCATAAAATTATGTATAAAAAATTTATTACACGTTTCTTGGAGATGGTAGGATGTACATATACAGGAATGTTGTATTAAATTTTTGAGGGATCAAAAGAAAGAATAGTAAATATTAATTCACCATTATAGAATCGTTATTATATCATATATATAATATGCATTAGTAAAATTATTTTTCATTACTATAAATGAATACTAAATCACATCGATTCATGGTGGTGGTAGTCTACAAAAACTCACAATTGATCCTATCAATTCCCAAATGACTGACTAGTATGTAGAAAGATGGGGTATTTTAATTTGATAAGTGTAATTATTTAATTGAAATCATATAAAAATATACCCATCATTATTTTAATCTATAAAATATGTACATGATTTTTTTTATTTTAATGTGAATATGGTTAAATATACACAGGATAAAATGATACATTAAATTATAATTTTATGGGAAAGAGGATGTTTGTAACATCCCATGATTCTGGATCTGGTTGAATTCCAAAACCATTTTAAATTTTGGAGTTTGGTGGGTATTCCTGCTATTTTTTCACTGATGAGAACATAATTTTCTATTTTCCATTGACCCATGACATTGTTTTCAGTCATGGTTTAAGGATTAAAAAGTGTTTTGGGTGTTATATTGGGTATCAAGTGCATCAGAGTCTTGAAGGACATGTTTTTAGTATGTTCATGCTAAAGAGTATGGTTATATTTAATCGTCTGATATATTAGTGAAAAATTTGTTTACTTTTTTTGTACTAATCATGGTCTAGGAAACTGTTTGGAAGGGGGTTCATGAATATACGAGGCCTCTACAGTTATTAGAAGAAGAAATTTTCAAAGTTTAATCATAGTAAGGTATAACATGGCCAATATGGATAGTTAGTTAGATATTCGATGTAACCATACACTCTATAATTTGTAGTTAGTTAAACAATAAGAACAACCCTATAGGATAAACAAGAAGTGAATCACTCATAAGAAGTAGGAGGCACACAATTATTTCATGGATTAGGATTCTGTGTGGGAAAATCATGTGCATCATTAGATTGGTAAAGTATCATTTTCCCCATTAACATGTATAATTCATTCTCATTCCATTATCATCTCTTGGTTTTAAATAGTAAGAGGGATCACCATTTTCTTCTTCCACCTATAGATTTACCCCTATCTCTCTTTCCACATCCATTCAAGAATCTGTTTACGTTTTTGGATCTATCTTGGAAAGTGTATTCATCTTTTATTTTCTATTTTAATTTTCCTTTGACACATGAAACAATAAATTTGTATTATTTTTCTAGCCTATTTATATGGAGTTCATTTAAAATGACTATTTATTCCTTATCAAATTGAGTTACTAGTTATGATAAAATGTTACTACATTCTTAACTACAAGATTGGTTGTTCATAATTTTCATTATGTTTTTTTAAGATTGTTTGGGTGAATGGATTTTAGAATTACCTTGTTTTTAGGGAGTATAACCCTTATAATTAGATTTTAGACATGAATTAATTATATTGAACCTTTTTAGATTACCTTTGGCCTGATTTTATGAGACTATATGTGCTCTGAGTCGTATGAGAGGCTACAGACCTTGAGATCATAAGCCAAAGGAGTTACATTTTTATAAATTGTAATTATTTCTTTTAAATTCAATTTTTTATTTTGAGATTATATAAATAAATTGAATAAAATTTAATAGTTATATATTTTTATTTATATTGGTGTACTACGGAATTCTAATTTAATTTTATGGTCTTTGCTTAAGGATGGAGATATCATTAGGTAGTTGATTTCAAGACATGTCATCGTAGTGTTGGTAATGGAACTATATAAATATACTTTGGGTGATGTTGATCATATGTTGGTTGACTAACTCATTGGATTGATGAATAACAACCATCATTTTATAGGCAAGGACATGTGATGTTGGATGCCATGACCATAAGATAGAACGACATGAAAAAAGGGGAACAAGGTGCCAATAATGGTTATGTTTTAGGTTCCATTAGGTGATTTATGATCACACATATTGGGAAATATATCATTTAGAGTCATTTTTACATAATTTGTTTTATAAAATGATGAGTTTGTTTTGACTACTAATGTGGGTAAAAGGCCCTAAGGATCTGTAGATTAGGTAAATGATTGGGGTTCATACAACTAAAATCCATGGGGATGGTGAGGATTTATCTACTGAATGAATTGTGACTTCTAGCTTGAGGATGTAGATTTTTTATCTTTATGTAACACCCCAATCCTTTACGGTATGTTTTCCTTTGAATAATACAATAGCTTGTGATGTACGTACTTCGAGATTCTAACACATTGTGACCAATCAAACTAGTCATTATGAATATTAATACCCATATTTTAAAATTTTAAAAATTATTTTTTCAAAATGGACTTTAATTTTAGATTAAGAATATCAGGATTAGCTTAGGGTGAATTTTTTGTACTCTTTTAAAAACATTCAATTTTAGAAGAATAGTGAAAAATAGTAAATTTTAATTAATTTTTTAATCGAAATAATTTATAGTAATAAATTTTACACATGAATGGTTTTTAAGTATCATTAGATTATAGTTTTATTATTTAATATAATTTAGCTCATTGGATGTAATTAAAAATTTAAACTAGTCAAAAACAAGTGTCAATATTTTGATATTTAATAACATGCATTTTTGTTTTGACAATGAGAATTATTTTGAATTTTATTTCTACTACTTATGTGTTATGTATTTGGAAAAATGTATATCATATTTGGAATCAAAAGGTACAAATTTTCTAAAAAGGTAACTAATATTTTTATACATTACGCATAGTTATTTTGGTAAATATTTTAGTTAACATGGTTAAAGGGGTAAATAGAGTAAATAAAGTTAAAAAGATATTATAATAAAATCAAATTATTCAAACACATGGCCTAACCATATTGAATGATACATGTCTAAACATGGGTATCCTTGGGTCGATTTTGGGGAATCATGGAGCCATTTGAGAGTAATAATGACACTTTATATTAATTAATTTAAAGTAAAGAAAAAAATGACATAATCATATTTATTTTAGTAAAACAAAATTTACATACGGTTATATAAATTATGTCTTCGACTATAATTATTCATTTGAAAACTAAAAAATATTTCCTATATCATGGTATCTTTTTATAAATTTTATACATCAAATAAATAAAATTATTTAGGACACAATAATGATGTAGTTTTTTCCTCATTAATGAATGATTTAAATAAATGAGATTATAAAAATTAAAAAAATATCCAAAACATGTACAATTTTTATTAGATAATATCTTTTCGAACATGATTCATATTATCTTCGTCTGTTATTATTTTTTGACCTTTATATAACTAAAATCATTATATAATAAAATAATATTTTCGATCATTCTTATTTATCCCATCCTCCCCTTATAAAAATCCCTCAACTCTAACCCATTTCTCACTACTCTCAAGCCCCTTGGATCATCCAAACTCTGCCCAATCAATCTCTCTACAACTACCTCATTCCCATAGTATCTGTACCGTAGACAGAAGTCACTTCATGGAAGTCATTCAGTTCAAACCAAAATGATTTACCCAATTAAAAGGTATCATTTCCTCTTGTGTTATTTTAATTTATTTTACATCTCCAACCCCAAAACTCTATTTATTACTTTATTGTATAACATATACGGTATTATCAATATAATAGGTTGTTTTTATGAGATGTATTTTAACTACACTTAACCACAACTCCACTTGATGGGTATAGAATATAATGTTTCAGTGGGCGGTTTACTACTTCCTCACAAAATGATTATTGCTCAATCATCTACTACCACCTCTTATGGTGGACATTATGATGAAACTGTAATTATATATGATATTTATTTCATCTAAAATTTCTTGTAATTATCTTTTATATCATACCATTATTAATTTCTTGTTGTATATATAGGATAATTTCATTTGAGTAAGTGTGGACTGCTGCCCGCTCAAAGTGATTTGACTTTTTCATACAACACATGAAACATATAAAGGTTGGTGTTAATAGTAATACGTTACATATATAAAATATTATATTATATTTTAATAATAAATTACCTATTTACCATTTATTTTTCATTCCTTTTAAAATAAAAAATGAAATTGATGTAGTGTTCGTGCGTATGTACGGATTACCGTCTCCACGAATGCAATGATATTTATCCTCATCATAACCATTCAAAAATAATTTTCATTTGATTAATAAATATAATATTTAAAAAAAATAATATCATTAAGGATTTTAATTAAATACATATTTTCCTTAATAATCATGAAATACGTAACAAATCTTATAAAAGAAAATGAATCAGTTAACACCTAAAACACCGATACTACTATAATATTATTAACAAAAAATTATTAGAAGATCATATATGATATCATTTTTATGTACATATTTCATATATAATCTAATAAAAATGATATTACTATTATATAGAAGGTTAATGTACCATAGACCAAGGAAAACAACAAGTTAATGGTTAATTTCACAATCTCTTTATTATTTGAGGATGTTTTTATGTTAGTATCTAATGGGACCTCTATATCATCCACGTCGGTGCTTCATAAAAATGTATTTGAAAACCTTTATAATATTTTCTATACTATGGTTTAATGTAATTTTTACCTTCGCTAGACTTTTTATAAAAATGTTTGAAAAGAATCTTTCTATCATTTTCCAAACAAAAACATTATGACCTTTTCGATGAATTACTGTAAGAATGTTTTTTAACATATATAGTGGGTGAGGTTATTCTATACCATTATAACTCCTTTGAAACATTCCTTTCAATATTATAATAATATTTTCAAAATAAATGGTTTCTTTTATTAATATATGACTTTTAAATTATTTAAAAATTGAACGAGATATTCCTCTCAAATAATTTTGAATTCATCTATGTTAACATCCTTTAATAGATTTTATTCATGTTTTAAGTTGATATATTATGAAACAAATCTTCGATATTGTATTAATGGTTTTGTGATATGTTATACTATGGATGTGTTATTTTTATACCATTTATGGTTTGTGGTTAAAGTATTAACATTTCTTATTATAGTTTTAATACGAATGTCGATGTTATGTTTTAACCTTTTCATAGGGGAGATACATTGGACTAAGTAAGTGACGAGTGGAGCCCTCTATAGCTTCAAGATTCACCCGATAGTCTAATAAGACATACTTGTGTCTTGGAATAAGGCCTTGACAAAATCGTATTTGTAGTCTTGGTACGAGGCCTTTCTATTGTGGTTATAATGTCTGAAATTATTCATTCCATTATTATGAAATTGTATATTGATATTACATGTGATTATTCAACCTGTATAATTTCAATGTGAATAATTAATGTAATTATTTGATTTATATTTTCCATATTTTTCTAAATTTTATGTATACAAGGCTTCTGTTTTAGTTTTATAAATTTCCTTAAATTTTTATTCTTATGTATAATGATTAGGCTATATTTTTATCCCTACTGAGCTTCTATGCTAATCCCTTTCAATGTTTTATTTTCTTCCAGGATGTGATGAATTAAATTATGGTTGACCTGCATGGATATTATAAGGGATATAAGTTTGTTTAAAGTGGAAAAATTGTTGTTGTTGTTTTTATCACAGGATGTAAGGTAAAACATCCGTATGTATCTAGTACCTCCAAAGCTACTAAAATAATAGGTGTTTCGGGAAATGATTCATTGTATCATTCCAATGTTATGTTATAATTCACTAACTTTGGGTAACATAGGTCTAGGTGTTATAGTTGGTATCATAGGAAATTTAGTACAATCCATGGATACTAGATTTAGATAAACTCGGATTAGATCACATTACCCTAATATATACATTGAGGATTAATATAGAAGAACTTCCTAGAATTATGATAACGTAGATATTTAGTTTATTTTCCATGAAATACATCCATTTCTAGATATGAGAAGGCATAGGCGACTCTGGTACAGATGTACGTAGGAGTGAAAACTCCAACAAGGAGTTTCAGGCTTAACCTATGGTATCCTGGTACACGATAATGGGAATTGCTGCACTCTTGGTTACGACAATCCTAGGGGATATTCTTAGAATAAATAACATTTTATTTACAAACCATTATGAATAATTTAGAAGTATATAACTTCTCAGAGAATTCATTTTTATGATTATGGATTATATCCATAAACTTTTCAGTTTACGTTAACTGTTTTCCATGTTTTGAGTTATGTATTGAAAATTCATAAACTAATATAGTGTATTACATTATTTAGAAATAGTTCCTAGTAGATGGAATGGGAACCGTATCAAAACACATAATCCATGTAGTGATTACCCTCCTACTAAAGATAATTATTGTTGAGCTGGTGATGCAACTAGTGCTGATCAGCTTATCATTATACTAGGAAAACCCACTCAGGTTATCAATAATACCCTTACCCTTAGGAAGCACCCTAATCAATAAAGTGTAGGATCAATGTTAGACTGATTCATGAGGAAACAACCACCAAAATTCAATGGGACTACAAATCCATTTATAGTTGAACAATAGATAAGTTCCTTAGGGAAAATATTTCATGCATTGGGGAGTAGTGAAAGTAATAAAGTTTTCATTGCAGTTTATCCCCTCATGCGAGATAAAGATCAATGGTGGTCATTAATTCAAAACAAAGAGGAATATAAAGAAGTATCTAATATGTAATGGAGGAATTTTAAAGAGATTTTATTTAAAAAAATACTTTCCTCATGACCATCGAGTGGATATGGAAAGACAATATCTAAGTCTAAGGAAAAAAGAGGATGAGAATGTCGCAAAGTATGAGGCTAACTATTCAGGGTTAGTAAGGCATGATATAGATTATATATGTAACCCAAGGAGTAATATTTACTGACTATGTGATGGGTTAAAACCATTTCTCCATCGATAATTAGTCACACAATTCTAATTTCCATACGATGATTCTGTCTCATGTGCTATCAAGAGAGAAAGGGAATAATCTAAGTCTAATGACTTTAATGAAAAGAAAGAGTGGAAGATATCTCTAGAACAAATTGGAAATGGAAATATGTGGAATAAGGGAAAAAACTAATATCCATCCAGCAGTAAATGTGGGATGAAACACCCTGATACATTCCTGAAGGTAATGGGAGTTTGTTATAAGTGTGGTGAAAAAGGCCCCCATGCACATGGATGCAATGGAACGAAATAGGCTTTCAATGTTGAATGCTTCAATTGTAGATAAATGGGGAATTATGAAAATGAAATTCCTAACGACCAATGATAATTACATGAGAAAAGGACAAGGGAGAAAGTTCAAGCTTATGAGGTCACTACTACTGAGTTTAATGCTCTGAAAGACGTGGCAGAAGGTAATTTGTTGGTTTCGAAAAGTTTAGACAATTATTTATTTGATTCTAGATCATCAAATTGTTTCATATCTCCCTAGTTATCTAACAAAATTTTTAATTTATAATTTTATTTTACGTGGGAGTTTTGAGTCAAATCTCATAAGGGTGTATCATTGTAACAATTTTTTGTGAATCAGTCCCCATTAGGGCATATAAATGATCTTTATCCGCTGATTTATTTATCATAACCATGGTTGAATTTGATATAATCCTTGGTATGGATTGGTTTTCAGACCATGATGTGAAAATTTATTGTCTGAAGAAGGAGGTTACAATTTTCAATGATGACAATGAGTACATTATCTTTAGATCAGAAATGTCACCATCTGATTCTTATCTGGATCCACCACTAGTAGCTATACTAAATTAAATTATTGGGGAGGAAGACAATTAAATAGCTATGGGTGAGAAAAATAATGTTCGAATAGAGGAAATACCTATTTCACAAGAATATGTTGATTTATTTCCATAGGATTTACTTATACATCTTTCAAAATGAGATATTGAGTTTTCCATTGATTTAATTCCTCGTTCAAGGCCCATACCGAGGACCCCTTATATAATTGAAACTGTGGAATTTGTGGAACTAAAGAAAAAAACTATAGGAGTTGAGTAATAACGGATTCATTTTCCTAAGTGTTTCTCAAAGTGTATCCTCTATTCTTCTTGTGAAGAAGAAATATGGATCTATGAGGTTGTGCATTGACTATAGGGAGGTCAGTGTTATAATAATAAAGAACATATATCCCCTACATTTCATTAATGATTTATTTGATCAACTACATGGAGCTCAATATTTTTCAAAGATTGGCCTATGATCTTGATATAATCAGTTGTGTGTGAAGAAGGAAGACATTCCAAAGACAACATTTTGATCTAGGTACGGGAATTACGATTTTACAGTAATTCCTTTTAGACTAATTAATGAACCCATTACCTTCATGGACCTAATGAAAAGAGTTTTCCAGGAATATCATGATAAATTTTCTGTGGTATTAATTGATGCTATCTAGGTATACTCCAATATCTACAAAGATCATGAAAATCACTAGAACACTACTTTGAAGACTCTTATAAGAAATTAATTATATGGTATGTTCAACAGATGTGAATTATAGCTTCAGGAGACTTCATTTCTTGGCCATATTGTCCTTATTAATGGAAAATCTATTGATCCTTAAACAGCTAAGGCATTCTAAGAATGACCATCACCAACAAGTATAACTAAGGTACATTTTTTTTATTGGTTTAATTGGTTATTATCAACATTTAGTCCAAACGTTTTCCCAATTGGATAACCCATTAACCAAGCTGACATGTAACACGGTTAAACAATTTTGGTGAAAAGAGTGTGAATAATGTTTTAATAAACTAAAGAGAAGATTAGTCAATGATCATATCTTCACTCTACAATCAAGGAATGATGGGTTTTTAATTTATAGTGATTCATCAAAGAAAGGACTTGGTTGTGTCCTTACGAAGAATGATAGAGTTATTTCATATGCATCATGGTATCTAAAAAATCATGAACAAAACAATCCCACTAATGATCATGAGTTAGCAGTTGTAATATTTGCTCTGATGATATGAAGAATCTATCTCTATGGTAAAAAATGTGAGATTTATACTAATCACAAGATATTGAAGTATATTTTTCCACAAGAATAACTCAACATGAGGCAATGTTGGTGCCTCGAACTATACTAGGATCATGATTGCACGATACAGTACCACCCGGGGAAGAAAAATTAGGTGGAAGATGCTTTGAGCAGAAAGGATCATAGAGATTGGAACAAGATGGGAGTTTAAAGGGATCCTATGTTCATAGATATAGTAAATATTGATATGGGAATAATCGAGGAAGGTGAAATATCAATAATTTTTCAAATGGATTCTAAACCAACTTTACTGGAATTGATAAAAAGTTCCCAAACTGATGATGAGGTGATCCAAAATAAAATTAAAGCTATGAATGATGGGAGATTAATCGACTTCATATATGAATATGGGATTATGATATTTGGGAAGTGTCATTGTGTTCTTCATCTCTTGTAACTGCCTTGATATCTAGTCCCTTAAAATGAGTCACTCTTTCGGAGTGAAAAAATGTAACCTCCCCATGAAGTAACTGGGAGCCCCCATTTCCTAGAAGCCCTTGCGCATACGCGACTTCTACTCCATTGACTATATAATCATGGATAGGGAGCTTAATTAGAAGAACTATTACCTATCTATTGGTAGTTGGATATCTTCGGTTAATAGAGTCTTCTGAAAACTATGATTCATGCACTGTTTGCAATCAATGTTACCAAAGGGGTTATACGCAATAAGGACAAGATAATTGTAGATTTCATCTGGGACGCAACTTCTGAGGGATGTAGTCATTGAGAATATTTGCATGTGATGTCTCAAAAAATCTGTGAAGGTGGTATTAGTGTTCGATGTCCCACATCACCCTTTCACCCATTCATGGAAAAATGGATTGGGATGATTTGGAGATGCAGACCTTATAGGGGATGACCATGCATGCCTGTTATTCTGGGGATGGGGTTGTAGGGGTTGACCATCCCTTCTGGAGTGATATCGGTCCCCTCATGGATTCTCTCTAGCCGTACATCTGTTGGATAGTCTGAAAAGGGGAAGAATCATTCTAAAATAATAATTTTTGTAGGGATATCATTAGGTATCTGGGCATCCATCCACTAAAATATCCTTCCGGGAGGCCATATACTATATTTCATTAATAAATAATTTTCTTTCTGAGGATTAGGTGAATGCTTTTCATCTCATTGAAATGACCTCGAATTAGAACTAGTATGTGTTCACCATGTCCTCCTCAAGCTCCTTCACATCCAATGATTATCATCTGGTCTATGCCATATATACCACTGCAGATGACTGAAGTGAGGATCTTTGGGAATGTTCTAATCTCACAATGTTTGACATACTTTCTTAGAGGATCCGCAATAGATAAATTCCCATAGAATATAACATAATGTGTTGTTGTTTGATTATGTAATCATGTTGTTTCTACTGAAAGAGGCAGCAAGAAGAATTATCTAACCATCTGTTCATTGAAAGAGACTATGAGAAATTATTTTGTTAGTGTTTTGGTGATTTCACTGGATTATCTATCTCATATATGGAGGACCATCCAATTCTTGTTCACTAGTTCCATGGTTCCGGTGGCCAGGGTCTGAAGAAAAGATCATGCTCTATTTTTTTCATGTAGGCTGTTAGGGCATGTGGCATGCACTGAATAGATATTGTCATGATGAGGTGTCCTCGTCTGTGCGAGTGATAATTATTCACATGAAAAACCATATCATTGATATTGTTAGGGAACTCAGTGCATGGAAAGAGGATCCTACTCTGCAATGGCTCCTTCTTGCCCACCCAGATCCTCTTACTATCACCATCTCCCTCACTAGTAATTTGTTTTGAGTTAATCCTCCTCTGAGGGGATTAAAACATAATACAGATGGTTCATGTGTCTTGGGAATTATGTGTGGCGGGAGGATTTTGTATGAGACATCTGGCTCAGTAATATAGGTCTTCTACTATCATTTGGGCCATGGAACTTCACTTATAGATAAGGATAAGGCCTTTCTAATGTTTCATTCAGTTTTCTGGAATAGGAGGTTGATTCACATAGAGGATTAAATTGATTCCAATGTTGTATCGAATTCACTATAGGGTCTCAGTGTTGTGCATTGGTCCATTTAATATGAAATTTAAATTACATAGTATTCGTGATAGTGGTAACAAGGTATCACGCACATGGAGATAAAGTTATGGGGTAGCAGATTATCTAGCCTCAGGTTAGATTAATGAACCACTGTGATTATTTTTTTCATTGATTTCACAGTCTACCCCCAGTGGATAAAACTATTCTTAAGGAAGACACCCTCAGTCTTCATAAATTTAGACCCTCATAGTCTTGTTCTATAGGCCTTGTGTGTCTATTTTCCACGTTGAATAAAAAAAATTGTATGATGGTGATAATTAAAAAACTGGATAAATGAAATAAATTGGTTTGATCGATGGAAATTTTTATAAATTGTTCATTGTTTTTAATGATAAATCCTCTATGTTTGATAAAAGAATATTTATATTTGTTATCTTTTCTTTTCATCTAATGTGATATTTGTGTGATTTATATCTGATAGTTGGATAATTATTGGAATGTTGTGTTTTTCAGTATATGATTCATGTTTATTGTGGTGACAAGATGGATTGGTGCATCTTTTCCTACAACATGATGTTTAGATTCCATGGTACTTGATATAATATGGATGATTATATAATTACATGGGATTTAAGAGGACTCATGTATGGAGTTCACACCATAGGTATTTTATAAAATTTTCATATCCCTTGAGATTTAGGACCACCAGTAAAGAATTCACGAGGGAAGATTACATGTTTATGTTTGGTGGATGAGGGATAAATGCACTATCACACAATACAGGAGGTCTTGGTTCATGTTTTTTCTAATTCATGATGTCAAGGCCTACTAGTAGTAAATTTATAATGGAATAATATATTTTTATTTTATATTCCTGTTCAAATTATGCATATTTACAAGATGCATGATAAAAATATTCCCGGTTTCCTGATAATGTGATATTGGTTAGACTCATGAATGATCTTGTATGTTTACTCCATATTCTGAGAGATTAATACACAAAAAGATAATATTCCACTAATTTAGGTGATAAATCATGATACAATATGATCTACCCATAGACATACCTACATGTAGGGGTTCTGAAGTAGGGATTGCTTACATGTGTCCCTTCAGAACATTATAAGATTGTTTTTAATTATTCATCACTACTAGTTTATTTTTATACTTATACATGGTCACAAATTTATATATTAATTAATGTAATAGACTTAGTTAGGAACCATGGGTTCCAGCCTACACATATTATTATATGACACCCTTATTGGGTGATATTTTGCACCAAAGTAGATCTTATTTCTCAATGTTTTTTGGGTTCATTTCTTTTGTAGTTCTATATTCATTCAATATGGATAGAACAAGATTGGGATCATAAAAAGGATTATCCGGGAGTTAAAAATTGTTTTGTTCAATTCATTTTAATAATTTATTAAATTTTTTACCCTTCATTAACACATGAACTTACAGTTTTTGTTATATGTAATTGGTATTGGAAATTATATTTTTATTCAGATATTATGTTATTAATCTATTTCTGTTCTTTCTATATTATTCCTTCCACTATTTTTTTTTATTTAATGTTATTATAGAGTTGTAATATTTTCATATAGTGGTCATAGTCTCCCCAATAAACCATTTATATACCATTTCTTCAAGTCACAAATCTATATCGTATGGGGATGAATACTTGAGTCCATGTCACCCACCGGTCCGACCACCACATTAGTGATGTGTGGGGTTTGGATTTCAATATTCTAAATGTTATAACAGACTGGTTGAGTTGAATGGTGTCATTAGATTTATTATTTTTTATACTTTTGTGTTTTATCTTCAACGTATAGTGAACTGGTATTAATGAAATCATGCTTCTTAAATTGATCTGTCTAACATTCAAATACAATGCACTATGGATATTCCTGTTAGTTTGGTTTTTTCCATTTGATTAAACAGTTGAATTTACTACAGTTCTGACTTAGTTCCCTTTTGGAAAACTAATATATCACTTATTTTAGATGATTAAGACACTAATATGGTGGTGAGTGTCATGTATATTCTGTTAAATATGATTCATTATGGGTGGAAGGAAGACAACCGAAGAGGGACATTGAAGAATGGATGAGCCTCTGTAAATGACTGCGAGGATTGTGAACATTAAATCTGGTACGTAATTTCTCATCATAATGAAAATGATGTGGTTATTTGTTTATTCATCCTTTTATAAATTATTTTGGTCATGGGTGGACATCGATGATTAAGCATGAAAAAATAATCAGATTCTTCAGGTGGTAAATTCTCAATGATAAGTTAATGAAAGGTCTTTGGTAGGTGAAGACATGTGTCTACTATGGTATCGACCAGTATTTGATGGTAATTATTCCATTGGTAAACTTTAAAATACTCATAGTATACTCTTCCTTGAGAGACTATCATTCCACTTATATTAACAACATCCATGATACACTAAGAGTCCATTTGTCTTACACAACATGGTAGTATAAAATCTAATGGACAGTTTAAGTGGTCTCATAGTGTTGCACACTGAACGCATGGTTCTTATTAAGAAATTAGTATTCATTAGTGAACCTTGGAATCCCATGATAAAATTTCTTTAATGAAATATTCCACACCATTCATTTCTTCTAACATGACCCCCATTATGATGTTGCTCTAGGATTAGTCCATGTTATGATGTGGATGTAATGGATTTCTACTAATGTATTGTGCATAAGCATAGAGTATGGACGACCTTGTTTGATTTCCATACTATCTATTGGTTCCAATTTGAGGATATCAGATAATTTTATTCTTCTTTTATAATGCTTAAATCAAGGAACACGACCAAAAATATTGTAAAGACTATAGTGTATGGGTTCATGGTTAATGCGATACATAATCGAATAAGGAATCAAAATTCAGTTTTAAACTCTATCCATATAAGCTATGCATCTTCTCGAATGGTCGATTGGAGTGCCTCCAAACTTTATCTATATTTTTCGATGGAATGTCTAGTGAAGGTCCATTTCTGGGATTTCATTAGGTTAGATGAGATTTTGTTTTAACTTCCAGTGATTTTAAAGAAGATATGGATTGACTTTGATAAATAAGTTAAGTGGGGAATCAGCCATCATACCACTTGAGAATCATTTTCGAGTGTCTCTAGAATGATTGTGGTGAGTTTCATGTGTAATTTAGGTGATGGAAGTCCCATGTAACAAAATTAATTCACTTTATTATTTTTCAAGAAATATATTTTAGAGAACCCCTAGTCAGTTGTTTTACAAGAAGATTACATGATCATGTATCTAGAAAAATATGATCAGATAAGAACCATCTGAATAATTCTGTTGAAAAAATTGAGTGTTTTTCTAGATCAAAAGTGCTTACGTTCCACATTCCTAATCAGTGTTGAGAGCTATGTGAGGATTTGGGAACAAAACATGAATGTAAATGAGAGGCTTAATGACCTTTGTAGGTTGGGTGACGTTTTCGTTATTCATGAAGGCTTCTTGAGGACATTATGTAATGAACCATGTTTTTGAAGTGGATAATAAAAACACTGAAACATGAATTTTTCATTTATCGGATGATCCAATTTACAAACTGACATTTGGATCATAATTTCAATAGTTGTTACACTAAAATGCGTTTCTATTAGAGAAATTGAATTTTTGAAATTAAAATAAAACAAAAATAAATGGGGAGTTAATGTGATGAATAATTATAATAATAATTATAATATTTTTGTTGTTACTATTATGATTAATAATAATAATAATAGTAATAATATTATTATTATTATAATGTTCATTTTTTTACATCCTATGTGGTCTCCCCCTCATTCAGAATGACAACCCATGACATTCATCTACAAAAGGCAACCCCCTAGTTGAAACCCTTATAACCCCTATCATTCTACTCCCTCTCCACTCACCAATTCCAACTAGATCCATTGGAAATAATTCTCTATCCATTTAGGTATGACCTATTTATCTCAAGTGCATCCTAGGTTAGTGGGGTTTCCTCTATTTCTCACCTTATATTAAATCAGATGAACACTAATTAAGGTTCTAATCTAATTTTTGGTTTCATTTCGGAAACTAGGGCTTAAAATGGGTCTCATGAGTTAAACTTGTTTTTGTTATAAAAACCTCCATAGATGGATAACCATGTTGTTTTATATGGTTAACCAACATTGATTTTTGGTAATGTACTCGTTCATCCTTATTTGTACCGCTATTTCTTTTGGTATCATTTATAGTTTCTGAGTTCCTCGTATTTTTCTACTATTTTTTTGGCCTCCACATGATTGTTTCATATTTCTGTCATTTCATAGGTAGAATATTTTATCTCTTTGAAGGTGTTCATTCATATACATAGGTATATATATAAATATTCCTTTTAAAAATTACCTCAGGTCTAGGGGAATATGAACATTGTATTAAGAGTTATATGTATTTGAATTTATGTTTGAGTAAGTGTGGACTGATCTTTTCAATTCAAAATGTCAGGTTCCAACATTTTCGTCATGTCGAATTCATTTATTAAGGTCAGATCACATACGATTCTATATATGTTTAATAATTAATTCATTAATTGATTCTTCTACAAAACTTTAATTTATTTTTGTCCATTTATAGTAATAATTTCAAAATTATTTATTTAGTTGAATTAGATGTGATGCTTAATTGAAAAATTTGTTTTTTATAACCCATTTCAGTATTTAGTAAAAAAATCCCTCCAACAGAGGTATGCTATCTTATAGACACACAATTAGTGATAGTTATTTATATCCTTACTATATATGGTTTGAGAATTCAATCATCCTTCTTGTTAGTTATTTTTTGTTGAAAATTAGTGTCTTCAACCTTTGAATAATACGAATTCATTTTCCATTCTCGATTATTTTAAATGGAATGAATTATATGGTTAGCTAAAAATAGATCTGAATGTGATGGCATGGCCCGGCCTTTGGAAAACTAAATAATCACAACCTATCAGAATCTAATCTTTTAAAAGTGTAACATATATGTAGGATGGTTAAACCCTTCTTTTTTAATGTTTAATTAAATTATATTAAATTGAATTTATTTGGGTGGTCTAAAAACATTTTTCTGTGATTTATCTATTTTAATTATATTATATATATTAGATCCCTTTGTAATGTCGTGCATCAAAAAATAAATTTAATAATACCTATAAAATCATAATTTATCATATTATACCATCTATTATATTATTTTGGGACTACATGTGTAGAGAATCAGACATGTGGAATCTCTATTGGCATTGTTGCCTTGGAAAATATTCAGATGTTGTCTATTTGACATAAGGACCTTCAATAAATTTGATAAATAGTTTTCATGATGTCTTGGACTTGTGAAATGGGATAATAATATATTGGGTTATTTCTTATGGTAGTATCACCTTATCTAATATTTTTTATTAATATATTAAAAACCACAGGGTCAAATGAATAATTAAAAGGGTTTATTTAATGATGATGATAGATTAGAACATGGATTAATGAAATGAATGGTTTTGATATATGTTAATTTTTTAAACTAATCATTGTTTCTTACAATGAGAAATCTAATATGTTCGATACTAGAGTTCTGTATTTTTTATTCAAAACATCTGATCTTAGGTGTTATCGATTTGATTGATACCCGAGGGATTGGTATTTATTGGCATGACATGATTGTCCATATATGAATCATCAATGTTGTGGACAACTATGGTCTTGGGGAATGTTTCCATACATCCTATGTGGTCAGGAAAAATGTATATGATACCTGAGATCATAATATATGATTTTATGGTTTGTCTAAGTAGTCATTATGGTGTTGATTATCGAGCGAACAACCCATGTTTTCTTACCACCAAAGAGGAGATGCGTACAACTACTAAATTCTTGTAAAAATTATACATGTTTATGTTTGATGTATGAGTGGTAGAAGAAAATTCACACAATATATAATGGTGATATTATAGTAATTCTTAAGGGATTGATGGTAGTTTTTTTACATCCTGGGGGCTAGACACACTGGTAATGAATTCCTTATGCCAGATTGTATTATAATGTTGGATTCCTATACGAAATATTCTAGTCTTTTACTAAGGGACATATTTTGGCTACCCTTGTGGATGATGCCATATTTACATAAACTTTTCTGAGTGATTCATTCTTTGAATGTGAATCTGAAACTAATTTCAATAATCCATCCTGATGTAGGAGGATATACATACAAATATAGACTCTTGGTATGATGTCAATGTTGTTATATCCACCAAGAGTCCCTTTAGTAAATGGTAAGGATGTTATTCATTTATTCATAAAATCTTTTTTTACTTTTCTATTTATACATAATCACTTATTTAATTTATATATCATGTCATGGATTGGGATAGAAAACATGGGTACTATAATTCTATGATTATTTTATCAAACCATGATTTTTTGTCGTTCATTACCCAACTAGATATTCTTGATCATGGGTATTTTGGTTCATTTCATGTTATATATTATGTTCCTGAGAGAAAGGGAGAAATACAGGGGTCTTCGTCATGTTTCTCTATGATTTGATCATTGGATTTATCCTTTATTTTTTAATTTTCTACCTATTAAACATTTTATTAACAACTGACATTACATGAATCATTATATTGAAATGGAATTGGATGTTTTATTTATATTTCAATATTATATTATTCTCCTTGTTATTTTATTCATTATTATTTAGTTTGTTATTTTCTGTTGTTTAACTATTATTACAGTACCATGTGGATCTGATATAATGTGAACAGTCTTCCCACCATACCATCAATAGAACCCCACTACTATTAAGTATCCTCTGGTGTACATGGATGTATGCTTCAAGCCATGCGATCCAGTGGCCTGACCACCATCTTAATGGTGAGCTAGGCTAGGTTGTTATAGTATCACCCTTAGATCATAAAACCCTTGCAATATGTCATGAGTATTTCTGATGTATGGTACAATTTAGGTGTTGTTTTACATTGTATAACTCTTATATTATAATTTATATCTTCATTTTTATGGGTGGTTGTTATTTTACATAAAACTATGTCAATCTTATGTATCAATTAATTCTCAATTTATTCACGTTTGACAAACCTAGAGAATATTCAAATAAATAGTAGGAAAGAGACCCTCTGTTCTTCCTTACTGATCACAACATTTTGCATTATCATCCAACAAAATGGTCAGACAGGGCAATACTAATATATGATAAGTAATTGTATGGACCAACTCATATATATATTCATTAGGAAGATATCCAATGGATAATATCTAGGTTTTTTCTTATTGATTGTAGACTTCAAGGTAGTGGTCATTAATATGTGTACCACCCTTCGGGTTTCTAAATTTTATATTGAACCAGTTATGTTCAGTAGATTCATCAATACTTGAGATGTTGAGTACATTACCATGCCATATCAAGATTAGTGTGACCTGTGAAATAAATGAATCATGTTCATACAAATTATTGGGATAACCATCAAGGAGGATCATAATTTTTTACATGTTGGTCTTGTTAAATTTGGGTTTCATGACCAATGTTATGACATTTTCTATCATGACCTGGAGACGGGTAATATGTGTGATTAAGGAGAATATAATTCAGTTACCTTATAAGCATTTAGTCTTTATATCCATTATATTTCTAGGGAACTCATAATTTGGGTATTTTCACATTAGTTCTAGTGAATGTGAGTCATTCAATGCAGAAGTTACACCACCAAGGTGGAACATTATGAATGCTTGGAGCTGCTTAATTTCCCTTGAGGCTTGTATATTTTAAACTATTTTTATTATAACTTTGATGAATGATGTGGAAGGGGTGGGATATTTATTCAACCATTGAGAGACACCATTTTTCATGGTTATACATCAGGGTAAAATCTGGAGAGATCATGGGTTGCCTCAGGTGGTAAAAAATTTGTGGTCGGTTAATGAAGATGAGTCTAAAATTGAAGCTATAATTATTCCTAGGATTCGATCCATTACGGTTAGACTATTAACTTCATTCAGGGAGTTGTGTATGGATTGGTTTATACCATACCTAGTTAATTAACTAGGTTATAATAGAGCTTTCCCAGTATTATTTTTAATCTTCAATATAATCTTAGTGAACTCCTACCTAATGATGTGTATGTCACCTATCTTGATGCCATCATGGATTCACTAAGGGAGAATCAAATATAAATTGATCTAAAAGTTCCAAATGTCCATCTGTTTTTGTAAACATGCATTATTAGGGTTTTCTTCTAGAGATTATTTTTTCGAGACATGGTTAGTATGGGGTGATACCTAGATTATCTTATTGAAACTCTTATGATGGATTATTGGTCACTAGTTGTTTTCCTCTAACATGACCACTATGTAGATGCTTCTCAAGGATTAGTCGAGGATATAATGTGAATGTATTGGCCTTGTACAGAAGTCTAGATTGTAAAAATGTTTTTTGGACTACACTAGGTTATTTCCTTTAACTCTATTTTATGGAATCAAGAGTTATATCAAACATATAGTCGGTCTATGAGGTTATTATTAGTGGGTGATGATTCCAGTGGAATGGATCAACATTACACACTTTTTCATAATGATTCATGATAGATTAAATATCCATGCACTATCTTTATTATGGAAAATGACAACATGTCTGTCCCGGGCTTTGATTAAAATGTTTGTGTTAAATGTCATCTTCCATTGAATAATTCCATATGGTATAGTTTATAATATTTTGGCCCAAATAACAACAGTTTTAGAAACATTAATGAGTGACTCAACATCTTATTCTTCTTGTATACATATGGTCGATGTGTTAACATTTCTAGAATGTTGTTATGTGAATATGATTTCAATATATGTATTTCTATGATATTTTTGAAATCTTGATGGATTGGGATATGTGAGGTAAATGGGGATTCATCAGTTTGTATGATTTAACCTCATTCTCGAAGAATCGTTCAAACTATTATAGTGTGCATTGTGGGGAATTCTAATTATGCATGTACGGTGGCTCTAAAATTGGTCCTTTTGTGTTAAAATATAAAGTGGGAGGAACAATCATCCATATTTTTAATGTTCAAATGATTCTATCATTTATAAAGCTTAAATGGACCACGTAAGAATTTTTTTTGTATTTCTAGTTAAAAAAAGGTGCCTTGGAAAGGTTTTTTACAGATCATGGTCTAGAATATTGTGAAATGCTAGTAGGTGCATTGTGGGTTTTGAAATGAACCAAAACAATATTAATGAGACATAATTATCCTTGAAATTTGGGTGTTATTTTATTTTTTTAATGAGGATCCCCTGGTATGAAAATGTCTAATGACGGGATGTTGTAATGATCCACGTTTTTGGAGAGTGTTTAATTCCATTATAATTTCAATTTTTGAGTATGGTGGATGGGTGATTCTTTGAATAATTCTTTAAAATGTAATTTCTAGAGTTGTAATTACATTGTGTATTTTTTAGGGATGGTTAAGGGACTAATGGTTTCTTTGGGTGCTCTATTTTTCAATGGTAGTGACAGATCCTTTAATATAATTTCATCGGTGGACTCATAATGGTGCATGGTTGGTTTGAAACCATGGTTTTCTCTAGTGAAAACTACGAGAAACCTACAGGTCAGAAATGATATTTGGGAGTTGTGAGCTGTTTCACAAATTGTGCACCTAGATTGCAAACATAGTTATATTTTGGTAGTGTTTGAGATATTTATTGACACTGATTGGTGCATGGTTGGGAAAATAATATTGGAGAACCATGCATGGATAGGGTTTTTATGAAGTGGGAGCTACATGATTGGAAGGAAGTTTAGACAATAGTGTGGCCAAACAACGATACCTATTGTTAAGGGTGAAATTCACATTTTTCCCACAACGAACCTATAAAATTAAATTTCATTCCTCATCTCTTCTTTTCAAGCCACATGCACCTCTCCAATGTATTGGGCGTTCCTCATGCTCTTCCACCTAAGAATAATGATATCTCTAGGATATAGACACATATTAAATCAATTTTAGTGACATCAGATATAAATTAT
The DNA here is from genome assembly GCA_963277665.1 of Viscum album. Taxonomy (NCBI): domain Eukaryota; kingdom Viridiplantae; phylum Streptophyta; class Magnoliopsida; order Santalales; family Viscaceae; genus Viscum; species Viscum album. The sequence continues at coordinate 1,246,357,510 of OY728138.1, forward strand.
AATGATTTAAAATCCTATTGATTACATTCATGGCCAATCATCCAATATATTCCAAAATATCATTGCATGATTATTATCTCTTTTTTCTGGGTGGATGTCCGTTTCTTCAATTTCGTCCATTTCAGATTATATTAATCTTTGATAATGGATGATCAGAGAGTCCTTTGAATACTGTGTGTGTTTTATAAGTAAATCCCATAATTTTTGTTCAAATATAAATATTTTCATTGTGACACATATAGTATTTTCCAACGGATTTCGGTCAATTTGATTTCAATGATCTAATTCGATTTACCCAAAAGGAGATTAACTCGTGTATTGGTGTTCTGTAAATAGAGGATTTCATCTTCAATTATAAACACCCCTTTGGGTGTAGAGAATTGAATTTCCGGCTTCATTTATAATTAATCAAAGTCCCAGATTTCCAAAAAGGTGATTGACCTGAATTATAAATGTAAATACTCATTTAGGTAATTGATCAATTGATTATAAAACCTCCTCATTTCCATTATGATCTTGGTATATATTTTTATTTTCATGGTAAACCGCTGAACAATTATTATTTTTGATGTAAGTTTCTACTTTTGAATGTGTCACTTGGTTTCCCAAAATTAATTACAAATCATAAAATGTCATTTATTAAAATAAAACCCCTCAAATAAGGTGCACTTTCTTTTATGCTAATTAGTTATGATTTGTGATTTCAATCATTCCTGAAATTATCTAATTTTTGTATCCAAATTTTTTTATTTTCCATATGTCATACAAAGTACATTCCCAATGATGATATTCATATATTTATTGAATAAGGTGGAATGAAATTCCTTGTGAATAATGGTTTCGAATACCAACCACCTTCTTTGTGGTTTGTCATGTGTAAAGACCCGTAAAATTAATGGAAAATTTTTCTTAATTTTCTTTGGAATTTTACAAGAACGCAGTTTTTGACGGCACCTGATTCCGAGTCCCGGTGTGCCCGGAATCAATTTACGAAGTTTAGCTCAGGTAGGATCAGTGGACGAAGGAGCGGGATTTTCTATCTTTTGAACCGGTATTCGAAATCAAATTCCGAGGGAACCAATGGAATCGTTGCGCGAATTTGCTTAGAAACGCCTTTTCCAGAGTTGAGTTTGCTCGGGTGTGGTTTTTAATTTTTGGGGTTAAGTTAAGAAATAAAATAAAGGTGGTGCGACACTTTATTTTATTTCACATGAAGACACATAAGCTAAGTTAAGCGGATAAAGTGGAACCCACAATATCCTACCCACTTGGTATGATATTTTTGAGGTGGGGCCCACACGAGTCCCGCCGTTTCTTTCCCTCTAAGTAATGCACACGCAAACCCCCTCTTTAATGAATGTCAACCGTGCATTTTTTCTGGTTAAGAAACGCCCCATTAAATTGGGCAGTTAAATTGTTACAATTCATTCTTCGAATTAATTGTTCGTTTCTTATCTTTTGAATTTCAAAATCTTAGGTTGATAATAAAAGAAGTGTTGGAATTATTTTATTATGGTTGAGGGGTTTCTTGTTGAGAGGATTTGGAGAAAACTCTAAGGCTTGAAGATCTTTATCCTCCTTCGCTGAAGAATGTGAAAAACTCGAAGAACGCATCGTCGCCGACAAAGAACGCTAGCCTCTGACGAAGGGCGATGAAGAACGCAGAACCCTCAGAGATCGACGATGCGACGCCGTGTACCGCGACACGACGATCCTCCTTCCGCGACACTTCTTCCGTGACGATCCTCTTCATCTGTGGCGACCATCTTCTTCCGCGGCGGTTAATTCCATGACGAACGCTCGTTCAACGACATCGTTGAGGTTGGGTTTTATTTTTTCTTGTGATTACTTCCGTCGGTATCCCCCTTTCAATTGAACCGCCTTTTATTGCATTAACGGGAGGTGGTCGGACAACACGAACACTGCCGACTCTCCTCCCCTTTTTGGTTGGGGATTTATGATGCGGTGAACAAGGAAACACGGTGACGAAGAACCGCGCGGAAATTGTAAAAGGGAGAGAGGAGACACGCAGAACTGCCATACCGTGTCGTGGGAGTAAAAAAAATCCACGGCGGCATCGCGCCGCGCCATAGAATATGAAAAAAAGACACAGCACCGTCGCACTATGCCGAAGGACTTTAGAGACACCGCGACCGAAGCGGGGCCGCGGCGGAGGGGCGCGGTGCCGTCGCGCCGTGCCGGATGGACGAAGTCCGCGACCGGTTCTGGGATGTGGTGGAACAGCAGAACCGGCGGCAGGTACTGGGCCACCGGTCCCCATGCCGGTCCCGTGGCGGCAGAAGCCGGCCGGCCAGAGCAGGCCGGCCAGACCTTGGAGGAACCGGGGGGTTCGAAACCCATGGTTGGCTGGACGAAGAGGCCCCGTTATGGGGCCACGGTTTCTATCACATGGGGGCAGTGCCCCCCCCCCCCCCCCCGTAACGGCTCGGCCATTTGGCCGAGCCCCTAGCCAGCGCGCCAGCGCGCTGCGCGCCGGGCGGCTGCCCTAGCCGATCCTCCAGACCAGGCCATCGGGTCGGGCTGCTCCAGCCAGGCCGGATCGTGCCCAAGCGGGCCGGACCCAGACCCGGTTCGGGCCGACCCTGGGGGTAGCGGGACGGGTCGGCCCGGGCCCGAACCCCTTAATACCAGACCTTCTTCTATATGATGTCCATAACATGAGATAAGGGCCTCCGATCGACGCACCATCAGTTACGATGTGATCCTTGGATCGAGACGGTCGTTTCGGTATATCGCACTCAAGCTTTTGGAGTACCTTGGGTTCGGCCGGGTTGGTTCGTACACGAAACCAACCGGGCCCTCGGAGCGGAAACACTCATATCTTGAGCTCCAGACGTCCGATTGACGTGCTGTCAACTTTTATGGATTCCTCATAGTGAGAAATATCTTTTGGCTTACTCCGCTTGACGTTTGGACATCGTCGGAGTGCGGTACGGTTGGTTCGATCATGAAACCAACCGGGCCCCTGGGACGAAAAAGCCAATAACTCATAGGTCGGGCATCCGATTGACGTGCCTTCTGTCTCGTTGTTTTTTTCTTGATGAGACGGAACTTTTGGAATACTTTTCCTGAGTTTTAGATACAATTGGAGTACGGCCGGGTTGGATTGAACCAAAAATTCAACCGGCCCCTGGAACCAAAAAGCTGATAACTTTCAGACTGGATGTCCGTTTGACGAACCGTTAGTGGCATTGGTGAACACGTTGAGAAACAGTCCCTATGATTATACCTATGTGAGTTTAGGGTACAGTTGAGATACAGTCAGTTTGTTTCATACACGAAACCAACCAGGCCCCTGGAAAGAAAAAGCTAATAACTCACAGACCGGGCGTCCGATTGACGCACCATCTGCTGCGTTGAGACCCCTATGACGAGGCGGTCGATTGAGATACTTTTTAGTTGGACTTTGTGATACTTGTAGTATCGTCCTGTAGCTCGTGGAGAGGACCCTCCGGAAGACAAGCGTTCGGTGTACGGAGACTGTGTAGCCGGTTGAGACCTGATGACTGCTTGACCGATCGACTCGGTGTGTTTCAGATAGCCTCGTGGTGAGTGCTTGGTTGTAGCGGCAGACCCATGGTGGAGGAGCACTTGGTTGTAGCGGCATACCCATGGTAATCAACAGAAGGAGTACCTCTGGAGGCTATGAGGGGGAGCGCTTGGTTGTAACGGAACACCCCCGGCGGAGGAGCGCTTGGTTGTAGCGGCAGACCCGCGGTACTCAACAGTAGGAGTAACTCTGGAGGATATTAGGGGGAGCGCTTGGTTGTAGCGGCAGACCCATGGTGGGAAGCGCTTGGTTATAGCATCAGGCCCACATTACTCGATAGGAGGAGTACCTCAGCAGTCTTAGGTTAGTGAACAGTACCTCGGAGTGGTGACAGGACCACTGTACACTCCAGAGACGGGGCTCTTCAGCTGTTACGGTTTCGATAACGAAATTCATGTGTGAGCTGAATCCTGTTTTGCTTTCTTGTATGGATTGTGTTGTTCTATCCTGTATAGATCTATGTTTTTCTTTCCTATGTGGATTTTGTTGTGCTATCCTGTGTGGATTTACATTTTTCATTCCTATGTGGATTGTGTTGTGCTATCCTGTGTGGATTTAGGTTTTGCTTTCCTATGTGGATTGTGTTGTGCTATCCTGTGTGGATTTACATTTTTTTCCTATGTGGATTGTGTTTTGCTATCCTGTTTGGATTTAGGTTTTGTTTTCCTGTGTGGACCGGGTTGTACATGGGCTCAAAAGTTGGAGCGTAATGGAATTGATGACTTAGGTATATGTATGGGAATATACCTATGCAATTTCGAATGTTACTTCGTGATTGTATCTTCCCTTTGTGGTTTATCCTTTGTGGATTCTGGGAGAACTTCGGAGGTCTCGGAGTCTATACTGAGTATATTATACTCACCCATGCACGGGCTATGCCCGCACTACGTTGTGTTGGTTGCAAACGACGGACATCAGTGATCGTGGTTGAGGCTTGCGGAGCAGGACGGTACCTGGAGGTGGACCACTGGGTGGGACGTACTCGGAGCGGTCGGCTGGACCTGAGCAGCAGTGGAAGCTATCTGTACCCATACTTCATGTGGGACTTCCAGTTGATGTCTCGACGATGCGGCTCTACATTGCATTTGCTGTTTTCCCTTTCCAGTTGTACTTTACTTTCAGTTTGGGTTTGTATACTGGCCCACTTACATTTCCGCACTTACTATTGTACCCAGTTTTTACTTAGTGTTTACATCTACTACTTGCTTGCTCTGTGGTGTTTTTTTTACTTTACAAAGGAAATTCCTTCCCTTTTTACCAAGAATTACGCCTTTGTGATAGTCGCCAACCCCTGGCCTATGGAAGGCGGGCTTGGGGTAGTCACAGCACGGGCCCCGAGGACTGTTCATGACAAATTGGTATCAGAGGGATTCGGTTCTACCGCCGAACTCATGAATCTGTTCTTTTTCTATGTGAAGCAATAGTGTTAAGAGTATTGAGTGTGTTTATCAGTCCAGGGAGTCCATTGTTGGTGCGGCGGCCGATGTATCCATACACCATGACCCCGAATTCTGATTTCGGACATAATGCACAAAAACATTTATTGCATGTGTGTTTTAAGTTTTCTTTGTGATTACTTTGTGTCAGCTCACCGGGTATACTATTCTGACCATGGCGCACCTGTTTCCTTTTGAGGATGGACCCACGACAGCAGCCAGCTAGGGTTCCGAGAGTTGTGTGTGATGACAGCCTACCTAGCGACGAGGCCTCGGTACATGGCCCTTTGACAGCTGAGGCACCGGCGATACCTATACCCGCTGAGCCACCGATGCTACAAGCCCTAACCTCTGACGATGCAAGTCTCCATAGTGCACTGCACGAGTTTCAGTGTCAGTGACTACCCAGGTTCCATGGGGAGACGGCGCCTCAGGCAGCCGAGGATTGGCTAGAGGATGTTCTACGAGTTTTCTGTTTGGTAGGGACACCAGCTGACCTTATAGTGGTCCTTGCAGCGAGCCTCCTACACACGGAAGTAAACAGATGGTGGAGCTTGATGCTCCAGGTGCACGACGAGTCATCTCTCCATTATACGGACTTTGAGAGACTTTTTCGCTCAGAGTTCGTCCCAGCCACCCTCCGAGCGGTGCGCATCCAGGAGCTACTACAGCTGCAGTAGGGAAGCATGAAAATATCCCAGTACGCGGCGAGGTTTACCGATCTCTCACGCTATTCGACGGACATGGTATGGGAACAATTCTTTAGGGGCCGGACCTTTGAGCAGGGGATCAGGTGAGAGATCAGAGATTCAGTTTTTTCTCTCATCATTCCGACACAGACATGGTTGTTGGAGAGAGCCCTCTTAGTGGAGAGTTTCCTTGTTGAGCAGTGTCCAGCAACAGGACCCACCACTAGCCGGCATGCAGCATAGTCTTCTACAGTGGGCAATATATAGATGACACATGGGTCCAAGAGGACAAGACCTAATGGTGGTTGACCGCATGAGACATGATTGTTTGTGCGAGGCACCCATGGTGGAGAACGACTTACCATACGCGGGCAGTGTTACTCCTTCGGCGGGGTTGGTCACATGGCTTGTGACTGTCTGACCCACCATACAGATGACCAGAAGATGGACGAAGGACCTCCCTGGAAGAGGCAGAGGTTCGATCGAGGTGGACCGCATGGAGCAGGATACCGCGGCAGGGGAGCTGGCCCTATAGCTGGAGGTGGAAAACCCTTCATGGTGTTTCCACCACCACCACCAGCAGGTCCACTCCAGCCACAGGTAACAGGTGGACCTGGGAGAGCTCAGTTGCAGGCTGCTGAGGCTGTGATCATGGAGCTCCAGGAGTAGATGGACAGGAGCGGTACAAGCTCCAGACCAGGAGACTTTTGTTCATGTTTCTTCTTGCTCTGTTTATATTTGTTTTTTGTTGCTTTGTGTCTTTGTAATTTGAGATAAAGTAATAAAAAAAACCTTTCTTGTGGAGTTTACCTTCCTGCCCTATATTTTGGTTGTTACTAAGAGGTTCCAATTTAAAAAAACTGTTGACTTGACCCTCACTTGAGATACCTACTGGAGGAGACCGAGTGACCACACACTGATGCCGACAGTGTGACTCAGCCCTTGGAGGCTAGTGTAACAGTTGGATATCTTGGTAGTAGTGTCGAGGCCTTACGACGTCATCCTTAGTATGGATTAGTATCATCCATGTCGGGATTGACTGTATTAGTCGAAGAACGAGGTTCATCCAGGGGATGAGACCGGATTTCTCGTATCGGCAAAGAAGAAATTTCAGCAGCTCTTGTATTACCAGAAATGTCCGAGTCATCCAATAATGGATTAGGACAACTCAGAGCCGGAAAAAGTCTTGTTCTGACGGGGTCAGAGACCACTAAATTTCGAGGTTGGTGACCACGTTTCCCTGTGGGTCTCACCTCGACATGAGTTACAAAGACATGGCTGAGGCAGCAAGTTATCTCTAAGGTTCAATGGACCTTTCTTGGTCCTCAGCAGGGTTGGTGAGGTGGATTATCGCCTGGCTCTACCACCTTAGTTTCACTAGGTGCACGACGTCATCCATGTATCCAAGCTGAGGAGATATGTGCACGACCTGACGTATATCATTGACCATGGGGAGCTGAACGTTGATGATGGGTGGACTTTTGTGGATGTCCTGGTGGAGATCAAGGATCGACAAGAGCGGGTCCTACGTGGACGGTCGATTCCTCATGTGCGCATCAGATGAAAACACAGGAACGTCCAGGATAGCACTTTGGAGCGGGAGGCTCAGATGCGTGCTCATTACCCACAGTTTTTTCCCTAGTTGATGATTTATCTTTACGTGGACGTAAAGCCATGAGGTGGGAGTGATGTAAAGACCCGCAAAAATCAAGGAATTTTTTTCTTAATTTTCTCTGGAATTTTACAAGAACATAGTTCTGATGGCACCTGATTCCGAGGCCCGGTGTGCCTGGATCAATTTCTGAAGATTAGCTCGGGTACGCTCAGTGAACAAACGAGTGGGTTTTTCCAACTTTTGAACCGGTGCTCGGAATCAAATTCCGAGGGCACCAATGGAATCGCAACACCGATATTTGCTTAGAAACACCTTTTCCGGAGTTGTGTTTTCTTGGGTGTGTTTTTTAAAATTTGGGGTTATGTTAAGAAATAAAATAAAGGTGGCACGACACTTTATTTTATTTCACTTAAAGACACTTAAGCTATGTTAAGCAGATAAGGCGGAACCCACAATATCATACCCACAAGGTAGGATATTTGTGATGTGGGGCTCGCACGAGCCCCACCGTTTCATTCCCTCTAAGTAATGCACCTGTAAACACCCTCTTTAATGAAAGTCAACTATTCGTTTTTCTGGTTAAGAAACGCCCCATTAAATTGGGCAGTTAAATGGTTGCAATTAATTTTTCGAATTAAATTTTTGTTTCTTATCTTTTTAATTTCAAAAGCTTAGGTTGATAATAAAATAAGTGTTGGACTTATTTTATTATGGTTGAGGGGTTTCTTGTTGAGAGGATTTGGAGAAAACTCTAAGGCTTGAAGATCTTCATCCTGCTTCACTGAAGAATGCGAAGAACGCGAAGAACGCATCATCGCCGACGAAGAACGCTAGCCTCCGACAAAGGGTGACGAAGAACGCCGAACCCTAAGAGATCGACAACGCGATGCCATGTACTACTACGCGACGATCCTCCTTCTACGACGCTTCTTCTGCGACGATCCTCTTCTTCCGCGGTGACCCTCTTCTTCCGCGGCGGTTAATTCCATGATGAATGCTCGTTCAACAACACTGTTGAGGTAGGGGTTTATTTTTTCTTGTGATTACTTCCGTCGTTATCCCCCTTTCAATTGAACCGCCTATTATCGCATTAACGGGAGGAGGTCGGACCGCACAAACACTTCCGACACTCCTCCCCTTTTTGTTTTTGAATTTTTGTTGTGGCGAACAAGGCAATGTGATGCCAAAGCACCGTGCAGAAATTGTAAAAGGGAGAGCGGAGAAACGCGGTGTCGCCGCACCGCGCCGTGGGAAGAAATATATCTGCTGTGCTGCTGCGCCGTGTCGTAGAAGATAGACAAAATATGCGGCACCAGAGGACCTCAGAGGCACCGCGGCCGGAGCGGGGCCGCGGTGAAGGGGCGCGGAGCAGTCGTGTCGTGCCAGACTAACGAAGGTCATGGCCGGTTCCGAGCCGTGGTGGCACAGCAGAACCGGCGGCCAGTACCGGGCGTCGGCATCGGAACAAGGGGACGGGCATTGCCAGTCCCATGGCGGCAGAAGCCGGCCGACCGGAGTGGGCTGACCGGACCTTGGAGGATTCAGGGGTTCGAAACCCCCGGATGGCCGGACGAAGCAGCCCCATTAAGGGGCCGTGGTTTCCATCACGTGGGGGCAGCACCCCCGCCCCGTAACGGCTCGGCCATTTGGCCGAGTCCCTGGCCAGCGCGCCGCTGCCATGGTCGGTCCGCCAGACCGGGCCGCCATGTCGGGCCGTGCCAGACGGGCCGAGCCGTGCCAGCCGGGCCAGGCCACGACCACGCAGGCTGGACCCAGACCACGTTCAGGTCGCCCCGGTTCGGGCTGACCCTGGGGTTATCGGGCCGGGTCGGCCCGGGCCCGAACCCCTTAATATCGGACCTTCTTTGGTCATTTACCCATAACAATAGCTATGGGACTCCGATCGATGCACTGTCAGTTGTGATGCGATCCTTGGATCGAGATGGTCGTTTCGTTATATCGCACTCAAGGATTTAGAGTACCTTGGGTTCGTCCGGGTTGGTTCGTACACGAAACCAACCGGGCCCTCAGAGTGGAAACGCTCATATCTTGAGCTCCGGATGTCTGATTGACGTTCCATTGACTTTGATGTATTCATATTAGTGAAACAGATCTTTGGGCTTACTCCGCTCGAGGTTCAGATGTCGTCGGAGTTTGGTCGGGTTGGTTCGATCACGAAACCTACCGGGACCCTGGAACGAAAAAGTCAATAACTCACAGACTGGGAGTCCAATTGACGTGCCATCTATATCATTCTTTTCCTCTTGATGAGATGGAACTTTTGGCATACTTCACCTGAGTTTTAGATGTAGTTGGAGTATGACCGGGTTGGATTGTACCCGAAATCCAACCGGCCCCCTGGAACGGAAAAGATGATAACTTTCAGACTGGACATCCGTTTGATGAACCGTTAGTGGTGTTGGTGAACACGTTGAGAAACGGGCCCTATGATTATACCTATGTGAGTTCGGGGTATAGTTGAGATACGGTCGGGTTCGTTCGTACACGAAACCAACCGGGACCCTGGGATAAAAAGCTAATAACTCATAGACCGGGCGTCCGATTGACGCGCCATCTACTGCGTTGAGACCCCTATGAGGAGGCGGTCCATTGAGATACTTATTCATGGGACTTTGTGATACTTGTAGTATCGACCTGTAGCTCGTGGAGTAGACCCTCCTGGAGATGAGCGGGCGGAGTACGGAGACCGTGTATCCGGATGAGACCTGACGACTTCTTGACCGATCCACTCGGTGTGTTTCGGATAGCCCAGTGGGGAGCGCTTCATTGTAGTGGCAGACACATGGTGGAGGAGCACTTGGTTGTAGCGGAAGACCCGTGGTACTCAACAGAAGGAGTACCTCTGGAGGCTATGAGGGTGAGCTCTTTGTTGTAGCAGTAGACCCACGATGGAGGAACGCTTGGTTATAGCGACAGACCTGTGGTACTCAACAGAAGGATTACCTCTGGAGGCTATGAGGGGGAGCACTTGGTTGTAGCATCAGACCCATAGTGGGAAGCGTTTGGTTATAGCAGCAGGCCCACAGTACTCGATAGGAGGAGTACCATAGCAGTCTTAGGTTAGTGAACAGTACCTCGGAGTCGTGACAGGACCACTGTACACTCTAGAGACGAGGCTCTTCAGCAGTTACGGTTTCGATAATGAAAATCCTATGTGAGCTGAATCCTGTTTTTCTTTCCTATGTGGATTGTGTTGTGCTATCCAGTTCGGATCTATGATTTTTTTTCCAATGTGGATTGTGTTGTGATATCCTCGATGGATTTACATTTTTCTTTCCGATGTGGATTGTGTTGGGATATCCTATGTGGATTTATGTTTTTCTTTCCAATGTGGATTGTGTTGTACAATCCTATGTGGATTTACATTTTTCTTTCCAATGTGGATTGTGTTGTGATATCCTGTGTGGATTTACGTTTTTCTTTCCGGTGTGGACCGGGTTGTACATGGGCTCGGAAGTTGGAGCGTACTGGAATTGATGACTTAGGTATATGTATGAGCATATACCTAAGCAGTGTTGAATTTCACTTCGTGATTGTATCTTACCTTTGTGGTTTATCCTGTGTGGATTCTGGGAGACCTTCGGGGGTCTCGGGGTCCCTAATGAGTTTATTACACTCAACCCTACACTGGCTATGCCCGTAATACGTTGTGTTGGATGCAGACGATGGACAACACTAATCGTGGTTGAGGCTTGCGGAGCAGGACAATACCTGGAGGTGGACCACTGGGCGGGACATACTCGGAGCGGTCCGCTGGACCTGAGGAGCAGTGGAGGCTAGCTGTACCCATCCATCAGGTGGGACATCCAATGGACAGCTCGACGCTGCAACTCTACTTCACAGTTTCTGTTTTCCATTTCCATTTGTACTTTAATTTCAGTTTGTGTTTGTATATTGGCCCACTTACTTTTCCACACTTACTATTTTACCCAGTTTTTACTTAGTGGTTACTTCTACTGCTTTCTTTCTCTGTGGTGTTTGTTTACTTTTCAAAGGCAATGCCTTCCCTTTTTACCGGGAATTACACCTTGGTGCTAGTCACCAGCCCCTGGCCTATGGAAGGTGGGCTTGGGGTAGTCACGGCACGGGCCCCGAGGACGGGTCGTGACATCATGACCTTACTCTAGATGGAATTTCATTGATAAATTAAATGGTTTCCAATCATGAATGGGATTAATTAAATTAAATTGAATTTATTGGTGTGAACATTCCATAATAATAATGGAAGATGTGAATTATACTAAATGGAATGGGTGGAAAGACCATTCCTCTTATATGATGATAATTAAATATAAATAGAAATTACAATGTTTATATTTATGCTTGATAAATATAAATAATTATTGGTAATTCCTAATAGATATTATTTTAATTGTGATTATGGAATTGATATAGTCTGTGGAATGATTGTAAGGCAACTATTTGACATGATGTCCTTAGATTCCTTACATCTAGTGTTGAAAATGAAATATTACACCATTGATACTATTCATATTGTGGGAATGATGCTCACCATCCCTTGTTTTATGTGTGAACATAATGACACACCCACCATATTGAGTGATTATAGTTATGCCTTACACTCAGCCTTATATTTAGAAAATTTATCCATTTTCATGAGATAACTTAAAATAGTAATTGATTACTAAGTTATTCCCCATTCTATCCAACACATTGTATTCCATGTTTATGGCCACTTGCATACACATAAAATTGATCCATTTTGGCCGATGTGATATATTTAAATACTATATATATATATATATATATATATATATTACTAATATGTAGATGGTTACTCGCCATACATTTTTTCTTCCCAGAATCGAAATATGTTGGTGTCTGCCAAGTGTCCCATTAGATCATGAGACCACTTGTATATATTTTATCATATATAAATATTATTCAACATAACTATACACTATCATACAATATACTTCACATGAATAATTTAGCTAAATAAAAAATTAGTTTTGTCCTATTCAGATTTTATATCACACCATCATTGGGAAACTATAGCATTTGGGTACCTGAGTGGATCTTTTTTTCATGAAACCATGGATTACTAGCTATGTTGTTATGCTTGTATTGGTGAGTTTGGAGCAAGGGATTGAGCAGGGGCTCACGGTTATCGTGGAGTTATACCATTGTGATTTTATATATTTTCATTATTATTTACAACACTACATCATTCCTCATTCTATTTTTATTTTATTTAGTTGTGTATCATCATCTGGACATGCTTGAATTGTTATCATTTAGCACTAGTAATTTATTACATAATTTATATTATTCCTCTACTGATCATCATTTCAATAAAAACATCTTTTCTTTTTATCTATTATTTATTTACACATATTCTTATATGATATTATGATCATGAGGGTATAGTTCCCAATTATCACCTATATAGATTCATTGTTCTTGTTTTTAACCTCTTATGTATAGGGAGGCGTGCTAGACCCCAGGTGGCAACTGGTCTGGCTACCGGTTTTGTGGTCTGTCAGATCATGACATTACATAATATATCTTTCCCCTAGATAACGATATTAAAAATGATATTATGTAAAGATAAGAGTGAAAATATTATCAAGACCACATGGAGCATTTTTTGAGAAAAATAACCATTTAAATCTTGAAATATATATTTTTTATAAGAAAATATTTTCTTTGAAAATATAAAAAAAACAAAGGAAGATCTGAATAATTGAGTATTCATTATATATGAATAATATATTAATTCGTTATATGTGGAAATAAATAATTCTTTTCTCTATTTAGAAAACAGAACATATCACACAAAAAATATCATGAACAATACAATAAAAATATTTTAAAAAAATGATATCTTAGTAAAAATGAATTTAACAAATCATTATAGAATTGTAAAAAAATATTTAAAAATTAGAAATAATTTTCATGTAAGAGGGAGGATTATCAATAGAGGGGATAAATGAAGTTTCTCATCCTTAAAAACATTTTGTTTTTCTCTTGAGTACTTAAGAAGAGTAAAATAATATCAAAACATGAGATTATACGAAATTACTATGGGAGAATAAAATTCATGAGTTTAATGAGATTTATATCATATAATTTCTTCATAATAAACATAAAAATAATAATATGTAATAAGATAAAAAATAGCAACATAAAACCCATACTACCATGGTATCATATGAATCATAATCCCCCTAAATGAAAAAACAATTGAATTAAAAGTAATCACATTAAGGTATTCAATAAGAATCCTCATATACATCCAGGAGTATTATGTAACCCACAAAAAAATTTGGTGAATAATTAAAATGTCATTTTGAAATAAAAGTGAGATGAAAATACCTTACCTCATACATGACTTCATACATACATGTTTGAACCTAATATACTTAGAAACAACAATATCTGATCTCAACTTAAAGACCATATTGTGGTACTTTTGCAATGAAAATATCTTTTTAAATGTGTCTATAGAAGTTAAAAGGTAATTTTCAATGGGGTTTTATAGATAGAAATCTCAAAATATATTAATTATAATGGGGAGAAGGTTCTCTATTAATATAGATGTGAGGCGGTCATTTTGAATTTAATAAATGACAAATTATAACAATTTCATCATCTTTCCAAAATTCATAAAAAGGTTCTTTAATGAAATTTGTGATAGGTTGGGTTTTATATCCAATGAAATAATAAAATTTTGAATGGATTATGTGGTGTTAAAACCTTATCTATTGGTTTAACCCATTATATAACCGATTTTAATATTGATCATGGTAATATATATTTCACACATAAAGAGTTATAATTTTACATATAATTTATGAATTGGAACATAAATGGACATGGGAATAAATTTCCAACAATATCTTATCCACCATTACCTATTTCAATATTTTTACGATTTATAATAATTTGATATAATATTTGTTTTCAAAATTAAAATTAATGTCAATTTTGAAACTATTCATTTATTTTGTACTAAAACATATAAAGAACAATTTTAATTTAAATAAAATATTATAAAAAGACACTACTACAAAATTTTTATCTAATAAATTTTAAATAAACTATAATTCATAGTAATTATATTACTTTTTATTTTTTAAAATTCATTTAATATATTTTTATAATAATTAAATAAATAGTACTGTAGATATTCTTGAGAATTTATTTAAATCATATATATTATAAAAATGTATTTGATATTAAATCATCAAAATAAATTTTTAATCTAACTATAGTCATTTATATTCATTCATAACATTGTTTTGTCACTGTGTGGAAAAATGATACATTTTAAACTATGAAAATCTCATTTAGGGACATTCATGACCTTAAATATAATATAGAATATTTTCATAAAAAATTATCTTATATTAAAATTCATTTTGAACATTTAAAGTAAAGGGTATAATTAAATTCCTCCAATAAGACTCAAAATCAAAATATATGTTGTCATAAATTATTTTTTACAAGATTAACTCGATATTCCATGTGATGTAGTGATAAATTTTACAATGGTTTCGATTCACATTGACTGAAAATAAAAGAGTCGTGTTTTCCAAATATAGTCCTCCTGATTCCAAAAAATGAATCCATTTCCTCAAATAAATCTTCTATTAGTTGAAATATCAGATTTCATAATTACAATGTAAAATGAATCAAAAATCACTTTTTGGGGAAATATAAATTCTTAGCAGAAATAATTATTTATTTTTATTGGTTGATAATAAAGAATAAAAAATTGTATTAATTTTTTATTATTATATAATTTATAAATTTCAAATTCTTCCCTCAACAAATTTGATTAAATTTGTTTTTCGAAAAAAAAAATTTCTTACATTACAAAAAAAATTCAAAAGAACACATATTTTTCATTGAAGTATTTTTTATATTTATTTCTAATTATATGAATAAAAATTATTTATTAAATTTATAAAAAATGTGTTTATAAATTTATATCTATTCATATTGATACCATCCAATAAAATTTCCATGTGATAAAAATCTCTTTAATTAGTAATATTTTAATAGTATAACATTGTTCGTTTAAACTCACTCTTCTATGGAATGCAATCTATCAGGGAAAATTAATTTATCTAAAAATAGTCTCATAAATAAATAGGGAGAAACATTATTCACCCCTTAAAAAAATTTCTCTCACAAAATATATAACTCTTTTACAAAGGACTATTGAGATCTCTGTTTCACCACATACTCAATTTCCTATATTGTTTATTTTAAATTTTTATTCTTCTAAGGAACATTTCAAAGGAGAGAAGTTTTATTTAGTTGAAATTTTTTTCACAAATAAATTATTTATAACAGTTTTCATTCATAATAATGATATTATTCCAATGTTAATTCCTATATGGTTAGTAAATGTGATTGATTAGTATGTACACCTTAGGTTAGAAACAAGGAAAATAACATAACCATCAGGGAAAATAAGTATCTATTACATGTGATAATATTCTACCCCTATTCTATCAAGAATATTAAATGTGATAATATACATTATATTATATTTACCTTTATTAATGAATTTATAATAATCTTCCATGGATAATTATAAAGTAAAATCTTCTTTAAAACTTCAATTGTTTTATTACGCTGATGATTGTCAACCTAAAATTTCTATATACTCGGATATTCCTTAATGTGATATTGAATGGATCTAGACATTTATAAAATTTACTTCGATACATATGGTGAAGAATAATTATTTCTCCAATATAATATCTGAAATATTGAGTTATAAACACTTTCCCATGGAGGACATCAAAAGGATCCATCTAATTACTTGATTAAAATAAATTATTTTACAAAAACTAGACCGAATGAATATGTTATACTAGTAACTTTAGAAATCCAAATATCAATAATTAAATATATCTGATTGGGGTTTAATATTTCTATAAAAGTAAATATATATCTAAGAGGGATGAATTTAACTAAAACATAGCTTGGTATCCAGAAAATTTTTAAGACTCTTCTAGAACATCATGGAAAGCATCCAATCATGATCAAATAAGAAATAATGTGGTAATATGTGCATCCTTATCAATTACTGCATATAAAGTATAGCATGATTAATAAGATATATATTTAATCTGATAGAAATTAAGTGAAATGAATTTTTATTTTGAACAAATAAAATCGAAATATCATTATAAACATTAGAGGTTTTGCGGTGTCTTGGGAAAGATGTATAACGACCCAAACATTCATGATTAAAATTATATTTCATTTATTTAATAAAATGAATTATGGATAATGAAAAAATGTGAAATGTTTTATTATTATTATTGGGTTTAAATTAAAATTATGTAACATTACAATTTATAATATAATAATTGAATCGTAATCACATGACTGATATAAATTTATGGTTTTTAAAAAGAATCCTTTCGACACATATAATGGAATTGACGACCTCATCTAGTAGATTCAGGACATAAAAAGCTCATTTTTTTAAACTATGAAGGTATATATAATCACTGTGATTCTCGCTTGACCAATACCAATCCATGCTTCAACACGTTAATTTTTATGTGAATAACCTATGAGATACATTCATGTTAATAATGATTACCACCTGAGCGATGTTATCTGAGCTGCTCCAAGAATCTGTCAGCATCACACCTCTTAACCTTAGGTCTTATGTAGGTGTTATAAGGGGTTACCTGATAAGTAATTAGTTACCTATTGTATAATTAATCTTTATAAATAATATTGTTATACCATTGGTTCCTTTATGGAAATATATTTTCATTAAAATATAATGAATTAGATAAATTGATTTTTTTTGGGTAAAATGGTAATTTTTATAAATATTTAAATTATTATAATAAAATGATGTTTTATTAATATTATTGTTATAATAGTGTTATAAGAACACTCTTATTAATTGTTATTAATGATTATATTTATTCCATGTTGTTTTAAACTATAAATTATTAATTATTTAGTTTGGTAAAAATTATACATTCATACGATAAAAATGAAATTTCATTTTTAATTACTGAATTTATTTTTATAAATTGATTAGCTTTTTGAATAAATAATATTTTTATAAAATATTATTGTTATATAATTTTCATTAAATATAAATTATCATATAATTTTTATAATGTCATATGTATCTTTTATTAAATATTGGAATATATTTTTTTAGTACCCATCTATTTTAAATAATTGAATATTATTATTTTAAAAGAAAAAATTATAATTTTTTAGAACATTTTTTATATCAAATTAATATTATTTTTTTGAATTGGGATTTAAAAATTATCCCACAAAATTTTTTGAATAATTTTATGAGACAATCAAATATTTGGGTAAAAATTAAATACCGTATAAATATATAATGTGTTTTATGACATCATAATAACCCAATAGTGATGTAATAAAAAAATGTATAATTTTGATAATATATGTTTTTACGTAAAAAAAATGGTGTTAGATTTCTTTGATTAATTTTTTAATGCCTTAGTGGACTCTCCAAGACTTATAAAATATCTTAATATTTTTAAATAATTTTTTTGAGATTGTGACTCACCTCCACATATAAAAGACTATTATTTTAATATTTTAGGCCTTAGGCCTTATAAAATAATTTTTTCCCTCCCTAATGGATAAAACCACATTCAGAAACCATGTCATGGTTTTTTGTTTTGAATAATTAATTTTATATATTCCAATACCAATGTTTGTGAAATATAAAATAATTCCTCTCACATTTCCTCTATAAACACTCCCAATCTCCAAATTTTCCTCATTAAAAATTGTTTTACCACGTCACTACTCTCCCCCTGCCTATATAATCATCCAATGGAGACCCAATATTTCAAGAATCCCCTCCTTATGCTCTTTAAGTCACACACTGAATTAAGGTATTTCTTCCATTCTCATTTTTTTCCAAGATTCTTTATGTTGTTATACCCAATTATTTTGAATTAAAAATGTTGGGGCATACTTTTCCAGCTACCCATACATCCCTCTTTGTGTTTTATTTATTATATATCACTTTCTCTAATTAAGCACTCCCTTGTACATCTATTACCATGATGAAATTTTGAAAAAGTTATTCCATTTCTCATTTTTCATCAAGATTCTTTGTTATGTTATGCCTTCTATTTCTAAATTCCATGTGTTGGAAAATGTATATTTATGAACCCCTAAATTCCCATTTCATGTTCATATTATGATATACCTATTTATCTCTCATCAACCCAGCAACGAATTTCAATATGATGATGTTATGCGGTAGAAATTTCACACATGATTTTCAAAGAGAAAATCATCATATAGTTAATACAATACACATTTCTTTATCAAAGGTATTAACCATTATGCACATATAATTATTGAATGGTACTTACATGTATATATTCCGCATTCCAAAATCTTTTAATAACTTATGATATAGAATGATTACATTTATATGATTCATTTGGCACACTTATGCATTAAATGAAATGTTTATGAAGGGTTTTCCCCTGATAGTTCTCCAATGCATTGGGTAATGTTTAGTATCATGATACTCTCTATAAAATGAGGGTTTACTCATTATTATTTAACATAAATGAGGATTTATACCTTCAAATTAAAGTGCAATGAGGCTTATCATAATCTAATCAATGTGTACTGAGCCCTCACTCATGCTAATATCATGTTGTATATTGTTTCCACATATCCATATTATGATAATCATGCTATATCTTGACTTTATGTTTATGTTTCTCTAATTCAACATTGTTATGAAAACATACAAACTTGTAGTGTATTCTTCTTGATATTCCTTTTTTACTCCCTTACTGGGATTTATATGTCACCCTTTTCATATATATGTCCTCAGGTTATCCAATGCAATGCTAAGTATAATGCAATGTTGTGGTCTTATAAAAGGAGTCTTTAAAAAAGATGTTTTTTTTAATGTCTTATGATTCCATGTAATGTTACTAATCCCCAAAGACATTATACAACTCGATATTATTAGTTTTATTGTGTGCATGTTTATGTAATAAATCATGTTAAAATATGTAATAATGTTTGGGGTTGTTATAGTTGGTAATAGATGATAGATTTAGTTTTTTTTTGGATTATGATTAGAAACCCCATTTAAAGCCTTAATAAGAAGACTATATATAATGAAAACATCTCTAAATCGTGGTGAGTATATATTTATTGGTTTATCAAAAAAAAATACATCCCTATGTGGATATGAACAAGTAGAGGTGGCTCTGGCACATATGTATCTAGGGGTAAAACCGAAAAATACCACTTTGAGGTACACTCATATGAGAAAGGTGCACAGAAATCGGCCTTGATGCAGTCTTGTTTCTCCACTCCCAGGGGTAATTCTTTGGTAAATTTATATGGATAGTATGAACAATTATTAATTTAATTAAAAAGTCACCTAAGAATATATGTTGGAATGTAGATCATGGATAACATGCATGAAAGAATATAAATTCATAAGTTATGGAAATAATTATAATTTATATGTTATCCCTTCATTTTATAGAATTATAATTTTTTTACCCCTAAAATAACTTTTATTCTATCCAATGCCTAATAATAGGAGGTCTTGGGCTATCAACTGATGTGATGATCAAATCAATGATTGTTCTAATGGGATACCCAATAAAATGTGAGTGGGAATCACAAACAATGCCACGATACTCTATTGGTTAACTCATATTTTGAATAAAAATATGGGTCTATCGGAACTTCCAAACCACCCTAAGAAATAACATTCCATAATTGAGAGATTAATGAGACAAAGACCTCTTACTTTCAACAAATCATATGATCCCTCATTCATTGAACAATGGATCAATTCTATTGAGAAGATATTATCCATCCTTAAATGTTCCAAACAATAAAAGGTTATCATCAATGAATATCATATAGAGGGTGAAGATTCTCCATGGTGGAAATTTATAACAAATACAAAGCCTATGGAAGATATTGACGTGTTGGAATGGATGGATTTTGGGAAAATGTTTTTCGATTAATATTTTCCTCACACACTTTGACTTATGATAGAAATAGAATTCCTTGCCATAAATAATAAGAAAACCCCCACCAGGTTTTATAGGGAAATAAATACAAGGGTATCATGATATGTCTCTAGCTTTGTCATTACCCCTAAATGAATGGATGACATATTCATTGGTGGGCTAAAACCTATCCCATAGAAAGCCCTAGAAATCTGTGACGTTGATAACTATGATAAAATTTTCTGATGTTCCCTTAAAGATGGAATTGTGGCTAGAGAGTCTCATGGGTATCATAGAAATATGAAGATAAATTTTGACCTTAATTCTGGTGGTTTGATGGATAAATCAATTGGGGATAATAATGTCTGACACCCTACTTTCCAATGGTGCAGATAGAAGCACCTCGGAAATTTCATGAAGAAGATAAGGAAAGGATTTTAGTTTAGAAAAAAAGTGAATGTACACATTAATTCTTGAAAATAAAATCATTCTATTGCGATATAAGATAAAAACACTCCATTTGGACCTCAACACATTGTTAATTGTTACAAATAGAAAGAACCATGGAACTATTGAAATCATTTCCCAAATCCAAGGTTTTGTTGAGGCAACCAATAACCTCCATGGTAGAAAATGAGAACTTTTTCCATCAATACCACTGAAGAAACTTATGACATTGATGTGGTTATAGGTACGCTAGTTATTAATTTGATAATAGGAAAAATAATTTTTTATTCTTAATCCATGAATTATATTATATCCTGAAGTTTTAGTATAAAAATCTCAATCTTAACACAAATAATGTCTATAGAGATGATGGTTATAATGAAAAATGTGTAAAATATTTCATCCCATGAATATAAATCCTCCCATGTCACAATTTTTCGATAGAACTTCCTAGAGAACCTCATTAGACTTCCTTAGGTGGAATTGGATGATTTTTTTAGAATGATTTGGGTTTCCACATATATAATGAAAATATATTGTCCTGAGAGGGAAATCCCTCTCTATATGGAGAATCGACACTTGAAAATATACAGGTGAATAGATGAGGATTAATCTTTTTTAGAACCATCATATCAAGTGTGGATATTACTTTCCGACGTGAATTCATATCTCTCTTAGATTATTGAGTACAAGGAGGAACCATCTTTAAAGACATTATTATTTTGAGGTAATTTTCTGACGTGTTTCTTGAGGAATTTTCTGGTCCTAATCCTAGGAGAGATGTTGAATTCTCAATTTATCTAATACCTGGGGAATTTAAAATATCCAAGACTGTATAAAATCGATGTTGTAGGGATTGAGGAGCTAAAGAAATAACTACACATGATTTTAGATAAAGGGTTTACTCACCCAAGTGCTTCACCATGGGGCACACCTATCCTCTTCATTAAGAAGATGAATGAGCCAAAGTGCCTTTTCATAGATTATCATGAGATCAACACAATCATGATAAATAATAATTATCGTTTTTTTAAATATGATGATTTGTTCAATCATCTATGTAGAGAAAAATACTTATCAATTGTGTATCTACAGTCTGGATATAACCATCTAAGGGTGAAGGAGGATATCTCCAAGACTACTTTTCATACAAGGTATGTGCACTTTGAATTCATAGAAATGCCTTCTGGACTCACTAATTATCCAAAAACCATCATTCACTTGATTAATAGAGTCCTTAGAGATTATCTAAGAAAAATTGGTTGAATTTATAGAAGATAACCTAATATACTCCAAAATCCAAAAGGAGCATGAGGAGAATCTTAGCACTATACTAGAGACCTTGAGAATGGATAAGCTCTATGAAATGTACATCAAGATTGTGTTTTGGTTGAAGGAGGTATCATTCTAGGTTCATGTCATCGCATGTAATGGGATATCTATGGATCCCTCTAAAACAAATGCAATTTAGGGATGGCTGAGGACAACATCTGTGACGAATATTCATAGATTCCTTGGGTTAGTAGGATATTATCACCAATTTATGAGAAATTTATCACAATTATAAAACCATATTACCAAGATAACTCAGAAGGAAGTTATTTTTTCTTATAGTGATGAATGTGGTGGTAGATTTAAGGAGTTTAAATGTATTATTGTCACTACCACTATGCTCACACTAGTAAAAATTGGTGAACTTTTAATGGTGATCAGTGATACTTCAAACAAGTTCATAGTAAATGTTTTAATGAAAAATGACAATTTCATTGCCTATGGTTCAAGAAAAATGAAATTTCAAGAGATAAACATTCCAACACATGATTTGGAGTTTCCAGTAGTAATCTTCGCTTTAAAAAATTGGTTACATTACCACATTGGAAAAAAGGGTAAAATATATATAGATCTCATAATCCTCAAGTATATATTCATAGAGAAATAGTTGAATATGTGCTAATGAATCTGGTCAGAGCTAATAAAATACTAAGAACTTCCATCCCATTAGGTCCCTCAAAATGGAAATAAATTGGCCCACAATATAAGAAGATATGTTCGAAAAACTCTTTCATTGATGATTATAGAAAAGGATCCAATATTCATAGATTTGATGAAGATAGACATGACAATTATAATGCATGGAACATCTTCAATCCATTCAAAAATGATTTATCAACCAACTATTTTGTAAATGATTATGGATTATCAAAAGGATGATATGGGAATTCATAAGAAAATGAAAACTATCAAAAACAAAAGGAAATTCTCAGAGTTCAATGATAATAAATAAGGAATTGTGGGATTTGGGTCAAGAATGAGACTTCCAACATATAGGGAGATAAATAATGAACTTTTGGATGATTAAAATAGTTCAAATATCACCATTAACCCTTGAAATATATAAGATTTATTAATATCTCTAATATCATTATTGTTTTTAAAATATAAAAAATGAGATCACTGAGTATACATCAATGTGCCTGGTATATCAGTAAGTGAATGATGAAATGAAAAAGTGTAAGGGGATGATGTGACCATTTCTTATGTCATCATGGAAATTAGAGAACATCACCATGGAATTTTTCCCTGGATATCACAATACATCCAAAGGAAACAATTCTATATGGGTTATTTTGGATCATCATACCAAGGCTGCACACTACACTTCAATTCAGGATGATTTCTTAGTCGGTCAACTAGCACAAATATACATCAGAGAGGTAGTAAGGATGCATGGATTACCACTATCAATTGTTTCCGATAGAGAACCTAGATTCACCTCTTTGATATGAATTAGTCTACAATATTCTCTGAATATTTAGCTGAACATCAATACTACTTATCATCCTCAAACTAATGTCCAATTTGAGTAGACTATCCAAAAACATGAGGATATGTTGAGATCATTCTCAATGGACATCAATGGAAGATGGGATCCACATCTTCCTCTGGGTGAGTTCTCTTTAAATAGAAATTTCTACTCAAGAATCCAAATTTATCCATATGAATCCCTTTATGGGAAGAGGTGAAGACCACATGCATGTTGGGATTATGTTGCCCAGAAAAAACTCTTATGTTAAGAAATAGTTGAAGAAATCATGGAGAATATTATTACCATCTAGCAGCACATTAAAGCTGATCAGAGTTGTCAAAAGGGATTTCCAGATAAACGACAATGATAACTAGAGTTTTATGTTAGATAAATCGTATTCTGCCACATATCACCATAGAAGAGATTTATGAGATTTGGGAATAAGTTAATACATAGTCCAAGGTAAAATATCCCTTTCGAGATCCATTATCAAATTGGATATGAGGCCTATCAACATAGACTCCCACTAAACCTGTCTCAAGTACATTATGTATTACATGTATCACTCTAGTGAACTAAATACCATACCAATCGAAATAACCAATCCAGTTGTGGAACCATTAGATAATAAACTCTCCAAGGAATAGAAGATGATGAATATCTTAGATAGTAGGGAAAAAGTTATCTGAAATAAGAAAATTCCCCTAATCAAAGTAATGTGGAGAGACCAAAAATTGGAAAATAAACATGGGAACTAGATGAAGTGATGAGATAGTGTAACCCACATTTGTTTTAGTGTGGAAAAAGTAAATTTTCTGAGAGAAATTTCTAAAGGGAAGGATGTTTTAATGACCAAAACATTCATGAACAAAATTCCATTTCTTTATTTAATTAAATGAATTATAGACATTGAAACACATGAACTCATTTTATTATTATCATTTGGTTAAAATTACCATTACGTAAAATTACTATTTATAATATAGCTCTTTAATAGTGATCACATGACTGATATAAATTTATGGGTTTTAATAAGAATCCATTCGAAACAGACCATGTAGAGGATTGGCTCATCCCGTAGACTTGGTTCATAATAAGCACAATTTTTCTAAGGTCGCAATGGAGTTAGAAACATTGGAATTTGATCATAAGAAATCCCAAGCCATGATTCAACATGTTAATCTTGAATGAAATCACCTACGAGATAAGTTCATGTTAACAGTGATTACGACTCGGGGGATGTTATTCGATCCACCCCATGAGTTTGTCCCGATAGCACACCTTATCCTTAGGTCTTATATTGGTGATATGAGGGGTTTTGTAAAAACGAATTAGTTTATTATTATGTAATAAATTATTATAAATAAAGTTCTTATTCCATAAATTCCTTTAGTAGAATAGTTGTTCGTAAAAATAAAATTAATTAGATATTTTTTCGGGTAAAATTATACATTTTTTAAATATAGAAATCATTTTTTGAAATTAGGATTTATTAATATTTTTATTATAATAGTGTTATAATAAGGGTCCTTTTAATTATAACCTATGGATAAATTTATTCCTTATTGATTTTATTATATAAATGATTAAGTATTAATTTTGATAAGAATTATAATTTCATACGATAAAAATGAAATTATATTTTTAATTAATGAAATTATTTTGATAAATTAATGATTTTTTTCAAATAAATAATTTTTTAATAAAATTTTTATTATATAATTTTTATTAAATATAAATTATCATATATTTTTTATGAAGTTAAATGTAACATTTACTAGAGTTAGGAAATTGTTTTTTTCAAAACTCGTTAATTTTCTAAAAATGATTGTTTTTTATTTTAAAAGTGAAAATTCACATATTTATTAAATTATTTATATAAATCTAATATTATTATGGAAATAAATATTTTTAAACTATCCAATGGTTAATTTTTCATAATTTTCAGAGACAATAAAATTTTTGGTTAATAATTAAATACCTTATAAATATATAAAGTGTCTTATGACTTCATAATGTAATAATAGTGATGTAATAATGTACTATAAATAGGATATTCATAAAATAAATGTATTTAATATTATATAATTTTATTTTATAATAGTTTGAAAATTTTTAAATAACTTAGTGGACCCTCCAAGACATATTAAATATCATAACATTTAAAAATGATTTCCTTGAGATTATGACTCATCTCCATATAAGGACGCCTAATATTTTAATATGTTCGGACTTTGACACTATAAAATAATTTTTTCCACGCCCCTTTTCCATAACCATGGGAAAACCCATGGGAAAAACATGTGACGGTTTTCGGTTTTGAATATTTAATCATATAGATTCCAAAACCTATGTTTGTGAAATGTTAAATAATTCATCTCTCATTTACCATATAAACCCAACCAATATCGCACTTATCTCCACTAGAAATACTAGAATCACATAACTACACTACCTTCCTATCCCTTGAATCCTCCTAGTGTGCCTTATACTCTCAATAATCCCATCCTTAATTTCTTTAAGTCAAACACTCAAATAACGGATTTTATACTTTCTCATTTTTTCCAAGTTTCATTATGTTGAAATACCCTTTTATTTTCAATTAAAAATGTTGGGTTATTATTTCAAACCTCCCCAATACTAACCTCATTATATTAGAATGATGAGATTCCTCTTTCCCTGTCATTAATCTTTCACATGTACACCTGTTACCGAGTTAAAATTTCGTTCTAGTTATTCATTTTCTCCTCTTTCTTCATGTTTCTTTATTATATTATGCCTTCTATTTCTAAATTCCTTATATTGATATATGTATCTATATGATCCTTTAAATTTCAATTTCATGTGAAATATGATGATATCCCACCTTATATCTCATTAACCCATCTTATTAGGTTCTATATGATGATGTTATGTTGCCGAAAATGCAACACAATTTTCAAAGTCAAAATCACCATGTAGTGAATACCATACCCATTTATCAATCAAGTGAATTCACATTTACACAAACATATTTATTTAATTTTAATTTAATTTATTTATTATAAATTATTTATTCATGGATTAACTGGTGATGTTGAATGATTTCATGTTATATAATCCATGTTGCACAATTATACATGAAATGAAATGTTTTTGAATGGTGTTCCCTCATAGTGATCAAATGCATTGGGTAATGTTTATTATCATGATAATCCAAGAGAAATGAGAGAATACTCATGATAATTATTGTCTAATGATGGTTTAATCCTTTTAATTCATTTTCAATGATGTTTTACTGATGCTAATCAATGTTCAATGAACCTCGGCTAATGTTAATATCATGTTGAATGTTTTTGCCACATTTCCATGTTATGATAATCTTGATATATCATGAATTTAGGTTCATGTTTCTATTGTGATCCATTTATATGCCTATTTCCTAATATTCACTTTATTATTCATTTTATGCCTTGATTACTTATTTACTAGGCCATATAGGTTACTCTTTTCTTATATGTGTCCTCAGTTTATCCCATGAAATGCTAAGAATGAAAGAATGTTGTGGTCTTGTATAAACATTATTCAATAAAGATGTGGTTTTATTATGTCTTAAATTTTCTTTTAATGTACATAATCCTCAATTAAACAAGACCTATCAATATTTTGGGTTGTATTAATTTCAGGTTTTGTAATAAATCATGTTTAAAAATGTAATAACGATCCAGGTTGTTATATAATTTGTGACGAGGATTTCAAATTTATTATTATTAGTATTTTTGTTAGAAACTAAATCACCTTATAAATAAATTTCACTACATTAACAAGTTATAGTTCCATGAATCATGATTAATAATCATTGATGTATCTCTTCTTGGTTTCCCATTAGAAATACACTTTTAGATATTTATAAATATATTGAATTATAGGATAATGATAGAATGATTAACTATGAAATTCATTAGGTATCCCCTTATTAAATTCATGTATGGTTGAACCACATATGTTGTTTGTACAAATTATCATCCCATCATAGTTAATGATAAACTCAAGTTCATTTCACATCTTTTACTTTATCCTTACATCTTCCTCTTCTACT
The DNA here is from genome assembly GCA_963277665.1 of Viscum album. Taxonomy (NCBI): domain Eukaryota; kingdom Viridiplantae; phylum Streptophyta; class Magnoliopsida; order Santalales; family Viscaceae; genus Viscum; species Viscum album. Next base: position 1,246,385,177 of record OY728138.1, read on the forward strand.
CGTTTAATCTTTCCCTTGATAGATGGTGGAAAAATATTTTAGGAGATATAATATATCTACATTTCATTAAATATTTATAGAATCACAAATTAAATGTAATTAAATTCAATAGTTTTTATATCACAATCCAAGATAATCTAAAATAATGATTTAAACACAAATAATCTTCAACGTTATTCTCTTTTCATGGTAGATTATAAATAGATAAGTCATAATCAATAATCAGATCCTACAATACTCTTAAGGGAATATTGAACTCTATTTTTTTGAATATATACATTAAAAATTAATAAAATTTGTATATATAAATCTTCTATAAATAATGAAATTTATTCAAAATTATAAAATAATAAATTAACGCAACTAACTCTAAATAATTAATTTGGCAATGTTTCATCAGGAATGAAAAATTGTGATCTAGAAAAATGAATTTCCCATATCCTTTTTAATGAGAACTCATACTAATCCATTCATTTATTCATGAATATAAATTAAAAAATATTCATCATTACTATGAAAAGTATGTTCAATATACTAAATAAATTAAACATGAGTTCCTAGAAATTTTATTAATAATCATCAATACAGAATAGAAATGTTCCCTTCCATGTTACCATTGTGAGTGGATAATAAACTTTTGAAATATTCACAAAAATTAACAATTAATATCAAACCAAGTAAATAAAACAATGTATCTCAATCATAGTGGTTTGTCTAGGTTAGTGTCCATTAATAACTACCTTATATAGATTAAACAATACACCTCCACATGGGTGTATATGACCTTGTAATGAATATATTCATTAAAATAACACATGGTAAATGTTTCATAAATTTCATCCTAATTTATTTTATCCATATAAATTCAATAATGATTGTAATGATATTCCATCATCATTTATTAAATGGGAAACTTGTGTCTAAATTCCACCACAATATAATCAAGGTAAAATCCACAGACTAGATTATATATATATAGTGGAAAAATTATCAATTCCAAATGATATCACTATATTATCATACTATATATGAGTTATAATGAATTATTTCATGGGTATATCATCATTCATAACAATTAATTATTGATATCTAGAAAAAGATCAATTTCGGAAATTTATAGATATTTTTGAAGTTGATTAAAAATTTCATCAGTATGAAGATGTGGATTTTACAACATAATTGTTATTTTTTGTCTTTTCAAAATAAATACATACCCAAATTGATCCATCAATTTTCAATACTAAATGAATTGGTGAACCCCATGGTGACTCACTTTTCTTAACAAATCCCTTTTCTAATATTCTCAACGAGATTCATTTTTATTCCTATAAATCATTATATGACATTATTATGGATTATTTGACGTGTTTATTGATCCATATATGGGTTCCATTACATTCACCACTTCAAAATATGGTGGAAGACCATCCATCTATTTTGGAAATACACCAAAATAGTACCTAACAATAGAAATATATCCAATTTTGAGTTTCACTACATCCATCGCAAATAAAAAAATTTTTAAATAAAAATAAAGACCAAAATGATGGATGTATTTTCAATATAAATTTTATATTTATTATCACACAAATTGAAAATAAATGGCTGATTTGGAAAATAAGAAATGGCTTCCATTTCTCTGAAATTTATAGGGTATTTTGGTAGCTAAATCCTATCCAATCCAAAGATAACATCATATTCAATATGAAGGTGAATAAAAAATATTTCCATAGATAACATTCAAATAAAATCTGATATTAAAATGTGATCATGGTGACATTATGTGTACTAATTTCTAAATTAACATAAAATCATTTGTGTGGTATAATCATATGTTTATAAATTTCATCTTAATTAAAAGCATTATTATATCAAAAGACTAATAATACATTATTACTTCTATATTAGATTTTAAGTGTTCATCTAACCGCTATTTAATCGTACTCCTCATCACTAACAGTGATTGAGAAACAATATAAGATTTATATATTTTTATATAACATTAATTAAAAATTTTCATATCATTTTTTAACTATAAAATTATATTCTTTAATAGAGTTCCTGACACATGACATCGAGCGTCAATTAAACATGAAATAAAATTATTTTAAATACGTCCATTATAACCATAACATCAAATAAAATTGTATAAATATTATTAAATTATTTATAAAAAATATATATTAATTTATTAGTAAATAAAAGGTCATTGAAAAACTCTGTGTAAATTGTCAATTTATTATTAGTAATGTAATTATATTTTAAAATAAATATGTTTAATTAAAAAATGAAATTATTAGTTTTTATAAAGAAAACTAATTATTAATATATATATATATATATATTAAATTTTAAATTTGATAAATTCAACATAATTTTTTAAATCATTATATGATAATTAATTTAAGGTGAAGGTATTATAATTTTTAGAAAAAGATCTTTTTTAGTGAATAGTGAAAATATTTTTTGTATAAATATATCATTTATTTTCTATAAATTATTTAATTTAAATTATAAAGTATTATTTAATTATTTATATTATTATTTATTCATATATTGTCAAATTAATTACTCTTTAATCAGCATTACATTGGTTTTATTTGTGTGGTATTATTTTTGGTTTTAAAAAGTATTTTTTTCTAGAAATTGTTTTATACCACATAACATTTAAGAATGTTTATTAATTTAAATTAGATAACAGAGGAATAATTAAAAAAATTATGTATAATATACCATTAAATTTTAATCGATATTTACACAAATGTTATTAATATAGATATAGTTAACATAAATCATCTTGGCTATGAAAAAATACATAAGTAGAAACCCGACATTTTCCTCGCAATTGTGAGTTGTGTATGAAATTTAATTTCAACCAATTTTATTTATTTTATTTGAAAAATAGAAATATTTTTCAAAAATTATCCCATCAAAATAATACTATGAAGAATGATTTGGACTTTTTGGAAAACAAAATATTAATTTTATGAATATTGTCAAATACAGAATTTTATATTAAAAACTACTTTTCGTTTAATATATTGCTGGTTTCCAATTGTAATTAAAAAAATATTTGATGTAAAATTATATCAGTGATATATATATTAATCAAAATAAGGTAATTTAAGTCCATTTAAAATTAAATTTATATATAAAAACATTACAATATTTTGAACACTTTTTCATTGAAAGCCATCCTTATCTTGTCCTACACTTGGTCAATTTTAAATTAATTTCATCCACTTCATTGAATCAATTAGAGAGAAATGTCTTCCATATTATGATTCAGATAATTTTAAATAATTTAACATGTTCAAATAATGTTTTCATGAAAGTGAATTGCAAAAAACGTAAAAACATTATTTACGGCAGTTAATGTAAACATGGGTTTATTGAGGGTCAAATTAAAAAGCTGAGGGTTAAACATTACACAAAAAATTTACAACCCCATTATTCAGACATATTTAGAAGTTTTGCCTTTATATTATGAATAATGGAACATTTTTCTAGCCTTGTGACATGAAAAAAAACATCTGTGTATTTCATTCGTTCAAAAAATTATAATTGTACCACTCACCTCGCATATAGAGGCCGACTACTCTCCCCTTTACTATCCAATTTAAAAACAAATTGTTCATACAATTCCTTTCCCAATCAATTCCAAAATCACTAATATCATCCTAAAATATTTTTTATGGTTTTCTATGCGTCTTATAATGTACTTTGGTGAAATCCTTTGGATTTTACCCAAAGAAGAGGTAAAATTCATCAATGAGTATTTTTTTTAATATTTATTCCTCCACATCCAAAAGTGGTTAGTATTCCATTATAATATTGATAATATAAGTACTTTAAATCTAATATTATAAGGTTATGTTATTTTAATATCCAAAAACCACCACCACATCTACAAAATGGGTTACGAAATTATCGTTTATGTGTATAACATACAATAACCTCATAAAATGATTTAATTTTTTTCCATTAAACCCTCTCTGTATTTTTTATGATGATGTATAAAAATTATATATATGATATTTATTACATAATTGTACCTATAAATTTATTTTATCATATATATACCTTTTTAATTTCAATTCTGCAGGTGATACGATAATGTCGATAATGTGTACAGAGAACTACCACCATACAAATCGATCTGATTCATTCTGACTATATTTTTACATAATAGATAACATGGATAAATATTTTTAATGTAAATTAAATAATTTTTATATTAATGACATTTTATCATTAATTAATTATATTATTTCATTTTATTTATTAACTTTCACTCTTTAGAATATGATAACATTATTCTTGTACGTGTTGAATACAACCTCAACTAAGCAATGTGACTATATTTTCCAGAACAAAAAAATTATAGAGGATATTTATAAATAATTATAAATATATAATATAGAGTTTATTATAAAATTATCAAAAAATAATGATTATATATTACTGACCTTATTTTTATAATAATAAAAAAATGGTAATGTCTGTCAATTTTAAGTACAACATACAATCTCCATAATCGTAATAGACATCATTTCTCAAAACCATCATTCATGAATGTTCATAGAATAATTATTGATATATAGATATGATAACTAATGATAAATATTTATTTTGAAGATAGTGGAATGATGATCAATGTAATATGAAGTATAGTAAAAAAATAAATACATACACAAAAAAAATTTATTATTACCCAAAACATGTTCTTTAAATGGAATTCCAAGTAAAATGGTAATAAAATGTCATAATTAAAAAATAAGTGGTATAATATATGTAATTATTGCACTATTATTTATTAATAGTAATTATATATATATTAAATAGGTGTTTGAAGCTTGTATGAAGGATGTCGAGACATAAGTTAAGGGATTTTTATTCTCTTTTTTGGAGACAAATGCCAATTCACCACTCATTTATTTTGTATGGAATATATTCTACCCATATTAAATTTTATATAAGAAATAATATTTATTTGATGATAATTAAAATTTAATTTTCCTTTTCAACATTGGGGATTAATATTCATTATATAACTAATATATTAAGATATTTTTGCCTCAATTGTTTATGATATGTATGTTGTGTTATTTAATTATATTCATTAGAGAGGTGTATATAAATCCCAATTAACATTTTATATCATTAATTTATTTAAATTCATATTATTTTATGTCTTATTTCAAAATTATTTATTAGGGAATATAATTTAATGATTCCAATTAGGTATTGGTTTTCTTTTATAATATCAACTTTTATCTGCATTTTTATGATTATATTTCAAATGATAAAACATTTTGAACTATATCTCATGAAACTTATCTATTTTATTCCCCTAAAACTATTCACGATTTTCTAATCTAGTAGTAACGTTTTTCCATGATTAGGTATTTAATATATTTTTCAAAGTTTTTTATGAAAATTTAACATCATTACAATCATTGGTAACAATAATATTTATTCAAATACTATGTTTTTTAGAAGGTTTTTCTACATTTTTTCATCATTTTTAAAATTCCCTATTAAGTAAATTTGTCTCCATTATTGAACAACTAAAAAATATTATTCAGGTTGTAATTATATAGTTTTTTGATGAATTCATATTTTTATTTTAATAATACTTTAAAAGTAATTTTTTTAAATGTTCATGAAAAATACATAAGTTTCCACCACCATGACAAAACAATGTGTTCATGTTTCCTCTATATATTTTAATGTTATTTTTAAATTATATTTTTTAATATGTTCATAAAAAATTCAAATAGAAAATGATATTTTCATTAATTAATGATTTAATCGTTTTTATAATATTCCCTTATATATTTTGAATGATATTTAATTAAAATATTTTAATATTTGTTTATTTTTGAAATATTAATTTGATGAAAGAAATTTATTTCTGTTATAATTTGATCAATGTGATCCTTAATAATCAATATCCATTTATGATGATAAATTTTGCGGTAACTTATGATTTAATTTTGATATGATCAAAGTATACTAATATTGTTCATTTCCTGAAATTTTTAATTTTATGATAGCATAATGTTTATGAAACCTATTTCCTATCTGTTTTATATACATTGATATGAATATTATTATACCATATTCTTTTCATGGATCTTCTATGATGAAATGAGTAAATGATTATGAATCCATTATTTTTTTCACAGGTAATTATATAATGAAATATTTATTAAACACATAATATTCCCTGTTTATGGTACGATGAATGATTAAGGATCATGTGGAACACCTAAGAATTATATTGTATGGGATTGGTTTAACCTATATCTCCTACTAGTGTATTGGGTAGTCATAAATGATTAATGAGAAAAGAGATTAAATGAGTTGTTATCTCAAGCCCCAAAATATATAAATGGGTGGTTGTCCCAATAAAAAATAGGCTAGCCTGGTTGTTAGTTAATTCCTAATATACGTACAAGGGTGGTTATCCCAGTCCAAACAGATTATGAATTTTTTAATACATTGCCTTGATATTGGATTGTATATGCTTATGTACATTCCACAAATCAATGTCTTATGCTACTGTTATGCTATACTAGGTCATGCTCTTTTATTTTCTTATTAATTATTTCTTATTATATTTCTATATTTATTTCATTAATCTTTTATATGATCTATGATATGAAGGGTGTATTTTTATTATATTATTATCATGTTATTATACCCTTGTGATCATGTTATGTTTTTTTAGTTCTAATGTTTACCATTAATAAGAATTTATTCTCACACAATTTTATGTTTCCTATCACTATGTTGGGGAAATAATATTTATAGTGTACATATATGAAGTGTTTTAATTGTAAATATATTTTTTGGAAACATTGATAACATTTCACTAGATAATATTTTTTTATATTGACTCAAAATAGAGTAAAATAATATAGTTCTCTAATATGTGTCTCTATAATACAATGAATATTAATCTAAATTAATTTAATATCAATTAATGAAATTTCTAAGTCTATATATTGGTATTCAATAATATTTTTAGTTGATATTTGGAAAATATGATGATAAAACCTTATTAAAATCCATAAAGGCATGTTGAATTATACGTCTAAGGGTTAGTCAATTTATAAGAAAATTTCCTATAACATTTTTACATGTTATGGAGAGTCATTTCCATTTAATTTCATTCTTATATAGATTCTATAAGTATGTTTTTATCTGGAATAGTAATGTATAGGGTTAATATCTCTGAAAAGTTCCCACTGATTTATATTCAATCATCACCTGGGAAAGACAATAGTTATTACTGCTAAATGGATCAGACAATCCTGGGGGATATGCAGTGGAAATTCATAAACACCTTAAAAATAATCATGATTGATTGAAATAGATAACGATGAAAAAATACATATATTTAGTATACAGATTTATAAAATGAAAATAATGTTCCAGGACTTAGGCACCCAATATGTTATGTTTTTTATTATATTTTTCCCCACGATGATTATAGTCATACACAATATGTTATTGGTTTTAGTAAATGGATAGAACCTGATTGAAAAATGTTAATTTTAAAAGAAATAGAAAATGAAATTATTTTTCCCAAGATAGTCCAAAAGCTGTTGAAGAAAGAATGAAAATAACATTAATATTCTCACACATTAATCACTAACTATGAATATTGATAGAAAAGAAAAAGATAAATGGAGGTAAAAACATTCTTATTATTTATTCATTAAGACATATCAACCTTTTTCAAGTGGGTATTCAAATCAACTAGTTATTCAATAATGGATAATTAAAACTAAAAATTTATATTCCAATTTCCATTATTCAAAAAATCATAGATTCATATTGATATTATATTATGTTTAAGGTGATGCTGATCAAGAGTGTAATTTTAAAAGGAATACGATACAACATTATTAAATCGACTCCATGGATTGGGATGAGGTTGATAAATTATTGCTCAAAAGTATATTTATCATATTCATTATACAAATATGTTTCCTTTTTTCCGTCCTAAAAATAAAATAATAATTTATCTATTATAAAATTTTAGTTAAATTTTTCAATGCTTTCGAGATACACTTATATTAATATCATCCAACCTAAATGTATTGTGATCGATTATTCAGTGTCATAAAACAAATTACCAAAAGACTGTTAGAAATAAGTGACATCAGTAGATATGAAGATAGTATTCAATATGCTATATAGGTGGAAAATAATGTCAAAGATATACATCAATCTCATGGATTGGATAAAATGTCAAATATGTAATTCAATGTAAAATATTGGAATATTTTATAGAATAGATGCAAATTCAATTATGCTGAATGTGTTGAGATAATCATCAATGCAATTTTCAAAATTTAATTCATAAATATTTAATGTTCATAATTTAAGGCCATCATGAAATTTATTTCTAATCTTATGTGGCAATGTTTTATAATAATTATAATATTTTCAATGTTTCAAAAAATTCAACACCAAAATTCCATTTTTCAGATGAAAGGTGTATGAGAATTTTTTTATTGATTTCAAAATCATGTGGAAAATGAGGATAATCAGCCTCCAAAACATTTGACTAGAATAAAAACAGTGTATTCTTATAAATACATGGTGGTTGAATTAAATCGTAATTATTTGGAAATATTAATACTCTCCTACTTATATGGAAACTTTTTGGATTATTTAGTATAATTTAACCCAATGGAAATATTATGGTTTATCCTTTTTTGAAATCAGATGGTATTATTTCCCACTTCATGAATTCTAAAATAATAAAATCTCAAATGGTATTTTTTTATTTAATTATAAACTAAATATTCTAATCGAAGTCGTTTTATAAAAGGTAAAATAATATTAAAGGAATAATCATTGAATATTATTTTGGAATCTTATATTTCATCATGGAAATTCTGTTTAATAGTTATAGATACCATCATTGGGTTTTTATTTTAAGGTTTATCATAATATTATGGCCAATGGAATCCCTTTTGAGGTTTTATGTCAGAGGTTTTCATTAAGATTCATTATATATTAAATGATATTTATGAAAATGAATTATTTTTTCTTTTAATAGTGTTATAAATATTTTAGAGGAGGAATACCTATAAAATATGTTTAAATATGATTAATTTTATTGGTATGCTTTATATTTTATCATATCATTAATGTTGTGATAAATATGGGTTATAATTGATTTTCTTATGAAGCTAACATAATTTATTTTTAATTATGAAATATTTTTATTTTGATCTTTTCAGTATAATATAAATTATGATGTTGGTATGGATGCATGAACAACTAAATTAAATATTATTTTATCATAATATATAGTTTACCTCAATGGTTTATTCAATTATAAATAATTATCTTAAATTGACGTTAAAATTCAGTACTGTATATCTTCCTCAGAATGATGGTTAATTTTAGGGAATAAATGAATTCATAAAAGGAACACTAAGATCTTGTCATATGGATTTCAAAGGTAGGTTTTACTTACACCTACTTCCTGCTTTTTTCTTATAATGGTATCATCAACATTATAATTATGATGGATCCTTACAAATGAAATTATTTAGTTTATTGTAGTAATCCAACTTATTTGAATGAATATGATGAAATAATGTTATTTGGAAATGAGAAACCTAGTTTGATTGTAGATAATGGTATTATTATTCGGCAACATGTTTATAAAATACAAATTTTATAGAGATTTTATGTTGATGACCATCTATGTGATCTTGAATATTATTTTCTTGATATTTTTAATCTATAAATTTCAATATAGAAGAAATAATGGAAAACAAATACCTAGGTATATCAATACCCTTAAAATACTATATCGTATTATTAGAATATCATATCATTTATCGCTTCCACAAAACCTCTATCATGTCCAAGATGATTAAAATGTTTATATTATGAGGAATTACATTCTGACCCTTCTCTTATAATACACTCAAATGTCGTACTTATAGAGACCCATCTTTCATATATGAAAGAATAGATTTTGATTCTAGAACATGATGATAAGTAATAAGAGTCAATACCTCTCACCGAGTCAATTTTTTATAGGGAATGCAGTATCATGAGTATGCTATGTGAAAACATTAAAACGTGATGGTTTATAAGAATCATCAATTATTTGTAATAATGTGTTAAATTGAGATGATGAAATTCATTTTAACATGTAAATAATTTGAAAAACATAGATATTGTGAATTTGATTTAAAAATAAATTAATTATTTTTTTATGTTTTCTATTTTTTGAAATATCATTTTTAGTTTTTGTTACCCAAAACATTGATTTTTGAATCTATTCTTAGTGTCTCATGTTTTTTAATCAGAAAAAATGGAAGGGAATTGTAGTTTTTGTGTTTACTAGAAATGATGATTTGAAAACTGATCTTCAAAATGAAAGTTGGATAGTTGCAACACTTCAAAAAAAAATTTGGAGTTGTGTGAAGGCTTGATAGGTTCTTTAGAGGTTGTTTCGTGTTTCGAGAGGACATGTCCATAATGATCTATATTTTTAGGATCTTCATAGGGTGCATGGTTTCTTTGAAACCATGTCTCCCGTAGAAGAAAACTATTTGAGGTTGTTTTGGGAGGTAGGATGTGCCACGTGGTTGGCACATGGTTTGGTTAATCATGTGATACAAAATTTTTGATGTGTACCTTTATAAGAAAACAATTTATTTATTTAAAATAGAAATAAATATAAATATAAACTCACCTCTCATAATCCACTATGGCTTGCGATGCACTCCCTCCCATCTCACATGCTATGTTTGGAACACTCTTTAGGAATCATCATGGTTATTTCACTCTAAATGTTTTATATAAGGCTTCAAGTCCATGTCTCTTTAATTCTTGTGTATATTTATCCACACCCCATCACCCTATCTTGATCTTCCAAACCTACTTTCGAGGATAATAAAATTATTTGTTTCATCTGGTATTAGGGAATGTGGTATGTCTCTTAGAAATCCCATGTCCATATACTATAAAACAATGTTGAAGCCGAAGAAGTTCATATATTTTTGGATCATCTCATATTTATTGGGAAAGGATTACCTTCATTATTCTTTGTACACTTTTTTATAATTATGAAATTGAAGTATATGAATTCATTGTTCATTTTGTAATTGTGTTCTGTTCTTCTATCTATGAGGAAAGCATAAACGCATGTGTGGGGGTAAGATATATATATATATTCCCACTTTTCACAGAATATCTAATGGTTGGGGGAATAAGTGAAATTCATCTAAGGTTGTTATCTATATTTTAATGCATATTTAGATAATTGTATGGAACATATTTGAGTTACATTGTAAATGTCGTCAAGAGATAAGTGATCGCATTGGTCTTCTTTTGAGGTAGGATAACATTCCATGACATTTAAATTTTAAGACTAATTTATGTGATTATTTAAATATGTTCAATTATGATTTCATTTGATAAAATTAATTAAATACCATGAATTATATACTATTGTATGATAAATTATTTGTTTGATTTACAAATCCATTTTTATAACTAATCCCATATAATGAATGTGTGATTTATTCTAAGAAAAAAATAGTGATTAGGATTTTATTATATATTTCCTCTCATTGGAATTATTTTTTCTATCATGTCCTGTCAATACAGGGTATGATTGGCACATGGATTTCATTCAATTTAATAAATAGATTTTCTAATTTAGGTGGTATAATTTCCAATTCCCATATTCTTGATTAGATCTAATACATGAAAGATATAGAATTTATACTTTTATTTAGAAATTGAAATCTAAAATTGAATTTATTATATTGTTAAATTAATTAATTTGGAGAATTTCAGAATAGTTAGATTAAAATATTTACGAAGAAGATAATTTACTAGACAACCAATTATGATATCACAAGATTTGTAATTTGATAATTAATTATGCGAATTAATTATGATGGAATAATGATTTTTGTATTGTGAAGTTAAATGTGTAATAATAATATTTAATTAGAAACAAAATTATGAAAAAAATTATTTACAAATTTAGTAAAATTAATTATTGAGTTATTTATCAAATTACTGAATTGAAATAAAGAGTAATACATTTCTAAATAAATTATTTGATGTTAAAATTGTTAAATGGGTAACTAATTATTATATTTATTAACATAAATTCAGGTTGTTACTTAATTATTGAATTAATTGAAGACATAGGATTAATTAATTTTTGAATTAATTAAAGTTTGTATTGGATGATAATGGTGACAATACTATTAATTGGGTTTAATAGTGTTTGGGAAATGGAATGTTAGACCTGGAGATCTAATCCCATTAAATAATGATATAAATAAATGGTTCAAATTTGGGGTGTTAGACAACGAGATATACCTAAAGGATGAATGTGTACAGTTCAGAAATGGGGTTCTAGATATGGAATTTTATATACAATAACCATGATCTTCTTTTCAGGTATGTTTTTCCTTTTCTAGTAGTTTTTGAGAAACAGAAGAAAATCTGGAAATTTTCAGAGTACACGCTGTGTACTTTATGAGTACACATCTTGTACTTAGATGCCACTAGAAGCCATGTGTTGGCTATGTCATGGACACACACATAGTTGTGTTATGGTGACATAGAGTCCGCCTAAAGCGGTGTATCTAAAAAGGAAAGTACACACTGTGTACTCCAGAAGTACACGCCGTGTACTTTTTTTTATTTCGTTAAACAGACTGGGGTCACGTCTAATCCTTATTTCCATCTTCTACATCTCCTAATTCCGTCCAGAGCATCTTAGTAGGACAAATCTTCTCTGATATGTCGATCAATCACCGGTTATCTGAATCGAACATCGTCAGTTGCAATAGAATCACAGCGGCGAGTTCTTGGTTCTTCTTTGTCCACGTTTCTTGATTCTTTCTCTTATGAGAGTTATCATATGTTGGACATTTTAAAGGTTTTTCATATCTAATCTGTTATAGGTCGATTCATAGGCCGAGGTTTAAGTATATCGATCTCTTAGTATTGAGGTAGGTGGTTTGTTTCCTTACGTTGAATGACTTTATGTTTTTGTGAAATATTCCTGGTTTCTCGGGTTTCGGGTATCCCGGGTTAGGGATTTTGGTCCTATTGTTTAATTTCATTAGATTGCTTGTTTTATTAAGGTTGATTTATAATAATATATGCTTGTTTGAATATTTTATGATCACCCCATTGGTGTTATCCTTGTTTGGCTGTTTATCACTATTTAGGAAAACCCTATTTTAATGGCTAGCTTGCTTGTTATAACTTATTGCATGTGTTTCCGGTTGTTTTAATGCTTTCGATGCATTGTATCTTTTAGCCATGTAGTTTATAAACATACATAGGGTTATTGACAGTCGATTACGGATGAGTGGATTGCTCAGGGCTGTGAGAACCTGGTGCGGGTCACCAAAGATGGAATAGAAGATTAAGTGATTCCCTAGGGGTTTGTTGGAATTATTTTCATACGTAGGACCTATGGAAATTGGACATTGTGATTCCTAAAAGTTTCCTTAGTTTAAAAATGTATCGAGACCACATGACTAATTAGACGTAATATCTTCCTCAGAGAGTCTGTAGCTATAGTTGCAAGCAGACATGAGAATCAATGTGAGTGCCTCGTAGAGTGTATATTACTTTGTATATTTACATGACTATTGGGGTCTTCTTGTTTGAGCCACCCAGAGAGTTAGTGTGAATGTGGATTTTTTGGATAGTTTAGATTATTACACCAAGCAAAAGCACAAGCTTGGATCCATTGGCCTGCTAGTTTGTTTAGGTAATCTTTTGATGCCTGTTGTGTTACCTATTTACCATGGAATAGAGATCTTTTCTAGATTCCTTAGTTGTTTAATTAAATGAATTAATTAATTCTAAAATGAATATGAATTGTAATTGGATGGATTTTTTACTTGTGTACTCCATGTTAGTTACTACATTTAATTTCATTACTTCTGTTATATTACTCACTAATAGTAGGGCAAAGATCTTATGGTGGTTGCCTACTACGATTAGTCTCACACCCTGTTTGGGTCCTAATTTTCGGCCAAAATAGGTGATATGGTTGCAGCTATGGATAGGGATTGTTGCCCTTGTACTTCAGGTACACGATTTCTGGTTGGAGCTGGAGAGAATATGACTGATCTTAGGCTTGCAATGATATTGGAGTTACTGTTTACTTTTCGTACTTTGTTTCTCAGTTGTATTTAAGCACGTTGTTATGTTTTCTTCTTTCCTTAGATACTTGTATCTGCTGCATCATTATCATCATTACTATATATTCATTTCTTCTGCTATTTAGTTTCAAATATTTTATGCTGTTTACTGCTTCTGCTATTGACTGTTATTTCCTTTCCCTTGTATACTTTACCAAATGAGGTCACAGTTTCCCTAATGAATCACCAAGGCCCACACTGCTTGTCTGCTGCCTCTAGTATTTGGGGAAATGCACATGAGGTAATGTGGAAAACCGGGGACGGGGCATCAGTTGAGTGGCTTCAGATTCGGTTCGTTACAAATTAGTATCAGAGGGGTTTCTATTATTTTCTAATGACTTACTATTTAGTAACATTAGACAGGGATAATATGAAATAGGTAAATGGTAAATAGCTATGCCTGGGAGTTCTAGAACCCGTCTATAGGGAAAAGCCAGGTTACCTCGAATATTGAAATTTTTTAGTTTTTCAAACGTTACATTTTAATTGAATTCACCACTGGGTGGTGTACTTATGTTGTGATATTACTATTTATATGATTGATGTTCTATTTTGTTGCAACCTGATGAGATGAGGGTCTTCCATCTCATGCATCATATAAACACATCTTAGAAAAATCACATGTCATGCATTTTTCCATGACATCTAAATTTCATTATAAATTTCATACTGTTGTGATAGAATTTGTGATAGACTCTGCATGTTGTTGTGATAGCTGCTGTGATAGAATACCTGCTATGTTAATAGGTTATCATTTTCATAGATCCTCATTATCATGGACGCCAAACATTGGTTTTAGAGGTGTTATGGGCCATCTAGGATTGGTATTTTGAGGATCGTGAGTTTGTTATATTTTTTACTTATTATATGCATTATTATGATGCCAAGATTTTATTTGTGGGGTGTATGGGGACCACAGATCAGAATTTGTCACATAGGTGCTTATTTTAGTGTTTTTTAGTTGTTTTGGGGGTTATTGAATGTTTACTTCCTAGAAACCTAGAAAAAACGGAATGTGGTCTTATGAACACACATCATGTGTTCTCCTGTTTGGAAAGAAAAACTTTTCATGGTTAAACGCCATGTACTTTCATGTACATGCCGCTTACTTTCCTTCTGTGTGACCTAGCCATGTAGTTGAATACATGGGTTGGAAAATCCGTCGGACAACACTCCGTGTACCATGTTGGCACGCAGTGTAGTAGTAGTCCATGTACCAGACCGTGTGGCTAACGATAAGGATAGGGGAAAAATCATAAGGACACACCGTGTAGTGGACAAACACATAGTTTAGTTTCTTTCCGGGACAGTCTGTGTTCTTAGCCATGTAGGAGTAACCGGGAAGGGAGAAAAAGGGTTAGTACACACCGTGTAGTTTGAGAACACGCCGTGTAGCCGGGTGGATTACACAGCCATGTATGGCCAAGGTACACCCTAGGGTAAAATTTCCGGAACCACACCGTGTAGTAGTACTTCATGCCATGAAGTCATGTTTCCCCAAAATTTTTGAGTTTTTCTCTCCTGTTCCATTTTACACTTTTATGTTGCAACTATGTTCGTCATTAATGATGGTGTACTTTTGACCTTGCAGACTAATGCCGCAAAGACACCTTCCCGTTGCACATCAGAAACCAAGCAGTGACCGTATGCCTGATATGGCAGATCAGGGACTACCATTAGTTCTGACTATCTTTCTAAAAATGAAACCTAGAGTGATTCAACACACTGGTGTGGATGATTAGTTTAGAGTGTGTTTCATGAGATTAAGGTAGACCTTCTAGGGAGCTCATCATCCTGCCCCATCTATGGAAGAGCTGATTCAGGTTTTTCAATAGCAGCATCCTCCCACGTTCACAGGGGGTGGAGGACCACAGGCTGTGGAGTCATGGCTAGAAGCCATGATATACATCTTTGATCACCTGGATCTACCTTCAGAGTGGAGAGTAATGCTAGCGACTTATATGCTACGAGATTCTTCCAAGAGATGGTGGGATGTGGTTTCGCAGGCAATGCACCAACATGGTGTGGCTTCGGATGAGTTTCAGCGTACGTTCTACCACTACTTCTACCTGGGAACGTTGAGGGCTAACAGAGCCAGAGATTTCATGAACCTATAGCAGGGTACTCTCACAGTTATGGAGTATTCCTCTCACATCATATAGTTACAGTGTTTCAATCCCATTATAGGGAATGACGTGCTATTTTTAGCAAGGAAGTTTGGGAAAGGCCTCAGACTGGACATCAAATCACATGTGAATGTCTTTCAGTTTACATCTATCACTCTGATATTAAACCAAGTGATTTTCATTGAGAAACATATGAGGGAGACAGGAGCTGTGGACCATGGCGGTTCAACATCCTGGGCTGATTCATTTCATATGGACAGTAGGAAGGGACACTGAGGGTCTACAAGAGGTGACTCGAGGAAGCGAGGTATTCCATTTGGTAGATGGGATCTTATTTCTGGTAACCATGTGGTGTGCTATCAGTGTGGAAAATGTTGTAAAAAGAATCCTCAGTTCCCGAGAGCCCTAGTGGAGTTCTGATCTTGTGGAAAGATGAGTCATCATCAGTGTTTCTGCAAGGTTATCCTTCCTGCGGCTAGTGAGGGAGGATCAGTTTCGACTCCACCATTTGGAGAAGGATTACCAGTTCTGTAGTAGACTAGTGGATGGATATCATCATGTCGATCAGGACCTGGTAAAGTCTATGGACGTAGTGTTTAGGCACAGGGAGGGTCATCATAGGGATCTCAAGCTGCTACACAGGGTCGTGGAGCATGCCAGACATTTTTGGTAGAGAAGATTCATCAGGAGCGGGATCCTGGACCCACTATAGTTCGAGGTATGATTTTAGTAGTCTTAGTTTTATCCTCTGCACTTTTCGATACAGGATCATCTCATAGATTTATTTCTATCCATACTGTGGAAATCATAAGACTTACTGTTTATACTTCGGACGATATGATAATTCTAGACACTCCCTTGGGAATTAGAACTGCTACCGTGCGTCAGTTCTTAGACTACCTCCATGAGGTTGGTGGGTGTCGTTTTTCATGGAATCTCTATGTTTTAGAGATGAAAAGATATGATGTCATTATCTGGATGGACTTCTCAGTACCCTTCCAAGCCTTTGTCGATTTCTATCGTCATAGGGTGAGTTTCACATCACTATAGGGAAGATCTTTTCTTCACAAGGGAGAATGGGATTTCCAGGCGAGCAGAGCTGGACCAGAGCATTGTGGGTTGGTTGGTGTAACAGCATGAATCACTACTTATATCTGGATGACCAGGGGACTTCTCAGATATATTTTCCTTTAATGTTTTATCGCTTTATATATGTCTTTTCAGAAGACTTTTTAGGTTCGCCTCCAAAGTGAGAGGTAGTCATCTCTATTGAGTTTGTTCTAGGAGCTGCACTAGTATACATACTTCCTTATAGAATGGCTACACCTGAGTTACAGGATCTCAAGAAGTAGTTGGAGGAGTTTCATGCAAAGGGTTTTATCGGACCCATTACTTATCCTTGGGGTTCTCCCTTTTTGTTTTCAATGAAGTCGAATCATACATTACGACATTGTGTGGATTATCGGAAGCTAAACCAGTTCACAGTCAAGAATCGAAATCCATTGCCACAAATAGACGATCTCTTTGATCAGCTTCGAGGAGATAGAGTGTTTTCTAAGATGGACTTGAGATCTGGATATCATCAGTTGCATGTTAGACCATATGATGTACCATTTACAACCATCCAGAAAAGGTATGGTCTATATGAGTATTTGGTTATGTTGTTGGGTCTCACGAATGTTCTAGTAGTTTTCATGGTGTTGATGAACAGAGTTTTCCATACTTACTTGGATTCTTTCATGGTGGTTTTCGTGGATGATATCTCTGTGAACTCTCATACTCGACACAACCATGCTACCTATCTTGAGATCATTTTGAGTACACTAAGGGAGAATCAGTTATATAATATGCTCTCAAATAACCCCTATTGGATGGATGAGATTCACTTCTTGGGTTATGTCATCTTAGAGACAAGAGTATTAGTATACCCAGATATGGTGAGAGAAGTAGTTACCTAGGAGCAGTAGAAGAATGTCTTTGAGGTATGAAGTTTCTTAAGGATGGATGGTTACTACAGAAAGTTTATACTGGTAATCTCTCTTATATCAGTGTCGTTGATGGGATTGACTAGGAAGGGGGTGATGTATGTTTGTTCAGAAGCCTGCGATTCTGCATTTCAGGAGCTGATGGGGAGATTGACTTCAACAACAATTCTTTTTTTTTCAAGATCCAGGAATGAGTTATACAGTTTTTTGTTATGCATCTGGCATCGGGCTTGGAGCAATGATTATGAATGAGGATCATGTTTTTTCATATGGATCTCAGTATTTGAGGCCACATGAGAGGAAATATCCTACGCATGACCCGGAGTTGGCTTCATTTGATCATGATTTGCGTTTTTGGAGACGTTATTGTCAGAGAGAGCATTTTCTGGTATATACTGAACAAAAGAGCCTCTTGTATATCTTCACGCAGTGTGACTTGAATATGAGAAAATGGAGGTGGGTTGAGTACCAACGGTCGTTCGATTTCGATATTGCTTATACGCCTAGGAAAGGCAACGCTATGACATACGCACTGAGTAGGAGGACACAAATACATGTAGTTTAGGAGGCCAACAGAGAGTGGCAGCTTATGGATATGTTATCTGAAATGAATTTGGAGGGGCATGACAGACAGGGTCAGACTTTTCTTTATTCTGTAGATATTACCTCTACCCTTCATGACCGAGTTCGAATGAGGAAGCATTCAGATTCTGAAGGCCTAGTCCTATGGGAATGTGTGTCCGGACAGGACCCACTTCTCGGATGGACTGTAAATGAGGGTGAGATATTGGGTTTCTAGGGATGCGTATGTGTGACAACAGATATACGCGTGGAGCTGATGCGAGAGTTTCATTCCTCGGTTTGGGTAGTTCATCCTGGCTTTATCAAGAAGTATCGTGATCTACACCTCCAGTATTGGTGGCCAGGTATAAGGAGAGATGTTTTTGGTTTTTCATGAAGTGTTCCACCTATCAGCAGGTGAATGCAGAGTACCAGTGACCAGCAGGGCTTTTACAGTAGCTACCCATTCCTGAGTGGAAGTGGAATGATGTCGCGATGGACTTCATGACAGGTTTACTGAGATCACCTCAAGGGAATGACATGGTATAGGTTGTCATTGATAGGATCATGAAAGTTCCTCACTTCTTGCCGGTTCAGTAGACCTTCACTGTTGATGAGGTTGGATAGTTGTACATCTGTGAGATTATACAATTTCAGGGGGTTCCAAGTACTATGATTTCAGATAGGGATGGCTGCTTTATGTCGCATTTCTGGAAATGGCTACAGAGGGATTTGGGTACATAGGTACTTTTGAGTACAGCTGACCATCCCTAGACAGATGGTCAGGCAGAACGCACGATTCAGGTGCTAGAGGACATGCAATGAGATTGCATTTATGATTTTAGAGGTTCTTAGGAGAGACATATACCTATAGTGGATTTTTCATACAATAATAGTTTTCAAGAAACTATTCAGAAGGAACCTTACAAGGATTTGTATGGTAGGTCATGTAGATCACCGTTGTGTTGGTTGGAGGCAAGAGAGGCAGCTATACTAGGACCTCTTCTTGTTCAAGAGACCACAAAACATGGAGAGTCGATTCAGAAAAGGATGAATACTACACAATCTCAGCAAAAATATTATTCTAATCAGCAGAGATGACCAATGGAGATCAAGGTTAGAGATCAGGATTTCAAACATGTTACCCCGAGGTTGGGACACAAGAAGATCAAGAGACAGTGTAATATTTCACAGAGATATGTTAGGCCATTTTAAGTTCAGGAGAGAGTCATTCCGGTTGTTTATAGGTTGCAGTTACCTCAAGGTACCAGGCTATGCACGAAGTCTTCCATGTTGGTCAGCATCGATGATATTTCTCAGACTCGTCTTATGTTTTTCAACCCAAGGAGGTTGAGTTGGAGCGGTATGCATCATTCGAGGAGAATATTATTAGGATTGTTGATCGTAGTGCAAAGGTACTTCATGGTTGGATTGTTCCTCTAGTACAGGTGCTATGGCTGCACGACCATGTACCGGACGAGACTTGGGAGAGGTAGGACGATATGTGATCACAGTGGCCATCCTTGTTCGAGGTTTCTTCTTCGCCACATTGTTAGGGAAATTCAACGATGAATTTCATTAATGAGGGTGGTTTTTAAGAACATGGATCTTCTGTTCAGGTATGTTTTTCCTTTTATGGTAGTTTTTGAGAAAAAGAGGAAAATCAAAACATTTCAGAGTACACGCCATGTACTTTATGAGTACACACCATGTACTTCGATGCCACTAGAATCCATGTGTTGTCTGTGTCATGGCCACACACACTTCCATGTAAGGGTGAATTAGAGACCGCCTAAAGCAGAGTAAGAAAAAAGGCAAGTACACGCCGTATACTCTAGAAGTATACGCCGTGTACTTTCTTTTCAATATTTTAAACAGACCAGGGTCACATCTAATCCTTATTTCCATCTTCTTCGCCTAATGCCATCCAGAGCATTCTAGGAGGTCAAATCATCTCTGAGCGTCGATATGTCACCATTTATCCAAATAGAACACAGTCGGTTGCAATAGAATCGCAGCAATTAGTTATTTGATCTTCTTTAGCCACGTTTCCTGATTATTTCTCTTATGGGATTTATTGTAGGTTGATATTTTTAGACATTTTTGCTGATATACTCTGTTCTAGGATGATTCATGGGCTTCGGTTCAAGTATATCGATCCCCTAGGATCAAGGTAGGTGGTTTGTTTCCTTACGTTGAATGCCTTTGAGTTTTAGTAAAAAAGTGTTGGATTCCCATGTTTCGGGTATCCCGAGTTAGGGATTTTGGTCCTATTGTTTAATTGCATTAGATTTTTTGTTAGCTTAAGGTTAATTGATAATAATATATTCATTTTTTCATGTTTGAGGATCACCCCATGGGTGTTATCCATGGTTGGTTGTTTATCGCCGTTTAGGAAAACCCTATTTCAATTACTAGTTTGCTTGTTATAACTGATTGCATGTGTTTCCTGATGTTTTAATGCTTTTGATGAATTGTAGATTTTATCCAAGTAGTTTCTAAACATACTTAGGGCTGATGACAGTCGATTATGCATGACTGGACTACTCGAGTCTGTGAGAACCCAGTGTGGGAGACCAAAGAGGGAATAAATGATTAAGTGCTTCCCTAGGGGGTCTGTTGTAATTAGTTTAGTATGCAGGACCTACGGGAATTGGACATTGTGCTTCCTAAGAGTGCCATTTGTTTACGCACATATCGAGACCACATGAGTTATTAGACATAAGATCTTCTTCATAGAGTTGGTAGCTATCGTTGCAAAACCACATGGGAATCGATGTGAGTGCTTCCCTGAGTGTTTGTGCCTTTGTATATTTACTTGACTATAGGGGTATGCTTGTTTGAGCCACTAAGAGAGTCAGTGTGAATGTTGATTGTTTTCTTGGTTTAGATGAGTCTACCATGACAATGTACAATGTTGGATCTATTGTCCTACTTGATTGTATAGGTAGTTTTTTTATGCCTGTTGTGTTACCTATTTTCCTTGGGTTAGAGAGATTTTATAGATTCATTGGTTGTTTAATTAAATGAATGAATTAGTTGTTAAATGAAAATGAATGGTAATTGGTAATATTTTGTACTTTTTTACTCCTAGTTCATTACTACAGTTATTTTAATTACTTATTCTATATTACTCACTAATATTAGGGAACATATCTTGTGGTGGTTGCCTACTGGGATTAGTCTCACACCTTGTTTGGGTCCTGCTTGTCATCCCAAACAGGTTATATGGTTTCAGGTGTGGATAGGTATTGTGTCCCTTCTACTTCAGGTACATGATTATAGCTTATAGCTGGGGACCATGGGTCCTATCTTAGGTTTGAAATGCTGTTGGAGTTATTGTTTACTTTTCGTACATTGTTTCTCAGTTGTATTTCAGCACGTTGTTGTGTTTGCTGCTTTCCTTAGATACATTTACCTGCTGCATCATTATCATCATTACTATATATTCATTTCTTCCACTGCTTAGTTTCAAATATTGTATGGTGTTTACTGCTTCTTCTATTGACTGTTATTTCATTTCCCTTATATACTTTACCAAATGAGGGAATAGTTCCCCAATGACTCACCAAGGCCATCTCTACTAGTCGGCAGCCTTTGGAGTTTTGGAAAATGCGCTTGAGGTACTGTGGGGAACCGAGTATGGGGCTTCAGTTGACTGGCTCCGGATTCGGGTCATTACACTATAGAAACAATATATATATATCTTTATGTATGACAATTGGGGGGTCATACATGGTTATCTACATCAATGATTTATGTGCATGATTGAGAATTGGGGGCTACACATGAAGTTATATTACCATGATGTATATGAGTGATTTAGAATCGGGGTAAAAAATATAGTGATCTACACCAATGATATATGTGCATGATTGAGAATTGGGGTGTTAGACACGATGATCTATACCTATGATATGTATGCATAATTTTCAATTGAGGATCAGGAAATGACATTATATGACCATGAGATATATATATTCAAGTATAATAAACATGGTACTAGACATTGTGTTCTACACCCAAGGCACTAGTAGTGGTTATTGGTACCATGTGTTAGTAATTATGAAGTGTTAGTGACTTTGATAATAAAAACACATGTTATATAATAAAATTTGGATAAAATATGAAATATGGTTCAAAAATGACATGCGACCGAGAATGTATTTAGATATGATATCACATGTGAATTATTTGGGCTCCAACATGATCAAAATCATGTATTAAAATATGATATTACCATCAAAAACATCGGGCACTGGCATAATTCGAAGCATCATGAGGTATGATTCTACTCGTGATCTTAGAGTTAATGTGGTTATGTAAAGAATAAATTATAATATGATAATAGTTTATTTAAGTAATTTACTTATTTCTTTATATAATTGTATACACTGTTAACAGATAGGGTTGGACTAGACACCATGGGTGCTAGACTACTATAATTATTATCCCAACCCTTCTCTAGCATCAGTTTCAATAGGGTGCCTGAGTAGATCTTATATTTGATGTACCTAGGTTGATTTCTTGTGATGTATTCTATTACTGATGGGTAAGGATAATGAGACCTAACTAATGCTCATTAAACTCTTGTAGTTAGTATTTGTGTAGTTTTTTTATTTCATTAAATTATTCTTATTATATATAATTTTCATTTCATATACTTGTTTCATCCTTTATTAGACATTAGTTGTTTATTTTTGGCATTTTATACATTTATTCAGTTAGTTGAGTATACATCTTTACTATCTGTTCTTTTTTAAGGTTCCACTATCTATTATATATTGTTTATATATATATGTATAATTTGACCTAAGAGTTCATAGTATCCTAATAGACAAAACTTAGGCCATTTATTCTAGTCAGAAACCTATAACATTCTGGGAGAAGTTCTTGTGGTAATGTGGTGACCGATTCATCTACCATATTAGTGTTTATCCGGGTTGGGACAATACAATGTTGCATTAGATCCATTCATTTAATTTTTCTTATTTTTTGGGCTAGTAGATAGGATCCCAGAAATGAGTTTGAAACACCCAAAGAATTTATGATATTGAGTCTTTTTAATTTTTTTAAATCATGGGTTGTACGCTACAACACGATTTTCATGAGTTATATGTAACGTCGTATTAGCATGTAATATACACAACCCTATACTTGGATTTTGTTAGAGACAATTTTATGTTTGTTTGATATAATTCATTTCATGCAACATTGAGTATAGATTGTGTTCTATGTATAAAAGAACAATGTGTGGATTATGTTATACAAAACACCAAATTATGCTTTCACTAAACACAACAATGATGTGGCATTCCTTACACACAAGATCAACTTTCTTTGATTACTTGTGAGTTAATAAATACCGAGTTTCAATAAACAATGATATATTATTTAAATATTATTATTTAATGGGATATTAACCAGGTGCTATGAAAAGTATTAACCACATTTTTAATTTTATGAAACATCAACAGTCGTATTATATATTTACATGAAAATAATATAATATGAAATTCAATTTTGTGGATAAAATGAGTTTTTTTTAAAATATAGTTTTATCGACATTCGATGGATAACCAATTTCAAATTTTGTTTTTGTCACTATTATAATTTATATTTTACATAATAATCATTTTAATTAGAATAGGGATATCAATACATAGTTTGGATGAATTTTTTGTATTTTTTTTGATAAAATTCATATTTTAATTAACAGTGACAAAAAATTATTTTGATTCAAAACTACATTTTCATCTAGTTTATTTATATATATATATATATATATATATATTATTTTTTTAATTGGTTTTCAAGTTTAGTTGGGTTAGGTTTTTATCATTTCATTAAATATTGGTCATCATTCATAATTTCATATTTAAATTAGATATAATGGCAAGTGAATATTTTTATATTTTTTTCTTTTTTAAAAAACACATAATTGTTTTGACAATAGGAATTAATTTTTATTCAGTTACTACTACAATTCTGTTTTGAATATTGAAAAATTAATTCCACATTTTCAATCAGTGGTCCAAATATGTTATCATGTTATTGTTTTAAAAATATTTTGAATATTAACTACAATAATTTTTATTTACCGTAGTTAAAAATAAATCAATTAAATTAGGTTTACTAAAAATATAATAATGATAATTAAATTATCTATACACCTTCAATAACATATTGGATGATTTAAAACCAACCAATATAACCTAGGGGTTGTAATTGATTAGTTTAATGGAATTTTTTTAATGAATGCGATGTAATTATAATTAAATCAAAAGAAGGTGAAAATTTATCACTATCATGTATCTTATATGTATAATAATTTTTATATAGTGATAAACATTAAAACACATAGAAAATAAATACTCTATAGAGATATAATGATGTTTTATACATCATGTGAATTTATTTATAATTTTTAGTGAGTAAATATTTACCATTAATTATCACACAATAGTGTTGTTGTAATTTTTTTTGATAGAAATATCAAATAAATGGTTTTAAAAATATTAAAATTAATATCATATGATCTAATTAATTTTGTTCACCAATTTTCTAAATGCAAATGACATATTCAAGAGTATTATATATTTTTTCTATTTAATATTCTATGTGGATTTTACTTAATGTCTAATAAATTAATAGTGTCAAAATAGATAGTATTGATATTTGATAAAAATGACATATTTTTAAATTTTTAGAAAATCACAAATATATTAAAATATTAAAAATTGGAGATTATATGGTCTAAAATATCGTCAATTATCCATCCTTGGACTATTTAAAATAGAAAATTAAATATTTATAAACATTTAATATTTACACTTTTATTGCCTCAAATAACAATAAATATATTAAATAAAGATAAATAAAAATGATATGGTTTAAAATAAAATTTATAAATTTATAAATTATATTTATTGAGATTATTTGGACCCATATTCCTATTACCTTCTAAATAAAATAGTTTGGGATCATTTTAAATCAAAAATAAATTATTCATATATTAATATTTCAAGACATTATAAATGTCCCCATCGCCTCTCTTATAAAAGGGAACCTCCATTTCTCTTTAATCACACCTAAAAAGACATTTTTATATGAAAAATGATGCCCAAATCACATTCCAACATCCCTTAGTACATCTTATTGGCCAAACTTTTGTATGAAAGCCTTATTAGGGTGTCCTGTTGTGCATACTAAATGAAGATTCCCGAAAATGAGGTAATTGTTTTATCACATCTTTAAAAATTATTTTATTATTATAATTCATATTCATATGTTTTTTCCATAAGAGTTTAATAAATCCATAATCATATACATTCATATATTTTATTAGAGTTATGGCACAACCTTATACCTCTGTTTATCTATCCAAAAAATTACAATATCACCATGTATGCATTGTACAACGTAGCCTATAAACGTCGGGGTGTTATTGTTAATATAGAATAAAAAATTTCGATATGTATATTGATGAGTATAATGGATGTAAATAATGAAAATAATAGAATAAATATTTTTTATAATTAATTTTCCATACAATTCTGTACTGTTTAACCATAAAATGAATGGTATTTTTGGTTGTACGTACATATAGCTTACCCTTTCCACAACGCGATGCAATTAATTTTCCACATTAATGATTAAATAATTATTGTAATGTATATATAATAAGTAAGAATTAAAAAAATGAAATAATAATGATATTGTTTTTATGTATATATTTATATATATTTCATTTACTTTTCGATTCAATTCAATAAGAAAACAGAAAGAGCGTTCAACCATATGTATGACCTACTGTCTCCATGAATAGAGTATTCCATTTTATTAATGTATCTATTATATATATATATACTGAATATATATGATATATAAATCATGTTTTAAATTTTGGAAATAATATAATCCTTATCTTTGTAATAATATCAAAAATTACATGTAAGAACACGTACGATAAATAAAACAATTATTACCCAAAACGTTGCATTAAGATGGAATTGATAAATAAATTTGTAAAATAAAGTAATATGTGAATCAAATATGATATCATTAATATTATTATTGTTTCTTTATATGTTAATAATATTAATAAACTATTATATAGGATTTTCATACACATATGGATGAAATCAGACCTAAGGTAATGGATTATTTTGCAATCTCATTTTTATCTGACATTGTTTGTACATATGTATTTACATGGGATATATTTATCAATAATTTCCATGATTTATAAAAATGTTTAATATTATTATACTTATTTTTAAAGCCATTGTACCCATTTTTTGACTTTCACTTCATGGTATGTAAGGAATAGTTCTTTTTTTACCAAACTAGGTACTTTTTGACTTTTCCAACAATAGTATGAGGAGAGTGTTTTTTACCCTAAAGAGCATGAAATTTTTTTTTCATCTTCATAATTCCATAAACTTATGAAACATAACCTACATATTTCTGGTTTATTTTCAACTAAATTACAGTCTTTTAAAATTGTGTGTCATTTTGTGAAAAGAATTTATTTTTAAAGAAGAAATGATATTTTCATCAAGAATAATGTTTAAGTGTTTTATAAAAAATATTTTCCATAGATGATGATGCTATTTAAATATTGTTATTTTTCTAACAAAATTATTCCTATGATTATATTTTGTTAATAATATAATTATATTTTATATTCATTATGTCATGATGGACTGATTTTTAATAAACCACATTTATTTCATGGGTTATGCTATGATGAATGAATTCTATTTTTGTGGCACATGTACAAATGCTTTCATTATGTGATTAGTGAGCTATATATCTCCCTCCAATGAATTGGGTAATGATTTATGTATCATGATATAAACATAAACGGAACATAAATGTAATACTTCTTTAGTAATATTGGGATGAAATAACATGTAAATCTTGTTCAATAATACATGGATAGAATGACCTATAAACCAAGTTCAGTAATACAAGTATATGACAACATGTAAACTAGGTTCAGTGAATGACATTTTCCACTATGATAGTCTTGGAGGAAATTCCTTGGATATTATAAAAGTCAAATTATTTTATTGTTTTTTTCACAATCCAACGTATTACCCCAATGATATTTTATTACGGTTAATTTTTATTTATGATCTATGTATTACATACTTCAATGATTTATTTCAGGACTCACGATTTTGATATTGAAAATTTATTTTCATGTTTTCACATTCATATTTTTATGTTTTTTTTATGTTCTTCGTGTTTAAATTTACCTAGCATTTGAGAACATTCTTTTTTTGTTTTAATTTCCCCAGGATATATTGAATGGTTTTTGTAGGAAAACTAAAGGGGGAGATATATAGGGGATATGTTGATGATATTTCACCATGATAGAAGATCATGTTCCATTTTTCCAATGACCATATAATTATAGAGTCTTTGTCTATATATTTGATTATGTATTATGTATTCCAGAAAATAAATATAAAGCCCATGTAGGGAAAGATTGGTGCTTTAGAGTTGGTATTAGAGTGTATTTTTAGTCAACCATTCAAATCTAGGATGTGAAAAAATAACTAAGATCCCAAGAGATATTTTCAAGGATATGTCTTGGAATGACATAAAATATATTTGAAGTACAGGTTTCAATCCTTGGGTTTTAGTGATAATCATGACTAACCTTGGGTTACGCTGAAGATATCATAGATTGAAATATTATAAGAAATATAAATTACTAATTTGATTCAATTATCTGATATATAATTATCAAACATTACATTATAGTATTATTCAATATCCAGAAAAATATTTCATAGAGGTAACCATTGACTGTTACAAATGTGGAATGTTTTAGAATTATGAAGATCGATTTCCTGATAACAAATATCATTACGAAAATAATGATGATGGTATGAGTATTGGTTATACTAATCAGTATAAATAGATTTAAAATGACATGTAAAAGGTATGTGATTTTCATCAAGTATTTTTTACATTAAATTTAATAAAATTGTGTTATAGATACCTAAATACAGGATTCATATTTTAGGAGGGATGATGATGATAGATCATGATTAATGTTTTAAGAATAAAGTTGGATTATTGAGGTGTATATCATTTGGAATTAAATGATTATTTTATATAAATCATGAAATATATAAGTGATTTCAGTAAAAGTTTTTCATTAATGATTGGAATGGATCTGTTGATTAGTTCTGAGGAGAAAAAAAATATGATTTAAGGGTATGGTGATATATTTTCGGAAAACATGATTAAGGGAAATATAACACTTAATATGTATCTTATGTTAACATGATGATGTTTGTGAAACAATATGTTGAATTTGAAAAATTAAAATTTGATGATTTTGGTTTCTTAGGAACTAGTTATGGATTTTTCATCAAGAGAGTTAAGCTATCCTAGATGATGTATAAAACTTTTATGACTTAAAGAATATACCAAACATATTAAGGTATTAAGAAACATGTCTGTTTTTAATAAAGATATAAGATAATTCAGGTTGTTACAATGACTAAAGAGAATACAAGAAAAAGGTGTTTGTAAATTTTGAATATGAAAGATTAGAGATACATTATGATATATGGAGGAGAATTTGTTTTTTCAATTTAGTCCACCTATTTATAAATATTTATATTTTTTGTTTTTTGGATGAATTGTATGGTTATCCATTTGTTTACTGTATATGTTATACATAGGTAAAAGTTTGTCAGATTAATTTATAATCTCTCTAAAGTTGGACTTATACATATTATATTACCTATAATAAATTTTTATTGCTGAGATAGATGGATTGGAATTAGATTCTATAGCATGATTCGTTAACACTTAAATAATGAAAATTTCAACATAATTTTTTTAAATAAGTGATGATGTGTAAATTTTTCAAGGTATGATAAATGGTGAGATTATTCCAAAATAAAGTATGTATTTATTCTCCTAAAAATTTATTCATCTTTTGGGAAAGGATCTTCAAACCCAAAAATTTTATATTAGTACCTTCTTATACGATTAATTAGATGGTCACCTAAATAATAATAGATTTATGTCTTTCATATTGTCAACTTTCTCAAAACCTTGTTCTCTATCTCTATACATAAGAACACGATGCTTAGATTTTTCTTATATATCCATGTTTTCACATCCAAATGATGCTATCATATATGAAAACCCAAGGACATTGAGTCTCTGTTTTGTTTTTAACATTCGTTTTTAAATGAACTTTTAGTATTACTTTTTCTAATGTGGGTTTCCATTAAAGAATCATTCAAGCAGTAAACCTTTTATAACTCCGATTAATTTAAAGGGACAAATTCATTTTAATGGGGGTATAATGTAACATCCTGTGGTTTTAGGAAATAGATTTTATTTTAATTTGATGTCTTCTATAGTATGCTGAAATTTTTTTATCTTGGGCTATAAACAACACCATATTTTCTGGTATTATATGCAACACTAATTTTATGTCCGTTTGATAAAATTCATTACATGTGACACTGAGTATAGATATCATTCAATGTAAATATTAAATATGTTTTGATCATGTCTTACACAACATAAAAGTATGTTTTCACTAAACAAAAAACTGAATTTTATTTCATTACACACAAGAGAGACCTTATTCGAATATTTGGGTTGTACGCAATACTGAGTTTCACTAAAACATGATATATATTTGAATTATTAATATTTAATGTGATATAATGTAGCCATTATGAATAGTATTAAACACAGTTTTAATTTTTTATAACATTAACATTCATATTTTATATTTTAACAATCGTGATATAATAACAACTTTAATTTTGTTGATAAAATGAGTGTTTTTTCTAAAACTATAGTTTTAACACCTTTTGATGGAGAACGATTTTAAATCTAGTTTTTCTACAATTATATGTTATATATGAAATAATAAACTTATTTTTGAAATTGGGACATCCAAATTTACTTTGGTCGAATTTTTTGTATTTTTATGATAATATTCATATTTTAATAAATGGTGAAAAATACAACATGTAAAATCAAAACTGCATTTTTATCTAATTTATTTATTTATATATATTATATTTTAAAATTGATTTAAAGGGTAATTGATTTTTTTTCCATTTAATCCAATTTTGGACATTATAATTAATTTCACATTTAAATTCGATATAAATACATCTCATTCATTGGATTATTTTTAATTCTTAAAAAACTTCTTTCATGTTTTGACAATGGTAATTAATTTTAAATTATAAGCAACAACATTTTTCTTTTTGATTTTGACAAATGGATTCCATATTTTTAATAAGTGGGTCCAAATTATGTTAATAATTCACATTTATTTTTTGTATATAATGAATAGAAACTATGGTAATTTTTATTTACCATTGTTAAAGGTAAATCAGTGAAATTATGGTAACTGAAAATATGATAAAGATATTAAAATTAACCCAACAACTAAAAAAATTATTATATAAATTAAATCATACAAATTCCACACAAGGGTCTTAATTGATTCATTTAATTTACATTTTCCCATGATAGTGATGTGATTATTATTAAAACAAAAGAATGGGACAACATGTCACTCTCTTATATCTTATATGTATAATAATTTTAAAATAGATATAAACATGATAATAATTTGGTCAAGAATATTTTCTAAAAATATAATAAAGTCATCTACATAATTTTAATTTATTTATTGTTTTTATGGATTAATTATATAACATTAATGATAACACAATAGTGACACATAAAATATTTTTCTGATTGAAATTTCAAATAAATGGGTTTAAAGATATTTAAATAAATATCATATGAAATAATTAATGTTCAGCGCAACTTTTCGTGACTAAATTAACATTTTAGGATTGTATTTTGTATTTTTTCTATTATGTGTGGATTTTATTTAAAGTCAAATAAATTATTTGTGTCAAAATTGATATAATTAATATTTTATAAAAATGATATCTTATTAAAATATTTAAAAATAACAAATAAATTTATAAATTACAATAAGAAACTTATATGGTCCAAAATTTCATAGTGTCCAATTATATTCAATAGAAAGAACATGAGTAAAAATTTATAACCATTTATTTTTTATAATTTTATTTCCAAAAATAAAATTAAATATATTAAATAAGGATATATCAAAACTGAAAGTTATAAAATAAAATGAAAACATGTATAAATTTTATTTTATGAGACTATTTATCCCCATATAAAGCTTGTCTTCGAACAAAATTGGACTTGGTGCATTATTAACTACAAATAAATTTATAATAAATTAATATTTCACAACACTCCAAAGGTTCCCCTCTCCTCCCTTATAAAATAGAATTTATTCGTCTCTTTTAATCACACTTCCAAAGACCTTTGTCCTACCAAACCCTTCAAAAATCTTCTCCAAACATCACTAACTTTATTAAATAGTCACACATTGGGAAGAAATCCATCTTAAGGATTACTTATGTGAAAACCAAATGTAGTTACTCCAAAAAAGGTAATTGTATTAACAACAATTTCAAAATTATTTTCTTATTATTCATCCTCTTTTTATGTTTTTTTGTATTGATGTAATAAATACGGTATATTATATATGATGGGTTTTTATTATAATTATGGGACAACCTTATACCTTCATTTATCTATCCTACAAATTACAATATCACAATGTGTGTGTCTGTATAGATTACTGTCTCCACATCATGGGGTAATTATTATTCAACAATACATAATTTCAATAGGAACATAGATGTGTTTCTTTGATTTGAATGATGAATATAAAGTAATAATTATTTTTACTATTCATATACTGTGACATCCTGGTTCCGGAAGCCACCCAGAGGCACCCCGTACCTGGTTGGTCACATGGCCTCAAGCACATTTCCCCGAATGCTAGAGGATGCAGACTAGTAGCGAGGGCCATTAGGTGTGTTAGTGGGGAAACTATGCACTCATTGGCAGAGTACACAGTGGAAGAGAAATCAATAATCAATAGCGGAAGCTGTAAACATCCATCAGTAGTGAACCGCGGAAGGTTAAAACAATAAACAACTGGAGAACACATAAATATATGAAATGATGCTTGATACAAATGTCTAGGAATGCATCGAAACACGTTACAATTCTGGATATACAATAGTGAAAACCAATGTACAATAGAAAGGGAAAACGATAAACTCCCCAGCATCACAATCCTTGGCTTGCTCCCATGCTCTCTACTCCAATGCAATCAAGTATCTGAAGTCGAAGGGCGCATTCCTTTGTCTCAACCCACAGCAATATAATCTGTTTGGGCCCAAAACCATGACCCAAATAGGGTGTGAGACTAAATCCCAGTAGTCAATCACATGAAGATCTTTGCCTAACAGTCAGTTAGCATATGGCAAGTAAAGTACAGTGAATAGTAAACAGTGAACAGTGAACATGATAACACTCAACAGTAAACAATCCATAGATCAATAGGCAACAGTAAAGAAAATAGGTAACCCCAAATAGGAAACCCTCTAGGAAGTTCTTAGAGCCAACCCCTCTGACCCTGGCCAATAATTACCAATAACCCTATGGGCAGTGCACTCAACCTAAACCCTCTGCCTTGGTCATACTAAATTATAAGACTCTCTTAGGAAGCATTCTCAGCCCATTCGCCTTATAGTATAAGGTAGTCAGGGAATTTGTGAGGATGATCACACAGTCAATTCCCCTTATAGCCCCAAGGTCTAGAGACTCTCTGAGGAAGCTCACTCGGTCAATTCATCTTATAGCCTCAGATCGATCACAGACTCTATGAATAAGCTCACTCGGTCAATCCCTCCTATAACATGGATGGTTAATGGAAATTCAAACAAAACTAAGATTATCTGAGGAAGCTCACTCGGTCTAACATTGTATAGTCTATAAGGCTCAAGAATGTCTGAGGAAACTCACACGGTCTATCCTCCTATGGTCTATAATATCAAAGACTCTCTGGGAATCTCATTAGTTCTATCCCATATAGTCTATAATATCGAAGACTCTTTGAAGAAGCTCACCCGGTCTATCCCCTTATTGTGTATAGCAACAGGATATCATGGTCCCATGAAAATAAGTGCATAATAATCCTATAAGGACAAAGTAAACCTATAGAGCTACTTGGATAACCAGTCTACAACATAACAAGAATTTCACGGAACAAAACTCCATCCTATGGTCACAAAGCATGGAAAACAGGTATAACGACCAAAGGCTGAAAATGACCAAAAGGTCGTAAATTGAAAAAGTCAAGGGAAAAACATCCAAGAATATCAATTATCCTCATACATAACCAAATTAACTCTTCAAAAGAATACAAGCAAGGTAGGAAAATGACAGTGGTAAAACGTTAAACACACAATACCTCGTTCATGGGTATTGCTGTAAATTTCACATAAAACACAAATAATTAGAACGGAAAGGAAAAAACGACCTACCATGATGCAAAGATATCTATACACTTGAACAAAAAGGCTTTAATCTCATTAGAACATCGTAGATCTATGAAAACATCCAAAACCTTCAACACACAATAACATGAGAATGAGAATGAATTGGAAAAAAATCTCTATGAGAAGTATGATCATATCTCTACCGTTCCCGCGCAATCGACGATGGTCAATTCGGAGAATGGATGGATGATCGGGGTCATGGAGGAGATTCATAGTTGTATGTGATGCCCTTGGTCAATGAAGCTGAAGATGAATATGGTTCTGGGGTTAAGACGCAACCCTTATCCATTTAATGAAAAAAAAAAAAAAGTACATGGTGTGTACCAGGCTTTTCTGTACTCTGATTTAAGTATCCTCCATATCACCCTTACATGGTCGTGTGTATGGCTCGGACACGGCCAACACACGGCCTCACATGACAAGGGATTACACGGAGTGTACTTTAAATATTTCCAGAAACTCCTCTTTTCTCAAAAACTCCATAAAAAAGAAAAATATACCAAAATAGAAGGCTCGGGTTCGTACAAACATCCCCCCTTAAAGAAATTCATCCCCGAATTTCCCTAGCGAGGCATAAAAGAAGAAACCCCAAACAACTCTAGCCACAACGATAGTACATCGGCCTCCCTCCCCCAATTCAACTCATGTACTCTCTTGTGTTGCCATAGCACCCAAACCAGAGGAACCGAACGGCCCTAGAGAACCTTCATAATGTTATAAAAAATCCTGATAGGATGCCCCTAAAATGAGTAATTTTCATCGAGCTCAACCCCATCAGGATGAAAGACATGAGACGGGTCTAAAAAGTAACGTTGGTGCTGAGAAACGTGGTAGACGTTGTGAATTTCCCGGTACCTCTGAGGTAACTGTAACCGATACACAACCAACCCAACTCTCTCCAACATCTCAAATGGCCTCATGTACCGAGGTGAAAGCTTGCCCTTTCTCTGAATCCACTTGTGTGCCAACCTCAGTGCGACACGCTGGAAAACCCGATCCCCGACCTCGAACTCCAGAGGTCATCTCCGTTGATCAGCATAAGACTTCTGTCAAGACTGTGCCATATCCATCCTTTTCCGAATCAACTCTATATTATCTAAGATCTCCTGAACAAGACGAGGGCCCATCAAGGCTTCCTCTCCTTCCTCCAGCCATCATAATGGTGATCGGAATGTCCTACCATAAAAATCCTAGTATGGTTCTATATAAATAGTTGCATGAAAACTATTATTGTAGGTGAACTCCACAAGAGGTATATGCTTCTCCCAAGAACCACCAAATTCTATAATGCAGGCTCGGAGCATATCCTTTAGAACCATGATTGTGCGCTCAGGTTGGCCATCTATCAAGGGATGGTATACTGTACTCAAAAGTACATATGTACCCAAAGACATATGAAGCCCCTGCCTCAACCGAGAAGTAAAGAGTGTATCCCTCTCTAAAACAATGGAGTGTGGAAATCCATGTAGACATACAATCTCTCTGATGTACAACCATCCCATCTAATCAACACTGAAGGTCTCCTTTATTGGTATGAAGTGAGAAACCTTCATAAGAGTTGTCAATGAAAACTCAAACCGCATCATTCGCTTGAGGTGAACTTGAAAAACTAGTCATGATGTCCATCGCAACATCGTTCCACTTCCACTCTGGAATGGGTAACTACTGCAAAAGACCTTCTGGTCGCTGATGCTCCACTTTCACCTGCTGACAAGTTGAATACCTCATGAAAAAACCCGAAATATCATTCTTCAAACATGGAAACCAATACTGGTGGTGTAGATCATGATACATCATGGTGACGCCTGGATGAACTTCCCAAATTGAGGAATGAAAATCTCTCATCACCTCCTCGTGTATGTCTGTTGGCACCCATACACATCCCGAGAAAATCAAGATCTCATCCTCTCCTATTGTCCATCTAGGAAGAGTGTCCTTTCTTGACACACTCTCCCACAAGACTAGGCCTTCTATGTCTGGTAGCTTCATCATCTGTACATGATCAAGAAGTGTAGAGGTAACAACTGCAGAAGATAGAAAGGACATCCCTTCTCTATCATGCACCTCAAAATTCATCTTAGAGAATAGAGCCATAAGCATCCACTCACTATTGGGATCCTGAACTACCTGTATTTGAGTTCTCCTGCTCAACGCACCATCTATTGTGTTGACCTTTCCCGGTGTATAGACTAGCTCAAAGTCTAAGGGCTAAAGATACTCGACCCACCTCCACCATCTCAGAATGATATCACATCGAGTGAAGATGTAAAAGAGAATCTTGTGGTCAGTAAACACCCCAAAGTTCTCTCCCAGAAGATAGTGTCTTCAAAAGCACAAGACATGAACAATAGCTGCCAACCCTTGATCGACATCGGGTAATTCCTCTCGTGTGCCCTCAACTGTTGAGACTCGTACACAACGACTCCATCTCCCTGCATAAGCACATAATCTAGACCGATACATGAAGCATCAAACTAAATGGTATAGATATTGCTCGGCTCTGGAAGGACTAGTATCATTGTTGATGTCAAACTCCCTTGCATCTCCTAAAAGCCATACTTACAGAAATCTGACCATGAGAACTTTTCCCCTTTCTTGTTCAGACATGTCAGTGGTGCTGCTAGGCATGAAAAGTTTTGTTTGAAACTCATGTAGTATCCAGCCTTCCGTAGAAAACTCCGCACTTCAAAGACATTCTTTGGATACTCCCAGGAAACTACAGCTCTCACATTCTCTGGGTCTACTGATACTCATCTCTCTTAGATAACATGACCCAAGAAGTGAATCTGGTCCATCAAAATGTGGCATTTCGAGAGCTTAGCATATAAATAATTCTCTCTAAATGTACATAGTATGATCTCAGGATGTGTAGCATAGTCATGTCGGGTGTGAGAGTACACCAAGATGTCATCCATGAAACCCATCACAAAGGAATCCAAGTATGGATGGAACACTCGGTTCATCAGTTCCATGAAAACTATAGGCACGTTCATGAGACCGAACGGAATAACCATTATAATCATATAGACCATACCTGCTCGAGAATGATGTAAGAGGTATATCAGATGGTATAACACGCAACTGATGATAACTACATATCAATTCAATCTTCAACAACATTCAGGATCCTCAAATCTGATCAAATAGATCATCGATCCTCACCAAGGGATATCAGTTCATGACTGTTCACAGGTTCAACTTCCGATAGTCCACACACATCCCGAGGGTACTGTCCGCCTTCTTCACAAACACGATAGGTGGACCCCAAGGAGAAGTACTATGTCAGATGAAACCCTTTTCCTGTAACTCCTCCAACTACTTCTTTATCTTTATCAACTCAGGTGTATCCATCCTATAAGGAGGAATGGACACTGATGCCGCTCTCGGCAAGATCTCAATAGAGAATTCTACCTCATGCTGTGGAGAAAAACCTGAAAAATCCTCTAGAAAGACATCCGTGAAACAATCCACCACCGGAGAAAATTTTAACTATGAAGTCCCATGGTCATCCATATAAAGACTATAAATCTGGTCTATGACTCTTCCAACCCCATGATGGTCAGGTCCTAAATGAATCACCTGGACATCCCACTCACCTCTATGATGAAACGATCGGCCCTCTGGTGATATGAAACTCACCATACGACTTTCGATGACTTCATGAAATGGAACTAACCATTACATATTGAGAATGACATCATATCTCATCATCTCTAGGACATAGAGGTCCCATAAGAAGTGACACCCTGAAACCTCAAGAGGGAACTCTATGAACTGATCTACGCTAATCGTTATAGTCCCCAATAGTGAGTCTACAGTCAATGTGTCGATAGAGGAAAAGATGCAGATCCCACGGCTCTCCACAATAGCAACCGAGATAAAGTTATGCATAGCACCAGTATCGAAAAGAGCTGACGATTAAACTGAGGCCACTAAGATCGTACCCTGAACTATAGAAGGTACGGGATCCTACTCCAGATGGGTCTGCTCTATAGCGATGTCTGGCCTATACAGTGGCCTTGCGACCCTAGATGGCCACTCTGAGCTGATCCACTCAGCTGACATTGGTAACTTGGTGATTGACCACCATAGTTGCGACATCCACCTCCCCCAACACTATAGAAAGAATTCCAATTCCCAGAATGGTGAGAAACTGGCGATGAATCTCTTGTGCGCATGGTCATATAAGAACCCCTACAACTAGCTGTAGGTGAGAATATCTGACAAAAATTATGAAGATGGCTCAAATTTCCACAAGATAGGCACTCCATAGGGTCCTCTAGAACTGAGGCCTAGTATTCTCATTCCTCCTGCATGTGTAGAATACTACCTGGTTTCCCAAAGATACATTCTGGCTACTCTAATCTCCTCGAGATGACTCCCTATGGCCCTTCCTGCTATGAGTAGGAGGAACACTAGCTCTAGAGGTTGAACCTCCCTGGCTCACTGCTCCAGAATCCCTTAGATTAGGCTCCGTGATCAGTGTCGGGTTGACGATAAATGATATCGAATTCAACCTGAAGATGTTCACCATGGAACGGATCTCCTGCCTGAGACCGTCCTCAAATATCCTAGCCAGTAACAAGTCATCACTTGCTGGAATCGGCGTGAAACATTGTAGCTCATTAAAGAGATACGAGTACTCCATAACAGAAAGAGTAACCTGCTCCAGACTTCTAAACTCATGGGCTCGATCGGCACTCAAGGGCTCCGGGTAGAAGTAATCATAGATGATGTGCCAAAACGCATCCCAAGCCATACTCTATTGGTGCCCTGACTGTGAGATCACCTCCGAACACCTCTTGGAGGAGTATCGGAGCATATAGGTAGTGACCTTCACCCTCTTCTCTGGAGGCATCTCCAGATGATCTAGGATTATTAGCGTGGCCTCTATCCACGACTCTGCATCCTAGGGTCCTCCATCCCCTATGAAAGCAAGAGAATAATGTTTCTGATAAACCCGAGTCAATTCTAGCATTGACGGGGAAGGAGGCAACACTCCCAGGAAGGTCTGCATCATCCACAGAAATTCTTCCCTAAACTGAGCATTGGTGCCTTCAATTTTTATAACTACTGGTGCCAAGACTGGCACAACATAAGGATCTGCAGGAGGACCCTATCAGCCATATCCAGTGTTGGATCACCATCTCGCAGCTGACATACATCCGGAGGATCTCTCGATTTCATAACTCTAAAAGGTCAAAATCACACCATAGATCATGATTATGAAAGACTGGAAACACAAGAAAACAAGATTGGAACAAGAGATGGAAACATTCAAGTTTTTACAAAACATGACTACACGGAGTGTTATTTTAATCCATTCACATGGGCGTGTACTTCTGCCACAACTTGTCGTGTAACGCTCCAATCACGTGGCATGTTGTCCCCATACATGGTGTGTACTTGAAATATATTCCCTACAAGAGTATCCTTACACGGATAACCCACATGGTCCTATTAATCCTATACTACACGGTGTGTTCACTAAGGAAACATCATGTACTAGACAAGGTTTCAATGACCCATGTTGTTAGTTACACGGCCGACTACATGGTTCACTCTTACATGACGTGCTCTAGGAGAACACGGCGTGTTACTTGACGGTTTTCCTCGACCCATGTTTTTCAGGACACGGCCAGGTACATAGGTTACATGGAATGGAATTTAATAATAGGAAACGACATGTAAAGTCAATGATTAATCCATCCATATCATTAGCCACATGGGTAGACACACTGTCACTACAATACGACATGTACATACCGTACACGGCGTGTTCCTAAATATTTTCACAACCCCGTGTTTCTGCCCACACAGTCAGTGACATGGTTTAAAAACTATATGTCATGTAATGATAAAGTACAAGCTGTTTATTATTGGTTTTTCCAGGAAATAGCTCAGAAACTACTTCGAAGCCTAGAAAACATATAAAAAAAGAGTTAAGGTTCAAAATTCTGATCTGTGAGGGTCCATACTCCCTGCGAATCAATGCTTGGAATCTTATACAAGTTATAACGAGGAAACCAGGCAATAGACCTCCAAATTCTGGTCTGTGAGGGCCCATAACACCTCCAAAACCAAAGTTTGGAATCCATCTTAGAAAAGTACTATACAATAGATTCTCGATCAAATAGCCGAGATTCTATCAAATCATCTATCACAACAACAAGCATAATCTACACAATGTCTATCACAACAACATGAAATCGCTAATGCATCCGAGTGGACATAGAAAAAATGCATGACATATAATTTCTAGAAAATGCCTATATGATTCATGAGATGGCATACCCTCATATCATCAGTTTACAATAGAAATAGAACCTTGATGATATCAATAGTAACAATAAAAAATCATGTGATTCACTCAAGGTGAAATCAAATCAACTGTAAAAATTGCAAAAAAAAAGAAATTGTAATAAATGAGGTAGTATGGATTTTTCATGTACACAAGTTAGCTACTCCAATTAAAATCTTATTAAAAGTACCTACTCTGTCCTATCCCTATATATAGGATCCAGAATGTAAGTCAAGTGAAATTAATTCCACTAATACCACTTTTTAACATCCCAGTTCTGGAGGCCACCCAGAGGAGCCCCGTACCCTGTTGGTCACATGGCCTCAAGAGAATTTCCCTGATTGCCAGAGGCTGCCGACAAGCAGTAAAGGATTTGGGTGTGTTAGTGGGGAAACTATGCCCTCGTTGGCAGAGTACACAATGGAAGGGAAAATTATAAACAATAGCGGAAGTAGTAAACATCCAAAAATAGTAAATAGTGGAAGGCTAAAACAATAAATAACTGGAGAACAAATGCATATATGAAATGATGCATGATACATATGTCTAGGAAGGCATCCAAAAAAGTCACAATTCTAGAAATAAAATAGTGCAAATCAAAGTACAAAACAATGGAAAACAGATAAACTCCTCTACATCGCAAGCCTCGGCTTGGTCCAATGCTCTCCACCTCTAATACAATCAAGTACCTAGAGTCAAAGGGTGTTTCCCCTTGTCTATACCTGCAACAATATAATCTATTTGGGCCCAAAAACATGACCCAAACAGGGTTTGAGAATAAATCCCAGTAGGAAGCCACCCAAATATCTGTGCCTAGCAGTCAGTGAGCATATATTAGGTAAAGTACAGTAAACATTAAATAGTAAGCAGTGAATAGGATAATACACAGCAGTAAAAAATCGACAGATCAATAAGAAATAGTGAAGCAAACAACTAACCAAAAATAGGAAACACTCTGAGAAGAACTAAAGGTCATCCCATATGGTCCTAACAAAGAAGTACAAACAACCATCTTGGTAGTGCACTCAGCCTAACCCATATGGCTTGGTCATACTAAATTATAAGACTCTCTAAGGAAGCATGCTCAGTCAATTCCACTTTTAGTCTAAGGTAGTTAGGGACTCTCTGAATGATCAAATAGTAAATTCCCCCTATATCCCCAGGGTATAGAGACTTTCTTAGGAATCTCACTCGATCAATTCCTCTTATATCCTTAGGTCGATCGCAAAATCTCTGAGGAAGCTCACTCAGTCAATCCCTCCTATATCCTGGATGGTTTATGGAAATTCAAACAAAACAATGATTCTCTAAGA
Organism: Viscum album; assembly: GCA_963277665.1. NCBI lineage: Eukaryota > Viridiplantae > Streptophyta > Magnoliopsida > Santalales > Viscaceae > Viscum > Viscum album. The sequence goes on from OY728138.1 coordinate 1,246,427,164, forward strand.
AAGCTCACTATGTCTACCCTTGTATAGTCTATAAGGATCCAAACTTTCTGAGGAAGCTCACTCAGTCTATCCTCATATGGTCTATAATATGCATGACTCTCTGTGAAGCTCAGTCGGTCTATCCCCTATAGTTTATAATATCCAAGACTCTATGAGGAAGCTCACTCGGTCTATCCCCTTATAGTCTATAGCACTAGTATCTCATGGTTCCATGCCATTCAGTGCATAATAATGCTATAATATGAAATAGAACCTACAGAGCTACATGGATAACTAGTCTACACCATAATAAGATTTGTAGGGATCAACACTCCATCCTACTGTCACAAGGCATGGAAGACAGGTATAACGGCCAAAGGATAAACAAGACCAAAAGGTCGTAAATAGAACAAGGCATGGTAAAATCATCTAAGCATAGAAATTATCCTCATACATAACTAAATTACATCTAAACAAGCATACAAGCATGGTAGGAAAACAATATGGTAAAACGGTAAATACACAATACCCTGTTCATGGGTATAGGTGGAAATTGCATATAAAATTCAATGACTTTGAACTTAAAGGCATAAACCACCTACCTTGATACCAGGAGATCGATATACATTAACCACAAGGATGTAATATCCTTAAAACATTGTAGATCTACAAAAATGTCCAAAATGCTTAACCCACAATAACATGAGAATGACGAGGAATTGGAAATCAATGATCTTGGAGAAGGAAGAGATTATCGTTGTGGTTCCAATGAAATCGATGATAGTCGAATAAGATAACGGACGGAGGCTTGAGGACTCAGAAGCGATTCACGGCCATATGGGACACCCACAGTCGATGAAGCTGGAGAAGAAGACAGTTATGTGGTTAAGATGCGACCCTGGTCCATTTAATGATAAAAAAAGAAAGTACACATCATGTAGTAGGATTTTATGTACTCCTCATTATGCGGCCTCCAAATCACCCCTACATGGCTGTGTGTTTGTCCTAGACATGGCCAGCACATGGCCTCAGGCGGCAAGGGAGTACACGGTGTGTACTAATAAAGTACACTGCGTGTACTTCAAAAATTTCCAGATACTCCTCTTTTCTCTAAAACACCAGAAAACAGAAAAACATACTTGAAAATAATTCCCAAGTTCTCAAATATACCATCAAATTCCAATCTATTTAACCGCAAAGGTAATAATATCGTTGTCCATGCTGACATACGGCTTACCATCTCCATGAACTGATTAGATTAACTCTCCACGTTAACCATTCAAGAATGATTATAAATTATATATAATAAATAATAATAAAGTAAATGAAATGATAATGTAACTGAATATATATATATATATATATTTCATTCACTTTCTTCTATTCAATTTTGTATTGAAACAAAAACCTCATTCATGTGCACGTTTGGCCAACCATCTCCATGAATGGTGTATTCCATTTTATTTATTTATTTATTATGAATATATATTTATATATTGAATATATATAATAAATAAATCATGTTTTACATTCTCGAAGTTTTCAAATAACAATTTATGTAATATGATCAAGAATATCCTGTTAAAACATATACAATAAATTAAATGATTATTACCCAAAATGATGATTTTTCCTGGAATTGATAAATGATGTGGTAATATAAAGTCATAAGTGAATCATAAATAATATCATAAATATTATTGTGGTTCTTTTGCATGTTTGTAACATTTTTATACCCTCTCTTTAAGAGTTTCATACAAATACAGATGAAATCAACCCTTAGGTAAATGAGAAATTTGCAATCTCATTTTTATCTGAAATTTTTTATATATAAGTATTTACTGGGGATATATTTATTATCCATGTCCATGATATCTAAAAATGTTTTCATAAAATGTATACTATTCATATATAAAATGTTAAAGCTATTTTACCCATTTTTCGTCTTTTACTACATGGTATAGAAAGAATATTATTTCTTTTACTTTGCGAGATACATTATCACTTCTCCATGAAAAATTTGAGGAAATTGTTTTTTTAACTTATACAGGATGAATGGATATTAACATCATTATAACTAAATATTTCTAGAAAGATTCCTCTAAATGATTACATGTTTACTTTAAACTAAATTTATTTCATTTAAAACTATGTGGCATTTTGAAAAATGAAAAACATTTTGATGAAGAAAAGATATTTTCCTCAACAAAAATGTTGATGTGTTTTATCAAAATTACATTACATATCATATGACACTATTTAAATAGGGTTTTTTATCCATATTATGAATATTGTTTTATTTTTTTAATGATGGAAAAATATTTTATATAGATTCTGTAATAATTTAATGATGACTAAAAAACCAATTTTATATATTAGTTTATTTATAATTAATTAATTATTATTTTTGTGGATCATGTAAGAATGATTTAATTATGATATAGTTGGGACCTATATGTCGTTGTAATGTTTTGGGTAATTATTTTTATCACATGGGATAAACATGACTAGAACAAAAAGGAAATCTGGTTCAGTAATAGTAGGAGGGAACAACATGTAAATCTAGTTTGGTAAAACATGGCTGGAATGACATATAAATGTGGTTCAGTAATACATGGCTGGAACGATAAGTTAAATAAATTTAGTAAAGGACATTTTCCACTATGATGGTCTTGGTAGAAATTACTTTGTTACTTTGGAAATAATTTTACGTGCTTATTTGTTTTCCACAATCCAATGTTTTATGTCAATTATTTTTTATCATTATTAATGTTCTATTATGATATATCCCTTAAATACTACAAAGATTAATTTCATTACACATGATTTGGATATTCAAAATTTATGTTCATAATTTTGAATTATAATGTTTAAGTTTGGATTGATATTATTCATGTTTAACCTTAATAATCATTTAAGCTATCCATTTTTATGTTTTTTATTCCCCATGATATAAAGGATGGTTTTACAAAGTAAAACTAAAGGGGAAGATATTTATAGGATATTATGAAGAAATTTTACTATGTTTGATGATTATGTTTCATGTTTCCAAAGACATTGAACTAATTCGATCTTATTGGGGTTATTTTTGTAATGTAATATATGTTCCTAAAATGAAATTTATTGTCCATGTATATCAATCATTGATCTTTATAGGGTTGCTTTTTGGGAAATATACATTCATGGGACAAATTATCCCATGTGACAGAAATTTCCATTCATCCAGGGCTAGGATTATTGATTATACTATTTTTAATAAAGTTAATATGACTTCAAATCAAGTTATATTTGTATATTTCACTTCGTATGAATCCTGAAATTTTATGGAATTTTACCCTTAACCATGTATAGAATGGTTGATGAATTGAATTCATCAGTAAGAGAACATAGGGTTTAACCTGTTATGAATGTTTCATTGAATGATGTGTCTTTTATATCCTTCTTACTGATTAGATTGGGTTCCTTGAATTTGGTTCCATGTTAATTCATTATTTAGCATGCATCTTTAGAAACAATTCTTAGAATGTTGCATGCCATGCTTCCTATTTGATAATCCTTAATTTCTTCTTAATATGATATGTTTATTTTTTTATAACATGATTGGGGGATGATGTTCCATGATTCTATTATTATGGGTATTCTTTATGTGATTATGTCTCAAAATGGCTTAAATTTCTTGGTTTTTATATGGTATGTGCTTGGGATGAGGATAGAGTGGTTTTGAATTAATGTAAAAAAATTCCATTCAAATATGTATGTCCAGCTTATAATAGGGAAAGGGAAAACCATGTATTCAAACCTTTTTGAGAAATATAAATATTTACATTTTTATGATGTTGTTAAAATGTGTTAGGATACTAAAATTAAAAAGGTATATATTATTTGTTGTGATTAGTTGGATAAAATTTTAAATTTATAGATTGTATGGGTGCTTCATGAATTTTTAAATGCAAACCCATATTCAATGTAATGGAATGATGTTTCATGAAATATATATAAATGAAAATGTAATTTGATTTTTGTCTGTATTGAAATGGATTATAGTTAAATGATCATTTGGGCCCATGTAGGGGGGTTGAAGGCATGTTTTTATGAGATGGCCCATTTAAACTCTTGTAAATTCTATAATTAAGAAATTTATATGAGGATCCATTCAATTGAACTCAAGTTGGCTTAGTGGAACCCTATTATATAGCCTTATATATTTAGAAAGAATTTTCTTGATTAATTAAATGATAATTATGAGATTTCAATGAATGTTTAATGACTAAATGATTTTTTATGTGATATTACCGTTTTTAATGGTGCTTTGTTTAAAATATATTTAATGATTAAAGGTTAAATTTGAATTAATGTAAATACATAAAAAGGGAACTTGAAGTGGTTCCCTTATTTTATTCCTCATGTAAGTGTGTTTTACACTTTTCTTTTATATTCCTTGGAATGGAACTATACCCATTCACATTCATTTTGAAAATCATAGATAATAGGATATTTACCAAGTGTCTTCAGTTATCAAACCCAATAGATAGGTTCATTACTTATTCTTACGTATGGGTTAAGATTGGGGTAGGTGTCACCATTACGGGTTAATTTCGGAAAAAATACCATGATATTTATGACTCTTGGGGATGTTCTATTGTTGTTGTTATACCAAGAATAACTCTATATTTATAAATAACACTGTTGAATGGATTGGTGATCATTTTTTCTTGTCTTTTTTTGTGGGCATGATTGTTAATTAATTCTGTGTTTCAGTAGGTTTGAAATTCCTTAGTCATTAATGTGGATACACAGTTTACATCACCTTTTCCTACTCTTGGAGAGGCTCAGGATGTTTTCCTTTGGTTTATAGTTGTATGGGAAATTAATCATATCAAAAAATTCATTGCATGGTATATATAAAATTCATAGGAGGGGAAAACCATTGGTTAGTATCTAGGTTGTTTAGTTTTCTTCTCTAATATCTAGTTAATTTGAGTTAACATACATGATGCCCATCATTTTTCATAGTGATGTAGAGAACTGGTTGACTATGGTGAAATGTTGATCCATGTTTGGTTGATTTCAGTCTTGGGATATCTTTTTAGTAGACTGAGTAGAATTTAATGGAATTTAGTTCATCCCTATATTAATGTGGACTTCATGGAGACTTAGGTGTTTCGACGTGATAGTTTTCTCTGATTTTCCATCATTTTATGCCTTGATGTATTTGAGCATGGCTCGATAGACCATCACCCGTGTGTTTAATGTAAATATTCTCAATATCAGGTATGACATAATAGTCTATTTATTCATTTGGTGGATAAGACACTCCATGGGTGGGGGGATATTTCATTATGATTTTGGTAGAAGAATATATCATGGATGAAGGAATAATGATAGAATACTTTTAGAAGTTTTCAGTTTTGATAGAATACATTTTAGGATGAATTAATTGAAATGTAATTGGTATTTCATGGAAGAACTTGTTTTAAAAGGTTGGGTGGGTATGAAACCGTAATAAACACCATTGTTGTTGGGTGGGAAACTGTGGTTAATCTGGAAGGATCACATAATGCCTTAGGTGTTGAAAGAATCAGAAATCAGTTATTGATGGTGTGTTATTAGATGAAGTAGATATTCTTTTGATATTTCGATCTGTAGTGGGATGACCGTTCACTTTCATTTTCGTAGATGGTTGAAAACTATTTACATCTTCTTTTTTGTTTGTTCTTAAAAATTTTTATGTTCTATATCATGGATAATATTTGATATATTATGATATTTTTTGGTTCTACGTAGTGTTAAAGAATTAATCATGAATATTCTTGTTTGGATAGTTTTTCCTGTTTTACAAAATAACATGTTGTTATTATAGATGAATGGTTAGTCTAGAGTGATACATGGTTTACAAACTATGACCATTTTGGATAGACTCTTGGGATATTTCTATTTACTTTGACTTTATCTCTAGGAGGATGCTGCGTTGTGCTTAATCTATTTTCTAATGTTTGAATCATGTCCTCTTACCAAGGTATATATTGTATGTATCGAGCATTACTACTATTGGGTTTTTCTAAAACTAAGGTTTAAATGAATTTGAGTTCATCCTAAACGTCTATTTCTTTTTTGAGTTGATCTAATAAGAAGGGTTAATATTAATGAGTATTTGGATTTGAGTTCCCCCTGTGATTGTGATTTGACGTGATTTTTTAATGTACATGATATGGTTTCAACAAGTATTTCCACTAGAAGACATTTATGAGATTTGGTGAATAACCTCGTGGTAAATACAATGTCCCTTAGTGAAAGGAGTTGAAATTCTAAAGAAAAGTGTCGATAATCTAAGCTAGGAGTTTTGATATTTATATGTCAGAGAGAGTGGATCAACAATTTATCCTAATTTCCAATCATTATGATCTGTGAAGGGTCATTTTTGGTATCTATTTAGGTGGATAAGAGTGTAGTTTGTGTCGGTCGGGGCCATTCAGGGAAATTCAGCATGACATTTATTTATAGCCAATAGGGAATTGACTATTTAAATGGAATTAGAAGTCATTCTAGGAGCATCTCTAGAACCCATCGGGGTGTGACCTATATAAAAATTTCAGTGGTGGAGAAAATCATGGTTATGAATTTTTTTCCTTAATAATGTTAAATCCAATGGTGTGGAGCACCATTGGAAAATTTTTAAGGAGACGATGATGTGATTGTACCTCTGGAATAACAAGCTCAATTAAGTGATATTTTGATGATTAATATAGATGTCAAACATTGGATTGTTTTTAATGGATTATGTAATTTATGTTTATGAAAATATTTTAGTATCAATTGGAATTTGAAAGAAACATAATTTTTTTATGAAAACATCATGACCGCAGTAGGTAGGGTTATGTTTGGGTTATTCACAAATTCATCGTGGAAACGTAATGTTATAAGGTGGGGGGATTGTAGAGAAATGTTTTTAACTAAAAAAATAAAAATAGAATCTATTTTTATATGGTTACTGGAGTATAATATTTTTAATTATTGATTTTTAATGTAAATATGGTAGTTGGAACACTTTAATATGTTGGTTCTGGACTATGGTGAATGCTCGAGTGGTCATTTGGAGGTCTAGTTGAGTTTCAAGAGTGTGGGGTAGAAATTTTCCAAATAAAAATGATCTTAAAAGGGTGAATGTTTTGTCTAAAAATATGAATCCATTAGTATAATAACATTCGAGGAGGTAATTGAAGGTAGGAGGTGTCTCACAGTTGGGGGAACGTTAGGCTAAATTCTCAACCAAAACCATTTAGTGTATTTTTAAGAAATTAATTAATTAATTAAAAATAAAATTCAAAAGAATCATATGTCTAAACTCTCCTCTCCTACTCTCTATAACTCATGATTCCCCCTATCCTTATCCCAATCAATTCACAATACACTCCTTAAACCTCCTACCGTATCAACAATATACACTGAATTCATGGCGATTTTTATCTGAATCTTCTAGGTATAGATTCTATGTTTTTTACCCATAATTATTAAGCTTATTTATCTCCTCCTTATCATCCTATCTCATTATTCCAATCCTGGGGTTTTGTAGAATCTGATTATTTTGTTTTTTTCTGGAGTTTGGGCATGCAATGCATCACTTGAGACTCCTTTTTTCATATTCTGAATACTGATGCCATAAGAAATTCCAATTAGATCATTTTCGCTCACCACTGTTGATTTTGGTTAAGGATTTCATTCGTTCTTCATTTTCTCTCAATTAATAATTCTGCATATGTATTTTATGGGTTCTGTAACATTTCATTAGAGTGTTTTAATATCTTGTCTGTGAGGAGGTTTTACAAGAATATGATGAGGTAATATATATATATATATATTCACTCATTATATGTATTCCCTAATGGTGTTGGAAATATTATCAATGGAACTAGGGGTATTATATATATATATTAATGAATGAATGTTTCTGTAAGTGTATGAACTAGATTCCAGTTTTCATCATAATGGTTCTGAAGTGCTAAGTGAACATATTTACATAATTTTGATATATGCTTCCTTCCATAGGCCAAGATATTTTAAGAATAATTTATATTATTCAATAAATAATTTTAATTTTGATTACCTTTGAAAAATTGAACTAAAATACTTTAATGAAGTTATTATGTGTGATAAATTATTTTCTTGATAAAAAAATTCATGTTTTTATTGTAAAACCCCCCAATGGGGGTGCAATTTCATCTAATATAAAAAAATAGTGATTACACTCTTATGCATTGCTTCCTTACACTGGGTTTATTTATGATATTATGTCTTGGTGGGACATGGAATGATGGGCACATGGACTTCATTCAAATTAATAAATTATTTTTCTTTGTAGTTGGTCTAATTTTCTAATCACATTATGATGATTTCATTTTGTAGATGAAAGTTGTTGAATTGATAGACTTGTTTAACAAATTTAAATTACTAAATGAATTAATTATTGTGGTAGAATAATTAATTTAGATAATTGTGAATTTTTTATATTTATGTTTTGTTGAACAATATGAATAATTATAAAATTAATGATGTGATCATTGGATTTGTGATTTGATAATTAATTTTGAAAATAAATTATGATGCAATTAATATGGATGGATTGTGGAATTAAATTTGTAATAAGGATAATAAATTGGTGAATAAATTATCAATGTATGGATTTTAAAACTGGGAAAATTAATTGATGTGTTAGATATCATATTGTTGAATTGAATACATAAATAATTAATTTGTTATCAAATTATTGGATGTCAAAATTTTGAAATGCTTAATTGGTCTGGATATGTTTTATGTAAAATATGGGAATGGGATTAATTAAATTATGAATTAATTAATGAATGTAGTGGTTATTAATTGTGAAAAAAGGATTTATTTTTTTTATCTAGGTTTGTGAAATGGATTGTTAGACATGCTAATATAAACCATGTAAATAATTATATATATGAATGGTTGCATTTTTTGGGTGTTATAAATGGTTATTTTCAGAAATGATGCATATGAACAATTGAGAAATTGGATACTGAACATGGAATTCTAAAACAATGGTAGATACATCTGTATGGTTGGGAATTGGGGTGTTAGTCACTATGATATAAACCAAAAATATAAGTTCATTATAGACAATTGGGGGCTAGAAATGATGTTCAATGTCTAACATGTATATATATGATTGGGAATTGGGGAATCAAGCATGGAGATCTACAGAAATAAAAAATTTGTATGGTAGAGATTTGGGGTGTAAGTCATGGATATCCTCCACAATGATACAAATTGATGATTGATAATTTTGGTGTTAGACATGACGTTATATGCACATGATATATATATATATATATATATTTATGAATATTTGATAAAATTGGTACTAGAGATGTTCTTCTTCACCAATGAAATAAGTATTTGACTATGGTTCCATGTGATAGTAATACTGTTATTGAAGTGACATGGATAATGTTACCTCGTGTGGTTTAATTAAATGTGAATTAAAAAGGTCAAATGGTTCAGACCACATTCAGACGGGAGAATGTATGAACATATGTTATAACCATAAAATACATCTGGATCCGTCATAGGCTGATGCATGTATTATGATATGACATTACCTAGGAAAACATTGGGCCGCTTCATGAGCTAAATAAGTCATGAGGTATCGTTATATATGAAAAAAATTCAGTTCTTGCGGTAAACTAAAGAATAAATAAATATGTTATAATAGTTTATTTATGTATTTTAATTTTTTATTTATTGATCATTCTACATTATTAATAGAATATATTGTTCTAGAAACTATGTGTTATTAAATTCTATGAATATTATCTCACACCATGCTTATGCCTCCATTTCAATAAGGGTACCAAATTAAGACATATATTTGATGTATTTAGGTTTATTTCATATTTTCATTCTAGTACGTGGGAGTTAGGAACACAATATCAGGATGAAGCTTGCAATGCTCAATTATATAGTAATTGGGAAGTTTTACTTTAATTACATGTTTTTGATAATTTTAATTATCAGTGCATGTACTTTTCATATTCTCTATCAGATATGAATTGTTTTAATTTTTCATTAGACACTTATATTTAGATATTACAATATACATCTTATAGTGTTAGTTCTCTTTTAGGCTTCTATAATATAATTTATATTGTTTATAGCTGTTAAAAATTTGACCTATGAGTTAATAATCTACCCACAGACATAACCAAGTCCCTCATTACTAGTTGACATCCTCTGTTGTTGGGTGAGGGGGGGCACTTTAGTTCATGTTTCTACCAGTTCGAATACTAATTTAGTCGTCAGATGGGATGTACATTACACTGATAAATGAATGTGAAATAATTTTACTTGTTTGATGGTACTCCTCTAACCTTATATTGTTATCATTAATTGGTTTGGGTTTGTATTGGAATGTTTCGAGTGGAAAGTTGACATTTTTGGAACTATACAGTTTGTGCACTGTTGGCACATAGTTCTCCCAAATCAGGCACCTACATAGTGAAAATCTTGGAACTATAAACATTGGAAGTTTTCACATATCCCATAGGGTTTGACTAACTATTCATCCACCTTTTAGGAAACTACTCAACAAAGTAGGTTGTTGCTTATTTTTTTTCTAACCATGTGGGAATTCCGAGATAACATTGCGCACCCGACTTTTTAAATTCTTTTATCATTAACAATTCCCAACCCAATTTTTCCACCATATAAGTAGTAAATATGATTATCATCAATCCATAGGAAATAAAGGCTCTCAATTATTGATGAAACGTTATGTCATAGAGTTTAACAAATGGAAAAGGAAAAATTCCTTAGGCAAAAAGAGAGTCATCCTTTGAAGAACATCAAAAATTGACAAAGGCATGAACAAGGAACCTTTTACACATGGGTCGTGAAAGTTTCATTAGGGTCACGCAAGTCACTTGCGCACCACATATTAGATGCACAAGTGACTTTAAAGCCCTATTCTATTTTCTCCCATGGTGTTCAACAGACAATAAACACCCCTTGTGGGCCCCCCATTTCGAAGGACGGATTTTATAAAACTCAGATTTAAGATCTGATCATCCTACTCTCTGCTTGAAGACATCCAAACACATATAATGTAATTTCTTACATAGAATGGAAGATATAAAGGGGAATAATGAGGCCTAAGTGTTAGAACTCAACAACACGTGTGCGCCTAAGTGTTCATCCCCTTAAGGGAAATGGATAAACTTGTGCACCGCCTTTTCCTCTCATTAAAAATTGTGTGCTGCCCTTCTGGAGGACTGTAGGTATAATACTAAGGTCTTGAGCCATGTCTATCCCAAGTATTACCCTTCAGGTTCTCCATCGCCCATGTGAAGTCATGTCGCGCAAGTATACTTCGGTGACCAGGACTTGCGCGCCTGCCTTCTTTTTGGGTGCCACTTTATCTAATTCAGTTCCTTTTTTCAAATTCACATTTCCTCTTCAAAGATCTAGCCCTCAAAACCATCTTCAATGCAACTTATGGCATGGTTCCTTTGATGGATTCCTTATCTGAAAAGAATTCTATGGATCATTTCTTAAAACTTTGTTATTTATATAACTTTATATCACTACTGTTTGAGGATCCCTTTATTCAACCTCATCCCTTAAGATGAGAGAATCTTTGATCTGGGCATATTTCTCAGAAATAAGACCCAATCATATCTCAAATCACCCTTAATCTTGGCATCCTTTTTAAGGATTAAGCCCCAAATTAAGAATCTAAATATCTGTAAAGCATAAATACATTTATGGACCCTTTTAATGGGTATCCTTCATAGAAGTGGTCCCCAATTCCCATTTAAATTTGGGCCTCCTTTTCAGGAGTAAGCCCCATGTTAGAGTATCCAAATCTCCATAAAGCATGAATATCTTTATGGACCTTGTTCATAGGATTCATTCCAGAAGTAAATCCTATTCTTCATCTACTTGTGCAGTCACACATACATAAGCCCCATATCATTTATTGTGACCGCATCTTTCGTTGCATAAATCGTCAGGTTTACTGATACCACTTGTTTCTCGCATCGAGCATGACTCACGTGAGCTTAGTGTGTAAAAGTAACCATGGCACGTCTCTTTGGGATATTAATCATATGTAATATCCACACTTCTTAGTCTAAATATGTGGACTTTGATCTCTACCTTAAAAGAAGAGTTCATAGGAATCCTTTCTAACGTTCACGCCCATCACCCATTAATTCTCATCTGTCTCATATGACTGTAAACTATATATTAATTCCTGAACTATGTGGGTTATGATTCATTTTCTAATTAGGATACGTAGGTAACCAATCTATGGGTGAAATCCCAACTCTAAAATAATCCATTTCCTTCTGAATGATAATAAAAATCAAGTGCCCCACTGAGTGGCTTTAAAACTAGTATGGTCATCATACTGACCAAGAGATTTCTATATAATGTATTGAAAGATACCATAGACTGAGAATCTCCAATAAATACAGATGATTCTCAATTGATGAAGAACCACAAATAAATATTAAAGATTCTATAAATATTATACATATAAATCATTGATTTCCATATATAATGGATATCTCATTTTAATGCATTTGAAATTAATAAGGATTCACGAACATATCTCAAATCTATAAGAGAGTCCTGAAGTAGAAAATTATTCCCCCCAAATAGGTGTGATGAGTCTGACCTTCCATCCTCTAGACCAATGAAAATTATTAAGTCTCATCAGTCTATAACTAATGGGCACCTACCTTTGGAAAGTAGGTCCAAATGGATATAGAATCATTGGATGTTTCAAGTTCTAAGAATTATCTCGTTAAAAACCAATTATAAAGTTTGAACCTTAAACAAACGAGGTAATCCCCATTTCTAGAAGAAACGAAAACGGTGAACCCAATGTGAGTCCTTAACCAAGATAAATGATGTTTTACTTATTTTTTAGGCCCCTATTTAACTGAATGTGAGGTCCAACAAAGAAATCCTTAACATATGTGCTCATCCAAAATATTTAGTCAGGAAAAACTTATCTTGATTATGTATGTTATATCAAACAAGGCGCTCTTTTCTGAGATCTCTCTTCATTACAGAAATGGATTCTTTAAAGTTCACACCTATGAATTCTTTGGACGCTTCTCCTGCTGGATCATTGTCCACTCTGAGGAAGAGATCACCTACTCGGCATTTGCAACGCTGGGTATCAAATGTGTTGGTTAAGGAATTCCATCAACATGGCAACATTCCAACTCTGGAGGCTTCTCAGCAAGCCCTCAAAGTTAACAATTCACCCTGGTTATTCGGACAACGATGACAAGTGACCATGAAGCAGGTGGTGCTAACCACCATATCTAACCATTTCCGGTCATTATCCCCAGAACAAAACAACTATCCCCTTCCTTATTATGGGTAGGTGAATGATGACCTCACTCAAGGCCTCGGTTCATGAAGGAAGAAGTCATTCCTGAGGAATCCCATCAACATTAGCCACTAGACTCGTACGGTAGTGAAATCTCAACCTGATGAGGGTATCACCTTTATGGGTTCGGCTCAGGTTCCTCCGACCCGAGCATGCAAGACAAATCGTCAGAGGTGAAATCAGGTCAACATGGATCAGGATCTTACTTTTACCCCCTCTAGAGAAGTCCATATAGCCAACTTGATGGAAAACAACGAGCGAGAATATACACTCATCCATCCTGATGTTATTACCCAGCAGACTCATCTAGCAGTTACACGCCAATGCCGCTAGGAAATTCCGGTGGAGTATTATAGGCCGACATATACACCTTTTTATAATTAATCATCTAGTCAGAAGGCTCGTCTGACTGAAACCAAAGAAACTCACCAATCAAATGTGGTGGGGAACAATCAGCAGGCACATACACCTGCAATTCATTAGGCTAACCAACAGTCTCCTTTGGTAGAACCCAAAGAAGTATGTCAGAAATCTCCGATGATAAATTTGTAGGAGAATCCACTCTCCGCCCCTATGCATAAGTACTGTCAATATCTGTTGACAGAAAAAGGAGGACAGGAGCAGGCACATAAACCTACTCTAGACACAAAATGGACATATATCCCTGTTCTGGCCGCTGAAGTCACCAAGCACATTCTGATATTGGTGAAAGAGCAGAAGCAAATCCCTGCCTATATTATGGATGCCTGCCAGAATATTATAACAACTTCAGCAGCATCACAGGGAAAGAATCATAAATCTATCCATGTCAGTGGTGTGACTCATCAAAATGTCACTATGGAGAAGATACGAACCTCTATTCTAGTCCAGGAGGGTCATGGGGCAAACTCCCCCATGTCATATGGACAATCATGTTCGGCACATACAGCCGATTTAAATGAAGATCATCATCCTAACCTGACCATTTCTCCTAAGCAGGCACATACACCTGCACATAATAACCACTTTCATCAACTAGTGGTTTCCAAAGTCATTAAGAAGGCATATAAGAAAAAGACTTGTCCAGCACAGTCGAGAAATCAAGAGCCAGTCTACAATAAGGCCTTGCTCGATGATGGAGTTCTTAATACACTCAGACAATTATCTGTTGAAACTCATGATTCTACTCTATCACTTCCCAATAGTGGGGAAAATCATTCTAACGGTATTCATCGAACACTTCCTCATAAAGGCTTTCTTCATGACGATTCGAACGATCTAGAAGTATCATCTTTAGATGAGAGCCACGATAACACTCTATTTCGCCAAAAGATCAAGGAGAAAGTGGTTTCATCTTTTACTATAACCCACCATGGTGGTCCTCACCATGATGATGAATTTAGCTGTGAAATTCCTCTCTGCAATAGTAATATGCATTGCCTGGAAAATTATTCAAATGACAATATATTAACGAGAAATCCCTTATATCTTGAAGAACTTGAAAATGTGATTCCAGTAATTTTTGGTGCTTTACCACTAGCAGGTGAAATACTTTTTCAATTAGATGATAGCCAAGGGTGTAGGTCATTCTCTGAACCAGCCCTGGGTCATTCATCTTCTAATTTGACAAATGAATTCTCTACCAATGATGTTGAATATGATAAAGCAACAAAGAAGCACCGGCTTTGGTCTAATCATGTAGAGGAATCTTCATTGAATGATAAGGAGGAAGTGATGAGAATGAGAAAACAACCAGAGAAAGGTGATGTACCAGCCATGTTTTAGCCATTGATTGACTCTCAGTATGATATTATATAAATGTTGACTAAAGATTGTATTCATGATGTTTGTCTCAACATGTTGAAAACTCTTTGTCACATAAAGGATACAATCTTATCTTATTATGAATAAGAAAATCATGTCAATATAATAGAAGGGTTACAACGCCAAATTGACTTGGAAACTCTCTCAGTTTCCAGATATCCAAAGGATGAAAAGAAGTAGAGATCCCTTTAGTATTCATGCCTTGGCGCAATAAAAATGTTGCTCCAGTTAATTACCAATTCCCTATCTAGTATTCATATCAGGGGATGGGGTGATCATGGAGAACTGCACTTCACTATGCTCTCCAGTCAACAAAGCCCGCCAAATGTGGTCTCATGCAATGTTATTTCCCATAGCCGTCCACAACCAACTGGTTTTGTGTGTAATAAAATGCTTGATCAAGAATATGCCTCGACAAGTTCTTCCCAAATTCAGGCTTATAAAGAAAAAGTTGTATAATTACTCTTACATCATGTAAATAAGAATATCGAACGGGCTTCTCGTTTAGAGCAGGCACATCACCAAGTGACATAAGTGTTAGAAATCATCCAAGGGTCATTTGAGCCATGTGATTTGAGTGGATGTAGGTTGATGCATATGACCAATTTCTGGACTAAAGTCCTCCAAATCAGGAGAGCATTTAAGAATGTCTCTGATGTAGCAGCACAAGAGCCACCCCAGATTTCCAGACTGGGGACTCTTTTAATCCAACCCTCGGGATCAAAAAATTGTATTTGAGGAGTTGAACAGGAAAAGCAGGAACAACCCCAGTCCATGGGAAAAGGGACGTTTTCAAATCCTCAATCTCTTCCTCAGCGAAAGTTATTCTTCCTTCGATTAGGGAAGAATCCACAAGAGTAACGTGGAGCCAAATTATCTAGAGATTTCCACCAACTTACGGTTCATCATGAAATTCTTGAGGGATCAACTCAACAAAAAAATATGACTAATTAAAGACATGGAAGAAAACAATATCTCAGTAATTATGATAGAAGGGATTCAATGTGTTGTCCATCGATAAATGTCATCAATACGGTTGTCACCGATCTCCCAGAACATGAGGCTCACTCGGAGAAATCAGATGAAGAAGTTTCTATTAATGAAGTGGTACACAAAGAAAAAAATGAGGAAGGTGTGCATACCCAGAATCAAAGGCTTACCCAGAATCTAGGTATTCCTTCAAATAATCAACTCCCCCCTCTCGGAAAGGCGCCCAACAAGGGGAAAGGAAAAAATTCAGGTTACATTCCACCCTACCTCTGGAGATGGAAAGTCACTCTCATTAGAGGAAATATTCACACAAAAATAGGTGTAAATGAAGGAGTTAAGGAGGTTGAATGTAGAACTACATCAAGGTAGTCTTACTCTAAAGTGTTCTCAAGTTAGTCAGTCAAGGGAATTCAATATAGCTACTCGGATGGATCAAGAATATCCTCATTTACTAGTACACCATCACAGGTCCATTCCTATGGGTTATACGCAAAAAAACCATTAGTTCTACCATCAGTTGCAGTACAAGTCACTACACCTTTCCAAACTCCAGTTTTTTCAACTACACAGGTCTATGCTCAACCAAATGTTTCTCAAAAATTAATGACTACCATTTAGTCATTAATAGCTCGATTGGAAGCCATGGAATGGAAACATACTCCAGTTCAACCGAAGAAGAGATCTTATCCTAAATGGGTGGATTCAATTCCTCCCCAGTCAAAATTTTCATGTACCACATTCCGAATTTTTAATGTTTCAGGAGATCAAGAACAACACTTAACACATTTTGTTTTGCGTTGTGATCCCATGATGGGAACTCCTCAACAAAAAGAAGCAGTTATGCTCAGGTGTTATGTACAGTCATTATATGGTCCTTCTTTTGTCTGGTATTCAAGCTTCCAATCCCGGTCAATTACTGGGTGGGAAAACCTCCGTCAAAAATTCCTTCTTCAATTCAACTCAAGATTTTCAAAGACGATAGCTTTCGAACATACCAATTGTAAGTAGAGGGAAAAATAAAGAGTTTCATATTTCATTGCATGATGGAAGGGATTAACATATTTCATAATCATAGCACTCCCTCCAGAAGAATTTTTGCCATTATGTGTGGAAAATATACGTGATGAATTACGCACACCGTTGATCCCTGTGAAATACATAGGAGGGTTTTCAGACCTTACTTCAATCGCTCAGCATATTGAAGACTATCTTACAAAGAGTAAGGCTAAAACTCGTGTAATTTTATTAGTTCAAGGTAGGAGAATTGGGAAATCAGAGACATCTACAATTACTTTTAAACATGCACATATACCTGCTTCCACTTCAAAACCTTCATCATATCGATGTGCTCCAACTTCTGAGCATCAACAACAACGACCGCCTCATTAAGATGATCAAAAAGATCAAAGGCAGAAACAGTTTAAAGATTTGATGAACAATGTTTATTCTTTATAGAATGAACATGTTCCTGGCAACTTCATCTCGGCTCTGGAAAACAATTTGGTTCAGTTTCAAATTCCCAAAAGGCCGAATAAGGAAGGAGATGAAAACCTTCCCAACTATTTCCCGTTTCATCAGATGATGGGGCATCCTATTCCTGAGTGTTTTTACCTCAAGGACCTCTTAAAATATATGGTTGACTCTGGATAGGTAAAACAGAAAGGTTCTTCAGCCCAATTAGCATGTGTTACTGCTACTGATCCAGAGGAAGAAAGTGAGGGGAATGAAGTCAAAAGCAAAAATGCATAGATATATGATGATTAGATTGTCAGGAAAATGATTAACCGAACTCATTCCATTTTATGAATGCAATTGTAGAAACCAATAATGTCTTTTGCAATGAATGTCAAAGAAAAACCCCCTTCATCAGAAGGAAAATCGTCAAAAATACGGCCTAATTAGAAGAAAGAATAACAGTCAGAAGAAGCCGAGTTCGTGTCAAAGCCTAAATTTACATTGACTATGGCAGATTTTATTCCATCTACTTCAAAAGCACAGGCACCACCCCACTAAATGACATAGGCTAAACTGGATAATCAGGCAGAATATTCTTCAAATGAAGAGTTGATATTTTGTTCTATTAACATGATTCATTTAACATATCCTTACGCTAGTCACATTTTCGATCTTTATGAGCCTGAGTTCCCTGTTTCAAATAAAAGAATTAGAGGAATTTCAATAGGGTCTAGGATATAGGGGAAGACATGGATATTCCATAATCCACTTTTTAAATTCTACCTCTAGTAGAACCGTATATGCGGTAGAAACTCATGGCAATTCCCATCAGCGGGCTCAACAAGAACAAGAATGTTCTTCCACGCATGGAAGATTCAGTCCCTATACAGTTTTTTTGGAAGATCAGTTAGAGGTTACACATTCTTCCTCTCATAAACTAAATATACCTAGTCAGTCAAATCTACAAAGTCCTGGAGTATTTCCAACACCTACCCCAAAACATGATACATCTACATATAAAGAATCAACTTCTAAGGCACCTGGGAAACCACATGTTACTGTTGGGATACGTAGTCCTTTGGAACAATAAAATGATGTCTTGAAATATTTGGCCCTTGTACTGGCCATGTTATCAATCTTGGATTCCTTAAATCTATCAAAAGATAATCGAGAGGCACTCATTGAGGCTTTGTCATGTCCTCAAGAATTCAAAACTGAAATTGCAGTGGCTGATGTCTACCATATAGAGAATGATCCTATAGAATTCCATGCAGTGATATCTTTTACAGATGAAGATGAAGATGATGTTGTGCATGGACATATTAGACCTTTTTATTTATCTGGAAAGGTCGATGATGTAGACATCCTACTAGATTTCATTGATAATGGTTCATGAGTCAACCTCATCCCTATTTGTACACATCGTCGATTTATCCTCACCTAATTTGATTATCTCCTTCTACTTTGATGTTCTAAAGATATGATTAAAAAGAACAAGAACCTTAGGGAAATATTAAACTCAGAACACAGTTAGAAAACCTTGTATCGAATTCATATTTCATGGTTTTTCGTCATGAAAAAGCCTTCAACATTTTTCTTGGAAGTCCTTCGCTACATCAACATGCAGTTATACCTTCATCATACCATCAATGCCTCAAATATTGTTTCAATGGTCAAATTGGTACATTCTATGGTGATAAATCCCCATTCAAAACATGTTAATCTCAATTCATATAGGAATAATTCTATCACAAGGTGGGAAAGGAGAAATCCACGATAAAGGATGTTACCAAAATTAATGCTCCATATGGTTTAGAAAAGATTCTAGTAAACCCATTCATACATGTGAGTACAGATTATGTGTTTTCATATCTGTCAAATTGAAAATGTATACCCAAGTCCAAATACTCTTACAGAAACTTCCATAATATCAATTACATCAACCAAGCTAGACAACATGAAAGAAAATTTTGATTAACTAGGAAAAGATGAATGCTCAAATGGAGATGTCATCATTACATTCGCTGAAATCCAGCAATTCTATACTTCATCAACCAGGATACAATAAGTTATATCAAGTTCAGAGATGAATGATGATGTCGATTCTCAATCCATCATCTCCTCTTTATTACCCAAGGAAGACCCTTAATCATCAATATGATCAGAAATGGTAGCCTCTTCTTCAAGATGTTCAAATTGTAACTTATCTTCTGATCATGGAAATTCTGCTTCATTATCTACTATGCAAGTAGAAACCGAAGAAATAAAACATACTGAATAAGAAGAGAAAGATCTCATGGATGCTCCTCCAGCATTTGAAGAGGGTATCTCTACCACTATGGATGAACTCAGAGAAATAAATCTGGGTACAAAAGAAGATCCACTACTAACTTTAATTAGTGCAGTCATGAATCTTGAAGAGAATGAAATGTATACTTCATTTTTAAAAAAAAAATTGAGAAGTATTTGCTTGTAATTATAAAGAAATGACAGGTCTTGATCCGGATGTTGCCACTCATCATCTAGGTTTTCCAGAAGAACATTGAGGATTCAAGCAAGCTGCCAGAAGAACACACCCAACTTATGCCTCCACAATTGATGTTGAAGTGGATATTATTATCAAGGCTAACTTCTTTAGAGAAGTTCAATATCCCAAATAGCTGGTTAATATTGTCCCTGTGAAAAATAAGAATGATCAAATTAGATTTTTCATTGATTTCAGAGATATTAATTGGCATTGTCCCAAAGATGATATTCTTATTATGATCACAGAACTCTTAATTGATGAAACAGCTAGCGACTGAGATCTTTCCTTCCTGGATGGATATTCTGGGTATAATCTAATACGAATGGCCCCATAGGTTGAGGAGTCTATAGTTTTCAGATCCCCTCAAGGTGAGTTTTGATATCGGTTAATGCCCTTTTGCCTGAAGAATGCAGGTGCAACATATCAACGTGCCATGCAACGTATCTTTAAACCCTTTTAGGGAAATTTATTTAATGTTATGTGGATTGTTTGGTGGTTAAATCTAGAAAACGTTGGGATCATTTGGATGATCTGGAAATCATATTCCACAAACTACGACAACACAATTTGAAGATGAACTCCTTGAAATGTGATTTTGGGGTAACCTTGGGAATATTTCCCAGCTTTTTTGTATGCCATCGTGGTATTGAAGTTGAACTTGAGAAGAAAAAATCAATACTTGGAATGTTACCTCCTAAAAATTTGAAATAATTGAGGGGACTTCAAGGAAAGTTGGCCTATATTCTACGTTTCATCGCCTATCTGGCTGGAAAATGTTTACCCTTCACCAAATTAATGAAGATGGAATAACCTACCAGTTTAATGAATAATGTCAAGAATCATTCAATATTCTCAAGATATAACTCTTGAGTCCAACGGTATTAATGCCACCTGTTGAAGGAAGACCACTTATCCCTTATGTGACAGCTTTAGAGAAATAATTGGGTGCCTTCCTTGCCCAAAAGAATGATGTTGGGAATGAAAAAAGTATTTACTATCTCAGTCGAACTGTGCTTGAGGTAGAAACTCGATATTCATGTATTGAAAAGTGCTTCCTAGCGTTAATAATTGCAGTTCAGAAATTAAGACACTACCTGCAACATCATGATGTCCAATTATTATCCCGCAAAAACCCTCTCAAATTTATCCTTAGTTGTCCAATGCTTACAAGATGTGTGGTAATGTGGGCAGTTATTTTGCAACAGTTTGATATCCAGTTTGTGTATCAAAAGGAAATAAAGGGAAAAGCTATGGGTGATTTCCTTGTTGAACACCCTTTAGTAGAAGATACATCTTTATATACTAAACTTTCGGATGAGGAAGTCTTCTCTATTCAAGATAATCTTCAGACATGGGAAATGTATTTTGATGGTGCTTCCGGAATTCCAATAGGGATGAGATTAAGAGATCCTAAATTCAAAAGAGTTGGGTTAGAAATTGTTCTTATTTCTATAGAAAAGGCATTACTACCCTATTCCTTCTTATTATTGGAGGGCGGTACAAACAATGAAGCAGAATATCAAGCTATCATTGTAGGATTAGAGTTGGAACTTCAGGAACATGTGAATCACTTGATGGTTAAAGGTGATTTAGACTTAGTAATCAAACAAGTCAATGGGTAATATGCCATCAAAAAATAAGATTTAATCCCTTTTTATGATTAAATTATAGAGTTAATGGTGGAATTTCCTTCAGAACTGACATTTTCATATGTCCCGCGATCACAAAATGCTCATGATGATGCACTGGCTAATGTAGCCACAGCTCTGGAAGATAGAAATCAGGATGAAAAAAACAACAGTATTGCTCACCGTCATACAGTTTCACCTTATGTTCAAATCAGAATAGAGGAAATCAATGAAATCAGCCCCATTTATGATCCATATGGACATACTACTGGATGGATGACACCTATTAGGGAATACCATCAAAATGGAACACTGCCACCTGATAGAGCCGAGAAATAACAAGTCTGGCGACGTGTGGTCAATTTTACACACAATAATAGCCCAGATCACCAAAAAAATATCTACAAGAAATGTTTTGATAGAATTATCTTTAAATTTATTGATGGTGAAGAGACAATGGATGTCATGATAGAAGTATATGCAGAAGTCTGTGGTGACCACTAGTATGGACATAGACATTCTGATCACGATCGAATGCTTGGATAATTCCGGCCTTAAATGGTACAAGATTGTGTTGATTTCACTAAGAAGTCTCATTGTTTCCATGTATATGAAAATTTCATTCATTAACCCCCAGATTTGCTTCATACACCTAAATACTCATTGCTATTTGCCACATGGGGAATGGATGTACTAGGACCCTTCCATTCGGCTATATCCAAGCTGTTTAAGTATATTCTTACTACTACTGACTTCTTTACAAAATGGGAAGAGGCAATACCTCTCAGAAAAGTATGTTCTAAAAGAGTCATTAGCTTCATCAAGTTTAACATCATTACCAGATATGGTGTTCCTCTTACCATATTGATGGACAATGGAACCAACCTATGTTCGTCTGAGGTAAGGAAGTTGTATCAAGAATACAACATCAAATCCAACCATTCATCTCAGTATCATGTAGCAGCCAATATCCAAATAGAGGCCATCAACAAGACTCATTCAAACATATTAAAAATTATGGTGAATAAAGATAAGAAATCAATGCATGATAAACTTTTTAATGCTTTATGGGCTTGTCAGACCACCACCCGCACTGCTACACGGTCAACTCCATATTCATTGGTATATGGAACAGAAGCAGTCTTGCCCATTGTGGTTCAATTTACTTTGCTCAGATTACCCATTTTTGATCATTCATCTACAGATGATCAATCTCAAAAGATATTTGATAAATTGGAATGATTAAATGAAAAAATAATGTGCACCCTACACCACTTGGAAGTCTATCATAATCAAATAGAACATGTTTTCACCAAAAATGTTTATCTTCATTCAATCATTCAAGTAGAATTATTATTGGTCCTCATAACACCAATGATGCCAGGGAATAAACCTCCAAATCTTGAGTAAAAGTGGGAATGACCTTATTCAATACCTAATGTCCACTCCAATGGAGCTTATTCTTTAATCTGAATGGATGGAGAACTCATTACAACACCAACAATTTCATGATTCTTGAAGAAGTATTTTGTGTAACCCAAATGCACCAAATGTCCTAGCTACATGATGCTAAAATGTGCAGCACTAGTCCATGCATATGACCTTAAACTATTGTATTCAATACTACAATTATTTAAATGACATAGTCCCCATAGTCCTTACTGAAAGACTTTAAACTACATGGTCCCTCATTCGCACAACATGACATTAAAATGTGTCCCCCTTTTCGTCCAACATGACGTTAAATTGTAAACAATCCCTTATTCTTCCTACATGATGTTAAAATGCATTTATTCGTCCTGCATGATGTATAAACTGTAAATGAGTGCCTAAATATGTCCCACATGACGTTACAATTTGCATCATTATGGTTGTTGCTACGTCTTGTTTCTCACATCGAGCATGACTCATGTGATCTTAGAGTAAGCATCAACCATAACACCTTCTATGGGCCGCAAACCGCATGTATGTACCAACATCATTTTTGGGTTGTCCTCAAATACAACTTTCTCATCAAATTCATTGTTAGTCGAACTACATGGACTTTGGCCCTTTCCTTCTAGGATGGGTACATAGGCAACCTCCTGATGCTCAATCCCAAAACCAATATCTTCACATTTGTCCACCTTCATCTCACATGATGTTGATCTGTGAAGAAGCCCAAAACCAATATCTTCACATTAGTTCACCTTCATCTCATACGATGTTGATCCGTGAAGCAGCCCAAAAATAATCTCTTCATGTTGGTTCACCTTCGTCCCACATGACGTTAAACTATGTACATCCCTTTTATCCCTACTACATGACACTAAATTGTGTAGAACCATCATCCGTGCTATATGACATTAAACTATACAGTCCCCCATTGTCCATCGCCTATGAGGGAATCATCATTGACATTGATATCAAATCATGTCATATTTCAAAGACTACGTGCATACATCGCAATGCTCAAACCTTTAATCTTGGATCCATCCATCATTGCACTAAAGTACACTTTCAACATTTACGAACCAAATATTTACAGAGGGTATATCAAGAACTATGTATGGTTTGATTCCCATCCTTATGAGATACGTAGGAATGTTCGAGCATCCCTCGAACCCAGCCCCAAGACTTTGGGCCTAACCCCAAAATCCACATTCAATCCCTTGACTGAAAAGTTCCCCTCTGAAAACATGAATGTGGTATTAAAACCTTAGTATTCATTCACATTAGGTTTATAAAACACGTCATGTGTATTCCCCGTTATGGTCCGAGCTCTAATACCCTAAACTAAGATATCCTACAATCTCGTCCCACATGACCTTAAAATATATTTCTAGAACTACGTATGACTCGATTCCTATCCTCATGGGATATGTAGTAAAGTACCGCATTTTAAATAAGGACCCAGCCACAACATGATTATGGTAAGAATTGGTCTATATATCTCCTTCAGGAATTGGACAATACCCATTTTCAGGTGGAATTCTCCTAAGCTTAAATAATTCTAGATCACCATAGCACTTTTCTTGTATTCTGGTCACAAAATGTCTAAAACCTGGGAATTCGTTTTCCAGACCATGTAGCATGTGCGCTTAGGCAGACTGGAATATTTCGTCTATATAACGGACATGTCAGCCAAAATATGCTCTTGAATCTTGCATGCTTCCAAACTATTCAGCCAATTAGAAGAGATCTTGAACATTTCATCATACTTGTTGGATGTATCTTTTACTGAATCCATATAATCACCAACAATATTAAGATCTTGAACTACTAATTTCGATCAAGATGTAATCTTGTTGAAATAGATCATATGATAATCATAGTTTATCATGATGTTTATGAATTATGTTTCTTTATTGATTAACTTATACATCATGAAATTTGTATAATACAACTTTATTTTTAATGACTACATAATAAGGTGACATCAAGATTCAATATTTAAAACGAAAGTAATTGAATCAACATACTTATTCAAATATTTCACAACAAAATCATGTCACAAGGTCAATAAATTTTAATTTGTAGCAAATTTTCCTAGATGAGTATCATTAATATCATCAACATACAAAGAAATGGATGATTCAACATCATCATATTTCTATAGTGTATCAAAGGGAACTTTTTAGTAATAGCCTTTTCAACATTACTTGCTACCCTAGGTTGTCATTCAAAAAAAATAACATCATCTTATTTATCTTGAGAATTTTCCTCATTTTTCTCTATTTATTCAACGAAAATACTAATATTAACTTCCTTGTCTTTAGTTATATCATTTTCCTTATCTGAAACTATTTTTGTGGATGAGGCTTTGGAAGTTCTTATAGAGTGTTTATCAGAAAGACTCTTCCCTTCAACATACTCTTCTACCATTTTAATAACATCTTCATTATCATCCTATTATTCACATTATTCTTCTTGTTTAATTATTTCATCCTCATCAATTAGTTCCTGAACTAAATATTCTTTCAAGATATATTTCATTATATGAATATATTCCAAAACAAATTCTACATCATTTGTCTTTATCTAAATAATATGATGTTTAGATTATTTATCTTTTTATTTCATGTCCATTTATTGTTTTTCATGATTTTTATCCCTAACTATCATGATGCCCTTATCCTATAATGGAGCATGCCCAAATATAGGATCACCTTCCTTTTTATTCATCTATTTGTTCCCCACTTAGGAGAAACATCATCAAAAAATATATTCTGTTTATTTGGTTTATGTGGTGTATTTTTCTATTCCCAAATGGATTTAGTTGGTTGAGGATCCAATAACATAAACTTTCATTTCATTCAATTTTCAAAAACATCATATTTATTAGCCCAAGTAATCATCATTGTGAAGGATATCATAATACTCTCTAGATTCATCATTAAATTATATCATCATTCTTCGTAACATATCATCACTAAGATACATGATCATGAAATTCATATCCTATGAGGTACATGGGATTTTGAATGATCCCAAAAATAAGACAATGATCATTGAAATTATTTTCAGATATATCAAAATCTAAGACTTCATGTTACAAATAATTATTTTTGGATATTTTCTTAAGGATATACTTCACTATGTTTATAATTTTTAGAATTACTTATAATTCGATGAAAAAAATATCACATATAGAAAAAATTCCTTATAAACCTTCCTTCTGATAAGGAAACCATTCATCAATATGGAATATTTAAGATACTAGTTGCCTTGTTGGAGGATAGAGAGTTAATTTTTCCATAGTTAACAGACTTAAACATTTCTCTACCATAATGCTCATGGAAACTAACAAAATTGTAGAATTATACTACATGTTACAGGTTGATTTGAACTTGATAATTTTCTATAGTAACACAAACACGTTCTCATCTATTCATCTTGATAATCATTTCTATCCAATAGTTCTACTTTAAAATGAAATTTTGATCTTCAATGCCATCACTAAACAATAATGATTAATTTGGTTCCATACAAGTTTGAGACTACATCAGAGTCTGATGATATTCTTCCAGAGACATTTGGATTGTAAGAAAACTAATGAAACAAAAAAACAGACATATAAAGCATTACAAAATCTGTGCAAAAACCAAAGAAAACTGATGTTAGATGATAAATTTAGGTCCCTATAAATATGATTTTCTGAAATAGTTCGAATTAATGGATAGATCCAATGGTTGTGACTAACATGATCTTATATGAGAGTTGATATTATAGTCATAGAATGATTCATAGATCCTGATCTTTTGAGTTTTTGAAAAAAAAATCAGATTTATGGAAAGTGAATCTGATATTGTTTTCATAAAACGTGATAGGATTACCAACAAGAATTTTTTTGTAGATTTAATTAAGGAAAAATACCTTCTAGATTGCATAGATTGAATTGTGATCAATGATAAGGTTCTTCTCTATGAACATGGAAACCAGATAATTTTATTAAGGAATAAAGTTTTTCGGTTTCGGGTTTTTTTATAAAAATAGGTTTTATAAATTTTTTGAATGATTAACCAAATGTTCTCCAAATAAAAAAAGGAGTAACTTAATATTAGAATATTGGTTTCAACAAAAAGATAATATTGAATATTACCATATGGTTCTCATAGCTATCTTTTTTTAATTAATATATATCTATTGATGTGTAAATGTTTCTAAATATCTCAGCTTGTTGATATCATGATCCAATAAATTAATGAATAATTTATCCTTTATGAGTGTGATCCCAACGAAAGTAATGCCAAATATCTATGTGTTATTCATGAGAGTGATGTGCAATATTTTTTCATAGGGAAATGGTAGTAGTATTATCAAAAAATATATAAGTCTTCATAATACTCGTGTCATAGTATGTGAGTGTGTGTTTTATCCACAACACATTAGCACACCAATATACAATAACTACATATTCAGTTTCAGTAGTGGAAAGAGGTACATAGTGTTTCTTTTTGCATGTCTAAGAAATTAATTAATCATTAAATAAATGACATGTTCTGGATGTACATTTTCTATCTATTCTACATCCATGAAAATCAGCATCTGAAAAACATTATAAAACAAAATAATTTCTAGATGAATAAAAAATCCATATATCAATAGTTCCCATTAAGTAGAAAACTATTCTTTTACTACATTTAAATGGGATTTTTTTATTAGATACAGATATTGTGCATTAAAATATTAAAAACATTATGAATGTATGACAATACATTAAGTATAATAAACAACCTATCATACCCATATAATAATAGAACTCAGTATATAAGTAACTTTTTAATAAATATTTATTTATTATAAAATTATTCTTAAAAAATGAATTAAAATAAAATAAGATTGTGAAAATTTACTAATGTACTAGACAATGGATTTAGGTTGGATGTCACCAGGGAAATGGAGGTATTTGGAACATATATCTGAACCAAAGAATAAATTATATGGAATAGGATTATACAGGAATAATTAATAAAAATTAATCATGAGGAATTTGAAATTTGGAATTGGTATTGAAGGATGGTTGAGAGGAACATTTTATAATTGGTGAGAATTCAGTTTCGGTAAATATGTCAGCAGTATATAATAATGGTATATATTAAAAATTCCCAGAAGACACTAAAAGGAAAATAATTTTTTGAGGTATGTGATAAGGTTCATCATACATCAATAATTTATTTCATGGTGTGATTAAAATATATTTAAATGTTCGTTATATGTACCATTTTACCATTTTATCTTTATTTTAACTATGTGTTTTAAATTCTACATTGAAAAAATTTCCTTTTTTTAAAATTATTACAGATTGATTCAAAAAATAAAATCCTTTTTATAATAAATTTTTTTTAGGAATATATATTTTAAAAATTAATACATGTAACATAGGATAACAAGATTCAAGAGAAAGTGGATATTTATGATTAAAAATTATGTGTGATATAAAAATTTCAATGCTTTTTATATTTCCTAAAATTAATTTAGGTTTTGTAATAAAATACATTTTTTTATTTCATTATAATTAATCCACATAAAATTTCAAATAAAAAATATTTCAATTGAATGAAATGATCAAGATAATTATTTGATGTGAAAATATTACTTATATTTATAAAATTTAAAACATTTCATTTAAAACAATGATTATTTTTAAATTATATTCATTTTTCCTCAAATATAAATGTAATAAATTAAAATATTTCATAAAATTTCAGGTCTTGTTTGTGTAATGATAATTCCATAAAATTTATAGTTTTTGTCTGAAGATAATTTTTCAATGTTAACCTAAAAGGAAACTATTTTTAAATAAAATCAAAAAGACTTACTATGAAAACTATTATCATGTAAATAAAAATAGAACTAAATTTGTCAATTATAAAATTTTGAAAAATGAAAATTTTGAAATTTTATAATATTACCATTAAATAAACACAAAAATATATTTGTTTTCATTAGAAATAATCTTTTCTAAAATAATTAACTATTATTATTCATATATCCTATCCATTACTAATAAAATTGGTGTTAATATATTTTTCATATAAAACAAAAATTTTATAAAATATATATTTTTATATTAATATAAAAGAAATTAGACCATTTTATGAATAATAAAAATTTCTTGCACAAATAAGCCCTTCAATTATTGAATAACAAAAATATAAATTGTGTTGACTTCATATAACTAAAAATAAAATTTATTTTTATTACATAATATATTTTATAATTCGGGTAGATATTTTTTTATATTCCAAATCTATAGAAACATTTACAATTTTATATAAAATATAATAGTTTTTTTTTCGGTGATGTGTATGAAAAATGCAATTGAACACACTATATATTTAAGGAAACAAAACTGATATATATTTTTATGGTTTGATGTATTCTACACCATAAATAAATTTCATCAATCCTATTTTAATATAAATCACTAATAAAATTATATATGGGTTTCTATAATTTTAATATAACATAAGGTATATTTTAAAATGATGCATCTATATTAATATTATTGGTACAACTACAACCCACTTTTTTTCCTTTGTTGTGATAACATATTACATCATCTAATATTTTCATCATTTTTCTATATTCCACTCTATTCCAAACATGATGTGTATTCTTTTTTTTGAGGTATCCCATTTATGATTATTATGAAATTTTTAACACTAAGGATATTGAATATTATTTTTTCATCATGTTCATAACCATTACATCTATGAGTCATTTTATTTTCTTTCATATGCACGTTTGGGAACTCAAATATTTTTACATGCTTAAGTAGAGTTTTCGTTAGCTATTTTGGAATATTAAAATTATTTCTCACTTTAGTTCTTATCTTATTACATTTCTCATTGGTAAATAATTGACAATTCTTATGGTATCAATTTTGAAATTTTATTTTTTAACATTAAATAATTAATAATATCAATACGAGGAAACACAAGTTATGAAAATTATCATACAAAATTTTATGAAAATTATATGAAAAAATACAAATAATGTTTTACTCTTTGAAATTATTAAATTATCATTTAGTTCAACATAAATTTATCTTTATTCTATTAAGGATTTACTATGTTGTTGTTCTTGTATTCCATAGTGAAAATATATAATAAAATAAATCTTGGGTATTGGATTATAAAGATAATGTTTTTAAAAAATAAATAAAACACATTAGTTTCTATCAATTTGTGTAGTCTTAGTACCACTAAACATGTGACATTGTGGATATTGATTTTATACACATCCAACCTTTTTCATGGTGATAACCCCTTGGTGAACTATTTCACAACCACCTTAGTATTTTTGTATGCACCCAAGGTTGAAACATATAGGAGAAATAAATAATTTCATCTATATGAAAACATTTGGAAGTTACCATATACTTAAACTTATCAATTAGACTTGTCCCTTGGGTTTTCAATGAAGTCTTATTATCTCAAATCTGAGAATATATATAATATTAACTATTTGTTTATCTCAATAAATAGTTAACTATAAATTTATATTATGATCAACTATTACATAAGAAACCTTACATTATCTCTAATTAATAACCTTACATTAATGTTTTCTAAACCCTTTACTAATACAAATTGTTTTATCCAAGATGTACACTCCAAGATAAAATTCAAAAAAACATTATGTACTATAATTGGCACCCACTATTGACTCAAAGACATAATTATCATATAATTTTATTTATAAATAAAATATTATTTTAAATTTAGTCAAAAGTACATTAAGGTTTATTAGAGTTGATGATTAGGAAAAATATAAATAAAAATCCAATGCAATTCTTATATAATTAAAATATTTTTTATAATATACAAAATAGTTAAACCATAAAAATTCATCAAAATTTCCATCAAATTCTCCACAATATCTTTTTATTTATACATATAATGTGTAATATGTTTACTCAAAATATAGGTAAATGGAATCAAAAAATTGGTAAGAAATTCTAATTTAGGGTAAACATAAGAGATAATAATCATATATTATAAGTGATCATATTATGGGAATAAATAATATAGTACTAATAGATAATATTAAAATCATAATAGAATGAAAATAAATTATAAAATACTAATGGATGACATTTTAAATGATAGTATCATATGTGATAAAATAATGGGTTCCTTAGTTATGAAATTGGTAATGATAGATAATTAATTCCATTTACTATTTCCAGAAAGCATGATTTTCAAAATAATTATCATACCATAAAATCTATTGTTATTATAAATATTATGTTCTATAATGGAATACACATTAATTATAACTCCAAAAAATTCATATATATTATTACCTTTACATAATTTATTATGTATGATAGTTTTCTCCAAACACAACAACTATCAAAAACAAAAATCTATGGTGTTTAGAAAATTGAAACCCATATTTTGAATTATTATAGTTAAATATGGATAACCAATTTATTAGATATTTACAAAAGGAATAAAATTGTGACTTTTAATAGTAATGGAATTCAATTGGTGTACCTAACTAGATAATATAATGAGTTTTTTCAAAGAAATGTATTTTTCATAATTTCCCCTTCATATTTTTACCCTCTTTTATTGGGAGATACATGTTATTAATAATTATAAAATATATTTGATAATAATAATCAATTATTTTTCATATAATGGGTAAATAAAAGGAGATATGAATGAGAATGGTTAATTTTCCAAAAAAGATGCCTTTTATAAAAAATTGTTCATTATTTGTCATCATTATATTTAGAATATAAATATTTATAACCATTTTTTGTAAAAATTAATGATTTTTTTCATTCATCATATAAATATTTTATTAAAATTACTTCTTGGGATTTTTTAAAATGAATTATTTTTTTTTGAAAATTTAAAAATTTTACATTTAAAAATAACAAGGATTGTATGACATTAATATTAAATAATAATGAATTTTATTTTGATAATAAATTCTTAAAAGAAAAAATATTTATAATTTATATTTGAAATTGTTAATTTATAAATATTTACTTTAATATACAATTCTTTATTGGACAAACTTGAAGATAATTTATATTTTTAACAAAAAAAATTATTTTAAATAAATTATAAATTTTGTATTATAGAAATAATTTTTCTCATTATTATAAAAATAATAAAATATTTTGTATTTAAAAGTACAAATTATTTGAAAAAAATTAAATTAAAGGACACTTTTATTCATTAATAATATTTAAGTAACCCAATTAAAAATGTTTTTAATATAGTAAAAACATAATTGGAAAAGGTAACAATTTAAGGGGTAATGGGAATCAATGATGATATGAATTTATTTTTAATTGAGCCGCTGAGATATTTATAAAACAATATCACCATAATCTCAAAAGTTTTTTTCAGATAAAAATGACATGTTCAACATTTTCTCACTGTATTCTATATTCAAATATATAAAAATATCCTTCTCACAACATACAAATGTTTCCACACACTACCCCCTAAAAACAACTATAAAAGTTATATTTCATCCTGGATCTATATACTTTTATCATTTCCAAAGAATCTTATTTCTCTAAATTGAAATATTTTTATATTATATGAGCATATATCATCAATTTGTAAGGGATCATCCAAGAAAATACAAATGTGAATGAGTAACCATTTATACATAACGTATTTAATTTCTTTTTTTGTTTTATGAGTATTGTTTTCATATTACTATATAATTATTTGAATAACATTTATATATATAAAATCATTGTAGAAGGGGAAAAATAATTAATCTCATTTTTCTATTTTCCCAATAAGAGATGATGAAACACCGATTTTTTGTGTCGTTGCTGACTACTGCATCGACAAAACATCATGGTTCTTATTTTATAACAAACAAAAATGTATTGTAATAATATATAATTTTATAAATATACATTACAATTATAACATAATTTATATAACAAAATGATGAAACTTATTACATATTTCAACCATTCTATGGAAAATGATATGAATGATACATATATGTAGACAATTCCTCTAAGGAATGAAAGATTTAGTATATTATTTTCATAACCAAATTATATAAATTTTTAATATAATGCATTTAAAGGATAAGTATTATGTTTTTATATCATTATGGTTTTGGTATGTAAAATTATATAACAAATCAGTGATATGATATACAAATGATCATTATTTAGGGAATCAATCTTCTATATTAAGAACCAACAAAACATTATAATCAATGAAATGTTTTTATAGACATATAAAATATCATATAAAAATTATTATATTATAATTGACGGCATAACAGTTATTTAATTTGGTATTATCATATATAAAAACACATCTTATATTAAACTTTGTCAAAGTAATACAGATTAAAAATCCATGTTGGTGAAAATAAGTAAATAATTACAAATATATATATATATATATATATTGAATGAATACCAATGAGATGTATAATTTATTTTACTTATGAATAATGTTTTCTGCTATGTATTTAAAATACATAATTAACTTTTTCATAATTTTTTTTACAAGTGAAAAATGAATAATAATTAAAGATAGCGTTTACATATCAAATTCCACTAATGGATATGTGTGTTGTATTATGCACCCCATTTAATTTATGTTGTGAATATGCATCATATATTTTATATGATATAATGAATTATGTTTTTATTATGGTTTTTTCAAATTCCAAGACTTATATTTCTAGGGATATGGATTATATTTTTTCTACAATCACAAGTGTTATTTTTCTCCAATATTCATTCTGTTAGGAAAATTTATATTTCAATCAATGTTTTCATTTTAATTTCGTATTAAGTACCCATTAATTTAGATTTATCATGTGTTATTTAAAAGGGATATAATGATATAATTTTTTTCCTTTTCATCACATTTATTCATCTCAATTTTTACACAAGTTGTAAATATTTATATAATGTAATTTTAATTTATTGAGTTATGATCACTCTCTTAGACATAAAATGTTTGTTAACTCTATAAATTTATTATATCATCTGTTATAATTATTTTTTTAATGATTTTATATTTATTCAACATAATAAATGTTTTGTAAAATTTTCTTACTATTACGATAATGTTTCTCATAAGGGATATTGATAACTAATATCTCTTGGAACATTGTTTTATGGTTTTTTCACAAACATAATTTATTAATGATTGTAATATAATTTAATTATATTTAATATTTTTTAACTATTTCATGAAATATGGGATAATATATCATTAAAAAAATTATACATTTCCATTCTAACAATATTATTTTTTAACAAATGTGTTTTCAAAATAATGAAAATATATTTTTCCATTCAACATCGTATATATTTTCTGTATCCCCTAAAATTTTTATGATAAAAATTTCATCCATTTCATTTATCAATTATTAGATATTATATATAAAATAATATTATTTTAGAATATTTAAAATAATATTTTTTTTAGTTACCATGAAAAGAGATATGTAAATTATTATTTTATGTAACTGTTATGAACATGTTTTGGTAATCCCTTATATGTTTTTAGTGTAATTTTTAAAATCATATTGAAAATGATATATAAAAATGGGGGTAGTTGTTTTATAATTTATCCTAATATATATATATATATATATATCATTTTTTATTTTAAATTTTGGTATTAAACAATTGAATTTTTTAATACTTATTTTCTGATACCATTCAAGTAATTTTATTATGAGGGTATTTTTCAACAATGTCAACATCCTTTTTTTATTTATTACACCATAGATATGTTTTTTTAAAAGTTACACATTTTTTATATGTTTTTATTATAATTATGTTATTCCATTATTGGCTTAACCATTTATACATTATCCAAAATGATGTGAGGAACTGCATTTTTTAAATATTAAATTGTTGGTTGTTTGTATAGAGTGATAATTTATTTGTTAGTTGGAAACATATAAACATTATCTATTATTGTTGATTTTAAAAAAAGATGATAATATTCTATCATTTTATATCTTCCAACATATAAATAACATTATATTAGTTGGCCAGAGGATCCATAAATAATTGTATGCAATTTCATGTTGACTTTTTAGTGAGTGAATTGTACATAATCGTTTGACATATAGGGAATGGAATTGTATAGGACATAGAGGAATAAATATGTATCATGAGAAAAAATAAACATATAGTGTATTATTGTCCTCATATATGTATAATGTCTAAGAATAAGGCATTTATGACATGTTTTTTATATTGGACATTATTCCATCCATCCATATGAAATCGATATTATTCCTAACCGGGTTTTAAAATATTTCCCTCAATATAGTATAATAATAGTTACAAATAAATATATTATTATATAGATTATTTTATCCTATCATATTCCATATTCAATTCTTTTGTTTTTAATGGCTTTAGTTTTTTGTTTCCCTTACAAAGTGTTTGAAATCAACCATTTATTATGTTTTCATTTTCTATGATATAATGTAATTTTATACAATTTAAATGTTTATAACGAAGAAATTTGTGGAAAAATCTGTGAAATATATTGTAATGTATTTTAAAAAATGTATATTAGTATATAAAAGAAAACTGTTTTTTATACAATGATGATGAAATATGATTGATAAGGTTGTTTCTTCACTCCATAATGATATAAACAAAATAAATTACTTTTATTTATTTAATGTAATAATTTATTTATATGATGTAATTATGGGATAATATTGTATGGTAATCAATATTTTTCATCATTAAAAATATGTTAGGTATGTTTTAATGGAACCGGCTCATATATTTCATGTCTAGGGAATCATAATTTTTATCATAGATTGGTTTAGATAAGATTACATTAAGTTTTTCTTTAGGATAATTTATTAGATTATAATATAAGAATGAACCAAATTTTAAATGTGAATATATAAATTTTGGGTAGTTTATGATTTGAAAATAGGGTGATAATACAAATTTTATTTGGGGCACATTTAAGAGAACATTAATGAATACCCTAGTTATAATCTATTGTGAGAGTTCTAAATTTATGATTACATCATTATGTTTTTGTAAAGAAGTTATTTGATTATTCTAATAGAAAATATATAGATGTATAGATTCTAAATTTTGAGGATGTCTCTAGTATAGATCAACCATAGGGTAATAACCATGTAAGGGAATATTTTTTTATCAATTAGATCCTCCCAAAGTGTATCGTAAAAATGCATAACTACAAATATTGCATGATAATCATTGGGTATATATTAGTTAAATGAAATTATCTTTATGAAACACTATGATTTACTTTAATATTCTTAGAATAGATAAACTAATAGGAATGTGACCATGGATAACATAGATTTAAAATCACATATTTATAATTTTTGATACATAATAATTTATATTTTTGTGAAAAAAGATATCATTTATTTTGAGTTCATAGATCTAAATTATATTTAGGTTTATAATATTTTACCAATTTTCATGGTATTATATGATCATGATTTTTAGTATTATGATAATGTGTATTAATTAACCGATCTTAATGAATTCTATTCTGAGCCCAGAATTGTAGAGTCTATAATGGGATTGAAATATGTTGAATTGATACTGATACAATTTGATTTCTTTGAAATAATGGAGAACATGATATTTTGATAATGTGATACATTATGACGATAAATCTACCAATAATTATTTATAAATATTCTCAAATAATGGTTATGAATTTTTATTATTATTTTGGTTGTAGTAATGGATGAATCTTAAAGGAACCATGTTACATTTGGATTCTAAAGACAATTTATAAGCCCCAACAACGTAAAACCTAATGGGTAGGTGATAGATTGAGAAATATTTTTATCATTACAAAAAATCTATCAATAATTATTTTTTATAACATTAATATAGGTTCAATCCAATGATTTCATATTAAGTGGTTTATGGATTCTTAATGAAATTATAGTGACCAAGAAAAAAATGAAATGATATTCAATTTCATGCATGCCAAAAATGAGGGGAAAATCTTAAATTAATAGACTAGTGAATTTTATAAGGGTGGAGAAAAATTTTATGAAACCCGCATGTCTAAGGGGAAGAGAGAAGATTCCTGAAAACTTCAACTTCAATTACAATAGATTTTTTAATAATGCATCACAATGTCACAGTCTATCAACCAAATATAGAGATGGTTACCAAAAACCATTATAATAATGAAAATAACATGAAACTACCAAAAATATATTGAATAGTATTTTTTCACTCTAATATTTCGTGTACACCATCTCCATTAATTCCTCATTAACTACTATATATTGAGTTAAAAATAAAAATACCATGTGATATTGTTATCTTAGAAATAATTTTCATGATTTTTTGGAGGGTATTCATTATGGATCTAGATCATATTACCCTATTAATCACATATGTGAAATGATTTTAGGGTATGTTGTATTTATAAAGAGATTACAATAATTATCATATAGATAAATATAATTCCACATCCTAAAAAAACCCATAATCATGAAAAAATGTATAATAAATTACGAGTTGCCTATATAAATTCCTCTAATCATGTTAGTTGAATTATGATGATGTAATTAAATTAATTGGTGATAATTTAACATCACAAAATTTTAATATATTATTAACTAAAAATATTTAAATGCACTAGATATCTTCCTCCACATGAAATAGAAAAATGTTATGAAAATGTGACACATTTATCACATTAAAACCGAGATATACATTTATTCAGACTGAATAAGTGTAACCGATTTATTATATAATGATTGAAATAAAATAAATATTAATTTTAATATGAATAAAATTCAATTTAAATGGAAAAAATTACTAATACCATAACTATATATTTATAAAAATATTTCCCTAAATATTTTTTTATTTTTTTGGTGAACATGTATTATAAAAATCAATTATTAATAATCATAAAATGTATTTTATTTCAAAAATCATTTTATATAATTTTAATTATAATATAATATAAAAATTGAATGATAATGGTTAATGTTCCAAAAAATTCCTTTTTCATATGAATTTTTTTTCATTATATCTCACCTTCTAATTAATTAAATTCTATAAATTTTAATATTATATTTTTAAAAAAATATTATTATTATTAGATTCATCATAGTAATATTTATATAAGACATGATTTTTGGTTTTTCAAAAAACCAGAATGAATTTTAGGTATAATATTAAGAAAACATTCTTATAAATAAAAATAATATTATAACATAGATTTTATTAAAACGTAATTTTTATTTTAATAAATGAATTTTTATTAACATATATTCATTTTATTAATGATTTTAAAATTTATTTTTTTATTTTCAAACTCTTTTATTACATTTTCAAAAATAATTTATATTAAAAAAACAAATTCAATACATTCTACATTTATAAATTTATAATTAATTTTTATCTCTCATATAAATTTAATCAAATAAAATGGATCTAATAACTAGAATCATTAAATTGAAATAATGAAATAAGTTTCACTTTATTTTTTTGGAGAATGATTATTCAACCTTAGGTAAAAACCTGTTACCGCTGTAAAAATAGAAATCCAAAAGGTTATAATTCAAGGTGTAATGGTGTTGAAATATGTTTAAAAAATTAATTTATTGAGATATTATGAATCTTATAACATTTTAAAACCAAAAATTACATATTGTTTGATCCATATAATAAGTTTGACTTGTTTTCCCATTTTTATAATTTCAAATATATAAAACTTTTCATTGTCACAGCTTATAGAATGTGCTTCTCACAACCCCTAAAAAATATACCATCGGTTTTATCGAAAAAACCTACCATTATTCCTTCCCTTAGAATATTATTTCTATATTTTTATCTCCCTATCATAATATATTAACATATTCCAGGTATTTAGAGGTAATATTTGAAGGAAATATTAATGTGCATAATGTGAATAATCATTTATACTAAACATCATTCTGTTTTATTTTTATTTTCATGTGAAAATATTTTAATACTAATGTAATGAAATTATTTTTTATTTTATTTTATGTGTAATTATTATATTTTAATTATCATTTATAACCTTTTTCACATTTCCCTTAAGAAAACTGGAAATGACATTCGTGTATGAATGTGTTGACTACCATGCCCACAAAATGACGAGATGCATTTTCTATAACCGCCTAAAAATGATGGTACTAATGATGAATTTAAAAAATAAGTTTGATCTTTGTAAAATATTTTAATAATTTGATATGTTAAAATTTAATATACATTTGTCATATTTCGTGAAAATTTGAAACTCTAAGCATTCTTATGATTGGGATACCACCTCCATAGAATGATGAATTTCTATTTTTATTTTCATCAAATCCATATATAGATGATCATGAGGATTGTATTAATGGATAAATACCAATATATTCATTTCATTTATTTTTTTCTAATAAATAGGATAACCTATCAATGATATGACTGAAAAATTACAATTATTCGTTATATCATTTAAAATCATCATATTTAGTTGAAAATGATCCCTACATTCGAAAAAATGTATTATTATATATTATGTATTATTTATACATCATTTTAATTTGTATACATCACAAAAATATTCTAAAAATAAAATTATTATTCTTATGGTATAGTTATATATCAACTAAAAAACAATACAATCACTCATTATTCGGTGTTGGTTAAATACCAGGTTAATTTAAGAACATAAATTACTAATTATGTGTTTTTATATCAAGGATTATGAGAAGACCATAGTCACTTTTATAATAATATATATTTAATTTAATAATGTTTTTTATGGTAAGGTTTTATGAATATTTCCATTGTTAATTCAGATAACCACTTTCGATTATTATGAATAAAAGACATATGCTCGTAACAAATTTCAACATCATCGGTCATAACCAAAAATAAAATGATATTAAATTATATATTTACAGTTTTTTTAAAAAATCTCTTTATGTGCATTTTTTTATCTAATAATTATTGAATTTTGGAACAGTCGATATACCAACACCGCTTTTATGAATTAACTCCAAAGCGACATAGATTATAATCAACTGATTTTGAAATTAAATAAAACCAAGAAACTATATATATAAATATTGATATTTAAATGGATTATAAATGGTTATAAAAATTAATATCATTTTTAGTGTCTATTTAATGAACATAATTTAATTATTCATGATGATCATTCCATGTTTTGAAAACATAAGGACTAAGGAAAGGGTTCTCCAATAAATTAACCATGTATAAAACAGGTTTTTTATTATAAACCGAACTAAATTTTTGTGATGTATATACCAACTATTTATTAAATCATATCATCAATTTTAATTTATATTTTCATTATGATTAATTAAAATTATTCTATTTTAAGTGCTATTTATTAAATTATTACTCAGTTCGTTAGAGGTCTTTATCTCAAATAATAATTCTATTAGACATGTTTTAATTATGAAACATGTTTTATTATTAATTATATATTTTCTAGAAAAGGATGTATCCTTATAA
Source organism: Viscum album (assembly GCA_963277665.1). NCBI lineage: Eukaryota > Viridiplantae > Streptophyta > Magnoliopsida > Santalales > Viscaceae > Viscum > Viscum album. The sequence continues at coordinate 1,246,467,960 of OY728138.1, forward strand.
TATATTTTTTTTTGTGGATATACAATACCTTACCAATTACTTTTCATCAAATTCATTTCCCTATATTGTCACCCTAGTTGTTAAGATTTTGGTAACCCAATTTTTATTCCTTATGTAATGTCCATTATCATGAACATAATAATTGTGTAAATTATATAAATTTATTCCTTAATTGGTATACAATTTTTCATTTCATAATACAAATTTCTTCAATATAACACATGTTATTGCAATATTTTTTACATTATGGAGTTTTTTTAACAAAAGGGATATTGATAACTCAAAACAATATTCATTGAGTTATATTTTTTCATCAGCAACATATTTATTCCCTGATTATGTAATACCAAACAAAATATTTTATTTTATTTTAATTTCAATAATGATGTATGGAAAATAATATTTTTAAAAAAATGACATATTTAGTTTTTCAAAATGAGTGATTTGGCAAAGATATTTTTGAAATAAAAAAAAAATTTGCATTCACCTTCATATGTTTTGTATAACTCTCTTAATTTATAAATGATAATGTTTCTTATAGTTTCATTTATCCATTATTAGATATTATTTAAAATATTTAATGTTTTATAAATCATTCACATTATGTTTTCAAAATATAGCTTTCAAATCGATATGTAAATATTTATTTTTTGACAATGATAAATAAGATTTATAAAATATTGTTAAATTTTTTCATACATTTAACTTAATATTTTCAAAATGGTATACCACAATAAGTTACAATATCGATATTTTTTTACACCATAAACCATATTTCTATAGGTGTTTAACGATTATGTTTTTACATTATTGAATTAATGGTATACCATTTACACTATATAGTGTGAAAGTATCATTTTAAAAAATTAAGATTGGGGATATTAAACTAGAAATAACATTAATTTATTAGCATTAAAATTATTGACATTACTGAATATTTATCATCAATAATTTATAAGGATTATGTATTTTCTTTCTAGATTTTTTATTATCTAGATATCCTTGTTCTTATATAGTTATATGTTTAGTGGGGAGTGGTATATATGTTATTGTTATCTCTTATAGAGAATTCATTAATCACAATAATGTCATGTATGTGGTAATAAAATATATATCCCCATTATGAATTGAAGGGTCTCATGGGGAAAACCCTTGGGTTTTGGGGTATATCTCTACCCATGTCGGTGTAATATATTGTCACAGTCCTTTGATTACATTTTTTTGATGACTGGCATTATGTATTCAACTAGTCTGACATTCGTATTTTCTATATCCATGTCCTCAATTCTTATTAGGGATACAATATTTCATTTCATAGTTTAAATAATAAATAATTTAATTTATTTATTAATATAATTATATAAGTGTGTGTTATTTTATCGAAAGAAGCAGTTATATGTTTCTTAACTTAGTATTTGAGGTCACCAATATTTTATGTCTCCATTCCAATGGTTTGGTACAAAATTATTATAAAATAAATTCATTGAATAATAATAAAATTGGATGATTTTTTTGTAGATATTGAAGACTCAATAAGATTTATGTTTTTTCATATAAATTGGTAAAAATGAATGCTAATACAATGAACATGGGATTTTTTATTTAATTATTTATGTTAATTATATATATATATATAAAACTTTGATTTTTAGGTAATATAAATAATGCAACAAAATATTTATTATAGGTAAATATTTTGTTAGTCATGCATAGTAATATATATTTTATTTCTAATCCAGTATATAATGTATCATTTTGTGGCATCAGATTCCGTAGTTCATGTCAATGTTATGACTAAAATATATATTATAGTTTGTCTTATGAAATCTATTGGTGTAACTAGGTTCTATTTTAGAAACCTTCAATCAATAATAATTTACAATCCATTCATCGTGTTATGGAATGAATAAAATATAAAATAACTAACTAGTATCTCTTAATATTGAAGAATCATCCTCATTGAAATATTATATATATATAAAAATATACATATATTCATAATGTACTTAACAAATAAATTCAATATAATTATAAATAAGAATTCATTAGGTGACAACATATAGATTAAAGGGTATAATGTAAAAATATTCATATTTTTTTTATTATAATAAAAACCCACATTAATAATAATTTTGTATTTGATATAAAAATACAGTGTTTCAATAAAAATTATTTATGGAATGATTTAAGGCCATTGTGTAAGTGAAGAATCCCAATAAACAACCAGTCATATTCTATAGAATATTTTCTGTGTCAGGTGCTGAGTTTTTGACTGATATCGAGGCTCGTAGTGCCTCAGCGAAGATAGAATATAAATATTAAATATATTGTAAAACATGTGTGATTTATTTAAAACAATCGCATACCATCAAAAAATGTCAGTCATCGATAAATCAAGGACTATCATTAATACCAATACATAATTTTTACGCTATACTGGTGTAGAATATGTGGGCCTCTGATGTTTGGTCAGATCAAGTACATGGATATGTTATTTAGTATTTTTAATATATTATTTCTTAAAAAATAAAATAATATCAAAAAAATAGTGTGATGTATTTTTAATATTAGACAACTATTTGTTCTACGATATAGGGTTTACCCTAGGTAAGGAATAACTTTTTATTCTGTCAGATGTTTTCTCTTTCCAAAATATAAATTAATTTATATAATAATCTAAATATTGATTTAATTATTATGAATATGTTATGTGAATGTTCCCCTTGAAATAATGTTAACCTCCATTAATGATGTATATATGGATTCCAAACCGTTAATTTGAAATCATTATAGACCACAAAAATTTTAAAATAATTAATGGGATCAAATTAACGATTGTGAAAATAATATTTTGGTTGAAACAATAATTAAAATGGGTATTTTTGTTCAAGTTTTTAATTGATAATTTTTTTTATAATAACATGGATTAATTTTTTTCCATGGGATCCCACTATCATGTCTGAGTGACATCAGATATTCTTGACACATGATCATTAATGATGCATTGATTCCTTGTGTAAAATCCTGAACCAAGGTTCTTGGAGCCAGTGCCTTATTTTATTACATATGAATATAAACAAGTAGTATTCATCCTGAAGGACTGAGTTGTTTAGTATCTATTGAAACAAGATACATAAATAAGTTCAACATTACAACTTGAAACGAAATACAACATAGAAATTACTTTGAAAACAACCATATATACAATGTAATCCCTACAGTTCGTTCAAATTTTACATCTTCAGATCTTGGAAAAAAATAAGATATAAGAAAGGGGTGATCTAAATTGAAAATTAAGGGTTAGAAATATAGTAGAAGATATCATAAGTATAAAAACTTTTCACAGTGAATAACTGAAAACACATGCCTTTTAAAAAATATCATAATATAATAAGAATTAGAGTTGAATAAATAATTCCACAATAAAACATAATCATGGTTATTCTACTTGTCAAATTACCAAATAATCTATTAATTACTAGACTCATTATGAGGGGATTCATAATTCGGGACATCATAACCATACTGTCGAAGCCTCCTCCCAAGACCATAAATAACCATTTTGCCAAAGCCCTTTTCTAAGACCAAGTTTGTCTCATGTGACCAACTGATGCACAAAGGGGTGATAGTATGCCCCACCCAACACATAATAATTCTTATTAATTCCTCATATGAATATGGATAAACATAAACAACATAAACATTCATATTGAATCTAACATATGAAATGTAAATGACATTACATGATCATTAAGCATAAACACTTACCATTTAGCGGAACTTGTTAAATGGTTATAAGATAGCACATCCGTAGTCATACTAATCATAAACCATTCAGTTAAATGTGGTAGATGATATCATAAAATATTACTTACAATAGTAAATAATAATCAACATGTATTTTTAAATAGATGAAGATACTCTTATAAAATCATTGAGTAAATATGGATATAAATACTCTTTTACCTTGAAAAGAAGTGTTCGTTTGGAAATTAAATTTCATAAAACATGAAGTAAAGTAAGATATTATTTTAATAATAAAATTATTTGTTTTTGAAATACAGTGATTTCTAAATATCTATTATAGATAACTGTTGACAATAGGTAATAATTTGATAAAATCTCTTGATTCGGGCTGGTATTTCAGAAATATATTTTAAAATATCCCTTTAAAAAATATAACACCCTACGAATGAAGGTAGGATTTTGGTTGTTACTTATAAACAGAACATTAATACATAATTTATAATGGGTATGCATTAATAAATATTGATTTTATTGAGGTATGTAAGAAATTAGGGTAACCCCAATGAAACTAGAGGTTCTTGTAGAAAACAGTTAACTTAAGTCTGAAGGTGTTCCTCACATGATCATAATAACCTGAATTATAAAATTCAGGTTCATTAATTATTGATTCAAGAACCTTTTAAATATTTAATTCATTTATTATAAACATATTAGGATCATTTATGACATTTTGATGGGTTAAGAAATATTATTTCGTGGTTTGGGCATTTTTACTTCCTTGGATTTCAGGATCGATTTAGTTATATGCATGGTTTGATGAAACATGTAGAATGATAATGGTTTTACAAAATAGAAGTTTTATTTTATTAGTTATAATAAATAGGAATAAATGGATTTAATATTCCTTTGGATATTGGTAGTGGATATGAATCATTTTATATAACTTTAATAACAACTGTTTGGGTTAATTGTTGTTTTTATCGCAAAAAATGAATGTTGATTTATAAATTAATATCCTATGTACAAAAGGATTACATAACATCACATAAGTTATAATAAAAACATTATGGTCTTTTGAAACCAAAAAAAAATCTAATGACAATAAATAAAGGTGTTAATATAAATTGAATACTAGTCATCCTTGAATGTGATAAATTAAGACATCTCAGATGGTGTATTAATTTATAATATAATAGAAGGAGAAATGATAGATGATGATGAATTATTCCTTTATCGAATAAATTTACAAAAAATTTAAGGTATTTATGTCATTTATGAATTTGGATAAGAGTAGGTGAGGAAAGAAAATAAAACAATGGAACATGTAAAGAATTTAAAATAGTTGAAAAGAATAATTTACCCCTAGAAACATCATCCGTGAAAGACTCTTTAGGGGATTGGATTTGGTATTTTTATGAGACCAAGGGCTACTGGAAGTTTGGTAGGAGCTTGGGATAGTATTTTAGCATAATTTTGACAAGGTACAAGGCTTAAAATGAGTGAATAGAAAGGGGGAGTGTCGATGGTTATTATAGTAGAGGAGTTGAGGGTTTTCATAATATTTGAATCAGCGATTTATTATATTTCAATAAGAAAAGAAATAGTAATGATTCAATAAAAAAATAGTAATAATTTCCTGTGATTTTCATACATGGTGAATACATAAGAGATAATGCAAGGAATAGTTTATTTAACTCATAATGTATATATACAGTAAATTTCTGTATTTCACTATTCATAAAAAATCAAATATTTTTATAAAATCTAAAAAAACATCAGAAACATTTTATGACAATTAGAATTAAAATAAGAACCCCATTTTTTTAAAATAATTATGAAAATATGTGAAATTTAATTTTCTTAATAAAATAATTATTTACTTGAAAAATACATATTTAAATTTAAAATTGATTTTATAATACATTAAAATATTATCTAAGGTCTTATTAAATTATTCTAATATTATAGGACTACTAATATTTATTTATAAATACATTATATGAAAATGAATTTTCTTTTAAATCAATTTATTAATTTAAAATGTTAGAAATGTTTATTATTTAAAAAAAATACAAGCACTTAATTTTTAATTGGTAAAATACTCCATTTCAGTTATAGGTTGTATAAATTTTATTTATATCATCATGGGTGTTGTAAAAAAGGGTTATATTAATATTTATAAGGATATGTTACAATTCATATGATTCATTTTAGTATTCACAAAAAATGTATGTTGATCTTATGAGACACTATATATCCTACTAAACACAACTGTGTATGTTAGTTTTTCAATATTCAAATCGCATAGGTGGTTAAATTATGTTTTCTATTTAGGTTATAAAAAAGTGATGTTTTATAGATACATAATGTCTTATAAAATCAATATTAATATTATTCACAAAATCTTCTCATGTAACCGTGTATCCTCCCTAAAAAATATCAACCTCGAAATTCAAATAATTTTACCTCGTAAAAGGATTTGGGTTGGTCTTCATCATAATCTCCTCAAGATCTCATGTTACCTCTTGGATATAATTATTTTTCAAAAGATTATTTACCATTCAAGTTTTCTAATTTGTCAACAACCATTCTTTATTATTTATAATTTAGATAAGCTCTTCACAGTATGATAGTTCAGGTTCTAATTCTGTATCTTTAGAATTGAAGACATGTGTTAGGTCTGGCATGTACTTTTTGAACAATTAGGCATTGAGTACATTTTATTCTTTAGATAGGCTAGGAAGTATAGAAATTTGATATGCAGTAGCTCCAATTCTATCTAGTATTTAAATTGTTCCAATGTTTCTAGGGAATATCTTTTCATTCTTCACAAATCTTATAACTCCCTTCTAATGAGATACTTTCAAGAAAATGTAATCTCCCACATAAAATTCCAAATCATTCCTTCAATTATTATTATATCCATTTTTCCTACTATGAGAAACATTGATATGGGTTTGAATATTCTTTACCTTTTCTGTTGTTTCCTCTAAAAGATTTGGACCCACAAAGATTCTTTTCTCTAATTGTTTCCCAATTAGATGGTTTACAATATCTCTTTCCATACAATTCCTCATATTGTGCTATTTGATTACTATAATGAAAACTATTATTGTATGAAAATTCTACTAAAGGTAAATATTGATCTCACATACCATTAATGTCAAGTAAACATGATCTCTATATGTTCTGTATAGTTTGGATCATTTTTTATGATTACCCATCAGTTTTTGGGTGGTAAAAAGTACTCAAATGTAGCTCAGTATCCAAATATTTCTCACCATTATTCCATAATTTTGATGTAAATCATTAATCACAATCAGAAAATATTGAGATATCATCACTATGAAGTATCAACACATAATTAATATAGATTCACGCTAGGATATCCAATGTAAAATCCTCCATTATTGCTAGAAAATATGCATATTTTGTACACCAATCAATAATTATTGAAATCACATCATTCTTCCAGGAATTTTTGGGTAATCAAGTGAAAAAAACCCCGGTGATGTCATCCCATTTCTATGTAGGAATAGGTATAGGTTTCATGAATCCTCTTGGATGTTGTCTTTCATTATTTACATGCTGATAGACTAGAAATTTTGAAACATAATCATCAATTTTCAACATCAGGTTATCCCAACAAAAATGTTTCTTCAAAACTATATATATTATTGTGCTACCAATATGTATAGATAAATACAAGCTATGGAAGTATTCCATTAACTCCATTTTTATCTCATTTATAGTTGGAACACAAATCCTCTTCCCAAATTTCATAATTCCAACTATACAGACGAAGTCATACAACTTCCAATCATTCAGAAATTTAAGTTTCTTTTAATGATTCACCTCATCAGATTGAGAAGAATTAATACTTTCCAATAGAGATGGTTTGGAATAAAAATGTAAAATTAGTGATGTTTCACCTTCTTTGATAATTTCCATATCCATTTTTAAAATATCCATTAACACATAGTCCATTTTGATCCTCATTTTGTTTAGGAATCCCTGATATTTCATGCTCAATGCATGAACGATTATATTTTCTTTTCATGGAAGATAATGTATGGAAAAATAATAATCCTTGAGTAGCTCAATCCATCTCATTTTCCTCATATTGAGTTAATTCTGTGAGATGTTATATTTCATGCTCTTATGATCCATATATTTCTGACATCTTTCTCCATAGAGATAACGTATCCATATCATCAGAGAAAGGATTACATCTTCTAGATAATGAATGCCCATGAGTACGATATTTTTTTCATGAATTATTAACTAACTATATGAATAGGCTATAACTCTATCATTATACATAAGGACACCACCAAACCCTTTCATTGATGGATCACTTCAAATCACAAATCCACCATTCCCAAGGGTAGAGTCATGATAGGATAATTCAATAATCACCACTTCAATTCCTCAAAGTATTCTTCACATTTCATTCCATACAAACATAACCCCTTTACATGTATGCTTTGTAATTGGGTTGGATAAATTTGTTTAGTAATGAACGAAACATTGATAATAACCTACTAAACCAACCAAAATATATAGCTCTATTATATTCATTGAAGGTTTCCATTATTGGACATCCCTTTTCATTGTGATATCAAAAGATATTCTATCTTTAGAGAGAATGTGGCCGTGAATTGAAACCGATTAAACCTAAAATTCACAAATTCTAAACATCCGATATAATTCATTTCTTCTAAGAGTTATCATAATAGTGTCCATTATATTTTATTGATTATCGTATATTTTAGAGTATACAATGATATCATCAATAAATACCACTATAATGTTATCATGATATTCATTAAAACTACTATTTATTAGATCCATGAAAATATAGGGTGAATTTTTTAGTCCAAAAGGAATTGCATTAAACTCATAATGCTCGCACCTGGTTCAAAATGCTCTCTTTAGAATGTATTCCTTACTTACTCACAAATGATGATATCCAGAACTATGGTAAATCTTTAAAATATATTTTTCACTATTAAGTTGATCAAATAAATCATCAATACAATGTAGGGGTAATTTTTCTTAATTGGTATATCATTTATCTCCCTATTGTTAATGCACAAACTCAGAGATCCATCATTCTTCTTATTGAAACGGATTGGTGCTCCTCTTGGATATACACTAGTGAGAATAAAAACAATATCCCTAAATTATACTAGTTATTTATTGAATTAAACTAATTACATAGTGTCCATTCTATAAGGTGTCTTTGATATGTCCCTTGAACCTGGAATTATGTTAATGGAAAACCCAGTTTCCCACATTGGAGGAAGTTCGGGTAAATCCTTTGTAAGAATAACAACATATTCTTACATAGTCGGTACACCCTCTATTTAAACATTTATTTTCTCACACATAGTTAATGTATTCCCTTTAACCATAATAATTGAATTCAGTATAGCTACTAGGGGTGGATCTAGATAAGAATAGGCTACCAATGTTTATTCTCTTAAGATAATGGATTCAACAAAATTCTCAAAAATTACAACATCACCCTTCTTAGAATAGATCATCACATCACTATGTAAAATCCAACTCATACCAAAAATTATATCAATTTCAATCATTTTTATAACAATAATGTTACAAACTAAAGCAGTTTATGTGTCAGGGGGGCTGATCGACCAAGCATTGTTGTGATAATATATCAACTAGGGGTTTTGACTAACAACTTCTGTATTAAATCAAATTGAACATGTAAAATTTTCATATAAAACTAGTAATATATAAAATATTGTGTTGATCTCAATTCAAATAAATCATTAGATTTGTTTGAGTAAATGATTAATGTACCTGGAAACACATTGTTTGGAACTGAAACCTTAGTAATTGTAACCACATATTCATGGACAATCTCCCTCATCCTTATTAGGGAATAATTCCTAGATACTTAGGTAATTCATGTGAATAATGTCCCATATTATGACAAATATAACATTGAACATTGGTTTTTTCTTTCATCCACATGGAATCATGAAAATAATAGCCTTTTTCTTCACATTTTTTACAGACTCCCATTCCCTTCAGGCAGGTCCCATGGTGTTTCATCCCATAATTACTATAAGTTGGAAGGTCAACTATTCCCTTCATCTCCATTTTCAAATTTCTTATTCAATAGTTTTGAGAAACACTCTTATTTTATTCCTTTTCTTTAAAGTCATAATACATCATATTTTATTTTATTGTCTTGATAGCATATAAGATTATATCTTCGTATGATGAAAAATTCTAGGAGACTAGTGCCCATTATAAGAATAGTTTTAAACCACCAAAAAAATGATAAATAATTTTATTTGGATTAGGTTTTTACTATGTGTAATTCCTTTAAAACCATGTGAATATTGTTGCATACTTTTAAACATTCTCATCATCTTTTTTTCTATAGATTCATAATATGCCTTTCCATATCTGATCATTGTTCACAAAAAAATTATATTTCAAGGAAAATGTCTTTTAAATCTCTCAACCAGTCTCTTCTATTTCTTCATCCTAATTTTTGTTTTGTGTTAACAACCACCATAGGTCTTCATCTCCCAAAATAAGATAAACATACCTAACAACCTTCTCTCTTTTTTTACATCCCATTGTGAGAAATATCGTCTCTAGGGAACTTATCCACTACAAAGCTACAAATGGGTTTATATCCCCATTGATTGAAGGATGATTTTGTCAAATAAAGAAATCTAGAATAGCTTCTCCATGTGGTGGATCATGATGCTCTATACATGTAAGGATATTATTAATAACCGGATTCAGTTTTCCTAGTATAGTCATATGTTACTCAACACCACTCATAGCTCCAGATCCAACATTGATATCATTCAGTGGAGGTCAATCCCTACATGGGATATATGGGTTCATACTGGTTCCATTCCTTCCACTAGGAACACTTTTTAAATAATTCAATAAAGAAGATTATGTTATGGATCATAATGTTTAATCTCAACATATCAGAATACATTACATAAATTGAAATATTGTTAATGGTTAATCCCATAATCATAATCATGTTTTCATTGAGTAATCATATAAATTTAAATCATTCAAAATTTATCGTAAAGAAAATGTAATTTATACTAAGGAAATAACCCAAGAGTGTCAAAATAGGTGCATATTAAGACTCATTTTCATGTACTAGGAGACCCTGAGTCTAGCTTGAAACTCCTTATCTGAGATTTTTCTCTTAGGGACAACTATTCTAGAACCAAATCCACTTTTAGTATCCATAATGAGGTCTATTTTCTAAAATATCCACATTATATATTCCTTATCAAAATTATAGGATGTTCATTAATGGTTATCCTCAAATTTTATCATCGGGTTTTGTTATGTAATCTACATTTTCTAAATCATGTTTCCACGTTTTATAGTAAATTATTTCTGATACCAACTATAAAGACGCTACCCAAGTTTCCCAGATCTGGTTCCTTATTTTATTACATTAGTATAAAAATAAAAAATATGCATCTAGATGGGCCGTGTTGTTTAGTATCTTTATAATGAAGATACATAGATAAGTTCAACATTACAACCTAAAAATAAATACAACAAATAAATTTCTTTGAAAACATCCATATAACCTAGGTTATCCCTCCAGTTCATTCGTAATATACTTTTTCGCATCCTGTGAAAAAATATGACATAAGAAAGGGTTCAGCTAAAATGAATAGTAATGGTAAGTAATATATAAAAATATATCATAATCATAAACACTAGCTATGGTTAATAACTAAAACAGATTATTTTAAAAATAATCATGAACATAACATGACAGGAATAAGAACTGAATAAATAATGCCAAAACAAAACATAATCAGGTGTACTCTACTATTAGAAGAAAAAAATGAACTATCAATTACTAGTTTTATAAATATGGAATTCCTAATGTGATAAATCATAACTATATCATCAAGGAATCATTCCAAGACCGTAAATAACCATTTTGGCAATGCCTCATGCCAAGACATAGTTTGTATCATGAGACATACCGATGCACGGAGGGGTGATAGTGGGACCCAACCAAAACATACTATGTCCAATTCATTAATAATATTAATGGAGATAAACATAAACATCATATAAATTCATATTAAATCCATTATTTTATATATAAATAACTTTACTCAAACATTGATCATAAACACTAACCATTCGATGTAAATTAGTTAATAGTTTTAAGATTGCACATCAATATTCAATCAAATCATAAAACATTGAATTAAATATTTTAGATGATAAAATAAAATATTAATCCCAATAATAGATAATTGATATCATGTTTGTTGAAATAGATTAAGATACTCTTATAATATCATCGAGTAATTTTTAAGATGAATACTCTTTTCCTTTTAAAAAACAGTTCTTTTGGAATAGTATTTGTATAAAACCATAAGTGAAATAATATAGTATCATAAAAATAAAACTATTTATTTTATAAATGTAATTATTTCTAAGAACATATTATAGAGTGCCCTTGAACTAAGAAAAAATTTGAGATATTCTATTGAACCGGGCTTGAATTTCAGGAATAATTTTATAACGAACCTTTTAAAACATATAACCCCCCATAAAGAAATGTATAATTCGTTTTAGTGAACATATAAATAACATTCACACCAAATTTATTATAGGTACATATTAATAAATAATATTTTGATTGATGTATGTAGGGAATAAGAGTAACCAGAATAAAAATGGAGGTTCTGGAAGAAGACCCTTACTTTAAGCCTGAAGGTGTTACACACATGATCTTAATGACCTGGATAATCAAATTTAGGATCATAAAATAATACTTATATAACCTTATATACATGTAATTGATTTTGAATAAACTTATTAGGTTCATTCATGGACATTAAGAAAATCATTTCATTGTTTGGGAGCATTTTCATCCATAATTTTGATAATTAGTTTACATATCTTATTGTCTGAATAAACATGTAGAATAAGAATGGTTTTATAGAATATAATTTGTATTTTATTATTTAACAAAAATAATAATACATGGTTATAAAATTATTTTTTTATTGGGAGTGAAAATGAATCATTATATAAAGCCTTAATAGAAATCGTTTAGGTTAATAGGTGGTTTTTAATCAAAATGAATAGATTTTGATTTATAAATTGACATCATGTGTATAAAAGGAATCCACAACCTTAAATAAGTTATAATAAATATATTATGTTCCTTTTAGATCATAATAACCTTTTTGTCACTATAATTGAAGGTGTTAATAGAAATTGAAAACCCTTCATCCTCGAATGTGATAAAGTAACACATCTCGGATGGTGTTTTCATTTCTAGTATAGAAGGACTGGAAAGGATAAATGATGAAGAATTCATAATTTATAACAAAAAACTCCAAAACATGTAATGTGATGAATTCATCACAACATCTTGAGGATGTGGGGTTAGGAATGAAAATATATCAATAGAACATGAAAAGAACGAAATATATTTGAAAAATATGACTTTACCTCTTCAAATAATCTTTCAGGAGGGCCTATTTTGGGGAGAGAGTTTGGTATTTTCTTGATAACAATAGATGTAAGAAGTGGGGGTGGGGATTGGGAGGAGATTTCAAAAAAAATAGAGAAGGAATAAGTTTTTAAAGGAGTTAAGATAAGAGGGGAGTGTGGGTGGGTTTTTTAGTGGAATATAGGAGGGTTTTCATAATATTATAATCATTAGATTATGATTTTATTATAAGGAAAAAATAGGGATGATTCAATGACAAATCATGTAGTAAGTTCATGTGATTTATAACAAAGGGTGCTTAATATAAGAACCATGTTCTTGTTTTGAGGTAATGGATTCTTCATTTCCTTTTTTCCTTATGTGTTTTTGAGAAAATAAGCAAAATTGGGAAAATCCCCAAGATTGTAACTACATGCCATGTACTTTTCCACATGTCGTGTACTTTGGCTGTGTGGGATGGGTACACAGGGAATGTAGGACTGTCAGCAATGAAGGATGTAAAAACTAACTACGCGCCATGTATAGGGTATTTACACACCGTGTATTAAGTCGGCAGGTGAATAGTATGGTGGTGGAGGTATCCACCAGCATAGTGATAGTACATGATGTGTAATACGAAATACACGCCGTGTACTCATGTCGTCTGATGACCAGTTTGGTGGTGAAAAGTATCTGCCAAAGGAGTAGTTAAATGTGAAAGGTACATGTCATGTACTTGAGAGTACACACCTTGTAGTTTGTGGGATTATCTTAAAATGGTAAGAAGCCTCCTCTATCCACATAGGAAGCTTAGAACACTAGAGGAGAGTAGGAGAGATGGCCGGAGCTTGGAGGATCTCTCGACCACACACTAGGAACCTGATTCATACGCCGTCAATCTCCTTGAAGCCGCACGGGTAAGATCTTCCTTCTCCTAGAGCCTTTCATACCAATTCCTTCCCAAGGGAAAGTTATATGAGTTTGAGCGGGATTATATTCATCTCATATATGCTCCGTTATCATTTTTTTCGGGAGCCATCATTCATGTATACCTATCTGGGGTGATCGAGGTAGGTGTTCTGGTGTTTAAATTCCAACTTCTGTGCATTTTTGTGTACCGTTGTGCTTCGAACCCATGTTTTGGGTGTCGTATGGATAAGCCCTTTGCTGAAAAGATATCTATAATTGTATAGATAATCTAATGAAAGGTTTAAACTTCTGTTTGGGATCACTTCTGGGATCCAAGACCACCCCGGGGGTGCATTCCTCTATTTAGCCATTTGTCCAGGTTACCCTAGTGTATACCATAAAATTTAGCATGTTTTAAATTACCTTGAGAGGAATTTTATATAATTTCTTTCTTATTTGTTGCGCTCGTCCCGGTGTTCTATTTAGCTTGAGGGAAATGTTCTATTTAGAATGAGGGAAGATGCTTCTATACCTGAGGGAATTATCTCGTATGACTGAGGAAAATATTCGTTATGCCTAAGGTAAATCTCTTGAAGGCGTGATTTTGTTAGCCTGAGGGCAAGACTATGATTTCGTGAGGATAAGGTTTTATATCTGAGGATAGTTTTATTACAAATATTCACCATGGTGATTTTACATATGTTATACCTTCCAAGGTAAATAAAAAGTGTGGAATGGTTAAATGAATATTAAAATGGAAATATAACTGGTAGAGTTAGTCACTTTTGAGTACTGCCTAGTTATTTCATTTTACTACTACACATTGTTTTTGCACATTTTCACTGACAGTTGGGCACAGGCCTTTGGTGGTTGTCTACTGGGATTTATTTCTCACACCCTGTTTGGGTCATGTGTTCGGCCCAAACACACTATATTGTTGTAGGTGTCGATAGGGGTAAGGGTCCTTATATAGGTACATGATAGCTGTACATGAGTAGGAGAGCATAGGACCGAGCTTAGGCTTGCGATGCTTTTGAGAACTTAATGTACTGTTTTGTTTTCTTTTTGTTATACCTTGTACATGAGATGTATTGTATTATATTATACTGCAGTGTAACCTGTTCTGGATGTTTTCAATGAATATTTTCATGATGCATCTTGATATGTATATATATGACTTCAGGTTCGCTTTTACTTCGGTTATCCATTGAGTTGTATGTTGTTTACTGCTTCTGATGTTGTTTGTTGTTTATCTGTTCCATTGCGCTACACTTTGAAAAATGGGGGAATAGTTTCCCCACTATCAGACTTAGGCCCTCACTACTAATTGGCAGCCTCTGGTGTTTGGGGAAATGTGCTTGAGGTCATGTGACCAACTAGGTTCGGGGAACCTGTGGTGTGGCACCCGGATCCGGGACGTTACAAAGTGTTATCATATGAGTTCTTTTATTTTACTTACTGTTTGGAGCCTTTGTCTATGGATAGGATAGACATGGTAGTTGGTAATAAGTTATTCCTGGGAGTAGCTAACCTGCGTACAAAGATAAGCCAGTCTACCTCATTTATTTCAATGTTTCGGATTTTTCAAATTTTATAGTTGATTTAATTTTCACCGTTAGGTGACTGACATGTGATTGTGTTGTTTATATGTTAGGCATGGGTTCTATTTAGTTGAATCCAGGTATTCCATATCAAGCATCATTTAGGAACATGCAATAATCACATGTCATCTATTCATTCCATGAAATGTGCGTTCATTATAAAATGCATGTTGGTGTGATGGTTGTTGTGCTAGAAAATCATGTTGTTGTGATAGCTTCTTTGATACATACCAGCTATTTAACAGGGTATTGTTGATGGAGGTTTCTGATAAAATGAACGCAAAACTTTTCTTTTTGTGGAGTATGGGCCCTCAATAACCAAAATTTGGTGGATCATTGACATGTTTTCCTTGTTATATCATTTATAATATGCAAATCCTTGACTCGCGGGAAGTATGGGCCCTCAAGGATCAGAATATGGAACTTAGGTGTTGGTTTCAGTGTTTTTATGGGCTCCAGAGTAGTTTCTGAGGCTTACTATTTGAAAAAACCTAGATATATTCCATGTAGTTCTATGGATCCATTCCGTGTGTCTTTCTGTTTGGGAATAAATAAAAACATGTTAAGTACACTCCTTGTACCCTCAGTACATGCTGTGTTATATCTTACCGCGTCATAGACCATGTGGGTGGAGACACGGGGTAGGGAATGGATTAGGGGAATACGCCATATACCGGTTGTACACGCCATGCAGTTTTGACTCGGTGTCCACCCGTGTAACTTACAACACTAACGGAGGAAACCATAATCCATACATGATGTGTCTACCATGAAAACGCCGTGTAGTCTAACCTTGATTCTCAGCCGTGTGACGAACAAAACTATTTGGTGTGATCTTTCCTAGTACACGACATGTCCACTAGGAACACATCGTGTAGTGTCACCCGTGTAGTCGGCCATGTAGCGAGCAACACAGGTCGGTCTAGGGATGCTTTGAACACGCTGTGTCTTTTTAAAATATGTTGTGTAATGTGACCTAGGTACACATGCCATGTCATGAACAACACGAGCCAGTGATAGATTGCCGAGTACACGCCATGTGACTGTGGGACACACCGTGTTGTTTTTTTATAGGATATCCATTGCATTATCTGCGTATAAGGACTGGACCAGGAAAGGAGGATTCGAGTACATGCCATGTAGTCCGAGGACACACCGTGTGTTTGGGGTGTTACACAACCAATTTTATCTGGAGTACATGCCCATGTGAATGGCTTGCGAGAACACGTCGTGTAGTATTAATACACGCCTTGTATTCATGTTTTGTAAATATTCGAATGCATTCTTTATCTTGTTCCCTTCTTGGTCTCCTTGTTTTCAGTCTTTGCTAAACATGATCTAAGGTGTGCGTTTGTCCTTGTAGATTCATTCCCCCCGAGAAGTCCAAGAGTTTTTCGCAAAGAGAGCGACGATAATTATACTCATGATATGGTGGGACATGGGATACCAGTGGATCCTCCGGCACTGTCAGATGTGACGCTAACCATTATACTAGACATAGGCATGGAGGCGCAGTTCTGTGAAGGTTTCATGCGGTTCATGCAGACCTTCCAGGGAGCACAGCATGCTGTCACATATATGGTAAAGCTGAATCGTATCTTTTAGTAGCAGCATCCGCCTACGTTTTCAAGGGATGGCGGACCACAGGCTGCATAGTCATGGATTGATTCAGTACAGACTATTTTTTACCATCATGAGATGCCTCCAGGGCAGAGGATCATGCTCACGACTTATTTTCTGAGTGATTCTGCCAAGAGATGGTGGGATGTTACCACCCAGTCTGAGCATCATCGTGGCATGGCATGGGGAGAATTTTTGGAACCTTTTTATGACTTATTCTTCCCGAAGACACTGAGGGTAGATCGAGGTCGATAGGTCATGAATCTGCAGCATGGCTCAATGTTAGTGATGTAGTATTTTGATTGATTCACCGAGCTTCAACGTTTTGCACCCGTTATGGTGGGTGATGAGACGTTGAAGGCCTGACTCTTTGAGGATGGTCTTCAGTATGAAATCTGAGCACTGGTGAATGTTTTCTGGTATCCTATAGTGCATGATATTTTGAACCAGGTACTGATTACATAACAGAACCTTCGGGAATCTAGTGGTGTGGGCCATGGTGGTTCGACACCAGTTTCTGGTACTATTTCTACCGGTAATAGGATGAGGCAGATGGATTTCTCTAACGATGTCAGTACTAGCCAGAAGAATTCATCAGGTCGCCAAGTTCTATGCTACCAGTGTGTTAAAGTGGGGAACAAGAAGCCAGAGTGTCCATGTAACCTAGTGGAGTTTCGAGCATGGGGAAAGATGGGTCATCTATTACACATTTGCATGGAGTTTCTACTAGTGGCTATTAAGAGGGGTTCTGTGTAGACTCTATGTGTTGGAGCTGGACCAGCAGCTTCTTACCATTCAATAAATTTGGGTACGTCAAGGCATGTAGGTATAGATGGTGGACATGTTCGTGGTACCAGACACCAGGATATCAGAGGCAGTAGGGCGGGACAGCTTAGGGTAGCTAGGCTATGTCGGAGGGTCACGACACTGGGTAGGCATATGCAGTGTAACCGACCCAACTGGAGAAGGATCTCAGACCATCCAATGTCATAGGTACTATTTTAGTAGCTTCTGTTTTATCTTCAGTACTTTTCGATATTGGTGATAAAAATATATTTATATTTGTTCCCATTGTGGAGAGCCTTGGGCTCTGTGTATCTTATTCTTCTGATGTTATGACGCTAGACACTCCGTTGAGAACTAGAACGGCTGGTGTGCGTCAATGCAAAGGGTTCCTCCTAGAGGTTGGTGGGTGTCACTTTCTATGGAACCACTATGTCTTATAGATGACAAGTTATGATGTCATTCTCAGGATGGACTGTTTGGTACCCTTCCGAGCCCTTGTGGATTTCTATCATCATGGGGTGTTTTTTGCATCACTAGAGGGTGAAGAGTTTCTATACAATGTCGAATGGGATGTCAAGGCGAGTCGATCTGGGCCTGCGCATCATGGGCGAGGTAGAGTGACAGCCCAGATTGCGTGTTTATATCTGGATGATCAGGGGACTTGTTAGAAGTATTTCCCTCCAGTGGTTGATCATTTCAGTGATGTATTCCTAGATGACTTTTTCGGTCTACCTCCAAAGAGAGAGGTGGATTTCGCTATTAATCTTGTGCCAGGAGCTGCACTGGTGTCCATTCCTCCTTATAGTATGGCTACACCTGAATTAGAGGATCTCAAGAGACAGTTAGAGGAGTTTCAGTCAAATTGTTTCATCCGTCCCATCACTTCTCATTGGGGTTCACCAGTCATTTTTCTAAAGAAGTAGGATGGTACCCTCAGACTCTTTCTGGATTATCAGAAGCTGAAACAGCTGACGGTGAAGAACTGATAACCCTTACCAATGATTGATGACCTTTTTGATCATCTTAGGGGAGCACGAGTGTTCTAGAAGATTGACTTGAGGTCTAGATATCACTAGTTACACGTTAGACCATCAGATATACATATCACAAATTTTAGGGGAATGTATGGTCTATATGATTATTTTTGATGTCGTTCGGATTCAAGAACGTGCTAGCAGTTTTCATAGATCTAATGAATCATGTGTTCCACCCTTATCTGGACTATTTTGTAGTAGTCTTCATGGATGATATCTTGGTGTTCTCCCACACTCGACACCACTGTGCTACCTATCTTGAGATCGTATTGAGTACACTGATAGAGAATAGGATATATGCTATGCTCTCAAAGTGCAACTTTTGGATGGACTAGATACACTTCATGGGTTATATTATCTCAGAGGCTGGAGTTGTGGTTGACTGAGAGAAAGTGAGAGCAGTAGTTTCCTGGGAGTAGCCTAATAACATGTTTGATATAAGTAGTTTCTTTGGGATGGCTGGTTATTAAATGTTCTTTATATAGGGATTCTCCCACATAGTAGTGACATTGACTGGTTTGACTAAGAAGAGTATGAAGTTCGTTTGGTCAGAAGCATGTGAGACAGCCTTTCAAGAGATGAAGGGAAGGATGACATCAGCACCAATCCTAATAATTCCAGATCAAGGTATGATCTATACAGTTTATAATGATGCATTAGGTATTCGGATGGTAGCAATGTTGATTCAGGGTGATCGAGTAGTTTCATACGGGTCTCGTATGTTGAGGCCACATGAGAGGAATTACCCAACGCATGACCTCGAGTTGGCTACAGGTGTTCATGCATTACGTTGTTGGAGACATTGTCTCTTGGGAGGGAATTTTGTGGTGTTTACAGACCACAAAAGACTAATATATATCTTTACCCGGTGTTAATGGAACTCAAGACAGCAAATGTGGGTTGAATACCTTCATTCCTTCATCTTTGATCATGCCTATACACCTGGTGAGGGTAATGCAGTTGTTGATGCAATGAGAAGGAAGACTCAGACACATGCAGTTCATGAGGCTAGTGGTTACTGGCAACTTATGTCTTTGTTCTCTAAGATGCATTTGGAGGTGCACGATAGTCAGGGGAAAACCTATCTTTATTCATTAGCTTTAACTTCTACCCTACTAGATAGAGTGAGGACGAGACAGCTATCAGATTCAGAAGGCCTATTTAAATGGGAGTTAGTCGAAAGTGAGGACCCTCCTCCTGGTTGGGTGATAGGTGATGACGAGGTACTATGTTTCCATGGATGAGTATGGGTTCTAGGGGATATATGTTAGGAGATAATGCAGGAGTTTCATTATTCAGCTTGGGCATTGCATCCCATAGTTACCAAGATGTACTGTGACGTGAGACGTCAGTACTAGTGGCCGAGTATGAAGAAGGAAGTAGCTGGTTTTTTATGAGATGTTCCACCTGTCCACAGGTGATGGCGGTGTATCAGAGGGTAGTTGGACTGTTATAGCAGGGATCCATTCCGGAATGGAAATTAGATGATGTGACAATGGATTTCATGACCGGGTTGTCGAGGTCACCTCAAGGAATTGATACCATGTGGTTCTTTGTGGACAGACTTACGAAGGTAGATTAATTTTTTCCAATCAAGGAGACCTTTGGTGTTGAAGAACTTGGGAATCTGTATATCTGAGTGCTCGTACGTCTTCATGGGGTCCCCCATTCTATCATTTCAGATAGAAATTCCAATTTTACCTCTCATTTTTTTTAGAGTTTTAAGAGGGCACTGGGTGCATAGGTGCTTCGGAGCACAGCTTACCACCCTCAGACCAATGACCAATCAGAGTGTAAGATACAGGTGCTTGAGGACATGCTACGCGCATGTTTCCATGACTTTGGGGGATCTTGGGAGAAGCATATACTCCCGGTTGAGTTTTCCTATAATAATAGTTTTCAGGTAACTATTGAGATGAAACCTTACGGGGATTTATATGGTAGGCCATTCTTATCACCCTTGTTCTAGATGGAGGTAGGGAAGGTAGCATTATTGGGACCACATCTCGTGCAAGAGATATTAGAGTAGGTCTAGTTGATACAGAAGAGGATGGATATTGCATAGTACAGTCAAAAATCTTATGCTGATCATCGTAGATGGACCTTGGAGTTCATGGTCTAGGATCATGTTTTCGTGTGTGTTTCACCGAGGATGGGAAACAGGTGGATCAGGAGATAGGGTAAAATTTCTCCATGATATGTGGGGCTATTTGAGATTCTATAGTGAGTCGGGTCAGTTTCATATCGGTTGCAGTTACCATAGAGGTACCAGGCAATGCACGATGTCTTCCACGTATCTTAGTTGCGCTAATTCACTCAGACATGCCTCACGTTTTTCATCCCAAGGAGGTTGAGCTTCTAGTAGATGTGTCATTTGAGGAGCATCAAATTTGTATCATTGATAGGAGCACGAAGTTTCTCCGAGGCTGGTCAGTTCCTCTCGTACAGGTGCTATGGCAGCATGGCCGAGTGCAGGACGAAACCTGTGAGCGGGAGATTGATGTACGTACCCAGTGGCAAGAGTTGTTTTGAGATTTATCTTCACCACCCTTATGATGGAAATTCAAGGATTAATTTCTTTAAATGGGGGACTATATAAGAACCTGGTTCTTGTTTTGAGGTACGGGTTTTTAATTTTCCTTTTTCATTAAGTGTTTTTGAGAAAATAATGAACATGGGTAAAAATCACCAATTTTGCAATTATACGTCGTGTAATTTTCCACTTGTCGTGTACTTTGGCCATGTGGGATGGGTACACAGGGCGTGTAGGCCTGTCGGCAATGAAGGATATAAAAACTGACTACACTCCGTGTATAGGGTATTTACAAGTCTTGTATTTAGTCAGAAGGTGAATAATAAGGTGGTGGAGGCAGACGCTAGTGGAGCGATAGTACACACCGCATAATTGGTAATACACACCATGTACTCATGTCGACGGATGAATAGTTCAGTGGTGAAAAGGTAGCCGCAAGAGGAATAGTGAAATGAGAAAAGTACACGCCATGTACTTGAGAGTACATGCCGTGTAGTTTGTTTTTTTCGCTTAAACTGGGCAGTAGCCTCCTCTGTTCACAGAGGAAGATGAGAACACAATAGGAGAGTATGAGAGACAATCAGAGCTTGGAGGATCTTTCGACCGCACACCGGGAACCAGATTTCTATGCCGTTTATCTCCATGGAACCGCACGGGTAAGCTCTTCCTTCTCATAGATCCTTTATTTCCAATTTTTTCTTGATGGAAAGTTATTTAAGTTTGAATGGGATTATATTTATCACATATCTCCTCCATTCTCGTTTTTTTGGGAGGTGTCGTTCACGTATACTGATCATGGGTGATCGTGGCAAGTGGTCTGGTGTTAAAATTCCAACTTTTGTACATTTTTGTGCACCTTTGTGCTAAAAACCCATGTTTGGGGTGTCGTATGGTTAAGGCCTTTTCTATAATGATATCTTGAATTGTATAGATAAGTAATGACAAGATTATACTATTGTTTGGGACCACTAATTTGATTTAGGAAAACCCTAGGGGTGTCTTCCTCTGTTTAGCCATTTGGCCAAGTTACCCGAGGATATACCGTAAAATTTTGCATGTTATAAAATTCCTTGAGATTAATTTTATATAATTGATTTCTTATCTATTGTACTCGACTCGGTGTTCTATTTAGCCTAAGGTTATTGTTCTATTTATCCTGAGGGAAGTTCCTTCCACACCTAAGGGCATTAGCCTGTAGGCCTGAGGAAAATATTTGTTATGCTTGAGGGAAATCGCCTGAGAGAATGATTCTGTTAGCCTAAGGGAAAGACTCTGATTACCTGAGGGTAAGGTTTGTATGTCTGAGGATATTGTTATCATGAATATTAACTGTTGTGATTTTCTTATGTTATACCAACCATGTTCAAGCACAAGATTGGCATGGTTAAATGAATATTATAATGGAAATATAACTGGTAGAGTTAGTTACTTTTGAGTACTTATATGTTATTGCATTTTACTAATGCACACTGTTATTGAAAATTTTCACTTATAGTTGGGCACGTGCCTTCCGTGGTTGCCTACTAGGATTTATTTCTCAAACCCTATTTGGGTCATGTCTTTGGCCCAAAAAGACTATATTGATGCAGGTGTCGATAGGGGAAAGGGTCCCTATACATGTATATGATTGTTGCAGAGGATTAGGAGAGCATGGGACTGAGCTTAGGTTTGTGATGCTACTGAGCTCCTGTTGCACTGTTTTGTTTTGTTTTTTTTGTACCTTGTACTTGAGTTGTATTGTATTGTATTGTATTGCAGTGTAACCTATTCTGGTTGTTTTCAAAGACTAGTGACGTACTGTATCTTGATATATATATATATATATATATGACTGCGAGTGCTCTATTACTTCAGTTATCCATTCAGTTGTATGTGGTTTACTACTTCCGCTATTTTTTGTTGTCTATATTTTCTACTACGCTACACTTTGACAAATGAGGGCATAGTTTCCCCACTATCAGACATGGGCCCTCGTTGTTAGTCGGAAACCTTTGTCGTTTGAGGAAATGAGCTTGAGGACATGTGACCAACTGGGTTTGGGGCACCCGTGGTGGTGTACCCGGATCTGGGACGTTACAATTAAATATTCTATGATTTTAGGAATATTTTATTTAAATCATAATGAATATATACGGTAATTTATTGTATTTCACTATTCATAAAAAAGCATTTATTTTCAAAAAAATCCTAAAAAAGTCACCCTAACCATTTCTAAATTTGTAGAATCTAAATATGAACACCATTTTATGAATATAATTTTCTATATATGTGCAATTTTATTTTTAAAAAAATCATTATTTCTTTTAAAATAGATATTTAAAGATAAAACTTATTTATAATACAGTCAAAAATTAATAAAGGCCTTATTAAATTATACTAAAATTATAGTAAAACTAAGTATATATTTAGAAATATATATTATGAAAATTATTATTTTTAAATGAATTTATTAATTTAAATTTTTAATTAAATAATTATTACTCACAAAAATACCAACACTTGATTATTAATATCAAAAACACATTATTTCACTTAAAAGGTGTCTAAATATTATTTAAACCTTTTTTGGTGTGGTTACTAAGGGTCATAATTCTCTTTATAAGGGTATGTTATAATTCATAAGTGTCAAATTACTATTCATAAAAAATGTAATTTTATCTTATGAGACACTGAATATCTTACTGAATTTAACTCTGTATGGAAGTTTTTCAAAATTCAAATCCCAACTGTATTAAAATTATGTATATTGTATGTGTTATAAAAATGTGGTGCTTTATAGAGACTCAGTGTTTCATGCATTTAATATTAAATTTATTTAAAAAATCGTGGGGTGTTAAAGTTTAAACCCAAAAATTGAAATAATTGATCATATTTCTCTTTGTTGTGTGGCTCCCATAGAAAGAAAATTAGAATGTGAATTTCTTGTTATTATATAAATTTATATTATTTTATTTTATTCTTTCCATAATATACAAAATTTAAAAATATTATTAAAAAAATGTGGAATTAACATATAAATAATAATTCAAAAATAATAAAATAATAATAAACACCAACTTATCAAAGTAAAGTTTTAGTTTTATGACATGAAAATGAAATCATTTATTAATGTATAGTTTATTAGATTTATAATGTGATATTTTTTAGGATTATAAAATATAATTTCAGTGAAACTATAAAAATATGTTTTTTTAGATTTTAAATACATAATTACTATATTTTTAAATGATAAATAGTAGAATAAATTTTTTAAAATTATAGTCATATGGAATCACCACAGAATAAAGTACTTGTTTTAACAGAAAATATTATTTTGAATTGTCAATGGAAAATAAATAAAATTTGGAAACAAAAATTTCACGGTTATCAATGGATGATTATTAAATTTATCAAATGATAATTCATATATTATCAAAAATATAATTACATAAATTATAAAATTACAATTTCAAATTATCAATGAATAATTAATAAAATTATAAAATGAAACATATGAATTTATCAAAGATTAAATAATTAAAATTGTCAAAATATAATAAAAAAATGATGGTTATAAATTATTATAAATTTTTTTTAAAGGATAATTTATAAAAAATTATCAATATATAATTATGAATTATAATTTATAAAAATATTATCAAACCATAATTATAAAGGATAATTTATAATAAATTATCATGAGAAAATTATACAAGTGAAATTTAAAATAATTTATAAAAAAGTTTATTTTATTTTATAATTTGTAGGAAGTTATCCAAATGTTAATATAAAAGGGTAATATAAGATAAATTATCAAAATATAATTATAAGAATGATAATTTATGGCAAATAATCAACATATAATAATTAAGGGAGAATTAATGAAAAAATTTCAATATATAATTATAAAATTATAGATTATAATTTATTATCAAAAAATAATTATAAAAATATAATTTAAGAGAAAGTATCAAAAAAACTATCATGACATCAATATTTAGTGCATATACATTTCCCTTAATGATAATTTGAAAAAAACTCAATGATATGACAAATATCATCTCATGCGATATTTTAACGATAAATTATAACGTTTTCATCTTAGAAAAAGTGTCATTATAAGTGATATTTCATTTCTTTTATAAAGAAAATAATTAGATCTAGCCTTAGGGGCCCTTAGTGAATATCAAGTGATGATTTTTTTCATAATCTAGGTGGGAAGAGGGGTTCTTGACCATTTTATCATTAACCCCATACAATGAAGCCTTCTGAGGTAAGATAGTCCTCATCTTTTTTGGATTTTTTAGAAATGTCACAATAATATTAATTCTTTGTTGACATATTTAATAATATTAATAGACTATAATTTTGTGTGTGTGTGTGTGTGTCTATAGACAAGGTAAATTATGTGACACTTGTTTCCATGAGTACTTTTGTACCATATTATTCCACTTTGATGTTGATTATATGTGTTTTTGTTATAAAATACATATGATGATGTTCAATTCATTCACATGAATCCTCCCATTTTTTGTGTTACTTTATTAAAATATTGTTTATGTCTCGGTAGGTGGACTGTCATGATATGTTTCTTCATTAGAGTGGTAGTGCACATGATTTGTGATAATTATGATGAGGGACCTATGAATAAGGTTGTGATTTAACACAACCATAGGGATTCCATGTGATGAAATCAATGACTATATAATTCCAAGGTGCATGTTCATTATTTTAAAAGTGTTCTGAGTCATTATTGATATGTGGGAATAATTATTACATTAATTCCTTGATGCATTGTGATTTTAAGCTGCACAATCACACGATTTTTAGTGTAATGATATATTAACATTATGGATAATCATTTTTTTATGATACCTTGACTATCCTTCCGACATTAACCCGACATAGGTACATCCAAGGGGTTGTGTTGGATTGGAAGTGCACAACCACTCTATTTTTAATTTTATGTTTATGTTTGGTACGCATTTATAATTAATGAGGTACACAATTTCATACATGATACCTTAAGGATAAGGAAACATTTGTGCTCTCCTAATGAGTATTATACTCACAGTGTACCTAGGAATTTTGAGGCACTTGTATATTTAATAATGGATCCAGAGAAAGATAAGTTCCATATAGTGGAAATATGAGAATAGAAACAAGAAACTAGTTGCAGACTAGGACAGACTACAAAAGAACCTCTACTTTTTACATTTTCCATTTCAAATTAATCTATTTTTCGTTCCACATTGGGAGATCACCAATTTGTATGACATGTATACCATCTTTACCTATTTAATTTTTTTACTTAGATAATTCTATTTATTTATTCGATTTTATTATTTATACATTGACATAATACTTAGGGTATAGACTCCCCTACTGATGTAATCAAACCCTTGCTACTTTTCTGGATGCTCATTCATACTGAGATGTGTGGATGAGGTCAATTAGAATATATATTTGACTATGTGATTTGGTTCGGTATATTACAAAATTGAATTAAATCATAAAGAATCCTTAATTTTTTCGTCTGACTGGC
This sequence comes from Viscum album, assembly GCA_963277665.1. Classification (NCBI taxonomy): domain Eukaryota; kingdom Viridiplantae; phylum Streptophyta; class Magnoliopsida; order Santalales; family Viscaceae; genus Viscum; species Viscum album. The sequence goes on from OY728138.1 coordinate 1,246,495,207, forward strand.
ATAGGATGGGATAATATTGAAATGAGAAAGGGTGTTTTGTAAATTTTTTGGGGAATTATGGACACATCTTACTATGACTACATATTAGACCTCCGAGTTTCCATAATGTGGTAATTTTTTTTACTGATGATTAAAATCACATTTGGGGATGTACATGAGGTTAATATATGATTTATGGGATTTATGTTGTGTTCTTTCTTCATAATTTTGAATATTGGTTCACAATACAAATATATAATCATTATGATGGATAACATTTCATTAATTAAATCCCATAATTTATGCTACCTTCTGAGGGAGTTTCACTATATGTCATATATACATGTTTCATAATACTGTGATCTATATTTTTTATAATTGATTAGATAAACTGATCCATATTTTGTGTTTTTATTCATATGATGACTCTCACTAATCAACAAGGATGAAAATAGTGTTAGTTCTGGGAGGGGTATACCATGGGTTAATGGTAGAATTTGTGGGACAATAAGTTTTATCTTAATGAATTGTTTTGATAAACCTTGTGTGATCATCTAGAATATTTTTCGTATATATTAATGCCCCTATTTCAATTTCAATGTGCATACTTCATATTATGAGAGATGGCTCATCAATGTATTATATTGGGAATAATTGGGAAGTAGTCTATAATACTTCTTCATGGGATTATGTTTAAGCATAAATAGAATATATGTAGGAGAATAAAATTGATATTTCTCTTATACCTGATCTCTGGTCTCAAAAGTAGGGGCACATCAATTAAAATTATTTCCTATAGTTCCTCTATTAAGAATATAAGCTGATAACTATGGTAATATTTTCTATTATGTAAACTATGGTATTCTTCATCCATCATGTATCTATAGTACATGAGAATGTTGAGTAGTGAGTTTAAATAGTTTTAGTTCCTTAAAGTAGTATACTCTAATGAATTAGTAAGTTAATTAGAAAAGATATCATGTCAGGTTGGAATCTCATTTCCATACCTCCTATCATATGGAACCAACTGAGTGGAAGGAGGTCAAGGATCATATAAATAACTTGAAAAGGTAGGAACTCAGATGTTTTGGTTCTTTACCAAAGGGTTCAACTATATATCATTCTATTAAAGTATAGGATATTCTTTGACTATGTTTTGGTTTCCAAATACTAAACCAGAAGATGGTAATGAACTGAAAATTGTTTCATATGATAGAAGAAGATATTTATTAGCTATGTGAATAATAGTAGTTCAAAATGATTGATAATAAATAAATATATCATTATTTGTGTGTTATAGAGGATTTTATTATCATTATATAATTTTGTAGTATGAATGGATTGTGTACGTACTCAGTAAATTTATTATGGCTGATTAATGAACCAAAAATGTTCATGGCCCTCATGGACATGATCTTATATCCATAATTAGACTCATTTTCATTTTATTTATATATAAAAAATGAATCTACCCACGAACACTAGAGAATGTTCAAGGAAATTGGTGTTCATATTGAGTATTATTTGAGCACATATGCATAACTCCATGCCATCAAAGTGTGTCTTTTGGGTTCTATATGTGATTTTTTTAATACAAGTAGGGTATGTAACCTATATATTTTTAGACCTAGATAAGGTTGGGGTAGTAATTTCCCATACATTCTAATGGATTTTTTTTTTGAGATTTTGAGATTTTTTTATTTTTTTGGATATTATCAATGGTTTAAGATAATCATATCTTGAATATATACACCCATGTCTATGATGAATAATAAATAATTAAGGTTATAGTGTCCTTATCAATTTTAATATATTTTCCATAGAATAAAGGATAGGAATATGATAGTTCTAGGACATGCACTCCCTGATTTAGGAATTGGTAGTGTAGTATAATTTAATGCAACAAGAATTAATCTGAGTGCATTTTATGTTAAAATAGATTTTGAAGTACCATTAGTGTCTTCTTAGATTTGACCCCATTAGAGGAGAAACTCTAATCATGAATTTTATCTAGAATGTGTAGTTCACACTCTAATGTATTGGTGAGACTGTAACATTGAGGGTGAATTTTTGTTTATACAAAAAACACGATACTTCACTATAACATCAAACTAGGGGGGTATTAAACGTGAGGGAAAGGTGAAAGGTTTAGTATCTAAAGATGTTAGAGTTTGAGAGGATGTATACACTATAAAAAATGAATTATGTTTTGGATACTATTATTCGTAGGATGCATGATGAGAATTATCTTATTGGGAGTCCTTTCAAGGAGAATATAAACATTGTGAGCTCATAGGAAGACTAGAGGATTGATAATTCCAAGATTCATTTTTCCAGAATATGTTCCCCTTCAGTGATCCCATTATCACTAGTGGACCATGTGAAGACCAGTCAGGTGTCCAACCCAGATTTTCTATTGATGTCAGAATAGTTGGATGGTGGTGACTAAATACCCATATTGTTAATGAGTGATGATTCTGTGATATTGTTATAAGGGATATTATTAGTCCCTAAATTAATTAAAGTGGATATAATAATAGATTACCATAAATCTATATGTAATTATAATATTGGATAAAGAACATGTATCGTTAATTTAGATTGATGTTCTATGTCTACGGATGAAGAGACAAATTGTTGGTTTTGTTCCCTAATGTATTACCTATCAATAGATAATGGTTGAGCACCTATATACTAGTGGTTGGTTATTACCACTCCCAATTCCTATCTGGAAAATGGTGGAAATAAGGCAATACTTTTTTAATGTGTAAACCAGGATCATGATGACTGATGTCATAGTTTTAATTATTGTTAATCTATAAATGAATTCCACCTACTTCCTACCGAATAGAGACACTCACTAAATGGAAGATTTGAGAATCCGCTATGGGGTAGAGGTAACATGACTAAATGGATAACCCATTTTCATTTCATTAGATAGGGACCTGAATTTAAATCTCTCTTTTGGAAAGGAATCCAAAATTCCCAAGGTACATAACTAAGATTTCATATGGAATACCATACCCAGAATAATGGATAGTTCAAAACAAAAAATACACATATTGGGGGATATTCCTTGATCATTCCAGCTAGACCTCAATGGGGATTATAATGGTCAACCATGTAGAATGATTTCTCATTCACTAGTAGTTACGAGAATTGATTCTGAAGGAACATTACGAGAAAATTTTAGGAAACCATGTTGATCAATTGTTGTTGGAATGAGGGATGTAAGGAAACAATTGTGGGACAGTTTTTTTTTCATAATAAATTCAACATAGTGCATATCATTATGAAAAGGTAGATCACGTATCGATGTAGACATAGATATTATCCCAAATGCAGGTATATACCAATTAATTATTCTATGAGAATTCATGTTTTTTAGTTAATGCCTCATCAGTTTCTGTAGAGAAGTTTGACGAAGAGGGGTGATCCCGAAGCACATTTTTAATGGTTATAGTTGACAGGGTTAGAAGAATATCATTTATACCACCGTTACCTATATTAAAGTATGCACGACATGTTCCATTATCAAAAAAATGGAGGAACGTCCATGATGATTAACATGTATTTATTGTAAATTTGTAAAGCGGGAGATAGATAAATATATTAAGGAGAATATAGTAAGGATCATAGATCAAAGAGATAATTTATGTGTTCAAAGAAGGTTCTACACGTATGGGTTCAATTGAAGCATTAAAGAATCCCAGACTTAACATGTGAACTAGAATATGATGTTCGAGCTCAATGGCCTGAGTTTCTTATAATGAACAGAAGATATATTCCTTAAGGTCGTGAATTGAATAGATTTTTAGAATTTCAATATCCTTATTTTTTATGAGAAAACAAAAAAAAATTAAAAATACTGATTATTTTTATGTGAAAATATATATTTTCATTAAAAAATCGCTAATTTCATAGAATTTTAATAGGGTCAAATCCCTATTACAACCTTTGTTATTATATTATATATTTTCGGAGAATGACTTTGAGTAAATGTGATATTGTGATTCATGTAGAGATACATCACAATTGGAATAAAAATAATAATTATATGTTATTAAATTCACCAAAAATATTTAAAATAAATTAATTTCATCTAATCAATGTATAAAATGAGAAATTTGATTCCAACATTAGGTTCATTGCATGGTTTTTATTATGGGTGGGGTATTTAATTTGTGAGCATCATACAGATGGATAGATCTCAAATGAGGATAAGTTATTTAACATTTTTATTATTTTATTTTTTAATAAATAATTTATGATCCATAGAATGGTGCATATTATGACAAATTTAAAACAATAGATAGCTCCTAGATGTGGCCTTTACCCAATGAAGGGTATAATATTTCTTCGAATTATTCATTTTATTTTTCTGATCGCTCAATTAATTTAACAAAGAAACATATATATTTATTTAATTATTAAACAATATGTACAATTGATTTTCCTTGGAATTAATGCCATCCATTATTAAAGGTGATATGAAGGTATCTAATCCTTTAATATTAAATCATTTTTGACTCAATTAAAACAAAAAATGATTAAATAGATGAAATTTAAGTCTTGGTATTCGATATTAGGGTGAAACAATATTGAAAATGGGTATGTTAATATTAGGATTTAATTATTATTATTCTTTTGGTGATTGAAAATATGTAGGGTTTATTTTCATTTTTCGTGCTATCCCATCATCATGTATGGTCAACTTCAGATATACCAAACACATTGTCAGTGAAGACTCATAGGTTCATTACATCAAATTCCACATACGGCTATCCTTAATTCTTTATGGAACATGTAACCCATGGAAGAAAAATGTAAATCTGATGTTCTTATTATTATTTTATATTTTCTATAATTTATTTAGTTTTTATATCATTTTCTTAAATCAAAAAATTATGGAAAAATTATTGAATTTAATTGATAATATTTAATATAAAAATATATAGGAATAATCCATAATAAATTATCTAGAATTTTGTTTATTTTATGTCATAAAAAGAAAATCAAATAGTAAAAGATAATTTACTAGAATTTTCAGATGGTGATAATTTTATATTATAAAATAAAATATTGGTAAAATTATAAAAACAATTCGTAACATTGTCAGAATTTAATTTCAAGATATTCTAAATGTAATGAATATAATAAAAATTATATATGGATAATCATATTGATTTTCAAGGGAAAAATTAAATGTTTTTCTAGATGACAAATTCCATTAAATAATAATGTAAAATTATTAATATCATCAAGCAATATTTTCAAGATTATGAAATGATAATTATTAAAATAATCAAATTATAATTATGATATTATAAAAGGATAATTATTCTAATTATCAAATATCATTTGGAAATTATAAAATAATAATTTTTAAATTAACGAAATGATAATTTTGATTTTATGAAATTATTAGTTAAAAATAATTATCAAATGGTAATTACAAAAAATATAGATTTTAAAAATTATTAAAAGATAATTATAAAGAATAATTTATAAGAAATTAATAAAACATATTTAATAAGTACAATTTATAATTAATTATCCTAAGATCATTATAACTGGTAATTTATAATAAAATATCGAGAGATAATTACAGATGGGTAATTTATAATAAATTATAAAAAATATAATTTTATATGATAGTTTATTATTAATTGACAATTAATAATTATAAAAGGGTCTATTATAATAATTTGTTAAATGATAATATAAAAAAGATAATCTATTATAAATTATAAAATATAATTATAAAATGAAAATTCATTAAAACTTATCCTGAGATATTTATAAAATTATAATTTATAATAATTTATCAAAAGAAAATTATAAAATGAATAATTATGGAAATTTTTCAAAAGATATTTATTCATGAGAAGAATTTTACGAGTGCTTCTGCCAACATAAATGATAAAATTGAAATAATAGGGGAGATAAAATATCATCACATGTGATATATTAATGATAATTAATAAATTATTCATGAGCGATAATTTATAGTTTGAGGTGATATTTAATTTCCTTCTGAAACAAAATTCTTTTCTTGGACTTTAAGATATTTTATTGAACATTGGGGGTTGATGTTTTTTTGTAATAAGGTAATGAAGAGGTGTTATAGACCATATAATTCTCTTCTTTTTACATAGATTACTTTTATGTTGAATGATTCATACTAATTTGGGATTTATTACATTTCATTCCTTAATATAATTTATGCTTAGATCTTTTTGATGATTATGAGTTATTATGATCACTTGTGGGTGTTTTTGTAGCCATGATAAAATTATGTTGAACTTGTTACCTCAACTAATGTTATTCCTTATTATTCATGTTAGATGATTATCTGATGTATTTTTTTATTATCTAATGTAGGATAATGTACTATGATTTATCATGTATCATACAATGATATGTGTAATTTTTTGGAATTATTATTAGGGCCATGGTATATAGACATCCCCAACATGGTTTTCCTTAGATAGGGAGTGCAAAGAATTTTCACCAATGATGTCAATGGACCTATGAATATGGTTGGGATAAAATGATATCTCGGGATTTCATGTCCCTCGCTATATGAATAGAAAATGTAAAGTTGTATGTTTTTAATGCCTACCAGATGATGAGTTTATCATTACACTTATTGAAATACTGATAACATGAATTCATTGATGTAATTAAATGATGTGTTACATGATCACACTATTACTTGTTGCATGATTCATTATCCTCACGGTTTATCCTTTTTGTGATGGAACATTGATTATCCTTTGATAATAGATGAAATTTTTGAATGGTCAGGGTCTTTTTGAAACATAGTTATCATATGAATCCTATATTTTCTATTTTACATTTAATCTTATTATGCATTGATCATTATTTTGGAATAAATTTTTTTAATTGACAAAATTTGGTTAAGGAGACGTTGGGGGATGTCCTACTGATTCTTATACTGACTTACTTCTTATGAATGTTTATGTTCATGTATATTTCATGAGGAATCTGACGACGACCGAGGGACTTATGGTGGAAAGGTGAGAAGTGGAGTTTGGATTTAATATTAGACTAGAACTGACTTCATAGGGCCCTTTATTTATTTATTATCTTTCACTATAGATTATTACACTTTTCATGCTACTTTGGGATCTAAATTATTTGTATGAAATGTGTCCCATCTGTAGCTCTCAACATTTTTTTACTTTAATTTTTTATATTTTTATTCTTTTATTATGGATAAAATTAAATTATATTATGTTTATAGTCCCCCACTAATGAACTCGATCACTAAGTGTGAGTTTCTTACATGTTTCATGTAGGGGTTGTGTATTATCTCATGAAGCAACTAACATGGACCTAGTGGTTCTAGAAGGGATGTTTGAAGAGTTTAATTTTAAATTATTTGAATCAATTTATGTATATAAGCTTAGGGATAAGAATTATATGAATGGAAATAAAAAGACAGTTTTCAAAGAGGATATACAGTAAAATAAATTTTTTTCCTGTCAAAGTGGATTATTTGGACAGAAAAATGTAGTGATTAAATTTCCCAATTTTAAAACCTCAATGTAAAATAGTTTTGGATGAACTATAATGAAATCCATGTCAAATATTTATTACAAAAAATCAATAGATGTTATCAATAGGAAACTTATATCAATGAAGAAAATTATACATGGAAAAATTATTATGGCAATGTTAATATTAATTATAAAAAATGAACGTGGGATGGATAAAATTTATTTAATTTATAATAAAATAACTAATATTTATTATAGTACATTAAATAGGGAATTAGATACAGAATATTGAAGTATTAATAGTGGGAAATGTCTAACATATATCCCTGAGATGAAATTTTAATGAATAAACTCATTCAATTTTAGAACATAAATATCAAAAAACCATGTAGTATATGATTTGAAATGAAAAATTAAATTCCATTAATAATGTGGTGATTTAGATTGATAATATTATATGGTATTTACATACATGATTCCAAGAAATACATCGTTTATTCTTAATAAAATTTCTCAATAAGGAAAAATATTATATAAAAAATATGTACTATAATTCCTATCTTCTAATAAATCATAGTTTAAACAAGGGATTTTAATATAATATTTATATAATATTTATATATATATAATATTAAAATTAAGTTATGCAATTTGATTTGTAATGATACATAATGAAAATATTGGTATTTTTCAAGTTCTTATGATTTTCAATAAACAACAGATGGTATCATAAATTATGAATTTAACAATATTTTTTCAATTACAGGAAATTTTTTTATCATGATTTAATTAGTTATATTATATATTATCTGTAATTAATTTATTACAGTCATTCATTATGTTTATTTATTGAATATTTATTATAGCCGGTTACATTATCCCAATAATGAACACCTCGTAATTAAAATATGTTTATGATTTTGAGAGAATATTATTCTCAAATAATTTTCTTATTATTTGAGAATAATTAAATTATTTTTTAAAATTTAAATTTTGGACTTATAATTTCACACCTCTTAATAATTAATAATTAATGTTGATGAAAATTATTTTATCATACTACATGGAGGTGGTAGTCCATAAAATTCACTTTTAAAGTATTCATTTAGGAAAAAATCAGAGGGAAATAATGTGAAATATAATTCATATATTTGTATAAAAAACCAAAATTTATATTTTAAATTTATATCTTAATTTCACCCTTCGAACTAGTTAATAGATGCATTTGTGAGAAATAAAATTCATTAGATGGTTGAGGTGGTACTTCTCACAAGGGAAGAATGAGAGTTTCATAATTATTAATAGAAAATTGGCAGCATGGTTAATAGGTTTTCAATTATGTAAAAAAAATTATATTTTTATTATTATTATGAATAAAAAACTCTAATTGTGGCTATCATAAATGAACATGTCTACGGGAATATCCCATGAAGATATGTGTACAATAATATAGTAGATAACTGATACTAATATAAAATTATTCGCATATTCAAAACAATATTATTTTCAAAAAAAAAATTAGAAATATATCCCTCTCTCCATGTATGACCCACCTCCTTGACCTAATAAATAATAATCATCCACTTCCTAATGAAGTAATCCAATACCTATGGGGGGGGTAATCATTCCCTATAGAAACCCTGAATACACATATGAATAAATTTCAACTTCCATAAAAATACATTTATCTAATATGTACAAGGAGAACCCACTGATCAAGACCATAACATCAGCTCCAATGGAGTTATTAGATCATTAAATGGTGCTTAAATGTAACAAAACAGAACATCTTTCATCACATATATTCTATACAATTTTCATTACCCATTCCTCATATAATCCTTCTACATTCAATTTGTACTCGTTTATTGGGGAGGGCCTAGCACAGCAAACCTCCACCTTATTTTTTTCATCTCCTCATGTGTTCTTTACCACCATTGGGATAAACTACTTGATAAATGTTGATACATGCCTAAATAGTCGAAGATATCATAGAATCACTACCAATGTTTTCAACATAATTTTTATAAATAACAGATAATAATATCTAATACCTATCACATTGTTTTATACCTCCCAAATGACCCAAAAAATAAAGAAATCTCCATACATATCACATTTTTCCACCTATCTATTTTGACCACCAACCTAGAAAATGGACTCCAAAAATAATATTCCATTTGAACTATTAATCCCATGAAATATTCAATAACCATACAATTATCAATCACTAGGTCGATTAGGAAAAACATATATCATGATGATTCATGAGATGGATAGGAACATCAGCAATAATTGGAGACATCAGAAACACATTTACATTGCATATAACCATTTTTTGGTATTAATTATTCTTTGATACTCCATAAATGAATTTTCATCTTCACTAATATCTATTTTTACCAGATCATCACCAGAAATTTTTCATTACCACTAATAACATTAATCAACTCTTGAAAATACCTTACATTAAATCACATCAACATCAATCCAAAGAATAAATATCTATCCAGATAATCAATCATAAGGATTATATCAATTTCTTTTTTTTTGATTAAAATATGTCGTTTTAATAATTTCTAGAAATTATGTAACATTATGATACATGATATCCCGTACTAGGAAACCAAGAAAGTACAATGAATCAGCTATCCATTTTTTCACCCAATAATTGATATCTCTACACCACACCAACTAGTATATGATATCTTATAGAACCCCCAAAATATATCATTAACCTATAAAGACATGAAAGATTCCTTATTCTATTAAAAAACTCATCCCAACTTACACCATAACCTTTTTTCATGGAAATCAGCTAAATCATTTTAAATTTAATAAATCCCTAAAAAAATACTTCGATGGACTGTGTGGCTTCCAAAACATCACATATTTTTATTAATAAATTTTCAACAAACCATTTTAATCAAATACAAATATCCTAGTGGAATATCCTAGTATTGTCTAAATCATAGATAAACCTCTTCATTATTTTCTCTAGTCGATCGATAGTCCATTTTTATCGTTAATCAGTGAAATAATATGCATATCCATGGATGAAATCAGGATTTTGATCACTGTAATGCAACCAATGTATTAAAAATTATTATTTACAATTGTAAATATGACAATTAATATTATTCAAATACCATTCGTAAATCTATTATTGATTATACCATTTCAAATGGGATCACCAGATAAAAAATTTGGATTCGTATCTTCACCTTTCCAAATATATATTGGATGGCCATGCTATGAAGTCTTGAGTTCCTTCTTTATATATAAATTTTTTCTTTTCTATGTTAACTCCTTCCCACAATCCTTTCATGACTCCCCTCTAGTTAATTCTATAAATTGAGAGAACACATGTTGACATTTATAAAGAGAAGTATTTCATTAGATGACATCAAATGTGAGATAATACAGACCCCATAACTATTATTATAAGTCAATATAATCCCATCATCCAAACTCAATTTCATTTTTTATGCGCCATTAAACATGATAAAAATATTTGGCTAAAGAAGATCACTCTGACCTAGACCCTGATCAATATTCAAAAAGCCAAAATACATTCACATTATAGAAATAGACTACCACCGATAAGAATAAAATTTAAAACCCATCTCCATACAACAAACATTAAATCAAATTTGACTCATAACTTGTAAAATATATATCCACTCTATATTATCATACATATTTTCATTTACACTTTAATTAAGATATTAGATTCCAATGTCTTCATGTTATAGTTATCCACCTCATCTGGATCAATCCCCACCACACGAGGAATACTCCACCCTTGAATAAATATATGATTCTCTAATGAAACAATTCTCAAAAAAATTCACATGTGACTCATATTTATAAGGCAATAATGGAATTTTTAGTCATTTTTATATAAGAATATTACTAGATATTGACTATTGATTTCAGGATGCCATATATTACGTTTTAGGAAAACTCTGGAGGCACAAACTACCCCCATAAGCACAACCACTCGAAAAAAATTCCAAAATATACCCCATAACATTTTTATCTAAAGATATATCAAGAATCTACATATATGGAGTATTCAAATACATACAGTACCAATTAATTATCCAAAATCATATTGACCACTACATACTTAATATTTTTCACTTTATGAAAAGGTAGAATCTTTGTATTATTATAATCCACTACCATTCTATTAATTCATTAAATTAATCTAGAAACTACTTATACTACCACTATACCCTGATCTTGGAAGTTCATGGTGCCCACAAAAAGATTCTAGAAGTGATCCATGTTCATATTTCCTACAACCCCAAAATCATTCATACAAGTCCCACAATTGATATTTAAATTAATTATTGTTGGAAAATTTATTTCCCTAATCCATTAAATAATATAGGTCATGTTTCAATCAAAATCCTTTTTAATTGAATACCTTGATTGATCCATATAGAAACATTCATAATCAAGCATTGAAAAAGCTGACTGACATTTCATCTCATTTGGGGAAACTGAAATTTCATCCTAAAAAATCATGTTGGAGCTGCATATCAAGACATTAAATTTAATTTTAAATCCCCTATATGTTGGTATCATAGTTGACTCAATCCCAAATCCATTATAAATTATATTTTCAAAGATGCCTCACCTTTGTGGATAAGCTTGACAAATAGTTCCCATTAATAAGTTGATTCATAGAGATTATATTCATTTTTCAAAATACATCAATCTTCCTCCAACAAGTCACATATATTAAGAAATATAGCCTTCATTACTCTCACCAAATGAGATTAGTTAGACATAACTCTTTGAATATGACTCATCATTATCAGTTTAAAAAACCCATACATTGATTATTGTCGATGAATCAATCTATTAGTCTCCAGATACTTCTTATATACTTCTTATTATTAAACCATGTGATTCTACTAATCATAATACAATGTTAAATCATCCCAAACTACTAGAAAACAAGGATATGGCCATAGACCTATAGCCACGAGTTTATAATTCCCTGCTATTGCTTAGTTTATAGCCACACATTTAATAGAATTGTGGCTAAATACTTCTTAATTTCCACATTTAATAAATTTCGTATCTAAGTTTTCCTTTACCCTCTATCGAGCTCCTCCACGATTCCTCTCCCCATACCCCATGTGACCTATATTATACCTGCGAATGAGGCCCCCTATTCTCAGTGCAACTTCTTCTCTTGGAAGCCATCCTCCACCCTCGTGACTTATCCTCTCTCGGCGGTGATCTCTCCTCTCAGCAGCGACGTCTCCTCTTGGCGGTGACATCTCCTCTCAGTGGTGACCCTTCTTCCCCAAAGGCCTTGGCATCCTCTCCTCTCCCCGATCCTCATCCCCGATAGTTCCCGGACGGCCTTCGCTCTACTGCCCCATCCTTATCCCCCTCATGACTTTGCCTGTTTCTGCCACTAAACGAGGCATCCTGGTCTACTTCGTGGTAACATATCACCTCTCGTGCTTGAAATTGATCTAATTTATCTAAATTACATACCCATATTTCTCTCTGCTCGAATTCATCAAACTACCAATTAATTCCAATAGGAAAAGGTTATTTTCATATCTTGTTGAAATAAAAAGAGGATATATAGTAATTTTGGAGGACTGAAAACCTTAATCGTAAACTCGGTTTACTCATAATTTCTAATTGGGAATCTAACTACAATTTTCACAAACATATGAATACATTGTCTGATGTCTGGTTCAAACTACATGGTCTTAATTGGTTCTTTTGGAACCCAAAAATTTGGAATGATATTCACCTCCACAGTAACTACACTCAAAATTGATCATATAATATTAAATAACGACTTATGTCTCTTTTCTAAAGTTATGGTGGAAATTAAACATGATTCAATGCTTCCCACAACAATTAATTTCAATTCAAATTACTAAAAAAATTAAATTAGAATTGAATATGAGAGGAATACTCCCTTTTTAAAACATTGTACAATCATTGGTCATACAATTTTCAACATTAGAGTAATTATAAAACAAGTAACACAACCAGTTTAAAATGATTGGATGGAACTTATGAGAACTAAAAAAGATAAATCCCATATGATAGATATACCTGTAACGCCATCAAATAATTCTAAAACATGGGAGAAATAGTCAAACAATGTGATACACATAGGGGATAACTCAAGTACTAACTGGGATGATATGGATGAATAAAAATAAAAATACATTAAAGATAAAGGCCTCTTAAAAGAAATTGATATTTTGGTGTTAGACACTATTAGGATATCTAATAAGGACGAATCTAATACATGATCTACCGAATAAATTTCAGAAACTAACCAAAATTATGAACATATCCTTGGTAAAAACCGGAAGTGCAATGAATGCAATGCATTCACTACACCCCCTCATAAATATGTGAGCACTAGATCATTTCTTGTTTAATACGTGGATGATCACTCCTCGTCTTAAAGTACTTGAAAAATCAAGGACTTCTCCCTACTAATGCCACTATTTCATTAGGTACAAAGATTCAGACCAACATTAAAACAAATGTACTAGATAATTGCCCTAAAACTATAGATTCAACTAGCCATTCTATAGATTTTTGGAATCTATTGTCTATCCCAAAATCTGTTCAGGATATCACAGATACTAGTAGTATGACTACATATGTTTCCGTGGATTTTGAAACTTTTAAATCAATGAAGGTAAGTACACCCTCGATACAGGTGACTAAAATGTAGGATCTTGTTGGATCCATTAAAACGATTCAGCCCATGGAGGATACTGGGGTGGACAAAAAAAGGAACCAGTTACAACCTCTTCTTCTTCTTTATACACTTTTTATGGTTCACAACCTACTAATAGTGATGATGTCATTAGTTCTCTGATGCTTTGTAATTTGAATCCTACAAACCCAACAATTAAAACTTCATTAACTCATGCTCTTATGAGATATATTAATCACTTCTCTGTCATATCTAATAATAATACTAATCTTTCAATGAAGTTGGTAACCAAAAATTTAGAGAAGGATATAGATCCTTCTCCCCTAGAACACTCTAAATCTATTACCAGTTATGTAGAATTAGGGATTTAGATGATTATTTTTAAGGTTTTTTCAATTGAGACACATACAATGACTTCTAAAAATATTAAAAATGATGTATCACCAATCAAACCTACTTTAACATCCCCAGTACAAGACCCTAATCAAATGTAGGCATGTAATATTTCCTTTCCATTAAATCTCTACCATCCAATAGATCTGGATACTGCCTAACAATAGATATTGGATACTTCAAAGTTTTTAGGTACTCCTATTTCAACATCTATAATTAATGATGATTTCTCTATGAAATATGGAAACTTGAATTCTAATCAAAATATAAATTCATTGTCAATATTTTCTAAGTGTTCTATAGACTCCCCTATTAATGATCCAATTAGGAAACAAAAAAAGGAGATTCTAGGAACATCTAGGATTGAACAAGGACAAGCCACTAAAATTATCCTACTGGTTAGAAGGAATTCTATAAAAAATGCTCTAGAATAAGGAGAAAATGATGTTCTAACTCCAAATTCAGGTTTAAATGATGATCCCCTTTTGGAATTGTCAGGGTATCGCTGACTATGACATGTTCATTATTTTAAAAAGACCATCTTCCTATGTTATTTTTCATTGCTAAACCTAAATTGTTTTCCTCTATATATAAAAATTAATTCCAAAGTAATTATTTTTTTACTCGTGAAATCATTGATACACTCAATGATGGTTCTTTATATATTTTTTCACACTTTTATTTACACAATGTTAGTGTTTTCAATATCTCTATCCAGATATTTACTTGCAACATTATCATTTATGGAACACATACTTTCTGATCCTTTTTTAATAATAAAATTAGATACCAAGAAAGAAGAAATATTTGTAATGATCTCTAATCCCTAGGAACTTACATAACTACCACTGGTTTCTAATTGGCGACATTAATTCCATACATAACTCAAGCGAGAAAATTGTACCTTCTCATGCTTCAATTTCAATGAAATAATTTAAATCCTCGATTGAAGACACTAATATCATTGAAATTAATCTCACTGGTGTAAAATACACTTGGAATAGAAGACATTACAAAAAAAATCGTTGCCTCCAAATTGAATAGAGACTTCATGAATGTCCCTACAATAGATTTATGGGACACTATCTCCAGCACCACTCCTCTCAAGATGAATTTTGATCATCATACCATCTTGGTCAATATCTCCTTTAATGTCAAGAAACCCTAATTGCCTTTTATATTTAACAATGCATGGTTCTATGATGATGATTTCACCCATATCATATAGAACTATTAGTCTTCAATGTCTCATAACAGTGATTCCTTTGACTAAAACCTCAAATTGAAACATCTCAAACAGACTATAAAAACCTGATGCATCTCTAAAGCCAAACAAATAAACAATGACATCATGATTCTTGATAATGTCCTCAATGATCTGCAAAACAAAAACACCAGCTCCGACCTCATCACTGATCCTACTCAAAAACTACACAGTCACGTCAAACACAACACTTTGCTCGCGTTCAAAGAAAATATGAGAAAAAAATCATTTAATGTTAAATGGTTAACCAACGGTGATGAAAATACCAAATTCTATAACTCTCTTCAAAGAACAAGGAAGGATTGTAGGTCATTATCCTTTTGAATGGATAGAGAAAACCTGCTTTACAATGAGGGGAAGGGGTGCAAGGTGAAGGGGGGCTATCTAAGAAGGGGTGAAGGGGTCTGGGGGAGCAGTGTGCAGGGGGCATGGAGGGGTGCAAGGGGTGTAGGGTGCATGGGTAGGGGGATATCCAGGGGGTTAGGGGGCTGCATTAGAGGGAAGTGGGTGTCACGGGGAAGGTTTTCCAATAGGGAGGGGGTTCCCATCAGAGAATTCTATAAAAACATAATAGGACATTTTTAAAAAATCTAGGTTTTAAAGTAGGTCTTGGAGGTAAACTAAATTTATCTTATGTTGTCATTGAAGGTTGGAACTATTCATGTTTTTTTATAATTGGAAACATTTATGAATTCCCATAACCATAATATTTTTTATGATTTTATATTGACATGTTATTGATGGTTACTTATAATCTTATGAAACAATATATATAATGTTAAGTCATTTTCTTGATTATTTATTTAATGTATGTTTATATTCCTTAGAATGGATAGTCACTAGATGTACAACGTTGATCAGATCATTGATGAATTTTAGAAGGAGTTATAGAGTTTCATGTACTTTTATTCACTAATGATTCTTGTTGGTGGATTGATTCGATTCTCGTGTTTTGATTGTATTGGAAGACTATAGTTAACTCGCGAGGAAGTGAGTTATCATATCACAAAACAAGGTTTCAAAAAAATTTATCTTGTGTGGTATCACAATGGATAAAAAGTGCAAGTGGTGTATGACATTGATTCAGCAAAAAATATTGGTATGATAAATATGATTTCCTATCGGTTTCCTTTTGTTTCTGAAGCCATCTCCTCATTTAGACCAGTGCAAGATGAAATGAATACCGGAACACCGTTTTCGTCTATTAATTAGGATGGTGACATTGAGAGTGTTAGAAAGCTGATGGAAGATGAAAACACTCCAGTATATGAGGAATGTGGAAATACTAACAAACATGAGTTTTTAATGTGATTATATCATGGAAAATCAATGTTTGGAGTTAGTAAAACTTCTGTCAACTATCACCTTAAATTTATTAAGGATCTACTATCTTATGATGCATTCATTATAGAAAATAATTACATGGCATAAAATTTGGTTGAAAATTTTGGATTTTCTTCTATTAAATTGCATTCTTTCCCCAAAAATTGTTGACTGTTCTGGAAGGAAAATGTAGAGTTATGTCAGTGCAAACAGTGTGGCACCTCAATGTGGACGACTAATAAAGACAGAACACAATCTCGCATACCAGAGAAAGTGATGTGCCACTTCCCTTTAATTCCTAGGATTCAAAATCATTTTATTTCAGAACAAATGGAAAAGAATATGAGATAGAATGAAGATGAAATAAATAAAGATAATGATGAAAAAGTGCATCATGTCGAAAGGTTGGCTTGGAATAAATTTGATAAGTTACTTCTTGATTATGCAGCTAACCCACAAAATGTTATATTGGGATTATCCTGTGATGGTTTCAACCCATTTCACCAAATTCATACTATCCACAATACATGGCATGTTTCTATTCACATTTATAACTTTCATTCATGGATGTGTGTGAAGAATCCATTTACTATCATGAGTATATTCATATCTGAACCCAGTGATTGTAGAATTGATACTGATATATACTTTCAGCCATTAATAGATTTAAAAGGGCTTTGGATGGTTGGTGCACAGGCGTACAATTCATTCAAGAAGGAGTACATTATGTTTCGTATAGCTTTATTAAGGATGATAAATGATTTCCCTGCCTACGGAATGATGTTTTGTTGGAGTAATAAAGGGAAATTATCCATCCCTATTTGTATGAAAAATACATATTTCCTAATATTAATGTTTCGACGAACATTCAGATTCATAGGGCATCGACGATTTCTACTGATGGATCATCCATATAGGAAAAATAAAAGACATTTTGATAATGTCATCGACACAGATGAGACACCTCAATGAATGTTAGGGAAGGATATTGATAAATAAATTGATGATTTGAATTATGTTCTTGGAAAAAGTCAATCAAATATCAGAAAGTGAAAACATGTTAATTAGAATTCCAATAATAATTGGAGAAACAAATGAATATTCTTTAAGTTTTCGTAATGGTTGTTGAATTTTTTTCATCATTGTGTGGAAGTATTTCATATCGAGAAAAACATTTGTGAGATGTTACTTGCTTCTATTTTAAATTTTAAATGAAAAACAAAAGACAATTTACAGTCTCGTCGTGATTTGATGGATTGGGGTTTAAGAGTATAACATCATCCTAAGTTAATTGGTCAAAATAAGTGGAAATTCCCTATTTCCTATTATTCAATGAAAATGTAGAGATGAAACAATTTATTTAGGTCTTGGAAAGTTTTATGGTTCCAGATGGTTATTTAAGTAATATTTCTCAAAGGGTGGATACAGAAGATGTGAAACTAAATTCTCTTAAAACCCATGATTACCATGACTTGATACATGAGTTGATTCATATTGCAATTCGACATTTAATTTCCCATAATGTTAGAGTTGTTGTAATTAATTTTTGTCATTCTTATTGATACCTTTGTGCCACAAGACTGAGCTGAAGTGTTGTTCAGAAATTGTAGAGAGATGCACCGATTATTCATTGCGACTTGGAGAAAATTTTCCCACAGTCATTTTTCACATGTATGTTTCATCTGACTGTGCATCTTACCACATATGTTCTTTTTGGTGGTACTATTTCAAGTCGATGGATTTATCCTACCAAAAAAATGATGTTTACATTGAAATCTTATGTGAGAAATAAATATCACCCCAAAGGCTCTATTGAGAAATGTTTTTAGCACAAGAATGCATGGATTTCTGTTTATTGTACATGGTTAACATCACCACACAGTCTAATAGACTTATGAGAAGTGAAGATGAGCAATATGATCCCATTGATCCTGCATTTCCTTCACTGCCCCAAACAAGGGGTATATCTGGATCGTACTCATTGTGTACATTAAGCAGGGAAGAGTGGGAAATGGCTAATCGTACAATATTATTCAACTATGGTGTTCTTGATGATTATATCATGTATGTAAACTAATCAATATGCATTTTTTCATTATATTATTTCTTCATACCTTCTGAAATTTTTATGCTTTCATATTTGTAGATAACATTTAGAAGTTATAAAAAAAAGACATCGCTCTCTATATATTAAGTGGAAGGAACTGCTGCACAGAAAAGAATTTGATTCTAGGTTAAAGTCAAAGGTAATAGTTTTTTTTCTTCTTATAACATAATCACATGTCTCTATTTAATATTCAATGTTGGTATCTATTAGGTTTTATCTCTACCAATGAATAAAGTATCATATGAATTAAGAATGTTATCCTTTGGTCCAAATGACATGGTACGTGATTGTAATGCAATGGTTTTCAAAGGATTTAAATTAGATATAAATAGATGTCAAAAATGGCAACACATCATGAGGTTGTGATGATAAGTGACGCAACAGATTTTTATGTGAGTGCATCAGATAGACAACATCGGTTAGAAAATATATCATATTATGGTGTTGTTGAAAGAATCATTTTATCAGATTACTATGAACCTGGTCGCGCCACAATGATAAAATGTATGTGGTTTGATTCAATGAAACAAAAAGGAATTCATATTGATAATTTTGGATTTATACTGATTGATATAAATTGCTAGCTTCACACCAATAAACCTTATATTCTTGCATCACAGGCTAGACAGGTGCTTTATATAGCTGACCCGTTAAAACAACAATTTTTTGTTATTGTTTATGTTAATCCTATATATATTTTTAATGAATACCTGGATGACAATGATTTTGTGGATGAACATGTCGGTATTTATTTGAATGTTGCAATTGATGACACAGATGACTCAATTTCTAGAACAGATTGTGAACCAGAAATTGTCACAGACCACACAGAATATTGATACATTTGTAACTATTTACCTGACATTATCATAATATTTTATGTGTTTTTCAAACATCCATACATGATATCAAATTAACAATTATATTTTATCAATCAAAATATCACATTGAAAATTTATCTCATTGTTTTATCATACAATTTTATTATTTTACATCTTCCATTGTTTCTATTTATTTGATAATATTATTTTAAATTTCCATGTCAAAATGTCTGAATATGATGATATTTTAAGAAATAGAAGAAAACGAAAAATGAACAACATATGTATCATATATCCAACACTGTAAGTGCAATTTATGATTGAATATTATGGTTTTTCATATTATTTATCTTGTTATCATTCATTTAATTTTATCATCTATGTTATTTTAGGCTACTTCGTTGAGGAGACGGTTGAATTATACTACCGAGGCTGATATTAGGGTGGGGTATTGAATCTATAGTTCATCATACTACTATGCTTCTTAAGCCCCTAGAAGGTCATCCTCTCATTATGACACCTCCATATTATCCATACCAACATTATCCATATCTATTTCTGCCCCCACCCACATCGGATGACAGTTCTCAAACTCCCATCCCTCTTTATTTTCCATCCCCACCATCAACTGTACAGGGCATTGCACCCCCTTATATCCCACCACTATAACAATATCTATATCCACCCTCATCTATACAGGGTTATCCAACTACTCTACAGAGTACCCCTACTGCAGATATCCCACCTACCACAGAGGCTACTCCCCATCTAGACGCTGCACTTTAGGGGTCAACAAATCCCCCATCTACTGGTATGTGTTTAAACATTACAGTTAGTGATTAATGATAATTTTATATATATAATTATCCCTTTTTACCTTTTTTGTGATTAGCTCCAGTCTCCACCAGAAGATGACACCGCACAAAAATGTGGATGTTTGGAATCGACACACACAAATCATGGTTGAATGCAATGAGGAAAATGCTACAATTAAAAAAATGGTTCAAGATGTAAATGCATTATGGGAACACTTTCTAGACACAACAATATCATCCTGTTTCATCCAATAAGTTGGAGAAAAGATGGAGAAAAAATAAAGGACAATTCTTGGGCAGAGATCCAGGTAAGAAATTTTAATAACCATTTATATATATTAATTTATAATATTTTCTTAACAAATATTTTTTCCATTGTAGCTCTGAAATAATTTTCATGATGGAAAAAATGCCAAGGCTTCACGGTTAATGGATTTAGGTGAAATGTGGTGAGCATACAAAGTATGAATTATATCTTGGTTGGAAAAAGAGATTTGACATAGAGCTTGAATAAGTACCAGTGATTCATGATTCCCCAATATCACAATACAAAGAGATGATCGACTATTGGAAGAGTAAAGAGTTTATGGTATTTGTTAAATTAATATAAATATTTATTCATTTATTTATTTGAAAATAAGTTTTAGTTATGTTAATTAAATTATATATGTTTTTTTGTATATAGGATAAATCAGATAGAAATAAAAGAAATTAGAGTGGAATGAAACATGTTTATACTCATGGACACACTTCACTCTCAAATCTTGAGCAAACACAGATAAATATATATTTAAAATATTTATCTTCACTTAGAGGGTAATTATATTGACTTCCAATTATGATTTATTTATATGTTTTTTCCATAAAAATAATGAAATTTCGAGGGTCACATTCCTCGCTCTACTTTGTTTTGTATAAGCAGACAAAAGAAAGACGGTATTGTGCCAAATACTGACACCAAGAAGGCAATTGTATTTATATTTAAATTTCTTTTATTTTGACTGAATTTAATTACTTATATTAATTTATCATTTTATTTTATGTTATATATCAATTGGTTGAATTCTTTGGAGACATCGGCAGAAAAAGAGCCTGACAATTTGGGCTCAAATAATAATCTACATCAGGTATTTGGAGATGAGAATCAGGGCAGAGTGTGTTGTCGACCTGGGAAGAAGATTGTTCCATTTCAATATACTTCTACTGAAAATGTTTCATCTTGTACCAGTTCTGGTTTTTTATAGTGGAATAAATGATTTCTGCAATCAAAGAAGCATCTCAAAAAGTACAAAGGTTGATATTTGAAAATATGAAGAATGTTATGTCTGCCATTTCTTCTACACTTTCACTAGAAGCAGCTATAGAGGTTGATGCATGATTGATGTAGATTAGTTCTACTGGTGGAGCTGAAGCTGTACCTAGAGGTGGAGCTGTAGCCGGAGCTGAAGATCGAGCTGGAGCTGTAGTTGGATCTGGTCCCAGTGTCGGTGTCGGTACCGATGCTGATGTCGATGATGATGCTGGTGGCGTGAGAGGTGATGATGGTGTTTCTATAGGAGGTGTGGATGAGGGTCATCATGAATCTGATGATACTGATATTGAGACACACTATTGATTTGAATTGTATTTTTTTTATTTTTAATATGTGTAATTTTATTATTAAATGAGGTTTTATTATTTTAATATTGAATTGTATTGTGGTGTTTCTAATTATTTCTACATATTGTTTATGTATTTATTTAGTTTTATTAATATTATATTGAATTGTATGCTCCTCCAACATGACCATAATTCCTCCTCGATGATGATTCTATGAGGTAGCCCTGATATATCCTCTGGCACACCTCCAACGATATGTAGTCAAATTTTCCATTTTATTATTGAGGCAGCCCCTCTATTAGTTTCACTGATCATATTGTGACATTGATTACTTGTATTGGTGTGCAGGATACAGATGCATCCCATAACATTGAACCAACAATAAAACATAGCTGATGCAATTGATTTTCTCCCACAACATGCAATCTGGATTGACATGAATATAAAATTCAGGATGTAATGGTTATCTTATACCATTTTTCCCATCAAGATTTCCATATTGTCTTTCTACGGTACCAACATCAATTTTTAACTTCTGTATAATCCATGGCCTACTTCGGCATTTCTGACTCATGATTTTCATCGGGACTTTCTACGACACCCAGTGGATTTTTACTGCTACTTTACACCCTCCTCTGACATGTGAAATAGCCATATTTTTATGGAAAATTGACTTTTGTCCAATTTGATGCTCCACACCCTCCATAACAGTGTCATCTTATCCAACACCGCCAATGTTATGGTTTTACCGCACCATTTTTTTCATCATGACAAGTTTTTCTTTTACTCAACTGTATCATCAAATATTCAATTTAACCCCAGACTCATATTTTCATAATATGATGAAGTTTCAGGTTTGGTTGTTTAATGCTTTCAATGTACGGGTGATATCTCTAGTTTAGGTGTTGCTGATTCATCTTCTGACATCAATGGCATTGAAAAGGGTTAAATTGTGATATCATCTTATTTTCAAGATTAAAATTTATATATTTACTCTTTTAATTAATGAACACATGATATTGTTATCACTTCATTAACGTGATTTATGCTTTCAGTTCAATCATCATTACAAATATTATTGACAACAGCATTGCAATGTGCCTTACAAAAGGGTTGGGTGGGGAGAATTTTATAAAAGTTTGTAGTTCGACTATTTATCAATTATTAATAACTATTTATTGTAATTTTATCTATTTAAAAAATTAAATTTTCAAAATTATTTTAGATTCATTTAATGTTTTATATTTTCCAATTCAATGTTAATTGATTATATTTATGAAATATATAATTTTCAGGTTTAATTCTACAGTTTAGGTGATTCTACTTCATCTTCCAACATCAATGGAATTGAAAAAGGTTAAATTTCTATATCATCTTATTTTCTAGATTAAAATTAACATTTATACTCTTATAATTAATGATTACATGGTATAATTATCATTTCATTAATGTGATTTATGATTTCAGGATAAGCATCATTAGAAATTGTATTGACAACATTATTACAATTCGCCTTATAAAATGGTTGGGTGGGGAGAATTTTATTAAAGGTATGTAGTTCAACTATTTCTCAATTATCAATTAATATTTATTGTAATATTATCCATCACATTCATTAAAATTTTCAAAATTCTCTATGATTCATTTACTGTATACATTGCGGTATTTTCCCCTCTTGACTTTTTGGTTTTATCGCTTCTCAATATATGTCCTCAATTGGAATTTCCTATCTTCATTATTATTTTTTGATAAATTTATTGGAATTTTATATATTCCTAAAGATAATTGAAATTCCTATGATGTTTAATTAGTCCAAAATTATATTTAGATTCAAAATTTTATTCTTTAAGATTGATCATTTTTTATGACTATTTTTATTAGCATTGTTATTCGAATTTGTTTTTATGATTTTTACGTGTGGATTAGAAGAGTATAAATTATAAAAAAATTCATTTCATTAATGGTATCACTTTGATATTCTATTCAAGAAACACATCAAGATGTGCCTAGAAATCTGAAATCTGTACTGATTTTCACTACAACTTCAGGTTAGGTCACTTATTTTGTTTGTACATTTATTACATTGGGTTCGAACTGTTATATTAATTGATTTTAAACAATATAATTCATGATAGTCTAAAAGAGTTCATTTTATGTCAGGAACATGAAGCAAATGACACCGATCAATATTATAATATTTTCTTGAAAAAAAAACATAAATGATGCTTGCATGTTAGGGGGCTTCAACACCATATATGTGTACATAGATTGATTATCCAGAACGTGTACATATTAATCCATTTGTACAGATATTGTTGAATTTATGTGTACTTATAATGAACTTTATTCTAGAAATTTACATAATATCTATGTATATATTAATATAGTAGGGTTGTTGGAAATTAAATGAATATATTTTTAGATAAGTTATGGTTCCAAATTTCACAACCAATATAATAATTCACCGTCACTATAGTAGTAGTGTGGATGGACCTCTATTTGAAAGGAATCACTGTAGTTAGTGGTATCCCTCTATTTTATAGTTTTTTCCTTCAGGAGGTGGATTCATTTGATTAGGAGATGTTGCAAGATTTAGAAGATCTCTAGATGGAAAATGTTTCAATCCAATCTCACCACCTGCTATAGGTAGTCTATTCCAAACTCATGGTGCCATTTTTGGGGACCATATGTTGATGCATAGAAGGGATGGACATGATCAAGTACTTCTTGAGATAGTTTCAGGTATGATATGTGTATTCTTTATATCTCATGTATATATATATATATCAATATAGTTTTGACCCTTCCCTTTCTTATTGTATATTTCAGTTGGTACATAGAGGTACTAGTGGATTCCCTAGCTTGTATCCATCTAATAATGAATCAAATTGGGGGTGGTCATCTTCTCACCTTCATTGTCTTTCAGTGTGATTTTACTATAGGTAAATACAGGTTCTATATGTGTTTAACCAGAAATAATGTGTTCATGATTCTCTCTATGTAGGTATCTAGAAATTTTGAAGCAGATTGTAGTTGCAACTACTCTTGTAGTCAAATACACCGCCATTCATTACATATTTGATTAATTCATAACTATAATTATCCAAATCAAATTTTCCATCAAATTGCATAAGAGGTGAGATAAATATATTTCTAATTGGTGAATTTTCTAATTGGATTCCTTCTCACCCCATATTTAACACAGGTCCGCAGACACCCATTATGGGATAGATGATATGATAGCAATAGTGAAGATGCCAATTTCATTGGTGACTGAGATTATAATAGGTTTACATGGAGACATTCCATCTAATTACCCCATAAACTTCACTTATTTGGCTGGACTACATGTACATCGTGCACTAATTTGTTAAACATGTTGTCAATTTTTAACAAAATTTCTTTGGTTGGTTTGTTTTAAAAATTACTATATCGACCATTAAATAATGATCTTTAACAAATGTACTAAAATAATTTGTAACTTCTTAACACATTATTGTGGAATTTTGGAAAATATTTCTTGATAATTGAGTTATTCATGTTGTCCCGCATATACACTCTATAGAGGGAGGTTAGATGGAAGCCTTTGGAGGGGTATTCATTAAAAATATGAATGATGAATTTTTTATAAGTAAATTCCACTAAAAGGTATAAAAATTGGTTCTTTATTTAATATACATCATAGTGTTGGGTTTCATGCATTGTGTTCTTAGAATTTTGGGATTCTAATTGTTTACTATAAGATAAATAAGGGTCTTTTGATCATTTCAACCCCCTTAGTGGTATTAGACCTATGTTGTGTGCTTGGTTCACAAGATCATGTTCTAAAATGAATAAATTGAAGGCATCGTTCATGATGTTGAAAAATAGAGAACCATGTTTTATAAGAGATATGGTGTATATTGTTAAGTATGACAAGAAGATGCAGTAATTGTTATTATGACATTATAATTGGTGCTTAATGATTATTACATTGTCTAACCACATAACAAATAATATTAACCTAATGTTAATGTCACACAAGTCATGTGCACTGATGATAATTATATATAGAGACTTTTCATTAGCCGATATTTCTATCTCTCCTTATACACGCCCACACATATATAATTATAGGTAGTGTCTAAAATAATTTTTAATTTTTTTAACACTTTATTTCAATAGTTTGTAGGACTCATTTCTGTATTAAATATATTCAGTATAATCAATATTCATGAAGGGTTTTGTTACTACTTACAATGTGACATGATGGAGTAACACTAGATTTTAGAGAAATAAAATATCATGGAAGACAGGAGCAAGGGTATATTTTCAAGCAGTGAGTCATTTTATTTTTTTCATTTAATAGTTTCATATATATGATGTAAATATGATATTTTCCCATTTATATGTATATAAATTCATACGCAGGTGAGTGGAGACCGGTTTATGCATATAATAATATGTGAAAGGATCCCCTTCCAAATTCTCATAGCCATGAGGGTGTGTGCATAGGTTCTAGGTGTCCTTGCATGTGTGTGAAGGTGTGTATACCCAATGGGGGAGCAGAAACATTTAGGTATAAATCTCTAAGAGATGAAGTGGACGGTTTGGTTCCACCTTGAGGTACGATCCCTCTTCTAGCCTCTTTAATTCAAGAATTCTTTAAATTGAATTTAGCTTCTTTCTTAATTCTGCTTAATTATATTGAATTTCATATCTTGAATAAGTGCCCTTTAATATAATTGTTTCATTTGATTAATAATGTCATGTTTTTATAATAAAACCCCTCCAACGGAGGTGTGCTGTCTACGAAAACTCACAATGATAGTTATGTTGATCTAGTTGCTTAAATTATTGCATTTTATATAAATATTTAATCATTTATTTATTTGAAAATACGTTTTAGTTATGTTAATGAAATTAGATATGTGTTTTTGTTTATAGGATAAATCAGATAGAAATAAAAGAAATTAGAGTGGAATGAAACATGTTTATACTCATGGACACACTTCACTCTCAAATCTTGAGGAAACACAGATAAATAAATATTTAAAATATTTATCTTCACTTAGGGTAATTATATTGACTTCCAATTATGATTTATTTATATGTTTTTTCCATAAAAAAGAATGAAATATCGAGGGTCACATTCCTCGCTCTACTTTGTTTTGTATAAGCTGACAAAAGAAAGACGGTATTGTGCCAAATACTGACACCAAGAAGGCAATTGTATTTATATTTCAATTTCTTTTATTTTGACTGAATTTAATTAATTATATTATTTTATCATTTTAATTTATGTTATATATCAATCGATAGAATTCTTTGGAGACCTTGGAAGAAAAAGATCCTGACAATTTGGGCTCGAATAATAATCTACATCAGGTATTTGGAGATGAGCATCAGGGCGGAGTGTGTTGTCGACCTGGGAAGAAGATTGTTCCATTTAAATATACGTCTACTAAAAATGTTACATCTAGTACCAGTTCTGGTTTTTTATAGTGGAATAAATGAATTCTGCAATAAAAGAAGCATCTCAAAAAGTACAAAGGTTGATATTTGAAAATATGAATAATTTTATGTCTGCCATTTCTTCTGCACTTTCACTAGAAGAAGATGTAGAGGTTGATGCATGATTGATGTCGATTAGTTATACTGGTGGAGCTGAAGTTGTACCTAGAGCTGGAGCTGTAGCCGGAGCCGAAGATCGAGCTGGAGCTGTAGTTGGATCTGGTCCCAGTGTCGATGTCGGTACCGATGCTGATGTCGATGATGATGCTGGTGGCGTGAGAGGTGACGATGGTGTTTCTATAGGAGGTGTGGATGAGGGTCATCATGAATCTGATGATACTGATATTGAGACACACTATTGATTTGAATTGTATTTTTTTATTTTTAATATGTGTAAATTTATTATTAAATGAGGTTTTATTATTTTAATATTGAATTGTATTGTGGTGTTTCTAATTATTTCTACATATTGTTTATGTATTTGTTTAGTTTTATTAATATTATATTGAATTGTATGCTCCTCCAACATGACCATAATTCCTCCTCGATGATGCTTTTATGAGGTAGCCCTGATATATCCTCCGGCACACCTCCAACGATATGTAGTCAAATTTTCCATTTTATTCTTGAGGAAGCCCCTCTATTAGTTTCACTGATCATATTGTGACATTGATGACTTGTATTGGTGTGCAGGATACATATGCATCCCATAACATTGAACCAACAATAAAACATAGCTGATGCAATTGATTTTCTCCCACAACATGCAATCAGTATTGACATGAATATAAAATTCAGGATGTAATGGTTATCTTATACCATTTTTCCCATCAGTATTTCCATCTTGTCTTTCTACGGTACCAACATCAATTTTTAACTTCTGTATAATCCATGGCCTACTTTGGCATTTCTGACTCATGATTTTCATCGGGACTTTCTACGACACCCAGTGGATTTTTACTGCTACTCCACACCCTCCTCTGACTTGTGAAATAGCCATCTTTTTATGGAAAATTGACTTTTGTCCAATTGGATGCTCCACACTCTCCATAACAGTGTCATCTTATCCAACACCGCCAATGTTATGGTTTTACCGCACCATTTTTTTCATCATGATAAGTTTTGATTTTACTCAACTGTATCATCAAATATGCAATTTAACCGTAGACTCATATTTTCATAATATGATGAAGTTTCATGTTTGTTTGTTTAATGTTTTCAATGTACGGGTGAAATCTCCAGTTCAGGTGTTGCTGATTCATCATCCGACATCAATGGCATTGAAAAGGGTTAAATTGTGATATCATCTTATTTTCAAGATTAAAATTAATATATTTACTCTTTTAATTAATGAACACATGATATTGTTATCATTTCATTAACGTGATTTATGCTTTCAGTTCAACCATCATTACAAATATTATTGACAACAGCATTGCAATGTGCCTTACAAAAGGGTTGGGTGGGGAGAATTTTTTAAAAGTTTGTAGTTCGACTATTTATCAATTATCAATAACTATTTATTGTAATTTTATCTATTTAAATAATTAAATTTTCAAAATTATTTTAGATTCATTTAATGTTTTATATTTTCCAATTCAATGTTAATTGATTATATTTATGAAATCTATAATTTTCAGGTTTAATTCTACAGTTTAGGTGATTCTACTTCATCTTCCAACATCAATGGAATTGAAAAAGGTTAAATTGCTATATCATCTTATTTTCTAGATTAAAATTAACATTTATACTCTTGTAATTAATGATTACATGGTATAGTTATCATTTCATTAATGTGATTTATGATTTCAGGAAAAGCATCATTAGAAACTGTATTGACAACATTATTACAATGCGCCTTATAAAATGGTTGGGTGGAGAAAATTTTATTAGAGGTATGTAGTTCAACTATTTCTCAATTATCAATTAATATTTATTGTAATATTATCCACCACATTCATTAAAATGTTCAAAATTCTCTATGATTCATTTACTGTATACATTGCGGTATTTCCCCCTCTTGACTTTTTTGTTTTATCGCTTCTCAATATAGGTCCTCAATTGGAATTTCCTATCTTCATTATTATTTTTGATAAATTTATTGGAATGTTATATTTTGCTAAAGATAATTGAAATTCCAATGATGTTTAATTAGACCAAAATTATATTTATATCCTAAATTTTATTCTTTAAGATTGATCATTTTTTATCACTATTTTTATCAGCATTGTTATTCAATTTTGTTTTTTATGATTTTTACTTTTGGATTAGAAGAGTATAAATTAAACAAAATTCATTTCATTAATGATTTCACTTTGATATTCTATTCAAGAAACACATCAAGATGTGCCTAGAAATCTGAAATCTGTACTGATTTTCACTACAACTTCAGGTTAGGTCACTTATTTTGTTTGTACATTTATTACATTGGGTTCGAACTGTTATATTAATTGATTTTAAACAATATAATTCCTGATAGGCTAAAAGATTTCATTTTATGTCAGGAACATGAAGCAAATGACACCGATCAATATTATAATATTTTCTTGAAAAAAAAAACATAAATGATGCTTGCATGTTAGGGGGATTCAACACCATATATGTGTACATAGATTGATAATCCAGAACGTGTACATATTAATCCATTTGTATAGATATTGTTTAATTTATGTGTACTTATAATGAACTTTATTTCAGAAATTTACATACTATATATGTATAGATTAATATATTAGGGTTTTTGGAAATTAAATGAATCTATTTTTAGATAAGTTATTGTTCCAAATTTCACAACCAATATAATAATTCACTGTCACTATGGTAGTAGTGTGGATGGACCTCTATCAGAAAGGAATCACGGTAGTTAGTGGTATCCCTCTATTTTATAGTTTTTTCCTTCAGTAGGTGGATTCATTTGATTAGGAGATGTTGAAAGATTTAGAGGAGCTCTAGATGGATAATGTTTCAATCCAATCTCACCACCTTCTATAGGTAGTCTTTTCCAAACTCATGGTGCCATTTTTGGGGACCATATGTTGATGCATACAAGGGATGGACATGATCAAGTTCTTCTTGAGATAGTTTCAGGTATGATATGTGTATTCTTTATATCTCATATATATATATATATATATCAATATAGTTTTTACCCTTCCCTTTCTTATTGTATATTTCAGTTGGTACATAGAGGTACTAGTGGATTCCCTAGCATGTATCCATATAATAAAGAATCAAATTGGGGGTGGTCATCCTCTCACCTGAATTCTCTTTCAGTGTGTTTTTACTATAGGGAAATAGAGGTTCTATATGTGTTTAACTAGCAATAATGTGTTCATGACTCTCTCCATGTAGGTATCTAGAAATTTTGAAGCAGATTGTAGTTGCAACTACTCTTGTAGTCAAATACAACTCCATTCATTACATATTTGATTCATGCATAACTATAATTATCCAAATCAAATTTTCCATCCAATTGCATAAGATGTGAGATAAATATATTTCTAATTGGTGAATTTTCTAATTGGATTCCTTCTCACCCCATATTTAACACAGGTCCGCAGACACCCATTATGGGATAGATGATATGATAGCAATAGTGAAGATGAAAATTTCATTGGTGATTGAGATTATAATAGGTATACATGGAGACATTCCGTCTAATTACTCCATAAACATCACTTATTTGGCTGGACTACATGTACATCGTGTAGTAATTTGTTAAACATGTTGTCAATTTTTAACAAAATTTCTTTGGTGGGTTTGTTTTAAAAATTACTATATCGAACATTAAATAATCATCTTTAACATATCTACTAAAATAATTTGTAACTTCTTAACACATTATTGTGGAATTTTGGTAAATATTTCTTGATAATTTAGTTATTAATGTTGTCCCGCATATACACTCTATAGAGAGAGGTTAGATGGAAACCTTTGGAGGGGTATTCATTAAAAATATGAATGATGAATTTTTTATAAGTAAATTCCACTAAAAGGTATAAAAATTGGTTCTTTATTTAATATACATCATAGTGTTGGGTTTCATGCATTGTGTTCTTAGAATTTTGGGATTCTAATTGTTTACTATAAGATAAATAAGGGTCTTTTGATCATTTCAACCCCCTTAGTGGTATTAGACCTATGATGTGTGCTTGGTTCACAAGATCATGTTCTAAAATGAATAAATTGAAGGAATCGTTCATGATGTTGAAAAATAGATCACCAGGTTTTATAAGAGATATGGTGTATATTGTTAAATATGACAAGAAGATGCAGTAGTTGGTATTATGACATTATAATTGGTGCTTAATGATTATTACATGGTCTAACCACATAACAAATAAGATTAACCTAATGTTAATGTCACACAAGTCATGTGCACTTAAGATAATTATATACAGAGACTTTTCATTAGCCGATATTTCTATCTCTCCTTATACACGCCCACACATAGATAATTATAGGTAGTGTCTAAAATAATTTGTAATTTTTTTAACACTTTATTTCAATAGTTTGTACGACACATTTATGTTTTAAATATATTCAGTATAATCAATATTCATGAAGGGCTTTGTTACTACTTACAATGTGACATGATGGAGTAAC
Source organism: Viscum album (assembly GCA_963277665.1). Classification (NCBI taxonomy): domain Eukaryota; kingdom Viridiplantae; phylum Streptophyta; class Magnoliopsida; order Santalales; family Viscaceae; genus Viscum; species Viscum album. The sequence goes on from OY728138.1 coordinate 1,246,527,856, forward strand.
ACTAGATTTTAGAGAAATAAAACATCATGGAAGACTATAGCAAGGGTATATTTTCAATCAGTGAGTCATTTTATTTTTTTCAGTTAATAGTTTCTTTTACATGTATTAAATATGATATGTTCTCATTTATATGTATACAAATTCATACGCAGGTGATTGGAGACCGGTATATGCATATAATAATATGTGCAAGGATCACCTTCCAAATTCTCATAGCCATGAGGGTGTGTGCATAGGGTCTAGGTTTCCTTGCATGTGTGTGAAGGTGTGTATACCCAATGGGGGAGCAGAAACATTTAGGTATAAATCTCTAAGAGATGAAGTGGACGGTTTAGTTCCACCTTGAGGTAGGATCCCTCTTCTAGCCTCTTTAATTCAAGAATTATTTAAATTGAATTTAGCTTCTTTCTTAATTCTTCTTAATTATATTGAATTTCATAACTTGAATAAGTGCCCTTTAATATAATTGTTTCATTTGATTAATAAAGTCATGTTTTTATAATAAAACCCCTCCAACGGAGGTGCGCTGTCTACGAAAACTCACAATGATAGTTATGTTGATCTAGTTGCTTAAATTATTGCATTTGATTAGTGATGAATGAGTTTTAGAGTAAATATTAAATATAATTAAATGAATTGTGTGATAAAGAAATGAAATGATTTTATAATAAAACCCCCCCAACGGAGGTGCACTATCTCATAAACCAAAGACTAGTGATAGTTATTTGTATCATGTTTAGATTTGGTTTGAGTCTTTTTTATGCCTCTTGTTTGGGTTTTTTTGTGGCTAGTTAGTTTTTGATTTACTTGAATAAGATAAATTGTCTTAACATACTCGTTTGACTCAAATGACATTGTCTATGTAGGCATATTCCTTGACCATGACACATTCCTTTTCACGCTTTGAATATTAAAAATAAAATTTCCATGTTTAGGCAATGTTAATGAATTTGTAAATGGTTTGTGTAGGGTGTATGATTCTTTTCCATCATTTTGTTTCCATTTAGATATTGAGTCATTGTGTCGCTCACTACAACCTTCTCTAGATATCCCTTGTTATAGCATATTAAATAGTTGATCTGTTCTATCATCTGCGGGCAGAGCGACGGTCAGTGAACTAGGCCAACATGCCGCGGTAATGCCGCAGTCACGCCACTGTCACATCGTGGTCACGCCATGGTAATGATGTTATTTGGACCTTCTCTAGGAAGATAGCTGACGGTGTTTCGTAGTGATAGTATTCCATAGGTCTTTTGATTAATGTTGAGACTGAATAATCATAATTTCTGCCTGTGGGGCGATGGCTGGAATGTTTCCCCGCCTCCTCCTACTCCCTCCGCTCCTGGCCGAATGATGCTGCCTCATGGATGTCACTGGACAGGGCCAAAAATTCGCGGTCATGCCGCGGTCAAGCCGTAGTCACCCAGCGGTCACCCCATGGTCACGCCGAGGTCAGGCCGCGGTCAGGCCGCGGTCAGGCCGCGGTCAGGCCGCGGTCACGCCGCGGTCACACCACGATCCCACCACAGTAATGCCGTGATTTTTCCCGGCTCTAGGACAACACCCCATGGTGGTTCGTAGTAATATTATTCCATGATTCCTGTGATTAATGTTGTGACTGACTAATCACAATTTCTGTCGGCAGGGTGACGGTCGGAATGTTGCCCCGCCTCCTCCTGCTCACTTCGCTCCTGGCCAGATGATGCTGCCTCACAGATGTCGCTGGACAGGGCCAACACTTCGCGGTCACGCCACAGTCATGTCGTGGTCACACCAAGGTCACGTCCTGATTTGGCCCTTCTCTAGGATGACAACCCATGACAGTTCGCAGTGATGGTATTCCATTAGTCTTGTGATCAATGTTGATATTGACTAATCACAATTTCTGTTATCGGGGTAACATCCAGAATGTTGCCCCAACTCCTCCAACTCCCTTCGCTTCTGGCTGGAAGATGCTACCCCACAGATGTCACTGGACAGGGCCGACATTCCGCAGTCACGCCGCGGTCATGCGGCAGTCACGCCGCAGTCAAGCCGCGGTAAGGCCGTGTTCACGCCGCGGTCGCGCCGCAGTCACGTCACGGTAATGGTGTGATTTGGCCCCGCTCCAGAAACACCCATCCCACACCAGCCCCCTTCCACCATCATTTCAGCCCGCTGCCACCAGACTTCCAGTCCGAAACATCCCACCTGCCACCTTCGAAGTAGCCCGCACCATCCCCCCAGTGCCTACAACTAGCCCCCTTCCACTAGCATTCCAGCCCCTTCCACCTGCATTCGAGCCCGCACCACCCCTCGGCCACCTGCAATCCAGCCCGCACCAGCCACCACACCAGCCACCACTCCACAGCCTCCTACAAAACACTAATGCTAGCCCTCTCCCACCTACACAATATCCCCAACCACCAGTTCCTGCCCTCACCAGACCATGACCTCTTACATCCCAGCCCGCACCACCTATATCCCAGCCCGCACCATCCCCCTTCCAAATTCATTCAGTGTTAGATAACCAAGCATTGTTAAACATAAAAGGGATAGGGAGTTTCATAATTTTGTTTGAATCATTAAACAAAAGAGGATGATGCTCAGAGTGGAGATTTTGGAGGGTGGTTCTAGATATGGTGTCTCGTTTATCTAAAGAAATACATTTGTAACGTCTATATACAATTTTGATGCAACTAGTATATTGTAAACATTTTTATACCAAGTGTATTTGGAAATTGTAATATTTATTTAACTAATTTTTCTCTCTTAAATTAAGGTTTTGGATTCTCTTGTGGATATCATAGCATTTGAGGGACCAATTTTATCACTTGAATTGGGTATAGCATTGAAGTCCCGAATTATAAATCAAGGTGTTCTAATACAGCTACCTAGATAGGTAAGGTCATCCCACAAGGGCCTCCTATATTTATATTTATGCTTGGAATAAACAAAATATAAAAATATAATAGTTCCATCAAAAACAAAGTCACATATGAAGGCTTTCTCTAATATGTTAAATATGTTAAAATTTTGGATAGAATAGTGCGAAAAAATACTGACAGAATCGACAAAAGAGGAATATTTTAGTGTGACAGTAAAAGAATAACCATGCTAACAAAATTGATGGTATCTAGAATAAAAATTTACTTTTTTTCAATGATAGTAAACAAAATAGGATAGTGGGTGTCAACCATTCATTTTAAAATAGTAATGGTGTCAGATATAGAAATACCCTGACAATAACAAAAAAGGATCTTCATTTAAACCTAAATTTGGACTAAGAACTCCCTTTTTGATTCGCAAAAACTTTTGTCTAGAATATATTATGATATTTTTAGCAGTGTTTCTGATCATGGTCTTTTCCTAATTTATATTAGAAGATGTTGGGAAACTGTTTGAATTTCCTAATTTATTTTTACCCTTGGAGGAATCAATGCAGGGGTTATTCACATGTAAGTCCATAGAGTCCTTACTAATACATGAAATATGGTCATCATATTGATGAGTAATCAGGTTCTCAGATTTAGTAGGTATATTAATGTCATCGGAAGTCTGAGAAATTCCAATAGTATGATTGACAATGAGGGGAGTAGATGCACATGAAATATTTGTAGCAGGGTTTTCATGTGAAGTACCTGAATGTTTTTCCAGCTTTTTCCTAGAACCTGGGGGAATCTGTGGTGTGTCCACTAGGTTCGGTTGATCTTGATATGATGAAAATATACACCTATAATTATTGACCAATTCAATAGGTTGATTTGGGTTAGCATATTTCTAATCTTTCAAACCCGAGGAAACCAAATTTTGATTTGGGTAACTGTCCAGAGCAGTCTTTGAAACACTCAGAACTTCAGGTTCTATGGCCATCTCCCTTGGAGATGCACTATCCTAACCAATTGGGGGTTAAGGGGTCTGTTCATAGATAAATGTATTCTCCACATAAGTGTCACTACTCATGTTTAAACCCCAAGAGGGTTTCAATAGTTCTACATAGAATCATTATTCAAAATCCTCTTGGTCTGGTCATCTTGTATGTCAAGTAGTGTGCCGACCTATTTTGATTCACAGCCCAAAGAAGAAGAAGGGTATAAAGATTTACCATTGTCAATATTCATACCATTAAAATGATCACTATAAATGTGATGTTCTTTATTACCTTTAGAGTGGTCCAAAATAGTATCCCATGTAGCTAAAACTACCAAGGCAGGGTTTTTCCTAATATGAAGGTCTCCAAGCAGTGGTGATCATGTATGATCACATGCCTTCAAAGCCAATTAATATCCCAATCCATACCCAAAGGTGTTTTTGAGTGGCCTTGCATGCTAGGTGAATTAGTAAACATGATCTAAGATATAAAAAAGTTCTATAAACAATAACATCATTGAGTAATTCAGTCAGTTGAAGTGAGTTTCACGCCATGAAATTATTGAATTGGAATGTTTACAACATCGAGATATTCACTGGGAACATCATTTATAGAATCATAAATAGCAAGAGATGTTGGGGGGGAGCTGCTGTCTAGAAGGGGGCTATCAAGGGGGGTCCAGTAGGGGGGCTACTCTCCGGGGGGGAGGGGGCTGTCTAGGGGGGGATATTGTCCAGGTGGGTCCATTAGGGGGTGGGGGGCTGTTGTCTAGGGGGTCCAATAGGGGGGCAAGGGGTGTGCAAGGGGGTGATAAAGGGTAAGTGAAAGGGGTGCAATGGATGTGTGGGGGGGGGGGGGGGGCTGGATGTTGTCCAAGGGGGGTATATCAGGGGGTAGGGGGTTGATGTCTAGTGGGGTCCAACGGGGGGGGGGGAAGGGTGTGTAAGTGGGGTGCAAGGGGTGAAAGGGATGTGGGGCGATGGTTGTAGTCCGGGGGGTCCAGCCTGGGGGGAAACACTATTCTTTTTTATTGAGTTATATTCTTTGTGAACATTCTATGATGTTTTGTTTTACCATAATTTTATGGGATGAGAACTACTGTGTTCTACATTGTGTTGTAGGTACTTTTGAGTTGTTCCAGACTTCTTTGATAGTTTGTCTTATAGGGAGTCTCATGTAAGTGTAGTTATGTTTTTCTATTAAAATGTGGGGTAAAGCCCTTATTTTGAAATTGAAAAAAAGTATGGAAATAAGGAGATGCGTAGGAAAGTTCACATGAGTCATCAAATGACTTTTCAAGAGGGATTTTTCCAGGGTCTAGGGGTGTCCATGGTCTGTGGGTGTCCAAGGCCTATTTGAGGGGGAGGTGTCTAGGGTCTGTCCAGGGGTATATAGGGTATGTCTGGGGGTGTCTAGGGTCTGTCCGAGGGGTGTCTAGCGTCTGTTTGGGGGGTGTTGTCACAACCCGTCCTCCGGGCCCGGGCCGTGACTACCCCAAGCCCGCCTTCCATAGGCCAGGGGCTAGCGACTAGCACCAAGGCGTAAATCCCCACAAAAGGGAAGGCATTTCCTTTGAAAAGTAAACAAGCACCACAGAGTAAGCAAGAAGAAAAGTAAAAACTAAGTAAAAATGGAAGAAGCTTTGCTGAAAGTAAAAGGGGCCAGAAATACAAGCCCAACTGTAAAGTACAACTGAAAGGAAAAACAGCAACTGAAAGGAAAAGCCGCAAAGTCGAGTCGTCCTCTGGAAGTCCCACTTGATGGGTGGGTACAGATAGCCTCCACTGGTCCTTGGGCCCACCGGACTGCTCCGAATACGTCCCGCCCAGTGGTCCACCTCCAGGTACCATCCTGTTCGGCACGCTTCCACCACGATCAGTGTTGTCCGTCGTCTCCAACCAACACAACGTAGTGCAGGCATAGCCCATGCAGGGGTGAGTATAAGCTACACAGTAGGGACCCCGAGACCCCTAAAGGTCTCCCGAAATCCACAAAGGATAAACCACAATGGAAAGATACAATCATGAAGTAACAACCGACACTTCTTAGGTATATGCCCATACATATACCTAAGTCATCAATTCCCGTTCGGCTCCAACGTCCGAGTCCAAGCACAACCCAGTCCAAACAGGAAAGAAAACGTATACCCACACATGATAGCACAACACAATCCACAAGGAGAATAAAAAGTAAACCCACAAAGGATAGCTCAACACAATCCACAAAGGAGAGTAAGCAGTAAATCCACACAGGGTAGCTCAACACAATACACAAAGGAGAGTAACACAAGATTCAGCTCACGCAGGTATACATCATCGAAAAGGTGAAAGAGATGATCAGACATAGATACTGAATCATCTAAGCTGGGACCCACATAGGATACAAGACTAGTCGTCCTCATTTTTTTGTTTATGCTGGGACCCACATAGGATACAAGACCAGCACGGCTGGGACCCACATAGGATACAAGACCAGCACTGAGTCATCTAAGATGGGACCCACATAGGATACAAGACCAGCACTCTTCATGGATTCATCTATACTGGGACCCACATATGATACAAGACCAGTATTGAATCATCTAAGCTGGGACCCACATAGGATACAAGACCAGCACAGCTTGGACCCACATAGGATACAAGACCATCTATCTTCATTGATTCAACTATACTGGGACCCACATAGGATACAAGACCAGTATTGAATCATCTAAGCTGGGACCCACATAGGATACAAGACCAGCACAACTAGGACCCACATAGGATACAAGACCAGCACAGCTCGGACCCACATAGGATACAAGACCAGTTGTCTTCATCGTCACAGTCCACTGAGGATCTCTGCACTGTCGTCGAAGTCGCAGCCATCAGTAGGGTTCCCGCACACAGTAAGCTCGTTCGGGAGGGTCCGCTCCACGAGCCGAGAGGCCGATACATCAACTATCACAAAGTCCGAATTTGATGTATCCAAAAGTTCTGTATCGTCAACAGGAACTCAACGTCGCAGACGGCGCATCAATCGGACGCCCGTTCTGAGAGATATTGGCTTTTTCGTCCTAGGGCCCCGGTTGGTTTTTAAGGAAAAACCAACCCGACCATACTCCACCTGCGTCCAAACCTCAGGCAGAGTGAGCGAAAAGATCCGTCTCACTTAGAGGAACTCAACAAAGCTGACGGCGCGTCAATCGGACGTCCGTAGCTCAAGATATGAGTGTTTCCATTCCGAGGGCCCGGTTGGTTTCGTGTACAAACCAACCCGACCATACTCCACCTATGTTAAAACCTCGGGCAGAGTATTCCAAATGATCTGTCTCACTTAGAGGAAATCAACAAAGCTGACGGCGCGCGAATCGGACGTCCGTAGCTCAAGATATGAGCATTTCTGCTCCGACGGCCTGGTTGGTCTCGTGTACGAACCAACCCGACTGAATGCAAAGTATTCCGAAACCTTGAGTGTGATATACCGAAACGACCTTCTCGATCCAAGGATCACGTTGCCGCAGACGGCGAGTCATTTGGAGGCCCGTAGATCATGTTACGGGCATTTGAACAAAAACCGTCCGAAGACGGGGGGTCCGGGCCCGGGCCGACCCGGCCCGACCCCCCCTGGGTCGGCCAAACCCGGTCCGTCCCGGTCGGACCCGGTCTGACCCGGTCTGACCAGGTCGGACCGGTCTGGCTCGGCCAGCCCGACCTAGCTCGGCCGAGCGACGCGGGGGGGAGCCGCCGCCCCCGTGGGACACCCCCGCGGCACCCGCGGGGTGTCGCCCTGGACAAGGCCGAGCGACGTGGGGGGGAGCCGCCCCCCCCCCCCCCCCCCCCGCGTGACAACCCCACGACACCCGCGGGGTGTCGCCCGAACAACCAGACGCGGCTTCAGCCATGTCCCGCACGCGCCGGACCCGCGCGGCCGCTGGTCCGCGAGCGCCGCGGCCGCATCTTCTGTCGCGACGGCCTTGTCTGGCGGCGCGTCGGGGCGCCGCTGCTCCCGGCTGCCGGCGCCGCCGCGCCGCAGGCGGCTTCCGCAGACCACCGGAGTCGCTCCGGTGGTCTGATTCTGTTCCCGTCTACGCCGCTGCTCCTCCCGGGACTCGCTCCTCACCGCAGAACCATCAAACTTCCTTTGCGGAACGTTTTTTCGTCTCCCATCAAATCTGCATAACAACGATGAACGGCGGAGGGTCATCGGGCCGTGTTCGTTTGGCCCGCACCCTCCGCGTTAGAGATAATCAACGGTAAAATACATTCAACACATGAATACATATCCAAAAATTTTTTTAATGAAATAAAATTGTTTTATGAATCGGGTTATTCATTCTTGAATGGAAACAACACGGGAAATAAAGGCATTTCCAGAAATAAAAATCCCTACCTCGTTGGTCGACGTCGTACGCACGTTCTTCGCAGAATTGCTCATCGTGGAAGGAGGGGATCGTCGCGTCGTTGCAGAAAGGCGTCGCGTCATCGCGGAAACCGGCGTTGAGTCGATGAACTCAATGGACCAAGAAACAACAGATTTAATTTAATTATAAATATTTCAATACGTGTTTTGGTAAAAACCACAAAGGAGATTATAAAGAATGTCTGAGACTCTTTCCTCAAGCAGCTGATCGGAGATTCTTTGCGGAGGAAGAGACTTCACAGAAGAACATTGCAGGAAGGGAACATCGGCGTCGCGGAACACGGCTTCATGTCGTCGACTTCCACGGGTTCGGTGTTCTTCGTCGGAGGCCGGTGTTATTCGCGTTCTTTGCGTTCTTCGCGTTCTTCGCGTTCTTCGCGAAGGAGGATGAAGGTTCAAGAACTCTGACAAACCTCTCAACGAGTAATCCTCCAAAAAGACTAGTTGGTCTTATTTTATTATTACGCCAACAAACGAAAAAGGGTAAGTAACGACCCATAAATTCGTTGTATTAATTCAACGAAAGTAACAACTCATTTAATTCACGAAATAAACTGCCCAAATAAATGGTCTGTTAAGAATTTAAGAAAACGCGTTAGTTGACTTTCATAATGACGGGTTTTCACAGGTGCGTTACTTAGCGGAATGAAACGGCGGTGCTCGTGTGGGACCCACCTCGCAAATATCCTACCAAGAGGGTAGGATATTTTTGGATAGCAGCCTATCTATTTTAACTCAGTTTAAGTGGATTTCAAGTGGCTTCAAGTGGCTTAAGTGAAATAAAAAAATGTTTGTCGAAATTTATTTTATTTATTAACTTTAAGCCCAAAAATTAAAAACCACACCTGAGAAAACGCAACTCCGGAAGAGGCGTTTCAAAGAAAATACTGACGCTGCGAATTCATCGGTGCCCTCAGAATTCAATTCCGGGCACCGGTTCAAATGTAAGAAAAACCCGCTCGTCCATTCACTGAACGTACCCGAGCCAAACTTCGGAAAATGATTCTGGGCACACCGGGCCTCGAAATCAGGTGCCGTCAGAAACTGCGCTCTTGTAAAATTCCAAATAAAATTAAGAAAAAAATTTCCTTGAAATTTATGGGTCTTTACATTACTCCCACCACAGGGATTTACGTCCCTGTAAAGATTCGCCACAAACTTAGGGATACAAAGGCGGTACTGATCACACAACTGAGCCTCCAGCTCCAAAGTGCTCTCATGGAGGTTCCCGTGCTGCTATCTGAAGCACACTAGAGGAATCGATCATCCACATAGGACCCGCTCCTGTCGATCCTCGATCTCTACTGGGACCTCCGCAAAAGTTACCCCATCATCCACGTCTAGCTCCCTATGGTCAGAGTTTGACGTTGGGTCGTGCACGTATATCCTCTACTAAGATACGTGGAAGACGTCGTGCACCCATCGCAACTGTGGTGGTAGAGACAGGCGATTAGCCACCTTGACAATCCTGTCGAGGACCTGGAATGGTCCGATGGAGCGTGGAGATGACTTGCCACCTCGGCCAAATATCCGTAAACCATGTCGAGGTGAGACACGCAAGAAGACGTGGTCGCCATCCTAGAACTCTAGTGGCCTCCGCCTCCTGTCAGCATAAGACTTCTGCTGGCTCTGAGCTGTACTCATCCGCCCCTAGATGACATGGACCATCTCAGGTCCCACAAGAGCTGCAAGATTTCTTCATTACCGATAATAGAAATCTGGTCCCATCCCCAGGATGAACCACATTCTTTGCCTAACACAGTCAATCCCGACATGGATGATACTAATCCATACCAAGGATGATGTCGTAAAGCCTCGACGCTACTACCAAGAGATCCAACCATTACTCTCACCTCCAAGGGTTTAGTCACACTATCGGCATCAGTGTGTGGTAACTGGGTGTCCTCCAGTAGATGTCTCACAAGTGAGGTTCATGTCAACAGTCAAAACTGGAACCTCTTAGTAACAACACAAAAGAGGACAGGAATGAAAACATCACAAAGGTATGCGTCTTTTATTATTGCAGCTCATAATACAAAGATGCTACACAATAGAAACAAAGAACTAGAAGTACAAAAGACGTATCCACTAGTCCCGCTCTTGTCCATCTGCTCCCCGAGCTCCTTGATTGACGGCCTCAGCTGCATGAAGCTGAGCTCTCCCATGTCCCCGAACTCCCTGCGGTCGGGGTGGACCTCCTGGTGGTGGTGGTGGCAACACCTCGAAGTGTCTCCCACCATCGACTGCTCGACCAGCTCCTCTGCCTCGTCCGCCTGCACCCTGTGGACCACCGTGGCCGAACCACTGTCTGGGAGGTCCCTCTACCACCTGCTGCTCATCTGCAAGACGAGTCAGGCAGTCTCAAGCCATGTGACCTCGCCCGCTGCATGCGTATCAATGCATGCCCCTCGTGTAGATGGATCTCCTTCGGGTTCCCCGCACAACCGAATCTTCATCCTGAGACTGCCCATCAGATGGTCTGGCCCGCTTGGAGCTCTACGTCACCTGTCTACTGCCAGCTGCAAAAGACCCTGCTACGGGCTGTCCTGCGGAGGGCCCTGTCACTGGAGCCTACTCGGCGAGAAAACTATCCACTAGAAGGGCTCTCTCCAACACCTCTTCTTGTGTCGGAATGTTAAGGGAGATCATCGAAGCCCTGATCCCGTGCCTTAGTCCCTGCTCGAAGGTCCGAGCCCGGAAGAACAGGTCCCGTACCATATCTGTGGAGTAGCGCGAGATATCAGTAAATCTCGCCGAGTACTGGGCCATTGTCATACTGCCCTGCCGTAGCTGTAGCAGCTCTTGGATGCGCACCGCACGGAGGGTGGCTGGGACTAACTCGGAGCGGAAGATGCTCTCAAAGTCCGTCCAGAGAAGAGATGTCTCGTTGTGCACCTGGAGCATCAAGCTCCACCATCTTCTTGTTGCCGCGTGTAGGAGGCTAACTGCGAGGATCACCATGAGGTATGCGGGTGTCCTCACTAACCTAAAAACTCGCACGACCGCCTCCAGCCAGTCCTCGGCTGCCTGGGGGTCCGTCTCCCCACGAAACCTGGGTGGTCGCTGGCGCTGGAACTCATGCAGAGCTCCAAGGCGACGTGCATCGTCAGCGGTCATGGCGGGAATCATCGGTGGCTCGTGGGGTAAAGGTACCGTCGGTGCCTCTGCTGACAAGGAGCCATGCATCGAGGCCTCATCGCTCAGTGGGATGTCATCACGCTCCACTCTCGGAACCCTAGCTGGCTGCCGTCGTGGGGCCATCCTGAAAAGGAAACAAGTGCACCACGGTCAGAACAATATACCTGGTGAGCTGACACAAATAATCACAAAGAAAACTTGAAACACACATGCAATCAATGTTTTTGTGCATTAAGTCGGAAATCAGAAGTCAGGGTCCTGGTGTACGGATATGTCAGCCACCGCACCAACACTGGACCCCCTAGACTGATAACCACACCCAATATGCTAAACACTATTGCTTCACATAGAAGAAAGATCAGAGTCCGCGGCATAACTGACCACCTCGGATACCAATTTGTCACATCCCGTCCTCGGGGCCCGTGCCGGGACTAGCCCAAGCCCGCCTTCCATAGGCCAGGGGCTGGCGACTAGCACCAAGGCCTAAATCCTAACAAAATAGAAGGAATTGCCTTTGAAAAGTAACCAAGCACCACAGAGTAAGCAAGCGAAAAAGTAAACACTAAGTAAAAACGGTACATGCTGTGCTGAAAGTAAAAGGGTTCGGAAATACAAGCCCAACTCTAAAGTACAACTGACTGGAAAAATAGCAACTAAAAGGAAAAGCCGCAGCGTTGAGCCGTCCTCTGGAGGTCCCACCTGAAGGGTGGGTACAGATAGCCTCCACTTCTCCTCATGCCCACCTGACCACTCCGAGTACGTCCCGCCTAGTGGTCCACCTCCAGGTACCGTCCTGCTCCGCACGCCTCCACCACGATCAGCGTTGTTCGTCGTTTGAAACCAACACAATGTAGTGTGGGCATAGCCCGTGCAGGGGTGAGTATAAGCTACTCAGTAGGGACCCCGAGACCCCCGAAGGTCTCCCAAAATCCTCAAAGGATAAACCACAAAGGAAAGATACAATCTCGAAGTAACAACCAACACTGCTTAGGTATATACCCATACATATACCTAAGTCATCAATTCCCGTTTGGCTCCAATGTCCGAGCCCAAGCACAACCCAGTCCAGACAGGAAAGCAAACGTATACCCACACAGGATAGCACAACACAATCCACAAAGGAGATTAAACAGTAAATCCACAATGGATAACTCAACGCAATCCACAAAAGAGAGTAAACAGTAAATCCACACAGGATAGCTCAACACAATCCACAAAGAGAGTAACAGAAGATTCAGCTCACGCAGGTATACATCATCGAAAAGTGAAAGAGATGATCAGACATAGATACTAAATCATCTAAGCTGGGACCCACATAGGATACAAGACCAGCACGGCTGGGACCCACATAGGATACAAGACCAGCACTGAGTCATCTAAGCAGGGACCCACATTGGATACAAGACCAGCACACTTCATTGATTCATCTATACTGGGACCCACATAGGATACAAGACCAGTATTGATTCATCTAAGATGGGACCCACATAGGATACAAGACCAGCACAGCTAGGACCCACATTGGATACAAGACCAGCTTTCTTCATTGATTCAACTATACTAGGACCCACATAGGATACAAGACCAGTATTGAATCATCTAAGCTGGGACCCACATAGGATACAAGACCAGTTGTCTTCACCGTCGTAGTCCACTGAGGATCTCTGCACCGTCGTCGAAGTCGCAGCCAGCACTAGGGTTCCCGCATACAGCAAGCTCGTTCGGGAGGGTCTGCTCCACGAGCCGAGAGGCCGATACATCAACTGTTACAAATTCCGAAGTTGATGTATCCAAAAGTTCCGTATCGTCAACATGAACTCAATGTCACAGACGGCGCGTCAATCGGACGCCCGATCTGAGAGTTATTGGATTTTTCGTCCTAGGGGCCCGGTTGGTTTTTTAGGCAAAACCAACCCGACTGTACTCCACCTGCATCCAAACCTCGGGCGGAGTGAGCCAAAAGATCTGTCTCACTTAGAGGAACTCAACAAAGCGGACGGCGCGTCAATCGGATGTCCATAGCTCAAGATATGAGTGTTTCCGCTCCGAGGGCCTGGTTGGTTTCGTGTACGAACCAACCAGACCGTACTCCACCTATGTCCAAACCTCGGGTGGAGTATGCAAAAAGATCTGTCTCACTTAGAGGAAATTAACAAAGATAGCGGCGCGTCAATCGGACGTCCGTAGCTCATGATATGAGCGTTTCCGATCCGAGGGCCCGGTTGGTTTCATGTACGAACTAACCCGGCCGAACTCAAAGTATTCTGAAACCTTGAGTGTGATATACCGAAACAACCGCCTCGATCCAAGGATCGTGTTTCCCCTGACGGTGAGTCGTTTGGAGGCTCGTAGCTCATGTTATTGGCATTTGAATGAAAACCGTCCGAAGACGAGGGGTCCGGGCCCGGGCCGACCCAGGCCGACCCCCCTGGGTCGGCCAAACCCGGTCCGTCCCGGTCTGACCCGGTCCGACCGGTCTCGCTCGGCTAGCCCGGCCCAGCTCGGCCGAGCGGTCGAGCGACGCGGGGGGGGGGGGGGGGGGGAGCCGCCGCCCTCGCGGGACACCCCCGCGGCACCCGTGGGGTGTCGCCCGGACAACCGCACGCGGCTTCCGCCGCATCCCGCTCGCGCCAGACCCGCACGGCCGCAGGTCCGCGAGCGCCGCCAGCGTGGCATCTGCCGTAGGGGCCTTGTCTGGCGGCGCGCCGGGGCGCCGCCGCTCCCGGCTTCCGGCGCCGCCGCGCCGGCGACCCGCACCGCCGGTGTCTTCCACGGGCCACCGGAGTCACTCCGGTGGTCCGATTCTGTTCCTGTCTCCGCCGCTGCTCCTCCGAGAACTCACTCTTCACTGCAGAACCATCAAACATTCATTGCAGCACATTCTGTCGTCACTCGTCAAATCCGCATAACAACGAAGAACGGCAGAGGGTCGTCGGGCCGTGTTCGTTTGGCCCGCACCCTCCGCGTTAGAGATAATCAACGGGAGAAATACATTCAACACATGAATACATATCCGAAAACAATTTTTAATGAAATAAATTTGTTTTATGAATCGGGTTCTTCATTTTTAAAGGGAAACAAAACGGGAAATAAAGGCATTTCTAGAAATAAAAATCCCTACCTCTTTGGTCGTCGTCGTACGCACGTTCTTCGCAGAATTTCTCGTCGTGAAAGGAGTGGATCGTCGCGTCCTCGCGGAAAGGCGTCGCGTCGTCACGGAAACCGGCGTTGAGTCGGCGAACTCAACGGACCAAGAAACAGCAGATTTAAATTAATTATAAATAATTAAATCCGTGTTTTGGTAAAAACCACAAAGGATATTAAAAAGAAAGTCTGAGACTCTTACCTCAAGCAGTTGATCGAAGATTCGTTGGGGAGGAAGAGACATCGCAGAAGAATGTTGCAGGAAGGGTACGTCGGCGTCGCGGAACCCGGCTTCGCGTCGTCAACTTCCACGGGTTCAGTGTTCTTCATCGGAGGTCGGTGTTCTTCGCGTTCTTCACGTTCTTCGCGTTCTTCGCGAAGGAGGATGAAGGTTCAAGAACTCTGACAAACATCTCAACAAGTAATCCTCCAAAAAGACTAGTTGGTCTTATTTTATTATTACGCCAACAAACGATAAAGGGTAAGTAACGACCCATCAATTCGTTGTATTAATTCAACGAAAGTAACAGCTCATTTAATTCATGAAATAAACCACCCAATTAAATGGTCTGTTATGAATTTAATAAAACGTGTCAGTTGACTTTCATAATGACAGGTTTTCGCGAGTGCGTTACTTAGAGGAAAGAAACAGCGGGGCTCGTTTGGGCCCCACCTCGCAAATATCTTACCAAGAGGGTAGGATATTTTTGGATACCAGCCTATCTGTTTCAACTCATTTTAAGTGGCTTTCAAGTGGCTTCAAGCGGCTTAAGTGAAATAAAATAATGTTTGTCGAAATTTATTTTATTTCTTAACTTTAAGCCCAAAAATTAGAAACCACACCCGAGCAAACGCCACTCCGGAAGAGGCGTTTCTAAGCAAATACTGGTGCTGCGATTTCATCGGTGCCCTCAGAATTGATTCCGGGCACCGATTCAAAAGTTAGAAAAACCCGCTCGTCTGTTCACTGAACGTACCCGAGCAAAACTTCGGAAAATGATTCTGGGCACACCGGTCCTCCGAATCAAGTGCCGTCAGAAACTGCGCTCTTATAAAATTCCAAAGAAAATTAAGAAAAAAATTCCCTTGAAATTTATGGGTCTTTATAGGTGTCCAGTGTCTGGGGGGTGTCCTTGGTCTATCCGGGGGGGGGGGTTGGTGTCCTAGGTCTGCCTAGGGGGTGTCTAGGGTCTGTCTGGGGGGTGTCCATGGTCTGTTAGAGGGGTGTCCAGGGTCTCTCTGGGGGGTGTCTAGGGTATGTCCGAGGGGTGTCCATGGTCTGTCTCGTGGGTGTCCAGGGTCTATCTGCGGGGTGTCCAAGGTCTGTCTGGGGGCTGTCTAGAGTCTGGGGGGAGGTGTCTAGGGTCTATCTGGGGGTGTGTCCAGGGTCTGTCTAGGAGGGGGGCTTTGAAGGGGGGGCTATCCGGGGGGGGTTATATAGGGTGGGGGTGTCCAGTGTCCAAGAGGGGGGGGGGTCTTCAGGGGGTGGGATACTGCTGGGGGGGTGTAGGGGGTGGGGGCTATTTTTTCTTTACTGTTTTACAGACCCTATAGCCACGATTTTTAACCGTGGATATAGGTCTCTTGACACAGTTTCTAACTGTGGCTATAGGTCTACTACCATGGTGTCTAAATGTGGAAATTAATTTTCTCCCTCTTCTAGTATTGCAACATATCTAAACCATGGATATATATATATTACCACAGTTTGAACCGTGTCTGTATACCTATAGCCACGGTTTGAACCGTGGATCTAGACCTATAGCCATGGTTTGGAACCATGTATATAATTATAGGCCTATATCCACTCCAAACATAGCCACAGTTTCTCAAATCGTGGCTATTACCTATAGCCATGGTTTGAGGACCTATAGCCACGGTTTGAAACTGTGGCTATAGCAAAAATTTCCAGTAGTTCCATTGAATTTTGTAAAGGATTTGGTTCCCTATATAGTTATTTCAGAGTAATCAACACCTCATTTTATTTATTCTATATACGCAATAGTGTCAAAATATCTAACTATAGACCAGTCTATGTTCCCTGGGTGGATGAAGCTAAGCTTCATCTATATTTTTTTATCAATAGCATAGATACATTCATTTAACAATGAAGAAAATATATTCCATAAACTAAAGATCACTTTTTTTACTAATATTTTGTCATGTGGTGCCAACGCGTTGTACATTAACACATCACTTTATAAAACCCAAAATATAAAGTTTCCATAATATTAAATACAAAATTAACAAAAATTGATATTCTTAAAAAATTCAACGATACAATAAGAATTTTTCTAGCCTATAGAATGATGAGAATAAGTACATATAGATGATGTAATTCATTACAAATATAAGTTGTTTTGTAACTCACACTCAAACCTATTAGATTAAAAATCATAATGAAAATAATAATGAAAAAATCAAATATCATTATCGCTGAAAATAGATCATATCAACAATTTTGAATTTGAATAGCTGGATTATTTAGTTCCATCACATGATAATAGCCTGAAATACACAATATTTGAACAAATATTTCTATCCTCTTCCATTGTGAACACACAATCTACCAAGACCCTCAATTCATTATCTGATTACTCCAGTATTGTTAAATTATTAGGATATCATAACATATGTACCATTGGTTCCACCAATAACCCCAAAAAGTTTTTCAAATGTAAATAAATATTTACAAGAGAAACATAATACACATAATTTCAATCATTAAAACATCTTTGGATATATTACTCTCACTTGACACTAGTTATGAGATGAGTTTCTATATACTAACAACACACTTATTCAACACTTTATTCTAACTTTAAGAAACAATATCCCTCATTAATGAGTTAAAAACAACCTCGATTATATTACAATTAATGACTAGATCGATAGAAGTCCCCTTCATCGATGTCACCATGTAGGTCCGGAATGAAAGTTATCACCAACTGAAATTCGTCTAGGGAAAATGAATTCAACTCTACCAGAACAAAATTAATTGTTTGATGATATAAACATGCTGCAAGACACCCATTTTCAAATGTTAAAAATAATGGTTCACTAGGAATAATTCTCTTAGAATCCACCACTGACTATTTGTTCTCTAATAATCCATAAGCCATTGATCTCTATTCATTGAGATATACAAGGTTACATATCATTGAGGGAACCAAAAAAACACTCTTTGGGGTTGTAAAATTGGAATTTCCATTTTACAACCCACATTCAAATATTCTGAAGCACTTACCATGTCCACCCTTAATCCATAATATCATATCCAATATAGAATTCTATAGAGTTCCCCTTCCTCCGTCACTGAGAAAATAACCCGGGTGCTTCGTGTTATGACACCATTTTCAACCATGAATAAAATATACTTTCCTTGATGAGTGCTCAAAATGAGAACAGAAACATTAGATCTATTTCAACACAAATTAAATGATTGGCCTCAAATTGTATACTACAAGTACCATCATCAGCGTACAGGAATCTCCTTGCCATATTACCCATCAATTAAAGAAATAATGGATTATGATGTGGAAGATGTAACCTAAGTAACATGACCCACACCTTCTCTAAAATTTTATCCATCCCCCAGTGATAACCCATGTCCATTGGGATAATGAGAAACTAAAAAAATCCCCTCTCTTTTCCATCCCCAATGAATGGAATCCAATACGAAAAAATTCATTAAAAATGTAGATTTAAATATAGTGGACACTAAGATCCAATAATATATTTGAAAAAATACATATGGGTTTATGTATGCTAGAAGGAAGCCAACAACATCCATTTATCGTAATGATACACCTCCTCTTATTCATCTTTTAAAAATTTAACCTCTATGAAACCATCCACATGATCTACACATAGGGGGTCCCCAAATACAAGGAAAATGCACATAGAGGATCCCCATATTGAAATCCACTAGAAGTAACCTCAAATAAACCTACTAAAAAGATTTCCTATAAATAATAATATTGTAGAGGAATCAATGAATTTTTTTCATCGATCACATTCTATAGAGCAGCCATTAGTCCCATTTAAAAATATTCCATAATTATTCAATTATAAAAATAAAAATAGTTAATAAAACAATACTTATTTAATTATATAGGAAATATAAAATTGTATTTCATAATTTAAAAATAAAAATAGTATATATTTTGAATGATTTATACGTGTTGAAGAGTTGGTCTTTCTCTTGGATGAACCCACAATAACAAAACACTTAGACCAAAAACTTTTGATCATTTGGAAATGGAACATTAAGTTGATTTTAGGAGAAGTAGAAATGGAAGAGTAATAAAAGAAAACAAAATTGTGGGAGTGTTCATGAAATGGTTGTGAGATAGATCTTTTATAAGTAGTGATAATGTCATTCCTGTAAATATATCAATTTATAATAAATAGAATACAAGATTGACAAGTTAAAAAGGATCCAAAAAGGTAAATAATGGATTCGTGGATGAGATATGGTTGATCTCACTTATTCAATTCATTTTAACAATTTTTTTACATGTTTCTTAGTATATTTCTCTTATAGTCTTTTATTACAATTGTCTTTTACCATTGTTACATCTTTCAACAATAGTAGTTTAATTATAATATATAAAAATAAAATGGATTATATAATATAATTTGAACTTAATAATTCTCAATATAAAATCCATTTTATTATATAATATTTAATTTCGCATGAAAATCATCTTTAAATATTAGAACATGTAGTGCATGAAAATTAATATTTATTAAAAGTTTTAATTTTTAAAATTTAATTCATGTGCATGATAAAATTATTTATGGATTGAATTTTAATGATTTTAAATTATTTATAAAAATAAATTTGACTGTTTTAGTGAAAGAAAATCAAATTATATCATAATAATATTAAATTATATGGAAATATCAAAAATATTTTTTTCAATTTAAAAATATGAAAGCAATAATAAAAATGATAAACAAATTATTTTTAAATAAATATTAATATTTTGAAATGTCATTTTTTACAACATAAATAGTTATTTAATCAATGAAATCACTTTATAATTTTTTTTCCATTTTCATATAGAATAAAATTCACAAATGTTTTTGTTTTTGTAAAATGGTATTTCTAATTATTCACATCAAAATCATAATTTTCAAAAAAAAATCAAACATTTCATTTTAATATAATAATATTATAATGAAATTTGAAAATCAATTCAATTCATTCTATTATAGATTATAAATTTTTTGAATTTAAATTTTCTATAGAACAAAAAGACATAATTAATATTATATTTGTAGGAATTTATCTTTTTTATAATTATTAAATATCCTTATTAAAATTTCATATAAATTTATAATCATATTTGTGTTAATATTTTATTCATATAAAAATGTTTATCTACTGAAATGATATTCATTTTTATAAAATAATCCACCAGAAAAATTATCTTTGAAGGGTTATATTTTCATGAACGAATAATTCATGTTATTTACATAGTTATACTAATTTAACTTTGATATATGACATATTATTAATAAGGAAATTTTTATATAAATATATGTTCAACATTTTGGTCAAAATTATAAATACCAAAATTTATACGGTTTTATTTTAATGGATATATAACTGTTCGTAATTGTTTTAGATAAATGTAATGAATAAAAAATACACTGATCATATTAGGTTATAATGGAAACCATTAATAAAATTATAATGGTGTTATTGTAAAATTATGATATGTTACATTATAAACTCTATAAAAATATCCCTCACTATTTTATTAATCTAATGGAAATTAATTATAATATATTTGTATGATTTTATATTCTAGTTTCCATATCACTTCATCAAACATAAGAAATCCCTATAAAATTTTACTATGGAGAGTAGTATTATTTACTATTACATTATGTCTTTGGACCATGATTTATTCCAGTTTTTCCTCATAATATATATCATGATACATCTGCATTACCTTTGAGATTACAACACATTTTAAAATACGTATATAATTCTACGAAATTGATAAATAGAGAACATCATGTTCATTGGACATGTTAAGTAGATGTTCAATAAAATAAAGAAATATAACAACATACTTTATTATTTCAAATGGAGTAGAGGGAAAAATTCATCACATAACCTCATAAGAAAATCTATAACCATTAGTCCATGGTAATATTCCTTTGAATAAGTTATCTCTAATTTCAAGATCATTATCTCTTCAACGTCTGAATGAATAGCCATTTTATTAACATTATATACCATTATTGTGACACTAAATTGTGTGGATCATTTCGATCATATACATAGATATGTGAAATAATAATTATATATACTCTCCTACCAAATCCAAAAATGTATTTGTTCTATATATTTTCTCATACAGAGAAACATATTGTGTTATTTGAATTATATAAGGTTTATAATTTTGGTGTCATAACTCTATCTCATAATTGTGCTGATCCCAAAATGTAATGAAATAAATTAAACGTGATATCTATATATCCTATATGGATCGAATAGTTATTTTTGAATAACCATGTATATGAGGATAATAAATGGTATTGAATAATATCCCCATATCCAAAGAACACAGAAGACTACCTGAAAATTTTGATTTAGACCTATGATTTTGATATAAAATAGCAGAAATTGGTAGACTATGTAGATTTACAACATCCATTATATATATCATGGATAATTTATTAAGTGATAAATCATCCTTGAATGAATTAATATTCATTAAAATAATAAAAAAATATAATATAACCCATATAGATTATACAACATCAATATTTTGGGGAGCCTTACGATAATATATATGGTGATGTTTACTAATTTCCATATTAGTATGGTTAAATAATCCATCATACACTATTAATGCATTTTAATATTCCTTATATTTCATTAAAAGAAATAATATATATTAATATATTGTAATATATCTCTCCCTAAAATATATCTATTAATTATCATTTAGATATTTATACAATTCGTTTCTTTTAGTTTTGGTAGATAATGATGAGCTATTGGAATAATTAAAAAACATCATCAATTATTGAATTTTTGGGACACACATTATTTTAATTAATGTTATAATTCTATCATTTTCATTATTGAATCCTAAAATATTCTCCTCAATCATCATTACTTCCATGTATTATTCTTATCCATCATAGATTCCCCCTTTATTCGATTTTTTTGATTATTCACATGATGAATATAGTATTTATCCACATACCTTATTATGTTAAGGTACATAGTTTTTAAATCCAATACTATTGTGTAATAATAAATCATCATCATTGATAGGTTTTTTGGATCCATTCTTCTTAAATAATCAACAACCATTTTCCTTCCAATAATTGTAATGTATTCAGTTGTCATAATCCATATTTAACTATAACCAGCTTCTTTATATCGTGTTTAACACTAACTATTTTAATACATACATTTTACTCTAGTGATCAGTATATATGTTAAAATTTTAACCTTATATATAATTCCTTCAAATATATAATGAAAAAATTATCACTACCCACTCTGAATATTTTTTAGGGTTATTTTCATGTGGAATTTAAATTTATGTTGTGAATACACAAAAGCCATGTCATTTGGCGTGATAAGGAATCCCAAATTTTTTAATCAATAAATATATTTCACAATCAATAATTCGCTATAATGTAATGTGAGTAATGGTTTAATATCCAACCTTATCATAAAATAATTGTTATTTTCATAACATTCATATGTTTTGGGAATATGACTTGTTTATCATTTAACTTTTTCATTGTATTTTATATCCATGAGAATGTCTCCACATATTTTCAATAATATTAAAAAATATGAAAAAAACAATGAATATTGGATGTTGTGGTTGTCATATAAACTATTCTATAACATAAATCACTGAAATACTCATATACCTAGCCCATAATGGGATCAAATTCCAAATAATGATACCTTTAGTAATATGCATTTACAATGGTTGAATTTTTCATTCATCTTCCCCACTTATCCGGGCTTTCACCACAATCCTCAAAATATACTATTAATCTTCCTTTCCCTTGGAATATATAAAGTTATTGTCAATAAAAACTACCAATAAATTCATTTAATTTAAAATATGAGGACCCTATTCCACATATCCATGAATATAGGATGGGTATTTTTAAGTCTAATGGAATTAAATTGAAATATATTCAATAATATCTAGTGAAAATGTCTAACATGGGTTTATCTCCCAATTTAACACCTAATAAATGATATCAAGATTATTATTAAATCTTAATAAATTATTTAGGTCATCAATGTTGATTAGAAAAAATAACCCCATGGTGATGGATCTTTATTCAAAACTATGATCTTGATAATTTCATGATAGTCAATGTTAATACACATTGATTGATATGTCATTATAAAAAGGAGAACTATTGTTCCTCGTGTAAAATAATTTCTATGTCTAAAAATATTTAATATATTACCTTGGATTTTATTATTCAATTCTTTTAATTAAATTAGATCCATCTTAAATTAATTATTTGACATAAAAATAACATCATTTAGGAGTTAAATTGAAAACTCAACCTCATGATCAATGGGATAAAATAAAATTTTAAGTGAAATACATTGATTTATTCTCACACAAATTGAAAAAATATTATTCTAGGTTCTAATAAATCATTTTTCATAAATAAACCTACTAATTAACTATGAGGGCCCATATAATTGAACTAATTTTCGTATTATGTTCCTAGTCAGGTACACATATATAGGTGATTGTTGGTTAATTTGAGAGATTAAATTTGACTTATTTATCAAATAATTTAAATTTGTGTATATATATAATGTGATCCAATCCATCCATAAAATCACATCATTTTAATGCAGTGGAATAATTATGAAATGTATATGAATCACAAAAAAATAATACTCATTAGGATGTGATTTGTAGAATTCATATTCAACTATCAAACAACTTACTGTTTCCAATGATAATTCAAGATCTAAGCATTCATCCATTGATGTGATAACATTAATAAAATTTATGGACATAAATTAGTTGGTAGGACAATCAAAGAAATAAATTTTTCTTGGTTATGTGGTGGATAATAAGTGTATATATCACAACATAATTTTTGAGATTAAATTACACAGATGTTGGAGTATATGGTATCCCATATTCATTCAATATGGTGGCCAGTAATTTTTATTATCCATATAATCCATTCTATTTGTTTATATATTATAAATTCAATTATTATAGTGTTGGTGAGGAATTTGTCTAATAATTCATATCATCCCTTACATAGGCCGACCTATTAACCTATTTTTTTGAAATAAATCGCATGATGACTTACTTTTACACATTTAAATCATCTTATTACACTTCCATGATAATTATGTATTGATATTTACCAAATTTCATATAGAAATATTGGAAAATAATTTCTCCCCAAGTCGTCTATAATTTATATTTTTATGATATTATATTTTATCATTTATAGTCCCCAATTATATGATAGTGGTTGGTGTCCTGAATTGATATTTCAGCCTCCATATCACATATAAATTTTTTTATTACTTCTAAATTATCTTATAGCTTACACCTCTCGATGATTTGTTGTTAGTCCACTAATTAAATGATCGATCATGATTTTCTGGTTATTGATAAAACTAGTGGCATAGAATATGAATTTTTTATGTTTTATTCATCTATAAACAAGGATTCATAGTGGATTTATATAATGTAATGTGTTTTTCAACTAATTATCAAATAATTAATTAATTAAAATAGATTGAGTGGAATATTTAGATGAAGAAATATCAATCCATATATTTAACTACTTCCTTTGGTGTTGTATTAAAAATAAGAGTCAATAATAGCTAGGGGCTTCTTTAATATGTTAAATAACTAAAATAACCATCCTAAGAGTTTCAAAATAAGAAATTAAAAATGCATTCTCTATTTATTTGATGAATTTTTAATTAAGAAGTGGTTTGGATGACCCATAATGTAGGGTTTTAGTTTATGTTTAAAATACATTATATAATGTTTTTTTACATGTTGTATTAGGGATATCAATATGGGTTATGTTTTTATTGATAACTTGGTATTGTATAATTATCATAAATATATGAATGTATACTCCTCTATCTGTCCTTCTTGGTTTCTAATTGGGATAATAACCACATTCCCATACACATATATTGTTAACACATTACATTCTCACTCCATTCACAATAAAAATAACAGACTATTGGGGATGATAACAATCATATTAAAAATATCATAAAAGGAAACTAGGATCATAGAATATATAACTCATAAATAGTGTCTATACACATACATATGAATTTATTTTTCTTTATTTAGTTTATCCATGTCAATTTTCTTCTATGTTTTCTAATTAGAATATATTTAAATGAATAATAATCATTCATGATGATCTTATGAACTAATAAATCACAACATATACAAGACTAATCAAATATGTGATGTTAAAACCACTTATTGTGAACTAACTCAAGAATGACTAAATACCAATGCAACCTACTTCAACTATTATTTACCCTATGAGTAAATTTATTAGGTCATTCACTATGTTGAACGTATCAATATTAGGAAATAGCTTTTGGAAACCACACATTTTTTACATTACAAAATATTATATGTTTCTATTTGATAAGTAGACAATTCCATGGGGTCTTCACTAAAATATAATAACCTTAATCCTCAATAATATCTAATATAATACAAAAAATAATTAATCCATATGGTAATAAAACAAAGGTGTTGTGATTATACATAAATGTATATTATTTTATTTTACAATAATATTAACATAATATAATAATAGGTCACACCAAAAACCCAAATGATTTATATTATCAGATATGATCAACATAATCATATTAATAAAAAATTATGTTAGTATCTTCCACAAATGTCTTTTCTCAATAATTGTTTTTAAAAAATATAAATAATAATCTTCTTTATAATATATTGAAATGAAACAAAGGTAAGAGAGAGATAAAACACTTAATAATTGTAAAAATTAGTGGTAATAACCATTTCTTATATGTTAATATTTGAAATAATGTTTATATAAGAAAATATATGATTTATAGAAAAATATCATTAAGGGATAAACCCCGAATATAATATTGAAATAATCATAAGTAATTTTATCTAGAATTGAGGATAACATAATACGTTATCCATCACATCATTATTACCTAGTAAATACATAAATATGGAACATTAATAAGCATGAAATTCATAAAACATTGGATCAAGAATCAGGTTACATCCTCCCATGACATAGTTGAAGGGGAATCAATTTCTTACAATACAATAAATTTTGAATAAGGATTCCTCCTCGATTTTAAAACAAAATAATATCAAGACATGTAAAACCTTTCAGAATTCATTAGAGAGATATAGTTTTGTGAAAACCTATATCATTATGAAAATTATTCATTTTTGTACAACGATCACGTAAAAACATTCATATTTCATGAACCATATTGAAGTGCACTATGTTGCATTTGATGTCAATGAGGTATGTTGTTGTCATGGAATAAATGGAAGTCAAGGAGTTTCAATATGTGAATGACAAAGTATGTGATGGTGTTGGTGAGGAATGGAGAATGGCCATGGAACTTAGAGGCATGTCACTTAGGAGATTCACTATGTGGCATAGGAGCTGATGGTTGAAACATTATCCATGTATATCAGACGATTGTATAACTGATCTTAGTGTTTCAATACATGTATCAAGATGATACTAAGTTACACCACTTGATGAATGGATGATGATGGAGCATCATCATTACATCAGACGATTGTTGACCTGATCTTTAAGTTCCAAGAACTTGTATCAGGAGGATACAATGTCACACCATTGTTTGAAGACCATGCATTGTCCTAACAATGCACGAGGAGTGGTAAATGATCCATCCACAATCACTGAGTGTATGAAGTGGTGTTAATGAAGTCCATGCACTATCACTTAGTGGATGTGAATTTGAATATCTTCCAATTTGATCTCTGATTGGATCAATGAAGAACATTGAAGAATTTGTTTGATTCAAGAGTTCAGTTGAAGAAGAATTCCATTTATTAGTGAGGATTACATATTATAGAAGGAGATGAGGAATCATGAAGAGTATGGAAGGAATTATTTTGAAGAAGAAGAAGAATGGAGAAGAGGAAGAATGGCTTAGAAGAAACGGATTTGCATTTGGCCTTTTACACTTAGTTACTTTGTCTTTAAACAAAGTACTTAGTGTTTAAGATGCAAAAAATTAGCCAACCTAAAGGGCCAGCCTTAAGGGTTCGACACAAGGCTCTTGTGGGACTCACGGTCACCACGCCCATGGGGATCCCATGGGGACAGCACAAGAGGAGGTCAGGGCCATGTATAATCCCTAGGGCCACCGGGTGATGAAGCCCGCGTAGCCTGGGCGCAGGAGCGCACCCGTGAGCATGCATAGTAGGCGCTAGTGGCGCGCCCGAGTGGCAGGGGTGGGCGCAAGAGCGCGCCCGCAGAGAACATGGTGTGGGATGGCACCATTGAGGGAGAAGATTCAATTGAGATTGGGACGGTAGCGATACGTTGATAATCCACGAGAAATCCACGGCCCATTTCGATGTGGGATGGAAAATTTCGTTGCGGAATAGATCTGGACCGTCCAATCGATCGCGCAGCTGATCGCGGCCACTCATCCGATCTGCCGCGCCACAAAATAATCTTGGCCATTGGAGATCATTAAAACTCCGATCCAACGACTGCATCATTATCTTCTTCCTCTGGCTGAGCGAAGACATGTCGTTCCTTCTTCCGCGACCTCGTCGTGTACCAGTGCCTCCTCGTGCACTGATGTCGATCTCCCAATTGTCTTTCTTGAAGCCGAAGGCACCATTGTGATCGTCTCACCCTAAGGAACATATACATGAAATAAAAAATGCATTCACATGTTGAATGGAGAATTTGGAGTTCGGCCAACGCAAAAGAAAATGTCGAGGCCACCTGGAGATCATGCTTTGCATGCATGGGCCTAAACAGAAGGCATGCAAACGTTCAGCATGGGCATACACGTGAAGAAGTCAATGAATGAATACCCGCGGTGAATCAGAGGATAATATCAAGATTTTGAAAATCTTGGAAACCCTAGAATTTCTGGGGTTCGAGAGATATCTCCTGCGGATGGACAGAGCGGCCTCTCCCTATAAAAGGGGAGCCCGAGGCGATGGTTTTGCTTGCTGAATATTTTGTTGAAAACCCAAAGTCCCATGAGAGCACCCTTGTGCCTCACGAAGAAGAAGCCCAGCTCAACCCACTTGTGCGGCTAAAGTTCTCGGGGCCACCCGAGATCCCGAAGGAGTCCCCTGCGTGCCTCCCATGCACGAAAGGAAGAACCCAAGACACATCTTTTTGCGCGCTCAAGGTTGGCACCCACTCTTCCTGTGTACTTGCGCGACAGGAGGAAGTGCACGCGGGTGTTGCACTTGCGCACCCCGGGGCCAGTGACCTTGCGCGACACTTGCTTGCACCCATTGAAAATTGCACGACTGTGGAAGAGAAGATGAGGTCTGCACCCCTTGTACGCCTCTTTTAGTGATCGGGTGGAATAGTAGAGGAAGGCCGAGCCCTTGCACCCTTTGTGTGCCAAGTGAAGAAGAAGAACCTATGGGTGATGTGTGTGCACCAAGTGAAGACCACACCCATTAAGTGTGTGTGAAAAGTGGGAGGTCGTAGCTAAGTCTGTGCAAGAAGTGGAAGGCAAGGCTTGCACCTTGTGATTGCAAAGTGAACAATGTGGGTGCAAAAAAATCAAGGAAGGCCGAACCTTAGTGTGTGCAAAGTTGATGTGAACACTTTGGAGAATAAGATTCTCACACTAAAGTATAACATTGTTTTAAGTGTGTGAACAAATTGAACAAAGAGTGTGAAGGAATAAGTGGTGTGTTTGCTTAAAGAGAATACACTCATTGAGGGTTTACTGCACCAAGAAGAAGGAAAGGGGAAGTGCATGCATGCATGCATCCACCTACACACGTGAACAAGCTCAAATCTGGTTGTGTGCCTCTGAGTTGACAAAGACTAAAAGTTCTTGAAGAAGATTTTGAGAAGCCATACAGTCAGTGCATGAGGAAGAAGAGTTTCCATGCACTCAGTGCATGAAGTTGATGTGAAGTGAGACTGAAGCCAGACTGAAGTTAAAAACATCAGCTTCCTGAGTATTCAGTAATTGAGAAGATCCTGATCAACAGAAGTGATCAGAAGTTTTGAGCAAGACCAACAGACCTTATCAGAGGCTGTTGAAGATTCTTGAAGAGAGAGTCCAGGTCATCCTGAGAAGAAGGAGATAAATCCTGAGAAAGACGAGAAGACCTGATCAAGTGATCAGATGTGAAGAGAAAGGCCAACAGTCTTTGTCTCAGACTACTGAAGATACTTGAAGAAGATTAAAGTGAAGAAGAGATACTCGTGTGACTCGAGGAGCCAGGAGAAGCCCCCTGTGAGACTCAGGGTGGAATACGTCTTTAGTGGGATTCTAGAGCACGCCAGTGGGACTCTGGTAACACTATGGGACGAAGTATAAAGGCCCTCATGTGGGACTCAGGAGAGATACAGTGGGACTCTTTATCGACCATTGTAATTTTAACAGGTTATAATGGAGAAACCATGTTGGGGTGTATAACCAACATGGCAAGGACGTAGGCCTTTGGTGCCGAACCTTATAAATCCTTGTGTCCAGTGCCTTTACATTTACTAGATCATTCGTGGAAATGTTGAGAGATACAAGAAGTTTGGATTGAGGCTTTAACCAGCCATAGAGGATTAATTGAAAAGAATCAATTAGTAAAAAGTTTAAAGGGATCTCTAATTCACCCCCTCCCTCTCTCATTGATTCACACTGATCTGGGCACTTCAATTGGTATCAGAGGCAGGTTCCCTCTAAAAGATCCAAGGGAGTCTTTATGAAGTTGAGATTTGATGAAGTGAGTGAATACCCTCAAATGGAGATATCTGCCAAGACTCTGAAAAACAGGAAGAAGAAACAGGCAAAGAAGATGAAGAAAGCATGTCCTAGCTGTGATGAAGTTGGAACAATGAATGATCTTCAAAATTCACTCAAATATCTTCAGAAGACAGTCCCCATGGAAGTGGAAATGTGTATTACTACTGGCATCCTTGATCTTCAAGATGAAAAATTACATCTAGAAGAAGAAGCCAATTCTATGGAAGATCAATTTGCAAAAACGGTTGGCATAACCAACACTCTCATAATGCTGGTGAAGTCTAAGGATGAAACAGTTTCTCTTTGATATGATAGATATGAAGATACTTGTGAATAATTACAAATAAGACTTTCTGAGAATGAATTCTTTAAGATAATGGTTAAAGATGTTTTCTATGCTCTAGAAAAGAGGCACAAATTGTCAATGGTTGTCAGAGATGCTCAACTAGAAGATAAAGTCAAAAGGGTGAAGAATCTTGACAATTCATTGCTACAAATGAAGAAGGTGCATGATGACTAGATGAAACACCTGGTAGAAAATTGGGAAGGAAGGATAAGAACTATTGATGATGAGAAGAACTCCCTCAATATGAAATTCAAAGAACTAGAGGTGATATTGAAAAATCAGCAATCCCGCAAAGCCAAAGCCTCCCAGTTAGCTGAAAGGAGAAATGTTGCTACTCAAGTATGCATTGAGAAGGATGATTCTAAAAGAAAGACATCCTCTAATAAAAGGGAAACAACTTCTAAAAAGAAGGTACCATCCATCCCATCTTGTACTCATGTTTCTAAATGTGTTTCCACAAAAAGTGAAGGATGGAAGAATAACTCCAAACAAGTATGGATAAAGACAATGAAGAAAGAGAGCTCTCCTGAAACAACACAACATGTCAAGAAAAGTACCCAACAACCATAAGGACTCAAAATGTCAATATTTGTGGGTCAATGTTGGTGTTGTAACATGTATGGGCATTGTGCAAATTATTGTTGGTACAATCCTCTCAATGTGAAAGCACAATGGAAGCCTATGCCAAGGGGGAGAAATCCAGAAGGAAAGAAGCAGCATCCACAGGTCCAGAGACATCTGTTTACTGCTAACAGATTTGTATTTCTTGACAACATCTGGGATGTTTGAAAAGGTGGTCAAACAGATACATGTCAATCTCCAACTGTATCCACATCTATAAATAAGAGATGATACCTGAACCTGGATAAAATGGAATCCTTGGGAAGCAAGAAAAATGTTGAAGATTCTCCCAAGAAGGTTTTGGAAAAGGAAAAGAAGTCCTTGGAGTCTAAATCCAAGAAGGGTGATGCATCCAGAAAGACCACCAAGAAAACATGCTTATACTGTGGAATGAAAGGACACACCATGGATCTTTGTGAAAAATACATGGAACTGAATAGAAGCAGACTGAACTCAAAAATACAATCAATCCAGAAGAAGTAGAAGGGATTGATTGAAAATAAGTTGCCTAAGAAAGGTAGCTTAACAGCATCAAAAGAACCATGTGGAATTTCCAAAACTGAGGCCTCACATCCAAATGACTTGTTAGTCATATGGCCTAATCAGTTGCAACTTTCCAGAGAGCTGCAGAGAGCTGAAGATAAAGCACTGGAAATAGCTAAGGCAAAAGGAAAGAAAAAGATTTTACATTAAGATCAAGTTCTGTTTGTGAGGTGCAATAAAGCTGGTCATATCAGTAATAAATGCATGACACTCATTCCAGCTCAAAAAGAATTCTTCAAGAGAATTATGTTTTCACCAGGAGATTCTAGTGCTCTGAAGGCACTTAGAAAGAGAGGAGTCACACACAAAGAAGTTGAAGAGGTGTTGAGATCCACACCAGCACAATCATCATTGATGATCAAATGTGCAAGTGTGAAGAATGGAGAAAGTGGAACATCTCGGTTGAGAGAATCTTCTCAACCTTGTTGTTCAAACTGATGAACAAAGGAGGTTCTATCTTATTCCCTTATCACTAGTATATACATGTGCTTAAATTTCCGGGAATTTAAGATGATAATCATTCTCAAATTGAGAATGGTATGGACAGAATGGAGTGTACCCCTTAAGGGGGAGCTAATCTGAAGAAGATGATCTTTTGTGACTCATATCATCTTGTGAATAATGAAGGTATTCCAATCACACTTTCATCCCTTGTTTCTTAATTTTATTTAATATGTCAATTAAGGGGGATTGTTTGATTGAAGACAAAAGAATTAAAGGGGGAGCTTTATCTTTGCACCTGAACTTTCTAATGAGTTTGGTGAAGTATGTGCAGGATTTAGCAATTCAATGATATATCTGAAAATTTTCAACCCCTTGATGCCTAACCATGATCTCATATGTATAGTGAATTATGGGCAACATTGAATTCCTTGGTTACATCACTCTTGTTTTCTACACCGGGTTAGCCCAAGTAGACGTAGAATTTATTTACTAAAGGATCTTTGCTAAAGTGTACATGTGACATCATCCCTCCCTTTGTGATTTTTAAGAAGATGCTATTCGAAGGGAGGAAGATATTTTTGAAAGAGAACCGCACCACACCTTTGCATTTTCTTTCCAATAAGGGGGAGAAAATATTGGCATACATATTGACCCATTCATATGTGTTGAAGTTTTGATATTGACAACAAATACAAAGGGGGAGATTGAAGTGCACTGTGTTGCATTTGTTGTCAACGAGGTATGCTTTTGTCATGGAATAAATGGAAGTCAAGGAGTTTCAATATTTGAATGAAAAAGTATGTGATGGTGTTGGTGAGGAATGGAGAATGGCCATGGAACTTAGAGGCATGTCACTTAGGAGATTCACTATGTGGCATACGAGCTGATGGTTGAAACATTCTCCATGTATATCAGACGATTGTAGAACTGATCTTAATGTTTCAATACTTGTATCAAGATGATACTAAGTTACACCACTTGAAGAATTGATGATAATGGAGAATCATCATTACATCAGACGATTTTTGACCTGATCTTTAAGTTCCAAGAACTTGTATCAAGAGGATAAAATGTCATACCATTGTTTGAAGACCATGCATTGTCATAACAATGAATGAGGAGTGGTAAATGATCCATCCACAATCACTGAGTGGATGAAGTGGTGTTAATGAAGTCCATGCACTATCACTTAGTGGATGTGAATTTGAAGATGTTCCAATATGATCTCTGATTGGATCAATGAAGAAATTTGAAGAATTTGTTTGATTTAAGAGTTCGGTTGAAAAATAATTCCATTTATTAGTGAGGATTACATATTATAGAAGGATATGAGGAATCATGAAGAGGATGGAAGGAATTATTTTAAAGAAGAAGAAGAATGGAGAAGAGGAAGAATGGCTTGGAAGAATTTTCTTTTCATTTGGCATTTTACACTTAGTTACTTTTTCTTTAATCAATGTACTTAGGGTTTAAGAAGCAAAAAATTAGCCATCCTAAAGGGACAGCCGTAAGGGTTCGACCCAAGGCTCTTGTGGGACTCACGGTCACCACGCCCATGGGGATCCCATGGGGCCAACCCAAGAGGAGTTCAGGGCCGTGTATAATCCCTGGGGCCACGGGGTGATGAAGCCCGCGCAGCCTGGGCACAAGAGCACACCCGTGAGCATTCATAGTGGGCGCTAGTGGCACACCCGAGTGGCAGGGGTGGGCGCAAGAGCGCGCCCGCAGAGAACACGGTGCTGGGCGACACCATGGAGGGAGAAGATTCAATTGAGAATGTGACGGAAGTGCTACGTTGATAAGCCACGAGAAATCCGTGGCCTATTTCGATGTGGGATGAAAAATTTCGTTGCGGAACAGATTTGGACCGTCCAAGCAATCGTGCAGCTGATCGCGCCCGCTCATCCGATCTGCCGCACCACAAAATAATCATGGCCGTTGGAGATCATTAAAATTCCGATCCAACGGCCGCGACATTATCTTCTTCCTCCGGCCGAGCAAAGACATGAAATGCCTTCTTCTCCGACCTCGCCGTGTACCAGTGCCTCCCCGTGCACTGAAGTCGAGCTACCAGCTATCTTTCTCGAAGACGAATGCACCATTGTGCTGGTCTCACACTAAGGAACATATACATGCAATAAAAAAGGCATGCACACGTTGAATGGAGAATTTGGAGTTTGGCCGAGGCAAAAGAAAATGCCGAGGCCACATGGAGATCATGCTTTGCATGCATGGGCCTAAACAGAAGGCATGCAAACGTTTGGCATGGGCATACACATGAAGAAGTCAATGAATGAATACCTGCGGTGGAACAGAGGATAATATCAAGATTTTAAAAATCATGAAAACCCGACAATTTCGAGGGTTCGAGAGATATCTCACGCGGATGGACAGAGCCGCCTCTGCCTATAAAAGGAGATCCCGAGGATATAGTTTTTCTTGCTGAATATTTTTTTGAAAACCCGGAGTCCCATGAATGCACCCTTGTGCCTCGCGAAGAAGAAGCCCCGCGCAACCAACTTGTGCGGCTGAAGTTCTCGGGGCCACCCGAGGACCCGAAGGAGTCCCCTGCGCGCCTCCCTTGCGCGACAGGAAGAACCTGAGCCGCATCTTTTTGCACGCTCAAGGTTGGCACCCACTCTACCTACTTACTTGCGCGATAGGAGGAAGTGAACACGGGTGTTTCACATGCACACCCTGCGGCCAGTGACCTTGCGTGGCACATGCTTGCACCCATTGAACCTTGCACGGCTGTGGAAGAGAAGATGAGGGCCGCACCCCTTGCGCACCTCTTTTAGTGTTCGGGTGGAATAGTAGAGGAAGGCCGAGCCCTTTCTCCCTTTGTGTGCCAAGTGAAGAAGAAGAACCTACAGGTGCTGTGTGTGCACCAAGTGAAGACCTCACCCATTAATTGTGTGTGCAAAGTGGGAGGCCATAGCTATGTGTGTGCAAGAAGTGGAAGTCAAGGCTTGCACCTTGTGTTTGCAAAGTGAACAAAGTGGGTGCAAAAAAAATCAAGGAAGGCCGAACCTTAGTGTGTGCAAAGTTTATGTGCACACTTTAGAGAAGAAGACTCTCACACTAAAGTATAACACACTTTTAAGTGTGTGAAAAAATTGAACAAAGAGTGTGAAGGAATAAGTGGTGTGTGTGCTTAAAGAGAATACACTCATTGAGGGTTTACTGCACCAAGAAGAAGGAAAGGGGAAGTGCATGCATGCATGCATGCACGTGCACACATGAACAAGCCCAAATCTGGTTGTGTGCATCTGAGTTGACCAAGATTGAATGTTCTTGAAGAAGATTTTGAGAAGCCATGCAGTCAGTGCATGAAGAAGAAGAGTTTCCATGCACTCAGTGCATGACGTTGATGTGAAGTGAGACTGAAGCCAGACTGAAGTTAAAGACATCAGTTGCCTGAGTTTTTCGTAATTGAGAAGACCCTGATCAACAGAAGTGATTAGAATTTTTGAGCAAGACCAACAGACCTTATCAGAGGCTGTTGAAGATTCTTGAAGAGAGAGACCAGGTCATCCTGAGAAGAAGGAGATAAATCCCGAGCAAGACGAGAAGACCTGATCAAGTGATCAGAAGTGAAGAGAAAGGCCAGCAGTCTTTATCCCAGACTACTGAAGATAATTGAAGAAGAATAAAGTGATGAAGACCTACTCGCGTGACTCAAGGAGCCAGGAGAAGCCCCCTGTGAGACTCAGGGTGGAAGAAGTCTTCAGTGGGATTCTGGAGCAGGCCAGTGGGACTCTGGTAACACTGTGGGACGCAGTATAAAGACCCTCATGTGGGACTCAGGAGAGATACAGTGGGACTCTGTATCGACCATTATAAATTTAACAGGTTATAATGGAGAAACCATGTTGGGGCGTATAACCAACATGGAAAGGACGTAGGCCTTTGGTGCCAAACCTTGTAAATCCTTGTGTCCAATGCCTTTACATTTACTGCATTATTCGTGGAAAGATCGAGAGATACATGATGTTTGGATCGAGGCTTTAACCAGCCATAGAGGATTAATTGAAAAGAATGAATTAGTAAAAAGTTTAAAGGGATCACTGATTCACCCCCTCCCCCTCTCAGTGATTCACACTGATCTGGGCACTTCACAGATATTTATATAACAGAAATTATATGGGTTTCGTGAAAACAATAATTGAACATTTCATGAGTTATCAAGACAATTATATTGACATCTAGTATAACTACATATCCTTATTGAGATATATAGATTATAAATTGATAATCATATAAATGGGGAACTTCTTAGTATGATTATTTCGTAAATCAATATGAAAAATTAGTTGAAATTATTGATAAAAAAACATTAAGAATCATTAATATGTGGGTTTTTTACAAAAACCGAATAGAAACATCACAAAAAATAGAAGTAATTATAGAATAATTAATACACCATAAAAACAAATAAAAATATATTAATATCAATATTTTGATAAAAGATACCATTATCAAAAAATTTAAAATTATTTGTTAATTTTTTTTATTGAAATTAAAATTAATATAAAATGATGAAAATAAATTATTCGACCACATTTAAGGACATCTATAAAATCATCAATTTATAATACACATATATAATAAATTTTCATGACATAATGAAAGAGTTGTGTTAAGTTTCATTCACAAGAATCATTGGATAAATTAATTACCATGGGAAATTAGATATATAAAGGACCTGAAATATATATATAATTAGTAGAGGAGATGAAAATTATTTGGGGTTTTAGTGATAACTTTTCCAAAATAATTTATAAATTATAAATTCATTTCTAAAACAATCTATTTCAAACTTAGATGAGATTGAATCACTTAAATTTAGCCATATCTTCAATAAAATAACATTATAATTATATATGATAAACATATCCATATTATTCACTTAATTTAGAGCTATAATATATTTTACCCTTTATACTATTCATTAGTAAGAATTATTTATAAATATATTAGAATGTAATAATATATTTTCAGTATTGGATGTTAGAAATTTATTTTTTATTCATATGAGTTTTAAAAAGGTGATAAAAACGAACAATCATTTATTCAATTTAATCATTATTAGGATATTTATGCTATTTAAAATAAGTTCTATAATTATTTATAATTGATTACCATTATATGATTATAGTTATATTTCATAATAAAAAACATTTTTTATCTTGCTTTATTTGGTTGTTTTTAACAAACCAAAGTGGAATAAAATAATGAGTTAAATTTTAACATTCATCTTAATTAATTATAATTAATTAATAATTTACTCATTATATTCTAATCTTACATGTAATTGAGTTCCCATAATCACCCATGGATAAAATATAATGAATTTTTTGTGTAGGTGGTTTAACAGAACTAATAAAGAACATGCTATAATATGTTGGTGATTATGATGATTAATGATATTTTTTTATTACAATTGCTTTATTTTTGGAATAAAAATGTTATTACATAGATTTTATTATGGGGATGAATCATATTTTATAACAGTACGATGAGTAAAATAAATAATAATATATATTATGAAGATTTAATTAGTTTTCTTGAGGACTTAATTTTTCCATTAATAGACCTCTTGGTAATTGTGGGCATGGGGAACATGAATTTGATAATCAGTAAAAAAAATGTGGAAAAGGTATATTCTAGAAGAAAAATGTTTACTTATTAAAAAATAATCCTATACCTATGATAGATTTTGATTATATGAATATTTTTTCTTCTTATATGTAAAAAATATGGACATTCCTTTGGATACCTGTGTTATTTAATGACTAAGACTTGTATCAAAATTTTGTTATGTGAGTTATGTAGAGAAATACTAGTGATTAATGTTGGTATGAATTTGATATATAAATATTACATTTAAAAGGTCTATGTGTCTTGTTAACTTTTAAAAATTGAAGTAATTGTATGTTATCTCTTTTTCACCCACTATTGACTTGTTTAATTATTTAATATTTCAATATATTTTTTATCAAAAATATAAGATGAAACAACTTAAAAAATATTCATGTGGTAATGTAAAATTTTTATTCAATTTATTCAAATTAATATTATAATTATAAAATAGTTACATTAAAATTATAATATTATATATATAAACAAATTGTGGGAAATATCTTTTTGTACAATCAGTGTTTTTATTCTTATTTTAGATCAACTACTAATTAAATTACTGTAAATAATTTATTTTATAGTATTAAAAATAACGTTTTATTAATTATTTACGGTATATAAATTACATTTAATAGATAAAAGTTATATAATATATTTAAAGACAATTCAACAAAGATAACCCATTTAACATTACATTGTTAATTAATGTTATCATTGTTATATTATTCAAATTACTTTAAATTTAATATCATTAGTTAAATAATATCAACACTATAATTGTTTGGAATATTATTTTTTAATTATATTAAATTTCCACAGGAGATAATGATTAATTTTAATATAAACATGTGTGACACTTATAAATAATTTCAAAAAGTATACAATTTTATAGAAGAAAATCGATAAAAAATTCATTCATTGTAAAATATAATGAATAAATTTTAATTTATAACATTTAATGTATTATAAAAAATGTTCATAAAATAAATAATTTGACTTTTAGAAATTTTATTAATAAAATAATACCAATACATATAAGAGTGAAAATCATTGAAAAATACACAGTTTATATTAAATGATCTTTAATATATAAAACAGAAAAAAACAATTTATATTATATATATCAAATATAATATTTTCATTTATATATAAATGATTCATTATTTTTTATAGATATATTATATCATATTTTAATAATATTTATAATAATACATAATGTATCATAATAGTAAAATAATAATAAATATTTTATATTGTTTTTAATAGTAATTATTTTTTATTTTTTAACTATAATATTTTCATTAACTACAAAATTCAATTATAACTATATTATACAGTAATATCCAAAAAACATATTCCCAATGACCATATCTCCAATTGGTATTTTTAACAGACATATTTTATAAATATTTGTAGCCATGAATTAATAATGTTATTTATATAATTCATTTACTTCTCCATCCAGACGCATTTTATATTTTCAATGTATAACCATCCTCCGATACATTTGACTGGTGTATGGATTTTCATGGAAAATAATGATGATAGGGATAATATGTTCAGGATTATTTTTAAATGTGTATTTATTCAACATTTACCTTTATTAATGGTTTTTATTCTTTTACACATTTAATTAATTAAACATTTTCTTATGTTTTATTGTTTTACAATAATACAATGTATAGATGCTTTTTATGATGTTGATTAAGATGAATTATATTCAAGAAAATGTTTATTTGAAGGTACTATAATAATAAAATAATGGTCTTCTACATTGCCCACAATCTAAACTAATGTTTTAGTGGGATGTGTGATTAAATTTTCGACATGTATACGATGCACAATATAGTGTTTCATTATATAATTTCTCTATATAACAATTGAAAAAAGACAAAATAAGCTACCTAAATATTGATGGGGATTATGATTCATTATGATTTGTTGTAAAACAAGTTTTTAAACTCAAATTATCATTATGTGTGGGAGATGATTCATATAAATATTAAATTTCATGTAAATAATAAGATGATGTATGTTGTGAAAAATATGTTATACCAAAAAAATCATATAATAGATCTTCTAAAATGTTGAAAAAATGAGGATATCTCATGACCAAAGAAGTCCAATAATATATTTCGAGTATAAATATCAGTAATCCATCATGAACTAATCAAATAATTAAATATTTTCATTTGAGGTTGAAAATTAAGTAAAAAAACAAAATAATTAAGTGAAGAGGAATCATCAAACACATAAGGAAATATAAAAACCTCTAATAGAAATTGAATGTCACTAATTATGTGTGGTCATAAATCAATGATTAGAATTTTTCTGATTGACTTAAGTAGTAAAATTGGAACAAAATACATTCCAAAAATCCTTGGATAATAATGAACATCATCAACATTATGGGATTATAGACCATCCACTACTAAAGTAGTAGATGTCATCAAGACCTCCATTATTGATGAGGAATCTATTGATGGAAGACATTTTCATTGGATGCAACCCAATGGTAGATTAATACATATTAGAAATTATATATGTGTACTAATGTATGTAAATGAATACATTGAAATATTATTCCTAATTAAATTCAAGATGGATGGGGAATATTGAATTTTTATAATAATGTTAATTGAAGGATTTAAGTGAAATATTTGATTGATTTTTGATAGATACATTTTCAAAGGGATAAATATTTTCAACAATGATAACATAATGAAAGGAATTTTATTATTGTTACTTCATAGAGTTATTGAAAACATATAGTGTCTTAATTAAATTCAATGGACATAATTCAGTGATTTTTTTTTGAGTTAATATGTTTATAATTCAATTATTTAATAGTATGTTCTTGAACATACATCTCATATACATTGATAATATCATGTTGGTGGTAATAAAATCTATATATTGTAAAAATATATCAATTAGTAGTACCCTTATATAATTGATAAAAACAAAGTAATTATTATTATATAGTAGAGTATAACAAAATCTTATTTTGATGGTTTACATAAATGTAATCTTTAAAACTAGAATAATTACCTAATATGTTCATATAGGTTTTCTTACTACCCTAGTAGTTTTTATATTATATACATGTGATATAAGAAATAAATGAAGATTTATTTTAATAAATATACATAAATTCATATAATATATAGAATTGATTTTTTTTGTATAGTGATTATAAATATTGTACTCTAGGTAGTTCCACGTACTAAAATTTTCAAAATGGGTTTTTTCAGAAAAATAATTATATATCTTTTAATATTTGGATCCCAAATCTCACCAATTGAAAAACTATATCCTTCTAAATTATGAATATATTATATAAATCACCAGTAAGATGATTTGAATATTTATTATGTTTCTATATTTGATAATTTATTAGATCCATTGACTAAATCTTTGCCTTAAGAAAAAATGATCATGGTATATAATCATTAGCTGAATGATATTTGTAGTGTTACATCTCACATATAGATTTTTTTCATTTCTAGAGATAGATATTGTATTTGAATGATTAATAATTTGAAATTGATTCTAAAAATTTTTCCGAATAATATATTTATTTAATCGTTTAAAAATATGGTTTATATTTATAATTGTCGAGATCAATTATAATTGATCCCAAAAAATTTAAAACTTCTTCTTCTTAATTGATGGTTTTCATGTAATGGAATTTTTTATGGTAAAATAATAAGATTAATATAAGTTAATAAAAATATGATGATACAAATTTATATCCTAAGAAACATGTGTCACTTTATTTTAACTAATATATTAAAATATTTCAAATGGATTTTAATATATATATATTTTGAACAAAACATGGGCTATACATTTATTGAATCATCATTTATTGAAAATATAAAGCCTCAATATATTTTAATATATTTATATTAAAACATTTTATATATTATCTTTTTATATCAGTGAGTTAAGTAGTGATTTTTTGTTTCGATATTCATGTAGTGTGTAATTATAAACAAATATGAAATTATTATCCTTATGTGACACAAATTGCATTTCAACTCTTGGCTTAATTAGGCATTTTTTTTGATTTTATAAAATTGTTTAATTAAATATAATATACTTTGATTATCTACATGGATTAAATAAAAATTATATATTGACGTATTTTTTATAGTTTATTGCTATTGGATTTATAATATATGTGGTTTCTGTATAATATAGTAATTTTTTGTGTTTCATGGAAGTACGCAATGTCTTTGAAAAATATAATATATGAGTATGGATATTATGTATAAAGATATCTCCACATGACTATTTTCTATATAGATTCTGATATATTATTGGATCCAATTGGATTCATTTTTATGTACAGATATATTTAATATTTTTAACCCCAATATGAGCAATAATAGGAGGAAATGTTATGGTTATATTAGAAACCCTAATTCTTTCAATCATACATTGAAATATATTTTTCTATACATTAAACATTATGAGATGATTTAATTATTATATTATGATTTTTAATGTTCTTTATGATCAATTATAATAAATATTTTATACTAAATATTAGAAAGATGGAAATAACCATGATTTGGATCAATATTTTATAGATTCATTATTAAAAGAAGGAATATTTATTAACATTGTATTACTATAAAAATTTGTTTCACAGCTTACTTTTAATGCCACATTACTTCATTACTTTTAATAAATGTTTATTTTTTATAATATATCATTAACCAAGAGGATAATTAAAATATTTGAAATATAAAAAGGGTCATTCCTAAGATGTTTGTGTGTTTCGAGCTAAAGTATCTAACTAGATGGAAAAAACATAAGCGAAATTGTTAAGTGGAATCTATCAACTATAGAACATTGATATATTGGAAAAATGCATGTTAAATTTCATTCCCTATTTTATTATAGCAATAATATTCACAAATTAGTTTTAAATTAATGGTTTTATATGATTTTGATTATATAAAAATGTTTTCTTCCATTTATATATAGAAGACAAGATATGTTATTCACCTATTATATTAATTTAAAAAAATGTTTTATCCAATAAAAATATTATCTTTTTTGTTTTCTTAAGACATTAATATATATTGGATTTAGTTAAATATATACTATTAATTCTTTCCCCACCCCCACACACACAATTTTTTATATATTGAATATATTATATATAATACTATAGATGAATAAAAAAGATTACCACCTTATCAATAA
Source organism: Viscum album (assembly GCA_963277665.1). Lineage (NCBI taxonomy): Eukaryota > Viridiplantae > Streptophyta > Magnoliopsida > Santalales > Viscaceae > Viscum > Viscum album. The sequence continues at coordinate 1,246,570,228 of OY728138.1, forward strand.
TAAAATATAATTATATGATAGAGTTAGTTTGATTAATATCATGACATAGGAATGAAAAAAAATTATGTAATTATTTTATTGATACATAATGGTGGCATAAAACGTTTATTTTGGTTATAATTGAATCTATTAAAGGTTTGTGTATATATGATATATTCAATTATTGATTTTTTGTTTTACAAATATATATGGGTTGTAAGGAAAATTGGGGTTGTTATATAAATATTTTAATTATATATTGTAACATCCCATGTAAGTAATGAATAATATATATTCTTATATATGTCTATTTATGAATTAGATAGTGTTTCAGAGGCTTAAAATGAGAATAAATCCAATCTTAAGCATGAAATACAATAATATTTTTAAAAGATTGTTTTACTACCTTTTGATGGAAAACCATTTTTAAATAAAACATTTGAAGAATTTTTAGCTCTATATGTCAAAATAAACGTATTATTTAGGATAGGGGAATTGAAATTTACTTTGGATAGATTTTTGTTGTTTTTATGACAATGTTCATTTTTTATGAATAGTGAAAAATACTACATTTTACATCAAAACTGATTTCTCATCTAATTGAATTATATGGATATATTATATTTTTAATTTGTTTTAATGAGTAATTAGAATATATTTATACCATTTAATCCAATTGTGTTCCTTAGGATTAATTTCACTTTGAAATTGGACATAAACAATTCTCAATATTCTGATTTGAATTGTTTCTAAAAAACCCCGCTATTTGTTTTGACAATGGAAATTATTTTTAAATTAATTATTGCAATTTATATGTTTGGTATTTGGTAAAATGGATTCCATATTTGGAATCAGAAGGTCCAAATTATGTAATTAAGACTCTTTTTTTGGACATTATGAATAGTAACGACGGTAATTATCTTTAATTATCTTGATTAATTAGTAATCAGGTAGTTAAGGATAATAAAATAATATCATAAGAATAAAAAAAGACCCCAAAATGTGTCCTAATGATACTATTTGTGTCATTCCCAACCATAGGATTCCTTGTGCTAATTTTAGGGACCCCATGTAATCACTTTTGGGTGAATGTGACACTTTATCATTTTATTTTTAAAGAAAGGAGAATATCACTAAAGAATGTATCACCTGAGTAAAACATTATTAGTTTTTTCTATGTAAAGTATCTCTTATACTATAAATATTTATTGGAAAGTTAAAAATATTTCCTACAACATAGTATTTTTTTATAATTTTTAGACATTAAATTAATTAATTTATTTAAGACATCATGATGATGCATCGATTATCTCATTAATGAACGATTTAAATAAAATGAAAAGATAATGTAATATATAAGACATATACATGTAAAAAAGTATTGTATGAGAATATTTAGAAACATTATTCGATTATCCTCAAAATATATCAATGTGTGAACTTTTAAATCTGAAAATCATTTTAAAATAAAGTAACATTTCTTGGCTTTCCATGAGTGCCCCTCCTCTATCTTATAAAACTCCCCCAACTCTACCACCTTACCCACATTTCTCAAGACATTTTATCATCCAAAAAATGCTCATTTTATCTCTAAACATCCTTCTCTTCATCCTATAAGCCTCACCATAGGTAGAAAACCCTTCAAGAATCCCTTTTGTTACAAACTGAGAGGAGTTACCCGATTTAAAGGTAAAGTCTTTTCTAATGTTCTTTTGTTTTATTTTGCTTCTACAACCCCCTAAACTCTTATAATTCATTTGTTTTGTAACAAAACCAGTATCTTCAAAATACTATGATGTTTTTATAATAATTATTTGAGCTACAATTACAGACACCTACATCTAATGCTTAAAGAACATACTTTTTCTGTGGATGGTGAATTTCTGCCTCACGAAACGATGATTGTTCAATATTCTTATAACACCTTAAAAGGTGGACATTAAGATGTAAAAATAATTATATATGATATATAATATGTATATTTTCCCTTAATCTTATTTATTTTTCATTTATTTAATACCTTTGTGGTTTCCATTATGGGTAAACACGATATCTTCATTTTAGGAAGTGTGGACTACCGCCCCCTCAAAGTGATTTGATTCGTTAATTCCATATGTGGGAGGTATAAAGGATGTATTTAATGATATTATATATGATATTATACTGGAATTATAATATTCCTTTATATTATTGTGATTCCATTCCATAAAATATGAAATAGAAATGAAAGTAGCGTTCATGCGTACGTACAACTTACTATCTCCATGAACGATGCATTTCATTTTTTACCTCTAAATGTTATGTAATATTTTAAATGCATGTATATACTAGATATATATGATGTATATGATATATACATCATGAATATAATTCTGGATATAATGGATATTTTACCACATGAACAACTTGTAATTATAAAGTGTTTATTTTCGACTCAAGTACCACTGATCGACAAAACGACCATTATTCACTTCAATAATTACATTATGTTCATAACATGGAAATATGTGATATAAATGAAATAATGAACTTGAAAAATGTTCATAAGAAAGTAGAAATTAACTCATGTTTATTATTTAGGATATTAAAGTACGATCGAGTCAATTCGGACCCGAGGAAAGAGACTTCGTCTCAGTCTCCTTTCATTGAGGCATATTTTGTTTTATACACAACATTCTTTTATACGGTGTATAAAACCCTTTACTTTTACATATATTAAAATGGAATCTTTTTTATATTAATCATTTTACTAAACTACAAAAAAATGTTTTTTCTCATACGTATGCGGTGACAAAGACTTCTCCGCCGCCGTGACCATTATTTATGTTTTGGCTTACTCTACAAGACTTAACTTTTTTTTAAATGAAAAATAAATACCATGTTTTACATTTATTTTATTTTGATATTGAGAATGGTTTTCATAATTTTTTTATTATATCAATGTGCTATATTGATATCTTTTGATTGAAATGTGGAAATGTTATGTTTCCTTTATGCATGTTTTATGTGACACAATTATTTATGGTTCTTGGGAATTGTTATGAAGACGGGTGGTTTCGTGATAAACTAAGGGCGGGTGATCCTGATATATCTCTCCAATTCATTGGATAACACGAAGGGGTTAAACATTAAGGTATCTCCAAAAAGAGTTAGGGAATATACGGTGATGGGTATTCCAATCGTAACCATGAGGGTTACTCCCTACATAAGAATGTTATGAATTCCTCATGTTACCTTTATGTAATATGATTTCTGTGATTCATTCATGATTTGATGAGGTATGTTAAAATTATTATGTTTTATGAGAATATTATGATTTCATACATGGACTAATGTTATCATTTCTTACTTTTATACCCCTTACTGAGCTTTTTATGCTCATCCCGTGTTTCTGAAATGTTCTTCACAGGTCAAGGGAAAGGTATATGATGGGATTATAGTGTTAAGGAAGTGTCAAGACAGAATCCATGTTTTATTTTAAATATTTTTCCTTTGATAGGAAAACCGAGTACTATATTTTATATAACCACTTTGTTTAAATGTGTAATGTAATTCATGATTTATGATCTAATTCTATAAAACACTAAACCTAAAAATATTCTCAATGTGTATTCTTGAAATAACTAAAGATTAAGTAAGGTTTAAGGCTGGGGCATTATATTTGGTATCAGAGGTTCGTTTAGATAACATTAGGAGTTATACTTCTATTAAATAATTATCCAAATTTTTTTATGGTCAAATTGAAATGATATAGAATTTGAAGATTACCATGTAGATTCATTTAAGACTTGTTTGTTCAGAATGGATTTCTGCAGAGGAAATAGGGAAGCAGTTCTAGGAAGGCATACAGTAGGAAACGACCATCCGACTCAGCATCCTGAGATGGTCGGAATTGGAACTGAACAGCTTTTTGCAGTAATTGTGCAGTTGAATCAAGCGATAAATGGTGGCGGTATCCATGCATGAGATCACCCAGATCAACCACAGAGGATCATGTCAGTGGTGGAACATTTCATGAGGCAACATACCCTATCATTCAGAGGATCATTTGACCATGTGCTAGCTAAAGGGTAGATTAAAGCACTGTAGAAGATTTTTGATGTCATGGGGTGTTCAGACAATCAAAAGGTTAGTCTTGAAATTTACCATTTGGAGGGTGAAGCAGATCAGTGGTGGTCGATGGTTAAAAATATCAGGGATTCTAATGAGATTGATTCTCTTGACTGGGATGAATTCAAAGGTATGTTTCATGAGAAGTATTTTCCTAAGGGAGTTTGACTTAGGATGGAAACAAATTCTTGGAATTGTTCCAAGAGGAAGACTCAGTGGCTGCTTATGAAGAAAGGTTCACTCGATTGGCAAGGTATGCTCCAAATTTTATCCAAGAACGTGATAGTAAAATCAATCGTTTTTACTCTGGATTGAAGCCAAAATATCGAAGGGCATGGGATTCTCGTGGGTTAAAATGTTATGAAAAGCTTGTTCGATGTGTTGAGAAGGTGGAAAGGGAGATTACCAATGATTAAGTGTTCTATAACAACCAACAGAAGAAGAGATAGAGGTGGTAGGATAAAGGGAAGAATTAATCAAAAAAGTATGATGGTAAGAAAAATAAATTCCAGTTTGTGATAAATGTTGTAAAAGGCTAGTTGGGGAATGTCTTCTGAATTCTAGAAAGTTCCACTGATTCGGTAATATGGGACATAAGGCTCATGATTGCACTGGAAAAGATCAAGGTGATGGTAAGACCAAATTTGATTTAAATTTAGTGAAATGTTTTAAGTGCAATGAAATGGGTCACTATGAAAATGAGTGTCTGACAAAGAGCTTGAGTGATGGGAATCAATTAGACTAAAAGCAGAATGGGGTTGTGAAATCATTTGTAACTACTTTAGCATATGTTGGGCCATCAAATGAAGTGGTATCAGGTAATTGTTTTTTTTGTTTTTTCATATTATTCAAGTGTGTTGTTTGATTCGGGGTCTACACACTCCTTCATCTCTGAAAATTTTTCTAGTAAAATGGGAATACCATCTCCATAAATGACTCCTGAACTTGTTTTAAAAATACCTAGGGGAAATGTTGAGGAACAAAATTTATAAAAATCATCATATCCTTATCCGTGGAAAGAATCTACTTGAAAACCTTGTTGTTTTACCTATAGTAGAGTTTGATGTTATCCTGGGAATGGATTGGCTCTCTATTTACCATGATAAGATTAATTTTAGAGCTAAAGAATTTTCTTTTTATATAGACTTTCAGTTTGTGTACAATAATGAACCCATACTGTTGATAACATATCAAGAGTTTGAGAAAGTTGTAAAAGATGGAAATGAATGTTTTCTTGCACATATTGTTGAAAACAAAGGAACTATTCAGAATAATGATGTGCCAGTGGTAAATGAGAATCGTGATGTTTTTCCTGATGATTTTCCTGGAATAATACTAGATCGGGAAGTTGAATTTACTGTTGACTTAGTACCTAATGCTAATCCAATTTCAAAACCCACGTATCGGAAGGCTCAAATTGAACTTTTAGAGTTGAAGGAGAAATTGCAAGATTTATTAGGGAAAGGTTTCATTCGACCTTGCACATCACCATGGGGTGCTCCTGTTTTATTTGTTAAAAACACAGATGGTTCAATTCGAATTTGCATTGATTATTGAGCCTTGAATTACCACACTATTAAGAACAAATATCCTTTGCCTCATATCAATTATTTGTTTGATCAGCTCCAGGGAGCTCAGTATTTTTCAATGATTGACCTGAGATCGGGGTACCATCAGTTGAAGGTAAAGGAAGCAAATATTTCGAAGACCGCGTTTAACAAAAGATATGTCCATTATGAATTTTTAGTTTTTCCTTTTGGTCTAACCAATGCACCTGCTATATTCATTGACCTTATGAATATAATTTTACATGAGTTCTTGGATAAGATTGTGGTTTTTTTCATTGATGATATTTTGGTGTTTCTTAAAAGTAAAGAGGAGCATGAAAGAAATTTAAGGGTTATCTTGCGAACCATGAAAGAAAAGAAATTGTATGTGAAATTTAGAAAGTGTTAGTTTTGGTAGCAACAAATTTCTTTCCATGGTCATATTGTTTCTAAAGATGGGATAACTATTGATCCTGCAAAAACAAAGGGTGTTGAAGAATGACCAAGACCCACAAATCTAAATGAGATTCGTAGTTTTCTTGGTTTGGTAGGATACTACCGAAAGTTTGTAAGAAATTATTCCCAATTATCTAGCCCAATGACTAAGCTTACTCAGAATGGTGTTAAGTTTATCTGGACAAAAAAATGTGAGGATTGTTTTTAGGAACTGAAAATAAGATTGGTGAATGATCCTGGTTTGTCAGTACCTTCCAGGAATGGTGAGTTTGTTATCTACAATGATGCTTCATTGAAAAGACTTCGTTGCGTCTTAATGCAGGATGATCAGGTAATTGCTTAAGCTTCATGTCAGTTGAAAACTCATGAGGTAAATTACCCTACACATGATTTGGAATTAGCTATTGTTGTTTTCACTATAACAATTTAGAGGCATCATTTGTATGGAGTAAGATGTGAAATATATACCGATAAAAAAATTTTAAAGTATATATTCACTCAGAAATAATTGAACATGAGACAGAGGAGATGGCTAGAATTAATCAAGGATTATGATTATACAATTCATTACCATCCAGGAAAGGAAAATAAAGTGGATGATACTTTGAGTCGAAAAATTAATACTTCATTTACAATGTTGCATTTGGAATATGATCCTTTGGTTGAGGAATTGATGAACATTGGAATAGAAGACGATTGTGCAGGATTTCTATCTATTTTGTTTCAGGTATCAGTGAAATCTTCTCTATCAGATAGAATTAAGCAAGAATAGAAGCAAGACAGTGAGTTTAAGAAAAAGGTAGAGCTGGTTCAGAAGGGTACGTTTCCTGAATTCAACATTGATAATGATTGTGTTTTGAGATTTGGGAAGAGATTGTGTGTGACGTGTGATTCACAGCTGAAGAGATAGTTGTTATGTGAAGCTCATAGTTTTGGTTTTCAGTTCATCCAGGCAGTACTACGATGTATAGAGATCTTTGAGAGTATTACTGATGGGACAGAATGAAAAGAGATATTGCTGATTTTACTTTGAAGTGTTTGACTTTCCAATAGGTTAATGCAGAGTGGCAGTTACCGAAAGGGATGCTTCATCCATTACCAGTGCCAAAGTTGAAATGGGAGAATATATAAATGGACTTCGTTGTGGTATTTCCAAAGACACCTCAATGTAATAATACAATCTGGGTTATTGTTGATCGCTTGACTAAACCTACTCATTTCCTCGACAAATGAGATACTTTTTCCCTAGATCAACTTTCTCGTTTTTATCTTAAAGAGATAGTCAGTTTACATGTAGTTCCCCTATCCATTATATCAGATCGTGATCCCAGGTTTACTTCTATCTTTTGGAAAGGCCTTAATATTTCATTGGGTACTAAATTAAATTTTAGTACAGCTTTTCATCCTTAATTAGATGGGAAGTCAGAACGAACAATTTAGAATTTTGAGGATATTCTACGTGCTAGTTCGATGGATTATCAGGGAAGTTGGGACCAACATCTTTCTTTTGGTTAGTTTTTTTATAATAACAGTTTTCATTCTAGTATACAGATGACACCATTTGAGGCATTATATGGGACGTGATGTCGAAATCCATATTTTTGGGATGAAGTAGGTGAAAGGAAGTTGATGGGACTGTAATTTGTATAAGAGTTGGCAGAAAAAGTTCAGCTGATACAGAAACACATGAGAACAGCTCAGAGCAGGCAGAAAAGTTATGCGGACAAAATGAGGAAGGATCTCTCTTTTGAGGTAGGCAATCATGTTTTTCTCAAAGTATCACCATGGAAAAGTGTGATGTGATTTTGTAAGAAAGGAAAGCAGAGTCCAAGTTTCAATGGACCATATGAAATTCTGGAGAGAGTTGGATTAGTTGCATACCGAGTGGCTTTACCTCCGAGTTTATCTCAGGTACACAATGTCTTTCATGTTTCAATGTTAAGGAAGTACATGATAGATCCATCTCATGTTTTTATTCTAGAGGTAGTTCAGTTGGAAGAGAATATATCTTATAAGGAACAACCGGTCTAGATTATTGACCATATAGAGTTAGTGTTACGGAATAAGGTGATTCATCAAGTAATGGTTTTGTGGAAAAACCACATGATTGAAGAGGCAACATGGGAATCTGAAAATCCAATAAGGGATAAATACCCCCACTTATTCGTTAAGTAAATAAATTGCGGGGAAACAATTTTCTAATGGGGGGAAGTATGTAACATCCAAAGTAAGTAATGAATAATATATATTCTTTTCTATGTCTATATATGAATTATATAGTGTTTTAGAGGCTTAAATTGAGAATAAATCCAATCTTAAGCATGGAATACACTAATATTTTTAAAAGATTTTTTTACTACCTTTCGATGGAAAATCATTTTTAAATAAAACTTTTGACAATTTTATAAGGTCTATTTTTAAAAATAAACTTATTATTTAGTATCTGGAAAATTAAATTTACTTTGGATAAATTTTGGGTATTTTTCTGACAATGTTTATTTTTTTATGAATAGTGAAAAATACTACATTTAAATCAAAACTGCTTTTTCATCTAATTTAATTATATGGTTAGATTATATTTTTTATATTTTTTAAAGTTTAATTATAATATATGTTCACCATTTAATCCAATGGTGTTAATTTGTATTAATTTCACTTTGAAATTGGACATAAAAAATTCTCAAACTTTTGATAGAAATTGTTTCTAAAAAACCCGCTATTTGTTTTGACAAGAAAAATTATTTTTATATTAATTATTGAAATTTCAGTGATTGTAATTTGATAAAATGGATTCCATATTTGGAATCATAATGTCCAAATTATGTAAATAAGACTCTTTTGTTTTTTGACATTCTGAATAGTAACGACCGTAATTTTCTTCAATTATCATGTTTAATTAGTAATCGGGTAGTTAAGGATAAAAAATAATATCATAATAATAACAAATGACCAACACATGTGTCCTAATTCTACTGGTTGTGTCATGGTCGACCATGATATGCCTTGTGCCAATCTTAGGGACCCCATGGAATCACTTTTGGGTGAAAGTGACACATTATCATTTTATTTTTAATGAAAAGAGAATATCAGAAAAGAATGTATCACCCGAGTAAAACATTTTTAGTTTTGTTTATGAAAATTATATCTTAGACTATAAATATTAATCGGAATGCTAAAAATATTTCTTACATCATAGTATATTTTTTATAATATTTAGACATTAAATAAATTAATTTAATTATGACATCATGATGATGCAACGATTATCTAATTAATGAACGATTGAAATAAAATGAAACGATAATGTAAAATCTAAGACTTAAACTTGTCAAAAACATATTGTATGAGTATATTTCGAAATAATATCACCTTATCCTTGAAATATGTCAATGTGGGACCTTTTAAATCTGAAACTCATTTTAAAATAATGTAAAATTTCTTGGCTTTCCAAGAGTGCCCCTCCTCCCTCTTATAAAAGGCCCCCACCTCTACCACATTACCCACACTTCTCAAGCCTTTGGATCGGCCAGAATAGGCACATTTTATCTCTCCACATCCATCCATTCATCCTAGAAACCATACCCGAGGCAGAAATCTCTTCAAGAAACCCTTGTTTTTACAAACCAAGAGGATTTACCCGATTAAATGGTAAAGTCTTCTCAAATGTTCTTTTGTTTTATTTTGCTTCTCCGACCCCCTAAACTCTTTTTATTCTTTAAATTTGTAACAAAAAAACTATCTTCAATATACTAGAATTTTTGTATAAGAATTATTCTAGCTACACTTACACACACTTATATCTAATGGTTAAAGAACATACTATTTCCGTGGATGGCGAATTTTTGCCTCACGAAACGATGATTATTCAATATTCGCAGAACAGCTTCAAAGGTGGCCATTAAGATTTCATTATATTTATATATGATATGTAATATGTTTATGTTTTCCTTAAGCTTTTGTATTTTTCATTTATGTAATACCTTTATGGTTTCCATTATTGGTAAACACGATATCTTCATTTTAGGAAGTGCGGACTACCACCCCCTCAAAGTGATTTGATTCGTTAATGCCATATGTGGGACGATTAAAGGATGGAGTTAATGATATTATATATGATATTATACTGGAATTGTAATATACCTTAATATAATTATTATTCCATTCCATAAAATACAAAATAGAAATGAATGTAGCATTCATGCGTACGTACGACTTACTACCTCCATGAATAGTGCATTTCATTTCTTACCTCTAAATGTTTTGTAATATTGTTAATTCATGTATATAAAGGATATATATGATATATATAATATCTACATCATGAATATAATTCTGGATATAATTTATATTTTACCACATGAACAACATGTATTTTAAAGAGTTTATTTTTGAATCATGTACCAATGATCGACAAAACGACAATTATTAACTTAAATAATTACATAGTGGTCATAACATGGTAATAAGTGATATAAAATAAATAATGAACTTAAAAAAGGATCATAAGAAAGTAAAAATTAATTCAATTTTATTATTCAGGAGATTAAAGAACGATCGATTCTAGTCAGACCCAAGGCAAGGGACTTCGTCTCAATCTCATTTCATTGAGGCATATTTTGTTTTATACACAAATTTCTTTTATACGGTGTATAAAACCGTTTGACTTTTACATCTATTCAAAATGAATCTTTTTTTCTACAAATCTTTTTACTAAACGAGAATAGGGATGATTTTTTTTCATACGTATGCGGCGACAACGACTTCTCTGCCGCCGTGACCATTATTTGAGTTTCAGCTTCCTCTACAAGACATAACGTTTTTTTAAATGAAAAATAAATACCACGTTTTAATTTTCATTTATTTTGGTATTAAAAATTGTTTTCATAATTTTATTATTATATAAATGTGTTGTATTGATATCTTGTGATTGAAATGTGGAAATTTTATGTTTTCTTTATGCATGTTTTATGTGATACAATTATGTTATGGTTCTTAGGCATTGTTATGAAGACGAGTGGTTCCATGATAAACTAAGGGCGGGTGAGCCCGATGTAGCTCTCCAATGCATTGGGTAACACGAAGGGGTTAAACGTTAAGGTTTATCTGAAGATATTTCAGGAATATACTATGATGGGTATTCCAAACGTAACCATGAGGGTTACTCTGTACGTAAGAATGTTATGAATGCCTCAAGTTTCCTTTATGTCTTATGATTTCTATGATTTATTCCTGATATGATGAGGTATGTTAAAATGCTTCTATTTTATGAGTAAATTCTGATTTCATGCATGGACTAATGTTTTCATTTCGTACTTTTATATCCCTTACAAAGCTTTATATGCTCATCCCATGTTTTTTAAATGTTTTTCACAGGTCAAGGGAATGGTACATGATTTGATCATAGTGTCAAGGAAGTTTCAAGAAAGAATCTATGATTTATTTTAAATATGTTTCCATTGATGGGAAAAATGAGTATTATCTTTTATGTGACCACTTTGTTTAAATGTGGAATGTAATGCATGATTTATGATCTAATTCTCTAAAACTCCAAATCTGAAATGATCATTAATGTGTATTCTTTTAATAACTCAATATTAAGTACGGTTTAAGGCCTGGGCCTTATATATAGATATATTACAACATGATGAATTAGAATGGAGATAGCTATATTTTATTTTATGTACATTTAAAAAAGTATCACTATTTGTAATTTTATGTTGTTATATTTATTCTCAAATAATCTATTATTTGGAAAATAATTTATCATTATATAGAATTACGGAATATCGTACATATAAAAATACCTCATTTATGATTATTTTGTAGAAATACATAGATTAAAAATGAAAACATACTATAAAAGTAATTCTCTCCTAATAGAGTATGTGAATATTTCCCTATAACTAAAATGATACCATTAATAAATTTGGAGAATTTATTTTGGGTAATTAATGATTTAACTCTAGATCCATGTCTTTTAATTCAATTGTTATAAGATTCATTACAGAACTTTTTTATTGCATTCATAGATAATGTTAAGTTAATAAATATGATTGTTATCACAGAGAATGAAGATAATAAATTTTAGCACCTAATATATTTATAAAAATGGACAATATAACAACGTTTTTTGTCTTCAAAGAAGGGACACATTATTCTTATTGTAATTACCATTACGTTTAGTCAAGATAAATACTATAGGATCATATGTTAGAAGAGGGAATTTAATTAGTGGTCCAAATTTTTATCGATATTGATATCATTTAAATAAATTTCACTTTTTAATAATGATTAAAATAAATTTCTATAATTTTATGTAAATTTTAATAAATATTAATTTTTTTTATTTAGAAGTAACAATTTTTTATTATTTTCCTATTTAACGTCATGGAAACTAATTTATTTTGGAAATTGGGATAAAATATTAACAATAAATGGATTTAGTTATTGGATATACATTATTATGTTTCAGGGACATGATATTTTTTAAAATAAATATATTTTGGGAAATCATTATTCAACTATAGTATATGGTCTATATATTATTTATTATAATTATTTATATTTAAACAGTTATATGGTCATATGTCATTGTTATACAAAATAGTGTCGAAAAATACGAATTTTAAATAACATTACCTAAAAAATAAAATTTATTTATGAAGTTTCTAATAGATTATTATTATTATTGTTTTATTAATTAGTAATATTAAAGAACTATTTCTATTGGAATTTAATTAAAATTAATTGTGGTTATATAAAATGACACCTAAAATAGATTATGTTCACCCTATAGAGGGTTTTTATAGAATAATCAAATTTGATTCCTTTAAGTTGATCAATTGATCCTGAAATATTTAACCATGAATTCAATGTGTGTAAAATATAGAATATTTTTATTGAACTCTTTAAATGATCAAGGTAGTATAGTTTTAAAGACTAAATCATTATTATAATAGAACTCATGTAAAAGAGGATTAATTATAGTTCACGAATGATATTTTCTGCATTTATTTTCCTCAATTACATTTAATGAAATTGTGTCTACCTAAATAATTTACATTCCAACATTTATTTGGTTAGAAACATTAGTAAAATATATCATTCATGATATTCATAAATTATATGGGTATTAAAAAAATGATAAAAAAAATTCCACCATGAAAATATCATTTTGTATAAGTATATGGAGTTCATAATCTTTTAGTATTAGAAAAAATTTATAACATATTATGTATCATATTTTACTATTTTTGTTAAATGTAATTAATAAAAAATAACTACTGATAAACTAATGATATAAATATTTATAATGTTGTCACATATAATGATGAAATATAATTTTATATTAATTTTATTATCATTTACATAGCTATTGTGTAAAAACAAAATAAATATAATTGATATTAATAGTGATAATAGAATATGTTGATTCCCCACTCACGTGGGAATTTAATAGATAACATTCTTTCGATTAAAAGGAATGAGATAATTTTCACTTCTGATGTAATATTCATTAAACCCATAATTATGATATGGCCACTTTTGTATCTAATGGAAGGATTAATAACTCTATTTCCATTATATAAAAAAATGAAATCTAAAAGTTGATTATACTAATGAATCACAATAATAACACTAGATAAGAAATAAAAATCATTTATACTTTTTAAAAATTTCATTAACATGTAACGTAACTGAGGGAAAATCTTATTAATTTACTAATTAAAGAATACAACCACACATATCTTTGTATGGTGGAATTTATTCTTGACTTGACTTTATCGTAAAAATAATATCTTAATAATATTGTATTATATATTAATTCACATTATTATGGGATGATAATACCACCACATATGAAATATAATCGTTAAATTATTGTGTGGACCTCAATGATTACTTATGAATGTTTCATATAAATATTTGGTAACATTATTAGTGAATCCATAATAGTATTTGATTTTTTTATTTTATAGTTTCCCAAACCATTATATATTATAATAATAAAGTCCAAATGAAGTTTCATGATTATTTAATTAAAATATTGATATTAATCGAAATATATATGGGGTATTTAGATAGTGATTTAAATTCCCTCCACATATTATTAATACACATAACATATATATATCAAAATACTTCAAAGGTCATGATGTTGAGAAGTTTGATGTAATTATTAATGTAGTATTTTTAATAAAATATCAACCTTATATGGGATTTATTATTGAAACATTTTTCATTTGTTCACTAGATTACAATACTCACAACATACATGGGTAATAAAACCTCAATGATAATATATATTGACCAATAGAGAAATATGTGACTTCTATTTTTATTTATTCAATTTGAAATAAATTTGGATCATTTTTAATGATTAAGAAATATATATTTTTTGTAATTTATCATAACTTTGATGGTTTTTTTATAATTTTTAAGACTAAAACATGAATATGAAATGTTTTTTATATGTTAATTTATTTATATGATTTATATTACTTATATTTTTTAATATATTATAAAATGATGATTTGAAATTACTAAAACAAGAATAAGGGATTTAATTAATAATATATTTATAACGCATGTCTTTAAATTGGTTTTTCAAAACCCTTTGTAATGAAAGTGGATGGTGTAAAATTTTTAAGTGTGGAATATTTAATGAAAACTCATTAAAAAGATAAAACTTCCCTCTTAAAGAAATTAATTAATTTTTATACCTTTAAATTTATTTTGGTTATTAATAAGTTTTATATAAAAAATAGTAATTTAATACTTTGAGTAAGGAATGTGAACATTATAAAAATAATTTTTTTAATCTAATTTGATTCTATGATTATGAATTAAATATTTTATATCTTGTTAATTGAATAAATTTTTTTATTTTATTATTATACTTTAATTTTAGTTAAAATATAGATTAATTTATTATACTTCTTTTGGATGAAATCATTCTTTTTTATTGGTATATGATAGAAAATAACTAATAATTATAAATTACATCGGAATAATTAAAAAAATATTTATAAAATAAATGTGAAAAATTTTGATTCCAAATTTTAGATTTTTTAATAATATAATTTCAACAAAGTGTAATAATAATTGAATCTAAATAGGTTGATTCCATAATGTTTCAGAATAGCCCTAAAATTTACATTGATATTGAAATTATCCTTCGGTTAGATTGTTATTATCAATACTTAATCATTAATTTTTAGAATTTTAGTCACGAATTTAAAATTTAAGAAAATTGTTTTTAAGGATTCATTTTAATGAAAAATTCTAGCCATATCCAATGTAATTTAAAATAATAATAATAATAATAATAATATCTATCCATATCCATATTTTTCCTAAGATGGGGAATGGAAACATTTTTTTATAAATCCATCTGAGACAATTGTGTATGTGTGGTTATGTAGGGCGATTATGATATAGAATGTAGATCACATAAATTATGAAATATTGTGAAAATGATCATACTCACGACATGAAAGTGGATATTTTTAGAAGAATTGAATTTAATTATAATTTTTTTGAGAAATCCTGTGTCTACTTGTGTTAAAAAATTGTGATATATTTCTTCCGAAATTAATATTTTAACTTATGAAAATATCATATTACTTAATGTGAAATGATTGATTATAGGTTATTATTTGGGATATCACATTTTGTGAAATGATAGACAAAATGACTAGATTTTTTTCATGAATATCTAGATAATATTTCTTTTAATGATCATATGATGATATATTAACAATTATAAACATAATAAATATTTTTTTAATTACAAAAATATAATTTACTAATTGGTACAATGTACATGAAAAAATTTATTTTCATAAAATATTAATAAAATATATAGTGATTAATATCATTCAATATTTTTCCAATTCATGAAGGAAGACTATAATTTGTTACACATTCCTCATTGAAATAAAACAAAATAAATTATTTTATTAATGTTGATTCTGTACTCACATTTTCATAATTAATGTTTATGTTCCCTTGAAATAATATTGGGAAACACATTGAGTGAGTGAGTGATAATGAGTGATAAAAAATCATGTAATTATCTTAAAATGTTATTTGAATTGTCTATTTTGGTAATTGAAACATTCAAAAATTATTATAATACAAACTAAATAAAGATTCTATAATAACAAAAAAATTATAAGTTACTTCATGAATGATTCAAAAAGACATTATTATGTATCTTTTCCTTGGTACCCAATTTTTATAACCACTAGAAATAAAATTAACTTTTCAATGAAAATAATAATGAAATGAGTAGGTGTATGAGATTCAACTCCCAGTACAACATTTTTTGTAACATGGGTGTTTTATTTTGGAATCATTTACTATTATACATGGAGATGCTTAAAATGAATAATAATTTATATTAGAAAAAATTGATGAATGAAATGATACATTTTTTTGGATATAGTGATCCTATATGTTTTGATGAAAAATTGAAATTTTTATTGAGTTCCATTTTGTGTAAACATTGATTTTATATTTTTTATGTGATGAATTATGTTTATTATTTTTAATTATTTTTAAATTTTTTTGAGTATTTATATATATAAAAGTAAAAATAAAATAATACATTTCAAAGTAATATTGTTCTGATTTTGATAAAACTTTGTAATTGATGTAAAAATAAAATTTTTATTCCTATAAGTTTATTTTGATGGAAAATTACAGAAAGCTATAAATTTCATGTTTAATAGGTTGAGTAAATGGAATTTTATTATTAAATTTTTGGAGATCATATGATGGTTATATGGTAAATTAAATTCTCTAGATGAGGATACACCAATGGATGTTTGGTAGATTTTTGGAACTTATTTTTGGGATAAATCTATAAGAATATTTTGGTATTTGAAGTAAGAATGTGGTTCATAATTACATAAGTTTAAATTTGGTTTTATAAAACACTCCTAATTCAATTTAGTAATTATATACAATCATGGTAAAAAAACATGTGTCATTTTATGATTGATGTTCAGTAAGTAAATATATTGCAGAAGATAATCAATCAATATATCATATGTTATATTATAGGATATTCATAAAAATACATCCATATAATGGAATATTTAATTTATTATATTGATATAAAATGATGTAATGCTGAAAAGAAGTCCCATGTATATAGATAATTTATGTTGGATGAATTATTTAAATTGATAATCTTCTTTAACTCTAATATTGATATATATATGGGTAAATTTTTCCATTAATATTGTGGAAAATATATATTAAAGAGTTGGTCTGCACAATTTTACACATAATGATTCATAGTTATTAAATAAAATTCATTATTAGAATAAATTAATATTAACAATACGATTTATTTTTAATTTTTAAATTTCCATTAAAAAATGTTAAATATTGTAACATTCAAGGTAATACAAATGGGTTGGTCTATGTTCTAAAATGATGAAATGTTTTCGAGTTTATACGAGAAATTAAATTTTTTTGATGTAATTAAATAATTACTATGATATGAACTTTCTTTAATTATATATAGGGTCTCCTGGAGTGCAGAAATACGATAAAGGAAATACAACGACATTTGAATATTTCCATTGATTTTAATTCTAAAAAATGGGAAGATCCCAAGATAATACCTTTATTTTTTTATTTAGAAGGAAATTATATTATAATTTTTAATATTTGGATGATAATGTTTCTACACACATGTTAGGATATAGTGTATTATAATACCTTATTGAAATTGATCAGGTTTTTACGTGGATAGAAACATAATTATGAAACTTATGAAATCCATAGAGAAATTTATTATTTTATGATATCCACATGATGGATAATATTTATGTCACAAGATGTCATGAGAAAAAGCAGATCACAATATATCCATCAAACCATGCAGATTAAATTTTTGAAATTAACGAGAAGCCTCCAGCTGTTTTCGACATCTTTTCATGAGGTTGTATATCATGCCATTGTGTTATAAAGAAATGGGAGTATTAAGAAGTAACCAATATTTATTTTAATAGCATATAATTTACAAATTTATTTTATGTAATTGTTGATTTATAATTGCAACATAAATAATGATACCACGTTATGGCTGAGGTACGAAAATGGTAAAATATATTTTTATGTATGATATGATTGACTAAGGGAAATAACAATAGGTATCTTATAGTTTTTTATATTAAAAATTTTGTTTTTCCTATATTATGTAATTTAGATATGAATACAATTGAATGTTATTAAATAAACTATTCATGTAAAACACATTGCATTAGTATAGATCATCAAGAAAGAGACAATTGATCTATATCCATTGAGAAAGTTGTAAATTTTTTTCACAAAGTATAAAACAATTGGTATTAGTTATGTATGATAATAGAATAACCTAATTAATATTTTTTAAATGATATTTGTTAGAGATATTGACATATTTTTTTCAATTAAGAAATACTTTCAATTAATATTCTTGGATATTTAGTGAGGATGAGAGATATAAGTTACTCCATGTCTACGATAATCATTATAAACAATTGTATATTTGTTATTTTTACCATATTGAAGTGAAAGATTAAATAATTATAGAAATAAGATAAGATCATCTAGATTTTTAACAAGATGAAGCCTAACTCATCACAATCTAAGGATGTGACATTATAATGCTTGAATTAGTCTATTGTGCTGAATGTGAAGCTAAACAGAGAATCTATAGATAAATAATAATGAATGTTTTCTTATTAAACGTTGATAGACATTAAGACACATTCAAACCTATATATTATTGAATATACCCTGTCATATACCAAATAATAAATCCTTTACTGAATGATGTATCTATTTGATGAAATGTGACTGATCCTTGGATTGATAGTGTTCCTTTCATGAAAGTCCACAATAAAAATAGTGAGTAGGTTTTCCCCTAGTAAATTTACACAATGTCAACATATGCTCCATGGTCTATCCATTTACGATGAACAACGCAAAATCCATGTTTCCTATAAATTACCTAATTATTTTATTATTGATGTATATTATTTGAGAGGATTTTTGAAATAAATAAATCATAATTATTTATAAATTTTAGTACAATAATAGGAACATGGTACAAATATGGAATTATCAATTGAGATAAAATTTTGAATTTCTAAATTCTCTAATTCACCCCCACATCCTTAGAAATATATAATTTTTCAAAAATATATATAAAATCCCAACATATCTATTTATTATAGTTTGATCATTAAATCTTATTTTTGAGTCTCTATGGATCCCATAATATGGAAGAAGTTGATGATGGTTCAATATGAAAATGAACCAGAAACAATTTTTGATCACGAATTAGTGATTTAGGGTTTTCTTCAAGAATTTTATATTTAGATAAAAACATTAAAAATATTGGAATAATGTTGAATTACCCATTTTATTTTTTATGAACATGAATTTAAAAAATCCTTCCTTGAACAAATATTTTTTATGAAGATTCAATTAATGTGTAATTATAATATTTTTTAAATAGGAATAAAACATAAGTGGAATAATATAGCATAATAAAAGAATGATGATTTTTTGAATAATAAAATTAACATTAGTCTCATGGTGAAGAAATTATTCTTTAATGGATAAAAAAAAGGATCCTTAATAAGATGATTAAAAATTAGAATTTATTTGAGGATTTATCAAGTTAATTATGATATAAATTTATAATGTGATTACTAAAGAATAAGATTTGGATATTATTTCAATATAGGGTAGTGAGGAAAAACAAAAGTAATTCAATAAATCTTGGGTGGTACTGTTATGATAATTTCATGACACAATGATAAATATTTAAAAGGAAATCATTCACAATCAATATACATTATTGATTAGTAAATTAATATAAAGAATGATATTTTTTATAAGTGATTCAAGAAGACTCCTGTAAAAAATTTGAATTATTTGAGGGTATATTAAAATGAATCCTAATAGTAATTAATTCTTAGTATAATGTAATTTGAATATAAATAAAATATATTTAAATATATTTAATATTACAAAATAAAGGAAATCATGGTAAATTGAAACTAATCAAAATGGAATATAAATATAATGTAAACATATAGTTAGATAAAATATACCCAACTTGAATTTACTTGGTATGTTGGTTATATTAATAAATATTAATTATTATTCTTGGGAAAATTGAATAATTAATTAAGTCTTACTCATTCATCAAAAAATTCACAGGTGTGTCCTTAATGCCAAGGAATAATGATTATGGGATGCATAGGTTTGAGGATTGTTATATTTTGTTTCCAATAAATCATGAAACTTATAGTTAATTACTAATAGGTAATTATAAGACTTCATGAGTATTAATTGGCCATTGAATATTTGAGTAAAACTCATGTTTATAAGAAACATATGGATATGAATGGGTAAATATGGAAAAAATATCCTTTTATTTAATTCTAGGTTATATTATTAACATTTATGGGTTTATTATTTTTCTGATTTATGGTTGCTAAAATAATGAATTACAAGGGTAATACATACCACAATTGAGAAGGAATAACACTTTTAAATATTATTATCTATCTTTTAATTATTGTGTTAGTAACATGAACATCATATAAAAAACTAAAAGAATTATTATTCCCTGATAATGAGAATCATTCAATAACACTATATTAACATGTTTTAATTGTAAACAATATGATCACTTGTGTAAAAAGTAATGTTTATAATTTGAGGTCTTTATTTGGTAAACATTAAAAGAGAAAATTTCATTACATCAGAATATATCCATAATGAAAAAATTTATCATTTAATGGTATTATAAAATGAAAACAATATGATGAATAAAGATGAAGAAAACTACTCTTATGACCTATATAAATAAAGATTTTATAGAAATTAAATAAATTAATCTAATAAATATATTCACCCTCTTGATGAAATATCACATATACAATCATTTTAATATGAGTGAAACATCCAAAACAACATTAGTATAAATCCATTTACTATAGGAAAGTAAAAACTAGTAAAAACTGAGATTTTTTTTAATATTTCCTAATATAAATCAATGATTGTTAGTCAGAGTAGTTTACTAAAGAGGGGAGGGGTTATTTGAGTAACTATAAAATTGTTTGTTAAATGATTCTTATTTTCAAAAGAAATGGTTTCCCAAAAAATATATACAACCCAGTTAATCAAGGTTATACTGTTATAAGAGTTTGACTTATTAAACAACTTCTTAGAATATTGATTAATTATTAGTTATCTTAATTTGTATTATTAATAATACTTTTGAAGTTATCATACTAATAAAAATCAGTTATAATTTCTTACTAAGAATAAATATCAAAGTGAAATTAGTGTTTTCTGGATTATGCAATAACGAAATAAAACAGAGAAGACTAAATTTAAATATCATAGTGGATATGAAACAGTTGGGTCAGTCTCAAGCCGAGACCTAATCAACTACACTTAATGATCACCTGCCACCAAGCAGTTTATATAAATAAACATTGATCCACACACTGGATCGGGGTTAACAACAACAAACAGACTGTCCATGTCACACATGGACCTCTTCCACAGTTTTTGTGGGTAAAAATAATAACCAGGACACACAGGGACCTCTTCCACAGTTTTCATGGTTTAATATCAGTATAAGGAGTTTGGTGTAAGGATTTATAAATCCTCCAGTTTATCATAGGAGTCAGTGTGTGTATGGAATATACAGATTGCACACAATTCTCAAAATGTAAATAAAGGAATCACTGAGGGAGAGTAAATATGAGTTTAGAATTCTCTAGTGATTTGAAGTGCAGCTCTGGACTCCATTGCTTAAACTGAAATTCTTCTGAGTCCTTCTCTATTTTTTTTCTTGAAAAAATAGTGTTGCGATTCAGCTTGTGTTCTTCATGTGTTTTGATAATGTGAAGATGTTCTCTAGATTCCAGTGTAGTTCGTATGTTCTTCAGCAGAGTCAGATTTCATTCATGAGACAATGATTTATTTAAAAATCTTGCAATATGTTCTTTGCAGTCATGTTCATAGTATTTTTTTTCATTCAGTATCGCGTATTATTTCTCTTGGGAACAGATTTCTCTTTATCTTAAAATGCATGACTTTTAGCCGAAAGTCTCCATGTGCTTCGTACCTCATACCTCGTACTATTTATACAATGCAAAATTACTTATGTAAGTGCATTAAAGGCATCAAATATGACCGTTAGAAATTAAATTGAATGTTGGAAAAATAGTTTAAAAAACGGTGTCAGACTATGTTATGAAAATGGTGTCTCCTTCACATGGTGTCTAAGTGTCACGGTGTTTGAGTGTCAAAATGTCTTAGTGTCACGGTGTCTTGTTCAAAGTGTCTTGCTTCATGGTGTCTTGATTCACAGTGTCTGGCTTACAGTGTTTGGCTTCACGGTGTTTGGATTCACTGTGTCTGGCTTACGATGTTTGGCTTACAGTGTCTAGCTTACGGTGTTTGGCTTTATGGTTTCTGGATTTATGGTGACTTGTACACAGAAAAAAAACTGTATTCAGACAGAAATAGTGGTTTACATGTAATGGATTGAGCTTAACCATTATAAATCATGGGATATATTAAAACAAAAATACACATTAGTGGGTATAATTTATAGAGGTTAACTAGGTTGAATAAGATTTGTGATCATTAATGAGATTTGTGATCATTAAAACATGATTAATACATAATGATTCCAACAATATCCCCATTTTTGATGATCACAAATCATGTATAGTTAATGTGTAAATCAGATGAAACTATAGAGAAAATAACATATAGAAACTTTTCCCCTTTTTTAGATTATCAAAATGTTGAAAGAATAGATAGAAAATAGTGAACATTCCATTAAGTGTAAACTGAGTTTAGTACAAAATAATGGAGAAATACAAAAACAATGGAGTCCACATCAAAATTGAGTAAGCACCGGTCTACTTCAGGGATTGACTATCTCTTTTCTTTTATCAACAACAGAAGAGAAATCCTTAGGGGTAGTGGTTGATGTAGAATAATGCAGAGAGATAGAAGATAAAGAGGGTAAAGGGAGACACTCAAATACTGAAGGATCCAATGTAGGAGAAGTAGAAGATCTATATAGTTTCTGATCAACAATCACATTCCTGATCTAACTGAGAGTGTGGCCTATAGAAATGGTAGTTGAGGCTAAGGCAGAGGTGAAGGTAGGGAGCCCAGGCTTGAGAGGTGGAGCTGCTGGAGCAACAATTTTTGTACTCTGGACATTAATATAGGGTCTCTGGAGTTTGATAATGTCTAAAATAATCTCACCACCATAATGCATGGCTTTTTCAAAGTCATATTTGTTTTACATAAACCTTTTCAACAATCGAGTAAACTCGGTTATCTTATGGACTTGAGTTTTGAAGGATTGAGTCACATGAGAAATTCACAGATACTCTACAAGGTATTTCAAGTGGTTGGTCATATCCATCTTTGAGAAAATTCGGTTGAAATAGAATCCCACATATGTATAAATCTCCTGCTGGGCATCATTTGAAATCTTGGAGTGAATTTGTACAAGATCAAGAACTCTATCACTGTTCTTGACAACTTCAATGAAAGAAGCCACATTAAAGCCACTAAAATCATTATGACGCTCTTCATTCATTGTAGATATGAGAAAATTACTATCCACGGAAGGTGTAGGGGATTGAATAGAGGTATTATGAACTTTGATGGCTGTGGTCGGATATTTGAGCTGATTTATACATTTTGAAGACAACCGATGTACTCATCAGTAAGTTTATTAAGGTTCACCATAATCTCTCTGATTTCATTCAACATCTGTTTGTGCCTTTCCGCAATATTTTCATCTAAGGATGCCAGATAAGAGTGAATCCGAGACACAATATCTCGAGAGATTTTAGAAAGAGTGGGAGCTAGAGGGGTAGTAGCAGGCTTTGATCTTGAATGCAGCTCCTTCTGCATGTCTTCAACCATGCTTCTTATGGTTGTGACTTCATTAATGAGCAACTTATTTTCAAATCGTACTTCTTGAATCTCATGGAGCATCTTATGTTGTATTTTCCAAATGATCATTTACAATAATAGTGAGGCATCTCTCTCACTTAGATTTGTCATCGGACGAGGTTGGGAGATCATAAGTTTCTCAAATATAGATAAGAGAGTATTTCCAAAATCCTTCAAATCATCCTAATTGATAAAGGGAAATTTTTCAGATAATTGTTAATGTTTAGGAATTAGTACATGAACAGGTTCAGGTTCAGGTTCCTTCTCAGGTACAAAGTTCATGAATGATTTCAACAGAAATAGAGGAAATAGATCAATCTCGGTTGCATTAACCAGCTGAGACTCATTCACATCATAGAAACAAGGAAATTTGTACTGAGTTTCCATAGGGCTTGACTCATTTGGATGTCAGGCTTCATCGGGAAAACGATTTGGGGTTTTCTCCCCCTCAACAAGTTCCTCCATTTCAGGAATGAGAGGCTCATAAGCTTGGTCTAAATCCACAGTTTCATTTCTAAGTTCCTCATTCATTTCTTGTCTAGCCAGCTGAAAGGCAAACTCCATCCTATCTTCAGCAAAAGGTATGATTTCAAGAATAGATTGTTCCATAGGAAGTTCTACTAGATTTCCCTCTTACACAACATGGAGTTCTTCTATATTTTCTTCATGCACAATACAGAGTTCTTCTATATTATATTCTTGCACATCAGGGAGTTATTCCTTATTTATTTCTTGCATAGCAGGGAGTTCTTTTACTATAGGCTCTTTCATGGATGGCTGTTCAGATTCTGTGAAAACTAATTCTTTTTCAGCTTCAGGTTGGATTTCTAAATTCACATCGTTTGCAGGGGCTTGAGCTTCTTCTTTAAGGACAACATGAGGAACAATAGTCTTTTATTACTCAATAATAACTACTTCTTTATGTGGTACTTCGACCTCTTATTCCTCTTCTTCTAAATATTCAACAAGTTCATCTGGTTCCAAACCAGGATCAGAAATGTCTTTCGGCCTTGATGGATAATCCATAGGATGAAACATCTCATAAACCTTATCATTGTGTTCCACCCATTACTTTTTCTAAGGATTCCAGTTTATCTTCATTCTCCTGATGGTGGATTTAGAGAGACAATATTCACTGTCCAAATTCACTTTTTCATAAAGTCCAACCACGCCTTTTTCAACAAGCATGGCTGATATCAGCCGAGAGTAGAACAGAGAAGTGGACTTGGATATAACCATGTTCAACACACACATATGGTGAATGATGTACTTTCAATGTTTGATCATGTGAAAAATTTTCATAAGATGAATCACAAACACATCTTGATACTTTAACACATCCAAATCACATTTTCTTGGAATAACCAGATTTTTAACAAACATAAACAAAATTCTTGTTTCTCTATATAGTTCAGCAGTGATGAACCTTCTCTTGGTTCCATTTTTGGTTAGGTTTTTCAGATAATCTTCAAGATCAAAGAAATCAGTTGACTGAGGTTGTTCTATTTGATAATCCTCACATATACCATCATGAGGTATCCTAATCCACGCAACCCATATCCTCGAAGAGAAAGAGAATCTTTGGCCATTAATCTAGCCCCTCACAACATAACTTTCACCAGATTCAAGAGAGAACAGTACGTACTGGAAGAAATGAGCTACTAACCTAGGATATATGAGTCTATTCTCCCTTGAGAGCCACTCTAACCAGCCTTGTTATTTTAACACTTTCATATCCAAATATTTTCTAGATAGAATCCATTCAGGGAAAATTTCTTTCTCATGTACATCACTTAGATTTACATGATTCGTATTTCTATGTCCTTCGGGTGTCAACATAGGTGCAATATTCTTCTTATTTGGGTTGTTCTTCTCAAGTGTGGAGAATTACGGACATTTCATTCTTGGCATCCAGTGATTGTTTGAGAGATAGAGAGATATGGGGTTGCAAGGTTGAAAGGGTTCAAAATGAGAGAAAGTGTGAGTGAAGAACTGAGTGAATATTTTTATTTTATAATTTAGGAATGTCAATCATCAAAAAAATAAAACCTAAGGAGTTTAAAAGAGGTGAAATAATAATTACCGCGATACGGTTTTAAAGAAAATCATAAATAATTTTCACAGTGAGATCGGGAATGGTCATTACGGGGAGATAGTGAGTGGTCATCATGGTGCGATAGTGAATTGTCATCACGGTGACATGGTAAGTGAAATTTTTAGTGCGTGTTATGGTGAGACAGTAAATGTAATACCGTAAGTAGAAAGTGCTAATGGTGAGACTGTAATAATGAGAGACAGTAACTGAGAAACTGTAATCATGAAATAGTAAAGTAAAACATATTAAAATAATGTACAATAATACAAGTATGATATCTATTTGAGATTTATCATGCCAAGATCATGTATGATGTAGTATATTCTCAACAAATTTAATGGTTTAGTGAATATATCAGCAATTTGATATTCAGTACCAGTGAATTCCATGGTGATATCACCTTTTTGATAATAATCTCTCAAAATGTGATGTCTAACATTAATATGTTTTGTCCTTGAATGTGAAACAAGATTTTTTGAGATGTTACATGCACGTGTGTTATCACAATTTATTAGTACATGTCTAAATTGATATCCACAATCTAGTAATGCATGTTTTATCCACAAAATTTATGCACAACAACTGCATGTAGCTATGTATTCAGCTTTTGCAGTAGATAATGAAACATAACTTTTTTCTTACTACACCATGATACTAGGGACTTTCCTAATATATGACATGTTCCAGAGGTCCCTTTTCTATCTAACTTACTGAAACTGAAGTCAGCATCAGAATAACTAACTAGTTCAAATGATTTTCCTTTAGGATAGAACAGTCTTAGATTGGGTTAATTCTTGAGATATTTGAATATTATCTTTACATCCTTTAAATGAGATTCTTTAGGATTTTCTTGAAATCGGTCACACATACACACACTAAACGTAATGTCTGGATGGCTAGCAGTTAAGTAGAGTAAACTTCCAATCATTCCTCTATAAGTGGTTTGATCGAACGATTTTCCATCTTCATCGAGATCCAACTTATATGTGGTACTCATGGGAGTTTCACTACTTTTAGTACTATCCAATCCAAAACGTTTTGAAACATCTCTAGTGTATTTACATTGAGTTAAAACAATTCCATCATTACTTTGAAAGATTTGAAATCCATGAAATAATTTTAGTTCACCTATTAAGCTCATTTCAAATTTGTTTTTCATCATTTTAGAAAAATCAATACATAATGAATTTTTTAAAGATCCAAAAATAATATCATCTACCTAGATTTGAAAAACTAAAATATCATTAGAAGTTTGTTTTATAAAGAGGGTAGGGTCAGCTATTCGTTTTATAATACATTTGGAAATGAGAAAAGTATTCACTATGTCACACCAATCTCTTGGAACATGCTTAAAACCATATCAAGCTTTTGATAGTTTGAAAATATGATTGGAAAAAAGAGGATTTGTAAATACAGGTGGTTGTTAAACAACGACAACCAATACTATATAACCATTAAAGAATGGACTCATAACTTCCATTAGATATAGTTTGAAATTTAGAAGTGCATCATAAGAAAGTAGGATTATGATGTCTTCAAGTATGGCTATTAGAGAAAATGTCTCCTCATAGTCAATTCCTTCTTCTTGACAATAATCCTGTTCCTAACAATATTTCTAGCTTCATCTACTTATTTTCTAAACACCCATTTAGTTACTTTGATGAATGTGTCCTTGGGTCTTTTAACAAGTTTCCAAACATAGTTTCATTCAAACTGGTTAAGTTATTCTTGCCTAGCCATTACCCAAAATTAATCAATGATGGCTCATTATTGTTTTTAGGATAAAGTTGTGACAAGAAGGCTTGATGTTCAACCTCATTTCAAAGAAAAGCTCTAGTTTTTGTTCCTTTCTCTATGTATCCTACAACAACATCTAAGGGATGGTTCTCAAGGGTTCTAACCATTCTAAAAAAAGAGGGACTAGTGATTTTAGGTTCATCAATAGATTCAGGTTCATTATGACTCGATTGTATATAATTTCATGAATTAGAAGTTTCCACATATTCTTCCATAGATGAATTTGAGGATTTTGAGTTGATGTTCATATTTGATTCATCATACTCTAGATTATCTAGGATGCTTCTAGGCTCATGTGGATCAGTTTCATAAAAAATGATATGAACAGATTCTTAGACACATTTAGATCTCTTATTTAATACTCTACAAGATTTACTTAATATTGTGTAACTAAGGTAAATTCCTTCATCGCATTTGGATGAATTTTTTTCAAGATTATCCTTTGTGTTGAGAATAAAGAATTTGCAACCAAAAAATCTAAAGTAATTAATCTTAGGCTTCCTATTTTTTCGGAATTCATTCAGGGTCTTTTTTAGAATTGGTCTAATCAAGACTCTATTGATTATGTAGCAAGCTATATTAACAGCTTTAGCCCAAAAGTAAATAGGTAAGTCATATTCAGCAGGCATTGTTCTAGCAGTTTCTTTCAGATTTCTATTTCTTCTTTCAAAAATACCATTCTGCTGAGGTGTTCTTGGAGAAGAGAAGTTGTGACTATACCCATTTTGTGAGCAAAATGATTCAAAATCTTGATTTTCAAACTCACAGCCAGGATCACTTCCTAAAGATTTAATTTTTAGGCCACTAATA
Organism: Viscum album; assembly: GCA_963277665.1. NCBI lineage: Eukaryota > Viridiplantae > Streptophyta > Magnoliopsida > Santalales > Viscaceae > Viscum > Viscum album. The sequence continues at coordinate 1,246,599,040 of OY728138.1, forward strand.
TTTTCTACAAACATGGCATACTAAGTAAAATAAGAGCAAGCTTCACTTTTTTGAGCAATGAATAAGGTCCATGTATATCTAGAAAAATCATCTTCCACAACATAAACATAGTATTTCCTATCTCAACTAGAAACTATAGATTGTCCAAAAAAATCCATTTAAACCAATTCAAGAGGTTGAGAAGTAGAAGCCTCTTTCTTTGTTTTGAAAGAGATTTTGCATTTTTTCCCTTTTGTCAAGGATTACATACTTTGTCATGTGAAAACTCAAGATTGGGTAATTCGTTAACTAGTAATTTTCAAGTTAGCTTTCTATGGGAGTGAACATTATAGTGTCATAGTCTCCTATGCCAGAGCCAATATTCTTTATGAAATAAACTCAAGCATGAAAAATTCTGAGAAGCTAAGGAATCTAAATTAACAAAATAAACATTCTCATTCCTTAATGTAGAAAATACTAATTAATATTTCGAATTAAAGACATTACAGACATCATTTTCAAATTTAACATGATATCCATCATCACATAATTCTGAGATACTAAGCAGATGATATTTTATACCATTAAAAACAGTACTCTAGAAATTTAAATCGAATCAGTGTTACCAATGTGGCATAATCCATTGATTTTCGCTTTGGCATTGTCACCAAATGTGAAATGTCCTCTATCTAATTTTATCAGGTTCTTAAAGCATGAGTAGTCTCATGTAATATGCCCTGAACATCCATTGTCCAATTACCATAGATTTTTGCTGGATTTCTTTAAGTAGCTTTCCTATAACATGAAAATCAAAGATAGATTTTGGTACACATACTCGTTTGTTTCTAGTATCATTAGTAATAAGTGCTTTAGGAACCCATATTTGTCTCAAAGGTTTCCGATAAGAATTATGTAATGTATTTCAATAATAAATTGTATTTGGTCCACAAAAATTTGAAACAATAGAATGTGTATCATGACTTGGCCTGGTTGAGCTGTGTCCCGAACTGAGAACAAAGCCATATGTCATAGACTTTGAAAAAATAGTTGTTCTACCAAGGTTTATTTTACCAATTTGATAACCAATGCCAGTATTGTATTTGGGGGAAATTTTTTTTCCTAGCATTTGGGTAAGGGTAGTTTTTCCCATTAGTAAACATTTCTATGTAACTTTATAATTACTCATTAGACATTTTTAATTCATTGTTTTCTTTGATTAGTTGAGAATTTTTCTCCTTTTCAGTAGTAAGTTCAGATTTAACATTTATAGTGAGAGCATGATATTTCTTCAATGATTTATCTTTATCTTTTAATTCATTGAAGGTATCTTCAATCATGTTACTGTATTCAACAACTTCTTTATTAGTCATATTTTCAGAGTCGCTTTCCTATTCAGAATAGAATGAATTATATACAAGAAGAGTTCAGTATAACCTCAGATGTTTTTGTCATAAAACACATATTATATTTTTTAGCCTTTTTATCATGTGATGTCTCTGAGTCACTTGAACTATCCTCAGAGGCACTCCATTTTGCTTTCATTTCCATCTTGTACTTCTTATCCATGTACTCATATTTCTTCTTATACATGAGCTTTGGATAGTCAGCCATTATCTGTCCTTCTCACTTACATTCATAGCATATAAGTTCATCAGTTTCATCACTTCTTTTCTAGTCCTTTTTCTAGTTTCATTTTAGATCATACATTCACATGATGTTAGGATTTTGGAAAAAATTCTTCCTTTTTTAAAATCATGTGAATCTTCTAGCCAGTTGAGTCATCCCCTCATCACTATCAGGTGATGATTGTTTAGTGGTGGAAATTTCTACAGAAGCTTCCAGTTTCCCTTTGTCTTTGTGCTTCAAGATGGTGGTTTTGAATGCTAAAGATTTTCTCTTTGGTTCATCCTCCTCTTCTTTGTTGACTTTCACCACTTCCTCATACATCATCAGTTTCCAAATGAGTTATTTTATAGGTATCTTTCTGATGTCACATGACTCTCTAATTGAGACAGTTGTTCTCTTCCATCTGTGAGGTAGTCATCTAAGGATTCGCATGATCTGTTCTTTGTCAGTGACTTCTCTTCCTAGAGAAATCATTGTGTTGAAAATATCATTGTACCTGAGATACATGTCAGAAATAGGATCATCATGTTTCATTTTAAAATTATCATATTTTATAGTATAAGTATTAAGTCTTGTTTCCATTACACTAGATCATCCTACATGTGATACAATCATGGTATCCCAAATGTCATGGTAAGTTTTACAAGAATAAATCCTATTTAATTCTTCATATCCTAAGGAACAGTACAAAGTAGTCACGGATTTGCAATTGTTATTGGAAGAAATTTTGTTAGGTTCATCCCATGTAATTCTATCAGTCACTAGAAGTTTGTATTCATCTATAATTGATGACCAAATTTCAAAGCTCATACTCTCTAGATGCATTTTCATTTTAATTTTCCATTGAGTATAATTGGTTCCATTAATGAATGGTGCTCTGTTGGTTTAAAAACCTTCCAATATATTTTCCATACTAATGAATTACTTTAAAAGAGCTCGAAACAAAGAATAAACAGAAATTTGTACATCTTTAAAGTACAACAACAATCACAGTTGTGTATGATTATACAGAATCCTAATAAAGAATAACCTCTGATACCAAATGTTTGTCAGAGTAGTTTACTCAATATGGGAGGGGTGAATTGAGTAAATATAAACATTTCTGTTAAAATAATATTATTTTCAAAATAAATGGTTTCCCCAAAAATAGATACAGCCTAGTTAATCAAGGTTATAATATTTTTATAGTTTGATATTTTAAACATCTTCTTTGAATATTGATTAATTCTTATTAATTTTAAATTGTATTATTAATATTACTTTTGATTTTATCCTATGAAAAAAAATCAGTTATAACTTCTTTCTAAGACTAACTATCTAAGTAAAATTAGTATTTTCTGTATTATGAAATAAAGCAGTAAAACAGAGAAGACTAAATTTAAACAGAACATCGGACATGAAACAAATGGTTCAGTCTCAAGCCGAGACCTAATCCACTCTAATTGGTGATCATCTGCCACTAAGAATTTTATATAAATAAAATTTTATCCACAACATGGATCGTGGTTAATAATAGTACACAGACTATCTAGGTCACACAAGGACCTCTTCCACAGTTTTCATGGATAAAAATAATAACCAAGCCATATAGGTAGTTCTTCCATAGTTTTCGTTGGTAAACAGAAGTATAATGAGTTTGGTGTATGGATTTAAAAATCCTCCAGTTTAGCACAGGAGTCAGTGTGTGTATGGAATATACAAAGTAAACAAACTACTCAAAAATTAAGTAAAGAAATCACTGAGTGAGAGTAGATATTAGTTTAGAATTCTCTACTGATTTGAGGTACATCTCTGGACTCCTTTGATTAAATAGAAATGCTTCTGATTCTTTATCTGGTTTTTGTCTTGAAAAACATAGTGTCGTGATTCAACTTATGTTCTTCATGAGTTTTGATAATGTGAAGATGTTCTCTGGATTTCAGTGTACTTCGTATGTTCTTCAGCAGAGTTTGATTGCTTGCATGAGACAATAATTTCTCTGAAAATCATGCAATATGTTCTTCACAGTCATGCTCATAGGCTTTTTTTGGTTCAGTATCACACTATATTGCTCTTGGGCACACTTCTCTCTTTATCTTCGAATGCATGACATTTAGCCACCAGGATCCATGTGCTTCGTACCTCGTACCTCATACGATGTCTACAGAGAAACATTAAATTTTTTTCAGTGCATTAAAGGAATCAAATATTATAGTTAGAAATCAAATTGAAAGATGACAAAATAGTTTAAGAAACATGGTCATAGTAAGTTATGAAAATGGTGTCTACATCACATGGTTTCTGAGTGTCACGGTGTCTGAGTGTCACAATGTCTGAGTGTCACGGTGTCTTGTTCATAGTTTCTTGCTTCATGGTGTCTTGATTCATGGTGTCTAGCTTACGGTGTCTAGATTCACGGTGTCTAGCATCACGGTGTCTGGCATATGGTGTCTGGCTAATGGTGTGTGGCTTCACGGTGTCAGGCTTCACGGTGTCCTGTACTTAGGAAAACATTTGTTTTTAGACTTAAACAAGGATATACATAAAATGGATTGAACTTAAACATTATAAGGCATGAGAGAACATGAAATATAAATACACATGAGTGGATATAATTTATAGGAGTTAACTAGGTTGAATATGATTTTTGATCATTAATGAGATTTGTGATCATTAAAACATGATTAATACATGAGGAGTCCAAAAATGATGAATGTAAATATTATAACATCTATATAAATTGTGAAAAATTATAGAACATAATTAAGTTTTTATCACTAGTAGGGGTGTCTTATTTTTAGCGAAAATTATGCATTCATAAGTCGAATCAATGAACTGAACACCTCAGTTAGGATATACATAATGAAAAATGATATGGTTCTTACATAAATGACAATAATGGAACAATATCCTTTATTATTAAAAATGAGTAAATTTATAAAAAGTAATAAGAATGAATACTATTTATTCATGGCTGTCAAATAATATATGATTAGAATGAAATAAATAGAAAATATTAATTCGAATGATCAAGAAGATATTTGTATCCTTTGGGGAGGATTTATTTTTATCAAAAGGAAAGTAATCATATATAAATGGAATAAATAAAATGAACACCACATGAGTGATGTATATGAGGAAAAATAAAATATCATTATGAATTTCTTGTTGGATGATGAATAATTCATAAATGTTGTAATGAATAGATAATTCACAAAATGTATTAAAATAATGATAAAATAAAAATTCAGTTTCTATAAGGAAAACCACTTTCTTATACTAAATTATTCCTATTGGTATCCATCTCCCCGTGCAATGAAAAATAATTGGTAGATATATTCCCTAGTGTATATGACCAGAAATAGAAATTATTTATATAGAATTAGTTAAATAAAAAAAGTGGTGTTAGTGTTATATATATATTTTTTAATTAGAAATAGCCATGAACAAAAAAATATAAAATGGTTTTAAGGCCCAAAAATGACACAATATGATGTGTTGAGTTACCACTTTGGATTTATATTCTCAATTAAGTGTTTCATATTACGGTGAAAACTTTCAAATGATATAGAACATGATTTTGATTTAATATGGATCCAAATAAAATTTTGATATATATAGTTCCTTAAAAATATACTATTAGATCAAATAATGATATAAATATATATGTGAACTGGTGTATTAACAATTAAAGAAATAAATGAAAAAATAGTCAATATATAGGGAATTTTATTTTTATTATGAACATTATAATATAAACTAGTTATTATTTACTAATATGAAAATATAAAGAAAAGAATTTTTTATAAACAATATGTGGGTTCTCATTGATACATACTATATTAATACATAGTGTAATAACCTATTTGAATTTAAATGAAGAAGGAGAAGGTAATTTAAATGTTGATTAGAATCATAAAGAAAGAGATAAGCATTATGAAGGAATAAAGGTACAAATAAGTGGTTTAAGTTGGTCAATCATTTTTAATGAATGATACTACAAGTACATTTTTTTAGTTAGTGTTTTTGTGAATTAGTGAATGATATATCCAGATGAGATAATGAATATAAAAATATAAGATACAAAGTTTTATCAATGTATTTGAGTAATATAAATAACATCAATTGTGTTATTTGAATTGTTTTTCCTACCCTAATTCTTGAATCATTAATATTAGTGGATTTAATAATGACTTAATTCTAAAATTTATTTCAATTACTGAATTAATTAATGATAAATAAGTGAAATATTGAAATAATTATATCTTTAATTTTATAATTATTGAATTATTTCACCAAAGTGGTAATAAAAATTTTAAGAATAGTCAAATGATCAATTTCAAAGGTTCTGTCAAAAAAATATAGGATTTAGAATTTAAAAATAATAAAAAAATATTCAATAGTTAAAGAATATTGGAAAACAGATAATAATAACCTAATTATTTTTATAAAATACATTAAATATATTAAGGATTTAAATTATTTATATGAAAACTATTAACATCAAGTGGGATCTAATGACATTTCATTAGTTGGAGGATTATGAAAAAGGAAAATTTAAAATGGGTATGGAATGTATTACATGAAAATAGGGGATAAGAACAAATTATATTATATTTGAATGGAGATATTATGATTATTAAATATAATCCTACCATAATCCAATTTATATAACCGGTATTCTAGTGAATACATGTTCTTATGGTAGGGGAGTATAGATAATAAAATAATGCATGGAAATTTAGATGTATTGTGGTACAAAATATGAATTCATATCTTTATAAACCCAAATGGGTTGAAGGACTATGAGTAATGTATTTTCTGAGATTTAACTCTTTATATATTAAATGAAAATTTTGATTGAGTATAATAAAATATAAATCAAAAAATGGAAGAATTTTTGTATAAAATGTAAAATAATATTTATAGTAGTATTCTAAAAAATATTCATTGGGTAAAATGCTTTAACGAGTATGTTTTGAATTGGATTTGATGAAAATAAATAATATACTTTTTAAACATTTCTATATTTTATATTCAATAACATTAAAAAATTTAGATATAAAAAACACAATGTTATTAATTTAGTGAAACATGATGTTTTGACAATGAAATTATGTAGTTATATTGGTCTGTTTCGTGAAATCATAATGTGTTTTTTATAATGATATATAATATATGTATTCACTATAATAGAATAAATATTATAAAATAAGTGTAGCTAAAGAAATATTATTTTCTCATAGTTTTCTTGATGTTGGATTCAAGGTGTTCCATATGTGAACACGTTAAAATATTGATGTTTATTTATAATGTATAATGGATATTCAAATGTTATGCTTTGATTTTTTTCATTATGAAAAATTCAAGAGGACATTAAGATTGTTTCTTAAAATTTTTTTAATTACTGATGATTATTATATTTTTATGTGATATTTTTATTTCATGAAATTTTATGTTCAAGATGTGTATTTGTCAATGATTGTTCTTGAGATTTTTGATATATGATCAGAAGTTGTTTGATGAAATATTGATGATTTGTTTATCATTGTAATCAAAAATGATACAATTAATTTTTTTATTTAATAAAGAATCGTTCATAAATTGAAACAACATAGTTGACATTTAGTATTCAATAATAGAATATTATTAAGTGTCTTGTTGTGAATAATTGTTATTTAGAATTTTTAAAGGATATACCAAAGTCTCTATTTATATATCAGAGTATGTTACTAAAGATGTACAAATATATTCCTAAGGAATGGGACACATAATTGTTGATTTATATTTCCAAATACAGTAATGTCATATAGAGTTTCTTTTTGTATGTATGAGTTACTTCAGATGAATAGGTGAAAGTGAAATTCTACTAGAACACCTAAAATGATATGTCTAGGTAACCCACTTGGAGTATATTAGTTTTGAGACATATTAATGTTTTGGATTACCCTATTATATACATAATATATCATTTGGAATCATGAAAAATGGTAATTAAATATAATTATGGGTAATAAGACCATTTATAAATTGGTTTGCAATTATCCTCTATAATAATATTAAAGTAATAAAATAACTATAATAAATTACTGTATATGGGTTATTTAAAACATTATGATGTGTTAATTTAATCTGGAGGTATGTAAGACTGGAGCTAGATTATATGAATGTAAAAGTGTGGAACAGTCCAGGATTATGTTATTTTTCACATATAGAGATAAAATCATTCAATGTAGAAACATATATGGTGGTAAAATTTATAGATCTATGATCAAGAAACATCCAATATCCCATGTTGATATCTTTTCTATAATATATACGAGAAAAATACATTACTAATCATTTGATAAGATTGATAATATATTATTATAATTTTTTATGATATAATGAATCATAAGATATGATTGATAGTTTTTTTGTCTTGTGATAGAAAATCACACATTTATTAGAAATATAAGAATACATTTACACTATTTATTTACTAATTCCACACCATAGACAATGTTCTATTTGTAACATAATATTTTATATAAGGGATCAAACCATTATATTCATACTATGATGATTGAATAAGTGCTATGAATGTTAAGAATTAGTTTATTCTCACACATCATGTCATGATGTGTTATATCACTTAATGAAATTTTAGATGATTGGGAGTTTCAATTTTTTATTTTCCATGACTTATAGGATTTTTTTATAAATTTAGTGTATTATTTATTCTTTTAAATTTCTTTCTAATAAAGGAGACATCTTCATGATCATGATGCCTAAATATGATATTGTTCTATAATGAATGATATAATCCCTTAAATGAAAACCAACACTAAAGATAATTATACAAATTAGTAAATATATTATCTTGGCTGATACTTTTCTTTTGTTGAGTTGGATTAGAATTGACCTTATTGACTAATAGAGTAATTTGGATGACTGTTAATGATTATAGATCTTCAAGGTGAATTAAAATGATTTCAAATATTTTAAATATTATTATATGGTATTTTAAATATATATATATATATATATGTTCTATAATATATGAAAACATCATACTAAATAACTAAAAAATAGGGGTTAGAAATATTTTCATGTATGATTCCAAGAATGATGTGTTCAATTTGATATACCACGCTATTGGGTAAGACATGGAGCAATAGTATAAACCCTATGTGGAATAATTATCAGAAAATTATATTTTTTCATTTTATTGATCATTTCGAAGGAAAATATAAATCCTCAATGAACATGGATACACTTATCCATATTTGTAAGATAAATACACGATATTAAACTCTTTAAAATTAGTTGATAGTATAGATATTGAATAATATGAGTTCGTTGAAAGTTGATCTAAATAAAAAGTTAAATTTGAATGTTATTTAAATGTTCCACAACAACCAATTACTACCTAGAAGAGGATTTTATAATGGGTAAATATTTAGGAAACCTTCCCATTAATATAATAACAAATACATCACCATAGTGGTTCATGGAGGATAAGAAGAGGAAGTTAACCAAAGGTCAATGTGTATCATTCTCAAACCATTGTAACATTTTCATAGAGTAGTTTTTTCACATAATACATCAAATAATAATTAACATATAGAAAAATGATTATCTATTGTTTATGATCTACTTAAACTCTTATTGACATTTGTAAACATTACATTTTTTCACTCTTGCTTTAGACTTGATATGAAGGGTGAAAATTTAATCAATCATCGGGTTTAATAGAACATCAATCATAAATATTTACAAGATAAAAAATTTTCAATCAATTGAGCGAAATGAAAAATTGAATTACTAATTATATGGACTCATCGAAGACCACTCCGAAGGATTCTCTTGGGTAACAACAAAAATATATTAAAATTTATGTTAAAAAAGTAATAAACTATCACTATAATTCTCATCTTAATCTTCGTATAGATAAATTTTATTAGATAATTACTGTTCTAAAACCTTATAAAACTATTTAAATTTATTAAATATAATATATTATAGTTTTTCTGAATACTTTCTCACATATTTTTACTCACTCAGAAGAAAAAGAAATATTTGCATTAAAACATTCTTCATCCATCGGTTGTTAGGGTTTAACAATGGAATTATAGTTTTTCGTACATTGTATACCCTATATTATATAAATAAGGTCACTAAGTTATCTCAAATGAAATTATTCATATACGAGAAATAACAAAATAATAATAAGAAACTAAATAAATACTATGGGGAGACAATATCTTAATATTATAGTTAATAAACCAGTGGAAATAAAAAATTATATAAAAAATTATAAAAAAATATATTAAGGGAAATAAAATAAATATTCTTGTTATAGAAATTTAAATGTTGAATCAAAACAATAATTCACCTCAATAGACCACCCACACATATTGTTATATTGAAAAATATACCATTGAAATAAAAGATAATTAGGATGTACTACAACCACTAAGTGTTATCTCTATACCCAAACCAAAATTACCCATACAACCATGAAATAATGTGATTCTTCTCTACCCTAAACTAAAAAAATTAATTCATCATTAAGGTAAATGATCTTGGGTCACTCGAGTAAAATCATTGTAATGCATAGTAAGTCACTCCAACTGGTGTCCCTATGATAAATGGTAAATCTTATATATATATATATAATGATATGACATTAAAATAAAATGAAAAACATGATGAAAACAATCAGAGTGGATCCTTAGGATTGTAGATTAAAATAAATATGAACCATAACATCCTTAGATATTGTCATATGTCACTAATCCTGATGCATCAATAATATAGGGGGAAATATATTAGGCCCTATCAAATTAAAATATGACCCAATATGATATATTCTGAGTTCATAAACTATATAAAACAACATATACACATGTAAATCCAACTACCCATAATTTTATTTCACAAGAAACAAATATTGAAACACACTTGCTTGGATCCTCATATTGAATACAATTTAGGAGGATAAATTTTACCCTATAACAATTAGTATTATATTTATGTAACGTCCTAATATTTTAAGAAATATATTTTTTCATATTCATATTAATTTATTGATATCTAGGGTTATACAAATTGCACAGATTATATTTCAATATATGCATCATTATGTTTATCATGAATTTAACAAAACATCGAGTTTCTTCGATAAATTGATTTATATACAAGGTCAAGTCTGACTGAATGATAATATATTTTTCATATTATTATTTAACAAGAAAGTAATAAATTATCCATTATATTGGAGAGATTTGATATGAATATTTATATTCTTTTTACACAAGTTCAAAAAAAATTACATTTATCTAATATATTATATACATATAAAATATTAATAAATAAGGTGTTACTTATAAAAAATGAAATATTTATAATGGGTAATTTACCAATTTTATATCACCGGTCGATTTTCAGTATAATTTTTGACATTTTTATAATTGTTAAAATAAAAAAAATTAATTTTTAAAGATTATTATCAAAATTTACTGAGCTTTAATATTATTAAATATTAAGAGAAGTCTCATTTTATTTGAATATTAAAAAAATTATGATTTAATTAAAAAATAATTTTTCATAAAATATATACATATATATATAGGTAAATAATATTTTTAATTAATTTTAATTGATATTTTATTTAATTATATATCAATATGTCCAATTTAGGCCACTGTATTAAATTTAACATTGAAACTATATATAAAAACATTTTAATATTTTTAGGTTTTTCATGAAAAAACTCATTGCCTCAAATCGTTTTAAAGTTTAATTATAAATTAATTTTAGCTACATTTGTGAATTTAATTTTAAAAATGGTTATAATTAATTAGAATAAATATTAAATTTGTGTTCGAAGAAGATCAAATTAATTTTTTGACCATGTTTATTTGTTAATATTTTAAAATAAATTATTGTGGTAAAGGAAATATGAATCTTACATGATGTATAATAATATAATATAAGGTTTATAATATACCCAAAAAAGTAAAAATAATTTTATGGAGATAGCTCAACCCTCACCACCATTATATATGTTATTATGAGTTATTTCAATATAATTCTATGATGGTCTCTAATATAATATGTTATGTAAGGAGAAAGACAAAAAATAACCATTCTTACTTTAAAACATAACACGATTTGGAATAGGGGGAATACATATAATTTTGGTTATAAATAATTTTTTTAATATTATTCAGTTATTATTATCATTTTAAATTATATTTAATTTTAAAATATGATATAATTACATTAAGTATATAATAAAAAACAACAATTAAAATGAGAGGTTAATAATTAAATAAAAGAAAAGATATTTTATGAAATGAATTAAAATTAATAAAAATGTTATTTTCAACATTTTATTTGTAAGTATTAATGAATTTAAAATATTTCCCTAATGGAAAAATTTATATTTTAAAATTACCATATTAATGAATAAATAGTAAAAACATTGTTAGTGTAGTTAGGGTTAAAGGAGTGTTTTTTCGCATTATAAGCCTTTGTGCTATATTAAATTTCAAATAAATGTGAGATTTTTATTTCCTAATTTATTATTAATATTTTAGAATAATATCCTATAAATTTTCTAATATTAATCTTTTTAAATTAGACTTAATGGATTAATTACACATGTTAATAACTTTCATTCTAAATGAACAACCAAAAGGGAAAAAATAATGAAACCAAATGAATTTTGAACAAATTATAAAAATGAATTTATAATTTTGTGGAGTGATTTTGTAATTAACATTATTACCCATTTATACTTTAATTATCATTTTTGAAGAATATTATTTAAGGGAGACCTCCCAGTAGTGTTTTACTTTTTTTATTTACAAGAATTCTACTCCCCCTCCATTTGAAAGAGGTACTCTCCACTACAACATCTTCACACATCCCAATCCATTTTGTTCACCAAAAACCAACCCAATAATATCCCTACATAAATAATATCATCTTATAATCCTCTCATAGGGTTTTAATCTAACTATTTTAGCCCATTTGTGTAATCTAAAATGAATTACCTGAAAAAAGGTTTCATTTTCAACGATCACTTTTGATTTAACAATTTTTAAAACCATAAAATTATTAACATTTAATGCTTATATAATTAAATAAGTACACTAAATATACAATTATTTTATTATTTTATGGGTTATACATACATATATACTCACTTTCATTAAATGGGTTTAGAAATTATCATTCGTTTGTACGATGAACAACCGCCTCATGAAACAATGTCACTTGCTTTTCATTAACAACATATCATGATTTGGAATTATGATAGAAATATTATATTTATATGATATATATATGATATTTATAATTTTATTAAACTTATAAAACTATTATATAGCACATATTTTAATTATTTTTATTTTTTGAATATGTGATAACATTGTTTGTGAACTAGTGTACTACAAACTCTTCAAAGCGATGTTATTAAATCACACATTACATGGAATGTATTAAATATGGTATTATAAAACATGTATGATATAAATAAAATATATATTATATTCATTAAATGATTAATGTTATGTAAATATAATATATCATTTACATTATTATATTTTCACACGCTGAAAAATTGATAATGATTCTCGTGGATGTGGGGACTACCACCTCCTCCACACAATATGATTTATTTTAAATCACCATGATTATATATATATATATTTGTATATATTGATAAATAATATGGAATAGTTTAATTGATTATCATTCATTAAAGAAAAATGTTACTTACCTTATTTCGAAAATGCTAATTGAAAAATTGGATAATTACTAATTCGTATATATGGCAAACCATCTCAATGATTGTAACATTGGTTATTTTTTCATATCCATTAGTCGTGATTTGTTTTAAAATTATAATATCAATTTAAATATTATAATTATTTAATTATTATTATTATTTTGATTATTTTTATAGAATGACCCCCTCGACCATAGTCTACCAACCTTAGTCGATTTGAATCATAAAATGAATTTTTATAGTGAACCAAAAAAAGTAATAACTATTTTAGTAGTTAAATAAATTATTTTAATAATTGAATTAAAATAATTATAATATTTATAAGGTTTATGAGTTTATTAATTAATATATTTGTACATTTTATGAATAGTAATACAAACATGGAAATTCAGACTCAATTTAAGTTATTTCATCACAAAATCCATTATTTGCGAAATTTCGTCATGACATACACATTTATTATTTTATATTGTGTATATAAAAACCCTTTCAAATTTTATATCAATATTTTTTCTACACTCATGTTATTTAATTCCTTGCTAAATGTTAGTCATTCATTTTTCATATGATTTAAACATTTTATGTGGCATGAGACACTTTGACTGTTTGAAGAGTCAATATTCAAATCATTTTATCTATGTGAATAATATTGATATTATTTTTCATATTTATTTATAATTATATAAAATGAAAATGCATGAAAATTAATTTCAACTTTTAAAAGTATTAAAAGGTATTCAAAAAAGCATTATTTATACTTTTTTAAAAGGAAGGTTTGAACATATGGAAAATAAATTTTATTATTTTTAATATATTAATATAACATCATTAAATTTATTCATGATGGTTATATGATTTTATATCTTACAATTCAATCAAAGATGAATTATTAAATGAAACCCCCAATTTAATTAAATATTTGTATTATGATATTGGATTTTTTTCAATGAAAATGGTGTTTGTCTATCGAAAATGGGTTCTCAAATAAAAAGGTTATTTTTTCTGAATATATCATCAGATGTATTTAAAATGAGTTTAAAGGGTTTAATGATGACATATGTGTACTTTTGATATGGTACATGATAATTAAATGGATATGGTGATCTCAATACAACATATAAAAATGGCCAATCCCCATTTTCACTCATTGGTAAACCCAATATACCTAATATTAATTGTTGAACACCATTAAAGCTAATGAGAAACTGGTGAGTTTGATATTATTTATATGAAGGGTTTGGCCCCATTATACATAATAGTTGAAATCAATATATCTCATAATAATGGTGATCTCTTTTATAGATCACCAACTTATTGGGTAATAATAATGTTATATGTTGTGGAGATTTTCAATGAAATACAATCATTATTTATTTCAAATGATTAATATGATAAGGAAAATAGATAATGTTTGAACATTCCCACTTTGTATTTGCTGGTTTTTTATAAATAGGTCATGGCTTAATTCTATAAAACTCTAAGCCTATATATTTCTTAAATGTGATGGAAAGACAAATTCCTATCATAACTCAATATTATGTAATGATCAAGGCATGGTCTATATAGTAGGTATCAAATGAATATTTTAAATTACAAAAGAGATTAGGATAGTTTTAATAGAATGATCATTAAATATTTTATGTTATGGTTATAAAAAATTATAATGAGATTTAATATTTCCAGGTTTCCTCTTCTAAACTATGTCGATTAAAAATAATTTTCTGAAGAGAAAACAAGAATGATGTAGTGTGATGGAACTTAGAAGAGTGTATTCATCAAAAAACATTATATGATTGTTGTAATTGTAATTGAACAGCTTTATGTAGTGATTTATCTATTGAAACAAGATATAAATGGTAGTGGAATAAATTTTATAGAGGAGAATTATTTACCATTTTGGAAAAGGTCTGTTGTGAGAAATATAAACTTAATTCTACGGAATTAGATGAATTTATGAAACCCTTCCATACAAAAGGATTAATCATTGTTTATTGAAATAGTATGTATAAAAAATCATTAAAAATAAATAAAAATTAGGATTATTAAGCAGCATTGGATGAATAAAAAATCACAATATTTGATATGTAATTTTTATATTTTATTTAGGACATTTATTGAAACAATTAATAGATTTTACATAGGATTGAAAACAAATTTAAAATATATTTTCCCTAGAGATAATTTATTTTTTAAATATTTTTTTATGTTGAAAAATCTTAGATTTATTCTTTTGACACTTATGACCCATAAGTTTAAAAGACTTCTAAATGGTCAATGTGGAAGGGAATATAGAATTATCCAACTAAGAAATCTAGTGGTAAGCAAAAAACAAGTTTAAAGTGTGGTGAAATAAATCTTTGTGAGTTAATTTTATTATATTAATTTTTTTATTAGTGATTATTTTCTAGAATCAATGTTTTTGAAAAAAAAATATAATAGTTACATACCACTCCCGACCAATATAAAATATTTACATTAAAAATTGATATGTTTTAGATTTAATGTATTGGTATATTATGATAATGTGTGACCAAAGTTATATACCCAAGGTGGAAATCATAAATAGTGGGATTAAAAAGGTGTTAGAAAATATTTTTATACTAATATAGTTTATTTGGGGCCATCAAGTGTACTAATGGATTCTCTATAAGATTGGAATTTTTTAATTTTAACCATCTGTTCAATGTTTTAGACACTCCATAAAATGATTTATGTGATGTGATCATAATGCGATGAAGGAAATTTTTGGATATGTTTATTATGATTTATATTTATGTGAGGATTTATTTTAATTGGAATTATGCTGTTAAGATTGGGGAATAGTATTATGGGATTGATAAACATAATGTTTTATATGATCATGGATGAATAATGTTTTTAAGGATGTTCATCATATTTATGCGAATGTTATGAGGATGAACTTGTGATTATAAAAATAAATCATGAAAGAATGTTTCCATATATTATTAGGCAATTAAATTCCTAAAAATTAAGAATATTATCTTTTAAAAAATTTAATTTTAAAATTTCTAACACTTTAATACTGAAACAATGTTTAAATTGTGAGGACCCAAATTCTGTAATGGTTGTACGATGTAACATCCCTTGATTTTCGGAAATTTTTTCCTTCAAATATATTTAAAATCCTTGAATGTATAAGATACTTTAAATTCAAAAATTATATTTCAAAATACAAAACACCATGTTTATCTTTCATTCTACATAACATTGATATTCTTCTATAACATGTGTAATAAAAAAGGCCATTACTTTCAGAATATTAATATATTGTCGATATTATTATTATGTATAGATGTTATCGGCTGGACATTATTTGTTGGGGTGTGAATAATACTAACTATATTATATTAATAAACGTTTATAAAATATTTTTACGTTTTTATATCATATTTTATCGGAAAATGATAATAATAAATCATGTTTTCTTTTAAAAAATTATATTTTAAAAAATGTTACTTTATCTTCATTTAATGGTGGACCTATTTTATATCTAATTTTACACATTTATACTTTCTAAATGAGAAAATAATAATCATTTATTAATAGGAAATATTTTAATTTAATTTAATTTTTTGTGTTTTTTGAGATGTTCTATATTTTATTTATATTGAATAACGCTACAATTTTATTGGAAAACTAATTTTCTATCTAATTTATTTACATACTAAAATTTTATTTTAAATTGGATTTAAGGTTTAAATAGATTAATTATACATATATTAATCCAATATCGCTCAATTTACACAATTTTACATTGATACTGGATGAAAATACTTTTGAAACATTTTAACATTTCTTGTAAAAAAACCTCTGTCTCACAACATCTACTGGAAAAACATTAAATTATTATTAACCGGTTATATGAGTTAAATTTAAAAAAAGGATATTTTTATATGGAATTGTTATTAAATTTTTGGTCTAGTAACTTCATGATAAATATTTGACTAAAATTATTATTGAAATAATTAAAGTTAATTACATTGAATATGGTAATAACAAGCATACATAATGATTAAACATAGAATATAAGTTTTATAAATTATAAAAAACAAGTCCAAAACCAATTGGATGGAGATATTTACTCAATCACATCATTTAGAACAATTAATATTTGTTATTGGTGTTATATTCCATGAAATTGAATAGTATAATATGTTAAGTAAGGAAAATGACATAAAAGGAACCTACTTTATCATTATCACGCATAAAGATTTGGACAAGGTAAGAATCTAAATATGTTAGTTTATAAATATTTTTTGGGTGATAAATTAGTTATTATCATCATAATAATTTATATTTTATTCTTAGAGATGATATGATTACATTAAATTATTATGAAACACACCTGCGTGGATTATATAGTTTTTAATTAAATGAAATAAATGATATTTTTTTAAATGATTTAAAATAATAAAAAAGAATATTCTGTCAAGTAATTTTAAACTCCTAATAAATATCTAATATTTACCATTTATGTGAAATTCATATATTATAATTAAAATATTTACCATTAAATAGTACAAATATTCCTATCTGAGTTAGATTTAAGTAATTGTTTTTTCGTGGCAAAATCATTTCTACTGAAATTAAATTTTAACATATTTGAGATTTTTTTTAAATTATATTTCATATTTTATGATCATTGGGATTAAATTTTATAATAATTATGACTTTAAATTAGTCTTCATGGTTGAATTACATAGGTTTTATAACTTAATACCAAAATGGAGAACCAAAATAAAAAATTAATGGGATCTGAAAGTCTAAGGAACAATGGATTAAAATTAAATTTTTTAGTGTAGTGAGTTTTTATCGACTATAATTGAAATTTACCACAGTAGTTTACATTTTACAAGAAAATGATGTAAGAGATACCATCAAATAGTTTTCACATTATTATATTTTAAAAAATTCCACTCCCACTTTATTAAAATATTCACTCACCATCCCGACTTCATCACACATAAAAATCATATTGTCTTGCCCAACCCCATCAGAAATAAAATTCATATATCCATCCTGTAATCCTAAATGCCTCATTTTGGTTTGAAATCCAAGCATGGTTGTAACACAATATGTGTTTTACGAAAAATATTTTTAAATTCTTGATTTATTTTTTAGCATTTATTGCACACTACACCATGGTAATCTTGCGCTGCACATAACAGTGTCTTGTTATGAGTTACACAAAACACCGTGTTTCTAGTAAAAACATCATTTTATCATTTTAAATATTTAAAAAGTCATTTATAACTCATCCATCATAACGTAAAATATTAGTAAGACTAAATAAATTATGAACTAATTATTTACACAGCAATATATAATTTTTTTCCATTAATTTTAAATAACTTTAAAATTCTTTTTAAAATAGAATGGATTTTTTATAATAAATTTTAAAGAGTGCAAGAGCTTGTTTTATAAAAAATTACAAATAAACTAAATAATCAAAGGATATTTTTATAATTCTATTTGAAAAATATAAAACTCATATTTTAAATAGGGACATAAAACTTTATTTGGTATATTTTTTGGTATTTTTTTAAGTTTAAATTTTGATGAATCATGAAAAATATTGCATTTTAATTGAAACTGACGTTTTCCTTGAAATTATTGAATTTTTATATATTATTTTTCATTAATAGTATAAATATAGAAAATTATTAAATTTTTATCCAATATTGGTCATTGGAAACATATTAAAACAGAATTTTTATATAAAAATATTTATTTATTTTGAACAATTTCACTTTTAAAAAGGGTTGATTCATCCCATATATGGGTTTAATTTTTTATTATTTTTTGAGAATTATATAATGATAATTTGGAAAAATCATTTAAATATTTTTAATAATAATTTCTAAATTTAGTAATTAGTTAAATTTTTTTAACAAAATGAATATTGATGTTAGGAATTTTTTATTACCTCATTTAAGGGTAAATCTGGTAATTTAGCTTACAAATAATATTGTAAATATTAGAAAACTACAATAACACTTTTCTATATGTTTTTAATGAATCTAATTATATAATTATCACATAATTAATGAAATTTAATATTTTAATAGCTACATGTCCTTGAAAAAATCATGGATATTATTAAAATCAAAGAGAGTGATAAATTCTAATTCTCATTCTTTTAATAATAATAAAATTTTCCAAATATGGTAAACTAGAAGATATTTGAGATTATATATAATCTAATGAATGATTAATTTATTATATAAATCATGAAACATTTTAAAAAGGTTAATGGAGAAATAAATTTGATAAATAATTACATAATGATGATTGAGTAATTGTTAAATTATTTAATGATCAATTTAAGTGGTTTAAAAATATTAAAATAAATAAAAAATTAGTTACATAAGGTTATCAGTGAATATTATAGTGTAATATGACATATTAGAGATGTGTTAAATTGATTTTTTTGAATATATCATTTTAAATTTACTTTTTATAAAATATAAATATTTAGTAATGGAAAAACTTGAAAAAATTATATTTTATGATAAAAATATCTCATTAAATTTGAAAAAATCATAAAAATAAAAAACAAATTATAAATGGGGAAAATTATAGTCTAATATATCATAAATTTACCTGTTATGTATTATTTTAGACCATACAAGTAAGAATATCCACTTGGGAGTAATAAAATTTTTGTTACCATAATTAAAATTTAAATAGGTTAAGAAAAGGTAAATAAAAAAGATAAGGTTCAAAAATAAAACAAAACATAATTAAATAGTTTTGGTTAAACATAAAACCCATTATCCAAAATTATATAATAATTCCTTTCAATTTAGAGGTATTTGAATTGATATTTATTTCATTATAATTTAATCATTTGAGAAATTCCCAAATTTCCCTTCAACTTCATTTTTAATGGTCACACCCTCCCTCATCCCATTTCAATAAATTGATCCTTTTATATCAACCAACTTCTCCAAAATTATCTTAAAAAAATCCATAGAACAATTATATAGGTTTTTTTCTTCCCAAAAGACCATTTCTAGAGTCATTTTGATGAGATCTAATGTAGCCATTTTGAAGAAGATATAATGAGTCAAAACCATCACACTTATTATCTAATATTTTATATTTTATATTCATTAAATAATTTATTTTTAATCCTAAATACAATTAAATTTAATTATTATTATGAACACTGAAATATAAATCCCATTTTCCATTGAAAAATACGTAAATAGATCGCTCATGGATAAGTATGGCTTACCATATACACACAATGATGCAATTCATTTTCCTTCACCATATTTTATGAGTGGGAATTTGGGAAATTTTAATTTTATATATGAAATTTAAAAAATTGTTCTACAAATAGAATTATTATATCATATTCAACATTTTACCGTCTAATATTTTGGGAAATGACACCATTGCCCATGTGTTTGTATGGATAACTATCTCTAAGAAAATATGTGATTTGTTTGTAAACTATTTTTTTCCATGGGAGTTAATAAAGATGAAATTTATTAATATAAATTGTATATATATATATATATATATTTATACTTAAATTATAATATATATTTTAAATTTATTTATTTGTATTTGTAATGAATGTGGAAAAAATGTCCATGCAAACACACGACCAACAATCTTCAAAAAGAGTTTATTTTATTTTTATCTATAACAATTATGAATAACCAAGAATATATATTCACTATATATATATATGATATTTATATGATGTTTAACTTTGTTTACATTATTAAATAATGATCTATGTGATTGGAACAAGGATAAGAAATCAGAATTATAATGAAAAACAAAGCAGTTATTACCCAAAACATAGCATTTACATGGGAATAGTAATAAGAGCGTAATATAAAGTAATATTTAAATCATATATGGTATTTTATATTTGAATACAGTTTTATGGTAGATTTATATTTATATTATATTTAATATACAGGTGGATTGAGTATATATGTAGTTAGTTAAGACATAGGGTAATTGACTTATGTTACGGTTTCATTTCAGTGGGATACAAGTATAATATGCTATATGATTCTTTTATGTGGACTATGACATCCCATGAATGTATTTTATGTTTATTATCTATAATATCATGGTATTTTCAAATCCAAATTATTTATTCATTAATTTTTAATATGATTCTACTCTTTAAAATTTGATGAGTATCTATTTCACAGCCACATAAATATTTGGGATTATTTAATTTGAAGTCTCTGTGGGGGAATATTTATCTTTCTTGTCAATTTTTCTATTTTTTTTTTAAAATTAAAATATTTTTACTATTATACTATGTATTTTTAGATTCATTTTTACACATTTTGAACATCTTAATTCATTTTTTAATGAATTTTTTTTTAAATTTTATAAACTAGGTACTACTGAGTTTTCTAGAAAAAATTATGAAGTGATTATTTTTAATTATAAGGCTAGAATAGAATTTTCCACCATCATTATTGAATAATTAATTATTGTTTATTTTATAATATTGAAGGGTTATTTTCAAATAAAATTTATTCTTTTAAATAGTTTACATCATTTTATAAGAATAATATATTATCAGTATTGAAATTATTTTCCCTAAAAATGGTTTTCAATTAATCAATGTTTATTATTTTCTATCTATCATTACAGTATATGATGTTACATATATTTTACTTGGATATGATTTAATTCTATATTTCTTGTTTGTTTCGTTTAATAGTTCTTCATTATTATAGAATAAAAAATATTTAACTCAATAATTTTTCCTCATCATTGATATGATTGAATGATTATTTATGAATACCATTTCCTTCAATGGATTCTAATATAATGAATGATTAATGTTTTTGTGGCCTACATATGTATAGACATTATTATGTGGCATGCCATACATATATCTGTAACACCTAATGATTTTATAAGACAGATTCATTTAATTTAATTTATATCGTTTTTTGTACACTACACCAAGATTATATGACGATATACTCAACTCCGTTTTAAAATGAAATATATGAACACTATACATGGCTTGTGTTACACACAAATTCATGTTTTTTTTATAGAATTAATTTCATGCAACACTGAGTATACATTTTTTTGAATGTATAAAATAACTATATTTTGATTATGTTACATGAAACACCTAAAAAAGATTTCACTAAACAAAAATCTAACATTACATTCATTACATGCAAAATTGACCTTCATCAATAGCTTGCATTGTACGCAATACCGAGTTTCACTAAACAATGACATATTATTAAAATATAATTGTTCAATAGGATATAAAATATCCATTATCAATATTATTAACCACATTATTATTATATATAACATTAACATTCATCATATATATTTTCATTTACGTGATATAATAAAAAATTCAATATTTCAGATATAATGTGGGTTTTTCAAACAATAGTGTTTTTCCACATTTCGATGGAGAACTGATTTTAAATATATTTTTTACAATATTATAAGTTATATTTGATATAGTTAACATATTTTTTATAATTGGGAAATCCAAATTTACATTGGATAAATTTTTGGTATTATTCGGGTAAAATTAATATATTAATAAATAGTCAAAATACTACATTTTAATTCATAACTACATTTTCATAAAAATTATTTTAATAGTTAGATTATCTTTTTGATTTTTTTTAAAAAAATTTAATTGGATTATGTTTTTATCAATTAATCCAATATTGTCCATTAGATGTAATTTCACATTTTAATTGGACACAAACGCATGTCAATCTTTTGATCATTTTTTCCTATAAAAACCCACTTTTTTACAACAAAAATTAATTTTAAATCAATTACTAAAAAATTGGTGTTTTGAATTTTGACAAATAGATTTGATATTTTTAATCAGTGGGTCCAAATTATTCTAATAGGTTTCTTTTATTTTCTGGATATTATGAATAGTAACTACCCTAATTTTTATTTACAACAGTTAAAGTTAAATTAGGTAAATTATGGTAACTAACAATATGATAAAGAATAAAAAATTACCCTAAAAGTATAAAAAATACTACTATATAAATTAATGTTGACACATATCACATATGGGTCTTAATTAATTCATTTAAATGACTTTTTTCCCTGAAAATGATGTAATTTTAATTAAAACAAAAGAAAGTGACAACATGTCACTCTCATATATCATATATGTATAATAATTTTAATATATAGATAAATGTGATAAAATTTCTACCATAAATATTATACAGAAATATAATAATATTATCTACATCATATATAAACAATTAATATTTTTAATTTTTAAATAATTATCATTATTGATGACACAATAGTGTTCTATAAATTTTTTTATTTATATTAATATCAAATAAACGGTTTTAAAAATATGAAAATAAATATCATATGAACTAATTAATGTGCTCAAATAAATATTCTGTGTAAAAATGACATGTTATGAGTTTATTAAATATTTTTTTTATAAATTATTTTATATTTTTTATTTATTTATTGAAAAATACATTAATTGTGTCAAAATTAACATTATTTATAATATATAAAAAATCACATTGTTAAATAATATAAAAATCAAAAAAATATTTAAAAATTATAATGTGAAAACTAAATGGTCAAAAATTTCATAAAGTATAAAATTAGAAACAATTTACAATACATAAATAAATATTTATAACCATTTACTATTTATAACTTTATTACCACAAATATAATTAAATAGATTAAATAATGATAAATTGAAATGATAAGGTTTAAAATAAAATCCAAACATGTCTAAATTTTTTAGTTTGATATTATTTCGACCAATTTTCATATTAGCATCAAAATAAATGATTTTTACGGCATTATAAATCGAAAATCAATTTTTAATAAATTAATATTTCAAGACTTTCTAAAGGTTCTCATCCACTCTCCTATTAAAGTTCACTTATCCTTCTATTTTAATAACAACTCCAAATCCCATTTTCTCTTCCAAACCCTACCCAGAAATCCTCCCAACTTCTATAACATCATTCTATAGGCTACCCATTAAGAAGAAATCCATTTTAAATGACTCCTTTGGTGCATATCAAAAACAGATACCCAAAAAAGAGATAATCATTTCATCACCAATTTCAAAATTCATTTCTTCTTCTACTTACTATTATTATTTTGTATTCATACTAAAGTAATAAATCCATTATCTAATACATTATAATTTATTATTAAAATTATTGTATAACATGTAACCTTCTTTTATCCATCCTACATATAACAATATCACCATGCATGTGTACGTACAACTTACTGTCTATATGCCATGGTGTAACTGTTATTCAATAATATGTTTTTTGTATGGGTTTATTCATCAGTATAGTGGATGTAAATACTTAATATAACATGATAAGTTTTCTATAAATTTAATATTCCATCCACTTCTATACTATTTGGCCATAAACGGTATTATATTGTCACTCGTGCATATGTGCGGCTTGTCGTCTCTACCAAATGATGATATTCATTCTCCACATTAACAATTCTAGAATGATTATAAATTATAAATAATAAATAATAATGAGATACATGACATAATAATTCTTATGGATTTATGTATATATATATATATATATATATATATATCAATTAGTTTCTTTCATTCAATTCACTATGGAAACCGAAACAACGTTTATGCATATATATAACCTACCGTCTATAGGAACAATGTATTCCATATAATTTTTCTATATATAATATATATATATATATGCTGAATATATATGTTATTTAAATAATTTTATACAATTTGTATTTATGAAAATCATTATATAAGTAATAAGATCGAGAATCACAAGTCAAAAAATGTATGATAAATAAAATGACTACTACCCAAAATGTTGCTTGAACAAGGAATTGATAAATGAACGGGTAATATAAAGTCATAGAAGAATCATATATAGAATCATCAATATAATTATTCTTATAATACAAGTTAATGTTATGTTTAAACCCACCATTATTGATTTTTAGACATATATAGATGAAATCAGACCAAAGGTAATGTATAATTTGGCATTGTAATTTTTATCTGAGATAGATTATTTGTATGCATTTACTGGGGATATATTTTTCATCCATTTCAATGATATTGAAAAATATTCTCATAAACATTTAATATAATTCTATGTTTGTTTAAAATCATTTCTACCCATTTTGGACTTTTACTACATGGTAGGGAAAGAGTATTTATATTTTTACCATACGAGGAACTTTTTGACTTTTCCTAAAAATCTTCGAGAAAAATATTTTTTTAACTTATATAGATTGAAAGGGTTTTTACATATTCATAAATCCTTATTTCCATTAATATTCCCCTACATGGTTTCAATTTTATTTTCAACAAAATTTTATTCTTCTAAAATTGTGTAGAATTTAGTGAAAAAAATGTTTTTGAAAAAGAATGGATATTTTCGTATAAAATTTAGTTCTAGTGTTTTAAAAAAATCATCTATGATGATGCTCATTAAATAGGGAAATGGTTATATCCCTATGATTACTATGATTATATTATGTTAATTATGAAATGATATTTAATAATTATTATGTCATCATGGAATAATGATTAAGAACCCCATTTTGTATCTTGGGTTATGCTATGATGAATGAGTTTTAATTTTTTGGAACATGTAAGAATGATTTCATTTTGAGATGTGTGAGACCTATATCTGCCTCCGATTAATTGGGTTATGATATATATCTCCTAAGATAAACATTACTCGAAGTGTATATAATTATGGTTCTATTATATAGGGATTGAATAGTAAGTAAATCCCCTTCATTTATACACGGATTGAATAGAAAGTAAACTCAGTTCATTAATACATTACTATAACGGCATGTAAAACCGGTTCTATAATGGACTTTTTCGATTATGATGGTCTTATAAGTGAATGACTTGGATAATATGGAAATCATATTATGTGCCTATTTTTTTTTCATAATCCGATTTTTATGCCAATTCTATTTTATCATGGTTCATATTTCTTTATGATATATATCTTATGTACATTCAAGATTTATTTCATTACTCATGATTTTGATATTAAAAATTTATGATCATGTTTTCACATTTTTATGTTTATGTATTGTTTGGTGTTCTTCATTTTTAACCTTACTGGTCATTTGAGATCACCTATTTTATGTTTTCTTTTTCCCATGATATAAAGATACGTTTTAGGCATAAAACTAATTGGGAAGATATTTATGGTGGATATTGAAGATATTTCACCAAGTTAAAAGATTTTGTTCCAATTTTTCAAAGATACTAAACTAATGCAGTCTTTGGGAATACATTTGTGTAATGTATTAATTATTTCAAAAATGATATGTAATGTTCATGTACATCAATCTTGGGTCGTTAGAGTTGGTATTCGAGTAAAGGTTTTGTCAAACATTGCAAACTATGATACGAAAACATTATTGATATCCCCAGAGATATTTATAAGGATATATCTATGGATTTCCCAATGATATGTCTATGTATAGGTTACTATACTATATTTTTTGTGATAATAATGACCATCCTATTGTTAAACTGAAGATATTATCGATTGAAATATTATAATTCATTTATGGAAGTTATGTGTTTTAATTCCCGGATATGTACTTCTCAGACATCAATTTCATGTATTAGTCAATAGCAAGAACTACATAGCAAATAGTTATCCATTGATTGTTACAGATGTGAAAAGTATTATAATTTTAAAGATCGATTTCAAAATATGAAATATCATTAAGTTAATCATTGAGATGGTATGAGTATTGTTCATGATATTAAGCATAAAGAGGTTGTAAATGACATGCGAAAGGTAGGTGATGTTCTTACAATATTCATTACATTAAATCGAAAAATATTGAGGACTAGAAACATTAAGACATGATTTATATTTTAGGAAAGATAAAGATGATGGATCATGTGTGATGTTCGGAGAATAATGTTGGATGATTTAGGGGTATATGATTCAAAATTAAAAAATTATGGTATACGATTCATGAAATATATATTTGATTTCAGTATAAGTTTTTCATTGATGATTGGAAAGGATATGCTGAGTAATTTTAGGGAGAAAAAAAAGTTATTTAAGGGTATGGTGATATACTTGGATAACAAAATATTAATGTAATGATAACTAATAATATGTCCCTTATGTTAAGATGATGATATTTTAGTAAAGATATGATGGATTTGAATAAGTAAATTGGATGATGTTGGTTTCCTATGAACTAATTATGGATTTGTAGAAAATATGGTTATGATATCATGGATGAAGTATATAACATTTGGGACATAAGCAATACACCCTATATATTTTGGGATAAGGAAACATACATGTTTTCAATAAGGATATCAGGTCATCATGTTGTTACCATGACTCAATAGAATATGTGGTTAAGCTATTCAAATTTGTTGAATGTAACCCACTATAGATACCTTAGGATATATATGCAAAAAAATTTATGAAGATTTAGTTCACATAATTATAATGTTTTATATTTACAGTTTTTTGAAGTGTTATATTATTATAAATGAATGGATTTTATAAGTTATACTCTAGTTGATTTTTATTAGATTAACGTATTATATAACTAAAGGTGGAATTATTCATTTTGATTACATATGATAACATTTTTTCATGAGACAGATAGAATGAACTATCATTCTATTGCATGATCTGATAACACATTATGAATGAACAATTCAACATCGTTTATTTTTATAAGAGTTGAACTGGAAATTATTCAAGTCATGAATAACGGTGATATTGTACCTAAATCAATTGGGTATATATTCAAATAAAATATAATTCAACTTTTGTGAAAGGATCTTGAAAACCAAGATTGTTATCATAGTACCTCTTTATCTAATGAATCATATGGTCCCTTAAATCATCATATATTTATTGATTTTTGGTTTTAATCATTATCCAAACCCTGTTCTATATCACTCTCCATCATAACATAATGGTTCAATTTTTATTCAATATCCCTATTAACACTTACCTCATATATTCTCCTATATGGACACCCAACGAATTTTGGTAACTATTTTATTTCTATCAATCCTTTTTAAAATGACGTTTTACTTTTCTTTTTTAAGAAGTGGGTTTCCATGAATGAAATAATCAGGTAGTAAACATTTTATAACCATAATGAATTTTTAGGGAGACATTCATTTTAAGGGGGTATAATGTAAACCACTGAAATTTTATGAGATATGTTATTTCGAATTTATTTTATCTATTTTTTTTATTCTACAACAGTATTAGGTACTATATATAAAAAACTATATTATGTTGCATTATACACTACACTATACATGGTTTGTGTTACACAAAATTTGATGTTCGTTTGACTGAATTCATTTCACAAAACACTGAGTATATATTTTGTACAATGTATAAATGACCTATGTTAGAATTATGTAATATAAAACACCAATTTATGCTTTCACTAAACCCAAATATGACATGGATTTTATTACAGTCAAGATAAAAATTCTTCGATAGCTTTTTTTGTACACAATACCCTATTTCACTAAACAATGATATATTTTTTAAATATTATTTTCTAATGGGATATAAACTGGACATTATGAATAGTATTAACCATATATTTAATTTTATATATCATTATCATTCATCTTATATAATTTCAATAACATGATATAAAATCAAATTCGATTTTGTGGATAAAATGAGTGCCTTTCTAAAAATTTAGTTTTATCACCTTTCGATGGAGAACACATTTTAAATCTTGTTTTTTCGCTATTTGAAGATATATTAGACATAATGAACATATTATTTGGAATTGAGAAAATTAAAATTTCATTTTTTTAATATTTGGTATTTTTCCGTTAAAATTCTTATTTTAATGAATAGTGAAAAATACTGCATTTTAATTCATAACTATATTTTCATATAACTTCTTTATATAGTAACATTATCTTTTTAAATGGTTTTAAAGTATTTTTGGATAATGATTTAATCATTATATCCAATTTCACTAAATACACGTATATGGTTCAATTTGATCTTAGTTAGAGCTCTCGGCTCTCTGTGCTCGGTGGCGATTTCCTAATCCGCGATGGTGAGGGCTTCAGCCTCCCCCCGTCCCAATGTCAGAAGGGGGAGAAGGTACCTCTGGCTTTATTCACCACATTATCTAACCCAGAGGATCGACCAGAATTTCCTCCTATCACGCTCAACCTGAAGGTTCCCGATTTTCTCAATGGTGCACCGCATCTGGCGTTATCGGAATTGGAATTTACCGAAGCTTCAGACCTCTTGATTCTCACTTTGGTGGCTCATTTCATCCAACGATGACCTTTTTTGGATGATTTAGACCGGTTCATTTTTGAATCATGGGGGTTACAAGACGGTGCAATTGTTGGAATTCTTAAAAATCATCGTCTGATGATTCGCTTCGCCTCGAAGCATGACCAGATTCACATGTTGTCCTATCCTCCATGAAAATGCCTCGGTTACAGGTTCTTTCTCTCCCATTGGAATTATGGTTTTCACTTGAAAAAGTATTCTCCTTCTGTTTCTTTATGGGCTCGCTTCCCCGAATTACAGATGCCGTTTCAAAACCCTACCATCCTTGAAATGCTAGGGAACATGGTAGGGAGTTATCTTTGTGCTGACATTAGGAATTGTTCAGTTGTCCACCCGAATAACCCTCAGATTTGTGTATAGGTGGATGTATCCAAATCACTGGTCGATTGGGTTTGGGTTACTACTGGTGAAGAATTTAGGTGCAAACTGGTTGTGGTATTCAAAACATGGGTGTAATTTTTCTCAGTTTGTAGACATATCGGGCATCCGGTAACTTGGTGTAGACAAGTCTCAAGGCAAGGGACTTTGAGTCAGAAGAAGGATACAAATTTGGGATCTATCCAGGGTGATGGAAACATGGTTGCTTCTGAAATATCAATACAGAAATAGGCAAGGCCCTCTTCGGTCACGAAGGTTGTTGATCCTCTAAAGAAGGACCTCATGGAGAGACCTGATAAGGACCCACTGGTTTCATGGATGGTAGTTAAGGTTCATGGTACTGAACCCTTAAATATCAGTCTGATGGTATCTCACCCAGAGAATTACCTTTCCCAGGACATTTTTCCTTCAGAGTCGTTTGATGTTAATGGAGGTGGCAAGGGTTGGGTCTTCTCAGAACTGGTTACTCAATTAGGCGTGGAGGGAAAACAGACTACTGATCCTCGGGTGTTGTAGGTGCAGGAGGGGATCCCAATTGATGCATACAGCGTGCTGGATCCTAAGGTTGGATTTGAATCCAACCAAAGGTGGTAGGAGAATCCTGCTTATTTCTTCATAGGGTACCCCTACTGAGATAGTGGTTCATTGGGTAGCAAGCTAGCGTCAAGGCTAGAAGGCCATCCAAACTTATCACCACTTTGCCGACTTGGAGGGACTGTCTCAGGACCAAGAGAATGTCATTGAAGTTCAATCAATTGGTGGAGGTTTATTTTTGATGGCAGAGAAGAAGAAAAAAGGGTTGAAGGATTACTCGTACCATCCAAAACCAATGGGGACCAGGTCAGGTAAAAAAATTAAATCAAAGGAGATGGCATGCATGTCTGCATCTATTCCTAATATACAAGGAAATGGTGAGGTTAGTGTGGATGAAACTTTTGTGGTGAATGTGCTTATCCCTCTTAGTGTGGCAGCTGATTTTGACAAATCCCAGGAGCTCTCAGGCATTTGAATGAAGAAAGTTTTGGGGAGTCTTTCCTGATTAGGATATCAAAGGAGGATTCTCACAGAATACTTAAAAGTCCATTGAGTTTTGATTTGAATGAATAACAATAATCATGGATTGACAATATCCTCATGGATTGACTATCATTTCAAGACATTGTTTTGTGGTTTTAACGTGGGGTTGCAAGCCTGAAGGTGGAATGGTGTTGCAGCTGGATTCGACCACATGGTTTAGGCCCCTTAGGAGGTTTTAGAGCGTGTGGTTCATGTTTGCATTGCTTTTTGAATTTGGTTGTTGAGTGGGTGTGGCGTTAGCCATAGAATTGAGCCTCTGATTTGTTGCAGGACATTTTCGAAACAAAAAGCAATTCAGCGGTGGAAAAAATAATCACATTCAATGCTGGGGAGGGGTAGCAACATGTTGTCAGTCTGTGTATTTTTCCTTGACCTTCGGGTGTGATTTTCTTAAGCTCATGATGTTTTTCTGGGTTCCCCTCCCTTAAAAGGGGGAATTATCTTTATAATAAAAATTTAAATCCCTCTAGTCCGTTGTATGATATAAAAATCTAGTACATGGAAGTAATTTGACATTTAAATTGGACATAAACGCATGTCAATATTTGGATAGTTTTTACTTCTGAAAAACCTGCTTTCTGGTTTTGAAAATAAAATTAATTTTAAATTAACTACTAAAACTTTAGTGTTTTTAATTTAGAAAAATTGATTCCATATTTTTAATTAATTGTTCCAAATTATGTTAATATGTTAATTGTATTTTTATGATATTTGAAATAGTAACTTCGGTAATTTTTATTTTCCATAGATAAAGTTAAATCGGGTAAATTAGGGAAACTAAAAATATGATAAAGATAATAAAATTACCCTAAAACCTACCAAAATAATATTGGATGTATTAATATATACAAATTTCAAATATGGTTTGTAATTGACTCATTTAGTGTACTTTTTTCAATGAAAGTGATTTAATTATAATTAAAACAAAAGAAGGTGACT
Source organism: Viscum album (assembly GCA_963277665.1). NCBI lineage: Eukaryota > Viridiplantae > Streptophyta > Magnoliopsida > Santalales > Viscaceae > Viscum > Viscum album. The sequence goes on from OY728138.1 coordinate 1,246,631,182, forward strand.
ACATGTCACTCTCATACATCTTATATGTATAATAATTTTAATATAGTGATAAACATGATAAAACATCAAACAAAAATAGTCTACCATAACATAATGAAATTATATACCTCATGTATATTTGTTTATAATTTTTAGAGATTAAATCATTACCATTAATAATGTAACAATAGTGATGTAGAAATTATTTTATTGATAAAAATCTCAAATAAATTGCTTTAAAATATTGAAAAATATATTATATGAACTAATTAATGTTCTTCTCTTATATTATATATGGAGATTATATGTTTTTACTATATTAAATATTTTTTATTTAATTTATCTTCTGTTTGGATTTTATTTAAATTCAAATAAATTAATGCTGTCAAAATTGACACTATTGATATTTTATATAATTAACATGTTAATAAATTATTCAAAAATCACAAAAATATATAAAAAATATAAAATGAAAATTATTAAGTCTATAATTTCATAAATTATCTAATTATGGAATATTTACAACAGATAAGTAAATATTCATAACTATTTAATATTAATAATTTTATTACTATAAATAAAAGTAAATTGATTAAATAAAGATAAATCAAAATATAAGGTTTAAAATAAAATCAAAACAATTCTAAATTTTATTTTTAGAGTATTTAGAACAATATTAACATTATCTTGGAAAAAATGAGTTTGGGATCATTATCACTAGAAAATATATTTATAATAAATTAAAATTACAAGACTTTTTAAAGGTGCCCCTCCCCTCTCTTGTAAATGGTAACCTCTCATTCTCTTTTAATCACACCTACAATGTCCTTTGGATCGGAAAAAAATATTTCCAAATAGCCCCCCACCCCCCCAACATCCCTCACCTCATCCTACAGGACACTCATTTGGTAGAAACCCATCTTAATGAGTCCTTTTTTATCATATTAAATGGACATACCTGAAACGATGTAACTATTTTATCACCTCTTTCGAAATTCTTTTCTACTTTTACATTCAAATAATATGTTGTTTTCATAATAAAGTAATAAATCATGTATCTTATAAATTCTGAGTTTTTATTATAATTATTTTACAATTTTGACCCTCTATTTATCCATTCTACGTATAAAAATATCATCACTCATACATATATACGGCTTACCATATCCACATCATGGTGTAACTGTTCTTCAAAAATAAATATTTTGGATGGGAATATTGATGAGTATAGTGAATTTAAATAATTAATATAACATAATAATTATTCTATAAAATTCATATAAAATCCAATTCCATACTATTTAACAACAATGGGAATAAAATCATCGCTCGTGCATATGTGTGGCTTACCATGTCTGTGAAGTGATGAGTTTCATTTTCCACATTATCCATTCATGAATGAATATAAAGTATATATAATAAGTAAGAATAAAATATATTAAATAATAATTCTAATATATATATATATAATTTAATTTCTTCAATTCAATTTAATAAAGAAATGGAAATATCCTTCAATCGTACGTACGACCTACCGTCTCCACCAACAGTGTATTTGATTTCATTTATCTATCTATTATATATATTTATATATTGAATATATAATATATATAAATCATGTTTACATTCAATATGTAATTAAATCAATATCTATGTAATAAGATCAATAATCAATCATCAAAAAAAAATTGATAAATTTAACAGTTATTAACCAAAACGTTGCTTTAACATGGAATTGATAAATTAACATATAATATAAAGTCAACATTGAATCATATATGACATCATAAATATTAATATTTTTCTATAAAATATCAATAATATGGTTAAACATACTATAATGGAGATTTAGACACATATAGAAGAAATCAGACTTAAGGTAATAGATAATTTTTCAATCACGTTTTTATTTGAGATTGTCTATACGTAAGTATTTACTGGGGATATATTTATCATTCATGACCATGATTTATAAAAATGTTTTCATAAAATTATTACTATTATTATATGTATAGTTAATTCCATTTTTAACCAATTTTTTATTTTTACTACAGATTAAAGAAGGATTATTTCTTTTGTTTAAGATACGAGGTACATTTTGACTTTTTCCGCAAAAGTACGAAGATAATGTTTTTCTAAATTATACATCATGACCGTATTTTTTCATATTCATAATTCCTTATTTACATTAAGCTTCCCCGACAAGGTTTAATTATTATTTTCAACAAAATTCCTTTTTTTTAAATTGAATGGAATTTTGATAAAAGAAATTGTTTTTCGAGAACCAAGGATATTTTCCTCAAGAATTAAGTTCATGTGTTTAATCAAATTTATTTTCCTTCTTAGATAATTCTTTTTAAATAGGATTATGTTTTTATCCCTATTATAACTATGATTTGATTATGTGAATGGAGTCATGATGTTTCATATGGATTATTTAGTGATGGAATGATGTTTAAGAAACCCATTTTATTTCTTGTGTTATTTTATGATGAATGAATTAAATTTTTCGATGCATGTAATAATGATTTCATTATGATATTGGTGGGACTTATATCTCCCTCCAATGCATTGGGTAATGATTAATATCTAATGAGATTAAAATTATTGTATTGGAAGTTAAATATAGTTCAGAAATACAGGGATGGAATGGAAATTATATCTGGTTAGTAATACATGTCCAGAATGACATGTAAACCTGGTTCTGTAATACATGGATGGAATGAAAATTAAACACAATTATGTATTGTAATTTTACCACTATAATGTTCTTGGTGGAAATTTTTTGTCTTCTATAGATAGCATATTACGTGCTTATTTGTATTACTGAATCCCATGTTTTATGATAATGATATTTTGATATGGTTATTGTCCATTTATGATATATGTCTTACATACTGTCGAGATTTATTTCATAGATCATGATATTGATATTTAAAATATTTATTCATGTTTTACCATTCTTATGTTTATGTTATGTTTGATTTTCTTCAAGTTTACCCATAAAAAGAATTTTATCTCACCCTTTTTTTTATTATTTTCCCAATGATATAAAGAATGATTTAGGTAGGAAAAATACTAGGATTGAATCCAATGACTATAAATAAATGGTATATAGTAGGTCATCATATATTCTCAATAAAACATACATGGGAGGTCATCCTAATAATACAAAGAAAATTTACATAGGTGTTCATCTTAATCCCTCAATAAGACAATAATTAGGAGTTCATCCTATTCCTGGAACTAGATGGTGCATGGGAGGGTATATCAAGCCCAATATTGGTACAAAGGTGACTAATAAAAGCATTATTTAATATGAAAGTGGTGGTATAATAAATTGGAATAACATATTATAATATTATCTTTATGTCATACCAAACATGTCTTATGACATTGTTATACTCTTTTAACTCATATTGTTTGACTTTCTTATGATTTATGTCTTCTAAAGAAAACTATTTATATCATAACTCATGTATATTATCATTGATATGTTGGTTATTATCTTCCAAATTAATTATCTTGTTATCATTACCTTATTTTCATGTTATGCTTACATTTAATCTAGGATTTCCCATATTAATTTTCTGATCTCACCCTTTCTTATATTTCATATCCTCGGGATATAATGAATATTTTCATCTAGGAGTAATAAATGAGAAGATATTTAGGGGACATGTTGATTATATTTCATCAAATTAGAAGAATATGTTCCATGATTCCTATGGAACAAATATAATACATCAATGAGCTTCTGTTTGTGAAATATAATGAATAATAATGTAAAATGATGTAATATCTATGTGTAAAAATCCTAGATTTTTATAATGGAATCCATTTTTAGAAAACCAAAAAGAGTTACCCAAAAAGATGTATCACTCTTCAATGGTCACATTTATTTTTTACTTTCAAATACAATTAAATTATCATAATTTGATGATTATATACAAATATAAATATTCTTAATATACTTATGTATTTTTATGTAATGTTTTATAATTACAGCTATGCACACTTCCATCAAATGGGTAATAGAATTACCCTTCATTTCTACAGTAACCTCCTGCCACACAAAAAGATTAAATTTTGTTTTCATTGAAAACCTATCATGGTTAGGAATTAGAAGGGAAAAAATAATTTTAAATAATATAAATAATATAAATGATATTTATAGTTTTTTATTCTTCTATAAATATATATATATCTCATACCTTCATGATTTCCATTTTTTAAAATTATTATATCATCTTTTGTGGATGTGTGGAAGACCACCTCCTAAACGATATGTTATACATTAACACATAACATGGAATATATTACTGTTGGGTTTAATAAAAATATATGATATAAATTAAATATATATTATATTAATCAAATAAATACAATTTTTTATATATAATATATCATCTTCATTGCTAACGGTTCACACAGTTAAATAGTTATATTGTCTTTCGCAGACGTGTGGACTACCGCCTCCTCTAAGTGATGTGATTCCTTTATATGATGTGAATTTTATATATAAGTATATAGAATAAAATTATAATATATATATAATAATATCATTCTAAAACTATTAACTTTACTTACTTTCTTTTCATAATGGTCATTGAAAAATGGGAATGTAACACATGTGTAGGTATAACCTACCACCTCTCTAATAGAAATGTTGGTACATTTTTTATAATACATATTTATGATTGTTTTTAAAAGAATAATGGATTCATGAAGATGATAATTATTTCATAATCATTATTCTGGAAATTTTTACTAAATGACCACCATGACAACAATCAACCAGCAAGTGTAATTCTGACGCATAATATGAATATTATAAAACCACTAGACATAGAATTATTTGTTTATGTTATTGTATATAACATTATAAAAATTTAAATAAATTATATTATAAATCAAAAAAAATATAGAAGTGTAATTAAATAATTATCATAAGATTGTTAGTCTTGAAGGTAAAAACTACCAAGATAATTCATGCTCAAGGAATGATATTTCATGTAATTGACTGGACCTATCTAGTTCATTACATTGTGAAAATGCTGTTTTAGAGGTTTTATGGAAGTTAAGGTGACTTGGGGTGCGTTTGGGTGGACTTTTAAGGGAAACTAAAGGGCTATAGCTATCGCACGGGAGGCACATGATTTGTCTAAACCGTGCGGAAAACCGTCTTAGGTTGGTGTTGGAGGCAGTGGATAACACATGGTTAGCGCACGGTTTCTCTATCCATGTGGAAAAACTATGCATGGGGTGTTTCACGAGGTAGTAGCGACTGTACGATTAGCACACGGTTTGTGTAGCCATGTGACTAAACTCTGTGGGCACTTAAAATTAGATCCTAAAATTGCGGATCTCAAACGTTTCGCCTCTAACATTATCTTTTAATCCCTTATGCATCCATAACTTGGGATTACTCTCCCTTGAAGGTAGGAAAACCTATCCTAAGCGTTTTAGAGGTGATCTAAAGGTTTCTCTTGGAAAATAGAAGCCAGTTTCTTGAGGTATGTGGTCATTCTTGTTCGGTTTCTTATATCTACATAGATCTAATCATCCTCTTCTCTCATTTTCTAACATATATGCCCGTTATGGGTAAGTCTAAGTGTGTATATGTAAAATATGATGAGATTTGGTTTTGATCTAGCTAGGAGTAGAGATCTAAGGTGGGGTTTTGGAGAATCAACCCGGGTTTCTTGATCGTTCTTCGACCATTGTGGTTTTCTCCAAAAACCATTGAGGTAGGGGATTCATTTCTTCTCTTTATTTTACGTGCAATTGTAATGTTAGCATGTTTTATCCCACTGGATTACAATGGAATTGACATAATAAATATTTTTAACCAGATAAATAAATTGTATAAATCGTATGTTATTGCCTCTTTCTTTTCTAGATGGTGTGATATCTATGGTATCTTTTCTTAGCTATTTTCCTTGATGAAAATCAGTAAAGAACGTAAATCGGGAATAATTGATATTTGTTTAGGGAAATATAAAGAGGCATGTCAACGAATCGGGTTCTTATTGTAATTTTATGTTAATAAAATTGGAATGGTATGAATGTATAATCATTTGTGATAGGTTACTGGTTAGGTTTCCAGATGTTGGAACCAAAGGATTCTAAATATGTTAATTCAAGATGGATTAATGAATTGGTTGTTTGATAATTCCTTGAAGGGTCCCGAGTTACCCTCTTGGTCGTTAATGGGATAAGAGACCAATTAATGTGATGTTTTCTTTCCCGCTGCATGTGCTGCGATGTGATCATGGATGGTGTTGTGATATGTGGGGGCATAGATGCCTTTCAGTTGTGGAAGCAGATGACACCTTGAGTGGAGAGATGCATCGGTTTATGCATGTGGGTGTCAGGAAGGACACCGGGGTTGATGGAATGGGTTGGAGGTGATTTTTGGATGCTTTCTATTTCTTTTGTTTGATTTTCTTCTTTACTTTTACCCACTTCTCAAGGCAGCTGGTCTTGATTACGCTTCTTTCGATAGAGGCGAAGACACACAGGGTATGCCACGTTATTTCCGTGTTTAGCTTCTCCAGGGAGTATGGGTCTATGCTCTCGCTATAGGCAGCAATGACTTGATGGGTAGTACATCTACTCACCATATTGAGACCCTTGTGTTAGTAGCATAGAATGATTTTCTATAATTCCTGGTAATATGGGAAAGTTTTTCTCTAATAAATGATTGATTAAATTGTGTTATCCATGGGGTTGGTTTTCACTGAACATAATGATGAGGCTATAATTTTAAACAGACAATGGACTTTGATTGTGATTCCAATGAAACTTATTGTGGGTTTTGTCATGGTTAATTAATGTTTAAAGAATAAATTAACTTACAATGGAATTGATAAAAAGGGAATGATGTAATATAATAATTCTCTTTAAATGGTTTTGTGCTTATAGGATACCTAGTCTTAGATGTTGCAGCCCAGAGTCTGAGAGACTTTAGCTGCAATTGTGTCTAATACAAGGTAATTCACTTTGTGTAGTTTTTTATTATAATATATCCTATACTTTTTGGGTTTCTATATGCTACACTACCCAATCATTAAGGGAAACTGACACCCTAGGGATTCTGAGCCCTGGGGGGGTGTGTTTTCCACAACATTCCGGTGGGAGGACGAATTGCTAACTACCCCCTTTAGCCCCGCTCTCTTCTCTTGGAAGTTACATTTTCTGATATGAACATTGGTTAGTTTTCCCCATGTATGTGTGTAGAGGGTTGTAATGTCTTGTGGTTATTCAAACAAATAAATTCTGGATATAGTTTTCTATGTACTACTATAGGTGTAACGTGTGTAGGCTATGATGGATTGAGGATCCTTACTCGGTGTATGGGCTGTAATGGCTTGACGTATAATACCCGACGTATGATACACATTATACAAGATGTGGTGGCTCTTAGAAACTATGTGGTTACATTTGGTTACGAAGATAGTGTGGTGCTTCGCCCAGGTGTCCGCGAGCAGCCTTTGTGCAGCACGAGGTGCATATTGTGGTGCTTCGCCCAGGTGTCTGCAGGCAAGCCATTTTGGAGAGATATGCTTAGGACGTGCGACATTGGGGCAAAGCGGAAAACCAGTGGGAAAGTAGTTGAGGGGTATCCTTGATATTATTTAATTTATGCTATATTATTGTATCTGTTACTTAGTGAGAGTAGCCATGGTGAGGATGGGAACTTAGTATACCTGTTTAGGTGACGAGTTAGTTTCACATGTTTTTAACTGTGCTTTAGAATTCTCTATTTACATTTGCACGAGAGGCTTCATTGAGGATCCTACTGAGTATACTATTATACTCACCCTATGTATATTTAAACTATTTTTCATGTCACTTGGAGCAGTTTGGAGATAAAGTTGATTACTATTAGCTTGGGGTTGTAGGAGCTATTCGGGCTTGTTGTGGCTGTAGTTTTTTTTATTCTTTTGGGTACTTGTAGTTTTTCCCTTCCAGTTGTAGTAATTTTGCATGAAATTTCATATATGAAAATGGGTTTCTTTTATATTCCAATTCTGGGTTGGAGTTGATTGGTTTCTATCATATATATCTCTTCCACATGTGTTCTCTTGGAGGGCAATGCCACCCATTTGTGTGTTTATTATACCCTCAGTGCTAGTCGCCCACCCGGGGCCTACTGGAGGCAGGACTCGTGGGTCATTATCTCCCTTCTTAAATTGCCAACCCAGGAGGGGTACACATTATGGGGAGGGTGTCGTGATAGTTTGGTATCAGAGGTATGGTTGAGGGATATGTTGGATTTTGGAGTGAGGCACAGCTTAAGTTGCATGGGTTGGTAGGGAAACAGTGTCATTCATGATTGGCAAGTGAGGTAAACATTGGAGATCGGCTGAGACATATGAGTTTAGGGCCCCCTATGATCTGAGGTACATAACTTTAAATTTGCAATGGCTATTATACAAGGTGATACTATTTTCAAGGTAGATACCTATGAAAGGATCATGAATAATTCTTCTTTGTGACTGTGTTTGAATGTGTAGACCTTAGTATAGGTTAACCTAAAATGAATAAAATTAAAAAAATTAATTAATCAATGTTGAGTCTTTTAAATTCTAGGTTTATGAGATCTAACGGTTTTTATTTTACAGGTATGGCACAAGGTCGATGTCCTCGTCATGTTTGTGTAGAAAATGTTCAGCAGGCTACTCCAGAAGATCATCGTAGGGTAGAGGTTAATGATGAAGACACTTCGAGTAAGACACTCTGAGAGTTTCAGTGCCAGTGTCCGCAGAAGTATGAGGCTCTGTTTCAGATGCAGGCACAGAAGATCGGTTCGATGAGGTAGAGATACTATTTAGTTCGATTCATGCTCAGAAGGAGCACTGGGTGTCTGTAGCTGTGATGATACTGCGTGTAGCCACATGGCAGTGGTGGTTCTTGTTCCTCGGGGATCGTGAGGAATTAGCGATCTCATGGGAGGAGTTCTGAGACAAGTTTAGAGTCTAGTTCCATTCTTCGACTATGAAGGTGTCTAGTCGCCAGGAGCTTCATACCCTTAGACAAGTGAGTTCGATTGTTCAAGTGTTTGGAATCCATTTCATGATCCTTTTACGATATGCATTGGACTAGTTACCAGATGAGGAAGTCAGGGTGAGGCATTTCGAGGAGGCTTTGCATTTATAGATCTACAGCCAGGTCACCCCATTTATGCTGCAAACATGTCTTGAGGTAATGGCGAGGGAAGAGGTTTTCAAGAGGTCTTTCGCTAGGACCAGATCATCAGGAAAGGGGATTCAGTATGATTCCTCATGAAGAAGATCTGTGGTTCGGGGTTCACGGTTTTTAGGGCAGAAGAGTTTCTGTTCAGCTGGGGGTAGGTCCCAGGCCTTCACATCTGGTTTCTCCAGAGGTAGAAACTCTCAAGCCTATGAAAATGCATCAGGCGCTTGTTTTTATTGTGGTGGTCATGGCCAGTAGTAGTGGGAGTGTTCAACCTTTCAGAGCATTAATCGTGCACCGGGCGCTACGCTCTAGGTTCCTGCATTGAGGCAATTCCAGCTGAGGCTGTAGCAGCTATTTTCACCAGATTTAGATCAGAAGATGGTAGATGGGGCAGGTAGAGTACATCCCCATTATTCTCCTCATCCTCAAAGAGTATAGCACTGCCATGGTGGTGGTCTTCATCAGGATCAGAGAGGTTATGGAGGAGGTTGTGGTCAACTTCATGCTCTAGCGTTGCCAGCTCCAGGCGAGCCGGACATCCTTCGAGGTACCATTTTCATGTTTTCAACAATGGTGTATACCTTGTTTGATTTAGGAGATACACACTCTTCATATCACATACCCTTTTCCATGCTTTGGGACTTGAGGTTGAGAGTCTTCCAGTGCCCTTGGTGTTGACTACTCCAGTTGGAGGTCGAGATGACTTGTTTGAAGTATTTAGAGACTGGTAGCTAGTGTTGGGGAAACACCGCTCTTGGGGAGAATTCCTATGTTTATGAATACAACCATAAGATTTGATCCTCAGCATGGATTGGTTGTATTCGGTGCAGGTTATCATGGATTGCTTCAAGAAGAATGTCTTTTTCTTTGGTGTGGATGAAGAACAATCAGTGTTTGTGGGGGAGCGGGATCCTCAGATGGGTTATAGGCGCATCCCATTCTTATCATCAATGATGATGGATATGATGTTTAGTTCTTCAGAGGTTCAGCAGTTGGTGTTTCCTAGGGTCATAGATAAGTACCCTAATGTCTTTCTAGAAGAGGTTGTAGCATTACCCCATCAATGAGAGATTGATTTTGGGAATGAACAACATCAAGGAGCATCTCCTATTTCTGTGTCTCCATATAGGATGTCCCCTTACGAGTTTAGAGAGCTACGTATACAACTTGATGGTCAGTTATGGTGCGGTATTGTTCGACCAAGTGTGTCACCATGGGGTGCACCAGTTTTGTTCGTGAAGAAGGCCAACGACAGTTTGTGGTTGTGGGTTTATTATCGTCTCTTAAACAAAGTGACAATAAATAATCTCTATCCTCTTCCATGGCTTGATGAAATATTTGATCAACAAAAGGGTGCAATTAGGTTCTCAAAGATTGACTTGCAGTCAGGATATCATCAGATGCATGTGAATGATGATGATATCCCGAAGACTGCATTCCATTGTTCTCATGGGCATTATGAGTTCATTGTAATGCCGTTTGGCATGAAAAATGCACCAGATGTATTCATGGGATTTATGAATGTCGTGTTCTGTGAGTTCCTAGACATGTTTTTGGTGGTTTTTATCAATGACAGACTTGTGTACTCCACATCTGAAGAGGATCATGCATAGCATCTACAAGCCATTTTGGGAGTTCTTCATCGACATCAGCTATTTGGGATGTTTTTGAAGTTTGAGTTTTGACCTCGAGAAGTCCATTTCTTGGGGCATGTTCTATCCCAACAATGAGTAGATGTGGATCCTTTGATGATTGAAGTAGTTGTGTCTAGGGTATCCCCCAAGAAAGTTCCAGAGGTGTGATATTTCCTTGGTGTTGTAGGCTACTACAAGAGGTTCATAGCCAATTTCTCACGAGTTGCAACTCCTCTGACAGCATTGACCAAGAATGATCAGGCATTCATATGGACTGATCAGTTCCAGGCAACTTTCGAGTATCTAAAGGAGAGGTTAGTAAGTGCTATACTCCTATTTCTTTCAGCTGAGGGAGTTCAGTTTGATGTTTTCTACGATGCTTCTCATCTGGGGTTAGGTTGTGTTATCATGCCGTAGAGGTCAATTGTTTCTTATGGGTCTCATAAGTTGAGTCCCCATGAATGCCACTATGCCACAAATGGTCATGAGTTGCAATCTGTGGTGTTTTCTCTGATGTTGTGGAAACATTACCTCATTGGTGAGCGTATTGTGATTTTCACTGATCATAAGAGTTTGAGGTATGTTTTCTCCCTGAGTGACATGAACTTCTGACTGCGTTGGTGGATGGGGTTCTTGCAGAAATACGACTTCAAACTATCATATACACCTAGATAACAGAATGTTGTAGCAGATGTGCTGAGCCGAAAGTCACGTAGTGATGTACTGCGTGAATCCGGTGATTCTTGGAGAGTAATGGAGGAACATTCTGCATTACATCTTGATATGGGAGAAGTTGGGGGGTAGAGGTTATCTTTTTTAGATGACGGTACAGTAATCCTTGATGAAGAAGGTAGAAGAGTCCTAGTTTGGGGATCTAGAGGTGGATGTCTAGAGAGACCGAGTTGTTTGTGGTGAGGCCCATGACGGTTGGTCTGAGGATGAACAACATAGAATGTTGCATCATAGGAGGATTTTTGTTCCTTTGATGATACAAAATACGATCCTTAGAGAGTTCCATAGTTCACCATTAGAACTACATCTTGGCATGGAAAATATGTACCGATCCCTGAGGAGTCAGTTTTGGTGGCCAAGGCTGAAGCGTGCGGTTGAAGAGTTTGTGTATCGATGTTTAGTCTACCAGAAGGTTAAGGCCAAACACCATGTTCCGGGTGGTCTTCTTCAATCATTAGAAATTCCTTAGTGGAAGTGGGAGGTCATATCAATGGACTCCATTACTGGTTTACCTCACACTCTGGGGGGACATGATGATATTTGGGTGGTGGTGGATAATATAACAAAATCGACCCACTGTATAGCAATCAAGGAGTCAAGCTTAGTGGATTTTTTCTCAAGGCTGTTTCTAGAAGAGGTGGTGATACTTCATGGAGTCCCTAGGATAATAATTTCTGATCGAGATACTCGTTTTACCATGAGGGTGTGGAGAGGTATCCAACAAAATTTCGGTTCCCAACTATACCTTAGCACTGCTTTTCATCCTCAAACGGATGGTCACACAGAGTGAACTATCCAAACTCTTGATGATATGTTACGCTCTTGTGTTCTAAATTTTGGAGGCTCATGGATAAATCACTTACCCTTGGTGGAGTTCTCTTACAATAATATTTTTTCACTCCACCATCGATATGGCGCCGCTTGAAGCCTTGTATGGAAGGCCTTTCCCTTCTCCGTTGTGGTGGAATGGGGTCGGAGAGTCGAAAATTCTTGGACTGGAACTAGTGTATAAGACAACAGAGATGGTTCATGTGATTTGTTTGAGGATGAAGATAGCACAAGATCGTCAGAAATCATATGCTGATCAAATGAGGAGACACTTGGAGTTTAATGTTGGGGACCATGTGTTTCTGAAAGAGACTCCCCGTCATGGGTAGTGAAGGTTTGGACGTGGAAGTAAGATTTCTCCCTGGTTTGTTGGGCCTTTAGAGGTGTTATCTCATGTTGGAGCTATGGCGTATCGAGTAGCACTTCCCTCTCATATGAGTCGGATACATGATGTTTTCCATGTATCACAGCTCTGTGATTATCTTCATGACGACTCTCACATCATTGATTGGGGAGAGATCGATGTTGATGATGATGAAACCTTTGAGGAGAAACCTGTGGAGATCCAAGATCGCAAGGAGAAGGTTTTGTGTGGACATTTTATTCGTTTAGTTCATGTCTTGTGGCGACAAGGTGGCTTGGAGGAGAGTACCTGGGAACATGCGTGATAGATACCTGCTCCGTACAAAATGTTGTTTGATGTTTAACTCTTTTCTTATATTGTTATAGCTAATATGGTTATGAAACCTTCATGTTTATGAGATGGATCCCTTTGTTTCTTTTGTGGATTTCTCTCTTTTGAGAGTTATCTTAAGGGGTGGTCGTTCAGACCCTGTTTTGTTTTCACTGTAGGTGGTTTTTGGATTATCGAGGATGATAATGTTTTAAAAGGTATCAGATGTAATGGACAGGACCTCTCCAGTCCATTGACTTGTGAAAATGCGGTGTTAGGGGTGTTATGGGAGGTTACAGTGACTTGGGGTGTGTTTTGGTGGGATTTTAAGGGAAACTAAAGGGCTATAGCTTTCGCACGGGAGATGCACGGTTTGTCAAAACCGTGTAGCCAAATTGTGTGATGTTTGGTGTTGGAGGCAGTGGATAACACACGGTTAGCACGTGGTTTGTCTAACAGTGTGGCCTGACCATGCGAGGAGTGTTTGAAGAGGTATTAGCGACCACACAGTTAGCACACGGTTTGTCTAACCGTGCGAGAAAACCATGTGGGAACGTAAAATTAGATAAAAAAATAGTGTATTTCAACTGTTTCAAATATAACATGCTCATTTAAGCCCTTATGTGGCCATAACTCGGGATTACCCTCCCTTAAAGGTTGGAAAACCTCTCCCAAGTGTTTTTGAGGTGATTTTAAGGCTTCTCTTGGCGAATCGAAGCCCGTTTCTTGAGGTATGAGATCGTTTTTGTTTGGTTTCTTAGATCTACATAGATCTACTCCTTATCTTCTCTCAGTTTCTTTGATCTATGCCCGTTATGGGTAGGTCTAAGTGTGTGGATGTTAAATATGATGATATTTGGTTTTGATCTTGCTATGAGGAGAGATCTAAAGTGGGGTTTTGGAGAATCGACTCGGGGTTCTGAAGCATTCTTCGACCGTTGTGGTTTTCGTAAAAAACCTTTGAAGTAGGGGATTCTTTGCTTCTCTTTCATTTACGTGAAACTGTAGTATCAACATGTTTTATCCCAATTGATGACAATGTAATTTCCATAATAAATATTTTGAACAGGATAAAGAAATTGTATCGATCATATGTTATTGCCTCTTGTTTTTCTAGATGGTGTGATTTCTATTCTTGCTTTTCTTAGCTGTTGTCCTGGATGGAAATTGGTAACGAATGTAAACCAAGACTAATTGATATATTTTTGGATAAAGATAAAGAGTCTTTTCAATGAATCGGGTTTTTATTGTAATTTTATGTTAATCAAATTGGCATAGTAAGCATGTATAATTGTTTGTGATATCTTACTAGATTGGTTTCCCGATGTTGGAACCAACAGATTATAAATATGTTAATTCAAGATGGATTAAAGAATATGTTGTTTGATAATTCCTTGAAGGGTTATGAGTTACCCTCTTGATTGTTAAAGGGCCAACAGCCCAATTGATGTGATTTTTGATTTCTTGCTTCTTGTGCTATGATATGATCCTAGATGGTGTTGTGATATGTGGGGGCATAGAGGCCTTTCAGTTGTGGCAGCGGATGACGCCTAGAGTGCCGAGATGCATCGGTTTATGCATGTGGGTTTCGGGAAGGACACCAGGGATGATGCAATGGGTTGGATGTGATTGTTGGATGCCTGTTGTTTCTTTTGGTTGATTGTCTTCATTACTTTTTCCAACTACTCAAGGTTGGTGGTCTTGCTTACCCTTCTTCTGATAGAGGCGATGATGCGGGGGTTATACCATGTGATTTCCATGTTTAGCTTCACCTGGGAGGATGGGTCTACGCTCTTTCTATATGCAGAAAAGACTCGACGGGGAGTACATCTACTCACCATTTTTATCTCATTTTGTTTGTAGCATAGAATGCTTTTATATAATGCCGGGGAAAATGGGAAAGTCTATCTATAATAAATGTTTTATTAAATGGTGTTAAACCATGGGGTTGGTTTTCTCCGAACATAATGATGAGGGTATAATTATAAAGGGAGAATGGACATTGGGTGTGATGTCAATGAAACGTAATGTGGATTTGTTCCTAGTTAATTAATGTTTAAAGAATTAATTAACGTACAATGGAATTGATAAAAAGGGATTGATGTAATCTAATAAATCTCATTAAATGGTTGTGTGCTTATAGGATTCCTAGTCTTGGAAGTAGCATCCCAGAGTATGAGAGACATTAGTTGTAGTTATGTCTATGACTAGCTAATGCCTATAGTGTGGTTTTTATTTATAATATATCATGTACTTTTGGTGTTTCTATATACTACTCCACCCTGTAAGAATAGGAAACTGACACCCATGTGATTCTGAGCCCTGGGGGGTCTTTTCTCCTACATTATGGTGGGAGGAGGAATGGATGACTACCCCCTTTGGCCCCGCTATCATCTCTTGGTAGTTACTTGTGCTGATAAAAACATTGATTATTTTTCCACATATATGTGTGTAGAGGTATGTAATGTCTTTTGGTTATTCACACACATATATTCTGGATATAGTTTTCTATGTACTACTATAGGTGTAATGTGTGTAGGTTGTGATGGATTGAGGATCCTCACTCGGTGTATGGGTTGTAATGGTTTGAGGTATAATACCTGACATATCATACATGTTATGTGAGATGTGTCGGCTCCCAGAAACTACCTGGTTAATTTTGGATGTGAGGATGGTGTGGTGCTTCTCCCAGGTGTCTGCGAGCAAGCCTTTGTGGAGAACGCGGTCCATATTGTGGTGCTTCTCCCAGGAGTCTGTAGGAAAGAATTTTTGGAGAGATATTCTTAGGATGTGCGATGATGGGGAAAAGCGGAAAACCAGTGGGTAAGTAGAAGCGAGGTACCCTTGATATTCTTTAATATATGATATATTCTTGTATGTGTTACTTGGTGAGAGTAGTCATGGTGAGGTTGGGAACTTAGTATACCAATTTAGGTTATGAGTTAGTTTCATTTGTTTTTCACTGTGCTTTAGCATGATCTCTTTACTTTTGCATGAGAGGCTTCGAGGAAGATCCTATTGAGTATACTATTATACTCACCCTAGGTATATATAAACTATTTTTTAGGTCACTTCAAGCATGTTGGAGATCAGGATAGTTACTACCAGCTTGGGGTTGTAGGATTTGTTTGGGATTCTGGTTGCTGAAGGTTTTTCTTTCTTTTAGGTACTTGTAGTTTTTCCCTTCCAGTTCTCATACTTTTTCATGAAATTTCTTATATGAACATGGGTTTCATTTATATTCCAATTCTGGGTTTGAGTTTATTGCTGTCTATCTTATCTCTCTCTTCTATATGTGTTCTCTTAGAGGGTAATGCCTCCCATTTGTGTGTTTATTATACCCTTTGTATTACTCGACAAATCGGGGCCTACTAGAGGCAGGACTCGGGGGTCATTATCTCCCTTCTTATATTGCAGGCCCAAGATAGTTACACTTTGTGGGGAGGGGGTCATGAAATTTCATATCAATATTCTTTTGTTGATATCTTTTTTGATTATATACACCACTATTACATTATAACATTTATATATATCCCCTTCCAAAATTTAAATCCATATATTTTATAATATAATGTCATATAATATTTTTTAAATTTTATTCATTCATGGGTATTATTATTTAAAATTGAATGTAGCATTGTGAATTTTGAATGCATAAATATTTAATTTCGAAATCATTTTCTCCACGTCTGTATTTTTAAATATTATTATACATATTCATTTATATTTATATAAAATTATTAAAAATAAAATTTTATCTACCCATTTAATTTCATTAAAAAAATTTAAAAATGGTTTATCTTGTTTGAAAATAAATATCTTTAAAAATGATAGAAGAAATGTCCAATTCTTTTAGAAAGATGATAATGATAATTCATGTTTGTGAGACTTTTATTTGAATTTATAGAATCCTTTATAAGAATACATGTTTTATTTAAAGAAAACGTCTTTTTCATTATATTTTTTAATATTTAATTGACAATGGGGTTTCAATGAAAATGGGTTTGGCTATTGAAAAAGGTTTCTGAGAATAAAATGGTATTTTTATTCAAATGTGTCTTTATATGGATTTAAAAAGTCTTCTGTAATTAATTTTTCACCAGAGTTTTTTACGCATGATAAGGTACATGAGTATTATATTAAATTGGTGAGCCTGATATAACTTATACAATGGGTTGAGAACCATTACTGCTCTGGGGTAAACTCGATATAGATTTTACCAAGGGTTGGTCCAAATTATACCTCATTTGATATGGGGGATCCTAATATACTTTATATGTAGTGTTGAGCACCATTTAATGTGTATTTCAGACTAATGATGAATTTAATAACGTTAATCCCAATTAGATAAATCCATCTCATTTGGTATTGATAAATTTGGAACTAATTTAGATTTTTCAAAAAATTATTTACATTAATCTTGATTATGTAATTATTAACTTAAGGTCTATAAAATTATTACCCATGATATTGTACCCCACCCTAGTGCCTAATGACCCAAAAACCATCATTTTATAAATATAACTACCATATGTTTCATAAAAATATATAACACCATATAATAATAATATAAATTAAATTTTATAATGATATATTTCCGGATAATATATTTTAAATATCTTATAAAAAATAGACACATATAAAACTTGTTTATAATAGTTACTTATTTTTCCATTATAACTGGAATCATTCGTTATGTTATCATTGCTAAAAAATTTCTTCCAAAACTAGGGAATTGAAACACAAGTAAGGGCTCATTCAAATTCTTAGTAATGGAAAAATGAAGATATTAATTATCATATAAATGTAACATGAGGATTTGGATATTAGGAAATTATCATAAAATTTTAAATTCAAAAAATGAAAATCACATATCATAATCATGGGTCATTTCAAAAATCATAGTATTTAAATAAACATAAATCATAGTGGAATAAATGAATATAATATATGAGAGCATAACATTGGTGGATGATATTTAATTGTATAATACAAAAAATATAGATAATCTTTTGAATATTTTTCATGTCTTCACTTCAAGGAATATCATTATTGATGGGGATCACCCCTAAAACATCATTGTATTAATGGTTCACTCATAAAAATATGATAAAGGGATTATTCAATTTTTTTACTTGGTCTACTCCATATTCTAGTCAATTTTAACCAATGAAACATAATTCATTTCTCAATTCATTTGTGGAAATAAAAATCCCGACTATTACATTATAATATCAATACATTTGAGTGCTACAATATCATAAAAAACCCATTATATCATAACAAAAAAAATTTGGGCTTCATATACATTTCACCAAATCATAATCATTAAAAATTAAATAGACTTTATTAATAATTCATTATTTATTCATAGAATAACCCATTGAAATGAAAACTTTTTCATACACAGATTTTAATTTTAAACACAAAAAATAAATAGAAAAAATAAGAATGGTATTTGTGGATACTATACCCAGAAATAAAATTAAATGTAAATTTTTCATTAATTAATATGAATACAATTAGAATATTATTAAACCTTAAATAAGAAAATATCCTTTCAATAATGAAATCACATTTTTAGTGTGAAAAAATTTTAAAAAATATATCCGCATTAAATTACATAAAATTTACCAAAAAAACATGTAATGGATGAATAAAATAATTTATTAGTCATAAAATCACCAAATTATATTAATTGTATATAACCTAAAAATCATCCCCTTTGTACATTGGTAAAAATAAATAAATAATATTTAATTCAAAAAAAACTATAGGATTCCATGAAAATTGATATTTTAAAAATCAAAAACTATAATATAATGATATTAAAATCTCATGCGATTATAAAAAAACTAAATTAATACATTTATATACAAAATATATATGAAATATAATGGTTTTTAGACCAATTATGGAATTAAAGAACTATTTTCATAAAAATTTATATTTATAAACATGATTACAGGATGAGAGGAAAATTAAAGGAATGAATCTAAATTTAAGAAGTAAACAGAGTATATAAATTTTCTGTTTTTATTGAGAGGTATATATTTAATCTTATTTGTAAAAATCAGATTTATAAACAATCTTGATAAATAACAAAATTTGTTATATAAAACCGTTTGTTCTGTGGTAACATTTGAATCATAATCCCCAATGAAAGAAATATCCTTATATTGATATGTAAATACCTATATAACTAATAATATAATACTTGAAATACATTATTATCATTATATAACCCATATAAAAGAGGAATGTGGGGAATATATCAGGTGTTACACTTAAATAAAATTGATAAGAGAATACCATACTTTAGGCTCAACTACATTCGTAAACATTTGTATATATTTTAGAATAAATATAATATGATTTTTTAACTGTTATATATCCATAATGTTATATATAATAATATATGTGTTTTAATTATAATAATTTATCAATTGTTTCTCTGTATTTATTAATTAAAATAACTTTTCTAGTATAAATCTATTTCGTCTGTCTTGTATGTTTTGATTCAGTAGATTTGTTAATTGTATTTTAATCACAGTTTGATTATCACCATAATTTTAAACATTATTTAATTATAATATATATCCATTATGACAATATTAATATTTATTCCTAAAATATAGAGGCAGAAAAAACTAATTACACCATTCATAGAGATGATAGTCCATATGTACACAACATTTCAGTTTTCATTCTTCGACATATAGAATAAAAGAAATTTATATGGGAATAAATATTTATTGAACAGTAATGATATAATATATTTCATACGTATTCATTAAATATATCTTTATTATCATCCAAGTAAATGGTAAATGGAAAATTAATCACATCTCTTTCGGAAGGAGGTTATCCACAGTGCGTACGAGTGATGTTATCGTCTCACAGTGGATGTGAAGGTAAAATAGAAGATAATATATTTTCATTAAAAAAGAATTATTATTTATAAACTATTATATATGAACATTAAACCCATAAATATCCATATAAAAAATATGGTGATTAGAAATGATTTTTATCTCTACATAGTGAATATATTTCATACCAATGAAAAAGAGATACATTCACATCCCATTTCATAGAATGTGGACAAATAATGGTCATTTCAATATTATAATTAATTTTTATATATTTTGAATACATAATTTTTCTTCTGATAATGAATAAAACAAATTTTTGGTAGGTAAATTAATGATTACATGAAATGTGATTCGTTAATGTCATCACCTATCATTTGAAATAAACCCTTCAAATATACACTCAATGATCCTAGGGAAGGTATTTTTTGATGGCTAAAACAATTAGAATGTGGAAAACCATGCTTAGAAGGTATTTTGTTAAGGTATGGTTGATTTAAAATGATCATAAAGTGTTATTAATTAATGGATATATGTTTCCTTTCATAATTAATGTGTGGGGAATTTTTTAATTTCATAAAATTTTAAAACATACAAATATTTTTATTTGAAAATAAAACCTCCAAAAGGAAATGAATAAAATTATTATATAGTATTGGGTGGATATATCACCAACTAATAATATTTGGAAAGGTTAATGTTTCATTTTATAAATTTCCATTTTGTTTAACCCCCTAATTAACTAATTTTTACATTAGTTTTGGTAACATTATTTTCACTATAATATATTAATAATTTAATTATATTATAACTATTGAATCAAAAATTAAAAATGATGAAATTATAGAATATATAAAAGATTATATTTCCCCTTTTAAAGTATAATTTTTCTTAATAATTTTTAAAAAAAATTATTTTGATGAAATATATTTATTATCAATTTTGAAAATTTTCAACTATATTTACATAATGGAGTTAAATATAGGGTTTAAATTGCAATATAATCCATTAAAACAATAATTATATGTCATATTAATATATAAAATTCACATTTCACAATATGTAATTCAAATTATTTTTTATTTCATATTTTTTAAATCATTTTTTATATTTTGTATTTATTTTATAAATATTGACATATTGTTTCATAATAAATTGTTATTATTATGTATATAATAAAAAATAGAAATATATTTCATCATGAAAATAATTTATGTATTCATAAAAAACATATTCATATGCATTTATAGTATTATTTTATATCAATATGTAGACATAAAAAATATTTCAAACTATGAGAGTGACATCATGTAACTTTAATTACCTTTAATATTATATAGGTCATTTCCATTGATATTTTTCCATTGAACAAATAAATTTTGAACATAAGGTGATATTTTTGAATACCCCTCATCTAATAATAATTAATATGAAAAATTATTTCTATATACCATAGTTTTAAACTATTTTGATATAATTTACCCATTTCTAAAGTGATAAATTTTACCAAGATTACTATAAATGTTGAAAAAATATATATAAATTTAAACTACATATAAAATTTGAATATATTAATTATATATATGGAATAAATAATAACAAATTCATTTTAATAAATTGGGTAAAATTAATTTTAAAATAATTCTCCAGCACTTGATGAAACACATATTTCATTAAAATTCATTTTTATATAAAATAATGTCGTATTTTTATCCTAATCCTAAAAAATTAAATGAATTTTAAGAATATTATTAAATATATAATAAATATATTTAATTACAATAATTACAAATAGTAATTCTTTTGCATTTTTATGAAATTAATACATTATGTGCATAAATATGAATTTTTATAAAAACATTTCGTTGACTTTATAGGGATTCTTATTTTAATTTATAATTAATAGTTTCCAAAAGAATTATTTTATACACATGTAACAATATAAATTTCATAGTTTAATTTTTTTTATTCATAACCACCTATCAAATTACTATGTGATAACATTAAAAAATAATATTTGAATTATATATCATAGTTCCTTTTAAAAAATTATTTCATATAAAGATTGTTATTTAATAAATAATATTACATATACACAATTATATTCATAAAATTGTGGGATGTTACATTATAACCCCATAAAATGAATTTTTCCCCCAAAATGAATCATACTGATGGAAGAAAAAGAGGATATATTTATGACATAACATCCTAGGGTTCTAATAAATCCATTGGGAATTTTTATTTCTAAAGAAAAAATGGAAAATTTGATTATTCTTATTTAATATAAAATTATATCCCTGATAAGATATTTTTATAGCGTTTTCATCATTATAAATATCATTATATATTCGTATAACCTATATTTTTAGTACATGTGATGTTTCAGGAATGTACTTCCCCTAACAAGATGCATGGAACATGTATTAAACTTGTTGAATGATCAATATAAGCACATTTCAATAAGCTATAATCCTTATTAGTTAAAGAATAATGGAGGGGTTAATTTTTTTTGCTAAAAATCATTTTCTAAATCTTATCGCCATTATTCGTGTATAATTCTTAAAAGAATATTCTCAAAAACATCAACTTTCAGTTCATATTAATGATTTTCCACATGACTTTGCACTCAATTCTAAGATGCATTGATATGATGCTAAAAAATATGACATCCTTTCTAATTTCATCAACAAATAAGGTCACATTATAATTATTCTTCCAATATCATCCCATAATATAAATGATTGAAATATCATTCAATTGACAGCTACATAAGAATCTATTTGAATACTGGAGTCAGAGATATTATTGTCATAAATAATAACAAGTATAATGTTTTTTTTTAAAACACATATGAAAACCATTAAAAAAAGATTTCCTCGTTTATTTTTTGGTTTTAATTTTTATCTTATATTGACCATCTTTTTTAGGATAAAATGTAGCACTGAAAAACATCTATGTATCTTGAGAATGATAAATAGTTCACCAGAACATTGAGGAAATATTTATATTACAATAAGAAATTATAGAATATATTACACAATGAATCCTTAAAACATTATTTAAATAATGTGTGGAATCGTTATCAAGATCGAAATCTAAAATAAATTTAATTTAGTGTGTTGACCTCGAAATATAATCAACTAAAATGCATATATAATTATCCTCATTAGATGTACTGGTGTGTCTTATGAAAAAACATACTATGATTTTATCCATGTATATTATATTGGGTGTAATTTTTGTAACATCGCCATATACTTATGTCTATTTGTCGTATCTTGTATACATACCACGAATAAAGATATATACTAAATGATATATCTATTTTTAGGGTCCCAATAGAAATGATCATTCAAATATTTAAATTTCTACGCACATATAAAATAAATAAAGCATGATGAACTATGAGACTCATAAAATATATTCATCATCATATATAGAATGTAAAAAAACATATCTATACTTCCTAAACCATATGATTCAATCAAAGTCATTGTAAAATTCCTAGAAATTTCTCATCATATTCTATAGATATATATCACCATTTATGTGACTTAAATCATCAATTGGATAGATTCTTGAAATCGTATTTTAGAAAGATTTTATTTCTACCATTCCTTTACGAATCCCATATCAAAACATCTTATGTTTCAAAATCATGGATATCCTAATCATTGATATGGTATCATGATCCTTTCTAGTTGGGGAATCTTCATACTTTTTTTATTGATGGTGTTGAAATTTACTATGTAGTTATAATCTTCAACCATCTCAAACCATATTATTTTCTACATATTCAAAAAAATTATAAAATTATACATTAATCATTTATTATAGTTAATATAAATAAAAAATTTATTGGAAAATAAAATTTCTATATATAATTAATAAAAACAATTCCTACAACATACTCCAAATCAGTAGTTGGTAATTTTTTTATGAAACATCAATTGTGGGGAGTCAAAATATATAACCACGTCATTCAACAGTATATCACATACTAATTCCTTAATTAGTGAATCGTATAGACTAAAAACCATTTTCTACTATAGGGTATGGTATGCACATCTGCACTAAATATCCTTTTTATTAGTTCCATTAAATTTTCATAGAATTTATTTATCCAATGTAACAAACATAGTTCACATAAAATCAACGAATTTTATGTCACATTTATAAGAAAATATAAAATTAGTTCTTATAATATCTAACAAAATTATGAAACTATAGGTCATGGTCAAATTTGTTATTCTGAACAAATATTAAAAAAGAACTATATTTTAGGGATACAATTATATATTATCACTAGATATCATAAGCCATAAGGGTGAAAGCATACATACAATAATTATCACATTTTATATTTTTCATAAACCATGTCCTTAATTATATTATTCCAAATATTCCTCACTTGTTCTGTATTATCTTCCATTCACATTAAATATATATGAATATCATCTATTAATACTACCAAAAACTGAAAAATCTAACCTATAACCTGCCTATTTGTTAAATAAATATTTCTAGATGGGGTATTAATAATACCTAATAGAGTCACTATAAATAAAAATTTTCCATACAATGTATTGAATTCCATTTTTTGTATATCCTCCTTCATAACCCTCAATTGATAATATCCATAATGAATATCATTATTGGATGGTATTTATATTTGAGCGTTTTATCAATCAAATCATTAATATAGTGTAGAGTATTCTCGTTCTAGATAATATTTTTGTCATGATGATGATAAATAATATAGTGTATCATTAACCAAACTATGTTAATAAAAAAATAACCACTACACCCCATGGTTATTCTCTTTTCTGAATGAATACATTGATAAAATTATATGTGAAGTCTTCATTATACATAGAAACTAAATAATTTCAATCATATATGAATTCCTTAAAATTGATGCAGAACCACGTATGAATTCTATTGAGAACTTTACATCCTTATTTAGTGTAACATTGAGTATTTATTTGAAAAATACCCCACCTAACACTAAAATAATAGATGTATCATTGATGTTGACTCCCCCCAAAAAAAATTTACAAAAAAACAAACTATTTAAATTGAAATCAATATCCATACAATTGATGTAATATAAAATGTATGTTAATATTTAGTATAAGTCTGATAAATGATCATAGTATAACTCAGAATGTAAAAAGTAAATTCCATTTATTTTCAATCAGTGGGGTATTTATATAAAGAATACTAGTCCATTATTAGGATTACATTAAACTCAACCAGATATAGAATAAAATTATTTTTAGAAATCACATCCCTCTATCTTTTACCCTTAGAATTTTAATAGACATAGTATGTGATCATCGTACCTATAGGGGGTTTTACTTATAATTTGACATAAATTCATTGATGTGGTTTTATAATACACTTTGAAAAAAATATGAAATGGTTATTATATGTAGAATAAAATAAGGTATTTGAATTTATATAGTTGATTATTCGGGTAACTATGTACATATAATTATTTTCCCCTCATAAAAAACATTATTAGAAGGTATTTACTATTGTTTATAGTATTAAGAGGTTATTAACATTGATCATCATCATTAAAATTAGGA
This sequence comes from Viscum album, assembly GCA_963277665.1. Classification (NCBI taxonomy): domain Eukaryota; kingdom Viridiplantae; phylum Streptophyta; class Magnoliopsida; order Santalales; family Viscaceae; genus Viscum; species Viscum album. Next base: position 1,246,656,701 of record OY728138.1, read on the forward strand.
TTTTGTAATAGAATAACATAATTACCATACTACGTCCATTTAAAATACTATAGTGTGGGTGGTTTATTCTATTATTCATACGTCTATTTTTATTACTATAAATCCTATTCTATTTTCTTTGGAATTTTATTTCCTATTGACCAATCATTCAACACATGAAACATTTTCCATTCCCATTAAGAAAACATTCACCATGTTTTCTTCTAAACATTTTGTATAATTGAAGGGTAATATTCTTTAGTCCAAATTTATTAGAGTTTACTTTGAATTCCAATATTCTATTCTTTTCAAACCCATTAGATTGATGGGTATATTCTTTCTTGATTATATACACCACTATAACATTATAATATTTATATATATCCCCTTCCAAAATTTAAATCCATATATTTTATAATATAATGTCATGTAATATTTTTTAAATTTTATTCATTCATGGGTATTATTATTTAAAATTGAATGTAGCATTGTGAATTTTGAATGCTTAAATATTTAATTTCGAAATCATTTTCTCCACGTCATTATTTTTAGATATTATTATACATATTCATTTATATTTATATAAAATTAATAAAAATAAAATTTTTTCTACCCATTTAATTTCATTAAAAAAATTTAAAAATGGTTTATCTTGTTTGAAAATAAATGTCTTTAAAAATGATAGAAGAAATGTCCAATTATTTTAGAAAGATGATAATGATAATTCATGTTTGTGAGACTTTTATTTGAATTTATAGTATCCTTTACAAGAATACATGTCTTATTTAAAGAAAACGTCTTTTTCATTATATTTGTTAATATTTAATTGACAATGGGGTTTCAATGAAAATGGGTTTGGCTATTGAAAAAGGTTTCTGAAAATAAAATGGTATTTTTATTCAAATATGTCTTCATATGGATTTAAAAAGACTTATGTAATGAATTTTTTACCAGAGTTTTTTTACGCATGATAAGGTACATGAGTATTATATTAAATTGGTGAGCCTGATATAACTTATAGAAAGGGTTGAGAACCATTATTGCTCTGGGGTAAATTCGATATAGATTTTACCAAGGGTTTGTCCAAATTATACCTCATTTGATATGGGGGATCCTAATATACTTTATATGTAGTGTTGAGCACCATTTAATGTGTATTTCAGACTAATGATGAATTTAATAACGTTAATCCCAATTAGATAACTCCATCTCATTTGGTATTGATAAATTTGGAACTAATTTAGATTTTTCAAAAAATTCTTTACATTAATCTTTATTATGTAATGATTAACTTATGGTCTATAAAATTATTAACCATGAGATTGTACCCCACCCTAGTTCCTAATGACCCAAAAACCATCATTTTATAAATATAACTACCATATGTTTCATAAAAATATATAACACCATATAAGAATAATATTAATTAAATTTTATAATGATATATTTCCGGATATTATATTTTAAATATGTTATAAAAAATAGACACATATAAAACTTGTTTATAATAGTTACTTATTTTTCCTTTATAACTGGAATCATTCGTTATGGTATCATTGCTAAAAAATTTCATCCAAAACTGGGGAATTGAAACACAAGTAAGGGCTCATTAAAATTCTTAGTAATGGAAAAATGAAGATATTAATTATCATATAAATGTAACATGAGGATTTGGATATTAGGAAATTATCATAAAATTTTAAATTCAAACAATGAAATCACATATCATAATCATGGGTCATTTCGAAAATCATAGTATTTAAATTAACATAAATCATAGTGGAATAAATGAATATAATATATGAGAGCATAACATTGGTGAATGATATTTAATTGTATAATACAAAAAATATAGATAATCTTTTGAATATTTTTCATGTCTTCACTTCAAGGAATATCATTATTAATGGGGATCACCCCTAAAACATCGTTGTATTATTGGTTCACTCATAAAAATATGATAAATGGATTATTCAATTTTTTTACTTAGTCTACTCCATATTCTAGTCAATTTTAACCAATGAAACATAATTCATTTCTCAATTCATTTGTGGAAATAAAAATCCCAACTATTACATAATAATATCAATACATTTGAGTGCTACAATATCATAAAAAACCCATTATATCATAACAAAAAAAAACTGGGCTTCATATACATTTCACCAAATCATAATCATTAGAAATTAAATAGACTTTATTAATAATTCATTATTTATTCATAGAATAACCCATTGAAATGAAAACGTTTTCATACACATATTTTATTTTTAAACACAAAAAATAAATAGAAAAAATAAGAATGGTATTCGTGGATCCTATACCCATAAATAAAAATAAATGTAAATTTTTCATTAATTAATATGAATACAATTAGAATATTATTAAACCTTCAATAGGAAAATATCCTTTCAAAAATGAAATCACATTTTTAGTGTGAAAAAATATAAAAAAATATATCAGCATTAAATTACAAAAAATTTACCAAAAAACATGTAATGGATGAATAAAATAATTTATTAGTCATAAAATCACAAAATTATATTAATTGTATATAACCTAAAAATCATCCCCTTTGTACATTGGTAAAAATAAATAAATATTATTTAATTCAAAAAAAACTATAGGATTCCATAAAAATTGATATTTTAAAAATCAAAAACTATAATATAATGATATTAAAATCTCATGCGATTATAAAAAAACTAAATTAATACATTTATATACAAAATATATATAAAATATAATGGTTTTTAGACCAATTAAGGAATTAAAGAACTATTTTATTAAAAATTTATATTTATAAACATGATTACAGGATGAGAAGAAAATTAAAGGAATGAATCTAAATTTAAGAAGTAAACACAGTATATAAATTTTCTGTTTTTATTGAGAGGTATATATTTAATATTATTTGTAAAAATCAAGATTTATAAACAATCTTGATAAATAATAAAATTTGTTATATAAAACCGTTTGTTCTGTGGTAACATTTGAATCATAATCCCCAATGAAAGAAATATCCTTATATTGATATGTAAATACCTATATAACTAATAATATAATACTTGAAATACATTATTATCATTATATAACCCATATAAAATAGGAATGTGGGGAATATATCAGGTGTTACACTTAAATAAAAGTGATAAGAGAGTACCATAATTTAGGCTCAACTACATTCGTAAATATTTGTATATATTTTAGAATAAGTATAATATGATTTTTTTGACTGTTATATATCCATAATGGTATATATAATAATATATGTGTTTTATTTATAATAATTTATCAATTGTTTCTCTGTATTTATTAATTAAAATAACTTCTCTAGTTTAAATCTATTTCGTCTGTCTTGTATGTTTTGATTCAGTTGATTTGTTCATTGTATTTTAATCACAGGTTGATTATCACCATAATTTTAAACATTATTTAATTATAATATATATCCATTATGACAATATTAATATTTATTCATAAAATATATAGGCAGAAAAAACTAATTACACCATTCATAGAGATGATAGTCCGTATGTACACAACATTTCAGTTTTCATTCTTAGACATATAGAATAAAAAAAATTATGGGAATAAATATTTATTGAATAGTAATGATATAATATATTTCATACATATTCATTAAATATATCCTTATTATCATCCAAGTAAATGGTAAATGGAAAATTAATCACATCTCTTTCTGAAGGAGGTAGTCCACAGTGCGTACGAGTGATGTTATCGTCTCACAATGGATGTGAAGGTAAAATAGAAGATAATATATTATCATTAAAAAAGAATAATTATTTATAAACTATTATATATGAACATTAAACCCATAAATATCCATATAAAAAATATGGTGATTGGAAATTATTTTTATCTCTACATAGTGAAGATATTTCATACCAATGAAAAAGAGATACATTCACATCCCATTTCATAGAATGTGGACAAATAATGGTCATTTCAATATTATAATTATTTTTTATATATTTTGAATACTTAATTTTTCATCTGATAATGAATAAAACAAATTTTTGGTAGGAAAATTAATGATTACATGAAATGTTATTCGTTAATGTCATCACCTATCATTTGAAATAAACCCTTCAAATATACACTCAATGATCCTAGGGAAGGTATTTTTTGATGGCTAAAACAATTAGAATGTGGAAAAGCATGCTTAGAAGGTATTTTGTTAAGGTATGGTTGATTTACAATGATCATAAAGTGTTATTAATTAATGGATGTATGTTTCCTTTTATAATTAATGTGTGGGGAATTTTTTAATTTCATAAAATATTAAAATATACAAATATTGTTATTTGAAAATAAAACCTCCAAAAGGAAAGGAATAAAAATATTATATAGTATTGGTTGGATATATCACCAACTAATAATATTTGGAATGGTTAATGATTCATTTTATAAATTTCTGTTTTGTTTAACCCCCTAATTAACTAATTTTTACATTAGTTATGGAAACATTATTTTCACTATAATTTATTAATAATTTAATTATATTATAACTATTGAATCAAAAATTAAAAATGATGAAATTTTAGAATATATAAAAGATTATATTTCCCCTTTCAAAATATAATTTTTCATAATAATTTTTATAAAATATTATTTTGATAAAATATCTTTATTATCAATTCTGAAAATATTCAATTATATTTACATAATGGAGTTAAATATAGGGTTTAAATTGCAATATAATCAATTAAAACAATAATTATATGTCATATTAATATATAAAATTCACATTTCACAATATGTAATTCAAATTATTTTTGATTTCATATTTTCTAAATCATTTTTTATATTTTGTATTTATTTTATAAATATTGACATATTGTTTCATAATAAATTGTTATTATTATGTATATAATAAAAAATAGAAATATATTTCATCATGAAAATAATTTATGTATTCATAAAAAACATATTCATATTCATTTATAGTATTATTTTCTATCAATATGTAGACATAAAAAATATTTCAAACTATGAGAGTGACACCATGTAACTTTCATTACCTTTAATATTATATAGGTCATTTCCATTGATATTTTTCCATTGAACAAATAAATTTTGAACATAAGGTGATATTTTTGAATACCCCTCATCTAATAATAATTAATATGAAAAATTATTTCTATATACCATAGTTTTAAACTATTTTGATATAATTTACCCATTTCTAAAGTGATAAATTTTACCATGATTACTATACATGTTGAAAAAAATATATATAAATTTAAACTACATATAAAATTTGAATATATTAATTATATATATGGAATAAGTTATAACAAATTCATTTTAAAAAATTGGGTAAAATTAATTTTAAAATAATTATCCAGCACTTGATGAAACTCATATTTCATTAAAATACATTTTTATAGAAAATAAAGTCGTATTTTTATCCTAATCCTAAAAAATTAAATGAAAGGTAAGAATACTATTAGATATATAATAAATATATTTAATTACAATAATTACAAATAGTAATTCGTTTGCATTTTTATGAAATTAATAAATTATGTGCATAAATATGAATTTTTATAAAATCATTTCGTTGACTTTCTATAGATTCTTATTTTAATTTTTAATTAATAGTTTCCAAAAGAATTTTTGTATACACATGTAACAATATAAATTTCATAGTTTAATTTTTTTTATTCATAACCACCTATCAAATTACTATGTTATAACATTAAAAAATAATATTTGAATTATATATCATAGTTCCTTTTAAAAAATTATTTCATATAAAGATTGTTATTTAATAAATAATATTAAATATACAAAATTATATTCATAAAATTATGGGATGTTACATTATAACCCCATGAAATGAATTTTACCCCCAAAATGAATCATACTGATGGAAGAAAAAGACGATATATTTATGACATAACATCCTAGGGTTCTAATAAATCCATTGGGAATTTTTATTTCTAAAGAAAAAATGGAAAAGTTGATTATTCTTATTTAATATAAAATTATATCCCTGATAAGATATTTTTATAGGGTTTTCATCATTATAAATATCATTATATATTCGTATGACCTATATTTTTAGTACATCTGATGTTTCAGGAATGTACTTTCCCTAACAAGATGCATGGAACATGTATTAAACTTGTTGAATGTTCAATATAAGCACCATTCAATAACCTATAATCCTTATTAGTTAAAAAATAATGAAGGGGTTAATGTTTTTTGCTAAAAATCATTTTCTAAATCTTATCACCATTATTCGTTTATAATTCTTAAAAGAACATTCTCTAAAACATCAAATTTCAGTTCACACTAATGATTTTCCACATGACTATTCACTCAATTCTAAGATGCATTGATATGATGCTAAAAAATATGACATCCTATCTAATTTCATCAACAAATAAGGTCACAATATAATTATTCTTCCAATATCATCCCATAATATTAATGATTGAAATATCATTCAATTGACAGCTACATAAGAATCTATTTGAATACTGGAGTCAGAGATATTATTATAATAAATAATAACAAGGAGAATGTTTTCTTACAAATCACATATGAAAACCATTAAAAAAATATTTCCTCGTTTATTTTTTGGTTTTAATTTTTATCTTATATTGACCATCTTTTTTAGGATAAAATGTAGCACTGAAACTAATCTATGTATCTTGAGCATGATAAATAGTTCACCAGAACACTGAGGAAATATTTATATTACAATTAGAAATTATAGCATATATTACACAATGAATCCTTAAAACATTATTTAAATAATGTGTGGAATCATTATCAAGATCGAAATCTAAAATAAATTTAATTTAGTGTGTTGAACTCGAAATTTAATCAACTAAAATGCATATATAATTATCCTCATTAGATGTACTGGTGTGTCTTATGAAAAAACATACTATGATTTTATCCATGTATATTATATTGGGTGTAATTTTTGTAACATCACCATATACTTATGTCTATTTGTCGTATCTTGTATACATACCACGAATAAAGATATATACTAATTGATATATCTATTTTTAGTGTCCAAATAGAAATGATCATTCAAATATTTAAATTTCTACACACATATAAAATAAATAAAGCATGATGAACTATGAGACTCATAAAAAATATTCATCATCATATATAGAATGTAAAAAAAACATATCTATACTTCCTAAACCATATGATTCAATCAAAGTCATTGTAAAATTCCTAAAAATTTCTCATCATTTTCTATAGATATATATCACCATTTATGTGACTTAAATCATCAATTGGATAGATGCTTGAACTCGTATTTTAGAAAGATTTTATTTCTACCATTCCTTTAGGAATCCCATATCGAAACATCTTATGTTTCAAAATCATGGATATCCTAATCATTGATATGGTATCATGATCCTTTCTAGTTGGGGAATCTTCATAATTTTTTTATTGATGGTGTGGAAATTTACTATGTAGTTATAATCTTCAAGCATCTCAAACCATATTATTTTCTACATATTCAAAAAAATTATGAAAATATACATTAATCATTTATTATAGTTAATATAAATAAAAAATTTATTGGAAAATAAAATTTCTATATATCATTAATAAAAACAATTCCTACAACATACTCCAAATCAGTAGTTGGTAATTTTTTCATGAAACATCAATTGTGGTGAGTCAAAATATATAACCACTTCATTCAACAGTATATCACATACTAATTCCTTAATTAGTGAATCGTATAGACTAAAAACCATTTTCTACTATAGGGTATGGTATGCACATCTGCACTAAATATCCTTTTTGTTAGTTCCATTAAATTTTCATAGAATTTATTTATCCAATGTAACAAACATATTTCACATAAAATCAACGAATTTTATGTCACATTTATAAGAAAATATAAAATTAGTTCCTATAATATCTAACAAAATTATGAAACTATAGGTCATGGTCAAATTGGATATTCTGAACCAATATTAAAAAAGAACTATATTTTAGGGATACAATTATATATTATCACTAGATATCATAAGCCATAAGGGTGAAAGCATACATACAATAATTATCACATTTTATATTTTTCATAAACCATGTCCTTAATTATATTATTCCAAATATTCCTCATTTGTTCTGTATTATCTTCCATTCACATTAAATATATATGAATATCATCTATTAATACTACCAAAAACTGAAAAATCTAACCTATAACCTGCCTATTTGTTAAATGAATATTTCTAGATGGGGTATTAATAATACCTAATAGAGTCACTATAAATAAAAAATTTCCATACAATGTATATAATTCCATTTTTTGTATATCCTCCTTCATAACCCTCAATTGATAATATCCATAATGAATATCATTATTGGATGGTATTTATATTTGAGCATTTTATCAATCAAATCATTAATATAGTGTAGAGTATTCTCGTTCTAGATAATATTTTTGTCATGATGATGATAAATAATATAGTGTATCATTAACCAAACTATATTAATAAAAAAATAACCACTACACCCCATGGTGATTCTCTTTTCTGAATGAATACATTGATAAAATTATATGTGATGTCTTCATTATACATAGAAACTAAATAATTTCAATCATATATGAATTCCTTAAAATTGATGCAGGACCATGTATGAATTCTATTGAGAACTTTACATCCTTATTTAGTGTAACATTGAGTATTTATTTGAAAAATACCCCACCTAACACTAAAATAATAGATGTATCATTGATGTTGACTCCCCCCCCCAAAAAAAATTTACAAAAAACAAACTATTTAAATTGAAATCAATATCCATACCATTGATGTAATATAAAATGTATGTTCATATTTAGTATAAGTCTGATAAATGATCATAGTATAACTCAGAATGTAAAAAGTAAATTCCATTTATTTTCAATCAGTGGGGTATTTATATAAAGTATACTTGTCCATTATTAGGATTACATCAAACTCAACTAGATATAGAATAAAATTATTTTTAGAAATCACATCCCTCTATCTTTTACCCTTAGAATTTTAATAGACATAGGATGTGATCATCATACCTATAGGGGGTTTTACATATAATTTGACATAAATTCTTTGATGTGGTTTTATAATACACTTTGAAAAAAATATGAAATGGTTATTATATGTAGAATAAAATAAGATATTTTAATTTATATAGTTGATTATTCGGGTAACTATGTACATATAATTATTTTTTCCTCATAAAAAACGTTATTGGAAGGTATTTACTAATGTTTATAGTATTAAGAGGTTATTGACATTGATCATCATCATTAAAATTAGGATTTTGTAATAGAATAACATAATTACCATACTACGTCCATTTAAAATACTATAGTGTGGGTGGTTCATTCTATTATTCATTCGTCTATTTTTATTACTATAAATCCTATTCTATTTTCTTTGGAATTTTATTTCATATTGACCAATCATTCAACACATGAAACATTTTCCATTCCCATTAAGAAAACATTCACCATGTTTTCTTCTAAACATTTTGTATAATTGAAGGGTAATATTCTTCAGTCCAAGTTTATTAGAGTTTACTTTGAATTCCAATATTCTATTCTTTTCAAACCCATTAGATTGATGGGTATATTCTTTCTCTATATCCACCTTTCTGGAACATTGGTCACTTTTTTCAGAGCTTCAAATGTCCCAAACTCCTAACTAACTTCAGACACTTTATTTCCCCCACAAAAAATGAATATGAGCTTTTGACAGACACCATACTGTCATCAATGTGAGATTGAAAGAGGCATTCCATGATTCCACATTGTATGAAATTAAACTATAAATTTAATGTCCCATGAATGACATGATACTGAACACTCCTATGAACCTCACCCAAGTGGACAACTATAGTTGGTTTTGTTCTTATACCAATCCTATAGCCACTCTGTCCCTCTTCATGTTTGGGAGACCATGCCCTTACCGCATGACTTTATGATACATGTGAAAATTTCCTTGATTCATGATATTAAAATGAAATTTCTTAAAAAAAATATGTGTGTCTTGATTCAAATTTTGATGAGACACGTAGATGCACAAAAAATTATATTTATTAGTATAGCCTCCACATCACCACATTTCCATTTCGGTAGATCATCATAATTGAAACTAAATATTAAACTACATGGTTCTGTATGAAATACATGTGTCTTTATTTTTATTATTGTAGGATAAAAAGTTACACCTGGGTCTCCAATCCAAGGCCCAATTAAAACAGTCAATGAAAACAACTCCCATTTCTTTTTATGGTCCAAATAGGAAAAGAGATAGTTTCAAATTCATTAACAATAATTGGTTTGATTATCATTTTCCTGAGATACATAGTGGCACTTGACCATCAACCATTTGGGTCTAACCGTGACATTTCCAACCATCCATGTCGATTTCCACATCCTTAACACTTGATGTTGTACTGAAGAGTAATATTTCCTTCCCACTTGACATTAAACATCATGGGAATATGTCCTAACCACATGAAAAATAAGATTCTATAGAAGTACATCAATTCAAAATGAAATTTAACTACATATAAAATATCTATATTTTGTGAAATTAACAATGAATCACGAACCTCCATAACACATGAAGATAAAATGCCAGACAAATTACCATAAAAAATGATGTTAAAATTTCTTGGATAATGTATCACGAATAATATGATAATCTATATAGGTCATCACTCAGCACAATCCCCTATCAATTGAATAGAAGATCCCTACCGGGATCAAATAGTGGTACATGTTTCTTCTTCCATATTTTAAAAGATCCTCAATCCATATAACACACTTCATGTATTGAGAATCTCTTATCACAATCATCCATCAATGGAACAAGGAATGCATATCCAGTTTCAAGTGAACCTTTCCTTGATTATTCATGTATTTCTATTGGCCTGGGATATTAACCAATGTTTTTCAACCAAAAGTGCCACATTGAGTAATGGAAATTCCAATCCTTATGAGACCTATCATCATTGTGGCCTAACTCAACACCTCAATGTTTCTAAACAAATCCCATAATGAATGTCCCATATCATTACTCGTGACCTCAAAAAGTTGAGCCATTATTGAAAAAATTTTCATCACCCTCTTAGAAGGATGTTGGAGTGCGCTTGACCACATGTATCCAAATTTAAATCTTTTAACATCTCCCATATTAGGTCAATGTGAGTCATGAATATAAACTACACACACTTAAGTAAAAAAATTATGACCTTATACTATATCCTATAATGTTCTGAATTGAAATAACTTAATATTCTAGTGGAATAGACACATAAAATTTCAGGTTAAAACCACGCAATCGTAAAATTGAGAAACATTTATGTCATAACTTACAAAACGCTTCATCAACAGATTATATGAAAAAATTCTCATGAAAAAATATGGATTAAATATCATTGGGACTATATTATAGCCATGGTAAAAAACATGATATACTCATAGGACCCCTTGGTCCTGTAGAGTGTTAAGGAAATTGTTCATAACATATATTAACTACAATAATGTGTTCTCTATATGGTAACATGACATTTATAGTTTTAAAAACATTCATGGATATTACACTTTCCACAAATTAAACTTCATTATTTTGATTCCTCAGATCCTCATAATCCTTTAATGGAAACATGGAAAAGATTTTCCGCTTCACGGAACACCTTTATTGAATATTAGTGCATGCTTATCACTCTTTAATATTCAGATATACTCTGTAACAAAATTATACCCTATGGGAAAGGTATATTTCAATCCATATGAGCCCTAAAATGATCGCAACAACACCCAACACCTTAGTGTGTCCAAACTAATCCAAATATATAAATAGAGCCTCAATTTTCGTACATTAATATTATATATATTTTTTGGAATAATTAAAAAATTATACAAACGTATAATGAAATACCATACAAGTCTAGTGCCTTAGAAAAAAGGGAAACAAAAACGCTGGTACATAATTAATTCACATTATCTCCCACAATGTTCTTCACGACTATAACTCTTAGTATACACATCAAACATAATAAATATCATCATATATTTGGGGAAAATAAACATAATAATTGGTGACCTAAAATACTCAGAAAGGGTAAACACATGATACATGTAATCATAAACAAAGATAATATAGGTATGGGAAAATGATCATGACATTGTAAGATAATAAAATACATATAATAACATCATAAACATGAATCATGGAATAAATTATTTCATTACATATGAAATGAATCATTTAGAAATAAATAATAGAATCTATAAAAGAATAATATATGCACAAAACTAGGAATTGAAGAAGAAACATATGAATATAATATGATTTCCCTATAATCGAAGGCATCACTACCAGGAATATATTAGTATTATGGGATCACTCTCCATACCATCATGGAAGTCAATGATCAATCCCTTGAACATATTAATAGAATGAAATCACTCATCATACCAACATAGTGGTCGTGGATCAATCCCATAGATATCATAGTAGTTTAGGTTTACTCCCAACAATATCTTATTCTATATAACGAGATATAAATCATTACACAATGCAGTAGAGGGAGATATACATCTCACTAATATCATAATGAAATCACACATACTTTGACTACAAAATTAAAAAAATATTATCATAACTCATGACAGGAAAATGGATATCGTAAACATTTAATCATATCAAAAACTATTGAAAAATATACTATATTAGTAATCATTTCATAATAATAATAACTACAGAGAATAAGTAGGTTTGAAAATTATAAACCCAAGAAAGATAAACTAGTTTCATAAATATCGTAACATGAAATAATAAACCATTTCAGGAAATAATATAGATAAAAAATTAAATAATTTCCTCATAAAGGCATCAGTAACACCAACATATGTCATATTGGATGGGAAATAAATTATAAATATCCTTTATAAATATTTCCTGAGGATAATATCTTTTCTTCTTTGATAAATCCTTTTTAAAACCAAAAGCCTTTTCAAAATCCATTTCCATTGAAAATAATTTGAAATCATATTAAGTAATATTAATAACCCTGAATAAATTTAAAAATAATATTTAAATGAAAATTATCATCCAATCTTATTTGAAATCATTTTAGAGAAAATTTCTTTAAACATGTATTCTAAAAAATTTATTTACGATTCAAATGGAATATACTATCATAATTTTATTATAAAAAATTTATTTATTATATTATGTTACAAAATGTGTAAAAATGTTAATAATGCATGAATATATCATGAAAAACTATATTATAATATAATTCATGAGTTTTATTCTATTATGGATTATAATACATCATCAAAGAAATCATATTTATAAATAATTTCTGGAAGGGATGAGATAGTTCCAATATACTCTTATCACCTAGTGACTAAGAACCATACTCCCCATATATGAAAATTAAATTAGATCAAGAATCATATATCATGAAAATTATGAGATTCATTATATTGATTTTCCAATTCATGTATATACATGTCAAAAAAAATATTTGTAAAAAATAAAAAACAAGTCTCAAAGAATGAAAATTGAGACAAAACTATCATACCTATTTGGTATCTTTTGAAATATAAAACCCATGAAAGAAATATCAAAGAATTTATTTGTAAATCACGATTAATTTTATATTAATAATCATATAATACAATCATGGTAAGTATATAAACCATGGTAAATAATAGATTGGTGAATTTGTTATATATCTCATGAATGTAAAATGGGAGATGAAATTCCCATTCCATGTGTATTAAATCACATTGTACTCATTCAAAACTCGAATATAATAAATATAAATTTATTTTATAACTATAAAAGAAAAATATTATTAATTATAATACCATATATGGTTTTATAAAGGATTCATATTCCCCACTACTTAACAATTATATGATAAGGATTTACTTTTGGTAATATCCTCTTTGTTCATTGCATGTCTCGTAATTTATTATTTATTTGGTCAATATACTTATATCATGATTTATAGAATGTAAAAAAATTATAAAAAAACAATTAATATTGATTATATGTGTATAATAATAATACAAATAATATATACATATGAAACAGAATACATCATACATGGAGTCGATATGCCCTACGTACACATGAATGTTAGTTTTGTTTAATTATCATGTTGAAATAATCAAAGTAAAAGAAATTTAAAAATGCATATATATATATATATATATTAGTATCATTATTATTTCATATATATAAAATATATTAACTAAAACCATCATTAATACATTCCATGTTGTTTATGAACAATAAACAACGCTTCGAATGGGCATTTGTCCATATTTCCTCAAATGAAATTATCATATTTAGTCTAAAGGGAAGGTATAAAAATTTGTCTTATAAGATTATTTAATAATAATAGTGGAAATAATATATAAAATATATAAATATGGATTCCATAAAAATTTACACCATGATATTTGGTAAAGAAAAATTAAACAATATTCATTATGTAAGATAGTAGTTCACCGTACACATAATCAGTATGTTCGTTACCCATTATATGAAAGTGTGTGTAAGTAAAGTTCAAACCCTTATCATAATAACATCTATGAATATCAATTACATTATTTTTTTCTATTAATATATTAAATATAGTTTTGTTGGTGGATAAAATAATAAAAAATAAGCATGAGAGAGGGTGTTACATCATAATCAAGTAAATCCTTTTGGTTTTCCCCAAATGTCCTACTTCGAAGTAGTTATTCCTATAGGGAGGATTCAATGATTAATTGATATATTTTGGGAATTTTATTAGGAGTATATTGACATAATCTTGGTTTTTTGACCTGTAATGAATAGGGGAGTTGGCGGCCCATTAATTAGAGGGAAATTGCATAGTATGAATTTTTGAAATAAGGTTAGGTATTCTGACATTTTTAAAATAAAAAACATAAAATTGATACAAACCCAAATAATTAAAGGACTATGGATAAAATATATCCATCCAATGTGATGTGTAAAATTTTCTAGGTCATTTGGCCCATTATGTTAAAATTTTATTCTCTTGATAATCTAAATCACTATTATTATTTTTAAGTCCATTCACGAATTAGTTTTGTAAAAACTAAAATTAAATTATTTGAAATTATAAATTATGAAAATTGAAAATGTGAAATAAAATTTTCCATATTCCAATAAAATATGTGACATAAAAATAATTTAAAATTATTCCCACAAACAAGACGTTAATGCGGATTTTTAATGTAAAAAATGTGCAAATGTTTTCCCAGTTTTTATAAACAATACCAACCTGAAATTTATTATAATGACTTAAATTGTATAAAATAATAAAATAGTACATAATTAATCATTAAAACCAATTTAAAATATAATATATTTATATCAATAAACACAATGAAAATGAATCTTTGAATTAATATTCAATATTTTTCACGATTCATCCGAAAATAATGTTTCTTAGAAAAATAAGAAAATATCACCCTAAGATAATTTCAACAATTTAAAGTAAAAAATTAATTTTATTTCATAAAAATATATTTATAAAAGATTCTAAAATTAATTTTATTTTTGTTCACTGAAGGGCATAAAAGCAGTTTATTTGAGAATGTATTATTTTTAAAATTATAATTTTGATAGAAAAATTAAAATTTTCATTATCAATATGTTATATTTGTATAATTCCACTATACAAAATATTTTAAAAGTTTTTTTTATTATTAATTTTAATTTTTTAATTGTATATTATAATTATATTTATGAACATCTTGTCGGAGCTATATATAGTGCAACCCCCGTGATTTCCAAATGAATGTAATTTTTGATCTAGTCAAATGAAAGTTGTTAGTTATTTCATTATATAAAAGGTCCATAAAAACATGGGTGTTACATTATACCCCCCATAAAATTAACTTTTCCTTTGAAATTCAACTGGGTTATTAAAGGATTGATAGATGAAAATTCATTTCATAGAATCGTACATTATAAAAGTATAAAATAAGAAATACTTTAAAAAAAATTTGGAACCATAACGGTTACCCAGAGTAACACATAGTCTGGATTCCACATAAGATTAAATTGAAAAAAAATGAAAAAATTGACATGGAAGAAAAATCTAGCTAGCATGTTCCAGAAGAAATTTATAGAGAACTTGGTCAGGAGAAAGTTAAAAATCAAAAATCCATAAATCGATGATTATCTAAAAGAAAATTTTATTCCTTGGAAAATATGGTTATAGGATAAACATTTTTGTGTCATGACCCTTTCCTCAATGTTGATTAATTATCATTGTTTCAAACCCTTTAATTCATTAAATCTCACCCTTTGGTCATGTCTTGGAAAATTTTCTACTTCAGCAATTTCTACAAAAATTATGGTTAATATTTCATTTCTGAAGAACTAATAGTTCTTGAGATCCATGATATCTCATCCCATCTATCTTCAATTATCAAAAACACAATGTTATTAAAACATGTTTTCCATTATTGAATATTATTCATGTGGTGAGATAATACTTTAGTCTCAAAAACATCATCCAAAGTTTAACATAAAATTACCATAATTGGTTACCCTTATAACCCATTAGAAATAATAAAATCTAGAAAATTAGAAATAATGTAATAAAATAATCTTAACATTGATCCTCCATATATCACAAGGAATAAATGGTTTTTCACAATCCAAAAAAAGTGAATGTCCACATCACAAATCCTTGTGAAATACTGTAATAACATGAATTTCCACAAATCATTTTGTAATACATTCATACTTCCTTATTCTAAAGGATACATAATATATTCGTCAAATAAATTTATTTTTAAACTTCATCTAGGTTGGAAAAAGTCACTTTTATAACAAATTATTAACTACATACAGGTTAATCAGGGTTACCCAATTTACATTATCCAAATCAATTATCTCATTAACTGAGGTAAACTCAATTTTCGTAATATCTCGATCAGAATAAGGGATAATATACCTTATTCATTGTATAAAATTTATATTTCATCTTCACTATTCAATATACCCCTTTACATCATTAATTATTACTTATAATTAAACTATTTATTTATTTCATGATTCTTTATAACATAATCATTGAATTTAAAAACATAGATACCTTATTCATTCAACATTATTCCTATACCATTACTTATTATTCATAAAAATATTCATTAATACCTATTTCCTAGCATATAAAATTTCAATGATCTGTTAAGGTTACTGAACCTTAATTTCCTAATGTTTTGTATGTAAGCAATACTCAATGAATATCACTATCCTTTGACATATCATTTGTAATATATTTATCATCACACGAATAACCAGTACTCATACAACATTCATGATTATATTTATGAGTTTTTTAATTGTGAAATTGACTTTTATTATGCATTTACATTCCATATCGAAGCCGTTCATTTTTTACAATGTTCCCTCTAGTTCATGCTATTGACTAAAACCATAAGGAACTGGGTGAGAAACGCATATCTTAGTTCAAAACCATATAATCATGGAAAATAAATTATTGGGAGTCAAAATCATAAAATATAAATTTTAATCGATGACACCTTAGGTTTATCATATGGAATTAATATCCAAATAAATTTAAAATAAATCATAATGGATAGTGAAGCATTTGTAAATTCCCAATGCACATATCTTGGGTGTATCAAAGTAGGTTTGAGGCAAGGATAATTTTTTGTACTATATTACATTTAGTTAGGCCCATAACATATTTTTAGAGTTGTTTCACTTAGGTATATATTTCTTATAGCCTTATCTAATTGTTTTACATGGATGTATTACCTAGAAACCACTTATTATATCCTTTAATAAATTCCAAATACATTTACCAATAATTAGTTTTATCCATAGACTTATCCTTAGACATGTCCTTTGAGATTTTACTAATGTTTTCACATCATAATTTGAATAGGATTACTAACCATTCTCTCTGATATCAGCTATAGTGACACTATCTTTTCATAAATTAACATAACGTAACATTTTTAAAATAAATAAAACATTATATAAATAGATTTCTAAGGAACTGTATAAGTCCACTACCTTTAGAAACATGAATATATTATCACTGGTACATAATTGAGATATACTAACTATAACTAGGTTCTTAATAACTAACAACCATCGTAGACTCGTCGAACATAACACATATCATCATATCATAGAGGAATGGAAACATAGAATGGGGTGCGCTCTAATTCGTAGTAAGGGTAAACAGGGGAGACATGTAAGAATAAACATGAGCATTGGTTTATGTGAACATAATCACCACTTTATAATATCATACCATCATTATCATATGATCATAAACATTCATCATGGATAAAATCTTGGCAGCTCAAAAGACATGAATAAATAGAAAATAAATAATGTAATCCATGAAAGCTTAACATAGGAAGCAAACAGTGGAGTTTTGGAAAAAAAGAATATTATATTATTTTCATTATTAGAAAAGGAATCACTTCAAAGATCATTTTATAAATATTGGTTCACTCTGCAAGTCATCTTGGGAGTCCTGGTTCACTCCCACATCCAAGTTAGTGGAATGAGTTTACTCCTGACACTATCTTGGTAGTCATGACTCACTCCAATGGAAATCATATTACTCAAGCCTCACTCTCAAGATAATCATTGTATATCTCAGGAGATATAAAAATTAACCAATTCATTCTAGGGAGATATAGGTCCCACCCATATCATAATGAAGTTATACATAATTTTGCAAAAAATTTAAAAAATGCTAACTTAACCCATGAAATGAAATTTGTATCATAAACATGTAATCATATTGAATATTATAGAAAAGGATACAAGTTTCCAAATCATTTCATCAAAATACTAATGTTTGAGAAGATGTGGGTTTCAAAAGAATATTACTCGTTAAATAGAATCTTGTTTCATAAACATCACTCCATCAAAGCACAAACCATTCAAGATATGAATATGAATGGAGACATTTAATAATTTTTATATTAATTCATGATTAATAATAAAATATGTCAACTTATAGGGTGAATAATTCTTAATGGTCATTAAAAAAAATTAAGGTAAATATATTTTCTTCTTAGGAAAAGGATCTTAAAAACATACACCCATTTGAAGCCCAATTCCATTGAAAATACATTGAAAAAAAATATAATGAATGATTTACAACCATAAAATATTTTTAAGATAGTTTTCATATCAAAATTATCATCATTGATCATTTGAAAATAATTTTGATATTATAGATTTTTAAATATAATAAATTTCCATCCAAAAGTAAAATATATGATCATATTTTTTGTAAACACATTTCTTGGTAATATTATGCAAAAAAATAATGTGAAAATGATACTAATACATGAAGATAATTTTTAATAATATAGGATAAGATAAGTTATGTTTTTTTATTTTGAGATAGACCATATTATTTCACCAATGAAATAATAACCATACTCAAAATCAAAAAGGCATTATATTTTTTCAGTAATCTCTTACCTCTTGGTAGCACTGAACCATACTCCCCATGTAAGAATATTAAAATGCATGATGAATAAAATATCACTAAAATTATGAGATTCACTATATTAAATGAAAAACGAATGTATACACATCTCAAAAAATAATGTAGGATAAAAAATACGATTCTTAAAAATGTATGTATAGACTCTGGACCTGGATTTAAAATACCCATATCAAACTATACAAGTGGATTCCAGATACTAGTCATTATGTCCCCATTTTTTGTAACCATTCTCAAGTAATTAAATTGAAACTATGTTATCTAATATTTTATGGCCCATGAATTTTGATTCCAAAGAACATGTCATAGAGATTGACTTCCATAACTATGTGTTGAATTACACTAGAGGATAGAGCCCTTCTAGGAAAACATTACTTCCATATCCATTATTATCTTCTAGAAGTTGTATTATTGAAACATTATGCCCAACCATCATAAAATATTCAAAAATAACATTTACTTTCCATGCTACCAATGCATAAGTGCCTTGATCCCTCAACTAATGTTTTCATCTCCTTTTTTTAAAGGATCACTAATCCTTATGTTCCCTAGAAACAACATGGTAGAACCTAGAACCTAGGAGTTTTACGGTTCATCCATTGAATATATGTCCCATCTCGTATTCTTTAACTCAATATTTTACTTTATTATACACACCACCTACAGTACAGATATACAGTTGTACATAACACCCCTATAATTTCACTATCAAAAAATAATGCATCCATAAGTCTTCGAAAGACCATGTAAAAGGTACATGTCTTCAAGAGACCCTTTTCATGACTATTCACACATGCATATAGCTCCTCAATATGTTCCTATGGATTCCAATTGAATGATAAACTTTAAAAAATGAATTCTGACACTCATGACCCTCAGTAGCACTATGACAGAAATCGTCACCTCAGAGTTCTTAGGTCATTGATAAAAGTTCTGCACTAGATCCCCTGACCACATATATGCTCCGAGAAAAAAGACCATATACTAAAGAGGTATTATTACTAACCAAAAAGACCATAACATAAAGTGACTTAATTTCTGATCTACTAGATCCTTAACTAAGGAGACGTAATCATTGAGCTAAAAGATCTTAAAATAATGAAATATAAAGTATGTGGTAAATGACTCTAAAATAATGTGATATCATGTTTGAGTTAAGAGACCATAAACATATGAGATAGCATGTGCATGCTAAAAGACCAAAAATGAGAGAGATGTCAGGTTCGAGATAGGATACACTAACCTATAGCTATATTAGGTCCAATCTAATAAAACCTATATAAAAGCGACTTCAGGTGTAAACTAGAATACCATAATCTAAATCAATAACAAGTCTGAGAAAAAATAACCATAATATACTACGATGAATTTAAATATTCTGAAAACATTCCTCAAAATACCATGTGTCCCCAGGTAGACCAAACGTCACCCACATCACCCATTATTTATGCATCCAATGAATCTAGTTGGAATTTATTATAGTAAGAACTAAACCCTTATCCCCACAGACATCACTACTTTGGTGGGGAATTCATTGGCGCTCGAAAATGAGCATCAAAAAATTCACAAAGGATAGAATAATTGAATATGGGTATTATTTTCCACATAATATTATAGGAAGAAAATTTTGGTTGAGACCTAAGGATCGTGTGTGGCCTTAGGGGACTCATGATCACATCAAAATTTTATAATAACATGAAGACACCACACATAGTTCATAACATTCATCAGATCCCTTAGTTTCACTTTTAACAAATTCAAATCCTTTTGAGAAGTCACACTAAAAATTTGTGGTTGTGCAGAAAAAGAAAGATAAGAACCCCTAGGGTCTGTGGATTATTAGTATAAATAACCAAGATATCCAAACTGAAAATAAATTGTAAATTAGAAGAAAGATATCTAGAATATGGATACACCTAGTTTTCATAATTTTTATACGAATCAACAAAAATATGAATGGTCTTTATTCTTGAAAACATCCAAAAAAATTTAGAAGACCGCCAACCCATTATATAATAATAATTAAAATTGGAGGAGGTGGGAGAATATCTGAATCACTGAAAGATTTGAGTCACACCCCGGGAAATATGGAATAAACCAAAATTCTTGTGAAATGTTCTATTCATCTCATAAAATCCCATGATCTTTTATGCCAATCAAAATAGAAAGCCTTGGAATTTTCAAGGAAACCATGCACTTAAATTTTTGGCTCTCTAATGGAAAATATAAATATTTGAAAAGAAAATACCCACACACCCCTATAGGACATTCTTGTTCATGCGAAGGCTCAACCAAAAATAGAGTAATTTTATTTGAAATTACTTGTGAAATCATGAATTATTCACAACCATTATAAAAAATTCACTAGAATGTGGGGGAGGTGGAAGCCTCTCAAGGTCGTAAAAGACTTGTGAAGCACTATAGAGGGTTGCAGCGGGGTCAGGAGATACTCTTGGAAAGGACACTATTATCACGTAGAGACCCCCAGAAAAACCAAACATGCCTCAAAAAATATATTAGATATGGAATAATACATAATATGGACACTATTCAATTAGAACATGGATCTTTCTAAGGCCTGGGGATATGTTAATATGATAATATGAAGTACATAAACCAACCCACATGATCAAACAAGTCCCCATTAATAAAATAATCTAATAATGGAGGCCTTGGTGAGAGGGATCTGTGGTGGATTAGAATACACCCTAGAAGTTCTTCATAGTGGAGACCAATGATGATTCATAGTGTTGGATTCATTCATCAACTCAAGTATGTATTTAAGATAGAAATTATGTACAATGTTCCGAACAACCATGGTTTTGATGCCTATAAATTTCCGAACCCAAAATGATAAAAGGAATCAACTCTTGACCTTTGGACTCTTGAAACCATGGGATTTATATAATTCAAAAACATCAACCCTTTAGGGCACTTCGTGGAGGGGCTGATATCACGACCGAAATGCCTTTCTTCTAGTAATATTCTCGTGAAAAACCAAGGAAATAAAGATCCATAAATGAATCACATTAAATGATCATTAATAGATCATGGAGATAACTTCTATAAATATTAGAGAAGAACATTCCACATTTCTTCTGGATCACAAGATACTCAAAAGAATATGATGCTAAATAAACCAAAGAATTTTCAATACAAGGAATAGAACAATGATTTCTACATGGAGACATAATCAAAAAACATGTTCATTGGACTTCATGTGCATCTCATGATTCATCCCAAACACATGACAACATTAGGAAATTTCTCTTATTCATCACAATGGTCCATTGATATGTTTCTTGGGAAATGTGTATTCTTATAGAAATGTTAGTTTAGGTCACATGTCTCACCCTATTCATGCCGCGTTTGTCTCACGAGTCCCATTGAGACAATATCTTAAGCCTTGCAATGTCTTTCAGAAACATCTCTTAACTCAAATAATGGTTCCAACTAATGTTAGTGATGTCTCATGGATGAAATTATGCATGTAAAATAATCAATCACATCACCCATTGCGAAAGATATGTGTGACTCACGACCCCCACTATGCTTGTTAGAACAGACTCACGAAACACCCCATACATGTCATCCACATCACATGATGTCCTCCAATGATTATAGCCAGGACATTAGACATCCTTGAACCCATATTGAATTACCTCTCACAATACCCATCATCTGTGACATTCCAAGTATTGTAAATACAACATGGGAATGCTAGCTGGATAACAAAAAACACCCACACAAGCCAGCCATGTCATGTGGTGGATTTTAGGATAAAACTTTGTGATCTTGTTTTATTTTCAAGATATGTCAGTAGGGTAATCTAAAACCCTCTATACAAGCATTCCATGTCACAAGGTAAAATCATAATACATGGAAAAAAAATTTCCCTTGGTGTCTAAGGCATGATAAACCGAGAAACCTCATAGTGTGTGACCTAGTGAATGTGGAAACCTCAGTGTGAAAGCTCTAATAACGAAAAATATGATCACTATGATTCCAACCATATTAAGGATATGTTGAACACCTCTCCATAATAATTTATCCACATATTGATCATCTTGTATGATACCAACATTGATTTTATTTATTCAAAGAGATAATATTCATTACCATTTATCCCTTGTTTCTCACTATGAACATGGATCACATGGTCTTAGGGAGTTTTAATGGTCATGACACCTTCACTATAAACATCTACAAATGTAAGGGAACCATTAAAGTGGATATTAGTGATGATTTAACTATGGGGATGATAATTCATGATGTAACATGGATACATGTGATGTCTTCCAAATGGATGATTCAAATAAACAACCCTTTGGGCGTAACTCCTTTTATTACTATATCATCTTAGTAACTAGGATCAAATTATTCTAATAAGTTTATCATTATACATCATACATTATACTACTGATAAATCAACAGAACAATGATGAATCTAATTCATTCCATAAACAAGATACATATGATATTTCTATGAGGCCCCAGTTCCATAATAAATAATCATTGATATGTCCCAATATATAAGACTAATATCATGAGTAATGAATATAATCAGTTTTCGGCCCCTATTTATTAAAAAATCATAACTCATGTGAGAACACAGAATTTAAATAAATATGTAATCTACACCATGAGCCTCTAAAATAATTGGGTATACCTTAATATATAATCCCTAAACAAATGATCTATGTAATCATTGTTTATCAATATAGTCGAGATACATACGACATACCTCAATGACACAAGAATGAATGGTTGGTGTCACAGATCACCCTTATAAGTGCATTCTACATGGTGTTAAACTGAACAAGTAGAATGAAATTAGTGGGATTTGATTCCTTCAAATAACGAGTATACATATGATTCCACATAAGGGATAAATCACCTATTATTGTAACATTCCCCCTTACATATTATCAATTTTTGAAGCACTTGGATATATTACTTTATCACATAAGCAGCAACCCATTATTTTATATTGATATGGAAACTCACATATATATATATATATATGGATTTACAAAAGAGATCACATTATTTTTCATGTCGAAGATAATTAACCTATTGTAATTTTTTATGGTAACAAATCATGTATAATGATTATAATGTGATTTTTAAACATACCTTATAACTATTAGAGACTCTTGGAGTAGGATACAACTGCCCCATAAAAGTGTGGAATCAGCTCAACATTTAATAATCTCAACTAATGTGAATCCCCAAGAGTCATCGGCCCCTAAAACCCAAGTCACTTATAACTTTTGGAATGTATTTTTGTACCTAGTTATGGATGAGCGGACAACTGGGAGTTTCCTATAAGAGCGCAATGGAAGACTGATGTTCATGGATGTAAACCACAGACCCCCCCCCAAACACATACACACACTCACAATCAAAGAGTCATTTGTATTCCATCTTTTCCTCAAATCCATATGGTAGAATAATAACCAAATATGATTTACATATAACATTTATTAATTTTTATTATTCATTATTAAATTAATTGTTCTGAGTAATGTCTGTTTTGTTTGTCTCATATCTTTTTTTGGTAGTTTTTGTCCATATAATTTTATCATGGTTTCTCAATATATATAATTTTAATCAGGCTATAAATATCATATATATTTTTTATATACATTTTTTATTTAATCATAAAATATAAAGATATAAAATGGTGTTACACATTTCATTAAAAGGATAGGTCATTCATATTCTCAAAAATTCATTAATTTATCAATTGATGGAAATAAATAATTTCTAAAAATAAATAATTTCCATAAAATAAAAATTATATCTTATATATCTTTTAAATTCATTTAATAAAACTATATTGCAAACAACATAAATAAAAAAATAAAAAAATCACATCACCCCATAGAGGTTGTAGTCCATATAAACGCATGAGTAATGTTATTGTTTTGAAAATGGTTGGAAGGAAATATTATTGATATAATATTATCACTCTATAAGTATACCTATATTAAATGTATAATATATAAATATTATAATCATAAAAATACCCATACCAAAAAGTGATACATTTATTTCGTAGTTGGTAGAAAATGGGTTAATAAATAGGTTTCTAAATAATAATAAAATTTTATTATATTAAGTACATTAATGTGATTATTTTATAAATAGGTGAATATATTTAGATAAGGATAGATAAAATTAACAAGAATGTAATTTTTTATAACAATTTACAGAAATTTGAAAGAATTGTTTTATATCTCATCTGAAATACCATATGGGAGGTATTTTAGAAATTTATGAACCTTTAAAATGTATCAAAAAATTAAAGATGGAATCTTATTAGTGGAGTTATGATCTATAAGGCCCAAATTGAATGAAAACTTTAGGGTAGAAGGTTCTTTTTTATAATTGAGGTGAGAGGACATTTTGGAAATTATTAAAATATTGCAATATAACATTAATTATATATATGAAATATCATTGAAAATGCCATGGAATTGGAGCTTAGATATAAAGGAATTTAAATCACAAAAAAATTAAAAGCTTCTCTTTTTTATGATTTATTTAACAACATTTTTTGGTTTAGCTATTCCTTCATAAATAGAAGAAATTTTAAATTTCCTGAAATATCTTATCCTAAAGACCCCTTGTAATATTTTTATAAATTTTTAATAATTTAATAAAATTTTATTTTAATAAAATACCATTAATGTAAATTTTGACAATTTATGTTTAATAATATATACAATACATAAATTAAATGATGAAATTTTTCTATGACTCATTAGAAGGAAAATATTGTATTACTTTAGCAACAAATTTAATTAAAAAATATTACTAATACAAATTGTATTAAATGTAATATTTTAAAATTCATTAATTATATATTTTTTAAATTATTAAATAATTCATTAGTTTTTCATATGATATTGAGGTAATAATAAGTTTACAAAACATTCGAAAAAATTCCAATCCTGAAAATAATTTCATTATGATCAAAATAAAAATTTAGAATAATTCATAACATGATTTTGTCTCTATGTAGACACATGATAAATTTTTAAAAAAATGAGGGAAAAACATTATGATATAATATACATTAAATATTTTCTATGAAACTTTAATAAAAAAATTCCATTAAACTAATCAATTTTGTGACCAAATTGATAAAGATAAAATTACCTTCAAACAAAAAGTAATTTGATGATGAATTATGGCCACGAGAATTAATTTTGTCATATATAAAACCTATTTTCCATTTACCTAGTTAATATATTTTATAACAACTAATATTCACATTGAAAAAAAATAAAATGTCAATTTTTACAAAATGTGAATCACATGATCCAATGATTGGAATCCATTTTATAAAATTCGTTTTCTAACTGTTGTATAAATTCATTTTCAAATAAGCTGCAACATGCGAAGAAAACGATTTACATTAAAAAATATTTTATGTATTAAACATGGTATATATTATTCCATTCCAACAAAAATATAATATGATAGTAAAAACTTATTTACAAACTATATGAAATATATATTATATTATAATTAGTCACCAATAGTGAAAAATATAATATGTTAAAATAAACATATATCTTGTTCTTAATAAAAGTTTCATATATAATATATATTTTACAATAAAATGTATTTATTTTTTATTTATAATTAATTAATAGAAATATATTTCCATTATAAACATGGAAAAATAAATTTTACATAATTTAGTTAGTCATATTAATACTCACAAAACTAGTTTCTTGGTAATAACATTTAGTAATAATATTTTAATAGTATATCACAGTTTATTTGAAAATGGATTAGCATGTAACAAAATCTTTCGAACAAATAAAATAACATAAATAGAAATAAATTATTCAAATTCTAGGAAGTTACAGTAAATATCTAAAAACATCATATAAAATATAAACCAAGGGCATCATCTTACCTAAGAACATCAAACATCATAAATGTGGGGCAGTGTGTCAAATATAAACCTCATGTAAAATATACATTGGGTATCCTATCCAAAATCATCATATATAAGATATAACATATTAATTTGGGGTTTCTATGTGACTAAACCTCAAAAAAATTCCTACGTAATCCACTCAATCATAAATCCACTTCATAACAGAACCTGCATATTGGGCTCTCACTATGTTAGCCTCTATGAACTATCCTAGTATTTGTTAACAGGGAAATAGGGAACTATTTACAAATTAATAACCTAGGTAGTCATATAGAAAATCATTTTTCATATTAAATATTATTAATTTGATAATTTTATTTTCTATCAAAATATCATGTAATTTTACAATCAGATAGGAAATTCTTGTAATTTAACTATTTTATTATAACGAATCATTTAAGAAAGAAAACCTTAAATTTTAGTCTTTTATATTGATAAAATTAATATCATTTTTTAAATCATCATAAAAAAAATTTATTTCGTGACCTTCTAGGATTTTTAAAAAAAATACGTTATTTTCAATGAATATTTAAAATTACACGTTTTCATAAAAAATATATATATTAATAAATTAAAAAATATAAAATTAAAAAAAAATGGATTATTATTTTACGTAACCATAATATTATTTGGAAATTTATATTCCACTTATGTAAATTTTAATCAAAATTATATTTGTTTTTAATATAAGTCTTTTTTGGGTTTTAAGGATGGGTTTTTCTAAAAACATATTTAAAATGCATAATTATTATCTATAAAAATTAATTAAATTATTCATGATAGGTAAAATTTTTAATGAAATATGTAGATAATAATGATGTAAATATTATTTTATTATCATAAAATTATTATTATTATTCATATATTTAATTTATATAAATCGTTTTAAAAAAATGTGTCTTTATAAATACCAGATGTCTCATCGTGACTGCAAGATTATTAATAATGTCAATTTTTTCACTTATGTAATTTTAATTTTTAGAATTGGATTTATCATTTTGAGTAATAGAAATTCCTAATTTTTAATAAGGAAAAAAAATTTAAAAAATTTTATAGTGAACACAATTACCATTAATCACCATGATTAGGGTAAAAAAGATAATACCAAGTTATTAGATTTTTTAAAGAAGGGACCACATGACCTGGAATCTTTTCAAAAAACCATTGTTCTGAAATATTTCAACCATATTGGTTATATGATCTATTTTTTTGTATTATATGATTCAATTTCAAGTAAAAATATTTTTTTGATTCATTTATTTGAAAAATACCAAGGGTGTCATCTCCCCTATAAATAAAGTGCCATAAACTATCACCGCCTCTTATAACATTACAAATAATTTTTATTGGAGAATTCATATTAAAATAACTTCTATGTTTTTATCATATCATTCAATATTCCTTCATCTGTTCCTAAATACTACCTTGTAAGTCCATTAGTGAAATCCTAATGGAGTTACCTGAATAAGTGATAAAATATATCAACATGCATTTTTGATTTATTTTTTTCTCCTCCCCATACAATTCATATTTTACAGTATAATATAATAACCATTATATCTTCAATATAATTAATTTTTTTGTTATTTTAATAGTATTACCTACACCCTCACACACTTCAATAAAATGGTTAAAAAAAATAATTAATTGTGTGTATGACAGACTACTGTTTCGTGAAATGATGTCGTTCTTATTTACATTACATCCTATAATTGTGGGATTGATAATAGAAATAATACATATATATGATATTTATGATATTTATAACTTAATAATACTTCTAGAGTTATTATATAATATACTCACTTTTTACATTTTATATAGTGGGTGATATCATTAAGCCATTCATGTGTGTGGAGAACAATCACCTCAACGTGTGATGTGAAGTGTTCTTCACAAATCTGTTACATTGATGATAATAATGGTAAATATAGTGAATATATATTATATAAATTTAATTATTCTTATATTAATGAAATTAAAATATATTTATATATTTATTATATCGTTTTCATTATCTTCATTTAACATACAAAAAATGATATAACACCATTCATGTACGTTTGGAATATCATATCCTTAATGATATATAGATCTTATTTTGGAGTAAGAACATCATATAGTGATATATTTTATTAAAAAATATTGTATTTATGAAAAAACGATCTTTATGGAAATGTATTTTTAAAATATCTATTATTTATAATGATCAAGGAATATTTGGAATGTTACTCATGCCTGCGTATGACTACCATCACAAAAATTGAAACATTGGTTCATTTTTCATGAGCATAATTTGTGATTTACTTTATGAGTATAATTTATGAATAAATATGATAATTATTTCATGATTATTATTCTTTATATATTTACATAATGACCTCAATAACCATAGTGGACCACCCAAAGTTATTTCAACATATAAAATGAATATAGAAAAAACAACCATCATAGAAATAATTGATTATTAAAATATAATTTACATGATTTTAATTAAAAGAAAAATAATAATAGCATTAAAAATATTCTCAATGACTTAAATAATTTAAATAATTTTATTATTAAGGTTGATAAATACCATCTAACAATCATACCCAAGGTCTGGGATTTCGTCTCAAGATCCACTACTTGAGGAATGCCTTTATTTTAAAAACCTATATCATCATAAATTTTTTATATTTTTCCCCTTTCATAATTTAATTTCAGAAGTTAATTTAATATAATAGTACTTTTTATATTTTAACCATTAAATTAATTATGATTCAGTTTTTTTTTCAATTGAAAATTAATAGTTCATTTTTTAAAAAATCATCATTTATTGTATTTTAATCATTCAATATTAAAATGCCATGTACATGATTTTAAATTAATATCATTAATTTTTTATATGTAAATAAATTATTTATAGATAAAATTTTATATATTATATTAAATATTTTTCAAATGAAATCGATTTATGTGGTTTATATGGAATGTTTTGGAAAAAATAAAGAATCATTATTAAATTTTTTATATACAAAACAATAATGACTTTTTCTCCAACATGACCATTATTTGATTTCTAGATTACATTGTATGCTTTCATGATTCTATCATGAGAACACATTTTTCATTTTATTTGAATATTTTTGTATTGAAATGGTTTTTCACAATAAAATGGTGTTTTTATATTAAAACTGATTTTTTATCAAATCGAAAGGGGTATCTTGATATCCAAAAATGTTTTTCCTATATGTTTAAATGAGTTTTTGAAATCTGTTATTTTGAAAAACTGAAACCATACTTATTTTTTAAATTTGGTGCTATGTGGGAATAATACATTAGAATGGGTTTTCCTAGTTATTGATTGGTAATACCATCACTACATAACTTGGGATTTTCTAGATAGAAACATGTATGCCTATTACAACTAAACAAGCACTATCCTAGATAGCATTAGGTAATACCTTAATTACATAAATGAGTGGTGATACTAAATAGTTATCCAATGCATTGGGTAAATATAATCTTTGAAGTCAACCATAATTTTCTTCCAATTAAAAGGGTTTTGAACGGTATTTATTAATATGATTCTATAATTCATCAAAAACTAGGCTAAATTGGGTTTTAGGGGTTTTATTGGTTTCTATTGAGAAAAAATGATTTTTTCTTGAAACATCACAAATAAATTTGGGATAAAGGTAAATTTTAACTATATGTGTTTTCATGTGTTTTCTATAGTAACTATATTCCTTATTTTGTATCCCTTACTATGAATTTATGCTCATTACACAATTTTTATTTATTGAATTATTATTTAAGGAATCGTAATGGAAAAGAAGAAGTCAAGTTGATTGTCAGGGAGATTTTTAAACAAAAAAATCATTCAGTATTTTTAAAAAAGTTTTAAATAATTGGAAATAAGGATACTAATCTTATGTTCCCAATTATTATTTTATTATTTTGTTATGTAATAGTTATGGACAAATTCACTAAAACCCTATACATGAGAAGATCCTCATTGAGAATGAAATTAAAATTATTTTCTTAAACTGTGGATTATATAATGTTTAATTATGATGCCGTATAGATGGTATAAAATGATTTGAGGTGAAATAATATTTGAGGGTAATTTTTATAACATTGCCTTAAATTGTTTTAACATATGTTAAGGATAAGATGCTATAGTATTTTAATATTATGATATTTTTCAGTTAAAGTATGTTTCTTCATAATGGTTTTTCATAGGGAAAACATAGATTCTGTAGAAATAATTAATATAGAGGAATATATCATACAATATTAGTATCTAGTGATGATTGGAATCGTAACAAAATAGTCTGTAGAAGTATCGGATTGGTTTAAAAATAAAATTGTGTTAGTATCCATTCCTGAGAGGATCCCTATATGTCAAGATGAATATTTATTTTTTTGTCCATTTCACGATGGAATATCTATAATAATATATGGTATAGTATCATCCTCTTGTAGTCGAAGGTTATAAAACTTATCTTGAAAATATATTTGATTTCATTAGATATTTAGAAAATCAAATAGTAACCCATATTTGTTATGTTATTGATTGTGATGTTAATCGTTTTTGGTATTTGTTAAATAATAATAGTGAAAATGATTTCCTTGATTCTGTGAATTGGAATAATGAATGGATAACATCCTTTAGAAATATTTAACTTTTTTTTAATATGGATGAAAAAAAATACTCTGAATTGTGGAAGAATGATAAGAATTATATATTAGAATATGAGGTATCCATAACAAGATTGGCTAGTTATGTACCTAATTTTATTCAGAAAACTAATATAAATATTAACATGATTTTATAATGGTTGAATCCATAATTATGAATAGAATTTTCCATGGGATAACTTTAATTGTATGATAAATTGGTTCATTCTAGTGAGAAAATTATGATGGAGTTTTATAATATGTGTATACCTTGAGATGGAAATAGTAAGAAATGGACATGGTGGAATGAAATAGAGAATCAACCAATATGTATGTGAGGGGGTATTCCCCCAAAATGATCCATTTTATGAAAATTCATTTCAATTAATGTTTGGTTGGATCTGGGAAGTTTTTTCAGTTATGTGAGATTGGTTATAGGATTCGTGACTATAAAGAAAAGATCCATGAATTATAAATGAATGGGGTAAAACCACTTATACAATAGTGAGGCATTATAGTTTAAATTAATTTAATTTTTATTCTACATCATATTAATATATATTTTCATTGGATATAAACCATCATGACCAGAAACAAAAAGGTGTATCAATGTCATTTTCTTCAATTGAATTTCAGTTTTCACTATCAGGTGATGCGGTGAAAGTTATTTACCTATGTATAAAAGTTAATACAATGCCTTATTGGACTATATAACTTCATATTCATTCATTTATTATAAATTTTCATGAAAATTTGGTATATCATCAAATTACAGTAATATTAAACATTTAGATAAAAAATCGAGGGAGTATGAAAGGAGCCATGATTAATAAGAATCATTGTATTAGTATCATTTGGATGGTCATGCCATGAAATTATATTGAACATGCTATAATAGAGTTATATATCATTCTTTCCTTGTATTATATTTTATTTAATTATTCAATGATATATAGTAATGATATGAAAATTTTATTCAGTGATTTCCGAACTTTGATAACTTACTAAAAAGATGAAAGGATGATTAGAGATGTTAATGAATGTTTCCAAACTCATTTTTGAAAAAAATATTGACTCTGGACTAATTTGTGGTGTTATAATTGTAAATTAATACATGTTCTTTTCTCAAGATTATTTTCATTGTGATATTCATGATTTAGAGGTTTTTTCAATTAAACTAATACCAAATGATAATCAAATTTTGAAACCCACTTATCCATTAGATCAAATGGAACTATTAGAACTGATTAATAATTTTTTGGATATATTATCTAAATGATTCATTATATCAAGAAAATCACTATAGGATGATTTTAACATGTTTCTTAGAGGGAAATATTTTTCAATTAGTCTTTTCACTGATTATAGATAATTTAATAAAAAAATTGATAATTATTTGTATATGTTTTCTCGTATCATTAATTTTTTTGATCAACTCTAGAGAGTACAGTATTTTTCCAAGGATGACCTAAGGTTGGGGTACCATCAGTTTAATGTGAAGGATGAATAAATTCCATTGATTTTTTTGAATGTATATGGGAACGATGAAATTGTAGTTATACCGTCTGGATTATCTATTGTGTGTACTATTTTTATAAACCTTATGAATAGAATTTTTCATGAGTTACTGAAAAATATTTTGGTTTTGTTTCATAATTACATATTTTTAATTTATAATAGTTAAAATAAAATTAATGGAAAATAATGTGGTTTTCCAACATATAAGAAAATGAATATCTTTGTGAGATTTAGAATGTTTTTTTTTGTTTACAAAAATCATTACATCGTCATATTTATTAAATATATCGCAACAATTTTGACCATTATAAAAAAATGTTATTGAATGGTCAATACGCTAAAATATCACAGAGATTAAAACTTTTCATAAATTAGCTGGTTACATATGCACGTTAGTTGAAATTATTTATCAGTTTTTACCCCATTACTATTCCCATGGAATAAGGTGTTTTGTTCATCTGGGAAAAATAATGTGATGATTGTTTTAAAGAACAGAGTTGAATATTAGTGAATGATCTAGTTATGGGATTTCGTCCTAGAAAGGGATAATTATCTCACTACAGTGAATTTTTTAAAGTAAATGGTTCATTCTTAATGAATAATGATCATTTAATTTCTTATTCCTATATATTAGTTAGAACCTCATGAGTGAAATTACATGTAAAATTATTCGGTGTTAACCACTATGCTTTATTATTTAAAAATTTGGAGGCATTGTTTGTGTTGGGTAATATGTGAAATATACATTGATCAATACATTTCGTTTGTATATATTAAATAATAAATAACTTTACATGAGACATATAATATGTGTGGGGTGAGTTTTGGATTATAATTGCATGAATCATTACTATCCTGGAAAATAGATCGAAAAGGTCGATGATTTTAGTTGAATAAGCAATGCTAAATAATTCGTCTTAATTTTGGATTATGAACATTTTTTTAATGTTTTGAAAATAATTAATATTTTTTTATGTATGGAAATACTCTGTTTTTTCAGGTATTACTATTGTAGACATTGCTAGAAAGAATGGTGTAAGCTAAGAAAGTGGATCAGTCTTTATTAGAAAAGGTTGGATCAATTAATAAGTGTAAGCTTCCAAAAATTAATATTAATTATTAAGGTGATTTATGTTTTGTAAAATGATTATGTGTTCCTTGTGATTCGCAATTAATGAAATTGTCATTGGTTAAGGGTCATTGTTCTCTATCTTACGTTCATTCATGAGGAACTAAGATGTACAATAACCTTCATCAATATTAATAATGTGATACAATTAAAAGAGATATTTATAAATTAAAGGTCATGTGTTAGGCCATTTATTAGTTTAAAGAAGACATAAAGTTAAAAATGAAAATGTATCATCATTTTCATAAGATGTAGTGGAAATGAGACAATATATCAATTTATTTCATGGCAGTATTTCCATTGACGCCTCAATATAATAATTATTTTTAAATTATTTTTGATTAGTTAACTAAATGAACATATTTACAAACCATTTGATATGTAATTAATTTCTATCATTTTTTTCATCTGTATCTAAATGATATTTTAAGGTTACATGGATTGAATCTCACAATTGAATAAGACCATGATACAAGTTAGCATCTAATTATTATAAATGAATTTATATATGTTTATGTATTCAGTAAAATTTAGTATATCATTTCATCCTCAATCTGCAATAATTTATGATTATAAAATTCAGACCTTAGATGATATGATTCATTCTTTCTCAATAGGTTACAACTAAATTTGGGAATAAAATAGTTATTTGGTTGAGTTTTCATATAATAATAGTTTTTATTGCAATATAAAAATGACACAATTAGAGGAATTATATGGTGCATGGGGTTAGAACACAATATTTTGGGAAGTTGTTGGATAAAGGAATGTGATAGTAGCATGGTTAGTACAGAAAATAGTAGACAAATTTTAGATTATTTAGGGATGTATGATGAAACCACAGAGTATGTAGAAATGTTATATGGATAACTGAATAAAGTTATTCTATACAATGTATGTGGTCATGTCATTCAAAATGATTCATAATGGTAAAGTTGGATGAATTTTTAAAGAATGTGTAGATGGATCAATGATTCATTATGCCCTATAAAATCTAGGAGATAGTTGGATCAGTTTAATACCAATAGGCCTTACATACAAATTTATCATTGGTACAAAACATATTCAATGATTCAATATTTATAAAATATGTGTAGGATTCATATCATATTTTGAAGCATAAATTAGTCCAGTTTGACTAGAATCATTATTTTGTGAAATAGCAAGTGTAGGTTTTTATCTTAAGATAAATGGTGTTATAGGACAGGGTGATTCACCTAGATATTATTATAAATGAGGGATATTCTAAGGGTGATGAGTGAGATGGCCGATAAAGATGAATTGTGTAAGATTTTATCGTGTAATGGTATCTCAGAAAAGCTAAATTTCATGGTGTGTAAGGATACAAAAAACACACTTATACTAATTTGATAATAAATGGCTTGGGCATGTAGTTGGATTTTTGATGTATGTGTTGTGAATAACATATAGATGAATCAACATTCCACTACTACTTTTCAGGGAAATAAGAAATTCTTGGGTCTCATTATTTTGGAAGATTCATAGGTAATCTACTTCAATATGTCATGGTTACAAATTCCAACAAATTTTTTTGTCAGGGTGCAGAGAAATATAATGTAGAATGTATATCTAGGGTTGGTATTATTGTGGTAAGTAGTTGGTGTATCTAGAAAATAAGAAAAAAATTATGTTTTTATGGGATAACCATATCAAAGTAAACTATTGTGAGTAGAACCAGAAGCATGATCATTGATTTATCACAACACATTAAGAAATAGATAAATGATCTAACCCTTTGGTAAATATTAGGAACCATCAATGAATTTCCATCATCTCCCATCCCTCATCTCTATTGATGGATCAAGTGGAATCCACACAATAGTAGGTTGAAACATAATAATGATGGTTCATGCAGATTTAGGATCATGTGGGGTGTTGGAATAGTTCACGATAGCAGTGGATTGATCATTATTTCTTTTATGTCCTTATTTTAGTACGAGAAACCTATTCAGGTATTAGCGAATTCAATTTTAAATGGTCTTGAGAAATACAGTATAATGATCATATCTCGAGCATCTTTAAAAAAAATTTCACACGTAGTTCAAAGGTCAGTCCTTGGTATTAATTCAATCTCCTAGTTAACTGAATTGAAAATAAAAAATAGTAGGATGCTACATAATAGTAACATGGAGATTAATCAGACTTGATGTGAGGGAAATATGGTGCATGATTTTCTCGCCTCTATATCTCATTTGGACAATGCTTTCAATTGCTTCAATAACATGGGTATTTTCCATAGGAAGATGTGAACATTGTTATTGGAGACTCCCTCGATTTTCACTATTTTAGACCCCCGTATTTCTTTTTTATTTTTTCCCTTTCATTATGGGTGGGCAACATTAATAAAAAAAATTTATTTGATATGGTTTAAGAGGAAATATAGGAATTTGAAAATTCAATACAGGAAATATATCTCAACTTTTTTAATAAGTGAATAATATTCTATGGAAACTACTTATAAAAGGGGTAATTATGTATCCACCTAGTTAAGGATAAGGTAAATATTTTTTCAAATTTAAGATTATTAATTATATAGTTATATTATTTAAAAAAATTGTTGAAAATGTTTTAACGAAAAAATAAACGTTTTTTAAATTTAACATTTTTTATATAATTGTTTAGTCAAAAACATAAATTTTTTACTATATTAATTTTATAAAATGAATATAAATTTCTAAATAAGAATAAAAATATATATTTTGAGTGAAATATTTGGATTTCATGGATAATTTTTATTTCTCAATAACTCATAAAAAATAACGATTTTTATAAAAAGTGTTATATTTTTATAAAATTAAGTATTATAAACGTACCAATATGTTTATTATATGATTATATGTATGAATGTTTTTTTTATTTAATTTTATCCCCATAATTAATTTTAAAACAAATTTATATGAATTTATTATATATGTTTTTATGGTTTTAAATAAAGATTTTTCTAAATCAATTTCCAAATGAATATTGTTTCTCCAATTTAATTAATTAAAATACTTCCAAATTCGAAATGTTTTTAGTGAAATGAGTATAATATAAATCATTAAATATTATATATTTTCATACAATGGTAATTATTCATTATATATTTTAGATAGAATTATGATTTTTGGAAAACAATATGGTTCTTAAAACCTAGTTTTCTTCTCATGAATGTGAGATTAATATTAAATTAAATTCTACAAATTATGTCATTTGAATGTTAAAAAATATATTCAATATTTTTAATTATAATATTTTAAATTTTCTAATTAAATCAAAATAATAATTTATCAATGTGATTATTAAAAATAATTAAAATTAATAACAACGATTAAGATAAAAATGAGATTACAAGGAGAAAAAACATTAAACATATGGGGAGGTATAATCTATAATGCACCCATAACACATTGGTTGTCCATATGATTACAATTTACCACATAGTATTGTATTTTTTTCAATTATGGGTTAGGATTATTATGTAAAAATATTGGTACCCCCATTATTCTTTGAAGAATTACCAATTGTGTGCTCTACCGAAATTATATAAGGTCACAAACTCTCATAATCTCTGAAGACATTGAAAGACAATTTATTTATTCCCAAAATATCAAAAATAACTTCAGAAATATATTCATATAATCCTAGATGATGATATATTGTTAAAAATCTTTCCAAGTATGTCCACTTTTATAATTGAAAAACTGTTACAAAAATAAGTTGTAACATTCATCAAAATATGTTTTTCTCTACACAATTAAATTATTATAATACCTAGATTTTATAATATTTTCTTATGTTAATGTTTTGGCATACTCTCTTAAAAATATCCATAAAATGGGTTAATAAATCATTATTCATATGTATGGAGGAATACCGCCACATGAAAAAATATTGTTCGTTTATATATTACAACTACTCATGGTTGGGAATAATGACGACAAAAATATTCATATATTATCATTATTAAATTTTTTAATGGAAGAACCAATGTATCTGAAACCACTGATCCGGTAAATCATCTAAAGGGATGATATGTCTTCCCCCTAGTTCTTCATACTTGTTCTCGGGTGTGAGACGCTTGAACATCCCATTCCTTTCTATTGGAGATGTGCAATCAAATTCTCCTCCTTGGATTTTTTCTGCTCAGATTTGATGCAACAAAGCAATATCTATCAGTCTTTG
This sequence comes from Viscum album, assembly GCA_963277665.1. Lineage (NCBI taxonomy): Eukaryota > Viridiplantae > Streptophyta > Magnoliopsida > Santalales > Viscaceae > Viscum > Viscum album. Next base: position 1,246,695,703 of record OY728138.1, read on the forward strand.
ATATATGGTATGTTCTATCATCATTAGATTGGGTTCATCTCTTTCTATTTCCCATCACCCTTTTATGTAATGTTATCTCTTTGTTCCTAATATACTTTTATTGTGTGATTGACTAGTATGGTGGGGTCTCTCCATCCTTGGGTAGATACAGTTGTCATAGGGGGAGGAAATTGTAACTCATTGTGTGGCTTATTCTCTTATAAACATCAAGAACTGTTTGAGGAATGGAATTCATTGCTTATATTTTATTTTAAATGAAACTGTATAGTTATCATGTTTTATCCCACTAGATCACAATACAATTGACTTATTAAATTTTTTAACATCATAAATAAATTGACATCGATCATATATTTTTCTAGATAGAGTGATATCTATGCTTGTTATTGATGTAAATAGATAAAGAACGTAAAGACTGAATTAATTGATATTTTTTTGGGTAAAGATAAAGAGGCATGTAATATAATATAGTTCTTATTGTTGTAATTTGATGTTGATCAAATTGGTGTAATAAGTATGTTTAATTATTTGCGATAGCGTGATGGTTAGGTTTCTCGAATTTAGAACCTACGAATAATAAAATGGTTAATCCAAGATGGATTGAATAATTGGTTGTTTGATAAATAATAACTTCTTGTAGGGTTTGGAGTTACCCTCTTGTTTGTTTAAGGGCTAAGGGCCCCTTTGATGTGATGTTTTTTTCCGCTTCTTATGTTGTGACTTGAGCCATGATGGCTGTTGTGATTTGTGGAGTAACATCCCAGGTAAATAATGAATAAGAAATATTTTATATTTATTAATATTTGTTAATTAAATATTAATTTTACTTTAAATGGGTTTCTATGTTCGATAGCGTACCCTATACCTAACAACGAGTTTCTTTGAAATCTTATGTTGCAAACAAATAATATAATATTATTATTTTAAATGGTAGTTAACTCCTAGTCGTTGTATAGGAGGGAATGAACAAAATAAACTTCAATATGATTATACATGTTTGATAAATATATTTACATTTATCCAATTAAATATAGAGGCTTAAAATGTGAATGAATCATATTTTAAGCATAATTTACATTAAAAGGTCGATTTACCACCTTTTAATGGAGAACCCTCTTTAAATATAGTTTTTTTCACTTTAATACATTCTAATTAACCAAATAAAATTATTCTTTAGAATGGGGACATCAAAATTTACATTTTTGTAAATTTTTGGGATTTTTTCGAAAAAGATCATTTTTTGCAATGAATAGTGAAAATATTGTAAATTAATTCAAAATATTCATTTAATATAATTTATTAATATGGTTAGATTATATTTTTAATTGATTTTAAACAGTAATTAGAATATATTTTTACCATTTAAGTCACTGTTGGACATTTTAATTAGTTTCACATTTAAATTGGACATAAACAAGTGTCAATCTTTTGATAGTTATTGTTTCTTAAAAACACGCTATATGTTTTAACAACGAGAATTAATTTTAAAATTAATTAATGAAACTTTTATGTTTTGATTTTGGAAAAATAAAAATAATTTTTGAATTTAAAATATGAATTAATTCTTAGGCTGATTTGTTTGGTATTTTTCTAAAAAACAACAATTTCTGATGAATAGTAAAACCACTTAGTAGTAGTTAAAAAACTGAATTTTTGATTTAAAGGAAAATTTACTACTTTTGTGAATTGAATTTCAAAAATCCGACATAAATGGTTGTTATCAAGAAGTAAATTGTGGTTCAATGAGATGAAAATTATTTTTGGTGAATAGAACTTTTGACTTTTATTTACCGCGATTATAGGTAAATAAGGTAATTCAAGGTAAAAAGAATATTATAATAAATCAAAATTACCTAAACACTCGTCCAAACTATATTGGTTGAGTCATTCACGACCATGGGAATACTTGGGTCAATTTTGGGACCCCATTGAGCAACTTGGGAGTGATAATGACAATTTTGATTAAATAATTTAATGTAAAGGCATAATAGACACAAACAAAAATATTTTACAATTTAATTTTTATGTGGTTTTATGTATGTAATATTTTTTACTATAAATATTAATTGGAAAGATAAAAATATTTTCTACATCATGGTATTTTTTCATAATTTTTAGACATCAACTAAATTAAATTATTTATGTCACAATAACGATGCAGTATTTACCTCATTAATAAATGATTTAAATAAATATGATTATAATGATTAAAATATTTTCCAAAACCATTCCAATTATTATTTTATGATTCTATTTCAATCATGATTCATCTTATTTTCTACTCTAATGATTTTTGGACCTTTTTAAAATGAGTAGCATTATATAATAAAATAATATTTTCACACATTCCGAAAGAGCCCATCCACCCCCTTATAAAAGGAGACCACTTCTAACCCATTCCTCACACCTATGAAGCCATTTGGATCGTCCAACCTCTTCACAATTAATCTTCTTACATCCCTCTCCTCCTCCTATAAGCTTTAACATAGGAAAAAGTCATTTCAATAAGTCCATTGGTTCAAACCAAAGGGAGTTACCCAAATTAAAGGTAACAGTTTCTCTTAAATTGTTTTCTTTTATTTTACTTCTCCAACCCCTAAAATATTTTTATTCCTTTCTTTTGTAACATCGCCAGTATCCTAAATATACTAGGATATTTGTTTGAGAATTATTCCAACTACACTTACACACACCTCCATCTAATTAATGAAGAACAAAATGTTTTGGTGGATGGAAAACTAACACCTCTTGAAATGATGATTGTTCGATTATCTCCTACTGCCTCTCACGGTGGCCATTATGATGGAACTGTTTTTATATATGAAATATATTATATTTATGTTTTCCTTATTCTTTTTTAATTTCCATTTATTTCTTGACATTATGTTTTCCATTGTTGGTAAACGTGATAATCTCATTAGAGGAAGTGCAGACAACTACCCCCTCAAAGTGATATGACTCGTTCACACAATATGTGGTACGTATAAAGGATGGATTTAATGATATTATATATGATAAAAAACTCGAATTATAACACTACTATGTATCATTATGTTTTAATTCCATTAAATATGAAATGGAAATGGATGTAGCGTTCATGTGTACGTACGTCTTACCATCTCAATGATTGGTGCATTTCATTTCTTACCTATAAATGTTATGTACTATTATAAATAAATGTATATATTGGATATATATGTTATATATGACATCCAAATAATGAATATAAGGGACTTTATCTCAATTTTTATTTCATTGAAATATAATTAACTAGAAAAAGGTTCTTAAGCAAGTATAAATTAAATTTAGATTATTATTCAGGAGATTAAAGAACGATCGAGTCAAGTCCAACACAAGGTAAGGGACATCATCTCAATTTTCATTTCATTGAGGTATATTTTGTTTTAATACACGACATTATTTTATATGATGTATAAACACCCTATACTTTTCAAAGGGAACATTTTTCTACGAAGCGTTTTACTAAACGACAAAAAGGAATGTTTCTATTAACATTTGTAGTGACAACGACCTTTTCTGCTGCCTTGAGTATTATTTGATCTTTGGCTTCCTCAAAAATCCGTAATGGTTTTAAAAGAAAATAAATACCATATACTCTTTTCTGTATTTTGGTATTGAAAATGGTTTTGATAATGGATTTGTTATGTCAATATATTTATGTGATATATTGTTATTAAAATGTGAAAATGTTTTTCATTACATTATATTTGTTTTATGTCTTATGATATTATAATGGTACTTGGACATTTGATGGGTGGTTATGTGATAAACCAATAAACAGGTGATTCCATGAATACCATGACTGGTGGTTACGTTATATCCTCCAATGCAATTAGTATGGAAGTTGGTCGTACGGTTATTCCATTTAGTGATATTTTTTGAAGTCGACAGTATGGTTATTCCATTTAAGTATGCTAATGTTCCAAGTTACCTTTATATGTAATGTGTTCTTTATATGTGTTTTCTGGTAATATTTTTGTTACAAAAGGTTAAGAAATGATATTTTATTCAGTGAAGAGTATTTACTAGTTCCTAAAAGTTAAAATTATTACTTATGATAAAGTATTCATTTTTTACTTATTGTTTTGAAAAAAATAACGTTTTGTTTCTTTGTGTATTCCTTACTGAGCTTTTTATGCTCATTCAAAGTTTTTTAAATGTTTTTCATAGGACATAATGTGGAATAGGGTCAAGGATGGGATCAAGGAATAGTCATTATGTCTTTAACATGGAACTAGACATGACTCTTTTTTTCAACAGTTATTGTATTGTAAAAAATTGGAAATTATGTAGAAGTGTCTACGTCATAATCTTTTGACATGTAATATTTTTGTCCTAATTCTCTAAAAAACTAAACCTAAAAAAATCCTCTATGTGAATTATTCATTTAATTCAATATTATGCAAGGTTTAAGGATGGTTCTTTATAGTTGGTATCTGAGGTCGGTTTAGATAACATTAGGAATTAGAATATTTTTAAATTAATGATCATAAAATAATTTTTTATAAGATTGAAATTATATAGCATTTACAAATTATCATGTTGCTTCATCTAAGATATTTCTGTGTTCATAATGGTTTTCCTCAGAGGAAACAGGGAAACTATGTTCGGATGACATCAGGATGAAGACAACCTTCCAAATTAGCAAACTGAGATGGTCGGAATCGGAACGGAATAGTTTTTTGCAGTGATGGCACAGTTGACTCAGGATATAAATGGTGGTGGTATCCATGTACGAGATTATCCAGATCAACCACAGAGGAACATGTCATTAGTAGAGAATTTCATGAGGCAACATCCACCATAATTCAGATGATCATCTAACCCTGTGCTAGATGAAGGGTGGATTAAATTACTGGAGAAAATTTTTGATACCATGTGTTATTCAGAACATCAAAAGGTTAGTCTCAATGTTTACAATTTTAAAGATGAATTTGATTAGTGTTGGTCGATGGTGAAAAATATCAGGGATATTGAGGAGATTGATTCTCTTTATTGGGATGAATTCAAAGGTATGTTTCTCAAAAAATATTTTCTTAAGGTGGTTATTCTTAGGATGGAAAATCAATTCCTAGAATTTAGGTAGGAGGATTACTCAGTGGCTTCTTATGAAAAAAAAATCACTTGACTAGCAAGGTATGCTCCAAATTTTATGTGAGTCCTTGATAGTAAAATCAACTATTTTAATTAGGATTAAAGCCAATGTATCGAAGGGATTTAGCTTCTCATGAGTTCAAAAGTTATGAAAAACTTGTTCGTTGTGTGGAGAAGGTGGAAATATAGTTTTATTGTGATCATGTATTCTTTCACAAACAACAAAATAAGAGGTCAAGGTGGCAAGTGAAAGGGAAAAACTCTTCAAAAAAGTCTAATGGTAAGAAACATAACTTTACAATTTTTGAAAATTGTGCTAAAAATCATCATGGGTAATGTCTTATTAATTATATTAAGTGCTATCGATGTGGTAAAATGGGACAAAAGGATCATAATTTCCCTGAAAAAAGATTAGGGTAATGGTAAGAAAAATCTGATTTACAGTCAGTAAAATGTTTTAAGTGTAATGAAATGGGTCATTATGAAAATGGTTTTCCAAAAAAGAACTCAACCGAAGGAAAGAAACTAGACTACAAGAAGAAAGGGGTGGTGAAATCCCTCTCAGATACTTCAGCATATGTTGGGCCATCAAATGAAGTTGTATCAGGTACACTATTTGTTTGTTCAGATTATGCCAATATGTTGTTTGATTCAGGGTCTACACACTCTTTAATTTCTGAGAAGTTTTCTAATAAATTGGGAATTCCATCTCAAGATATGAATACAGAACATAAGGTAAAAATACATGGAGGAAATGTTGAGACAAAAAAATTACATAAGAACATTCATGTCCTTGTGTGCAGAAAGAATATACCTACAAACTTTATTTTTTTCCTCTAGTAGAGTTTGAGGTTATTTTGGACATGCATTGGATTTATGATTATCATGCTAAGATTGTCTGCAGAGCTAAAAAGTTTTATTTTCAGAATGATTTTCAGTTTGTGTACATGAATGAACCCTTTCTTATGATAATGTATCAGGAAGCTGAGAAACTCATAAAATATGGGAATGCATGTTACCTTGCACATATTGTTTAAAATAAAGAAAGTGATGAGATTAATGATGTTCTAGTGGTAAATGAGTACCATGATGTTTTTCTTAATGAGTTGCCTGGTATTATACTTGATCGAGAAGTTGAATTTACTGTTGACTTAGTTTCTGATTCTAAGCTAACTTAAAAAACTCCATATCTAATTGCACAAATATAACTTTTAGAGTTGAAGAATAAATTTTAGGAGTTGTTAGATACAGGATTCATTCAACCTATCACATCACCATGGGGTGCTCCTATTTTGTTTGTTAAAAAGAAAGATGGTTCAATGAGACTTTTCATTGATTATAGATCATTGAATAAAATAACTGTTAATTACAAGTATCCTTTGCCTCATATCGATGATTTTTTTGATTGGCTACAGGGAGCTCGGTATTTTTCTAAGATTGATTTGAGGATGGGGTACCATCAATTGAATGTAAAGGAATCAGACATTCCAAAGACTGAATTTTGTACTATATATGGCTATTATGAATTTGTAGTTATTCCTTTTGGGTTAACCAATACTCCTGTTGTATTCAGTGTTCTTATGAATATAATTTCCGTGAGTTCTTGGATAAGTTTGTCTTTGTGTTCATTGATGATATTTTGGTTTAATCCAAAAGTTAGGAGGAACATAAAAGTCATTTAATGGTTTTCTTGCAAACCATAAATGAAAAAAAAACTATTTGGGAAATTCAAAATGTGTGAGTTTTCGTTATAACAAATTTCATTCCTTGGCCACATTGTTTCAAAAAAATGGCATAACTATTGATCTTTCTGAAACAAAAGATGTTGAAGAATGGACAAGACCCACAAATATAACTAAGATTCGTAGTTTTATTGGGTTTTCAAGTTATTACTGTAGTTTTGATGAGAATTTTTAATGGGTATCCAATCCAATGACTATGTTAACTTGAAAAGGTGTTATGTTTATTTGGACAAAATAATGTGATGATTGTTTACAGAAATTGAAAAAGAGATTAGTGAATGCTCCAGTTTTGGCACTGCCATCCATTAATGGTGAGTTTTTTATCGACAGTGATGCATCATTGAAAGGACATGGATGTATCCTTATACAGAATGATCAGGTAATTGCTTATGCTTCGTGTCAGTTGAAACCTCATGAATTAGATTACCCTACACAGGATTTGAATTAGATGTTGTTGTTTTTTCTTTAAAAATTTGGAAAAATCATTTGTATGGAGTATAATGTGAAATATATACTAATCAAAAATGATTAAAGTATATATTCACTCAAAAATAATTAAACAAGAGATAGAGGAGATGGATATAATTAATCAAAGATTATGATTTCACAATCCATTACCATCTGGGAAAAGAAAATAAAGTGGGTGATGCTCTGAGTTGAAAAATTAATGTCTCATTAGCCATGATACATTTGGAACGAGATCCTTTGGTTTTTGATTTGATAAACATTGGAATAGAAGTTGTGGGTGCAGGAAATTCATCAGTTTTGTATCAGGTGTCAGTGACATCATCTCTATCAGACAGAATAAAGTAAGCGCAGAATGATGATAGTGACTTACAAAAAAAGGCTGAGTTGGTTCAGAAGGGTATGTTTCTGGAATTTAACATTGATAATGATTGTGTTTTGAGGTTTGGAAAGATATTATGTGTGCCTTGTGATTCACAGTTGAAGAATGAATTGTTATTTGAAGCTCATCGTTATCTATTTTCAGTTCATCCTGGTAGTAATAAGATGTAGAGAGATCATCCGGAGTATTATTGGTGGGATGGAATGAAAAAAGATATTACTGATTTTACTGTGAGGTGTTTGAATTTTCAACAGGTTAGATTAGAGAGTTAGTTACCGAAAGGGATGATTCATCCTCTACAGGTTCTAGAGAAGAAATGGGAAAATATATCCATTCACTTCATTGTGGGATTACCAAAGAAATCTCGAGGTAATAATGCAGTATGAGTTATAGTTGATCAATTGACTAAATTTGCCCATTTCCTTCCAATTAGAGATACATTGTCTCTAGATCATATTTCTCGGTTGTATGTTAATGAGATAGTCAGGATGCATGTAGTTCCCCTCTCTAGTGTATCTGTTCATGATCCCATGTTTACTTCTATCTTTTAGAAAGGCTTTCAGAAGTCATTGGGTACTGTATTAAATTTTAGTATAGCTTTTCTTCCTCAATCATATGGGCAGTCAGAACGAACAATTCAGACCTTGGAGGATATTCTACGTTCACGTTCACTGTATTATAGGGGAAGTTGGGACAAACAACATTCTTTGGTTTAATTTTATTATAATAATACTATTTATTCCAGTATACACATAGATCCATTTGGGGATTTTTATGGAAGGCATTGTCAAACTCTAGATTTTTGGGATGAAGTAAGTGAAAGGATGCTGATGGGACCATAATTGGTTGAAGAGATGGCAGAGAAAGTTCAGTTGATTCAGAAGCACTTGAGAACAGCTCAGAGTAGATAGAAAAGTTATGCATATAACCAGAGGAAGGACCTTTCATTTGAGGTAGGTGATCAAGTCTTTCTCATAGTTTCTCCATAAAAAAGTGTAATGTGTTTCGGTAAGAAGGGGAAGTTGAGTCTGAGGTTCATTGGACCTTATGAAATTCTGGAGAAAGTTGGATCAGTTTCATACAGAGTGGATTTAACTACATTTTTATCCCAGGTACACAAAGTTTTTCATGTTTCTATGTTCAGAAAGTATATGCCAGATCCATATCAGGTTTTGATCCCAAAGGTAGTTCAGTTGGAAGAGAATCTCTCTTATTAAGAACAACCAGTCCAGATTCTTAACCATAGAGAAAAAGTGTTGCGGAATAAGATAATTCACCAGGTAACAGTTTTCTGGATAACCCACATGGTGGAATAGGCAATGTGAGAATCTGAAAATGCAATGAGGGAGAAATACACCCAATATTTTGATTAGTGTATAAAAATTGCAAGGATGCCATTTCATAAAGGGGGAAGGATGTGACATACCGGGTAAATAAAGAATAAGATATATTTTATATTTATTAATTTTAGTGAATTAGATATTAGTTTTTCTTTAAAGGGGTTCCTATGTTCGATAGCATACCCAATACGCAACGATGAATTTCTATGAAATCATATGTTGCACACTAATAATATGATATTATTATTTTAAGTGGTTGTTAACTCCAAGCTGTTGAATTGTCCAAAATGAACAAAATAAACTAGAATATGATTATACTTGTTTGATAAATGTATTTACAATTATCAAATAAATGTTAGAGTCTTAAAATGTGAATAAATCAAATTTTAAGCATAATTTACATTAAAAGGTCGACTTACCGCCTTTTATTTGTAAACCCTATTTAAATATAGTTTTGGCCACTTTAATAAATTATAATAGGCCAAATAAAATATTTCTTTAGAATGGGGATATCAAAATTTACTTTGCATAATTTTTTGGTATTTTTCTGATAAATATCATTTTTTAATGAATAGTGAAAATATTGTATTTTAATTCAAAAGTTCCTTTTATTCTAATTTATTTATATGGTTAGATTATATTTTTGAATTTGTTTTAATGTGTAATTAGAATTTATTTTTACCATTTAATCCAATTTTGGTCATTGTAATTATTTTCACTTTCAAATTGAACAAAAACATGTGTCAATCTTTTTATAGTTATTCTTTCTTGAAAACACACTATTTTTTTTAACAACGGGAATTAATTTTAAAATTAATTAATGACACTTTTATGTTTTTTATTTGGCACAATAAACATCAATTTTGAATTCGGAATATGAAATAAATATTAGGCAGAATTTTTTTTTATTTTTCTGAAAAACATCGATTTTTGATGAATAGTGAAACCACTTAGTTGTAGTTAAATAACCATCTTTTTTATTTCAATGAAATTTTACCGCTCTTTGAATTGAATTTCAAAAATACAACATATATGTTTGTTATCATGAAGTGAAATGTGGTTTAATAAGATAAAAATATCTTTTTTTTGAATAGTAACTTTTGACTTTTATTTGGCATGTTTAAAAGTAAATAAGGTGATTCATGGTAAAAAGAATATTATAATAATTCAAAATTACCTTTACACTTGTCCAAACCTTATTGGTTGAGTCATTCACGACCATGGTCATCTTTCGGTTGATTTTGGGACCCCATTGAGCCACATGGGAGTGATAATGACAATTTGTATTAATTAATTTAAAGTAAAGGCAAAATAGACATAAACAAAAATCTTTTAATAATTAATTTTTATGTGGTTTTATGTAAGAAATATTTTTTACTATAAATATTCATTGTAATTCTAAATATATTTCCATCATCATGGTATTTTTTTATAATTTTTAGACATCAAATAAATTAAAATATTTATGACACAATAACGATGCATTATTTACCTCCATAATAAATGATTTAAATAAATTAGATTATAATGATTAAAATATTATCCAAATCCTGTACAATTATAATTGGATGATTTTATTTAGACCATGAGTTATATTATCTTAGAATATAATTATTTTTGGATCTATTGAAACCAAATATCATTATATAATAAAATAGTATTTTCACACATTCCTAAAGAGCCCCTCCTCCCCCTTATAAAAGGAGACCACTTCTAACCCAATCCTCACTCACCTCAATCCATTTGGCTCATCCAACCTCTACCCAATTAATCTCGTTACATCCATCTTCTCATCCGAGAAGCCTAACCTTAGCCAGAAGGCGCTTCAAGAAGTTCTCTGGTTCAAACCAAAGGGAGTTACCCAAATTAAAGGTAACAGTTTCTCTTAAATTGTTTTCTTTTATTTTACATCTCCAACCCCTAAAATCTTTTTAATACCTTATTTTGTAACAAAACCAGTATCCTAAATATACTAAGATTTTGTTATGAGAAGTATTCTAACTACAGTTATACACACCTCCATCTAATGGATGAAGAACATAATGTTTCTATGGATGGGAAACTAACGCCTCATTAAACGATGATTGTTCAATTATCTCCTACCATCTCTCATGGTGGCCATTATGATGGCACTATATTTATATATGATATATATTATGTTTATGTTTTCTTTACGCTTCTGTAATTTCCATTTATATCTTGACTTTATGGTTTCCATTTTGAGTAAACGCGATAATCTCATTAGAGGAAGTGCGGACTACCGCCCCCTCAAAGTGATATGACTCGTTCATACCATATGTGCTATGTATAAAAGATATATTTAATGATATTATATATGACAAAATATTTTTAATTCAAATACTTCTAATTATCATTATGGTTTAATTCCATTAAATATGAAATAGAAATGGATGTAGCGTTAATGAGTACGTACAACTTACTGTCTCCATTAACGGTGCATTTCATTTCTTACCTCTAAATGTTATCTAATATTATTAATACATGTAAATGGAGGATACATAATATATATATGATATTCAAATAATGAATATCATTCTAGATATAATGAACCATTGACCACATGAACAACATATAATTATAAGAAGTATATTTTTGACTCAAGTACCAAATATCGACGAAATGAATGTTATTAAGTTAAATGGTTACATAATGTTTATAACCTAGTAATAGGTGATATAAAAGGAATAATAATATTGAAAAAGGTTCTTAAGAAATTATAAATTAACTTTAGTTTATTATTCAATAGATTAAAGAACGATCAAGTCATGTTGGACACAAGGTAAGGGACATCGTCTCAATCTATTTTCGTTGAGGAATATTTTGTTTTAATACACGACTTTCTTTTCTACGCTATATAAACACCCTTTAATTTTCAAATGGAATATTTCTCTATGAAGAGTTTTACTAAATGAAAAAAAGGAATGTTTCCTTTACCATTAGCAGTGACAACGACCTTTTCCACCGCCTTGAGTATTATTTGATCCTTGGAATCCTCAACAAGCCATAATGTTTTTAAAAGAACATAAATACAGTATACTCATTTATGTAATTTTTTTATTGAAAATGGTTTTGATAATGGATTATTTATGTCAATATATTTAACTGATATATTGCGATTGAAAATTGGAAATTTTTTCATTCCATTATATTTGTTTTATGTCTTATAATTTTATAATGTTACATGGACATTTGATGGGTTGTTACGTGATAAAACAAATGACGGGTGGTGTTGTGAGTAACAGGATGGGTGGTTACGTTATAACCTCCAATTCATTGTGTATGGAATTCGGCCATATGGATATTCCATTTAGAGATATGTGTGGAAGTCAATGGTATGGTTATTCCATTTAAGTATATTTATGTCCCAAGATACCTTTATATGTTATGTGTTCTTTATATGAGTTTTATGGTAATATTTTGGTAACCAAATGATAATAGATGATATTCTATTCAGTGAATAGTATTTACTACTTCATAAAGGTTAAAAGTATTACATATGATTATGTATTTTTGGTTTACTTGTTGTTTGGATAAAACTAACAGTTTCTTTCTTTGTGTATACCTTAGTGAGCTCTTTATACTTATCCCATGTTTTTTAAATGTTTTTCACAAGACATAATGTGGAATTGGGTCAAGGATGGGATCAAGGAAATGTCATGCTGTCTTAAATATGGAACTAGACATGGCTCTTTTTTCAAGAGTTGATGTTTTGTAAAAAAATGGAAAATGTGTAGAAGTGTCTACTTTGTAATCTTTGGAGATGTAATAGTTATGTCATAATTATCTAAAACTCTAAACCTGAAAAGATTCTCAATGTGAATTATTCATTTAATTCAATATTATGTAAGGTTCAAGGTCGGGTCCATATATGTTGGGGTTGGGAGGAATATTAGTTGTGGCATTAGTTGATGTCTAGAGTGGCGATATGCATCTGTTTATGCATGTGCGTGTCAGAGAGGTCACCAGGGATGATGGAACAGGTTGGATATGGATGTTTGGAATCTTTCAGATTCCTTGACTGGATATCTTATTTACTTTCCCCACTCCTCAAGGCAGCTGGTCTTTCTTACACTTCTTCTGAAAGATGAAAAGATGTGTGGGGTATGCCATGTGCTTTATGAGTCTAGCTTCTCAATGGAGGATGGGTCTATGCTCTTGATATAATTGGAAATGACTCGACAGTTATTTATATACTCACTGTGTTCATCCCCTTTTGTTTAGTAGTATAGAATTTTTTTCTAGAATTCATGGGAAAATGGGAAAGTAATGTTGTAAATAAAAAATTGAATAAATTATGTTAACTCATGGGGTTGGATCTTGCGGGGACACAATACTGAGGACTGCGGACTTTCAAGGTGATGCTAGTGAAATTTAATGTGGAATTTTTTAAGGTTAATTAATGATTAAATAATTATTTAATTTAAAGTGTAACTGATAAAAATGGAATTTATTAAAGAAATAAATCTCTTAAAATGGTTGTGTACTTATACGATACCTAATATTAGAAGTGGAAGTTATAAGTCCGAGAGACGTTAGCTACCATTTAGTCTAAGAATATGTATTTACCATAGTGTTGTTGTGAGATATAGTATATTCTGTAATTTTTGTTTTTCTATACACTACTCCACCCCGTCAGTTAGTGAAACTAACACCCTGGGGATTTTGAGCCGTGGGGGGGGGGTGTTTTTCCCAACATTCTAGTGGGACGAGGGATGGCTGACTAACCGCTTTGGCCCCTCTCTCTTCTCGTGGTAGTTACATATGCTGGTTGGCACAATGGTTAGATTTCCCCATATATGAGTGTATAGGGCTATAACTGCTTGTGGTTATTCACACACATATATATTCTGTATACAGTATCATATGGACAACTATAGGTGTAACATGTATAGGCTGTGATGGCGTGGGGAACCTTACTCAGTATATGGGTTGTAATGGCTTGAGGTATAATACCCAACATATGTTACATGTTATACGAGCTTTGGGGGCGCTCAGAAACTACCTGGTTACTTTCTTGTGTGAACGTGGTGGTTTGGTTGCACGGGGTGCATATTGTGGTGCTTCACCCAGGAGTCTGCGTGCAAGCCATTTAGAGAGAGATGTTTAGGACGTGCAACGTTGGGGAAAAGCGGTAAACTAGTTGGGAAGTAGTAGTGGGGTACCCTTGATATTCATTATTATATTATATACTCTTTTATGCGTTACATGGTGAGAGTAGCCATGGGGAGGTTGAGAAATAATTATACATGTTTACATGACAATATTGTTTTGCTTTTTGTTCATTGCACTTTAGCATGATTTATTTACATTTTCACAAGTGACTTTAGGGAGGATTCTAATGAGTATACTGTTATACTCACTCTATGTATATATAAACTAGTTTTCCGGTTATATAAAGCAGGATTTTGATTAATTTGGTTTCTAATAGCTTGGGATTGCAGGAGTTATTTGGGCTTCTGGTTTCTATCGTTTTAACATTCTTTTGGGTACATACAGTTTTCCCCATCCAGTTGTAGTAGTTTTACACGACATTAATTTTGTTCACTTGGGTTTTATTTTATATTTCGGTCTGATTTGGAGTTTGTTGGTGTCTATCTTATCTCTTTATTCCAAATGTGTTCTTTTTTAGTGTAATGCCTCCCATATGTTTGTTTACTATACCCTCAGTGCTAGTCACAAACATGGGGCCTACTTGAGGCGGGACTCGGGGGGTCATTATCTCCCTTTTAACATTGCTGGCCCAGGAGGGGTACACTTTCTAGAGAGGGGTCATGACAGAGAGGTTTGAGAGGCAGTTTGAGGTATAGGATGGAGTTTGGAGTTAGGAAAATGTGAGGTTGCATGGGTTGGTAGGGAAACAGTTATAGTTAAGTTTAGAAAGTGATGTTAACACTGGAGACCAACTGAGACATAGGCATTTAGGGACCCCTCTGATCTGATGTATATACCTTTAACTTTATAATGGCTACTAAACAAGGTAATACTAGTTTTAGGGTGGAGACCTAGTATAAAGGATCAGACATCGTTCTTCTTTGTGACTATGCCTGAATGCGTAGACCTTGGGATAGTTTAACAAAAAATTAATGAATGAAAACAATTAATTAATTAATGATTAGTCTTCCTTATTCAAGGATCGGAAGCTTTACCACTTTGTTATTTTACTGGTATGTCACCTGGTCAACGTCCTCACCAGGATCACATAGATGACTCCCAGCTGGTTGTTCCCACAGATCGTTGTAGGCTACATATTGAAGACGATGACACTTGAAGGAGGACACTCTGAGAGTTTCAGCACCTGAGTCTGCATAAATTATGTGGGATCTATTTCAGATTCAGTCATGGAAGGCTATTTAGAGGAGGTTGAGATAGGATTTAGTTCGATCTGTGCTCGGATGGAAAGTTGGTTGTCCTTGGTTGTGATGATGATGGATGGAGCAGCGAGACAATGGTGGTACATTTTCTTCGGAGATCACAAGGATTCATCGATCTCATGGGAGGAGTTCCAACACACGTTTAGAGTCGAGTTAAATTCTTAGACCGTGATGGTGTCCAGTCGCTAGGAGCTTCACGTCCTTCTACAAGATAGTTCCAGTGTGAGGGAGTTCTGAATCATTTTCAGGAACCTTTTAAGATATTCTTCGAACCGGTTGCCAGATGAGGAGGCCAGGTAATGGAATTTCAAGGAGGATTTGTGTCCAGAGATCCAGCACGATGTCACCCCATTTATGATGATGAAATATATTGAGGTTCTTTCAAGGGAAGAGGTAATTCAGAGGACATTATCCAGAATTGGATCATCATGAGAGTGGAGTTGTCATGATTCCTCTCAAAGTAGTGTTGTGGTCCAGGGTTCCTTGTTTTTAAGGATGATGAGTTTTCGTTCAGTCGTGGGTAAGTCCTAGCCCTCTGCATCTCATTTCTCTAGAGGTAGAAAATCTAAAGACTATTACAAGGGATCAGTCACTTGTTTTTCTTTTGGTGTTCAAGGTCATCAGCAGCGAGAGTGCCAAACCATTCAGAGCAATCATCGTGCACTAGGTGTACCGCTCATGTTTCTTCTATTGAGGCAGCTCTAGTAGAGGTAGAATTAGTAGGTTGCACCAACAATAGATCAACATAGCGTATATGGGGTAGGCATAGGAAAACCTCAGGATGCTCCCCGTCCTCAGAGAGAAGAGCGCGGCCCTGGAAGTGGTCGTTATCAGGGTCCGAGAGGTCATGTAGGAGGTCGTGATCAGCTTTATGCGTTAGTGTTTCCAGCACCCGGAGATACAGACATCCTTCTAGGTACCCTTTTCTTATTTTCTACCTCGGTGTATGCCTTTTTTGATTCAAGAGTGAAACACTCTTTCATATCACCAAGACTTGTCAATGCTATGAGACATGAGGTAGAGAGGCTTTCAGTGCCCTTGTCTTTGACTACTCCAGTTGGAGGTCAAGCTGACCTGTTTGATGTATGTAAATATTATGACCTAGTATTGGGGTAGCACCACTCTGGGGGAGATTTTCAATGATTACGAACACAACTATATGATTTCATCCTCGACATGGATTGGTTTTATTCGGTGTAGTCTATCATAGATTTATTCTGGAAGAAGGATGTTTTCTTTGATGCAGATGGAAAGGCGGTGGGGTTTGTTGGCATGTGATATCCTCGGACAGGTCATAGGTATGTTCCATCCATATCATCCATTATGGATGAGATAATGTTGATTTCTTTGGTAGTTCAGCAGCCGGTGTTTCATAGGGTCATTGAAAAATATTGTGATGTATTTCCAACAGAGGTTGTAACATTACCCACTCGACAAGAGATTGAGTTTGGGATCGAGGTACCGCTAGAAGAGTCTCTTATCTCTATGACTCCATATAAGATATCCCCATCTATGTTATGAGAGCTACGTATAGATCTTCATGGTCTGTTATAGAGTGGTTTTTTTCTGCCGAGTGTGTCACCGTGGGGAACACTAGTTTTGTTTGTGAAGAAGGATGATGGTAGTTTGCAGTTGTGTGTCGATTATCATTGCATGAACAAAGTGACAATAAATAATTGCTATACTCTTCCATATATTGATGATTTAATCGATCAATTGAACGGTGAAAATTGGTTCTCAAGGATCGACTTGCGGTCAAGATGTCATCATATGAATGTGAAAGATGAGGATATCCCAAAGACTACTTTCATTTGTCGTCATAGGAATTATGAGTTCGTTGTAATGCTATTAAGCATGAAAAATAATCCAACTTTGTCATGAGATTGATAAATGTGGTGTTCCGTGAGTTTTTGGACTTGTTAATTGTTGTTTTCATCAATGAAATATTTGTGTACTCTACGTCTAAAGAAGACCATATAGGGAATCTACACTCCATTTTGGGAGCTCTTCGTCAACATCAGTTGTTTGTCAAGTTCTCAATGTGTGAATTTTGGGCTCTAGAAGTCTGTTGAATGGGGAATGTGGTCTCCCAGTAGAGTTTAGTTGTCGATCCATCGATGATAGAAGCGTTTGTGTCTTGGGAATCCCCCAAGAATGCGTCAGAGGTGCGAAGCTTCCTTGGTCTCATAGGCTACTACATGAGGTTCATAGCCAATTTCTATCGAGTTGTTACACCTCTGAAAAAATTGACCAGGAAGGATTAAGCATTCAAATGGAATGATCAGTATCAAGAAGCTTCCGTGTATATAAAAAAGTTGTCAGTAAGTGCTCCAGTTCATTGTCTTCTATTATAGGGAGTTTTTTATGTTTTTTGTGATGCTTCACATATGGGGTTAGGTTGTGTTCTGATGCAGTAGAGATCAATTGTTTCTTATTGGTCTTGGAAGTTATGTCCCCTGAACATAATTATGCCACCATGATCTTTATTTGGAAACCGTAGTGTTTCCTCTGAAGATGTGGAGGCATTACCTCATTGGTGAGCGATTATTGGATTTCACTGATCACAAGAGCATGCAGTATGTCTTCTTTCTGTGTGATTTCAATTTACAACAACATCATTGGATGGAGTTCTTATAGAAATATGATTTCAAAATATCG
The DNA here is from genome assembly GCA_963277665.1 of Viscum album. Classification (NCBI taxonomy): domain Eukaryota; kingdom Viridiplantae; phylum Streptophyta; class Magnoliopsida; order Santalales; family Viscaceae; genus Viscum; species Viscum album. The sequence continues at coordinate 1,246,713,797 of OY728138.1, forward strand.
TATACACCTGGAAAAAATAATCTTGTCGCAGATGCACTGAGTCAGAAGTCACATAGTGATGCAGTGCGTGAATCTGGGGACTCCTGTGGAGTAATGGAAGAACATTCAGAATTACATCTTGATATAGGATAAGTTGGGGGAAAAGGTTGTCTTTTTCAGATGATGGTGTAGTTATATCTTATGTGGAAGGGGGAAGAGTCCCAGTTGGGGGGATCTAGAGGTGGAGGTCTGGAGAGACCGCGTTGTTTTTATCAAGGACCGTGATGGTTGGTCTGAGGATGAACAACACCAAGTTTTATATCATGGATGGATATTTGTTCCTTTGGTGATGAATGATATATTTCTTAAAGAGTTCCATATTTCTCCTTTAGTGGTGCATCCTGGCCTGAAAAAGATTTACCGAGCCTTGAGGAGCCCGTTTTGGTGGCCAGGGCTGATGCGTGTAGTTGTAGAGTATTTGTCTTGATGTTTGGTCTGACAGAAGGTGAAGGCCGAACATCGTGTTCCTGGTGGTCTACTCTAGACGTTAGATGTTCCTCAGTGGAAGTGGGAGGACATCTCAATGAACATTGTCCTTAGATTACCTCGAGCTCAGGTAGCACCTGATGATATATGGTTGGTAGAGGATCGTTTAACAAAATCATCCCACTTCATATCAATCAAGGAGTAAAGTTGAGTAGAATTTATGTCAAGGAAGTATCTGGAGGAGGTGGTGAAACTTCCTAGAGTCCCAATGATGATAATTTCATATCGAGGTCCTTTTTTCACCTCTATGGTGTGGAGAGGTATCCATTATGATTTTGGTTCTTAAGTATGACTTAGCACTACTTTTCATCCTAATATATACGGTCAAACAGAGCGAACCATCCAGACTCTTGAAGACATGTTACGCTCTTCTGTCATATATTTTGGAGGTTGGTGGATGAGGCACTAACCCTTGGTGAAGCTCTCATACCACAATAGTGTTCACTCCACCATCGGTATGGTTCCATTTAAAGCCTTTTATGCCCAACCATTTCGTTCTATGTTGTGTTGGACTGGGGTTGGAGAGGCAGCAATTCTTGTACTAGAACTAGTGAAGATACATCAGAGATGGTCTAGGTGATTCACGAGAGGATGAAGATAGAACAATATCATTAGAAATATTATGTCGATCAAATGAGGAGGCTCTTAGAGTTTGATGTTGGGGATCACATATTTCAAAAGTTGTCTCCCTGTCATGGGCAGTGAAGATTTGGACTCGGGAGTAAGCTTTATGCTTAGTTTGTTTGGCCTTATGAGATGTAATCTCATATTGGAGATGTGGCATATCGAGTCCCACTCCTCTATAGATGAGTTAGATGCGTGATGTTTTCCATGTATCATAGCTCTGTCATTACCTTCATAATGACTCCCACATCACCAATTGGGGAGCGATTGATGGTGATGATAAAGCGACCTTTGAGGAGCAACATGTGGAGATCCAAGACCACAAATAGAAGGTGTTCCATGGGAATTTTATGCTCATGGTTTGCGTCTTGGGGAGACATGGTGTCAAAGAGGAGTGTACCTGGGAACGTGAGTCCATGATACATGCTCAGTACTCAGATTTGTTTGATGTTTAACTCTTTTCATGTATCTATGTAGCCTTCATGGTTATAAACCTTTTATGTTTTCAATATGGATTTATTTTATTGATTATTTTCACTTTGTCTCTTAAGAAAGGTATCTCGATGGGTGGTTGTTCAGACCTCGTTTTGGTTTCCATTTTGGTGGGTTTTGAATTTTCGAAAAGAAGAATGTTTTGAGAGGTATATGATGTGATGGACCAAACCTCTATAGTCTATTCCTTTGCAACAATCTGGTATATGAGGTGTTTCGGGAGGTCAAGGTGACATATCCCCAACACATGTCCAAATTTCCATTTCTATGAACAGTTCCATCGGCGAACAGTTCCAACGGTAGACTGATGTGAACAGTGGATCAGTAACTCTCTATGAACAGTTCAATCGGTGAATAGTTCTAATGGTAGACCATTGTGACCGTGCATTGTTGGCCTTCTGTGAATAGTTTCATCGGAAACTTGATGTGAATAGTGAAATGATGACCTTATGTGGAAAGTGACATCGGTGACCTTATGTGAATAGTGTCACCTGTAACCATATGTGAACAGTGTAATGATGCCCTTATGTGAATAGTGACATCGGTGACCTTATTTGAATAGTGTCATCAGTGACCTTCTATGAACAGTGTCATCAGTAACCTTATGTGTATAGTGAAATAGTGACCTTATGTGAACATTGTCATTGGTGACCTTATATGAAAACTTCCATCGGTGACCTTCTGTGAACAGTGTCATCGGTATCCTTTTGGGAATAGTGCAACAGTGACTGTCACAACCTGTCCTCAGGTCCCGTGTCGTGACTATCCCAAGCCCGCCTTCCAAAGGCCAGGGGCTGGCGACTAGCACCAAGGCGTAAATCCCAGTAAAAAGGGAAGGCATTGCCTTTGAAAAGTAAACAAGCACCACAGAGTAAGCAAGCAGAAAAGTAAACACTAAATAAAAACTGTACAAGCTGTGCTGAAAGTAAAAGGGGCCGGAAATACAAGCCCAACTGTAAAGTACAACTGAAGGGAAAAACAGCAACTGAAAAGAAAAGCAGCAGCGTTAAGCCGTCCTCTGGAAGTCCCACCTGAAGGGTGGGTACAGATAGCCTCCACTACTCCTCGGGTCCACCTGACCGCTCCGAGTACGTCCCGCCCATTGGTCCACCTCAAGGTACTCTCCTTCTCTGCACGCCTCCACCACGATCAGCGCTGTCCGTCCTCTGCAACCAACACAATGTAGTGCGGGCATAGCCCGTGCAGGGGTGAGTATAAGCTACTCAGTAGGGACCCCGAGACCCCCGAAGGTCTCCCGAAGTCCACAAAGGATAATCTACAAAGGAAAGATACAATCACGAAGTAACATCTGACACGGATTAGGTATATGCCCATACATATACCTAAGTCATCAATTCCCAATCAGCTCCAACGTCTGAGCCCAAGCACAAACCAGTCCACACAGGAAACCAACGTATACCCACACAGGATAGCACAACACAATCCACAAAGGAGAGTAAACAGTAATCCACATAGGATAGCTCAACACAATCCACAAAGGAGAGTAAACAATAAATTCACATAGGATAGCTCAACACAATCCACAAAGGAGAGTAACACAGGATTCAGCTCACACAGGTATACTTCTTCAAATGACGATAGAGATGATTAGATGTAGCCACTGATTCATCTAATCCGTCGGACCCATAAAGGGTCGGAAGGTACTAACCCCCCCCCCCCCCCCCCCGCAATGACCCACATAGGATCGATCATGAAGTTGGACCACAAGCTTATTGGGAAACTCCTTCTCCATCAAGTACAGTGGTTATGCCGCTACAACCAAGCGGTCCCCCGTCGTGGGTCTGCCGCTACAACCAAGCGCTCCAATGTGCCGCTACAACCAAGCACACCTCTGTCGTGGGTCTGCCGCTACAACCAAGCGCCCCCCCTGTGCCGCTACAACCAAGCGCACCTCTGTCATGGGTCTTACCCTATGACCAAGTGCTTCTCTGTGCCGCTACAACCAAGCGCACCTCTGTCGTGGGTCTGCCGCTACAACCAATCACTTCCCTGTGTCGCTACAACCAAGTGAACCTCTGTCGTGGGTCTGTCGCTACAACCAAGCGCTTCCCTATGCCGCTACAACCATGCGCACCTCTGTAATTTGATCAGTAGTCGTCAAATATCAACCGGCTCTCGGGTTCCACACACAGCATGCTTGTTCCGGGAGGGTCCACTCCATGAGAAAAAAGGTCGATGCATCAACTGACATGCAATCCGGAGTTGATGTATCCCAAGGTGTACCGTAGTGGTCACTGCTGAAGACACGGAGGATTCCCGTACTGTTCTCATCATCGTCACAGTCGAATCCACCGAGGATCTCTGAATAGTCATTGTCGAAGTCCACAGAGGATCTCTGCATGGTCGTCGCTGCAGTCCACGGAGGATCTCTGCATGGTCGTCGCTGTCGAAGTAGCAGTCGCAGCCATCACTAGGGTTCCCGCACACAGCAAGCTCGTTCGGGAGGGTCTGCTCCATGAGACGAGAGTCCGATACATCAACTGACACAAAGACCAAAGTTGATGTATCCAAACGTTCCGTAACGTCAACAGGAACTCAACGTCGCAGATGGTGCGTCAATCAGACGCCCGGTCTGAGAGTTATTGCCTTTTTCGTCCCAGGGGCCTGATTGGTGTTTAAGGAAAAACCAACCCGACCGTACTCCACCTGCGTCCAAACCTCGGGCGGAGTATTCCAAAAGATCTGTCTCACATAGAGGAATTCAACGAAGCTGACGGCATGTCAATCGGACGTCCGTAGCTCATGATATGAGCATTTCCGCTCCGAGGGACCGGTTGGTTTCGTGTATGAACCAACCCGGACGAACTCAAAGTATTCCGAAACTTTGAGTGTGATATACCGAAGACGGGGGGTCCGGGCCCGGGCCGACCCCACCCGACCCCCCTGGGTCGGCCGAACCGGGTCGACCCGGTCCGGCCCGGCTCGGCCGAGCAAGGTGGGGGGGAGCCGCCGCCCCCGCGTGACACTCCCGCGGCACCCGCGGGGTGTCACCCTGGACAATGCGAGCGACGCGGGGGGGAGCCACCACCCCCACGTGACAACCCCGCGGCACCCGCGGGGTGTCGCCCCGGACAACCGGACGTGGCTTCAGCCATGTCCCGCGCGCGCCGGACCCTCGCGTCCGCCGGTCCGCGAGTGCCGCCGCCGCGGATTCTGTCGCGGCGGCCTTGTCCGGCGGCGCGCTGGGGTGCCGCCGCTCCCGGATGTCGGCGCTGCCGCGCCTCCGGCGACTTCCGCGGGCCACCGGAGTCACTCTGGTGGTTCGATTCTGTTCCCGTCTGCGCCGCTGCTCCTCCCGGGACTCGTTCTTCACTTCGGAATCCTCAAAATTCAGTTCCGGCACGTTCCGTCGTCGCCCGTCAAATCCGCACAACAACGAAGAACGGCGGAGGGTTGTCGGGCCATGTTCGTTTGGCCCGCACCCTCCGCGTTAGAGATAAAAAATGGGAGAAACACATTCAACAAATGAATACATATCCGAAAACAATTTTTAATGAAATAAAATTGTTTAATGAATCGGGTTAATCATTCTTGAACGGAAACAACACGGGAAATAAGGTCATTTCCAAAAATAAAATCCCTACCTCGTAGTCGTCGTCAAACGCACGTTCATTGCGGATTTGTTCGTCACGGAAGGGGGGGATCGTCGCGTCGTCGCGGAAGGGTGTCGCGTCATCGCGGAATCTAGCGTTGAGTTGGCGAACTCAACGGACCATGAAACAACAGATTTAATTTAATTAAATAAAATTAAATCCGGGTTTTATTAAAAAAAACACAAGGGAGATTTAAGAGAATCCCGAAGTCTCTTACCTCAACAGCTGATTGAAGACTTGTTGCGGAGGGAGAGACGTCGCAAAAGAAGGTTGCAGGAAGGGAACGTCGGCATCGTGGAACACGGCGTCACGTCGTCGACTTCCACGGGTTCGGCGTTCTTCGTCGGAGGTCGGTGTTCTTCACATTCTTCATGTTCTTCGCGTTCTTCGCGAAGGAGGATGAAGGCTCAAGAACTATGACAAACATCCCAACGAGTAATCCTCCAAAAAGACATGTTGGTCTTATTTTATCATTACGCCAACAAACGAAAAAGGTAAGTAACGACCCATCAATTCGTCGAATTAATTCAACGAAAGAAACCACCCATTTAATTCACGAAATAAAACTCCCAAATAAATGGTGTGTTAAGAATTTATGAAAACGCGTCAGTTGACTTTCATAATGACGGGTTTTCGCAGGTTCCATACTTAGCGGAAAGAAACGGCGGGGCTCATGCGGGCCCCACCTCACAAATATCCTACCAAGGGGGTAGGATATTTCTGGATAGCACCCTATCCATTTTAACTTAGTTTAAGTGGATTTCAAGTGGCTTCAAATGGCTTAAGTGAAATAAAATAAAGTTTTCGAACAAATTATTTTATTTCTAAACTTTAAGCCCAAAAATTAAAAACCACACCCGAGAAAACGCAACTCCGGAAGAGACGTTTCTATGAAAATACCGGTGCAGCGATTTCATCGGTGCCCTCAGAATTCGATTCCGGGAACCGGTTCAAAAGTTATAAAAACCCGCTCGTCCGTTCACTGAACGTACCCGAGCCAAAAATTGGAAAATTATTCCAGGCACACCGGGTCTCTGAATCAGGTGCCTTCAGAAACTGTGCTCTTATAAAATTCCAAAGAAAATTAAGAAAAAAAATTTCCTTGAAATTTATGGGTCTTTACAATACTCCCACCACAGGGCTTTACGTCCCCGTAAAGCTTCCACACAACTAGGGATACAAAGGCGGTAGAGCTAGGCGGTAAGCCACCTCGCCAATCCTACAGAGGACCTGAAAGGGTCCGATGAAACATGGAGACAACTTGTCGCCTCGGCCAAATCTCTGTAATCCACGTCGAGGTGGGACACGCAAGAAGACGTGATCGACATCCTCGAACTCAAGTGGCCTCCGCCTCCTGTCAGCAAAAGACTTCTGCCGGCTCTGAGCTATCTTCATCCGCTCCCGGATGACCTGGACCTTCTCTGGTCCTACAACAGCTGATGTGACCTCTTCTTTGCCGATAAGAGAAATTTGCTCTCATCCCCTGGATGAACCACTTTTTTTCCTAATACAGTGAATCCTGACATGGATGGTACTAATCCATACCAATGATGACGTCGTAAGGCATCGATGCTACTACCAAGAGATCCAACCGTTACTCTCGCCTCCAAGGGTTGAGTCACACTGTCGGCATCAGTGTGTGGTAACTGGGTCTCCTCCAGTAGATGTCCCAAGAGTGAGGGTAAAGTCAACAGTCTAAACTAGAACCTCTTAGTAACAACACAAAAGAGGACAAGAGAAAAACATCACAAGGGTATTCGTCCTTTATTATTGTAGCTCATAATACAAGGACAATACACCATAGCAAAAATGAAATAGAAGTACAAAAAGACGTATCCACTAGTCCCGCTCCAGTCCATATGCTCCCAGTGCTCCTTGATCGAATGCCTCAGCTACCTGAAGCTGAACTCTCACATGTCCACTAACTCCCTACGGTTGGGGTGGACCTCCTGGTGGTGGTGGTTGCAACACCCCGAAGCGTCGTCCACCGCTAGCTGCACGGCCAGCTCCCCTGCAATCGTCACCTGCTCCTTGCGGTCCGCCTTGATCGAACCTCTGCCTCTGCCTGGGGAGTCCTTCGTTCGTCTGCTGGTCATTCGTATGGCGGTTCGGACAGTCACGAGCCATGTGACCAACCCCGCCGCAGGAGTAACACTTCCCTCTCATGGAAAGTCGTTGCCCACCCCGAGTGCCTCAAACAAACAATCCAGAGTCATGCTGTCGACCACCTGTAGGTCTAGTCCTCTTGGACCCCTGCGTCATCTGTCTACTGCCCGCTGCAGCAGACTCTACCACATGCCGGCAAGTGGTGGGTCCTGCTGCTGGAGACTGCTTAGCAAAGAAACTCTCCACTAAGAGGGCTCGCTCCAACACCCCTGCCTAAGTCGTAATGTTGAGGGAGATCATCGAAGCCTTGATCTCGTGCCTCAGTCCATGCTCGAAGGTCCGGGCCCAGAATAACGAGTCCCGTACCATATCTGTGGAGTAGCGCAAGAGATCAGTAAATCTCGCCGAGTACTGGGCCACTGTCATGCTGCCCTGCCGCAGCTGTAGTAGCTCTTTGATGCGCACCGCACGGAGGGTGGCTGGGACGAACTCAGAGTGGAAGGTGCTCTCAATGTCCATCCAGAGGAGAGATGTCTCGTCATGCACCTGGAGCATCAAGCTCCACCATCTGCCTGCTGCTGCGTGCAGGAGGCTCACTGCGAGGATCACCATGAGGTCTGCTGGTGTCCTCACTAATCTATAAACTCGTACAACAGCCTCCAACCAGTCCTCGGCGGCCTGAGGGTCCGTCTCAATGCAGAACCTAGGCGGTCGCTGGCGCTGGAACTCATGCAGTGCACTAAGGCGACGTGCATCGTCAGCGGTTGGGGCTGGTAGCATCAGTGGCTCGGCGGGTATAGGTACCGCTGGTGCCTCAACTGTCAAAGGGCCCTGTACCAAGTCCTCGTCGCTCGGTGGGCTCTCGCCACGCACATCGCTCGGAACCCTAGCTGGCTGCCGTCGTGGGGCCATCCTGAAAAGGAAACAAGTGCGCCACGGTTAGGAAAGTATACCTGGTGAGATGACATAAAGTAATCACACAGAAAACTTGAAACACACATGCAATCAATGTTTTCGTGCATTAAGTCGGAAATACGAAGTCAGGGTCCTGGTGTACGGATATGTCGGCCGCCACACCAACACTGGACTCCATGGACTGATAACCACACCCAATACGCTAAACACTATTTCTTCACATAGAAGAACGATTAGAGTCTGCGGTAGAACCGACCACCTCTAATACCAATTTGTCACGACCCGTCCTCAGGGCCCGTGCCGTGACTACCCCAAGCCCGCCTTCTATAGGCCAGAGGCTGGAGACTAGCACCAAGGCGTAAATCCCAGTAAAAAGGGAAGGCATTGCCTTTGAAAAGTAAACAAGCACCACAGAGTAAGCAAGCGGAAAAGTAAACACTAAGTAAAAAATGTACAAGCTATGATGAAAGTAAAAGGGGCCGGAAATACAAGCCCAACTGTAAAGTAAAACTGAAAGGAAAAACAGCAACTGAAAAGAAAAGCCGCAGCGTCGAGGCGTCCTCTAAAAGTCCCACCTGAAGGGTGGGTACAGATAGCCTCCAATGCTCATCGGGTCCACCTGACCGCTCCGAGTACGTCCCACCTAGTGGTCCACCTCCAGGCACTCTCCTGCTCTGCACGCCTCCACCGTGATCATCGTTGTCCGTCGTCTTCAACCAACACAACATAGTGCGGGCATAGCCCGTGCAGGGGTGAGTATAAGCTACTCAGTAGGGACCCCGAGACCCCCGAAGGTCTCCCGAAATCCACAAAAGGTAATCCACAAAGGAAAGATACAATCACGAAGTAACATCTGACACGGCATAGGTATATGCCCATACATATGCCTAAGTCATCAATTCCCAATCGGCTCCAACATCCGAGCCCAAGCACAACCCAGTCCACACAGAAAAGCAACGTATACCCACACAAGATAGCACAACACAATCCACAAAGGAGAGTAAACAATAAATCCACACTGGATAGCTCAACACAATCTACAAAGGAGAGTAACACAGGATTCATCTCAAATAGGTAATCTTCTTCAAATGATGATAGAGATGATCAGATGTGGGCACTGATTCATCTAATCCATCGGACCCATAAAGGGTCGGAAGGTACTAACCCCCCCGCAATGATCCACATAGGATCAATCATGAAGTTGGACCCAAAGCTTATTGGGAAACTCCTTCTCCATCATGTACAGTGGTTATGCCACTACAACGAAGCGGTCCTCCGTCGTGGGTCTACCGCTACAACCAAGCGTTCCATGTGCCGCTACAACCAAGCGCACCTCTGTCGTGGGTCTGCCGCTATAACCAAGCGCCCCCCTGTGCCATTACAACCATTCGCACCTCTGTCGTGGGTCTACCGCTACGACCAAGCGCTCCCCTGTGCCTCTACAACCAAGTGCACCTCTGTCGTGGGTCTGCCGCTACAACCAAGCGCTTCCCTGTGCCGCTACAACCAAGCGCACCTCTGTCGTGGGTCTGCCGCTACAACCAAGCGCTTCCCTGTGCCACTACAACCAAGCGAACCTCTGTCATTCAATCAGCAGTCATAAAATCTCAACCGGCTCTTGGGTTACGCACATAGCATGCTCGTTCCGGGGGGGTCCACTCCACGGGCAAAATGGTCGATGCATCAACTGACATGCAGTCCGGAGTTGATGTATCCCAAGGTGTACCGTAGTGGTCACTGCTGAAGACACGGAGGATTCCCGTACTGTTCTCATCATCGTCGCAGTCGAATAAACCGCGGATCTCTGAATAGTCGTCATCGAAGTCCACTGAGGATCTCTACACGGTCGTCACCGCAGTCCACTGAGGATCTCTGTATGGTCATCGCTGTCGAAGTAGCAGTCGCAGCCAGCACTAGGGTTCTCGCACACAGCAAGCTCATTCAGGAGGGTCCGCTCCACGAGCCGAGATGCCGATACATCAAATGAAACAAATTCCTAATTTTATGTATCCAAAAGTTCCGTAACGTCAACATGAACTCAACGTCGCAGACGGCACGTCAATCGGACGCCCGGTCTGAGAGTTATTGGCTTTTTCGTCCCAAGGGCCCGGTTGGTTTTTAAGGCAAAACCAACCCAACCGTACTCCACCTGCATCCAATCCTCAGGCATAGTATTCCAAAAGATCCATCTCATATAGAGGAATTCAACGAAGCTGACGGCACGTCAATCGGACGTCCGTAGCCTAAAATATGAGCGTTTCCGCTCCGAGGGCCCGGTTGGTTTCGTGTATGAACCAACCTGGCCGAACTCAATGTATTCCGAAACCTTGAGTGCGATATACCGAAACGGCTGTCTCGATCCAAGGATCACGTTGCCACTGACGGCGCGTCGTTTTGAGGCTCGTAGCTCATGTTACGTGCATTTGACCGAAAACGGTCTGAAGACGGGGGGTCCGGGCCCGGGCCGACCCCCCCTGGGTCTGGCGAACCGGGTGGACCCGGTCCGGCCCGTCCAGACCCGGTTCGGCCCGGCCAGGGCGCGGCCCGGCCGGTAGGACCGGCCTGTCTCAGCCAGCCCGGCCCGGCTCGGCCGCGCCGCCGAGCGACGCGGGGGGGAGCCGCCGCCCCCGCGTGACACCCCCTCGACACCGGCGGGGTGTCGCCCTGGACAACCCGAGCGACGCGGGGGGGAGTCGTCGCCCCCGCGTGACAACCCCGCGGCACCCGCGGGGTGTTGCCCCAGACAACCGGACGCGGCTTCTTCCGAGGCGGCCTTGTCCGGCGGCGCGCCGGGGCGCCGCCGCTCCCGGCTGCCGCCGCCGCCGGCGGCTTCCGCGGGCCACCGGAGTCGCTCCGGTGGTCCAATTCTATTCCCGTCTGCGTCGCTGCTCCTCTCGGGACTCGTTCTTCACTGCAGAATCCTCAAAATTCAGTTGCAGCACGTTTCGTCATCGCCCGTCAAATCCGCACAACAACGAAGAACGGCGAAGGGTTGTCGGGCCGTGTTCGTTTGGCCTGCACCCTCCGCGTTAGAGATAAACAACGGGAGAAACACATTCAACACATGAATACATATCCGAAAACAATTTTTAATGAAATAAAATTGTTTTATGAATTGGGTTCTTTATTCTTGAATGGAAACAACACGAGAAATAAGGGAATTTCCAAAAATAAAATCCCTACCTCACAATCGTCGTCGAACGCACGTTCTTTGCGGATTTGTTCGTCGTGGAAGGGGGGGATCATCGCGTCGTCGCGGAAGGGCATCACATCGTCGCAGAAACCGGTGTTGAGTCGGTGAACTCAACGGACCAAGAAACAACAGATTTAATTTAATTAAATAAAATTAAATCCGGGTTTTATTGAAAAAACACAAGGGAGATTTAAGAGAATCCCAAAGTCTCTTACCTCAAACAGTTGATCGAAGACTCGTTGCGGAGGGAGAGACGTCGCAGAAGAATGTTGCGGGAAGGGAACGTCGGCGTCGAGGAACACGGCGTCACATCGTCGACTTCCACAGGTTCGGAATTCTTCATTGGAGGTCGGCATTCTTCACGTTCTTCGCATTCTTCGCGAAGGAGGATGAAGGTTCAAGAACTCTGACAAACCTCCCAACGAGTAATCCTCCAAAAAGACATGTTGGTCTTATTTTATTATTACGCCAACAAATGAAAAAGGTAAGTAACGACCCATCAATTCGTTGAATTAATTCAACGAAAGAAACCACCCATTTAATTCACGAAATAAACCGCCCAAATAAATGGTGCGTTAAGAATTTTAGAAAACGCGTTAGTTGAATTTCATAATGACGGGTTTTCGCAGGTGCGTTACTTAGCGGAAAGAAACGGCGGGGCTCGTGCGGGCCCCACCTCACAAATATCCTACCAAGGGGGTAGGATATTTCTGGATAGCACCCTATCCATTTTAACTCAGTTTAAGTGGCTTTCAAGTGGCTTCAAGTGGCTTAAGTGAAATAAAATAATGTTGTCGAACAAATTATTTTATTTCTAAACATTAAGCCCAAAAATTAAAAACCACACCCAAGCAAACCGAACACCAGAAGAGGTGTTTCTAAGCAAATATCGGTGCTATGATTTCATAGGTTCCCTCATAATTCGATTCCAGGCACCGGTTCAAAAGTTAGAAAAACCCGCTCGTCCGTTCACTGAACGTACCCGAGCCAAACTTCAGAATATGATTCTGGGCACACCGGGTCTCGGAATCAGGTGCCGTCAAAAACTGCGCTCTTGTAAAATTCCAAAAAAGTTTAAGAAAAAAAATTTCCTTGAAATTTACGGGTCTTTACAGTGACCATAATTTAACAGTGATATCGGTGACCTTGTGTGAACGGTTTCATCAGTGACCTTCTCTGAACAATGTTATCAGTAACCTTATATGAACAGTGCAATTGTGAGGTTCCATCAGTGAGGTTCCATCGGTAACCCTTATTTCCTTTTCCAAATTTCAAGTTCAGGAACAATGTTTCCATCTTCCTACAATTTCTCCCTATTGATTTTTCCTTTTACGTAAAATAAATTTAATGCCTCAATTTAGAGACTCTAAGGCCGATTTATAGGTAATAACTCATATATTAATTTCTCCTAAGGCTCGGGATGTTTTTTACACGGTCAAACCACATGGTTTAATGTGATCCTTTTTTTATGGAAAATCGATTGTATCTTAAACCAATTCTCTGTTAAATCTTCTAAAGGGATGATATATATTTCTCCCTAGTTCATCTTCCTTATTCTTGAGTGTGCGACACTCGAACATCCCATTCCTTTTTGTAGGATTTGGTCAATCAAACATTCCCCCAAGGAATTTCCCTGCTCTGTTTTGATGCAACAAAGAAATATCGATCATTCTTTGATATATGGATTGTTCTATCATCATTATTTTGGGTTCATCTTTTTTTGTTTCCCTTCTCTCTTTTATGGAATGCTATCTCCTTATTCCTAATATGCTTTTTGGGGGTGATTGACTAGTGTGTTGGTGTCTCTCTTTCCTTAGGGTGGATACAATTGTCACAGGGGGAGGAGATCGTAACCCGTTGTGTGGATCGTTCTCTTATAAATGTCAAGAACTTTTTGAGTTACTGGATTTGTTGATTCTCGTTTATTTTACATGCAACCATATATATAGCATGTTTTATCCCACTATATCACAATGTAATTGACTTAATAAATATTTTCACCAGATAATTAAATTGATATCGATCGTATGTTTATCTAGATAGTGTGATATCTATGCTTTTTCATGATGTAGAAAGATAAATAATGTAAAGAAGGAATTAATTGATAATTTCTTGGATCTAGATAAAGAATAAGGTAATTGAATCTAGTTCATATTTTTGTAATTTTATGTAGATGAAATTATTGCAGTAAGCATGTTTAGTTATTTGAAATAACTTACTGGATAGGTTTCTCGAATTTGGAACCTATGAATAATAAATTTGATAATCCATGATGGTTTAAAGAAATGGTTGTTTGATAAAAGATAATTCTTTTTAGGGTTCTCGGTTACCCACTTTTTTGTTTAAGGGCCAAGGTCCCCTTTGATATGTTGTTTGTTTTCCTGCATATTGTGTTGTGACATGAGCCTAGATGGCTGTTATGATATTTGGGTGCAGGTAGGCCTATTTGTTGGGGAAGTAGTTGACTCCTAGAGTGGTGAGATGCATTCTTTTATGCATGTGGGTGTCAGGGAGGACACATCAGATGATAGAATGTGTAGGATGTGGATGTATGGATTCTTGAAAATACCTTGATTGTTTTTCTACTTTACCTTCTCCACTCCTCAAGGAAGATGTTCTTACTTACCCTTCTTCTTAAATGGGAAAAGACACACAAGGTATGACATTTTCTTTCCTTGTCTTGATTCTCATAGGAGGATGGGATTATTCCCTTTCTATAGGCGGAAAAGACTCATGGGGTATTTATATACTCACCATGTTGATCCCCTTGTGTTTAGTAGCATAGAATGTTTTTTTCAAGATTTCTTGGGAATATGGGAATGTATTATTGTAAGTAAATAATTGAATAAATGATGTTAACCCTTGGGGTTGGAGCTTACTAGGACGCAAAGCTGAGGACAAAAGACATTGGGGGTGATGCTAATGAAATTTAATATAGAATTATTAATGGATAATTAATGTTTACAGAATTAATTAATGTATAGTGAAACTGATAAAAATGGAATGAAGTAAGGCAATAAAGCTCTTTAAATGGTTTTTTGCTTATAGGATACCTAATCTTAGAAGTAGCAGCTGGGAGTCTAAGAGACGTTAGCTACAGTTGATTATAACAATAGGTTATTCGCATAGTGTGGTTGTTAGATATTGTATGTTATGTACATTTTGTTTTTTTATATGGTACCCCACCTCATCAATTAGGGAAACTGACATCCAAGGGATTATATTCCCTGGGGGTGTTTTACACAAAATTCTGCTGGGAGGATGGATGGCAATGTACCCCTTTAACCACGCTCTCTTCTCTTAGTAATATCTTATGATGGTAGAATCATTGGATATTTTCCCCATATATGTGTGTAGAGGGTTTTAACTACTTTTGGTTATTCACTCACGTATATTTTTTAGATATAGTATCATATGGACTACTATAGGTGTAACATGTATAGGCTGTGATGGCTTGAGGATCCATACTCGGTGTGTGGGATATAATGGCTAGAGTTATAATACCTGATGTATGATACACCTTATACCAGTTGTGGGGGCACCCAGAAACTACCTGGTTACTTTCTTTTGTAAATGTGGTGGTTTTTTACATGAGGTTCATGTTGTGGTGGTTCACCCATGTGTCAGTGGGAAAGCCTTTTTTGGAGAGAGATTCTTAGATCGTGTGATGTTGGGGAAAAATAGCAAACCAGTTGGAAAGATGTATAGGTGTACCCTTGATATTCTTTACTATATTATATGCTCTTGTATGCATTACATGTTGAGAGTAGCCATTGTGAGGTTTGGAACTTAGTATACCTGTTTAGCTGACGAGTTTGTTTCACCTATTGTTAACAATGCATTTGCATGTTTTCTTTACTTTTTCATGATAGACTTTAGGGAGGATCCTACAGAGTATACTACTATAATCACCCTATGTATATGTAAACTTTTTTTGTCACATGGAGTATATTGGAGATCTTGTTGGTTTCTACTATCTTGGGGTTGCAGGAGCTGCTCGGGCTTGTGGTTGTGGTTGTTTTTTTACATTATTTTGGGTACTTGGAGTTTTCCCCTTCGAGTTATAGTAGTTTTTCATGACATTTCATATGGGCACTTGGGATTTATTTTAAATTTAATTCTAAGTTGGAGTTGGTTGGTGTCTATCTTATCTCTCTCTTACACATGTGTTCTCTTAGAGGGTAACACCTCCCATGTCTGTGTTAATTATACCCTCAGTGTCAGTCGCCAACTCGGGGCTTACAGGAGGAGGGACTTTGGTGTCATTATCTCCATTCTCACATTGCCATCCCAAGAGTGGTACACATTCTGGTCAGAGGTCATGACATTTATTTTTACCATTACATATAATGATAATGTAGTAAGATTTATTGTGGACATGTTGACTGCTACCTCCTTGATACAATGCAATTCTTATTTTTCGTCACCACATCACAATAATGATATATATAGTAAAATAATATTTTTATGATATATTTATCATTATATAATTATAAATTTCACCTAACATCATTCCATTATTATCATTAATAAATGGTGATGTTACTAAAGTGTACATCCAACCTACATTCTTCATGATTGTAAAGTAGGTTCATTTTTCGTAACCATATTTATTGTGTTTTTTAGGAGTATAATTAATCTGTAAATATGATAATTAAAACAATTTAATTATTTTTATATGTTTAAATGTGGATCCAATTTACCAATGTCAACCTACAAATATTTATACACATCAACTATATATGTTCAAAACAACCAATTTAAAATTAATTGATTAGGAAATTGGATATAAAATTTTAAAAAATGAAATAAAAATAATATTAAATATTAAAAAGGTTATCAAGAAATAAAATAATTAATATAATTTTATTATTTTGGAAGATAATATCACATGTGAAAACTCATACTCAATGTTAGTGATTTCGTCCCAATCTCCTTTCATTAAGGAATATCCTTATTTATAATGTCTATAAAAATTTAAAAGGTGTATACTCAGCCACTTTTTTTATTATATATCGGGAATATAATTTTATTAATAGAATATTTAATTTTTATTTTTATTTTATCCTTTCCTAGATCTTATGATTAATATGCTTCTAGTTTGATAAGGTAATTTTCCTTTAAAAAATACTTATAAAGTTTATCCTGCAAACTCTATTTCTATTTGATGTCCATCATTTTAAAATTTTATATGAATGATTTTAAAATGGACATAAAATATTAATATTTTAAATTCTATACATTATTTTATTTATATTTCAAAAGTAATATATTTATATGTTTTATATGAAATTTTTTGAAAAACGATAAAATAAATGTTATGTTGATAACTTCAATGGCTACAATGACTTTTCTACCAGATTGACTATTATTTGATTTGTGGATTTCATTGAATGAATTAATTTTTCCTTCAATTAAAGCTCATTTTTTTCATTCAGCTATTTTGGTGTGGAATATCTATATTCATATTTAAATGGTACTTTTTATTGAAATTTTTCGTTGTGATAAATGGGAATTTTGATATCCAAATGAAATTTTTTATGAGTTTAAAAGAGTTATTGAAATGTTTTATATGGAAAATTGAATGTATAAAACAATTTTATTTGTGATATAGTATTTTATTATTATACAAAACCAATGGGTTCTCCATGATGTAAAAGGGTAAGTCCATTACAACATAACACGAGGTAGCCTAGACAGTGCCAAGTAAGCTTATTATATCTTATCATGGGGGGATCCATATAGTATTAGGTAAGCCAATAATAGCATAAATGATGTGGGTTCCTGGATAATTCACCAATTACACAGGTAATGATAATGTTGTAAGTCATCTATATTGTTATTCCAATTAAAAGGGTTTTCAAAGGGATTTAAGACTTTGATTATCTGTATCACCAAATAGGGATTTAATTTAATACGATGGGTGTTAATGGTTTTTTTTTTCAAAAAAAAATTTATGTTATATTTTTTATGATGAATCATGATTGAATATAAAGTAAAATTTGATATGAGTTCTCAGGTGGTTGATAGACTACTGATATTACTTATTTTCTAATCACATACTGATTTGATGTTTTTATTGAAAATTTGTAATTGCATTCAAAGGAAATATGGATTTTAAGGAGAAATTAATAATTCAAGTTCAAATTATTCTATATTTTCAACAACAATAAATCATGCACTATTTTATAAAAAAATAAAATTATGCTGAAAATTGACACTAATTAGAAGTGTGCGGATTTTATTTTACTATTTTTTAGGTTTGAGTTAGGTCATATTTATCTAAAAATCTTATACAAATATAGCCTAAATTTTAAATAATGTAAAGTTATTAATTTAAACTCATGATTATGAAATTTTTATGATTGGGGTGTTATATATGGTCCCCTAATTCCCATATTGGTTGAAAAGTCCTAAATGGGATTCAAACTTCTATACATGTCTCCAGGGCCAAAACTCATCCCTCGTTGTTAAAAATTCCCTTCACATATACACACAAATATCATGATCTATTATCCACAAAAACCAACACACCATAGGAATCACAATAATAAATCAGAAAATGCTTTTCTAATTTCATGTGTAAAACTAGATCATTCCCCCAACATAGAATATAAAAATAACCATACCATTGTATCCCCACAGGGATTGAAACACATAGTATATGTGGAGGAATTTCTCTACCCATAATTATATAATATATATAAGATACATTCAAGAATGAAATGGTTTCATATAGACTATCCAAAGAAAACCATTATTTGTATATCCTTCACCCATATGTGTATAGGACTAAGGAACACTAAAAGAATTATATTAGGATTTATTTTATCCATCTATACCCTTCTATATCATTTATTCACGAAATTATAATTTTTTGTAATACCCTTTTCCATATGAGGATCATGTGCCAAAATTGTTAAAAAGTTTAATTGTAGGACCTCGACACATCCATCATGTTTTAGATAAAATATTCCATTATTATCAATTTAAATAAAAAATATATATTGAGAAGGAATATCACATTCACATAAAATTGAATAATCCATTTTGATATGTATTGGTACCAACTTATTCATTCTTAGTTATTAAAATTATTCAATTTATGAGCATCTTTTACAAAACACCTTATAACCTAATCAGTCGTCACATATAATCACGGGGCCCTAAATAAATGATTAATCAATTGATTAATCACCAAATATTTAATATTCACACTCAAGAATATTTTTTGTAAAAACATCATCTTAATTAAACATAAAATAAATCACTATGGAATATAACGTGGCTATACTATATCTAGTGGGGTGAACACCGCCCCCAGTATCCAACCAATCAATTTATACCCAAAAGAACCAATATCATATTAGGAGACATTAATAAATTTTACCTAAAATTTTAGAAATCCATAAATAATTATAATTGTGTGTAATACCTCAATAAATATTAAAATTTAAATTTTTAATCATCCTCTCAAGACATCCATTATAAATGGAAATAATCCCCATCATGTTGACCCACTAAACTATGATCCATTTGTTCTTCTAATTGGGCATAAATTAGTTAAATAATACTTTAAGAGAATAAATAAGGACTATATCATCATTTACTCATATTATATTTATTGTTTTAACTCAATATATCATCTTGATAAAACTACACGCAAGTCTATTCGAAATCAAAGGATGATGAATTTGAATTTAATGAGAAAGAATTATGAAAATATATTTAGTTCACCTTCAGTTCATCCATGTGAGAGGGCAGGGACAACTAATCCCAAACCAAAAAATATATATGTGTTGATGTATATGATTATATTTTTAATGAACATGGACATGAATCATGATTTATAATATTTTTAGATAATCATGAATCTAAAACTGGAATGAAGCTTTAAAATCACATGGTTTATCCTCAAAAAAAATGTGATCCAACCTTGAAACATATATTGTACCTATTTTCACCCCAAGTACACTTTGGACACATTGTTTATCAAATAATTCACCAACCATGTATAGTTACCCATATAAATAACATTTTTATATGAAGTTCTCCATAAATGATACAATAATTATTATCCATTATAAATAAGGATATCCTCATCTATTAAACTTTAACAACATTCCCATAAATTATTTTAAATTTAATGTATGGTTTTTTATATAGTTAAACATAAAATCTTAGTAACTGAAAAATGTTTTAAAACATCACTAATTAAAATATAAACATAAAAACTACAAAACACTTCAAATTTTTTTAAAAAATACTTTCCAATATATTTTACATCATAAATTTCTTTTCTAAATCTATATTCGTTGGTGGTGAGTATGAGAACCCATCCAAGAGATCTTCTTTTATTCAAAACTCAATTTTTATACTATTTTTTCTCTTCCTCCACCTCAAATAGTTCCAAAAACACATAGTCAGCATAACATTCTATGAAAATCACTATTTCCAACTACCTATCCTTAATCAAAGAAACATATAAATATACATATTTATTAAAAATTAAAATACTAATTTATAATTAATGAAAATTGAAACTGTATCATACATTGACTATGTAATGGGTTATACAACTCCCACACTATAATTATTCTCTACCATGATATGATGCTCCAAACCCAACCACTCATATCTTATGTAAACAAAATATCCTTTATGTTATGTCATTAAAAAAACATAATCGATCCCAACATAATATTCTATATTTTCAATATTAACACCAAATATTGAATAACATACACACCGAATACATTTATTATTTAGTGTTTTATAATATTAAGAATATTTTATTGTTAAATTAAATATATTTACCGCAAAAATAGTTATTTTTTCTAATATATAATGTACTCATTATTGAATAATATTTATTCAAAATAAAGAATAATATTATTTTTCACATGATACCCATATATAAATTTATATTGTAATACTCTTATTAATAACCTAATGAAAGAGAAAAAAAAATTATGGAGATATCAAATGATCATTAGGTGATGTCATACAATATATTCAATAATGGAATAAACAAAGAATGCACAATACATATGAAATAAATAATAATAATAATAATTGATATATTTAACATCATGAAAATGTAATAAAAACATGGATATAATTAAATTTTAAATAATCAATGGAAAAAATAAGAAATTTCATTTTTATGGAATGTATAATGCTGATGAACATAAACATGATAGAAATTCCTCTTTCTTTGAATGTATACAAATGGAAAATTTTTACACAAAATACCTAGGGTAGTTTGCCTTTCACAATATTTTAATGCATCAAGGGCCAATATAATTCTATTAGACACACATCAATAATTATGTATAATGCATTAATCACATGATTAAATAAATAAAAAATATAATACATAAAAACATTCCTTATAAAGAAAAAAACATCCTTATTGAAATAAAATATTATACAAAATTTCAATATTTTCCCAGTAAATTTTAATACATTTATAAAAATAAAACATTAAGATGGATTGTATAGTTAATTGGATATACTTTTTATTTAATAATAAATAATTAATGAAAATAATTAATGTGATGTAGAATATATCCATTAAATTAATTTGTTTAAAAATAATTTAAAATAAATACATGATAGACACCATAAGTGGCAGATAAAATAACCCCTAAGAAGATGGTGAAGTGAAAAATATAAATTCATTAGGTAATTATGTACATAATATAGGAAAAATAAATATTAAAAATGAACATATTTTATATTTCCAGTGGAAAATATATTTTAAATTATAAAAATTATTTTCATATTGGTTTTTCTATCATTATTTAAAAAAAATTAATATGTCTTCCTAATGATCTATTTAAATGGGATGAAAGGAAAAAAAATTGATAAAATTATTTCATATATTGTATTACCAATACTAAAACTAAAAAATAAATGATGATAAAAATGTTCAGAATGGACATGAAGATAAGAATATACACAAGTGGAATGAAATCCATATACTTATTCATTTTAAACGTCAGTCTTTATTTTTATGAAAAAACCATAGAATAAATAGAAAAATGTTTTTTAATATAATTTAAATATAAATCAATATAATTAATAATAATTGTGGCTTAAATATTATCAAAACTCACAAATGTGGTAAATGAAAAAAACATCATTTTCTTCATATATTTGAAAAATGTCAAAAGAAATGACATGAATAAATTATTTAAATTATTAATTTTAAACACTATTTAATAAATAAATTGTAAATATAAAATTTAATTTTCAATAATTTAATTATAATGAAGATCATTCATATAATAATAAATTGAATATGTATATGGAGGAAACATTATCCCAACTACAACTAAGAGACTCAGCCAAGTCAATATTCAACACATTTTTTGATAAATTATGATCTAAAGGGATATGAATAGTTAATAATAATTATATATAAAGATAATAATTTATTAATATAATATAATATAATAATATGAGGATGAAACAAAATTTTTATCAATGACATTCAAGAATAAAGTATATAACTCAATGATAGTAAATTACATTAATAAGAACCATTATGAATTATATAATATATGAATCAATGGAAAATGAAATTTTAGAAATAAAATAAAATAAAAATAAAAATGGTAACAAATTATTTAATATATTAATTGTAAATAATTCATTATTTGTATGATATAAATGTAAATTGTATAATAGTAATAATGATTTGTCATGGAAATAAAATTTGGATTAAAAAACCATACCTCAAGTCCTTGCTAGAATGATACACGAGTCCAACATATTGAATAACCAAATTATGTTTTAAATAATATTAATTCAGAATTTTTTTAATTATAATTAATTTATTTTGGTCAATTTATTATTATTCATTCATTTAGTATATTATTTTCTCCCCTCATCAATTTTTTTATTCAATCAAGTCCTCAAAAACATATTTAATGTTTTTATGATAGCGAATGAAGTTATAAAATAGTTTTATAATATTCAATATTTTATTGATATTTTGAATAAATAATTATTATAGGAAAAATTAATTATATTTTATAAATTTTAAAAATTCGATTCCAATGATGAAAACTGTCTCAGGAAGACCATTTTATATGGTGAAATTTATAATTATTGTTTACTATTAATATCATTATTAGAATTCATAAATTATATTACCAAATAAAAAACCATGTAATTAATTTAATATTTATTCCACTACAAACAACTATTATAACCATCCATTTATGGTTGTTTTGGAAAATCAAATTTTATAATCATGATTGTGGTAATATAACTATAAGACATCCAATGTATTCATTTCCTAATCAATAAAAGTAAAAATGATGTTGGTTATTCCATAAAAATATCAAACTCACATTTTAGAGACAATACGTTGTTCATAATTTTTAGATGTGTTTAATATATTTATATGAGGGGGAAGAAGACTTTAACATGAAACAACTACGCTAATACAATTACCTATTCCATTGATATCCTCATTTATAACTTTTTTTTCCTTTATAGATTGGTCATTGTTGTGTTAAAAATATCAATGAAAGGGTGAATAAGATTGAGGGGGGTTTATTGAAGAGAATATTTCAGTAGAAAAAATTATTAGGTTTGATATTTTTAGGGTGGGAAAATGTTCATTTTATAGGTGTGATCTGTTGAATCTTAATTAATATTTTGTTGTTAGTATTAACAGATAGGTTATATAACAAGATTGTGCATTGAAATTGATAATTTTATCAGAAAGGATGATTTTATGTTGAAAAAACACTATCATTCCATTATTATACATTGTTTTGTGAATAATTGGACCAATTACACCTTGATTCATCATTTTATAATCATTTTAACGTTTATTGTGGTAACAAATTTTAATGTGAAAAAATGTAATTTATGTAATTTCATAATTTTTAAATATTGAATATAAATATAAAATCCATTGTTACTAAATAAATTTTTAAAATTATATAATATTATTTTTTACTATGACAATGAATAATGTCGAATACCATATTTTTGTAAATATGTATATTCAAGCCTAATGTAACATTATAATTATTCTTTTCCATGTAAAAATAATTTATTTTGTTATATTATATATATATATTATCAATATCCTTTTTTAATTTTTATATTTAATCCTGACGATTTAGGTAAATTAATAAAAAATATATATTTTGGGGTCGTAATTAGATTGTGTCATGTACCCAATGGATTGTGGTCTTCTAGTTCCATGGTGTCAAGATATGACCAGTCTATGCCACATCGTGATGTATTCCACAATAGTTCAACATCTGGAATAGATGATTTTATATCATGGAATATAAGACCCATAATAAATCATCATTATCAAATGTACATTCATATGCTAAGTGGTAATAACCCCTACCCCCAACCCTCCCAAGGGCTGTTATCATTGAAGAAGGACAAAATAAAGTGGAAATTATATAAAGGATAAAATATTATCATAGATGGAATAACAAACCCAATGGATCTTAGAAATTAGGATCAAATGTTGGTGTGAATCAATTTAGACTATTATAATTCACTGTGGGGTATATTTTTTGGTCCTAATTAGCATTAAATGTGTTTCATTGTGATTAACGGGTTTTTTTATTAGGGAGTCATACCATAAAGAATGAGTTTCATTCCATTATTACACTAACCTTAGTCACAAATAATAAATAGATTAATATTGGGAATAGAATCTGATTCATATAATACCTCATCCTTATCACAATGATTATTTAAACGTGAGTAGAAATAGAGTCCTGTATATTGGGAAATGAGACCTACATAAGAACAAAACTCTGAGGTAGTGAGAAAAATACGAAAATATTACTCCATATGGAAGTGGAAATCCAATTTTTACTAACATTAATATAAATAGAATTATTATTTGAGAAAATTTTATTTATTAAAATAATGTTATATTAAACCTAATTTTATAAATTTATAACTTATTTCCAATGCTTTATTCAATAGATATGTATTATAGACAACCATTATATTTTCTATATAATTATGTTATATAAATGTTATAAATAATGATATTTTGAAATAATTAAATATTATATATTTTTATCATTCTAAAATCTACATTAACACCCTATCATCACCTTCAAAAATTTATGCATTTATGATATGAAATGGTTTCCTTCATGGGTGTTTATTTGGCTAGAATTGATCTCAATGTGATTTCCATATTATTAATAATATCATATATATGATTTCACACATGGTATATTTGATGATGATTATATAGGGATTTTTAATGGATATATAAGATACAATAAAAAATCATTAATATTAGAAAAACCTTTCTTCTACGATAAAAAACAAATTCATCAATACATTTAACTATATTTCGATATATATTTCATAATGTGGTTTCATATATTAAAATACTTAAATGGAATGGATATATTTTAATGGTTCAATTTAATTATTATAATTTTTTATATATCATGTATTATATTAGTTTGGTATTACATTTTATATTCATTATTAAAATTTTAATTTATTTAGTTTATAAAACATACTTATATCTAAGGGTGTTAAATCATACCCACTAAAATAAATTGTTCCCTAATTGTATTAAATTGTCTAAAAAAGGGTAATATATTAGGGTTTATATAATTTATTCAATAATAATGATATTAGAAGATATTATAATACATCATAATGGTTCTTAAAGATAATGTGAATAATTTTATGCATATCGCAATGGAGTATCAAATATACTTTGCAATAATGTCCTCTTATCATCTATCGAGTGATGATCGAGTTAATACTGAACAATCATTCATTCCTGTCCGTATCCTACTGTATAATATTTTCCAAATCAAGAAATAAAATTTATTGTTTATGTAGGGATATAATTTCTATGAATCCACATACTTCTTGTTTGAATAAATATCTATTATGTTTAATTATAGTCATACAGATCCTAATGGTTTTCACTAATTTATTATACATCTAATTTTAAATTATATTGAATTAATATTCATTTTAATAATATCATTAACCATAAATTAATAGAAACTTATGAACATATGAATCAATATGACTATTAGACCCCACTCAAAATAAAAGTAAAAATAAATCAACATATAGATTACTCTACTATAGTCCAAAACTGATATTTAAATTTTCCTCAGTTAGCTAAAATTTATAATTCATTAAATTACATCACAGCACAACACGTCATCAATACTAGAAAGATGCATTTTTATAAAAAATATACTAAAAATATAAAAAATGTCATTAATCTTGTTAGTATCAAATAACGAAAGACAAAAATTGAGTTATATATTATTTTTTACTTATTAGAAATCATATTCTTATTAACCAATTATGGTATCAAAACACATTAATTATCCGTATATGATAACATCCAAAACAACAAACTTATCAAAATCTCAATTAATTCTAATTGAGAAGCTCTAGAGAGGAATGACCTGATTCCATGATAAAAACATATACACATAACAATGGCTTTGAAAACCAAGAATTCTAACAAAACAAAACCTAAAATATTTATAACATCAATAATAATTTTTTATTCATATAAATACCAAACCCAGTTTATTTATCGTGTTTTCGAGAGTGAGTGATAAAATTAACTATACAATCAATATATATATATATATATATATATATATAATCAGATGCGGATTTTTCCCAGTAAACCATAGAAACCATAATTATAAATAAGTGTTCAACATATCCTTGGAAATTCACAACACAATAACCTTATATAGACATTTATTATATAATAATATACTTTATAAGATGATACAATGGAAATATATAATAGGTGATATCATAATCTCAAGAAGGTGTAGTGTATAGTATAAATAATAATGGATTAAAAAAAGAAATAATAATATGGTTTGAATAAATTATAATATTATATAAACACCATATATCTAATAACATGATCAGTTAATATATACATTGACTGAATAACAATTAAAATTTTCAAACAAAAACACAATAACTGAATTCCAAATGATGGAATACATTAATTAAGTCATCATAAACATACATACAAGTCTTTATGCAAAGAAATTATACATTACCAAACATGTTTTCAATTAAATATGAATATACTTTGCATCATGATAACAATTAATTTACTGAAGATATATTTAATTAATGGAACCACCCATCACTAATTATTTCCAAGTTATTCATCATAAAAAGGAAATGATAAGAAATATATTATAAATCCATCTTTATTTAATAAAAACATAGATATGGAAATAAGAAAAATGTATAATATTTCACCAAACAACATAATGCATTATTTTTCTACATAATAAAAACTGAAACCATATAGTGTAATAGATATATGTTTTATCTAATACTATAAAAAATGAAATAATATAATAGTTAAAAAATCTATCAAAAAATTGAAGTATATGGTTATCAAATAGAAATATAATGACACAAAAGATACAAATAGGGATACTAAGAGGATAAATTGAAATTAGTTATATCAATTAGTGATTGATAGTAAATCCATTTGAAATTATAAAAAAAATGTATACTAATAGTTTTTAACATGGTGAAACATAAAATCGATACCTATCTTTAAATATACAATTCAAAGGATCTAAATTCGGAATTTAAAAAAATAATATTATATAATTCCAAATAAGAATAATTTGAAATAAATGATGTAAAATTTTTATGATTTGGAGAATAAGGTAAAAATGTACTTACAAGGAATAAAATATTATTGGTTATTCTTGTGAAAAACTACCATTACTTTTATAGTGGTAAATTCATATAACAATTGGTATAATATTTAGATAAGAAACAATTAAATCTAAATAAATTATTTATAATTAGAAATGTTTAAAACTATTTAAATGGTAACCCAAGTATTAAATATCACAACATAGTCTTAATGTATATATACATTACAAAATTTTCGTATAATATGTAAAACAATAGACAAATAGATGACAATACTCTACATTATTCTAGTACCTTTTGAAATATAGAAATGTAAACAACAATACATGAGTTAGAGAAATTAACCCCCACTAGGTTTTCCAAGACTATATCCTATATTATAAATATCATTCAGAAAATACATATTCATAACATGGGGTTGGAAACAAAAAATTTGTGAGCCCAAATTCTTATTGAGGTACAAAGGATATTTTTATGCACACAAATAATAATAATGGTTTGAAAATGTGATCATAACATTAGAAGAGAGTACACTTCATATCAAATAACATAAGTTTAAAAAATTTCATACGTATTATTACTTCATATGAAAATAATCAGAAGAGAAAGAAGAGAATAATCCATGAATAATTAATATAGGAATTGTGATATATACATAAACATGTAATATCATTCCCTATAAGTCTTGATTAATTTTTAGAATGTATAAGGGAACATCATTGGCTTTAAAACTAATGTGAATGAAATATCACCATCCACAGTCGTAGTCCATTCCTTTAGAGAGATTGGGTCTCCTCATCTTCGCATAATGAATTGGGTTTCCCAGTTATCTCATAGTCGATCAGGATTCCCCATATTCCCATAGTGATCAGTTTTCACCATGTTTCATATTCATGGTGTCTAAAACTACTGGGTGGGAAACATTACTATCCATAGTGTCATTACTTTCCATTTTAGCGGTTTTGTTTCCCCATATTTTTAATTGGATGAAGCTCGTTCACTTCATTCCCATAATTATCTCATGATATATAAATAATTTCACCAATGAATTATACGAGAATATATGTCCCACTGATCCCATAATAAAATCATACGTACATGTTGCAAAGGAACATAAAAATCATATAATAACATATGAAAGTAAATGGGTTTCATAAACATGTAATCAATTGAAACTATTTGTAAAAGGTATAGGTTTCATAATCATTTTATCAAACCATAACCTGTAAACAGGAAGTGGGATTCATAAATATACAACCCATAAATTGGAAACATATTTCATAAAAAATTACCCTTGAATGGGAAATACATTTCATAGACCTAATAATATAAATAGATTAACAATTTAGATAAATAATATGAATGGAACTATTGGAAATTTTTCCAATATATGATTTATAAACACCAGCATATGTCATCTTAGATGGGAAATAAATTCAAATTTCCATTTAAAACAATTACTATGGAAATTATACATTATTCTTTAAAACATAATTTCAAAAATAAAAAAATTATTACCATTTTCATTATAATAAAAATTAATATATAAAAACAATTATTTGGAAACCTTTTTAATAAAAACATATAATAATCAATGAAATCATTTACAACCCCATTTTACATTAAGTATTCAAAAATAATCATGAATGAATTTTGAAATCACATTTCCTTGAAAACATATAAATTAATCATTAAAACATTTTTAAAATATTTATCCTTGAAAATTAATTGAATACATATAAATATAATTTTAATTTTTTTTAAAAATAAGAATTTGGAATATCATAAATTTCGGATTGAAGAGATGGTAATGTTAGACAGTCATAATGAAAATTAATTTATCCAATTATGAAAAAAATTATTTAATAATTATACCAATACACAAAAATATAATGATTGACTAGTGGATAAATAATTCATGAGATTTATTGAGATATACAAAAATAATCATATACAATCACGATAAATGATGAGATTGTATTAATAAACTATTACCACTTCGTAACATAGAATTATAATCTCCATATAAGATAATAAAATTAAATAATGCTTAAAATATCTGGATAATATTGTGGATAAATATATAACATGTCAAATGGATGTAACTATAACTTTTATAAGAATATAGTTTCATAACATGGCAAGTGTATCAAAGAAGGAAAAATGAGACAAACATACATTGCCAATTTGGTAACATAAACCCCAACTAATAAATATCATCAAAATGAAATATAAATAAAAAAATTGAGTTATAATAATAATATAATAAATATAGGGCTAGTAAATAAACCATAAAAAATAAAATGGTGGAAAACATGGATTGTGTTTCATAGAAAATAAATGTGAGATGTGTAAACACTTACTACTTGGTAACGTCAGAATCATGATAAAAGTAAAATAATGACATAATTTAATGATTTTATTGTAATAAAGTCGATAAAATTAATTATATAACATGTCATAGGTAATTATATACAACACAAAAAATAATCGAGTTGTGATTGTGGAAAGTACCTCAAAAAAATAAAAACAGAGATGAATTCCATGTACCATGTATCTTAACTCTCATTGTATTCAATAAATATCCATGTATAATAAATTTATTTTTATTATAAATATACCACATAAAAATATTTTTATATAAAATACACAATATTGGTTCATATCACCCTCTAATTACCACTTCTATGTTATGGTTACGTTTCTGGTAACATCTGAATTGATTTTCCCATGTTCATTCATTTATAACATTTTTTTTCATTATACATATATCATAATTTAAAAATATAAATCATTATATAAATATCAAGTATATTATATATAATATATTATAATAATATATATTATATATAATTATTTAATGTTATACACTGTTTATAGAGACAGTAGGTCCTATGGATGCATGAACTTTTTTCCATTTTAATATTCTATAGGAGGAATTAAACGAAACAATATATATATATATCATTATAATAGAATTATTTTGTAATATATATCACATAATTTCACTAATACCATACATAATACATTCCATGTAATGTGTAAATAAATCGCATAGCTTTATAAAGGCGGTAGTCCACACTTCCACAAATAATGATATTATATTTTCAAAAAATAGAAATAATGAAGGTTTGGTTTATATTAAATAAATTCTTTATAATGAGATAATAAATATAAAATATAAAATGTAATATATTAGTGTCCATCATAATTTCCACCCATGATAGTTGGTAAAGTAAAAAAAAAACAAACACCCTTTTATGAGATGGTATTTCACCATATAAAAAAATTGTTTTGGCCATTACCCATTATATGAAAGTATCTATTAGTGAATGTAAAAAACATAGAATATATATATATATAATACTTATATAATTATTGAAACTTTTATTAAGAATAATTTAGGTGGTGTATAATTAATATATAAGAATGTAGCTTGAGGATGGATGTTAACATTTTTTGGGTAAATCCTTTTGTTATAAGAAAAGGATTAATTTGATGGATTTACGTAAATATTGGAGAATAAAATATAAAGGTATGAAATTTTTGATATAATTTTAGAAGTATTTCATCATTAAAAATTACTGAATAGGTTTGAATAAGTCATAGTGTTGAGCTCCTTTTATTGTGAAGGAGGTGTGGAAAATTTTTTAATTATTAAAATGGGAATTCAAACCACATTATTCCTATCTAATTTGGTTATAAAAATTGAACCAAATTTGATAAATTTTATTAAAGGGTATAAATATTTCCCTAAATTTTATTTTGGATATATTTATAGGGTCATTTTAGCCCATAAGTTTCAGGTTTTGTCATTAGTTTTAGTAATTTTCCTTTTAATTGTTTTATTTAATTTTAATTACACTCACTAACATTTTTTGTAAAAAATATATTTTCAATTTATTATATATTATTAAGTATTATAATTAAAAATATGGAATACATTTTTCTAAATTAACATCCTATAATTGGATGAATTTAGTTTCAATTTCATCTTACAAACAGGACGATAATAAAAAAATTTAATGTAGAAACATTAATATGATTGGTGTGTTTTTATATAAAAATCCAAAGTTAAATTGATTATAATGACCTAAGTGGATTAATTGTTTTTATAAGGCCCCAGCCTTAATCCTTACTTAATATTGAATTAAATGAGTAATTCACATTGAGGATCTTTTCAGGTTTAGAGTTTTAGAGAATTAGGACATAACTATTACATCTCAAAAGATTACAAAGTAGTCTCTTCTACTAAATTTCCATAAAATAAAAACTTTTAAAATGTAACATGTCTAGTTCCATGTCTTATATAGTGTGACATTCCCTTGATCTCATCCTTGACCTTATTCCACTTTAAGTCCTGTGAAAAACATTTCATAAAAAACCTGGGGTGAGCATAAAAAGCTCAGTAAGGGATACACAAAGAATAAAAACTGTTACTTTTTCAAACATCAAGTAAACCATGTATACTCTATCAAAGTAATACCTTCACCTTCATGAAGTAGTAAAAACTCTTCACTGAATAAAGTATCATTACATACCTTTTTGTAACCAAAGAATTACCATAAAACCCATATAAAGAACACATAACATATATAAAGGTAACTTGTGACATAAACATACTTAAGTGGAATAACCATATGGTCGACTTCCACACATATCACTTAATGGAATAGCCATACAGCCAATTTCCATACTTACTTAATGGAATAGTCATACTGCCGACTTCCATACCCAATGCATTGGAGGTTATAACGTAACCACCCGTCCTGGTATTCACGGCACCACCCGTCATATGGTTTATAACGTAACCACCTGTTAAAATGTCTATGTACCAATATAAAATCATAAAACATAAAACCAATATAAAGGAATGATAACATTTCCACATCATAATATATCATAATAGAATCCTTTATCAAAACCATTTCAAAACCATTTAAAACATTTAATAAAGAGAATTTTGAATCAAAGTGTCCCATACCACCTTGAAGCTTAAAATTTTAAACCATTAATATCCATATAAATAAATCCTTAAAACCATTTTGAAAACATAGATATTAATAAGAACAAATAATTAAAACATTTAAAATGACATTTTGGTTAAAGGGGTTTTACCAAAATTAGAGACACTTGAATACAATAATTGAGGAATAACATTTAGTCATAACTTTAAAATATCATGAGAATAAATGTATTCATGATATAATACTCCAAAGGACAGTATATACACCATATAAGAGTGAATTGGTGCATAACAACAATGGACCCTCAATTGAAATGTCAAATGTGATGAAATCCCTTATAAAGAAGGTATCCTTAAATTAATGACAAATCAATCTCAAAAATATGTGTGAAAAATATAAATACACCCAATATAAGTGGATATTAAGTGTAAAACAATAAAAGTAAATTCACACATATTCAATGACTACATGTTGAACCCAAAGAAATCGAAATTGGGTTAAAAAGTTCCCTTGACAGTCTAACGGCATCACATCAAAATGAGTTGATGAGAGATAAAAAGTGTATCTCATCACATGGACATAAAATTTACATCAATAAGGATATATGAGAAAATATCCCAACATAACAATATGTAAATTAAAAGACCCAATAAAAGAAGTCTTTTAAAAAAGAGGAGGGTGAAAGGTTCCCTTACCGAATTGGGTATCTTTCAAAACATACACCCCATGAAAGAAAGGACAATAGATCATTGATGTAAATACCCATAAACGAAAGTATATTACACAAAGAGTAGAATAATTGGAATACATACACCACTCAATGGAATTTGTGGAAAATGTAGCATAAATTTCATGGGAATAAAAGTGAGATGAAAAATCCCTTATAAAAACTCGGCAGCCTAACGGCGCCACATAAAACATTCGAATATGGATTGATGAGATAAAATAGGGTATCTCATCACATTACAATAAAATTTACAGAAAGATTAATATTAAATAACATCACCCAACATTACAAAGAGGATCCTAAAATAAGTGACATAAAGGAGAGTACTTAAAAAGAAAGAGAGAGGTTAGATCTCTTACGAAAGTTCGGCAGCCTAACGGTGCCACTCAAAACTTCCAAAATGGATTGATGAGAGAGAATAGGGTCTCTCATCACATGAAAATAAAAATTACAGTAGGAGTAATATAAAAGAACATCCCAATCATAATAAATATGAGCTTGAAAGAAATGACATAAACGACTGTACTTAAAAAGAAAGAGAGTTGTAGGATCCCTTACCTCGGGTCCGACTTGACTCGATCGTTCTTTAATCTCCTGAATAATAAACTTGAGTTAATTTATACTTCCTTAAGAACCTTTTTCAAGTTCTTTATTCCTTTTATATCACTTATTACCATGTTATAAACATTATGTAATCATTAAGTTAATAATTATTGTTTTGTCGATATTTGGTGCTTAAGTCGAAAGTGGACTTCTTACAATTACATGTTGTTTGTGTGGACAAACGTTTATTATATCCAGAATTTTATTCATGATGTATATATCATATATGTCATATATATCCAGTACATTCATGCATTTATAACATTACATAATCATATAGAGGTAAGAAATGAAATGCACCGTTCATGGAGACGGTAAGCCGTACGTATGCATGAACGCACGCTACTTTCATTTCTATTTCGTATTTTATATAATGGAATAATAATAATATAAAGTTATATTATAATTCCAGTATAATATCATATATAATATCATAGTTCCATCCTTTATACGTCCCACATATGGAATTTAACGAATCAAATCACTTTGAGGGGGCGGTAGTCCGCACTTCCTTAAATGAAGATATCGTGTTTACCCACAATAGAAACCATAAAGGTATGCCCGAAATGAAAAATACAGAATCTTAAAGAAAAAAATAAACATATTATATATCATATATAAAAATAGTGACATCATAATGGCCACCTTTGAAGGTGTTAAATGAGTATTGAACAATCATCGTTTCGGGAGGAAGAATTTCGCAATCCACGGAAACCGTATGTTCTTTAACCATTTGATGTAGTTGTGTGAGAGTTTTGCTCGATTAAATCATATAAAAACATCCTAGTATATTGAATATACTGGTTTTGTTACAAAATAAGTAAATAAATAGAGTTTAGGGGGTTGGAGAAACAAAATAAAACAAATGAAAAAGAAAGAATGAATTACCTTTAAAAGTGTAACTCCTTTTGATTTGAGCCTAAAGGCTTCCTTTGAAAGGATTCTGCCCAAAGGGAATCCTCTAGGATGAGGATAGGGGTGTGGAGAGAGTAAATGGGCAGGGGTTGGCCGAGCCAAAGGCTTGAGGTGTGTGTGTAAGGTGGTAGAGGTGGGGGCCTTTTATAAGAGGAGAGGAGGGGCAGTTTTGGAAAGTAAGAAATATTACTTTATTTGAAAATGTGTTTCGGTTTTAAAAGGTCCCACGTTGATATAATTCGTGGATAATGTGATAAGGGTTCGAAATCCACCCATCCAATAATTTTTGGACATGTGTAGTTCATAGATTTTACATTATCTTTCCATTTTATTTAAATCGTCAAATAATGATGTCATCACTGCATCATTATTATGTCATAAATAATTTAATTTATTTAATGTCTAAAAATTATAAAAAAATAGTATGATGCAGTAAATCTTTTTATCTTTCCAATGTCTATTTATAATCAAAATTTGGACTTGTGTAACCCCACTTAAAAACTGTTTTAGTAAAACGACTCATGTTTGTGTCAATTTAATTTTAACATTAAATAAAAATATATTATTGTCATTTTCCAACTAAAGTTGCTCCATGGGGTCCCCAAGTTGGCACATGGATTGTCTTGGTCGGCCATGACTCACCCAATAGGTTTAGGACAAGTGTCATGGTGTTTTCACATTCTTATAATATCATTTTTACCTTAAATGACACTAATTACCTCTAATCGCGGTTAATGAAAAAAAGTTACTATTCACCAAAAAATTATTTTCATCCCATTGAACCACATTTTACATACTAATTACAACCATGTATGTCAGATTTTCAAAATTCTATACACATTTGTGGTAAACTTTCATTTAACTGAAAAATCAGTTTGCTTGATTACCACTTAGTGGTTTCACTATTCATCAAAAATTGGTTTTTTTCAGAAAAATACCAAAACTTCACCCTAAGCTATATTTGATATTCCGAATTCAAAAATGAAGTACGTTTTAAAAAATTCAAAACATATTAGTCACATTAATTAATTTAATAATTAATTTCCGATGTCAG
This sequence comes from Viscum album, assembly GCA_963277665.1. Lineage (NCBI taxonomy): Eukaryota > Viridiplantae > Streptophyta > Magnoliopsida > Santalales > Viscaceae > Viscum > Viscum album. Next base: position 1,246,749,234 of record OY728138.1, read on the forward strand.
AGCAAATAGCGTGTTTTTATAAAACAATAAGTATCAAAAGATTGACACTAGTTTAAGTCTGATTTCAAAGTGAAATCAATTCCAACGACCACTATTGGATTTAATGGTATAAATATTTTCTAATTTCACTTTAAAAACAATTCAAAATATAATCTAATCATATAAATAAATTATATTAAAAAGAGGTTTTGAATTAAAATACAACATTTTACACTATTCATTAAAAAATGAACTTTATCAGAAAAATACCAAAAATTTACACAAAGTAAAATTTAATGTCCCGATTATAAAGAAGAGTTTTATTTGGTCCAAAAGAATGTATAAGAGTGATCACAACTATATTTAATGACAGTTCTCCATCAAAAGGCGATAAGTGAACCCTTAGTGAAAATTAGGGTATAAATGCCTAAAATTGATCTCTTTCCGTATTTTAAGCCTTTATCTTTTATTGGGTAAATGTAAAAACATTTAAAAACATATATAATCATATTTTAGTTATTTCTATCCATTCCCGTCAGTACAACGGCTACTTGTTAACTAACATTTAAAATAATATTATTTTATTTTTAGAGTGCAACGTAAGATACCCAAGAAACTCATTGTTGCGTGTTGGGTACGCCATCAAGCATAGTGTCCCCTTTAAAGTCATATTAATATTTTATTCACAAGTATGGATAAATATGAAAATGTCATATTCTTTATTTACCTGGGGTGTTACATCCTTCCCCCCTTTTGGGAATTGCATCCTCGCAATTTTAAAATTGCGCTTAGAAACATCCTTGAAAGTCCCACATCGGAACAAGGATCGGTAAAACAATCACTTTAAAATAAAGAAAGATAAGTACAAAGGTCACCTGAGTTAACCCATACTAGGATTCCAAGTATGAAAACATGGACATGGAGGAGAAAACAAAGGGTCATGTTCTGATGGAGAGTGATAGAAAACATGTTTAGGATAAAGTTAACCATGAGAGAATCACAAACTTGTGATGGGTTAAACGGTATTCGATTCCCCAATAGGAAAAGTTAATAGAAAACATTTTTGTTTTAAGTTACTTTTTATTGAGGAATTTATTCATAAGGAAACATAATCACTTATCATTTTGACTTTATACTTTTACTAGATTCCTTAATCAAACTCATATTTTTTCCAAAAGTCGAGTATTTAGGTAGACTTGTTCGCATTAAGAGTACTATAATAAACTTCTAGAGAATCACCTAATCCACAAAAGAGAACTATATACATCCCATGTCTTTAGGCTTTAACCAAAACCAAAACCAAAAAGGTTAGTAAAAGGTCAGATAATCCAGAAAAGGATAACCCGTTAAAAAGAAAATCTATTCTTAATCTCCAAAATTTGTCCAACAAAACCTAAAGTTCAACAATGACCATCCGATAAACAATTTATCCATAAAATTATTCAAAGTAAACAAATATAATACTGAAACCCAAATATTTGAAGGATTTAATCACATAGTCTTCCAAGTTAAATCGTAACATTTATCTCCAAACAACATCAGTTGCTCCTAAAGTCTCGTATTGAAAAGTAATTAACCTAATCACATATCCTCCATGATAGGTTATTCATTTTCATAAATAACCCAAAATCAACTTACTCTTAATTCATAATATAATATAACCAAAAAGAATCAGTCAAACTAACCAGGGACTTCACGTAGTCCAGTGGTAGGCGATAAATACCAGTCGCACTTTGGTTGTGGGTTTGATTCCCACAGCTTTGTCCGACGCGACGGGATGTCACACGGTCTGTGTGTTGTCCTTTTTCCAAAACTATATAATTCTTAAAACATTCCCCAAAATGAGATAAAATCTTCAAGAATAATCATAACATATTTTAACCTCAATTTTATCTCATTCCTTTCATTTTCCATCATATCATAGAGTAACCCATAATTACCTCAAAAGTAAGGATCATATAAACTCTAATGGTTACCTTTATAATTATTACCTGAACTTCCACATGGATTGGTCATCTCGTACATGATGCATTTGAGAACTCACCATGTTTTAAGTGGTTGATCATGACTCCTTGATAGTTGGTTTGGAATAACTATGAGATTCCTCATTGAATCCCCCATCTCATCCAGTATCTTAATCAGAGATCCACCACAGTTTCCTTCAAACCCATTGTCACTTTGGTGCCTGCTAGATCCAGCCATTTACTAAAACCAAAAAGGTCAGTGTGAGTATATCAAAAAAACCATCATGTACTAATGAGGAAGGTAAACACTAAGATACACTTACTCATTCACTTTATCTAAAACTAGGACTCTTTCTGAAATCCTAACCATTATGGTAATGTCACTTATGCTTAGAGGATACCCTAACCTCTAAAGTTATCTAAACCGACCTTTGATAACAACTATAAGGCCCCAGCCTTAATCCTTACTTAATATTGAATTAAATGAGTAATTCACATTGAGGATCTTTTCAGGTTTAGAGTTTTGGAGAATTAGGACATAACTATTACATCTCAAAAGATTACAAAGTAGTCTCTTCTACTAAATTTCCATAAAATAAAAACTCTTAAAATGAAACATGTCTAGTTCCATGTCTTATATAGCGTGAAATTCCCTTGATCCCATCCTTGAACTTATTCTACATTATGTCCTGTGAAAAACATTTCAAAAAAAACTTGGGGTGAGCATAAAAAGCTCAGTAAGGGATACACAAAGAATAAAAACTGTTACTTTTTCAAACATCAAGTAAACCATGTACACTCTATCAAAGTAATACCTTCACCTTCATGAAGTAGTAATAACTCTTCACTGAATAAAGTATCATTACTTACCTTTTTGTAACCAAAGAATTACCATAAAACCCATATAAAGAACACATAACATATATAAAGGTAACAAGGGACATAAACATACTTAAGTGGAATAACCATACGGTCGACTTCCACACATATCACTTAATGGAATAGCCATGCGGCCAATATCCATACTTACTTAATGGAATAGCCATACTGTCGACTTCCATACCCAATGCATTGGAGGTTATAACGTAACCACCCGTCCTGGTATTCACGGCACCACCCGTCATATGGTTTATAACGTAACCACCCGTTAAAATGTCCAAGTACCAATATAAAATCATAAAACATAAAACCAATATAAAGGAATGATAACATTTCAACATCACAATATATCATAATAGAATCCTTTATCAAAACCATTTTAAAACCATTTAAAACATTTAATAAAGAGAATTTTGAATCAAAGTGTCCCATACCACCTTGAAGCTTAAAATTTTAAACCATTAATATCCATATAAATAAATCCTTAAAACCATTTTGAAAACATGGATATTAATAAGAACAAATAATTAAAACATTTAAAATGACATTTTGGTTAAAGGGGTTTTTACCAAAATTAGAGACACTTGAATACAATAATTGAGGAATAACATTTAGTCATAACATTAAAATATCATGAGAATAAATGGATTCATGATATAATACTCCAAAGGACAGTATATACACCATATAAGAGTGAATTGGTGCATAACAACAATGAACCCTCAATAGAAATGTCAAATGTGATGAAATCCCTTATAAAGAAGGTATCCTTAAATTTTGGACAAATCAATCTCAAAAATATGTGCGACAAATATAAATACACCCAATATAAGTGGATATTAAGTGTAAAACAATAAAATTTCATTCACACATATTCAATGGATGAAATATTCAATGACTACATGTTGAACCCAAAGAAATCGAAATTGGGTTAAAAAGATCCCTTGACAGCCTAACGGCATCACATCAAAATGAGTTGATGAGAGATAAAAAGTGTATCTCATCACTTGGACATAAAATTTACATCAATAAGGATATATGAGAAAATATCGCAACATAACAATATGTAAATTAAAAGACCCAACAAAAGAAGTATTTTAAAAAAAGAGGAGGGTGAAAGGTTCCCTTACCGACTTGGGTATCGTTCAAAACATACACCCCATGAAAGAAGGACAATAGATCATTGATGTAAATACCCATAAACGAAAGTATATTACACAAAGTGTAGAATAATTGGAATTACATACACCACTCAATGGAATTTGTGGAAAATGTAGAATAAATCTCATGGGAATAAAAGTGAGATGAAAAATCCCTTATAAAAACTCGGCAGCCTAACGGCGCCACATAAAACATCCGAATATGGATTGATGAGATAAAATAGGGTATCTCATCACATTACAATAAAATGTACAGCAAGATTAATATAAAAGAACATCCCCCAACATTACAAATAGGAGCCTAAAAGAAGTGACATAAAGGAGAGTACTTAAAAAGAAAGAGAGAGGTTAGATCTCTTACGAAAGTTTGGCAGCCTAACGGCGCCACTCAAAACTTCCAAAATGGATTGATGAGAGAGAATAGGGTCTCTCATCACATGAACATAAAAATTACAGTATGAGTAATATAAAAGAACATCCCAATCATAAGAAATATGATCTTGAAAAAAATGACATAAAAGATTGTACTTAAAAAGAAAGAGAGTTGTAGGATCCCTTACCTCGGGTCCGACTTGACTCGATCGTTCTTTAATCTCCTGAATAATAAACTTGAGTTAATTTATAATTCCTTAAGAACCTTTTTCAAGATCATTATTCCTTTTATATCACTTATTACCATGTTATAAACATTATATAATCATTAAGTTAATAATGATTGTTTTGTCGATATTTGGTTCTTATGTCGAAAGTGGACTTCGTACAATTACATGTTGTTCGTGTGGACAAACGTTTATTATATCCAGAATTGTATTCATGATGTATATATAATATATGTCATATATCTCCAGTACATTCATGAATTTATAACATTACATAATCATATAGAGGTAAGAAATGAAATGCACCATTCATGGAGACGGTAAGCCGTACGTACGCATGAACGCTACATTCATTTCTATTTCGTATTTTATAGAATTTAATAATAATGATATAAATGTATATTATAATTCCAGTATAATATCATATATAATATCATAGTTCCATCCTTTATACGTCCCACATATGGTATTTAACTAATCAAATCACTTTGAGGGGGCGGTAGTCCGCACTTCCTTAAATGAAGATATCGTGTTTACCCACAATGGAAACCATAAAGGTATGCCCAAAATAAAAAATACAGAATCATAAAGAAAAAAATAAACATATTATATATCATATATAAAAATAGTGACATCATAATGGCCACCTTTGAAGGTGTTAAATGAGTATTGAACAATCATCGTTTCGGGAGGCAGAATTTCGCCATCCACAGAAACCGTATGTTCTTTAACCATTTGATGTAGTTGTGTGAGAGTTTAGCTCGAATAAATCTTATAACAAAATCCTAGTATATTGAAGATACTGGTGTTTTTACAAAAGAAGTAATTAAATAGAGTTTAGGGGGTTGGAGAAACAAAATAAAACAAATGAACAAGAGAGAATGAATTACCTTTAAAAGTGTAACTCCTTTTGATTTGAGCCTAAAGGCTTCCTTTGAAAGGATTCTGCACAATGGGAATACTCTAGGATGAGTATAGGGATGTGGGGATAGTAAATGGGCCGGGGTTGGCAGAGCCAAAGGCTTGAGGAGTGTGTGTAAGGTGGTAGAGGTGGGGGCCATTTATAAGAGGAGAGGAGGGGCACTTTTGGAAAGTAAGAAATATTAGTTTATTTGAAAATGTGTTTCGGTTTTAAAAGGTCCCACATTGATATAATTCGTGGATAATGTGATAAGGGTTCGAAATCCACCCATACAATAGTTTTTGGACATGTGTAGTTCATAGAGTTTACATTATCTTTCCATTTTATTTAAATCGTCAAATAATCATGTCATCGCTGCATCATTATTATGTCATAAACAATTTAATTTATTTAATGTCTAAAAATTATAAAAAAATACTATGATGTAGGAAATCATTTTATCTTTAAAATGACTATTTATAATCAAAATTTGGACTTGTGTAACCCCACATAAAAACTGTTTTAGTAAAACGACTCATGTTTGTGTCAATTTAATTTTAACATTAAATAAAATTATATTATTGTCATTTTTTCAACTAAAGTGGCTCCATGGGGTCCCCAAGTTGGCCCATGGCTTGTCTTGGTTGGCCATTACTCACCCAATAGGTGTATGACAAGTGTCATGGTGTTTTCACATTCTTATAATATCATTTTTACCTTAAATTACACTAATTACCTCTAATCGCGATTAATGAAAAAAGGTTACTATTCACCAAAAAATTATTTTCACCCCATTGAACCACATTTTACATACTAATGAAAACCATGTATGTCGGATTTTCAAAATTCAATACACATTAGTGGTAAACTTTCATTTAACTGAAAAATCAGTTTGCTTGATTATCACTTAGTGGTTTCACTATTCATAAAAAATTGGAGTTTTTCAGAAAAATACCAAAACTTCACCCTAAGCTATATTTGATATTCCGAATTCAAAAATGAAGTCAGTTTTACAAAATTCAAAACATATTAGTCACATTAATTAATTTATTAATTAATTCCCGCTGTCAGAGCAAATAGCGTGTTTTTATAATACAATAAGTATCAAAAGATTGACACTAGTTTAAGTCTGATTTCAAAGTGAAATCAATTCCAATGACCACTATTGGATTTAATGGTAAAAATATTTTCTAATTTCACTTTAAAACCAATTAAAAATATAATCTAATCATATAAATAAATTAGATTAAAAAGAGGTTTTGAATTAAAATACATCATTTTACACTATTCATTAAAAAATGATCTTTATCAGAAAAATACCAAAAATTTACACAAAGTAAAATTTAATGTCCCGATTATAAAGAAGAGTTTTATTTGGTCCAAAAGAATGTATAAGAGTGATCAAAACTATATTTAATGACAGTTCTCCATCAAAAGGCGATAAGTGAACCCTTAGTGAATATTAGGGTATAAATGCCTAAAATTGAACTCTTTCCATATTTTAAGCCTTTATCTTTTATTGGCTAAATGTAAAAACATTTAAAAACATATATAATCATATTTTAGTTATTTCTATCCATTCCCGCCAGTACAATGGCTACTTGTTAACTAACATTTAAAATAATATTATTTTATTATTAGAGTGCAATGTAAGATTCCCAAGAAACTCGTTGTTGCGTGTTGGGTACGCCATCGAGCATAGCGTCCCCTTTAAAGTCATATTAATATTTTATTCACAAGTATGGATAAATATGAAAATGTCATATTCTTTATTTACCTGGGGTGTTACAGTTTTATAATTGATATATGTTTTCTTTAAAAACATCTATAAATATTATTTTATTGTATATTTAAATTATTCTAAAATAGAGTTTTGAATTAAAATTAAATATTTTATTACTATTTTTTAAAAAATGAAACCGCTCAAAAAACTACAAAAAATTCACCATAATATAACTTTTATTTTTATATTTCAAAAAATAATTTATTTTTTTCTTATCCAAATTCTCTATTCTACAAAATATATATTTAAAATTAGTTCCCCATTAAAATGTGGTAATATAGCTCTTTTAACAATATAGGTTTTAATGTATAATATTTTATTTGTTGTTATGTACTGCATATCAATTATAATCTATGCATGTTATATATACTGATTAAAAATATAAAATATATATTTCAATACTATCATTCACAAATAGTAATTAAATTCATTTATTAGGAAAAAATTAAATAATTAGCATAAAAATAGTTTTTATAAAAACATTAACTTTATATTTAATTTTTTCTTATATTCATTTTTGAATAATTGTAACCAATGAATACAACCATGATTTTTAATAATTTAGTTAATATTATTCACAGATTCTAAGATAATAGTTTTTTATATCTTATTAAATAAAATAATAATAATATGAATAATATATTATAGTTTTATAAAACTCAATCGGGAATGTTACCCAAACCATCATGGAATCTCAGTATTGTGTGTCACATCATAGAAACCCGGTGTTCCATGTATTCTAAGCTACACATTATCATGCATTTAGTGGATTATTAACATGGAGTTTCATATAACTGCGACAAAAAATTGTGATTTACTATATAAATAACTATTATCATTGTTTCTTGAAATGAAAAATATAAAGAAGAATAAATAAATGTAAAAAACACAAATCTGAGGGTGTTACATTCTTCCCCTCTTACAATGAATTATTCCCTATAATTTATATGTTTTATATAACTTTTAATACTAAAAATATCATTTCCTAGAATCCGACATCATACAATAGAATACAAAAAAAATCCATTAAAAAGTGAAATATAGAAATATAATAGCTACCAAAAGTAAGATACATCTAGGTCTATACATAGGAGAATGTTGGTAAAATGTTAATACATAAGCATGGAATAGAAATCCATCTATCAAATTTTGATAGATATTTATAGAGAATAAGGTGAGGAAAAATCTAACAATCACAAATATAACATCCCGCATTTTTATCACATAAACATTCATTACATTATACAATATCGATGATCTTTAAGGTCTACTGTCTTGGAAACCAGGAACTTAATACATGACAACATAAAATTTTCTTTTTAAACACTTGAATGGATTTTTCATTTTTTAATCCTATGTTTATTACAACATCTCATAACACAGGAGCATACATCAAAGGAATGGGTGAGCAGAAGACCCAGAAAGGGAAACAAGGGAAACATTTTACATGTGAACTTGATGACCCTAAAAAATCATGTTAAATAGATTTAAGGAATGAGAAAGAGATCATGAGGCATATAATAATGGAAAGAACATGATTCATAACATGAATATGTTGATAAAATATTTAACTTAGTCAACCATGAACATATCACCAAGGTCTATCCCCAAGTTTTCATTTGAGAATAGCAAGGTTATTCACCACGGTATCGTTAAAATTATAATCTCAAGTGGTTACATCATTTCCCAATGCATTGGATCGATATCAGGGAGCACCTTAAATTGTCTTTATAATCATGTGATCCACATATATCATCATAAAAATTTCATAAATAACCCATATAGCATAAAAGAAATGGGTTACATTTCATAATCATAACATTTTAAAAACTGATTTTAGAACATGATCATTATGTCACTTTAAACCCACGGAAATAGGAAAGAGGGTCTCATGTATGTAAATCCCAGAATTTAAAATAGAACATCTTGATATATATGTGAATACCCCTGTAAAAGAAAGAGATTTGAGTATTCAACTAATAAAATAAAATAATTTGAGAAAAAGAGAGAGACTTTTTAAGACCAAAATTCTGTAGCATAACGGCTATGTTACAGGGTTTTAGAAAACATTGAAAAGAGAGGGGAAATGGGTCACCCACTCATAAATGATCCAAAACATTGTATGGGGGATAGAATATAAATTATATAATAACATGGTAATGAAATTTTAAATACATACCATATGAAATGAAAAACATGGAAGGAAGACAAAAATAAGATTTCTCTTATTAAAATTCAACAGCCTAACGACATCACTTAAAACGAAAAAAAAATGAATTGACAAGATAAAATAGGATATCACATAATATGAACATAAAATATCAGTATCATAGATATATATATATCATACCACAACATAATAAAAAGGAAAATGAAAGACTTGACATGAAAATAGATATTGAAAATGAGAAAGGTGAAAGAATCCATTAAAAATTCGACAGCCTAATGGTGACACTTTAACATTTTTAAAATGAATTGATGAGGGAAACATGGGGTCTCTCATCATATAAAAATGAAAAGTGCAGTAGTATGAATATAAAATTACATCCTCTAACATAAGAACATGGAACATAAAATAAATGAAATAAAAGAGAGTACTGGGAAAGAAAGAGAGAGGTAGGATCCCTTACCTTAAATCATAACTCTTAAAACTCGAATGTTGGGATCCTGAGGGGAATTAGGGCACCTTGGAAGGACTCCATGGGAGGTATGGAGACCGGAACTACATTTAGGAGGATTTTGGAATGGAAAGGATGAGAGAGTGGCTTGGTATTTATAGGGAAAGTGAGGGGACAAGGCATTAATTGCCAAGGGAAACCTCATCGGTGGTATTGGAAAAACCACGGGCTTTCCCATGGTATTTGCCCATGGTATTGGCCAATTAGGAAACCTCATACATTATCTTGTTATTCATATGTCGACCAATTTGATTACATACTAAATACACCATTTAATGATTTCATTAAACACCCGTAACTTAAAAACGGTATTTTCACTATTCACAGAAAATTCTACTTTCTCAGAAAAAATACCAAAATTTCACCATAAACAAATATTGATGCTCTGATTTCAAAAATGATATCCATTTTATAAAAATAATTTTCCAAATATTTTTAATTTAATTTTTAAATAAATAAACTATTCACCGAAAATTGATTTTTTTCAGAAAATTCCCCAAAAAATACCTTAACATAATATCGATGCTCTGAATTCAAAAGTAAACTCAATTTTATAAAAATATTTTTCTAAATATTTTTAATTTAGTTTTTAAATAAAAATACTATTCACCGGCAAAATCTAATACTTGACTAATAATTTCTGAAACAGTTGTTTACCTATTTTATTGAATCACGTTACTTAATCAAGGTGCCTATATTATATTGATACTTTCTTTAAGTGATATTACTTATCCATTTGGTCACATTACTAATCCTAAGCATAAAATCACTATTCATAAACTATTATTCACCAAAAATTATGTTGATCTTATTAGAATTCAAATTTCGTTCTGAAAACATTTACAGAAGACCATTTTTCGAAAATCATTACAAATAATTAATTATTTATAGTTTACAAAAAAAATTTAAAATATCCTTTCATTTTCAAATTCATCAAAAATATAAATCCTACATTTATCCGGACATTTGAAAATTTACAAACTTCTCCATAAGATGAAAACACAATTTTATTTATCTCAAAGGATTACAAAAAGCTGTTACGGTCTCCTTACATAGCCCTTTATATCCCCATAATATGACCTATGTGTAAGGTGTGCTAAGGTGAGAGAATCCGAGGGAGGCTCAGACAACATTGCAGGAGTAGTAATCCCTATCAGTTTGAACTTATCACGAAGGAAATTCCATTCTCGCTTCACACAATGAAGTTCATCTTGGGTTTGGTCCAGAGAAAAGCCCAGTGGTGCTACATCCATCCCAAGTTTTGTTAGATGAGCTTCGATTGGCCCGAGAATACTGGATGAGGCCATCGAATCTTCTTTCTATATTAATTAACCAAGATCACTTGTATTTGGAGACAATAATCACACAATTTAGTTTCCAACGGTCATATTGACCAATGGTCATATAACAGTCGAAACCCATGGTCTCATTTTAATTATAATCATGTTATCAAATGAAATAGATTTGTTCTGCATAAAAATAAAATAACACAAAAAATTAGGAAACAATATTTATTCAAAATTTTGGGTCATTACTTTCTTCCCCCCTTAAAGAACTGTGTCCTCACTATTTTTTTAAAATTGGGCCTGTAAATTTAATTGAATGTCCCAAATAGGAAAAGGAGTCAGTAAAAATACTACTTTATGAGAAATAAAAGGAAGTATAAAGGTCACTCGAGTTAACCCATACTAGGATTCCATGTAGGGAAACATGGATATGGAAGAGAAAAAAAGGGTCATGTTCTGATGGAGAGTGATAGAAAACAATATTAGGAAAAAGTTAACCACAAGAAAATCACAAACTTATGATGTGTGTAAACGTCCATTGATTACCCAGTAGGAAACTTAAACCGACAACATTTTTTTTTATGTTCCTTTTAATAATTTTGAGGAATTTATTTACTACATAGTATAACAACACAAAGAAATATACCTATTTTAATTTAGTGTTTCATCCTTTAATAAGATTCTACCAAGACTAGCATTTTCTCCAAATGATGAGCATTAAAAAACACTTGGTCTTATTAAAAGGACAAGAATCATCTTCTAGAGAATCACATAATCCACAAAATATTAACTATATATTTCTTCTATATTTAAAAATTATCCCAAAAATAGAAAGGGTGAGCTAAAACAACCCTTAAAAAATAAATAACCCCATAGTAAGGGAAGTGACTTTAAATCTTCAATGTTACATGGTACTACCCAAAGTACATCATAGACTATTCTATAAATAATTGTCCTTAAAATTCCTCAAAATAAACCAAACTAAGATTGAAACCCAAATATAATAATTATTTGATAACATAGCCTTCCAAGATAAACATTGCCATTCATCTCTAAATAACATCAACCACTCCTAAAATCTTATAACAAAAGTATCTAACATAAACATATTTTCCCCAAGATAGGTTAATCATTTCCATAAGTAACCTAAATTAATGTAAGTTAACCTTAAATTCATTGATTATTTAAAATATAAGTCATCCATTAATCCTCAAAGAAAACACCATTGTAATCTATTTACCTCGATCATATAGGGTTCCAAAAATAGTGAACGTCTTCCAAAAAAATAATAATCTTTTAATCCCCTAATCATCTCATTTTCATCAAGAAGAACAGCTTCACAATATCAAAATCTGGTACATAACAATAGATGTTTTCATTAATGATATAAAACCATCTTAGATAGTGACTCGATATTCTTAGAAAACATTAAAGATATGCTCATAGGGTACGATCTAAAATACGACATGAAATAGACAGTTATTAAAAAGAAGTTACATGTAATTTAGTCATCATGATTCACCTCAACATAGGACTTGCATTGTTACCTTGTCCTTGATTATTGTTGATTCTCATCATGCTTCTAATACCTTTCAAGTGAGCATTGTCTTGGATAATGTGCAACATCTCCACATTTACGACAGTGAAAAGTATAAGGTACATTAGATCAAACCTTATCTCTATTCATCACATTATCCATTTTTTAAAGTAATTAGATACTTTATTCCCTATCACCCCACACATAAAACATCTCCCAATTTCTTTGTGTCATTATCCTTGGTGCCCCTTTCCACACTTTTTTCAAAAATGAAATTGGGTCTTCATTCCCTTATCATCTTTATCAGATGAACATCCTTGAGACTTCGTCTTTTTCTTCCTTGATTAATTTGGGCATTTAACTACGTACCAATTATTATTTGTGATTTTTGATAGCTGGTTTGGCATAATCACAATATGTTCAACTTGATCTCTCATCATCTTTGTCATATTAACATGAAAATCGTCACATTTTCTATCACATTGGTTGTTGGGACATGTTCTTCCATTTCCCTCCATTAACAAATAAAGGAAAGTATAAGTATGGGGCTTATATACATAGAAAACAATCATGAAAATGAAACAGAAAGCATAGAATAATAAAATTGTAGAAGAAAAGTATACCCTAACATGTGATCCCCTAGGTTCCAGTCTAGGTTATCCATGATCATATTACCTTATGTGAATATTTATATTATTTTATCTCTATCTCTTTAATAATGGTTCATACAAAGCTTATGAATTTACCAAATCATATTCCCTGGGGAGTGTCAAACCAAGATTGCAGCAAGGCCCGTTGTTGTGCACCAGGTTACCCCGGGTCAAGCCTGAAACACCTTGTCAGAGTTTTCACTCCTAGAAACATATGTGCTAGAGCCACCTATACTTGTTCATATCCAGACATGGATTTATTTGTTTGAAACCCACATACTCAATACTCACCAAAATACCAGAATGATTTCCTATATTGAAAATTTTCTATAGGGTTATTTCTAAAGTTTTCATATCCTAATTTAAATAAATTACTAAACCATCCTATGATACCAAATATAGCATCTTTCTTTTTTATCACATAAGCATTCATTACATTATACAAAACTGAGGATCTTTAAGGTCTAGTGTCTTGGAAACCAGGAACGTAATACATGACAACATAAAACATTCTTCTTAAAAATTTGAAAGGATTCTTCATTTGTTCATCCTATGTTCATTACAGCATCTCATAACCTTGGAGCATAAATCAAAGTGAAGGGTGACCAGAAGGCCCAGTAAGGGAAACAACTAAATCATTTTACATGTGAACTTGATATACATTAATAAAGTCATGATAAATAGCTTTAAGGAATGAGAAAGATATCATGAGGAATATCATAATGGAAACAACATGATTCATAACATGGATATGTGGATACAACATTTAACTTAGACAATCATGAACATATCACCATGTTCCATCCCCAAGGTGTCATTTGAAATTACCAAGTTTATTCACCGAGGTATCGTTAAAATTATAATCTCTTGTGGTTACATAATTATCCAATGAATTGGAGCGCTATCATGGTGCACCCGGAATTTTTATTTATTATCATGTGAGCCACATATATAATCATCAACATTTAATAAATAAACCGTATAGCATAAAATAAATGGGTTTCATTTCATAATCATAACATTTTAAAAACTACTTTTAAGACATGATATTTATGTCACATTAAACCCAAAGAAAAAGGAAAGAGGGTCTCATGAATGTAAATACCAGAATATAAAATAGAAAATCATGATATATATGTTAATACCCCAGTAGAAGAAAGGTTTTTTAGTATTCACTTAATAAAATAAAATAATTTGAGAAAAAGAGAGAGACATTTTGAGACGAAAATTCGACATCATAACGGCTATGTTACAGGGTTTTAGAAAACATTGAAAAGAGAGGAGACATGGGTCACCCACTCATAAATGATCCATAACACAATATGGAGACATAATATAAAGGATATAATAACATGGTAATGAAATTTGAAAGACATAACATATGAAATGAAAAACATGGAAGGAAGACAAAAATATGATTTCTCTTATTAAAATTCTGCAACCTAACGACGTCATTTAAAACATCAAAAAAATGAATTAAAGAGATCAAATAGGGCCTCTCATCATATTAAAATAAAATATCAGTATGATAGATATAGAGATAATACCCCAACATAATAAAAAGGAACATAAAAAACTTGACATGAAAATAGATATTGAAAATGAGAAGGGTGAAAGAATCCCTTAAAAATTCGACATCCTAACGACACCACTTTAACATTCATAAATTGAATTGATGAGGGAAAGCGGTGATTTCTCATCATATGAAAATAAATAGTACATTATGATGAATATAAAAGAACAACCTCCAACATAAGAACATGGAGCATAAATGAAATGACATAAAAGAGAGTACTTGAAATGAAAGAGAGAGGTAGGATCCCTTACCTTAAGACGTAACTCTTAAAACAGGAAGGATGGTCCCTTGTAGGGATTTAGAGAACCTTGGGAGGACTCCTTGGGAGGTAAGGATACCAGAATTTAATCGAGGAGGATTTTGGAATGGAAAGGATGAGATAATGTCTTGGTATTTATAGGGAAAGTGAGGAGACAAGGCATTAATTGCTAAGGGACACCTCCTCGGTGGTATTGGAAAAAATGGGCTTTCCCATGGTATTGGCCACTTGGGACACCTCATTACTTATATTAATATTCATAAGTCATCAATATTTATTAAATACTTAATACATCTTTTAATGATGTCATTAAACACATATAACATAAAACTGTATTTTCACTATTCACCGAAAATTCAACTTTCTCTGAAAAAATCCCAAAATTTCACCTTAAACAAATATAAATGCTCTGATTTCACAAATGAACTCCATTTTATAAAAAAATTCTAAATATTTTTAATTTAATTTTTAAATAAATACACTATTCATCAAAAATTCATTTTTTTCAGAAAAATCACCAAAAATTACGATAACATAATATCAATGCTCTGAATTCAAAAATAAACTCTATTTTATAAAAATAAATTTCCAAATATTGTTAATTTAATTTTTAAAGAAAAAAACAATTCACCATAAAAAATCTAATACTTGACTAATAATTTCTAAAATATTTTTTTACCTATTTTATTGAATGACATTACTTAATCAAGGTGCATATTTTATATTAATAATGTTTTATGTGATATTACTAATCCATTTGGTCAAATTACTAATCCTAAGCGTAAAATAACTATTCATAAATTACAATTCACCAAAAATTAGGTTGATCTTATTAGACTCCAAATTTTTTACTGAAGACATTTACAGAAGACCATTTTTTGAAAATCATTACAAATCATTAATTATTTAAGGTTTAAAAAATATTTTAAAATATCCTTTTTTTCAAATTAATCAAAAATATACATCCTACATTTATTCAGACATTTAAAAATTTTCAAACTTCTCCATAAGAAGAAAACATAATTTTATTTATCTCAAAGGATTACACAAAGCAGTTACGGTATCCTTACATATCCCCTTATAACCCCAGCATAGGACCTATGTGTATGGTGTGCTAAGGTGAGATAATCTTAGGGCGGCTTGACCAACATTGAATGAGTAGTAATCGCTATCACTTTGAACTTCTCGCGAAGGCAATTCTGTTCTAGCATCACATAATGATATTCATCTTCGTTTTGGTCTAGAGCGAAGCCCAGTGGTGCTACCTCCTTCCCAAGTTCTTTTAGATGGGTATTGATCGGTTCGAGACTACTGGATGAGGCCATCAAATCTTCTTTCTATATTAATTAACCAATATCACTTGTATTTAGAGACAATAATCACAAAATTTAGATTCCAACGGTTATATTGACCAATGGACATATAACAGTCGAAGCCCACAATTTCATTTTAATTATACTAATGTAATCAAATGATACAATTTTGTCGAGTATAAAAATAAAATAACACACAAAATTAAGAAACAAGATTTATTCAAAATTTCGGGTCGTTACAAAAAATCCGTCAATCTGTGGGAATCTAAAGGGCCATTTGTTTAATAAAATTATAAGGTACTATGATTACTTTATTGGTTTCAAGATACATTTTACAAATGTATAACTATTCTTTTAATATTATATTCTTACTTGATTCATTAAAATATCAATAATTTTATGTTTTTTTAAATTTCAAGCTAACCTCCTTCTTTATAAGGGAAGGTTAATATTTCAATCCTATTGAAATAACATATAATGAGATCATTGATAAGCCATCCTATCAATCATCATTTACTATGAACAGAAATATGTTTGAACATTTTATCGAATATGAATAAAACCTATCGTGGTGAGATAATACTTTAATCTCAAAAACAGTATCACAATTTTAACTAAAACATTCAATAAATTATTATCCTTGTCATATTTATGAAAGATAAAAATATAAAAAAATTATAAATAAGGTACAGAAATATTCTTAACATTGATACCCCCTATATTACAATGTATATCTTGGTTTTGATATTCCAAACATGTGAATACCTACATCTTGTATTCACATGAAACATAGTCATGACAAGAATTACAAAAAAAATCATTATTTGAAACTCTCATGATTTCTTATTACATGGTATATTTGATATATTCCTTAAAAATGTTTTAAACATCATTAATGATATCATTATCCACTTTTGAGTGGGTCGATAATTACGTCAGAGGTAATCAGTACCATTAAACATTCTTATTAATATCCAACACATAGTTAGAAAAATATTCTAACATATTGAATATGTTTAGGGTTAAACATCCTTTAATTTTGTGTTTTTATTAAAAACCACCTTTCCATTAGATAAAATTATAGTCCAATATAACCATTGAACTTATTCATGTTAATTATAAGTGAATAAAATTGATCAATCCTTTAATGTTTCACTATTCAAATTACATAATTCTTGAATCCAAATAAATAAAAACATTGATTATTACACATCATCTGTAAGTCCAAATAAGGTTACCCCATCTTATTATTAAATATATTTTTCCTTTAACATTTCATTTTTAGTATCATTATCTGTAGAAATATAACCATTAGCATATCACATTTTATATTCTCTTCAGAATCATTACACTTAGGAAATTGATTTTGATAATGACAATTTATTCCTCAAATAATTTATTTGACCGATGAAGATGTATTTGGGAGGCCAATTTTCATATCCCTTTGGTTAACCAACCCCTTTGGTTTTCCTCCTCAACTTCTCTGTGTCCCTATTTTCCTCATTCAAAAAATCATCTTATTCCTATAATACATTCTCTTGGGTGTTTTTAGCCCCATTCATGACACAAAGGAGACTATCTTTTCATTTCTCTCTGGTCTCCTTTACCCAAATTATTCTCTAAATCCATCCATGTATTAATTATTGAATCCAAGATTTTAATAATGTATATATTACTAATCATGTTTAATTAAAACTGACTAGGCATGATCACAACATCCATCACTCTAGTGAGCAATACATTTTAATTCTTAGTTAAAATATTTTTTTTCATTTTAATCATTATCCAAAATCCTTATATTTCACACAATTGACTAAAACCAAAGATAATAGCATGAGAAACCATTATCAAGTTGGAGAACAATATAATGATTAAAAATCAGTTATCGAATATCTAAATCATGAAACATACTTATTTAATTAGTTCCACTCTATGATTATTATAGGTTATTCATAGATATATTTTATTTAAATCCTTCATTATGGTTTATAATGAATTTGTTAACTTCTAATTAATATCCCCCAGGAGTGTCAAACTAGGTGCGTAGTAAGGCTCGAATGTCATATACCATGATACGCTCAAGTCAGGCCAGATGGACCATGCTAGAGTTAATACTCATATGTTCATCTAATCAAGAACCACATTACCTTATATTATACATACATAGATGTTTTTATTGGTAATGACTCACTCTATCCTATAAAAAATTTCTAGACATATTATTATACATTTCTACATATTTAAAATTATCCTTATAGGCATCCCTATATGTATATTTATAAATATTCATAGGGATATCACTATTTTATTATCCTCATAGTTTTTAATTATTGACCAAAATTTTCCTCTAATATCAACTATTTAAAACCCCTCTATAATAGACATATACATTACATCATTTTTATATAATACATAAAACATTACATAAATAGACACTCGTTAAACCTATTAATTTAGTGAGTTTGGAAACGTTGAAATGTAAAAACATGTATATGAGTAAGCTAAATTATATACCACTAAGTTCTCTATTACTATCACCCCTTATATTAATATCATATATAAAATATATCTTCATTACCTGGGGAAAGAAACAAAATAACGCGGTCATCTTAGATGGTCAGTAAGGTTAATAAACTAAGATATGTAATAATTAAAATGAGAAGAAGTGTATTATATTGATATCATAAAATTTAATATCATGCCATTAATATAATGGATCATAAACATGAGTCATGACATAAATATTATATGTTCATAATGTAATCATTATAATAGAAACATGGTCACAATCCATGAAATAATAAAATAGAAATTTTCTCATATACATAAACATGTAATAACATTCCATATAACTAATGAAAAATTTCAAGAACAAGTCAGAGAACTTAATAGGGACTGCACCTACTGGGAGAGACACCCCACCATCCTTATTCATAGTCCTTTCAATGTGACTGCTCATGTTTACCCATCTTACCATAGTCGATCTAGTTTCCCCCGCTTCCCATAGTGAATATAATTTCCCCATCTTCCAATAGTGGATTAAGATTCCCTATATTCCATCTTCATGGTTACTACACCTATATAGAGGGTCACACCACCATCACCAGTCATATTCCTTACCCTGTATAAGGTCGAATTTCATCATATTCCCATAGTGGATTAGGTTTCCCGATTTTATATAGTGGATATATACCATCAACAGGTATCCCATAATTATCTCTTGAGTTATAAATCATTACCCATTACATTTTAGGGAGATATAGGTCACACCCATCTAATAAATAAATAATTCATATGTGTGTTAAAAGATCGAAACCAATAATAGCCTAACCAATTTGATGAAGTATTTATCATAAACATTGAACCTTATAATTACAAGTGTAAAAGTGGTAATTTTCATAATCACTTAATCAATACATATACCATGAAAATAATAGGGATTTAGAAGTGTCTAACTAGTCAATGTGAAACATGTTTCTTAAAAAAATACATAAATGAGAAATATGTATCATAAACACCATTCCATTTATAAAAAAACAATTAATCAAACTAATATTAATTGTAACTTTTTATCATTTCCTAAAAAGGAATGAGAAATACCAATAGATGTCATATTATATAGGAAAAAATATTAAAAATATTTCATGAGAAAATTATGTTTTCCTCCTTCATATATTTTTTTAAAATCACAAATCATTTTTAAAACCATTTTCTTGTAAGTAAACAAAAAAATATATAAAGGAATCGTGGAAAAATGTTTTAAAACCTTTTCAATGAAAATATTTAAGGATAACACAAAATTACTTTGAGAACCATTTTATTTGAAAATTTATAAATCAATATTGACTTTTTTGAAAAATAAATTCATTGAAATTGATAAAATATTATTTATTAAATTTTAAATTACATTTTAATCTAAAATTAAATGAAAATGTAAGTAAATATTGAAAACGGTTTTAAAAATCATGGTTTTGAATGAAAAATGATTTACGGCTGAAGAGAGAGGTAAAGTCAGACATTATTAAAAATAATTTATTAATAATTATATATACCATGTGTTTAAAAATGGTACCAACACATGAAGACATAATGATTAACCATTTTATATGAAAATCCATTATGGTTATTTAAATTTGGATCATAATAATAAACAAAAATGATAAACAATGACATTGTTTAAATATACTCTTTCCAAAAGGTAACATTGAATAATACTGCCCATGAATGAAAATAAATTTTATGAAAATTAAAATATCAATGAAAGTGTATTTTTTTATTATATAACATTTAAAATGTCATTATATATACATTTTAATATAATATAGTTTTATAACATGGAATAAGTCTCAAATAAAGAAAATTGAGACAAAATTACTTTAAGGATTTGGTAACAAAAACCCCTTCAAATAAAAATCATAAAAAAGATATAAAAATACTCAAATATCATATATATGAATCATAGAATACATATATGGGTAGTAAATGCAATGTATGAATGAAATATGGGGTGAACATGGCTTTGGTCTCCCTGATAATAGCACTGAGACAAAAAGACTGTTACTATATCTATAACACTACAATCATGAACCCCATAATGGAATAAAAATATTAAATTAATTTTATATCATTGAAAAATTATATAACATGTTATATAAAAATTTATACACCACACAAAATATTGAAGTAGTGAATATGTCACGAATCTCATAAAAAGTGATATGAAATCCCCTTACCTTATGTCATAACTATCATTGAACATTATAAAACACATTTTATAGTAAATATAAAATTATTTCACATATACCAAATAATAATATTTGTATATTTCATATAATATATTTCTTTATATCTCTCTTTTGATAATACTTCATTGTTAACATTATGATTTAGGTAATATGTGCTATATTTTTCGGACGTTTCATTATTTGTTAGAATATTTGTAATGATACATATAAAATTATTTCATGAATTTAAACTATGATTTAAATATCATTTATATTCATTAAATGTTTATTATAATAATATATAAAATATATTTTTTTTGAAATGTAATACAATATTCATGGAGACGGTAGGTCGTACATACACATGGACATTGTTTCTTTTTTATTATCAAGTTATAAGAAAGAAATTAAATGATATATGTACATATATTAGCATTAGATTTGTATAGTAATTAAAATATATCATATAATTTCACCAATAACGTCCTTAATATATTCCATTTTGTATTTTTATGAATCACATATCTTTTAAGAATCTATAGTCTTCACATACACAAATGAAGATAAAATATTTATAATGAAATAGAGAAAATGATGGTTTGTTTTATATATTAATAAAATTAAATATAAATTAATAATAAAAATAGAATATATAATATAAAAAATTATATTCTATAATAATTCTATCACATGATAGGTGGTAAATGAAAAACAAACAATATCGTTTTTCATGGCAGTTGTTCACCATAAAAAAATGGTATGTTTGTTACCCATTATATTGATGTGTGTATAAGAGAAAGTGGGCATTATATAATAAAATCATCTAAGTATATTTATAATAATAATTTTATTATTTAACCTTGGAATAAGACTAATTTTAGATGTGGAAATGTAAAATAAAATAAAATGCCTTTAAGAATGATGTTACCACTTCACTTGGAAACTAGTATGGATTTTCACAAAATAGATTATATGGTTGGATTTCTACATATGTGGTGGATTAAAGAAGGATATGAGGAATTTTTGTAGTTTTTTTAGAATATTTTGGTTGATACAAAGGGCTTGAGATGTGTGAATAAGGGGGATAGGTGAGTTCATTTTTATTGTGGAGGTGGAATTACATTCATATAAATTATTGAAAAGTGAATTCTATATAGGTTATTCATATAGAAAATTGCAGTAATAATTAACCAAATTATTTAAATGGATGTATATGGTCTAAAATATGACATCCAATTGATTTTGGATAAGATTTTTTAAAATTTTTACAATTAATATTATGGTTTAGTGCCCCATTATGCTAATTTTCCACATAATCCTTGTAATTAATTTTAATTACATTCAGTAATAATTATTTTCAAAAAATAATTTGTCATTATTATATATTATATATAATTTTTATTCCAAATTTTGAATCCATTTTTCAAAATTACAATCACATAAGTTACATAAAACAATTTAAATTTAGCTCATAGATGATACAATAATGTTTGTTTTTAATGTTAACACATTCAATATATTATGAAGTTATTATATCAAATTATATAGTGAAATTGATTAAAATTACGTAAATTGTATTAATGATTTATTATTTTTTATAATTAGAAATTAAAATATATTTTATTTTTAAAATAATATTATAAATAATATTGACCAAGAATAAATTTCGAAATAAAATTCATTATTCATTCAATATTAATCACAAAATGTCACTCCTCAAAAAAATAAAAAATATTCACCCTATCCTAGATT
This sequence comes from Viscum album, assembly GCA_963277665.1. Classification (NCBI taxonomy): domain Eukaryota; kingdom Viridiplantae; phylum Streptophyta; class Magnoliopsida; order Santalales; family Viscaceae; genus Viscum; species Viscum album. The sequence continues at coordinate 1,246,772,274 of OY728138.1, forward strand.
ATATATTTCTATTTACAATTTTACATTTATTTTGGGATATAACATTTATAAAATTCATAAAAATTTAGATATAAAATATGTTTTCCTTTTAAAGGAATTAATACTTCTTTTATAATGAGATATGTTTTATATATTTGAAATTTGGTTTGTTCATATATTATGCTTATAAAATATATTTGATGAATGTAAAAAATATTTTATTTAAAATATAAAATATATTTTTCATTAATATCATTCATTATTAGTAATTAATATTTTTTATTAGGATAAAATTCATTTGTGAGAATAAGTTTAATATTTATAAAAACATTCTCCATAAATTCATTTTGTTATCATATTCATTTCTAACTAATGTTTAACCCATGAATTAAACCAAATATTTTTACATGTGAGTTTATTCAATTCATAACCACCAATATAATGACAAGGTTATTTTTTTAAAAATAATAATATTTTTAATCATATAAAATTGGTTGGTAAAACTCAGTCTTATGTGTTATGAAGTCCATTAGGGAAAGTCAGTGTTGCTTGAAAGGAATGATAACCTCAGTGATCCGTATAGGTCCATCTAGACATTATGTTGTGAATATTTTATTATTAATATTTTGTTGTGTATAACATAATACAAATATATTTATTTAATCTAAAAAACTATTTTCAGTATTGTTTGAAATGAATAGTATTAAAATGATTACATTAATTTAAAAATAATAATTTTTCAGCAACTCTCGAGGTTTTACGTCGATCATCAAAAAGGATATTATTCTGAATAATTTTTCTTCAATGTTTAAAAACCCTGATGGAAATGTTAAAAATAATAATTTTAAAACATGTTAAATTAAGTAATAAATAATAAAATGACCATTATCCATCATGGAAGTGTATATATGGAACTTCATGTAGCATTATAAAGAATATAAATATGGTTTAAAATGATTTTTGGCTATAAAAAATAGATATGATTGAGTATATATACAAAAACATGTTTAGTAAAATTATAAAACAAAGTGATATTAATTTTCTTGTAAACATGAAAAAAAATAAATTGGTATGAAATTTGAATATAATAATATGGTTGAATAAATACATCACAAATAGTTAATGGTCAAGAAAACTTATCATTACTTAATTGAAGTAAATTATGTCGAAAATAACCATTAAAAATTATTCAATGTATGAATCAAATGAAAATAATAATAGTGATTTTAAATGAAAATAAAATGAAAAAAATATAAAAGTTAAAATACAAGAAGTCAACAATTCATCCTTTAAATTGCATAACATAAAATCATTACAAAATAAGATGTGTTCCTCAAAGAATTAATATTTATACCAATAAAAATACCTCAATTATGGACTCACTTGGTCTGTGTATATAACCATATGATTATCCAAATTATGTTTTTTAAATTATACATGAAGAATATTTTTCTTCTATATTTAATTTTAATTATTTATTTTTTTAATACTTCATTAATTTATCCCTTATATTTCATTGTACTCAGTATTTGGGAAAGATTGGTAAATTACCCAAAGACATATTAGGTAAATTTTACATTGGTAAATGTTATATTAAATATTTTACCCATATATGTGATTATTTATTTATTTATTTATATACATTCATTGACATTCAACGAGAAATTTTTTTCACAATTTAATATGTTGTAAAAATAATATTCAAATTAAAAAAATTATCTCATTATACTTATTCTAAGCGTTAGTATTTATAATGATAATTAATATTTAATAATATTGATAGAATGATTATTTTCAATTTAAAAAATATTAATAAAATCATAAATATTTTATTTACACATTATAACCATTTTTCTCACAAGTTATGTATATTAGTTAAGAAGTATTAAATATTTCATTAGTGAAGGACATTATATAGACATAACACATGAAAACATTTATCCTTGTAATGAATTTGTGGAATGTGGATAATAAAAATTACAAAAAACTAATTCAATTTATGAAAAATAATGTTTCAAATTTAAATATATTTTTGGAATGTTATATATGATAATTATATTCATATGTCATACATGAACTATATTTGTTAAAAAATTGTATTCATTTCCCGAAATTATATCTCCAACTTTTAATTTAATTTCCAACTATATACACAAATCAAATCCACTTCAAGAAACCTCCTAATTAAACACATCACAATAATAATAATCCACAAAAAAAACTTTTCATTGAAACAATAGTGGACTTTTTAATTATAAATTCCCTGATACCAAACAATAGTTGTTGAATCCTCTGGTACACACACGATTATCTCACACTATGTGTCAAAAAAGAGCATCCTTATATGAATTCACAATCTTACTACAGACACACTATTTATAATATAATGACCTAAATTTACATTTAATACATTTAGTTACCTATAACCATATATATTATAGATTCATGTTCTGGAAAACCCTAATTGATCATCCAATATAACAAGTATCACATATCATTCTACCATTAGTTACCAGACATAGAGAGTGATCTCAATTTCCATCAACAGATTCTCCAATCACTATATTTTCTTTTTATATAACATAATATAATCTATTACATCGATGTGCTATATCAAAACCATAACAAAAAAAATTAGGTCCACCAACATGTCTTTCCCATCATTTATCAATATCTACTCCCAATATACCAAATAAATTGACTTTATATAGTTCACTTAAAATAATATAATTTAACGTTTCATTGGTCATCGAATATAATGCTTTAAAATCTCCAACATTACACATATTCCTATAATCCTAGGAAATTTTTGTCCCATCACTATAAAATCATATCAACTGACCCTATTTTCCCAACTATTTCATGGTACTTTGATCCATTTCTAGTGTCTCCCATCATCATGGAATGACACCTCTAATACATATCAAAATAATTAGGTCTCCTTGAACAAATGAGTATCATAGACAAACACAATCCTTTAATATCAAATGGGTCATCACTAATCCCTAATAAAAAACCATCATAGAACCCATTACCAATCGAATGCTTCACTCATAATACTAACTTATATTCCTTGTATAAGTCCATATAATGAGCACCATTTCAATTTTAAATAATACAAAAGGTCCATATACAACTGATTTCAAACAATATAGATAATCAAAATATATACAACAAGTCCTAACTCAGCTAATTCATGATTCATTACCATTATTATAAAAATGTGAATTTCATGAACCACTCATCTTTTTTCCTTTACCTCTTACATTAATCAAATAACTATCACATAGGTTCCCAAATAACTATATCCGAGACACTCTCTAAGTCATCAACCCCACCACAGTTCCCCCTATCCACCCAACATTTCACATAATAAAATGTCCATCAATAAATACTCTATGATAATAAAGGAATAATTATGGTATCATAAGAGATAAACATGGTATCTCCATAACAAATCACATGACCCCATTGTAATTTTTATCAATTTATGGAGACCTCATCTCCAAAAAAACTGATAATATATCAATGCGTATATTTATTTATCTGAACAACTCAAATATATTCTTTCGAACCATTAAATATACTTGATTATTCCAATTCTTCTCTACATTCATGGGTATTCATTTTCCAGGTACTAAAAATTCATACACATGGAATACTATATTTATTAATTTTTGAGAACTATAACTATTTTTAACTTTCAATTAAAATAAATTTTCAACACAACCATCCACATATTTTATAAAGGCCCTAGAATCTAATACTATTTAAAATAACGATCTCTGTTTTCCATCTAAATACATAAAAAAATTGTAATACTAGTTTTCACACGTTCTATGAAGGTATTAAATGAAGAAACCATTAATTACATAAATTACTAATCTAAATCCCCCCCATTCTATATATTTACAGCAATACGTCCAACAATATGTGTCTCATTTAATCCAAATAAAATATCACCTAAAAACGATCCAATATATCCTACCATAGTAAAATCCTAAGAATAAAGAGTCCACATATAATGTGGGTTATTAAAAAGAACATTCTCTTAACAAATTGTAAGAACGTATCCATTAAACCATTCTCCAAAAAAATTAATAACCTTGTTAACCCAAAAAAATATGTATAATGAGAACACATCCTAGTTGTACCCATCCATACAAGATGAATCATTCCATCTCTAGTCTTATTACATAAATCAAAATGATCAAAATCACAATAAACCATAAAATCATACCAACCACCCATATTACACCTATCATACACCAAAATTTCTCATTATTTCACACTCATAATATTTATGTCATCTCATTTCCTATTCAAAATACATGAAAACACTCACATGTGTTGGATAATCCCTCTCCAAATATATCCTTTTACATAAAAACATATCTAATAATTACAATAATGTTTCCTAATACTCATCAATAAGAACAAGTGGACAATATTCCGACTCATCTATCAATGTTAGTGTGATTTCAAATAGATCAATAGAGAAACATCCAATGAGGTAACATCTCTTATCCTTTTTCATTTTTTCACAGGACAACTCTCATTAAATCACATCTAATTATAGATCTCACATATATATTTTTATTTTTATTCTCAAATCATGAGCTTTTATTGGGTATAAATCACAATAAGGCATTTGTAATCCATAATACCCAAACAAGGATAAGGATCACACATATATGAATATATTTATACATAATCATAAAATATCATCATAACAATATATAGAATTTTTATAATAATATCAGATTAACTAATTGACAATTCAGTTACAATTTATATAGGGATATGTTTTTTAAGTTCTTATTAGCATATAATTTTATTAAATATCTAGGAAAATACAAATAGATAATCACTTGAAACATACTAAATTAATATTATTTTTTTAATATAATTGTATCAAAAATATATATGTTATAATATTATATTGGTAGTTTTTTAAACATTACAAAAAAGGACAATATTATATTTCTTTCCTATCTATTTTACTAGAACAACTCTCATAATCAAGAAGAAACATCAACATGAAATATGGAACTATATACCTAACATGATTAAAAATTTACCCCACTAACCACTCCAAGAAAATAGAAAAACTCCCAAAAAATAATAAACACAATATAACATTTCAAAATGAAAAAAAATATAGTGAAATAAATGAAAAGAATAATAATTCCAATTCCATGGTAACTCAGAAATGACCACATGTAGATACAAGATAAGAACGTGACATAGAATCAAAACCATGTTCTGACTAGTACTAATTATTCTCTATCATATTCCAAATTTGATGTAAATTAATATAATTATATTTTTCCTCATTGTATCATCGGAAATCTGTTATGCTAAATAGTTATCAGATTATGTTTCCACAGTACTTCATGCATACCTCCTTGTAAATTACGGACTAAAAATCATCAAGGAGTGAAAACTGTGCTATAGTGGGTAGAATATACACCTATATTATAGTGAATGACCAATTAAAATTAAAAATACAACACCAATAATGGTAATTATTAGACTACATTAAATCAATTATAATTCCATGATGTATAAAATGAAATTTTTAATACATGCGAGTACGGAAATGAACTAACCATCAATTATATTGATCACATATGGTAATAAAAAATAAATATAAAATATATTGACACTCTAAAACTATACACAACACTCATCATCAAACACCATAAAATCTATCAATCTCAACCATTGTATATTCTGGATTTAACCAATATGAAATATAAAACAATATTTCTTCCAAAGTACCAGTGTTCTTGGGCCTCCTGATTAAGGCTTGGGTATAATTAAGTAGTCCCTGACCAATAATGGACCTAACATATTTCGAAAATATTATGCATTCAAAGGATAAATGGCCATTAAAAAAATTAAATTCCAAAATGGAATCATTCAATCACAAAAAATATTTGGTGCTTAAGGGGATATTTGGGGTTGATAACACAAGATTCTACTAGTACCATGTTTCACTAATCATGATACACAACCACAAAGGGAGAGCCACTTCTTGACTCAAAAATTATTTTTAATGTCACATAGGGATACTTTCCCTATATAGGATACTATTCATAACATCATACATTGATGGGCATCATCCTATATGGGAAATAATATCACAAATAATAAAGGGGAAACATCCCATCAATGAAACTAATATAGAATAAAACCCATGGGGTCACATTCCACTATGGAATGGTTACAAGGGAATCACTAACAATTGCATTATATACCACTTCATTTGCTTATCAAAAAACACTTTGAGGGTTAAAACTCATCTAGAACCTCATATAATAAACTTCCATAAGGAATAATCCCACCATATAACATCATTAAACATGCATTTGGAGGAATAAACTTTCAGGGTAGAGTTTATACCAGTGGCTCTATACCCGAAGCGTGTTCAGGAGCTTCTACCTTTTCTGCATGATTTTCAATCAGTAGACGAGTCATCTGTAGGTAGAAGACAGATGATGGAGAAGTCCAAGAGGACCAAACTAGCAGATGGGTGATCTCGGGTTATAGGATCGGTAGTGCAGGGCACCTGGGGTGGTGTCAGATCCAGGCATGCCAGAAACGGATAGTGTTACTCCTATGGTAGGAAGGGTCACATGGCACATGACAAGGAAGTAGAGCTCCGGAAGCAGGTGGACAGGAGCGGAACTAGCGGTTTCCTTTTGATCATCGTACTTCTAGTTCCATGTTTTTGTTACATTTGTGTCTTTGCACTCTGTGCTAAAATAATAAAAAGACACTTACCTTTGTGACATTTTCTTCATAACTTTTTTTGTACTGAGTGGTTCCGGTTAAAAACTGTTGACATGACCCTCACTTTCGAGATTCCTACTGGAGGAGACCTAGTTACCTCACGTTGATGCCGACAGTGTGAATTGACCATTAGAGACGAGAGTGACGGTTGGATCTCTTGGTAGTAACGCCGAGGCCTAACGACGTCGTCCATGGCATGAATGCATCACTCATGTCCGGATTGACTGTATTAGGCAAATAACGCGGTTCTTTCAGGGGATGAGACCAGATTTCTATTATCAGTAAAGAAGAAATCATAACAGCTCTTGTGGGACCAGAGATGGTTCAGGCCACAACAGAGAAGGTCCATGTCATCCAGGAGTGGATGAGGATAGCTCAGGGCCGACAGAAGTCTTACTGACAGGAGGCAGAGACCACTAGAGTTCGATAATGGAGACCACATTTTCTTACGGGACTCACCATGACGTGGAATTACGAAGATCTGACTAAGGTGACGAGTTATCTTCGCACTTCATCAGACCCTTCAAGGTCGTCATCTGGGTAGGCAAGGTGGGTTACCACTTGACCCATCCACCTCAGTTGCACGAGGTGCATGACGACTTCCACGTATCTCAGATGAGTGGATACATGTTTGACCTGACACATATCATCGACCATGGGGAGATGGACATTGGTGATGGGGTGACATTTGCGGGGTTCCAGTAGTAGTTAAGGATCGACAGGAGCAGGTCCTACGAGGATGGTTGATTCCACTTGTGCGCTTTTGTTGGAAGCACGAGAACCTCCATGAGAGCACGTTGGAGCAGAACGCTCAGATGCGTGCTCAGTACCACATTCGTATCCCTATTTTGTGTTAAAGCTTTACAGGGACGTAATTCCTTGAAGTGGGAGTAATGTAGAGATCCAAAAATTTCAAGGAATCTTTTTTCGTAATTTCTTTGGGATTTTACAAGAACACAGTTTCTAACGGTACTTGATTCTGCGGCCCGGTGTGCCCAGAATCTTTTCCCGATGATTAGCAAGGGTACGTTCAGTGAATGAACAAGAGAGTTTGTCTAACTTTTGAACCGGTGCTCGGAATAGAAATATGAGGGCACCGATGAAACCACAACACCAGTATTTTCATAAGATGACCCTTTCTGGAGTTGTGTTTGCTCGGGAGGAGTTGATAAAAAAGTGTGGGATAAAAATATAATTATTTTACAATTTTATTTTTATTTCTTTCTATGTGTTTTAAGTGTTGTGTCACAACACTTTTTTCCCCTATATTATGTGGTTTAACTCCTAGGTGTGGGATTTGGAGGGGGACCCATTGGGTTGCTAACTCCCCTTGGGAGAATAAATGAGAGGTAGGGCCCACACGAGCCCCACCCCTTCACTTTTTCTATAACTCCTCACCTACCTCTTTTTCTTGTAAAATCATCTTTAATTGAATAATGCACCGCACCCCCTCTTAATGCCAATTCAACTCTCTAATTTGTTTGTTTTTTTAAACTCCTCATTAATTGGTCAACAAAAATTAATTAATTCTTGGATTCTTTTTGAATTTTGAAATGGATGACATGAGGAATAAAATAAGAGAAACCTTATTTTTTTATTTGTTGTTTTCGTTGTGTGGAAACATGAAGAGACTTCTAGTATTTAAGAACATTCTTCCTTGTTTAAGAATGTGAAGAACGTCGACCTCTGACGAAGGACAATGAGGAATGTTGATTCCTCGGAGATCGACGATGAGACACCGTGTACCGCGACACAGAAGATCCTCTTCTCCGCGATGTCATGTACCACGATGCTGACGGCGCTTACGGAGCATCGTTCTGTGATGTCGTCTTCCGCGATGACCTTTTTCCATAATGAACCTCATTCGACAACTTTATCTAGGTAGGGGTTTTTTTTGTTCATAAATGTTCTTTTCCATCCAACATAATTTGTCATAGACTCTTGTTATCAGATTAATGAGAGGGGGGCCGGACCGCATGAACACGACCTACTCTCATCCCCCTTGATGTTGTGTTTTTCGCATCACGATCAATGGTAGCATGGTGCAACGACACCTAGGAGAAACAATGAGGAACATGAAGAAGAAGCTCAGCGCCATCACGCCGCGCTGTTGAGGCTAAACGAAACCGTGGTCGGAGTTGGGGTCGCAAAGGTGAATCGAAGACTCCACAGTTTGATTATTTGACATGCGGATCGACGGGCGATGACAGAACGGGCCGCAGAGACGTTTTGAAGACTTCACAGTGGAGAGAAGGTCTTGGGAGGACTGCTAGCGAAGACGGCAGTCAAAACGGACCACCGGAGCGCTTTCGCTGGTCCGTGAAAGACCCTGCTGGCACACCAAGCTGGTGCGGCGGCGTGCCGCCAGGAGGGACTGCTGCGGATGAAGCCGCGACGGCAGGCGACTGGTCCCACGGCCACGCGGTAGCCGGGGGCGACGCAATGTGCCGCGCACTATCGCTGGCAAAGGAAGGGGGGAACCACGTCCCCCCATGCTCGGCCGCTGGTCGAGCAAGCGTGCCACCCGGCGGGGCCGGGCCGGGTTGCGCGGACCGGACCGGGCCACGCCCAGCCGGGTCAAACCTGAACCCGGGTTGGGTTAACCTGGTTCGGGCCGACCCGAGGGGGGGGGGGGGTATGCCGGCTCGGGCCGGGCCCAGACCCCCAATTTACGTAACACTTTCGGTCTTTTACCCATATCTTGGATACAGATCTCTGATCAACGCACTATCAGTTGCGGTGCGATCCATGGATCGAGACGGTCATTTCAGTATATTACACTCAAGGTTTCTGAGAACATTGGGTATGGCTGGGTTGGTTTGAGCACGAAACCAACCGGGCCCTCGGAGCTGAAAAACTTATAACTTGAGCTCCGGAAATTCGTTTGACATGCCGTTCACATTTTTGGATTCCTCTTGATGAGACATAACTATCGGAATACTTCGCATGAGGTTTGGACGCAGCTGGATAGTGGTCGGGTTGGATTGAACCCGAAATCCAACCGGGCCCCTAGAACGGAAAAGCCGATAACTTTCAGACCGGACGTCTGTTTGAAGAACCGTCAGCGGCGTTGGTGATCACGTTGAAAAATGGTCCCTATGAGTATACCATATCTGAGTTCGGGGTAAATTTAGGATACGGTCGGGTTGGTTCGTACAAGAAACCAACCGGGCCCCTGGGACGAAAATGCTAATAACTCACAGACTGGGTGTCTGATTGATGCATCGTCTGCTGCGTTGAGACCCCTATGACGAGGAGGTCCTTTGAGATACTTCTTCATGTGACTTTGTGATACTGGGAGTATCGACCCATATCTCATGGATCGGACCCTCTCGGAGACGAGCATACGGAGTCCAGAGACCGTGTAACCGGCTGAGACGTGATGACTGCTTGTCTGATTTGATTCGGAGTAACTTACATAGCCTAGTGGAGAGCACTACATTGTGAGGTGGAAGACCCATGATGGAGGAGAACTACTTTGTGAGGTGGAAGACACGTGGTACTCGACAGGAGGAGTACCTCTGTAGGCTCTGAGGGGGAGCACTACTGTGTGAGGTGGCAGACCCATGGCAGAGGAGCACTACTTTCTGAGGTGGCAGACCTGCGATACTCGACAGGAGGAGTACCTCAGCAGTCTTAGGTTAGTGAGCAGTACCGAGGAGTCGTGACAGGATCACTGTACTCATCAGAGATGGGGCTCTTCAGTAGTTAAGATTTTGATAATTCAAATCATAGTTTGAAATGGGTCTATGACCTTTGTGTTTACCTCAAGATTGAGATGGGTCACTGGACAACATAGGTATATGTATGGGAATATACCTAGGTAGTGGTTATCTGTTTATTTAATAACCTTGTGTTTCCTCATGATTTAGATGGTTTACTTGATAACTTAGGTATAAGTATGGGATTATTCCTAATTAAGGGTTATATATTGAGATCCCTTTTTGTGGTTATCCTTGATGGTTTTAGTGAAACCTTGAGGGTATTGGGGTCCCTACTGAGTATCGTATACTCACCCCTGCACGGGCTATGCCAGCACCTCGTTGTGTTGGTTACAGATGGTGGGCAGCGCTGAAAAAGGGCGAGTGTTCGAGGACTGGACAGTACCCAGAGGTGGACCTCACGACAAGTCAGTATCTGGAGGTGGACTTCACGACAAGACGATACTCGGAGGAGGTATACGGGTGAGAGCGTTGAGCAGGCTATCTGTACCTACCCTTCCGGTAGGATCCATGGTGGACGATCTAGAAGCTGCGATATATGTACCTACCCTTCAGGTAGGATCTGTGGTGGACGATCCAAGAGATGCGCTATCTATACCTACCCATCAGGTTGGATCCGAGGTGTATGACCTAGGAGCTGCTTCTATTCTTCCAGTTGTTTGTCTTTTCTATTGTACTTTCATTCAGTTGTAGCTGTACTTTCAGTTGGGTTTGTATTCTGGCCCACTTACTTTTCAGCACTTTCTTTTTTAGTTAGTGTATTACATCTGCTTGTACTCTGTGGTATTTTTTTAACTTTTATAAAGGTAATGTCTTCCTTGTCATTTGTATTTATGTCTTCGGTGCTAGTCTCCATCCCCTGGCCTATCAAAAGGTGGGCTTGGGGTAGTCACGGCACAAGCCCCGAGGATGGGTTGTGACATGTAGTAACCATATGGGTAACCTCCAATATCCAAATAACCATTTCATTGGAGGTATATGTAGTTCCCAACTATAATCATAAAAAATTATCAAGAACTAGAACATAATCAAATAACATGAATAATTTCGTAAAAACATTACTTTTGAATTTTTATAAACAGAATTTTAAAAGAAAATCCCTTTAGAAATATCATATAATTCAATTGAGAATTAATAGAGTGTGTAGAATATATATAAACTATAAATACACATTATTCAACATAAAATAAACAAAATTCATCTCACAAACAATTATAATACCTCATATATAATGAATTATAAATTCAACCTAAAGAATGGAAATCGGGTTTAGAATACCCTTACCTCAGGTATGTCTAATTTAAAACATATTTAAAATTATTGAATAATGGTCAACATAGTGTTATTAATATCTTTCAGAAACATATTAAATTTTATAACACCTTATATGATCATATCAAAACAACATTTCCCCCTTTAATTATTAGTATTTTGTTCCTTCAATTATTTTGGGTGAGTTCATTACATGTTTTCTATGATCGGATCATGATTGATATTCTTGTCGATTGGATGTTAAACTCCATAAATGTAATGGAGTGGTATTTACGTATCAAAATAAAAATAAATTACAGTATTTCTAATTTATTTTTATAACATGAAGAAGATTCATAAGTTAAAACATTATTGATATTTGTTTAGATTATATTGGTGATTCTTCGATCGTAAAAAACTAATTTTGTTTTTTAAATTAAATACACATGTATAAAAAGATTCCATAACTGTATATAAGATATAATTCATAAATTATAATTTCATTCAACTATAAAAATGGTTTCATGGCCAGTCATGAAGGAAGTAAATGATATTGAAATCCCATCCTCCACATTATTGGTAATTTGACACATCACGAATGATGTTTCAATTTCTTGAATAAGTGGTAGAGTAAAGAAGTATAATGGTGAGTATTCCATAAAAATGATGAAATACATAATATGTAAAATACTATATCATTAATTTTTCTTGGATAAGGGTAGGTGAGGTAATAAAAAGAATAAAAAAATGAAAAGAAATGAATGAAAACAAAAGAAGATGTTTACCTCATGACGTATTATCCTTGAGATCCTTCTTAAGGCCTTTGTTTTTTGCCATTTGGAGAGACAAGAAGATCTCGTACATGGGAAAGATACTTGGGAGTAGTATTGTGTATAACATAGGTAAAGATAATGTCTTGAGTGGTGTGTTATAAAGATTTTAATGATGGTGGTATTTATAGTGGAGGAGAAGATGTATTTTACAATATTTAATGATTATTATAATATTATTTCTCATGACTATTATTAGTATTAATTCATGTGACCCTAAATATTTATAATGTCATGTGATTTCTAAAAATGTTGGATTATATCACTTTTAATGTCATAAATTGTGTATTTAACTGATAATTTGAATATGTTGTATTTTACTGTATTTCATTATTCAATGAAAATTCAAGAATTTCAGAAAAATCCAAAAAATTCATTCTAACCATTTTTCAATGTGTAGAATTAAAAAATGAACACCATTTTTTGAAAATAATTCTCTAAATATTACTAATTTATTTTTTAAATAAAAGCATACTTTATTAAAAAAAATTTAAAAATATAATTTCTTTTATATCACAATAAAAACTTAATCAAGATGTCATTATATAAAAGAATTATGAAAATAAAATAATAATAAATTTTACCATTCATTAGGTTAATATGACTATTCATATTACTATTTTTAAGGGTATGTTTCAATTCGCCAAAAAAACAAGTTGGTTCTATCAAACTCCAAATAACTTACTTATCCCAACTATAGATGATTGTTTCTTGAAATTCAAAACAGAGAAGTGGAAAAAATATTTTAAATGGATAGTTAAAAATATTTACTTAAATAATATTAATGAATTACAATTTATTTTTTTTAAAATGGGATGATACATTATTACAACCTTTCAGAAATTGAGCCCTCTAAATATTATTTACTTATTAAACATGTGATGGTACCTTAATCATGGTGTCTACATGGTTTCATCATTATCTTGATCATGTAAATAAAAGTTCCATGCATTGAAACAATAATTTAAAGATCCATCATAATAATTTTAGTCCTTCATCCAAATATACCTTGTACAACTTTGGTCATAGGGGTATTCACAACGAAATATTGTTGGAAAATAATCATGTATGACATATAATTTTAGAACATATGATAAAACTTGTTTTTTATAAAATTTTTAGACTGAATTCAATATGAATCTTTCAATCTATTTTCATTTTAAAATACCATAAGTATGTGTTAAAATAATATTCTATAAAACCAAATATAAATAGGTTGTTCTAGGGTCTCCTTTATAAACACATTTTTGTAATCATAATAAGCTTCAATATCTTGTGATAAGTTAAAATATTTAAAAATTCCTTGATAATATTTAACTTAATTTAAAATATTACAAAATTAGGAAATTATTATTTGATTAAATAAAACCCATGATCCATGATGGTATCGAGTTTTAGTGGACATGTTTGATATCTCAAACAATTTCTTGCAAGTGAGTTGTCTGTCAGAAAATGTTTCAAAATCATCTGGACATGAATTTACAATAATTATTGCAATCATGTCATTAGGAAGATATATGAATGTAATTTTAGGTCCTCATATGTCCATTTGTAAATGAATTTAATTAATATTAAAAATAAATAAAATAATGATTTAACATAAATAATACACATAGAGACTAACCATATGTTTAATAAAAATTCTTAATCCCCAATGTTGTCTAAAATTTCTTCTGATACCAACTATAAGGATACAAGCTTATTATATTACATAATCTTGAATTTATTCATCAAATAACTTCCGCTAACATTGAGGATCTTTTCAATTAAATAACATTATATAATTGGGACATAATACATTCATAAAATTACACATTAATACAGAGTGGATGCAATAAAATACTATTCATTGCTTCCAAAAAATAAAACATTCAAATATTACATGATTTTCTTTTACAATTCTTAAAACATTTAACTAGGAACCATTCCTTGTATTATACATACTTATAACTTGTGAAAATAATTTAAAAACTTGGGATGATCACAAATAGCTCATTAAGGGATATAAAAATAATGAAAGAGCACATTTAGACCACGAATACTTATAACGTATGAAAAAAATTTCAAACGACATACTTGTCATCCATATATAGGTACATTGTTTAACATGAGACTTCCAATATATCACCAAAAAACCTAAGAAAATAAATAGAACAATAATGGAATCTTCGTTTATTACTTAAATAATCTTGAAACCATCTTGGCTACCTTATAATTTGAAACCCTTATTGTTACCTTACAATTTGTCGAACCATTGCAGTTACACTTGGAGTAACCATATATCCAACCTCAAACATACACATAAATAATTAATTACAGTGAGATATAGGTAACACCCTTAATCATAATCAATACCCAATAACCATAACATAATCATACAACATGAATAGTTGTATAAAAACATTACTTTTGATTTTTTTAAAGTTGAATTTTAAAGGATGATTTTAATAGAAAATCCCCTTATAAATATCATATAATTCAAGTGAGACTTAATAGAGTGGATGTAATATATATATATATATACTATAAATTCAAATTATTAAACATAATATAAACAAAATTCATCTCACTAACAATTCTAATTCCACATAAATAATGAAGTATAGTGGTAACCCAATGAATGGAAATCGGGTTAAGAAATCACTTACCTCAGGTATTTCTTACATAGAACTGATTTAAACCTCCTGTATAATGTTTATAAGAGTGTAATTAATATCTTACAGAAACATATTCATGTTTATAATAGCTTATATTATCATTTCATGACATCATTTTACCATATAAGTATTAGTATCGTGTTCCTTCAATTATTTTGTGTGCTTTCATTACATGTTTTCCATCATCAGTTCATAATGGATATTCTTGTCGATTGGAAGTGAAACTCCTGAACCATATATAAGATTTAATGAATAAATTATAATTTTTTTTAACCATAAAAATGGTTTCATGTCCTGAATTTAATCAAGTAAATGAGATACAAATCACATCATCCGTGATGTCAGTAATTTCTCACATCACGGATGATATTTTTATTTCATGAATATGTAAAAGAGAAGAAGAAGTATACTAGTGTGTCTTACATAAAAATGATGAAATCCACAATTTTTAGCATATAATATCATTCATTCCTCCTGGATAAGTGTGGGTGAGGAAATAAGAATAATAGAAAAGAAAATTAAAAGAAATGAATGAAAACCAAATATAATGTTTACCTCTTCATCTCTTCTCCTTGAGATCCTTCATAAGGCCTCTGGGTTTTTGCCTTTTTGTGAATCCAGCTGAACTATGACGTGGGAAAGAGCCTTTGGTGGAGTATTGGGTAGAACATAAGTTTCTATCTAGGCTTGTGACGCATGGGATGAAGAGGGGAATGATGTTGTATTTATAGTAGAGGAGAGGAGGCTTTTTAAATTATTTTATTGATTATTATAATATTTTTGATCAAAACTAAGAATAGGCTTAAGTAATGAGACCCAAATGGTAATAATGGAATGGTAGTTAAAAAAAATTAATCCTAAATCTCTTATTATGTCATAAATAGTGTATTTAACTCATAATTAGAATAAAATGTATTTTACCTTTTTTCATTATTCTTCGAAAATTCACAAATTTCAGAAAATCCAAAAATTCACCCTAACCATTTTTCAACGTGTAGAATTAAAAAATGAACTCCATTTTTTAAAAATATTGTTTTATTATTATTAATTTAATTTTCAAATAAAATTATACTTTTTTTTAAAAATTAAAATTTTAAAACTATAACTGCTTTTATATTACATTGAAAAATTAATCAACATGTCATTATCTTTTTTCCTTTAGGAAATAAATTAATTTTAAAATTTACTATTGATTTCAATCATATGACTATTAATATTACTATTCATATGTATATGTTACTATTCATAAAATAAGTAGGTTATATCAGAATCTAAATAACTTACTAATCACATTCATAAATGACCATTTTTTTCAAATTCAAAACATAGAAGTGGAAAATTTATGTTTAAAGGCTCGTTATAAAAATATAATTAAAAAAGATTAATGCATTTCAGTTTTCTTACTGGGATATTATAGAAATGGTGAAAAAAATAGAACCGTAAATTGATAAAAATTTATTTATAATAATAGTAAAATAAATTATTGATCAGTATATAAGCTACAAAACAGAAATATGTGGTGAATATTTTATATATCTCATAGAAATTAAATTGATATGTGAAAACCCCTTACCTTGAGTTTGACATATCTTGTATGTCTTTATCCTCGTGAATTAAAAACATATGTTAATAATTAAATATAATGAAATAATTTTTCAATTATACAGTTAATTTTATTTAACTTATTATCATGTTATATAAAATTTCATAATCAATTAGTTTTATATATGATGTTTTGAATATATTCAATATATATGTCAAAAAGGACATTGGTAGGGTGAATATGGTAAAAAAGTACATTATATAAAGATATCCATATTAATATTCATTATATAATGACAATATTTATACATCAATTATACTTTTCAATCAAATGATGAATTATGGTAATGAAAATGAACTTATTTTATGATCATGGAGATGTGGTTCGTATGTACCCATGAATAACATCTACATGTTCTAATGGACATTAAGAAAAAAACATATTTCAAATTATATATTTATTATGGATTATTATTATATCATAACTATCTATATATTTAATTATGTATTCTTATATATATATATATATATCATATTATGTATAATGAATCACATCGCATTGAGGTGGCAGCAGTCCACAGGTCCACAAACGATGTTATTACATTTTAAGTGTGTAAAATATTAAGAAGAAAATTATATATTATAATTAAACGAATAATATTTTTCCATTAATATCATAATTTTTTATTTTTTATCATATATATTTATTATATTTATATATATTAGCTTCCATGTAACACGGTTGCGAAAGCGCATCACATCGCTTCGCAAAGTAGTAGTCTGTTGTACACACAAGTGATGTTAGGGTATAACATACACAAAAGAATATTAAATTAATGTAAATATTATAATGAAATATAATTTAGTATTATTCAATAAATACCATACACATAATATATATATATATATAATAAGTTCATCATAAATCTAATTCATGAGAGGTGGTAATGGAAAATTAAATAACCTTGTTTTGTGGGGTGGTAGTGTGCCTTAGAGACGAATGCAGATTCAACAACCCAATTGATGAATTTGGATTTGATTTTTGGTAACACAGTGAACATAAATACATTTAATTATGAATATGATATTGTGGATATTATATATAATATAAATAATAATAATTAAATAGGTGGAGAATGAAATAAAACAAATGTGATCGTTTATGAAGGTTGCCTCTTCTTTGGGTAACTATTATTGTTTTTCACCATTATAACTCCATTAATTTCATTTCTACTAATTTGAGGCTTTATGTATTTTTGTAGGTAAGTTTTAAGGATAATTGTTTTGTTCTTGTAAGAGTTATAATGCTTGAGAGGTATGAAGAATCACGAAGAGTGTGTACCATTTTATATTTGAGGGGGACTAACATTCTTGTAAATACACAAAAGTATTTACTATTTGATGTCACCCATTATTAAATTACCCAAAAAATAATAAGAAGGTATGATATCGATTATTTTTAAGCTAAAATCCTCCATTGAAAAGAATACATTTTTTAAATACTTTATTCCTTAACTCTTCTGTTTCATTATTTTATTATTATTTTTTACATTAAGGTATCTATTTTCATAACCTCTATAATCCATAAATTAAGAAAAAAGTAAAGTTATAAAAATTTTAATATTTAAACCAAAATATTTTAAAATTCAACTACATATTTTTAAACAGAAATCCAAATTTATTGGGAAATTAATTATAATAGAAACTCATGTGAAATGAAAAAACACTACTTCAACAATGACAATAATAGGAATGCTTTTAAAATTTAGGGGTCAATATAATCATTATAAAAGAGAAATTTGTATATTATATGACCATATTAGATATTTATTAACACGTGAAAATAAATTTCTACAATATTTTATTTTATATAATTTTAAACCATTTAATAAAATATCATTTTCATTGGAATCAAATTATTGTGCATTTTTAAAATTATTTATTTATTTTGAATTTAAAAAATATGATGACAATAATTTAATGAGAAACTATAAAATTTAAATCATTTTTTCATTATATATTCTTATAAAAAATAATTCATGATAATAATTCATTTTATTTATGCCTTGGTTATTATTTTCAATTTCATTTTTATTATTTATATATAAACAATATAATCCATGGGTTGGTGTTTCATAAGTAATTCGCTTAACTATATCATCCCTAGAATTTAATTATAAATTATTTTGATAAATTAAAATCATTTGTCTCATAATAAAATATTAATAACTGATCTTTTGTATTTTTTTACCTATTTCCAAAGTGTTATAAATTAAAAGGGGGTGGGTATAATTCGTTGTCCTTTTTTATTTTTTATCATATTTTATTAGTCACTATCAGGGATTATAATCCAAAAACCACACAAATTTCAATAAAATTATCATGATAGTATAAAATTCACTATAAAATTGGTGTTGGAGAAGTTTTGGGGAATTTTACACCTTGTATTCAATGTTTAACCAGAATGTAAACTCATTTTTTCCTTTCTAGATGTAATTAATTTTAATTTTTTCACTAATATTTATTGTAAAATGTATTAAATTATTAGAAACAATAAAATTTTATTATACAAAATATGGAAACAAGTTTTCCAAATGAAATTCATAGTAGTGCTATAATTTATTTTAAAACTAATTATGTAGATGTGATGAGAGAGTAGGTTTTAAAATTAAAGAAGATTAAAATTTCACCATATTTTTATATCCAATTTCAATCTAAAATATTTTCAAATTGAATAAATATTTGTAATATATGTATTATTTTAGTATTATTTTAGTATAAATATATATATAATTTACCAATATAATTTATTTAAATTAAATTTTATCTTTCAATTATAATTCATTATTTTCTCTCTATATATCAAAAAAAGAAACATCTTTGAGAAATATCTAAATTAAACATATGATAATATTAACATAAAGATTTAAAAATTGATTTTTTAAAGAAAAAATTTATATAAGAAATAGAATTTATTTTTAAACAAGATCACCTTCAAAATAAAGAATTACTATTTAAAAAAATATATCCTTTTATGTGTAAATTTAGATTTATTTTGACATAATGTATTGAAAACACAATGGATTGTTGAGAATAATTTTATATCATATTATATATATACATATATATCATCAATATCATTTAATAATAGTAATTAATTTCATTTAAAAAATAAAAATACATTTTTCGCATAAAATAGTTTTTTATAAAAACATTTCATTTATATTGAAATGGTTTTATTTTTATTTACAATTAATTAGTAACTAAAGAAATTATTTTATATAAATGAGTAAAAAATATATTTAAAATATTGTTAATTTGATTTATTCCTACCTTTCACGACCCATCCCCCGGTGCCCGTGACGTGACTACCCCAAGCCCGCCTTCTATAGGATAGGGGCTGGTGACTAGCACCAAAGATGTAATTCCCTAAAACAGGGAAGAAATTGCCTTTATAACCTATAAACACACACAACCGATATGAACATGAGTAAATGGTATAGCTAAAAAAGTCAGTACAATAAGTAAAAAGGTTCCAGAATACAAGCCCAACTGGAAAGTATAAGAAACTGGAAGTACAAGTACAACTGAGGAAAATGTAAAAAACAACTACTGGGTCGTCCTCTGAGGTACCTACCTGAAGGGTAGGTACAGATCACCTCCTCAGCACTCCACGTCTGTCCATCTCCTCTGTGTACTGACATACCATATGGTCCCCCTTTGGGTACTATCTAGTCCTAGTACTCTCAGCCTCTGTCAACGCTGTCTGTCGTCTACATCCAACACAATGAGGTACAGGCATAGCCTGTGCAGGGGTGAGTATAACGATACTCAGTAGGGACCCCAATACCCTCAAGGTCTCATTAAATCTACTAAGGATAAACCACAATGTTTGAAATCAACAGATAACCTTACTTAGTTATATTCCCATACATATACCAAAGTTATCAAGTTATCCATCCCAATAAAGAGGAAAAACACAAAAATATAGTCTCAACTCAACTAGGATTTATTATAGGGGTAGTAACATTTCAAACCCTTGGCTGCTGAATAACTCCTCCTCTATCGAGTAAAATGGGTCTTCCGCAACAACCAGGCATATTCCACTCTCCTAGGAATATTTAGGTACTCTTCTTGTCGAGTACTGTGGGTCTGCGGCATCACATAAAGGCGCTCCTGACCGTGGGTCTGCCGCCACGACAAGGTGCTCCCCTTCATAGCCTGTAGAGGTAATCCTACTATCGAGTACCACGGGTCTGCTGCTACAACCAAGTTCTCCTCCAACGTGGGTCTGCCGCCACAACCAGTCACTCCCCACTGGGATAGTTAAGTCACTCTGAGTTAATCGGTCAGCAGTCATCAAGTCTCATCTAACTACTAATTTCCCACAAAAATGCACGCTTGTCTTTGGAAGATCCTCTCTACAATATATTGGTCGATGATCCATATTCAATGAATTCCAACTATGTAATATCTCAAATTTCTGTTATTTCAAAGGGGCCTCAAAGCAACTAACGACACATCAATCGGACACCCGGTCTGTGGGTTATTATCATGTTTGTCCCTGGGAAAAAATTGGATTCATGAACGATCCAACCTGACCGTATCTCAACTATACCCCAAATACTAGTGGAATATACTCAAAGGGATTTCCACTCTCCAAAATAACCAGCGCCGCTAATGGTTCATCAAAAGAACGTCTGGTGACAAAGATATGGCCAAAAGAAAGTAAAGGGTCATAATGGGTCTCGGTCCAGTCTGACCCGGCCGGACCGACCTAGTTCGGGTCACCGGGCCTCACCCAATGGGTCTACCCCAACATCCTGGGCCCTGCCCAGCAGGCTACAAGGAACAGTAGAGAGCCGCAAGGGCGTGGGTCGGCTTGACAAGTCCTGGGCCGGCTCGGCCTGAAAGGGTGCAACAAGGGACTAGTTTGGCTAGAGCATCATGAGGGCACGACTGGTTTGGCCCGGGGCAGCACAGCGGGGGTACAGGGGCACGGATGGCACAGTCGGCGAGGCCAGTGAGGTGGCATGGCCATTGAGGGCGGTGTGGGTGGAAAGGGAGGGGCGGCAGGTGAGGCGGCATGTCCGCTGAGGGGGGCACGACCGGCGAGGTTGCGCGGAGGGAGAGGGTGGCACGACCGATGAGGGCAGTGTAGTCGGGGAGGAGGTGTAGCCAGTGACGGTGGCGTGGGTAGTGAGGGAGGTTCAACCGGCGAGGCGGCGGGGCCAATGAGGGCGCCGTGTCTGGGGGGCGGCGCGGCCGGGGCACCACATGACCAGGGCGCGCCGCGGCCGAGGCACAGGTGCCGGTTTGGTTGGCGATCGGAACGTAGTGGGGGCGGCACAGGTCGCTGAGTCCATGGGTGGTGCAGCTATTTCCTTCATCACCTTCTTTACCATTTTGAGGAACACCACAATGACGATAAATGGTGGGTCGGGACATGTTAGTTTGGCCTACACCCTCCGCGTTTAGCGTGGCAGAAATTGGTTCTTCAAGAACAAAGCACAAAACCCTCATGAAAAAGGAAAACATCCTCGTTCTTCATTTTTACAGAATGGAAAAACAATTTAATGAATCATATTTATGAAAATTAAACCCCTACCGTTTTTGTTGTTCACACACGGAGTCGCTGGGAAGAAGAAAAATCATTGGGAAAAGACATATATCACCATTTTCTCTCAATTGTCTGTTTGTGCGTCGACTCGTCATAGTAGAATATGTCCTACGTCAGAGGATGTTCCGAAAAAGAAGGTCAATGTTGGGGTCGACGTTCTTCATAGGTGTAGAATTCTTCATGGAGGAATCATTCTTCGATGGAGTGTTTTCTCTCAAGATTTCTAATCCTCATTTTCCAACCTTTTTCCAACAGATTAATAGATAGCCCCTCCAAATAATAGATTATCTATTATATAGTTTGATGGGTTCAAAACTCAAATTTTATCATTTCATTAAATGAGGTGGCTCTATTAATTAAAGGGGGATGGTCGACACCATTAAAAGAGGGCGTGGTGGCACCATTATGTTAAGGGAGGTCAAGAGACACTCCCTCATCAATGAGGGAGTAGAGAGGTTTTCCTAATTTAATTTGGGGGTTTTGTCATGGCTGGTCCCCACACCGTAACCTCTCATGGAAGGTTAGGTTTGGGTGGGCCCCACTGCTATAACCTCTCCTGGGAGGTTTCGGTGTGGTGGTCTCCACATCCAACTTCCACTTGGTTGGTTACAAATGATTAAATAAAATAAAACCTGAATTTATTTTATTTTACTATTTCCATGAAAAACCCAAAAAAATAACTTTCACCCTCAACCAACTATCATCGAGGTGAAAGACATCCTAAGAAAATATCGGTGTTGTGAGTTAAAACGTGTCCTCATATTTCAATTTTGATCAACTGTTCGAAATTTTGAAAAACCTGCTCATATGTTTACTGAATGTACCCAAACAAAACATCATAGATTGATTCCTGACACACCGGGCCCCGGAATCACGTTCTGTCAAATTTCACGGACTCATAAAATTCAAATATATTTACAAAAAATTACATGGAAATTTCTAGTCTTTACACCACCATTTATTTGGATATGTGAAAAATATAATGTTATTTAATACTATTAATAGTGTTGTATTTTCTAGTAAGACTCGGCCATGTGTGAAACACTATTTATCGAAGAAACAAGATGTTTCATTAAACACATCATAAAATTTATGTTGCATAAAATGCAATCTGAACTCTTAATTATATATAACGAAACCTATAAATTAATTAATTTTATTTTTTAATATATTTCATTAAATCATGGTATGTTAAATCCAACCCACCGTAAATATAATTTCTCCCTCAAAATTCATCTTTATTATATCATGATTTACTTTTTTAGAATTCATTTATAAAAAACTAGAACATATTAATTA
This sequence comes from Viscum album, assembly GCA_963277665.1. Classification (NCBI taxonomy): domain Eukaryota; kingdom Viridiplantae; phylum Streptophyta; class Magnoliopsida; order Santalales; family Viscaceae; genus Viscum; species Viscum album. The sequence goes on from OY728138.1 coordinate 1,246,795,972, forward strand.
AATTATTAAAACATACCTTAAATTGGAATTTTGGAAACATAATGTACTACCAAAGATAAAAATCACATGTACTCCACATATGGATAATATTTCAGATAAATTAAAATATGTATTTGGAAGGGAAAACTAATTCTCATTGACAGATAGAGATTGGTAAAGAAGGTATTCAAGGGAAAAACAACGACCACAAAATTGTCATCAAAATAGATTTAGAAAAGGTCATTTATATCATCATAAAACGTGATTATAGGATAATATTTAATTTCAAGTTACTTATACTAATATTAATTAAATACTTCACTATCTTGAGTGAACACATAACAAAATATACTTTCTGTAAAAGTAACATCTCAAACATTAACCTATATCAACAAAAATCCAATCTTTTTATCATAATTATTAGTATTCAATAATAATTGAATCATAATTGTACCACTAAAATAAAATTTTAAAGGCCAACTAACCATATATGGAATTAAAACATATTCCTCTTATAAATAAACATTTATAAAAAATTGTAAAAACATGATTATATAATTAATTAAATGAATGAACCTTAAAAAAATATTAATTAAAATTCAACCTCAAAAAACAATGTTTTAAAAAAATAATTACATAAACCTATATCCAAAAAACCTCCACAACCTCAAAAATTAATTATTTTTTAACCATAAAGGTTATCTAAATAATTTTGTATTTCAATATTGATGTGACGGTGATCATCTTTAGAAGTAATATTATTTACCTAATCGACAAATCACTATTCATTCTATGGTTATCTATATGATGAGACATTTGTTTGTATAATTACCTAAATATCATAGATCATATAAGCCCCAAAGGATATAAATCCAATAAAAAAATTTCCAAAAAAATTTAAATAGTACAAAACCATAAATAGATGATTCATATATATATTAAAAAAATATAATTACCCATTCATTTTCTTTAATATCCCCCAAATATTTTTTTACAAATTAAATTACTAAAATATATTTTATAGGAATTTAAACATATGGAAATCTTAAATCATATCAAATTATTATGGTATCCATAACACATAATATATCCTCTCATGGGAACTTCATAATATCTATACATATCTAAACTAAACTTTCATACTAACTATAACATCTTAGTACCCACACCACTAGATTTAGTTTTGAAATAAAAAATTGTCATTTTAGGATTTCATGGGGATAATTCTGACCCTTTTTTTCATCCAAAACCATAAAAATTTAATAGGTAAAAATTGATCACTGGAATTCTAGGGGACCTTTTAGCTATATATTTTTAATGAATTAGGATAACTATTTGATAAAAAATACCCATGTTGTCATATAAAAGTATCTCTTATTTAACCTATATTATCTTATTTCACATTTAGTCCTCAACATCATCCTTTTGAAATAATAAATTGTTAAAAACGATTTTTTATAACCTAGTGAAAAAATAATCATAAGACAGATGAGAACAAATTATTAGTAAGTGTAATCATAAATATTAACACTTGAATTACATCAATGAACATAAGTATGAATAAGAGACTAATGAAATAATCATTTTTCATGAGAGAATAAAAAATAACTTATACCCATTAATCCCGAGTTTATTAAATATAAAACAAGGAAAATTAATGGTTCATTAAAATAAAAAATCCGGAGACATTTTATTTTAATTTCCATTATAGGATTCGTTATAAACCCATAGAAATAATAAATAAAACATATACATAACATGGAATAACATTTTAAATTAACTATTACAATCACTCAATCAAATTGAAAAACCATATGGTCAAAATATATAAAAAATTCATTGGAGGGATATAATTGACAAAAACATCCTTGGTTTTTCACCAAACCACCATTCATTAGTTCATAATGTAACAACTTGTCAAATGTCGAAGTACTATGAAAAAATAAAAAAACATAAAATCTTTAACTTCATTATAATCTCATAGAAACAACCATTATCCATTTCATAAGTTTATTATTCCATGTAAATGAGAAAATATATATAATAATATCTCTTAAACATTACAAACATGTAGAATATAATTGTGTTCCATTACAATCTCATGAAAACATGGTTAAACCATGGTAAACAAATGGGTTATAGAAAATATCCTCGGAACAATATTTGTACATAAAATAATAATGATATTTGTATGAAAAAAATTATTCCCTTTTTTGGATATGTTACAACAACGGTTTATGACATTTATGAATGAAAATACCATTAAAATATTGTTAAAATAATTCATGAAGAAAATATCAATTTCAATTAAAAAATGAATTTTTAAAATTTAAATTATTATGAAAATAAATTTATTTGTAAATAAAATTATATTATTATAAAGGATACATAAAATAATCATTTCAAAATATCTATAGGAAAAAATAATATCACCTTTTAAACCTTTTTAAAACACTATCGAAAACAGTTTTAGAAAAAAGGGCTCTGGAAAAAAATTACTTAAAGGATAATTTTAAATAAAAACATTCTTTGGAAATATTAAGTATTTAATGTCTGAAAAATTATGGGAAAATTTATTATCATGAAATAACTTGATTATAATGAAAATTAATGATGGTTCCTTAAAATTGGATCATAACAATTAATAATTTGGGACTATATCACAAATAATGTCACGAATCGTTGAGATCACAATACAAAATATTTTCTACATTATAAAATTAAAAACATAATCACAATGATGGAATTTAAAAGAGGCATTGAAATTAATTATAATATGTAAATTCAGTTATTAAATTTGAATGGGGATATACATACACCTCGAAAAATAATAAAGGATCATAATACAATATATGGAACAACCGAATGTTTTTGAGAAAAATCAATTAACAAATTGTTAAATATGAAAAAATTAACCCAAAGAAAGAGATATCCAAAATTGGATTTATAAATCTAAATAATTTATTTATATGATCAATAAAAAAATCAGGGTTATTATACACACCAGAAAGGAATAATAAGTGGTGAATATATCCTATATCTCACATAAATAAAATTTAGATATGATAATCTCATGCATTGAGTATGAAATGTCATTTTTGTATTTATATTACTTTATAATAAACTTTACTTAATTTTTAATTATATTTATAAAATTTTTAATGTTTATTATTACTATTATATCACTAATTATCGTGATATGTATTGAAACTAAATAGATTAAATTTATGCGAGTTTTTTTTACCTTATTCAGATTATATATGGAAATTGTATTCTATAGGATGACAAGGTAAAAATATTCATTGTCTAGAAATATAAACAATAGTAATTCATAAATATTTTTTACATTTATAACTCAATTATACTTTATAAACTAATCATGAATGTTGTTTATGAAAAATAAATTAATGTTACAATTATGAATATTGATAACCACAAAGAGGCATACAAAATGTTTCCATTTTTCAATGACCATTATGGATAGATGGTAAGAAATATGATATATTCATATAATTATGAGAATATCTTATATAAAATTATACAAAATTATATATACTTATATATATTATTCTTTTGATGTAAGTGCAATCACATCACTTTGAGTACGCAGTATTGCACAAGTCCACCGAAGAGGATACAACTTCTTTAGTGTGTGAAATGGTAATAAGAAAGGAATATATTATATTTATAAAAATAAAATTATTTAATTAATTCCATATTGATTTTATTTAATAATATACATTCACTATATTTTTCATTATTATATTCCATGTAACATATTTGTGAAAAAAATTACATCATTTTGTGAGGTTGTAGTCTGTCGTACGTAAGAGCTATATTATTGTATCCCTTACATAATAAAGAATGAATATGTTTTATATAATATAATAACATAATAAGTAGTATAATATTTTAAATATAATAAATAATATATACAAATATTAATTTGATCAATATTATCATCCATGATAGGTGGTAATAGAAAAAAGAACAACATCATTTTCTGCGGTCCTAGTCCACTATACACATGAATGATGATTTCATAACCCTTTTTATGGATTTGTGTAGGATTTAATATTTTTTAATATACATAAAAAATATAATACTACTTATTATATTATTGTTATTATATAACCATTTTATGTGAATAATTGAAGTGGTGGAGAAGGAAATAAAACAAAAATCCACGTTCTGAACTTCACCTTTTCTTTGGGTAGCTACTTTTTATTTTCACCAATTAACAATATTAGTTTCATTTATGCACAAATATAGGCTTATAGTATGAGTTTGGGGATTCATATTGGGTATTTGGTAAAATTTTTGTTGATCCAAATATATTGAGAGTTGTGATGTGTGTGGAGAGTTAACTCCTTTTATAGTGAAGAAACAGTGGAATTCCCATATATTCCAAAGTGTATTTATTATTATGAAGTCTTGATTACATCATGTTCCTCCAATATTTAATAATAATGAATTTATTGGATTTTTTGGTCACCAGAAATCTCTACCAGCCAAAAATTAATTCTTATTTTAAATATTATTTTAAATAACTCCATCGATCCGTTATTTTTTACATTTTTCTTCTTTATTAAGGTAAATATTTTTAGAACAAATATAATTCCACCATTAAGATAAAAATAAATCTATAATTATTATAAAATTTAGAAGCTACTATTTTACATTTTATATCAATATTATAAAATATGTATTGTTTTTTGGAAATTAATTTTAATAGAATCCAATTTTACGTGCAAAAAATAGAAAATAAACTCAACCCATAGAAACTATGTTTATATTTTTATAGGTCAATATGTTTACTATAAAATAAAAATTATTATATTAATGGATTAAATATTATATTAATTAATAATTTTTAATCTCATGAAAGAAGTTTGGTTATTTTAGCAATTTTATATCATAAAATAAAATATCATTTAATATAAAATAACATAAATGTAAATTATAGAAATATTTATATAATTTAAAATTTATTAAATATATCCAATGATTAAAATGAATAATTTTATTATAGAATATTTTTTTTCATGATATATTGTTCAAAAAAATAATTTTACACAATAATTAATTCCATTCACCTCACATTATATGTTTTTAATATCATTTAATTTAATTATTTATTTACTAAATATTCCATGAGTTTTCATTTTTTTTAAAGAATTTAGTATATAAAAATCATCTATAATAATTACTCATATATTATTAGGATAAAAAAATTGCTTCATATTTTAAAAAAAATATTTATAACAAAAACTATGTAGTTTTTATTTATCCTCAATGCATTATAAAAATTAAAAGGGGGAAGGTACAGTTTTTTACTTTTTCATTATTTAACAAATTATATGGGTCCCCATCTTGTAATAGTGTCCCAAAAAATCTTAATTATTTATCATAAGGTAATAAGTGTCCAAAGGATTCCTTCCAATTGGTTTTTTACATGTGTTGGGTGATTTTTATACATTTTATTTTATGTTTATCCACTATGTAATCTCATTTTTACTATAATCACTATAATTAATGTTAACTGATCAAATAATCTTTTTGGTCAAAAGATTAGTTGAACTTACTGCACATTATAAATTAATATAATTATAAATATCAAATCAATTTATCCAAATTCAATTCAAATAAGGGTCAAAATTTAATTATAAATTATTCACATAGATGGGACAAGAATGTGGGTGTTTTACTGTGAATGAATATCATAAGTTTCCAAGGTTTATATATAATTTTTCAAAATGAAATTTATTCCAATGAATTAAATTGTATTAAAATATGTATAATTTAAATATAGAGATTTTAAAAAAAATTAAAAATATAATATTTCATTTAATATTTTATATATGATAAGTTGTTTTTAAATTAAAATACAGTATTTTTCCATATTCATTAAAATTGAAAAATATTAAAAAACAAAATATCACCTTGTAAAATTATAACACTACTATTAAAAAAATTAATTTTATTTTTTCAATTTTTTTAAAACATTAATATTTAGTTTCAATACAACTATGTCATCAAAAGGCAATAAAACTACCTTTACAAAAATATAACAATTTTTGCATAAAATAAGAATTTATTTTTATATCATGTCTAGAAAACACTTAGTATTGTTGTTAAAAACATATTTAATATTATATATAAATCAATAATATAATTCTATTTTATCAATTAATTTAATACTCTATTATTATCATAAAAGTAGTTTCTTATATAAATATTTTATATATATTCAATTGGTTTTTATATTAATTATTAATTAACTTATAATTAATTAATTGATTATATAAAATTTTGTTAACCGTATTTTCTTTTTTTAGTTATTTTTATTCATTTTATCCATTTCAACAACATGGTGAAAATTATCATGTTATGAAATAATAATAATAGTATATTTTTGTATAATACAACTCAGCCTTTAGTGTATCACACATTAATGAAGAAACTTGTTGTTGTGTGAAAGAGAAGATAAATATGTTGTTTTATATAATAATTTATAAAATGTGATTTTTGTGTAACTCATGATATTAGAAAGTTTAAATAAATAGAAAAGAAAATATTTCATAAAATACCATTCTGTTCCAAATATTTAGTCCAGTGATAAAAATTAATGTGTATGACAGTAAAATAATATTTATCACTAGGCCATTTATTGAACAACGTGAAATATAACTCATATTATTATTTTAATTCATGTAATAGTGTCATACATTGGAGTAAAATATTATTAATGGTAGTTGTATAATTAATTAAATTATTATCTTTGTGATTAATTATATAAATAGACCACTAATACATTATAAGAGATTGAAGATAAAATAATATTATACACAATAGTTAATTATATTTAATTATCTTCTCTATTCCAAAAAACACTCAATAACTATAAGATAAATCATATTTCATAACGACTAAACAAATTTAATGTGATCGAAAGAAACAATTAATTATTATCAATGAAATTTGATAGATCCCAATGGTTCATTTGTGTTGTTTAGATAAAAATGATCATGTTTAGATCACCACATGAAGTATTTGATAGTTGGATCCGATATGAATGATTTAAAAATAAATAATTGATAAATAACATATATTCTGAAGAATGATCTAAATAAATATGTAATCATTCTTCAAGTTCAAATTAGTTGTTGTAGTCTATGATAGGTACTCCCATAGTTCCTGGAAAACATGAGGTGGAAATAAAATGGTCACATTACAATTTGTAAATATTTATTTGATAGTTGATCATTATATATTTAAATGTTAAACTATATTTTCTGTTTAATTGGGTCATGATCTATAAACAAAATATATTTTTTCTATTCTATATTTCACAATTATATTATCATGATCATTTATTAATTGTTTAATATCACATCTAGAGAACCCATCTACATCCATTTGAAATTCAGGATGTATAATTATATAGTACAATGTGTGTACACTAATAATACATGATTTTTATAATTTTTCATTGAATATTAGAGATCACAATTATTCATGGTAATTATATATTTAGTACATTATATGTAAAATAATTTCACCACATATTGATCACCATTGGTAAAACATGGTTTTTTCAGAGTGTACTTCTTATAAGTTGAATAAATGTTGCTTAGTAAACTAATTTAAAAGGTGTAAAAAATTTGCTGAAATAGAATTGTGTAATTAATACACTTTGTTTATTTAATACACAAAAAAATATAATTTATTACATGTAACATAATGAATATTAAAAAAACTAATTTTCTTTTTCATAAACTTCACAAATATTTTTGATAGGTTCACAATGAGTTCCTAAGTGTGTACCAGGAATTTCTGAAGAATATAATTACATGCCACGTTGTTTTCATTCACGTTGCATCTACTTTACCTTTAAACTATAAATAAAAATATAATTAATCACACAATTAAACCTCATCTACATGAGTTATTTGGTTCATTAATATAATAATAAATTTTTATTTTTATGTTATTTTTTTATTAAATTCATAATTACATCTGCATAATAATTTAAATTAAAAATAATTTTTTTTATACAAAGAATAAAAAAAGTAAATTATATAGGAAAAGTAATTTTCATGTGTTATATGTGCTAATAAATTCATATCACACTCTGTTAAATTAAACAACACACCATGTGAGAAATATTCCATATGACAACATTGTTTACAATTAAACCCCTATAATGTAGTGTAGATTGGTAATCAATAACTTTCTCCTTGTACAGTTTTCTGTATTATTTTCTTTTTAGTTTTCTAAAAAATAAATTTTAAATATAATTTAAACTCACAACAGAAGGAAATTTAAGGATTTATTTATGATATAAGATATAATTAATTAACTAAATAATAAAATAACTAATTAAATTAATTCATACATGTTTTATAATAATAAATAATTATCTACAATGAATGATAACTATATTTTTTACTTGTGAAATGATATCTTGGGTATAAATGATCATGAGATTTAGAAAACCAATGTGTGTGTTATTTTAATTAAGTTTGTTTTCATTTTCTATTTCTGTAGTAAACTATTACTAAATTATCTATGATGTTATGTGATTCATCCCTTATTGTTTTATTATATTGGTCATGTTTAACAATGATTGTTTTATGTAATTACCCGTATCAAAAGAAACATTTCACCTCTCATATATTTCAATTATATAATATATGTAGAAATATATTTTTATAATGTTCTATTTGATGGTTTAAGATAAAGATGAGGCAGAAGAGGTTTAAGATGAAACTAAGCTGAAACAATCCTGGGAAAACCCTATTTGTACAAGTGGGAGGATGAAACTAATCCCAATAAAGTCACGACAAGTTTATACGTAAGATTATAAGTTTATTTACATTTATGTAAAAAATAATAAACCATTCAGTAACCCCCATAATCATTTACATTAATTAAATAATTTAATTTATATCTTTTAAATGATTTATATAATAAATGAAATAATATAGACATACATAAAAGTAATGACAAGACAAGATTGAATTAAAAAAATTGGGTTATACATTAATATTTTATCATAATATGGTCAAACCCTATAGTAAAATCACCATTATATAAAAAAATCATGTAAAGTATAAAACATGAAAAATATAAAAGCATAATATATAAAACACCATTACAATATATTGAGTAAGACAATGAATTTCATTAAATGATTTGAAATGAAAACCATATAACTTAGTATTTTTCAAACCCTTTTTGGGAAAAAATTATCATTGATTTTATATGATATCATTGGTCATACTATACCAATTTACATCAAGAGAACTAGTCTGCAATAATATTCTTATATCTTGGAGATAATTTGTGCGAAAGTCAATATAAGAGATTCTAGATTGGGGAGTCCATGAAAAGGATCATAGTGATATGATACAATTGTTAGAAAACATCGGACAATTAAAATACTATTAGGTAATTAAAAGGGCTAATGCATAGCTTATGAGCCTGTCCATACATTTCCTTTGAACTAAATTTTTTTAGGAGCAAGACAGTATTTGTTGAAATATATATGACCTGTGAAAATCCATTCACCCTTATTTCAAATTTAAGGAAAGTCCTAGGTAAATATATCGGCGTCAAAATATAATTAACTACACTAGTCTAATAAGGGGTGTATCAAGGTTAAATAAATATAATATGATAATTTCTATTTTATATGTGTTAAGAAATAAAAATATAAGAAAAACTACCCCAATAAAAAGAAGAATAATGATTCTTCATGTACATTTGTTATCAAGTGAAATTTTTTAGCTTCCAAAAATTTGTTATTAAATAAACCATATGTTTCTCGAAAATGTATTTGATTACTGTAACGATTTATATTCATGATTATTAAATAGTGTGCGATAGATTCACAAGTAGATAATACTTACAGACAAACATGTGTGTCTATCGAGGTCTACCACCTAGAATTGATAATTTAAAGGATCTTGGAACTTACATTTTTTATTGTAATTTCAATCATAAAAAACTATATATTTGAATGCAGACACGATGTTGTGGGATTTATATTCAAATTTGAGAATATATGATACTTATTTTACTAATGTAAGACATAATAATAAGGTTTATTTAAATTAATGACTGTACATGTTAGATTAAATGAACCATGTAATGGAAATCAATATCAAAACTATTTCTCATGTAAAACACCACAACAAAATATGTAATCACCATCTTGGTCATTTATAACAAATATTTAGTGAATTAATCAAAGTAGAATATTTATATTTATTTAAACTAAACAAATTTTGTATATGTGACACTTTTTTATAACAAAAAATTACCACATCACCATTTATTGTATAAGGTTAAGGGTATAAATAGATTCTTCAAATAGTTCAAACTGACGTGTCTGGGCCATTTCCCATTGATTCAAGTGGTCTATACTCATACATCCTAATTTTCACTAATCAATTTTATATATATATATATATATAGATACTTGAATATATATAGGTCATATTATTTTTAAATATTAAAATAATTCAATAATGAATACGAGAAATATCATTATAAGAAGATTAAAAAATATACACATATATTTGTGTAGAATATGTTATTAAATAATATATTTATTTTTTTAGAGTTTGGTATTAATACTAACTCAATCCTCACTATACACCATAATGGAACGATGTAACAAATACTATGAACCCTACCATATTTTAGATTGTGTGGACAATAATGAGTCATGAATATATTAAATTATCTTTTTTGGGATACTCGTTGTGAACAATATCTTACTATAAAAAAGTAATATATTTATAGAATAAAATTAGTTTTCATAGCATATACAATATTAACCATAAAAATTAAATATACCATGAAATAATAATATATAAATATTATTGTTATAACCTAGACATTATATTATAGATCATGAATAGTATTAATTAAATAATGTAATATATATATTCATATAGGACCAACTCAATCAATGTTAATTAATTAATTTTTATAAATTGGGAAATGAATTTTTGGTAATGTTATTCTATACTTTAGAAATAAATTTTCTTCTATAATTATTTGTTTCATTGTGTAAAAAATATTATAATTATTTTTTAAAACATCTAAAACATTTATTATATAATAATAATACAATTTTTTAAATCTAAATATCAAAATTATCATGGGGTGAATTTTTGTAAATTATTTGAATATTTTAATTTTTAATTGAATAGTGAAAATATGGATTTATATATATAACACAATGTATGGTTCCTGATATTATAATATTATATTTTTTAATTGGATTCACAGTAAAATTAGTAATACTATATTATTAACAATTATATATCATTCTTTTGAATCAACTTTATAAATAAATTTGGTAAAAATCATTTATATAGATAGAAGGACATTTTTTTAAAAGTACATTTTATTTCATATTGATCTATAATATAAGTTTATAATATTCCAGAATTAGAGAATATATTAATTAAATTATATAATCTTTTAATAATTTTATTTTAAAATTTTGGTTAATAGGTATGCCTCATTTTATATTAATATAAATAATAAATATGTTAAAATTTACCACTTTTTTAAAGGGTAAATCATGTTCGTCTAAGTTAAAACTACGTAATAAAGTAATTATATTTCATATTATTTCTTATTGGAGGAATATAATTTGAACCATCTCATATTAGGCTATAAATGGAAGTTTTTAATGGAATCTTGCTAATTAAAATGACCAATATAATATTTTAATCCCAAAAGTGGAAAATTTTCATTTATAGTTTTCAATATCTATTATGATTTCACATAGGGAATACAATATGAAATTATCTAATTCAAAATAAATTTTTTTTTAAGTAAATTTTATTCTAGATGATTATTTATTAATAATTTTAATAATTATATAATTTCATTAATTTCTTGTCAAATTCTAACGCACTATAAAATCAATTTATAGAGAACTAAAATTAATGATATTAACTGCACTAAAATATATATAATATGTGTGGCTTATAGTGTTCTATGAAATTTTAAAATGAATATGAAATATTACTTTTTTTATTGTTTCATTATTTTAAAAAATTATCTCTTGATGTTTTTTATTTTCCATTAAATATATGTTTTAAAAATTGAAATTAATGATTAATTTGGAAGATCGTATTTTATAAAATTATTTATAAATAATTATAGTCATGAAAGATAATAACAAAGTATGAAACTTTAAAATATGAAATTATTAGTCCATTTATGAGTCAATCGTAACTTAATATGTAAAATTATAAGTATTTAATAGTGACAAATGTGTTATCAAGGTTATTATTAAAATAGTTTTTATATGGTGCTAAAAAAAATATGGTTTTACACACCACAAAAAAACTATACCGATTTTTTTTTATTTTATGATATTTTTATTATATCATACCAAGGATCATGTCAAAGAAAATTTTGACACATATGGGCTAGATAATGACTTTACTATATTAAATCTTTTCATAAATTCCAAAAGTGTCATTCTCCTTAATTAAAAAAATTCTCATTCCCCGACCAAATTACCCAAGATTGATAAACATTTCTTAGAAAAGAATAGTTCATTCCACATATAATCTTCTATATCCATCTATTTGAGGTGTTTTTTCATAAAAATATTTACCTTATGTTCCATAATAATGGATATAAAATTGTCTCATGAGGAACATGTAATTTCTAGGAAAGACATATTTCATGTTATGCCTTCTTATACCTCTTAAAAATATCATTAAAATATCAAAATATAATATATTATGTTTTATCATTATTATAAAATATTATAAAGATTACCAACCATCTTTTCCATGAAGTGGGAAGTAAAAGTATCACTCCTGCGTACGTACAACTTATTTTCTATATGTAGTGATAGAATTCAGTTTTTATCACAATAATTTATGGGTGGGTATTATGATTATTTTAATATTTATATATGATAAATTTTAAATTATTAATAAGTTATTATGATAATATCATATATACCTTACTACAATCCAATCCATTGGGAAATTATAACATCCCTTGTGTGTACGTGTGGACTACTACCACCATAAAGTGATGTGATTTTCTTCCTTTATATTTTTATTATATTTCAATTAGGATTTATTTAAGAATATATATATATATATATCTTATAAAATAATTATTTAGGGGTGGTTAATTACTTTTTTATTTCTTTCATTCAATCCATAGAGATGTGAAAACAACATTCAGGTATAGAAATGACCTATTATCTCTATGAACAGTGTAATTAATTTTATATCATATAATTTTATTTATTTATTAATAAAATATATAATAAATATATATTATTTTAAAATCATTATTATATTTTTTTTATAATAAGGAAACATAAACAATGTGTGGGTTCCAAAACTCTGAATCCATAACATACATGGGAAAAACAATTATTATCAGAAATAATGATTTCAAAAATAATTGTTGATAATTGTGTTTTAAAATATTACATGTAATTGGTAAATGGTAATTTATTTATATGATTAATATTCTATAATACATTTATAATAAATATACTCTAGTTATAAGGATGTTCAAACATGTACAGGGGGAAATGGACCAGAGGTAAGGGCATCATTTCTCACTTATACATCTCTGAGACATAAGCCACATTAACTAAATATTTCTAATGTTTGATTAATAAACTTTACCATTGATATAGTATATCATTAATATGTTTCATATAATGGTATTTATAATTTGAATTTTTTTTACATTGTCCATACACTTTAAAATATACCAAAGAGGTAAGTGTTTATTTCATAATCTCGTCAATATTTGGGTTTGTTTACAATATAGTCCCTAGTGGGGGAATTTTTTTTGTATCCCCATTTAAATTAATATTTTCTGAATAATATTACTATTAATCTCTAATGAATTTATGTTTTTATTTTTACACACTATTTAACTTCAAACAGAATTTGAGATGAATATTATGTTCATTTCTGAAGAAGGTTGTTTTTATCTATTTTACCATAGATTGAATTAATTTTTTAACACATATTACATTAAAATATTTTCATTCCATCATTAATAATATTTTATTTTAATATTATTTTACATGGTTTCATGGTTCTTATTAATGAAATTTCATTTTTATTTATTTCATGTTTTAAAAATAATTATTTTCAAAGTTATAGGGGTAATATTCCGAATAATTTTCAAATGATATTTTTCATGTATTTTCAAAAATTTCAGATTTTTTTAAATAATTTATGAATTATTTAGGTTATTATAATATAATACCATATACTATATTTTATTTGATGTTATATGATCTGTTTGATTGGGACTATTCTATTTAGATAAAAGTAACCATATTATTTTGAATTATTTATGATTATATTTAACATGGGGGTTAATTATTAAAAAAAATCAAAAATCACTATGAATTTTTTTGTTTATTATGATTCAAAATATTCATATGATGAATTTAATAGTCTTTGTATGTGATGTGTGTGGCCCATTGTAGCACCTCGATGGCTCAAGATGTCTAATCAGTTAAACTATTTTGGGTATTGGTTCTGGCCATACCTATTTATATAAGATGTTTCTGAAGGTGGTATCATTCATATTATTATGATTTCCAATATTATGAATTTACTAATTATGATATTAGCTTTTTTATATATCTTTGATTATTTTTTTAGTTGTGATATCCAAAGATAATTGTCAAGATCCTGACCTTATTTATACAAAAACAGTTTATCAACAATTATTCATATCATATTATTAATGATGATTATGTTATTGATTAAATTGAATGTGTCATTAGATATTTACCTTTACATAATTATTAGTCCTTATTTATTCATATTAATATCTGTTTTACACATAATCTTATTTAGCATCAATGCTCACCACTTTATTATGTTTACTTTTTCACATAATGTAACGATGTTTATTATGATTTATATTCTATGATATTATTAAGGGAAACATAATGTTGGGAAACAAAATATTATATTATTATATTTATAAAAACATAGTTTAATATTATTTTACGGATGTAATTTTTCAAATCATACTAAAAGTGTGTTCCTTTGGTATGCGAATAATTCATATACTTTTAATGTAATAATATATCCACTTACTCTGTTCTACTTTGGACATGTTGATTACAATTAGTATCCTATAATGTTTTTGATTAACCATGGGAAATTTTTTAGGATAAAATATATTAGATAATGTAATAGTATGATTGAAATTTTGAAACATTCTCGAAGAAACATGGATTATGATTATAAAATTATTAATAAAAAATTTTTCAATTAATGTTCAATGTTTAACTACTTTCAAATTTTCCATTACAAATCATAATCATATCTAGTATATTAAATTATTCATAATTATCTCAAAGAAGATGGAATGTAAAACATATCACTTAACTTTATCCATGATGTAATTTCATTCCTTGTAAGGTTAGTAAATATGGATATTAAGTTGTAGACATACTTGAAAAAATTATTTCTAATTGGGACAACTGACTCGAGTTATTAACAAAAACATTTCCTATCTGGAGGAGACTCCTGATTCAAAATTTTGTTTTAGAAATGGATGACTTTTACAAGCATCAGTAGCCTCTATTATTAAATGGAACTAAAAATCCAATATAAAATGGAAAATTGATACGTTCATAATAGAATGTGTCCCTCTTATAGAGATGTAATGAAAGGGAGAAGGTTGTTATGAAATTTAATATTTTATCAAGAGATATATATTGATCGGGGACATTGATGTAAAATAGAATTGATATTGATAAAATAACAAGCATTAATGTAAGGATATTAGTTAACTTTCCTGGAATTTTCCCCCCAAGAACAACAAGTAGATATATAGATACAGATATTTAGTATAATAATAAAGGATGTTGAAAACATCTCTCTATTTGGATACAACATTACATGGCTATAAAGGAATTTCATAAACTAAATATGTAATTAAATTAGTCATATTAACTATTTTATTGATGGGATAAATCCAATCCTTCAAACAACACTAGTCTCCCAATAAATATTAACATATGATGATCCAATATTTTCTTCTATGAAGAAAGAAAAATATTTATCCTAGTATTAGGGCCCTAAATGAAATAAATAATTCCAAATTATTATATATAACAAAATAAATTATTGGAATAAGGTAACGAATTATTCATCCACACACGATAATTTTAGAAATAAACATAGTAGAACATGTTCAAAAGGTATTTGATTTTTCTAAAAATTATGAGAAAAGGACATTAGGCTCATGATTTTAATGGAATAAAATAATCTACCAAATTTGTAATATATTAAATATAAGGATATGGGAATTATTATGTTTAATTCACCAAGTATCATGGGAATATTCCTTTGAAAAAACTGAGTGATAATGGTTAAGCTTCTTCTAATACTACTACCAAATTGGAATGTTTAATGTGATTATTAATTTTAATTCATTAATTATTTTTTGAAATTATTTTTTTAATGATATTATTTTTATAATAATCATAAAAAGTATTAGAAATTTATTATTTTAATTTTCCTTAACAATTTAAAATCACATGATGAATAGTACTAATAACCACTAAAAGTGGTATAGTTATAAGGATATATATTTAGAGAAAAAGATTTACAGATATATAACACGAATGTTTTTTTTAATTTATTATTAATAATGTTTAGTTTGGATAAAATGATGATTAAAATTAATGAAAAAATGTGACATAACCACTAAACATGAAAATGGTTAGTGGTTTGATGGAAAAGTAGTTCATAATTATTTTAACAATAATTTTTTAATTATATTCAATGATATAACATTTTTTTATCTAATTAAGATACTATTAAATCATGTAATAATTAAATCTTTTATTAATGATATGTGGTTAATCATGTCATTACCTTGGGGTCATGGTATTTATAAGTGACAATAACAGTCATTATTTTGGGGATTATTGAAAAAATTTATTCTTGATGTATAATGACCTTATTCCAAAATATTTTGATGTTTGAATTTGTTCAGACACATATTGGAGAAGCCATATATTTTACTAGATATTTACTATATTGATTTTATCATTGTATAATATTTTTCAAGGTTAAATAATGATTTACCATATTGGATAATTTATGCCAAAAATTTTTGTTTTTTAAAATGTTATGAGGCTAAAGGAATTATTTATTGATATTAAGATATTTAAAGAAAATATTTCAGTGATTCTAGAAACAAATTCATCTCTAATATCATTTTTAATTGTAAGAGATGATTTTGAAATTGAATGGATCATAACCAAATGGAAATATATTGATTATGAAATGGAATGAAATCAAGTAAAATTATTTTATCACATACTTAATGTAAAAATATAATCCCAAACATTTTGAAATTGGAATTGAAATACAAAACAAAATCCATTTAACTTTTCTATTGATAAATCAATTGTATATTAAGATATCATATATTTAATGTTTTTGAGGGTTAACATTCTTATTAACATAACATCTATCACACTATATCAACCCTTTTGAATTATATTAATCCCTAAGGTTCATATTTTCATATCCCATGAATTTTATTCTATTTTTAACCCCAGTTTGGTGGTTACCATCACACTACCATTTCAATATTTAATTAACGATGTTTTATTAAACTTTTTTAGAGTCTGGATTTACCTAAAAAAATTCTTAAAATTGTATAATGGGAGAAAATTAATATTTTTAGGGGAATAATTTATTGAATGGGGGATATGAAAAATAAATATATTATAAAATAAATAATATACTCAATAGTGTATATGACATGAATCACCATGCATAAATAAACCCCAAAATATTATTATTTTAATATGTCCATTATAACCTATACATTGAATTGGTGGGTATGAAATATCTAATTCAAATATATATATATATATATATATATATAAACTACTTAATTTTTTTTATGATTATTCATTATGAATTAATTTCTTAGTGTTCGATAAATATATTTTATGCTTTAGAAATAATTCATCATCAAAAATGATTTGTGATGATTTTTAAGATAAAATATATTTGTTAATTTATTGAAATTATTTAAACTAAAATATATAAAATTATTTAATTTTTAAAATAACCATATCAAAAGAATATTAGGGTTATGTTTTTGGTAATTTTCAAAAAAATTAGATTTTTCTATAAATAGTGAAAAATACATCTTTTTAATGGATAATATATTTTTATTTCCAAAATTCAGAAATGTAATTTTTATTTAAAAACGTCTTAAAAATAATATTATCACTATTTTGTTATAAGTAATTTAATTAATTTCATTAGTATCACTTTTATGATTGTATTTTGTATGATAAAAATTGTATTTATAAAATGAATTTATCTAAAAACTAGTTTTCTTATCATATTTCATTGAAAATTTAAATTATATAGTACAACATATAATTATTAAATTAAATAAAACATATTCAATATTTAGATTATTGTAGAAAAAATTTATTAAAAATTTATCATTTATATTTTTTCCAAAATAAATAGTAATTCTCGTAATATTTGTCACCTCGGTAATGGTTAAAGCATGTTAATGTATGATAAAACAAAGTTCTGTTGTCCTAATATTTCATAATAATTAATATTTGGTGAAGCTAATTGTAACAATTTTATATTAGTATTGATGGTGATATTTTTAATGGAAACGTTCCCATAAAAATTAATAGTATAATATTTAAATCAAATAATGATAAAAAATGGAACTATCTTAGATTTAAATATCTATTTTCTTCTCATATAGAGAAAACAATTGTTGTGGAAAAATATAAAATTCTATTTTCTGTAAAATTATATTATTTTTA
Organism: Viscum album; assembly: GCA_963277665.1. Taxonomy (NCBI): domain Eukaryota; kingdom Viridiplantae; phylum Streptophyta; class Magnoliopsida; order Santalales; family Viscaceae; genus Viscum; species Viscum album. Next base: position 1,246,814,819 of record OY728138.1, read on the forward strand.
TGATGAAAGTTCCTTTCTAACTTTCAGTAAAATTTAAATTATCATAAATGATTGTGTAATAGAAATAGAATATTTATCCAATCAAAAAACCTAAAATAAATTATCTAATGAATATTAAAAGTGATATATTTTTATATATTGTTACTGTTAATTAAATTCTTAATATTAATTTGAAATGTTATTGCTTTTAAATTATTTATGTTCAAAATAAATATTTTCATGATGTATTTGATGTCAAATTAAAATAATAGTGTTTGAATTTATAATAATGGAAATTTATCAAATAATATATTTTATTTAATTATATAAAAATAATTAAAATAATGACATAATATATTCGGGATATCTATTGTAAAAAATGGATAACTTGTCTATTTATGAGTCAATAAAAACCTTATATTTAATGGTATTGCTCACTAAGAGTGAAATATTTGTTACCAGAGTAAATAATAAAATAGAATAACTGACGGTTTTAACACAAATATAAGGTTCCAAACACACACAAAAACATGTTCACATTTTATAGGTTTATGATATTTTACAGATATGCTACCCATGGTTCTAATAACTAATATTCCATCCTTAGTTTTCTTAAGAAAGGATCTCAATAATGTATTTTGAGTAAGAGGTCGCAGTCATACCCGACATCATTAAATTTTATTTATTGTTTATATCTTCTAAATATCTTGAATTTATCATGAAATATTATGTAAGTAATCATTTATACACTTAAAAATTATTATGAACATGATATCAAAAGAATCCAACCACTTTCCCACAATGATGGAAGAGAATGCATTGCTCTTGCATATATATGACTTACTATCTCCATGTAATGATTATGTTCATTTTTCATCATCATGTTTTATTTATAGTTAATGTGATATTTTTAGTTTTATTATATGTTTTTTATTACATTTATTTTCTTTATTAATAAAAATATATTATTATCCTTATTAATTTCCAAATTACATTTGGAAACAATAATGTCGCTTGTGCGTAATCATTGAGTACCACCTATATGATTTAATGTTATTTTTTATTTATATTTTACATGGATGGTAATGATGAAGGATTTTAGTACTATATAATATTTATATGAAATAATAAAAATAATATAATAGTGTATTATTATTTAATTTCATTCCATTCCATTATATGAATATTCAAAAAGTTGCCATTAATACGCATGACCTACCATCTCTTTAAAAAACATAATTCATATTCTACGTCTAAAAATATAGTGTTTCCTTTAATACGTACATAAAGAATTTATATGGTATTTATATAATTTTTTACTCATATATTTTATTGAAAAAATATCAATGTACATTTAATAAAACTACCAAACCAGAAGATAAATGAAAAACCAAGAAGATATTTCTATAGAACAGTTATTTTTACAAATACATGTTAGAAAATTAGGGATAAAATATTGTAAGTCATAAATTGTATGATATAAATTAAATTGGATCTGTAATATATTTATAATACATAAACATTTATTTTATTTATGGTTCAAACACTTATAATTTATATATGACCTAAGGTAGGGGATTATTGTCTCACATTTACATCTGTGAGATAAATTCTATAATCAACAATTATATATTTTTTGTGGTGTAAATACTACCTCTTTAATATATTATATCATTAATAAATTTATATTCCTTTTATTTAATGTTTCAATTTGTTGTTATATAATTCGTGGTTATTATTATTCAAATGATACCCAATATTTATTGGTTTGTTTTACAGTATAATAAGTATTTGGGATTGTTGTTGATTAATCTACACTAATGAAATATTTTTATACCATAAATTTTCCCAAAATATTTTAACACAATATTTCTATCATTATTCATGTATTTATTTATTACGCATTAACAGATGATTATATTTTTTACAAAATTATTTTAAACATGCCTTCTTGATGTTTTCCAAATGAGTTAATTGTAAACCTATTAACAACATTGTGAAAATATTCATTTATTAACTCGTAAAAAATTTATAAGAATCCATAGTAATGAAAAATAGTTTCATTTAATATCCCTTATGATGTATAAAAAATAAATTTAAATAAATTATTTTTTTCGTAATATATGTGATGTTTAAATAATTAGTAATTCCAGAGTGAAAATGGAATTTTCCTAAATAATTTTACAAAAATGTTTTTATATTTTTTCATCTATGTTAACAAAACTTATTGAATCTTATAGTCAACATATATCATTTTGTTATAGTACCATCAACCATATTATATTGGATACATTGTTGTTAGTTTGGCAGGGGATATACTTTTTTTACACCATTCATTATATTACACTCGATGGTTTGTGATAATGTGTATATATTATTATAATTTTTAACAATTAAAATGATAGATTAACTATAAATGTTTACGTTTATTATGTATCACCCCTTCCTCATGAGTAATGTATTTGAATTAGTAAGTGATTCAACGGTCCTATTATTTCCCCTCAATGCATTAATAGTTCTCCAGATAAAAATTAATTAATTAATTGGATAAGGCCTTAACCATTTTTGTAAAATGTATTGGAAAAATTCATATTATTTTATTGAAAATTACATGCACTATTTTTTAGATCATTGATTATGGAGAGGTTTCATGTATGTACGATCATTCACTTCATGTTGACCACATTTTTCATTAATGGAAACTCTGAATGATTCCCACATCCATAACTAGGTATGTAACTACTTTCCAATGGAAGGTTATCCAATGGGATTTCTACCCAAATGATGCAAAAAAACTCCAACTAGTTGAGAGGATTAGAGGTAGGACTCATCAAACAATTTTATTTGAATTATAACCTACTTCAGGGAACTCATATAAAGTAAATATATTTAAAAAAAATATTTTTTAATAAATATAGATAAATGTATACCCTATGAAAGGGATCCGGGACTGAATCCTTTTTTATATATAGATAGTTCTATTAAATATTCACCCTATATTTATTTGAGGTTATTCATTCACTTATAATTATTTCATAGTAATGGGTTGTTGTTTATATTTTAAATCCATATAATGAGGTAATCCAACTTCTATCATAACCAATAGTGGTGCATAATATCGTAATGGTGGATTAAACAATTATGAGGAATCCAAAGTAACCTATTTATAGTAGGACTTAGAAATCATATATTTTATCAAAACAACGAGATTTAATATAATTATGAAAGAACATATATGAGGGAAGGTGAGCACCAGGTATTGATCTTGATCCTTTGGACAGTTTCGTTCATATAATGGTTATGATATTAACCAAACTCCACCTACATAGATTTATCACATGAAACACAACATATGGTGGGTGTACTCCCATAGTTTCATTCATATTATATAGTTCGATGGGTCTCTCACGTAGAGGTTTTATTGGAGTATATAATATCATGATGCGAATGATATTAAAATTGAATATCCATATTCCTACATGATCCATCCTCAATGTGAGAAATAAGGCATATAAGATGAAGAGAATCATTCCTAATGAATACAGTTCGTATGCACTTGGAGTCCCATATGGGGGGTTTTATATTGAGTTTGGGCCTTATAAAGGACTTTTACATATCATATTTATATAATGAATCATTTTCTTTGTAGTTTATTTGACTACGTGATACACTGATGGATATAGAAGAATGATAAACACCTTGGAATGATTAGGTCCCATGTGTTAGAATTTTTGATATGTGAAAGAATGGTAATTTAATTATATTCCCATTGACCTTATAAATTAGAAAAACATTTCTCATATCCCAATTATAGCATGAATTAGAGTTCTTATATTACAATATTTTGGTATGCCAGAATATTGAAATCAGGAAACTCTATAATCATCCAAAGAGGGCCTCTTTATGACATTTCATAGTTGTATTCTTGAGGTATCCAAAGTTTCTATCTGATATATCAAAATATTTTTAGACTTATCTTCAATTCCTAATAAACATTTCCAAATGAAATCTAACGATATAGTTGATACTTCAAGAGTACGTCACATGATCATGTACGAATTTATAAGAGGAAATCTCATTATCATCATATATATTTCTGGATAACATTAAATTATTTTATTTACATGAGCTTAGGATCTCGTATAATATTCAAGGCAGGTCGGGAGGTCATCTCATGATCGGTCTGACTGTCTGAAGAAAAATGAGAGACTAGGTCGACATGTATGGAGGGAATCCAGAAACATTGATTTCTAACCTGAGGGGAACCACAATGCCTAATTGAAATATTTATAGGGAATCCAAAGTCTTATTTGACATATAAAATTGATATTCTAGGATCTGGAGGGCATGTATAAAGGGGTTTTTCAAACGTTGGAGAATTTTCTTCGTGTTGTCACATATTCATAGTGGGTCATGTAAAGATCATGAAGATTAGTGTAACCATATTTTCATAATTATTATATCATTTTTGTATTTTTTATCTTTATTTTATTTATTCAATATTATTTTTAATGAATTATCTTTTTTAGGTTTCGTGTGACTTTGATGAAATGTGAATACGTCTGATCATGATTTCACTAGCCCTTCAAAATAAAATTGTTTGAACTATAGAGAAATCAATTTAATCTTATATTCATGAAAGGTTATCCCTAAGTTCATTAAAAATATTTTACCTAGTGGACAACATTTATGATCATGTGACATTACTCTCTGAGAAATCTACTAATTCACTCGTGTGTATCAATAGTCATCATGTTTTTGTATCTTTTGTTCTGAGGGGGAGGTATTTATTGAACTCAATTTCCATGTTGTATGGCTAATTCCATGGTGGGTATCATGTCAATATGAGAAAGAGTTTCCAGATGGATTTTTACATCACACATTTTTCATGTTCCTCAAATTGGTCATTTGAGGTGTAACATGATATCACTGACTGGGAAAATTCCAAACCATTTCCATATTTATTAGTCCCTAGTATATCAAATGGATTTTTTTATAATCAAGTTGACACTTTTTATAACCTTCCAAAGGTCAATTAAACATGTCGGTTAATAATCAAAAGATCAAAATGTTCATGGAAGGGTATTAAAATAATTAAATAAAACTTTTATAGAATCCAGTATTAGACTCTGTTTTAAATATTAGAGGATATTCATTATATTAATATGATTTTTCGATAGGTAAATCATGGGATCATACTGGAATGTGAAAGGTCACACACATGACACAAGTAACATTACCCCATTCGCATGAATAATAACATCTCTTCTATTCATGAGAATCTTATATCATTTGTCATTTCATTTCATTCCTAATATTATTGGAATAGTTTATATCACGATGTTGTGCGAACATTTTCATGTAAAATTAATCTGGATATATATGATGTGTAGCGTGATCAATGCTGGCTCTCCTGATGGGGAATGAGCATTGACACAAAAAATTATTACGTGTGATTGTAGAGTCATAAAGGAACCACATATTTGAATGGATTTATCTGATTTCCTTAACCCAATGATATTCACATAGCTACATTCTCTTGGGTGACAAGGTGGATATGCGTTGAGGGGATCCACATAGCCTTAATAATCTTAGAGGCATGTTAGAAAAACCTAAATCTCTTTCACATGAATCATTTCCAATTATCCACCTTTATTTTATAATGTGTTTTGGATGAGTGTTAAGAATCATTCAGCTAACAAGTCACATGATTATATGATCTCATGTGGAAGATTTTCTATGACCATATGTACTTGTTATAATTCCTTCAGAAAAAAGTGTTCCAAAAGTTTCTTCATATTTTAATAAGAATATCAATCTCTTTTCATGTAATGTTCGCAATACCTAATGAAATTCATGTGATCTCTTGTACTTTTAATGTTTATGTGATCCAAATTATTTGGACACCATCCCTTACATTATTTTATAGATAAAATAATAACCAAAATTATTTAATTTCTTACATTCTATAATTCATTATGCTCACTTGGTGGGAATCAAGAAACTACTCTATTTCAGGAGGGACATCCATATAGACAATGATTATTTAGTGAGGAATGTCATTACCAGTCTACGAAATTACGGATTTAATTGAAAGAAGTATTTTTTGAATTTTGGTCATCTGAATCACTTTTGGAATTCCAAAGGATAACCAATAATTAAGGGACTAAGTGGATACATAGTTCATTGATGACTCTAAATATATATATATCATTCCTGATTTTTCATATCATGTGATTTCCTAACATTATATCAGTGCATCATCTATATCACAAGTCCCCTCAATGATAATTGATCGCATCAACTACTTCACAATATCTCTTCATGAAATTTATTTACATGTTTTTGTACTGTGGTTTCAATGATTCATAATTTTATCGAAAGACTCATGAACCAATTATCAAATATTTCCAAAATTGTGACCAAGGTCCTCAACCGTATGGCAATTTTACATACTTCACATGATCTTCTAGTTTTGATATGTGAATGCATGATCATCATTAAGCTAATGTGTCCATATAAGGTTACATGATCATCAGTTTCATTATGAATAATTGGGTGTAGATATTTGATGTGGATCATGTGATTTGAAAGGCCACCATTGGTTATGTAGTTCTTAATACCAATAACAGGTCATAAAATTGTGAATCTATTAACGGTTCATCCAATACGTATGATTTTTTTGGGGTGAGGTATATCATACGACATTGACCATTACTTTTCTAAAATCTCAATATTATTTTGATATAGATGGATTCCTGTTCTCAGAAATATTTTTTTGTGACTATAAAAAAGGCCATGATTCATGGGAAACAAAATTATAACCTTTAGTGTCATGTATTTTCCAATGAAGATGATTTTATTGGTCTTATCTGTCCTACACATCAACGATATCTTCTATGACACTGGCTTCCTATCGATAGAATTGGACTTCTAGAATATAATGGAATTCCATCTCTTATTTACAATCATAATGCGTCCTTGCTAACTTGTTCCCTTGATTATATCAATCTAAAATTCTCAATATATAGAAAATAATTAGTTTCATGGTCCCACGTGTTATAAAATATGTTAGGAAACTCCCCTTGAGTTATAGATGTTCTCAATGTTTCCACCAATAAATATCTCAGTGTTACATGATAATATTTTTCTCATCATTTTGTAAACCTTGAAACAAATAGAGCCCAAAATGGTACTTATACCCTTGTGGTAACTTTTCTGACTAATGGGAATGGGATTTATGGGGTAGCCATATCTTCTCGAATATCCCTTACTAATCCATTTCATTAATCATTATAAGGAATCATGGGTTTATACATTCATCATGTATCATCATTCATAATTTCATAAAGTGTTCATAAGCCACTAATATCCCTACAATAATTCATTCCTCGTGCCCCACATTAAAGTTGGGATCATCCACTAGGATATCTATAGAATGGGAGTGATCTCTAAACTGGGGGAGATGTATAGTTATTTTCTTCATGATGTAGATTTTTGGGATGGCCCAACACATACTATGGTCATGGAATGGGACATTAATAAAAATATCAATGAAATCATAAAGATTTAACTGAATATACATTCACTGATTTCCTTTATGGATTGGATCATCATCTATCAATGATATTTTTATTTTCTTGAACACTATATAATATCAAATGATCCATTATGGGATGGTTCATGATAGATTTGTATCTTATTGGAAATGCCTTTATGAACTTGATTTTCCACATGGAATCACTGGGTGTGATGGAAGATCTCCCCAAGCATTAAGATGGTTGGTTTTGTGGCCCTGTTCTTGAAATTATGTCTTTCCATGGTAGATATGAACACCTGGGATATTGAGTCACCACATTAGTTATGTGATATTAATTAGAAGAGAGGACGCCTCATTATCTATCCATAAATATTATCTTTATCCCCTACTAGCTCCTATGAAATATTCAAAAAGACACTATCTGATATAGTATCAGAGGACCTTTTCAGTTTTTATTCAGTTGGATCAGAGGACATTTTCACTATTACAAAAATAACCAAACTACATGGATCTATGATTCCTCATTCTGTTCCAGGCTACTAAATATTTCCATGGTTGAGAAAATTCCATTCTTACATGATGTTGTAAAAAATGATGAGTTACCTAGTTAATTCAAAATCATTACCTATCTTTCCATGTCCATTATTAGTGTTGATAAATATAATGTATTTACCAAAGATTGGTCATTAAATATTTCTCTTTGCGATTAGGATCTGATGGGCCATGTGGATGACCAAAATATTTTCAGACAGTATTATTATTATTTTCTTTCTCACTAAATATTTTTTATTCAATTTTATCCCATGTAATATCAATTGTTGTGATGGGAGAACAATTTTCAGGTATTATCTAGCAAATTTGGATTATATTGGAATGTGATGACACAAATGATGGTATAATTCATGCACCTAAAATCACCCCTATTTTTTTAAATTATAATTACCCCTATGATTCTATGGAAGCCTACCCAGGTGGTATTCTAAATAGATTCACCCACCATAATGATAAACCTTGTGCTTGAGTGACCCCCATATATGTAGCAACAATAGTGTTGATTTATGATTCGTGAGATTCAACAAATAAGATTCCTTATCCTTGATACAACCTTACCGTTATTGGATAACAATATTTTGAAGAACATAGTTTTTTATCATTAGTTATAGATGATAAATCATTGGAGATATGTTCATATAGAAAAACTTCTCTTGCTTTTTCATTAGATCATTAAATCATCCCCCTTCTGAAATACCAACCTCCATAGTTGCATAGGACTAAGAATGATATAAGATAATCTAGTAGTAAATTTACACCATGAAAAATGGGAGTCACCTATTAATATTTTTTACTAATAAGAGAAAATTTTCTAGATCTTTAATGATTTAATGGATGATGTATGCGATCATTGGCCATAATATAATATCATATGGTAAATCAACTTCACCCAAAAAAATATTTTGATAGAGATAAGGGAATAAACTATTTTGATGATGAAGGTTCAGCATCCTAGCCACTATGGGAAGTGACAGATGAGATAGAGAAGAGATTCCACATACCCTCTCAGCTACATATTCAGGAGGACATCCTGACTGTATAAATAGTACAGTATGAATTATGCACATATTCATCCATATCACACCATCTAAAAGAATAATATCAATTGGATCTAAGTATAATGTAGATGAAGAGTTATCTTCTTTTATTAAGGATCATTATCTTAATGTGGGAGTGGATGAGTTATAGGATATGGTATGTCAATATTCCATTTACAGTTCCTATCTAAATTGTAGTGACATAGAAAATTCGACCAATAGAATATTACAATAGTCTGATCATAAATGTTTTAGTTGTTTTTATAGAATTTATAGATATGAATTTGGATGTGGTTATATAGAAATTTTGTGTATCTTACCACTAAATTATATTTTTGAATATCACATATTATAATCAAGATTTTATTCATTCATGATGTTTATGGCATTTCATTGATCTAATATTGATTGAGTCATTTGTAATACTCATCCTAAGGATGATATCAAGTAAATAAAAATTCGTGAAAATAAATAAATGAATAATAACATATATTTTGTGGGAAATTCTCATGAATTCCCAATGATAATATATTAATCATTAATGTATCTTTCCCATTTGTCTTGAGAATAGAAATTTTGAAAGTAGAATTTGGGTAAATAATAAATTTACTAGTTGGAGAATGCCATATCATTTGATGAAGTCAGTTTAAATGGAGAGAATGTATTGATATTTTCTAGGAACAAATTATTTTCACTAAAATATTTATATCAATTTTTATTTTCATAACATTTTCCTATGATTCATAAAGGGGAAAGATTAGTGGGAAAGGACTTGTAATTTACTTACGATATCCTCCTATGGGTTTTTTTCCAGATAGGTTTTCTACCATTTTCATTTTATGTTTTCTGATTATTTTATTGAGAACACAAGTTTTATATCCAGTGAGAAAAGACTCATCATTTTCTAGGATTCCTATATCAGGTTTTCAAACTAGTGAGTATTTTGTCTCTTTCAGTTTTAAGTTTTAATGTATTACAAACTAGTACATTTTTATGATATATAACAGGGTCATCCATCATAGATGTTCTAATCCTATATTTTATGGTGCCTTAACATGGTCCATATTCTACTATATTTTATAGTGTTTTAGCTCAAGCCTTTTATTACTGGTAGTATACTATTTGAAATGTAGAGTTGTCCATAATATATAATTTCATGTCTTATAGAAATTTGGTATGCATTTTAAGGGCATGTTTTTAGGATATAATGATGTTATTAAATTTAAATTCCTTCCTCTAATACTTGATTTATGGAAATGTATAATGGGGAAAACATTCAAGGGATGACCCAAAAGACCAAAAAATATTTTTGGTTTATTTTGGTTTTTCTATCGATCATGAGGATTGAATTTCATTTCATGGAATGGGGAGATGTATATAGTTGTTGGTAAAAGCCAATAAGCATCAATATCATTGAAAAAGAGGCATACCAACTCATTTACAGGGGTGATGAATGATATATGTGGATAGTATTTGTTGAGGGTAAAATATTTGGGAATCCTAGTCCACATAGATACTCAGAATACTGGTCGAGTATGTCATGAAAAAAAATGTTTTAATCAATGATTGTTGAATGTGGAAGAAATATTAGTGTTTAACCATTACACCCTGAGGTGATGGGTTCCACCATAGTGTAATCAATGGTCAAGAGGATTGGTGGTACTTTATTTTAAGGAGTATATTCTTCTGGATGGTAAGCTATAATCTTTTATTCATATCCTATATAGATTACATTCATTATAATGTAAATAATTCCCAACCCCTTTCTAAAGGACATGTAATATTTACAAAGATTCAAACATATGTTTGATGAAGTTGGACATGGAAAAAAATATAGCATTGGTTATTGATACCTAGGGTGGTTTAGCTTTTTATGGGGAGGCTGGGGCCCATTTCCATGTTCTTATGAGTCATGTGGTGTGGTCCAAAAATATGATATTTAGTATAGAGTCATATTATTTCATTGAAACAGGGTATAATACATGGTGATATAAATATGAAGATCTTGAATTTTCATAAATACTATGATTTCGGTTATTTTAAATCATGGTCCCTTGTCACGGAGTCATTATTACTAAAATTTTACAATAATATCTAAGATGAATAAAAAAATTCATGATGTTGAGTTCCTCCAGGATGAGGTCCTAGATAAAATGTATTAGGAACCCATTTTTTCATTATCATGATGCATTTTTTTTATGTCCAAGATCATATACACATAAAATAATGGAATACATACATGGTCCAATAAAGCATTCCTTGAATTTAGGTATCCATTCTCATGGGCCATGCATGGTTTTAGAAACTGGAGGTACTAAAATCCTGAAGGCTGATTTATTGAAATTGTAATATTCAAGAATGTTTTAAACAACCTAACCGTTTTTTCACCAACTAATAAGCATGTTGTAATAGTTAGTAGTTGTGAAAAATCGTTACTCTAAAAATTTCAAGGAACATGGTGTCTATCGTTTATGGATATTATTTTACTAGGGCCTCAATATTGGAACTATGAAATTTATGTCTCAATTATTTTCAGTCAATGTTTTTTCAAAACATTAGAGATAATGATTTTAACTAGCAGACACTTGAATTTTCTTAGTCCACCCATTTAGGGTTTCTATCCGAATATGTTTTATTATTCATTATCTATTAGTTTAGGTTGTTTTTAGATTAACCATCAAGGTATAATGTGTAATTTCATAAATCTTTGGCCATAGTGAATATAGTTTATATTCATGATTGTTATAGGAAAGGTATGAGTGGAAAATTACAAAACATCTTAATTTGGATGATCATGGTAAGGAGTAAGAAAAATATCCTTCTAATATGGATATGATAATTTTTTAAATCATTGTTTGAGGTGATTATACAATTACTTATGACCTGGGATAATCATACCTGGATTGGCATGGAACAACAATATGTACTGTGTTCTCCTATAGTGATTTCAGGATCACATTGATTAAAAAGTCAACATTTATGGACAAGATGACTCTGGTTGGTAGGTACACCCATTTTATGTTGTCAATGATTTGTAAAACATTGTTATATCTTTTCTTTTTCCATTTATAGGATTTTTTTGGGAAAATCTAGTGGTTGACATCATGAAGAGTGATTTATGAGACCAGGTGATTAAAATATTTACCATAGAACCCTATGATTTGGTTGAATTGGGCCAGTCTCTCATGGTTCCATGATAAGATAGGATGACGTGTGATGGAATATACCTTTCAACCTCATGTACCAGTGGTATAACTATCGTGTATTTTATCATCATTTGATTGGGAAATTTTGCATGATGTTTCACAGCATGTGGTGAAGAAATTATAATTTTCTTATTTTTATAGTCTTGTGTTAAGGATGGAAATGGGATATACCATTTAATATATTTATACTATAACATGGTTAGGGATCGTTGATATGTCTTGGTCAATTCAGCTTGATTGGCATGTGAGGTTCCCTAAACTCACATGATCCATGGTTAGCATGATAATTAAGGTGAATCTAGGGAATCGGCTGAGAAATTTGAAAGTGGGTCTTATAAGTTTCACAACATAGGTATATCCCACACCTATTTAGGGTTTTATATCTATCATTTTGTGTGTTTTGGATGATCTGAGGGCATGATTTCTGAGCTTCAAAACTTATCATCTGATGAAAATAATCATTCCAAATGTATTTTGTTCATAAAATCCCTCTATACATGTCTAACATACACACATTGGTAAGTTGATCATATATTTTTTATATAGCATGTAGACATAGGATTAGATATATAGGTGTTACAACTTATATATTCATGATATCAATAAAGAAACATGTAGTTATTAAATGGGTAACTTTGCATCAATCTTTGACACATATACATAGGGGTTAATATCTCCCTTTTATTATTTCATATGGACCAGGTATTGGAGATCATAGAATTAGTATGTATCCCTTAATGTCTGGAATTAAGCTTCATATAGTTCTCATAATATTTATATCATTGCACGTTTGAGCCGTGAATATGGAGGGAGTTTATTTATACAATGTTTTTTGTTGTATGAACTATTATCAGTGATATGGGCATGTGTACATATCATGTGATGACAGTGTTAAATCTAAAAATAGCTCTCATATGAAAGTTACATGTTCATTTTTTATTTATATGTAAGGAAGGAGAAAATGTATACATTGGAGGATGAATTGGAAGCTAGTAGTGTATATTCAAGATCTACTATATATCATATGATAGTAGGAATCAGGTCACATATAATTCTCAAATACTAAATTCACAACATAGTACTGACTAATTAATATAGGGGTCATTGTTTTCATTGACTATTATAGTTAGACCCATGAATATAGAACTTCGTGTCACTATATATCCAGTTTTCAATTTAATAAAATCACTTTTTGTTATAGATCATAAGTGTGGTGGGGTACCAACATAAAATTGAGTAGTACTTTTAAGATAGGTTCATAGTAATGTGCTTCTTATGAGTTGTATGAGGAATCTTTCAAGTATTGTAATGTCATGTGGCAAGGGCTTATAGTGTTCCTTATATTTCTCATTATCCTTGACTATTCTATTTGTGTCGTGAACTGATAAATCTTTATAATGTGATGAATACTATATCTAAATTCCAAATCACATTTGATTTATGAATGATGTTAGAATAATGGAATAGAAAAGTTTTTATTCATAATATATAGACAATTTAATGGAAAGGCCTGGGTAATTTTTCTTCATGTGGTGGCTACAAAAAGATATAGGAAATAAGTGTGACAACAAATCTCACGTATAATTAGAATCAATCCATACATATTTTTGAAAAAAAATACATTTTATATTCATGTGGAGCGGACTATGATGACCTGACAGGAAAGATAAAACTATGGGGATGCAAAAAATAATGGAGATCTCTGAGTCACAACATATAATATAATGGTAGGAATCAATTCAGATGTATCTATTTATTGAGAAATTGCATATCGAGATATGTGTCACTCATAAGTATGGGGGTACATCATTTATCTTCGTCATGGATCATGATCATGTTCAGTGGTTCACATATGAAGAAAAAATTATGTATATTTGAACATCAAATGGTAAGGATGAAATAAATAGTTTATTTTAGAGTACATCTTCATAAAAATATCCTACAAAATATAATATAATTCCTTAAGGATATATCAAGAATTTTTATCATAATGAAACCAGGACAAAATGTGTAGTTTATTATCATGAAACAATGAAGAATCATGTTGTTTAATGTTGTGAAACAAGGGTGTAATGTGAAATTTAACATCACACAGACTTGATGTATTGTGATATTTAACATCATTTAGCTATGAAATTATAGGTTGTAATGAATTTATGAAATTTATTTCTTGGGAGACCTCAGGTTGGTTTGTGGTGTGATATGTTACCTGACCGTTTTCAATAAGGGGAAAGCAATATTATGATATAGCTTATTTATTATATACGGTCCTTCACATTTTGGTTCCATATTTTCTGTTTTGTAACCTAGTATAGTTTGTGTTATAAGATATAATAACAATTACCCATTAAGGATTGAATGAAGATAACATTTTAATTGAATCCTCCTATGACCTGATTCTAATAGACATCATGCTTATGTAGTGTACAGTAAATTTTCTAATACATTTGTTCAAACTCATATATCTTCTATTGATATTGCACATCATTTTAGTGGTTCCAAAAAATAGCTATTAAAAGTGCAGGAAAATTTACATATTTAGGAAATACTAAATCAATTATTTCAATAATTAATATATAGTTTCTTTACATTAATGTGCAGTGTGGTATAGTAAGCCCATAAATCATGATGGAGATTGCCCATCCAGGACAACTTGTCTTTGTATATAATTATCTAGATTATATTTTTAAGATTAATATTTAAGGCCTCAATATGATTATTCATCACTAAATAATA
The DNA here is from genome assembly GCA_963277665.1 of Viscum album. NCBI lineage: Eukaryota > Viridiplantae > Streptophyta > Magnoliopsida > Santalales > Viscaceae > Viscum > Viscum album. The sequence goes on from OY728138.1 coordinate 1,246,829,869, forward strand.
GTGATATGGATGCAATAATAATATTTTGTACTCTGGATATAGTTTATTTAGAATTTTATAATATAATATAGTTTCATTTTACATCAATATTTTATGAGGGACTCCAAATCTATTCATGATATAGGACTTCATGATTTTAATGATATTTTTCTTCTTTAAGCATATAAGGGGTATTAACTTATCCCATTTGGAAAAAAAATGTCTGTATTAGTAAGGATGTTCTTAAACCGTAATTTCATTTCTAGCAGATATCTCCCCACAATAACCATTCCTTTTAAGGAAAATTGAATGAAATATTAATCTATATAAATCAATTTTGGTCTTTGGGTATAAAGTTATCATGAATATGGAATGCCTAGAATTCCCATTTGAGTTCCACAAAATCATGTATCATTTTCAAATAGTATATACCATGTAACCCAGTTCGGTGGTTGAGTTTTGTAGTAGACTCATGAAATCTACATGAGCCTACGTGGAGCTCCACTATGACAACAAGAATCTATAATTTTTCTTGGTTTATGAGGATGAACCCATTGGTGACTCGTTTGTAGAGAATTTTTCGCACATTTAGAACATCCCAAAGGGTGAATTTTGCTGCATGGTGCTGAACATATTCCTTTATCACATGATCATTTGGGAGGGTCCAATTTAGTAGGTATTCAACTATGAAATCCATACATCTTTGGGTGGACATTGGTTCATCACACCATGAGGTGGTGTTGATCTAATTGACTTCATCTATATCAGTTATGATGACTAATAAACAATCCTTTAGTGAGTGATGTATAAGACCACATTGTCCTAATCAGGCTCATCTATTATTGTGTTTGCATTTTTTAGAATATAGTCACATGAATTTGATGATTTAGTAACATGATGAAACTATGATTCATATGATAATACATTAACTACTCATCTAGCATATATGATGATAGTTTCCAATTCATCCATTTTGTGGAATTATTGAGATTTTTATTTTTTATAACTAACATTCAATCATCATGGATGTTTGGGAATTCTATATACCGCTATAAGATTATTTCCAATCCTTCAATGAGGAATTATTATTATATCTCATTATTTCTTTATCTATTGTATAATGTGAAAAGGAAGGGAACTATTTCTTGGATTTGAGAAGCAAATAAAATCCCCATTACAATATGATTTAGCTTCAGGTTTTCTATACACATGTGGATATGACATCAATATTCATAATATAAATATATCTCCCGTGTTTATGGAATTTCATGGGTATAGAATAACTCTTTATAAGTATGTTTAGTATCCACTGTTTTTCTTTTGTTTCATCAAAATGTGCCAAATATAAATCATCTATAGACTAACCATTTACCACATTATGTTTCATGAACTAGTTGTCATATTGTAGTAGAAAAACTACCCCTCAATCTAGTTACCCTTTCAACATTGTATGGCTAATAATTTACTTGATCGGGTTGATATGATAGGTAAATTGTACATAATGATGCTTACAGTATTGTATAATGTTTTTTTATCATTAAATGAGCATGAGGACGTTCTTATAGACTTCTATATACAAGGGGCCAGTTCCTAACATTGTTCAATTGAGATTTTATATAGTTTTTTAATTCCCCACATCGTTTTTGTATAAGTGGATAGAGACAAGTGGTAATTCCATTATAGCCACATATATGTTAAGTAGCTATCCTTCCATGGGTGAAATCAGTACCTTTCGGTGTCATAATTATTTCTTGATATGGTCAATGTATTATTATAATTCATCATCCGAGTATTAGGAGACTACCTTCTTAATTATCATGGCCAAGGAGAGATACTTTTTAACTAGTTTTTCATTGTAACATCGAATGTATGTGAGGTGGCCATAGAGTCCCCAATGTTCTTTCGGATTCGAAGGGGCTGAAATTGAAATGATTGAACTAGTATTTTTAGGATTTATCTGATGAAATTGTTGTATAATAAAAATACATGAAATTTGTTTGATGATACCCTGAAAGGAAACTTCATCAGATTCGTTATCAAAGTATGTTTCTTCAAGCGCATGAAGAATTTTTTAAGGCCTATTTGGTGATCAAGTCGATGCCAAAATTTTGTAAAAAGGAAAATGAAATAAAATTCATTTATTCATAGCAATATGTTCTCAAATTTATTATTTTTCATATGATGATATGAAGAAACTGTATTCAATAATATTAATGAGATGACATGAAATGAAATGATCCCTTGAGGTGCTATGAAGGTGGGGGATTGCTCATATTTAAGGTCAATCTTTATTTGAGTATACCCTGAATACCATTCCATGAAGGAATGGTACTTGAATTGAGTAGTTTAATCGATCATGAGTTATATGATTGGAAATATTTAATCATCCATTTTTATGTTTCGATTAGGTTCTCTAAAATTTATATAGACCATAATCTTCTCTTTCCTTTTCTTTAATGGTATGATACTAGAAATATATGATGGATATTTAACTTCGTGGAAATTTTTCCCTTTTATGGATTGTTCAACTACCGATTCTATGTATGTAGCATGAGTGGTGTGTATCATATTATATTCCTTCTTAAAACCTATTTGGTCATTGATTAATTGAGGATGGTTTTTATCCAGATGAGGGTAAATTTGAGGAATTTTAGCATAATTCCATTTAAGCACATATTTATGTTTCTTTTGAATTATAACATAAATCTACTACTCTGTGAGAGTCTTTAAGGAACTAATCAATGGAGGATGCATTTCTTATTTATTTAACAGATTCACCAAGCTATGATCATTGATTGCTGAGGGAAACCATCTTCAAATGAGAGGAGGAAATTTTTGAGAACATCATCTTTATCTATAAACTATGATTCTATATAATTATTATTAAATATTGTCGGTAATATGAGCGAATCTCTATCATTGTTTTTGTTATAGAGGTCATGGGAAGGGACATTTTAACTTTGAAAATCCATAGTCATTCCATAGAGAATATAATATTTTTTATTTCATAATGTAATTTGGGTTAGTTGGATCTTAGGAATCTTGTTATGTGTCTAGTTCCTCAAGAAGTTTTATGTGTATCTTGCAATCACTATTGAGTATACTCGATGAATTCATATTTGTGTTCCTCAAACAAGTGATGGTGATTACCTCAATATTTTTCCTACACCATTTCTTATTTTCCCTATATTTTATTGAAGCCTTCTTCACTATATAAGTATTCAAAAGACTCAATTGGAGTGATGTCACCATGTAGTATTTTGACCTTCCCACTGATTGGGAATATCCATTTCTTATAAAATGATGAAGATAGAACAAAGTGGCATCGAAGACACAATCTTATAAGTAGGATATTATATGTCATGTCTAGCGAGATGACCATGAACTAAGCTTTATATAAGAGATTGTCAAATTAATATTTGATCCTAATATTCTTGATAGTTCATTTCATGCTCTTATCATACCCTTTGATGGTCATATTTTTACATGATAATTGTATTTCCCTAAATACAAAAAGATGAATGGTATTAATCGAGATAATTTTAATCATGAAACCACTTTCAAAATAAGACATTAAAATATTTATTTTATCATGATTTACTAAATCCTATAGGGGTCTAATGTGACCATGTATGATCACATATTGATCTTGATTCTTGAATTTGATAGAGACAAGGAATTATGATGGAATTTCATCTACTTAATGATCCTCATCTACAATTTCTCATCTATTTAACTACCATGGTATTTTATGGTCCTAAAGGAGTGATTATCTAATTAATATTGAATTATTGAGTGCATCAAAGATTTAATGTTTGGTTGGGACAACCACCAACTATTTTAGAACATCATAATTTTATCCTTATTGTTGGTGCTCTACGATGCATTTCAACTCACACTTATGTGGATCAGGTTATAAGGTGTAAATAGAGGAATGTGTGGCTTCTTGATCAGAGGTCAAGGGATCATATTATACTTGTTCCCAGATTTTTTTGGACCTATTACATTCTTTTGAAATATTAGACTTTTTAACCCCTCCAAGGTTGTCATGTAAGAGGACTAGCATTGGGTGACTACAGGAGGACTCTAAAACACTGTCATAGTGATGGCACAAAAAAAATGGATCTGGATCATGTTGCACGACGCAACGTTTGGGAAGGGGTCGGTCCATTTCTGCTGGTTCCGCTGATTTCTTTGAAGGATACTACTGTGGCTTCTAAAGCTTCGTCGGATACTTAGTTTTCCACCGGTGGTCTTCGCGGTAATGGTGATAGGCGGGTTGCACGGCGCAACGTTCAGGAAGGCATCGGTCGATTTCTACCGGATCCGCTTATTTCTTTGAAGGATGCTATTTTGGCTTCCATAGATCCATTGGACACTCAGTTTTCCACCGGTGGTCGTCGCGGTAATAGTGATGGGCGGGGAGTTCCTGCTATTCCACTTGGTTTGAACTCTGTTCTTTTAATTTCTGAGCTGCATTTGGTGAAACAAATGGAGGTTTTGAAGGCCTCGAATGTCAGTGGTAATTTGAAATTCCCCACTGGAACAGTGAATGAATCTGTGGAACATTCTTTTTCATCATTCTTTAACACTATCTCTGGAAGGATCCACCGCAAGGGTTCATCAGACCATGTTGAGGCTCATCCTGTTGTGTTTGCTCAAAGGATTGCAATTGGTAAGAGATCATTGATTGTGTGCCTTGTTTTATCGAAGGGTGAGAAGCCCTGGAGGTTTGAGGATCTAGTGATATGGATTTCATTATTGTGGGGCTCCTATGATTGGGGATGTGTTTCTCTTGGTCATGGCTTCTTTCATTGTATCTTCCTTTCATATAATTTCAAAATACATGTGTGGAGCATTGGCTCTTTGTCTCTGAAACCTGGATGGCTTCACCTACATGAATGGTCTCTGGACATTAATGCATCGCGCGCAAGTAATGCCTTTTCTCAGGTTTGTGTTTTTTTGCATGGACTTAAATAGGTTCTTTTGCACCCAAAAATAATGCATGACATCGGCATGGATATTGGGACTCTGATACGCCTTGATAAGGAAACTGAGGTTGTGCGTTTTGGACACTTTTCCAGAATGATGGTGGAGATTGATCTGATCTCCACTTTGATTGATAAGGTAACTCTCTCTTCTCCTGATAATATTCATATTGATGTTGAATATGAAAAGGATGCCCATTTTCTGTACCAAATGTATAGATTTTGGACATTCTTTGGAGTTATGTCAAAGGAGGATTTCTTACAGGAATTATTGGTTGAAGGGGCATCCTGCTGACCTATATAGAAGGAAATTTGAGAGGAAGCATGCAGCTTTTCCAAAGTCTCTTGATCGTTATAGAGATGTTCCAAAAAAATCATTTCCCAATTAGGTTGATATGCTGGATGCAAATAAATTTGTCTCTAATGTGCCGATTTTGAAAGGCAAATCCCCGTTGGTGGATAAGACTCTGATGAGTGGACCCTCTACTGCCCAGGCTGGATTTGTTAATGAGAATCCATCCAATGATGGTGGTTTTATTTATCCCATTGGACTAGTTGATACTAGATAGAATGCTTTCCCCACTATTGTTGGGCCTCTTACTTGCACTGACACTTCAAATCCTGTCACGCTTGATTGTCCTAGTGTAATCCTGACATGTGATGGGACTGGTGTGCATGACCCTTGCTTGGATGATCAATCTGGGATTCCTCAACCTGTCGATTGTCACCATGAAATTCAGAATTTATTGAACTCCTTTGGGGATGTTGAGAAGTGGGGTGACATATCTGATGTAGAAGGGGTGAAAACAGGCAACGGTGATCCTGCCTCTTTTAATAATGAACTCTTACCTGGGAAAGGAAGGACAGGTGACACTCATGTTTCCTTGAAAAGATGGTTGAGGAAGGATTACTCTAACACACCTCACACTGTATCTACCTGATCATCTTTGAAGTTGTCAGGTGATTTCAATTCTGATATTTTTAAGATCTTAAACCAAGGTATGTCTCAGTCCTAATGGGAAACATGTGATGAGTCTGACTATGAGAATGATATGTCTTATTATTATCTATAATTTTACACTTAACGAATGAGGGAAAGTTCCCATGTTTGACCCCGATTGTCTCCTTTGTACTTTTTCTTTTATTTTTAATAAATGGTCAGAAGCTTATCTTCTGGATAAAGTTGCGTGTAATGATTGAAATATTCAAGATATATGTGTTTCATAACATCTGAATATGATTCTTAATCTTCGGTTTCATCCGTTTTCTGGTAATTAAAACCACCATTGAGATGTTTTTTTATGCCACCTTCCCAGGGGATAGGATAATAAAATATTTACACAACCATAGTCTTATAGGGAATTTTCCATGGTTGTCTTCCTTTATATTCATCTAGTTATTGAAATTCTATCTACGCCTATTTAGAACATCATTCCAGTCATCCTTTTTCTCTTATAAGGAAACATATAAATATGTCACATGTGTTGGTTAATTTCCCAACATCACATATATATAATCTAACATGGTTTGTTGGACACCATTGATGATGACATAAACATGGATGCTGAGACCCAACCTCCTATAAAAAGTGAAGTATTCAGGAAAATAATTTTGGATAACCTCATTGGGATTCATATTTTGGGGATTCTTGAGTATGTTATTTTCCATGTACACATTGAAATACCTGGAACTATCATTTTAGAATGAGTCTACATTATTCAACAATTCCGGGAATCATAGGTGACTCAAATGACATTTTTGTAATGGATGATGGAAATTTTGTTGGTGGTGTAACTTGATATGAGGCACTAGAAGAATTCAGACCATCTTGGGTGCATAAATGGGTTCTACTACTAGTTTTTGGGTAATTTTTTAGTCTCCATCTAACCAAACTTTCTTCTGTGGGAAGATTTTTTGACCATATATTTTTCATGGTTTTATTGATTGACATCTTCAATGTGTTTCATTGTTTCTAACAACTCCCAAAATCTGCATGGGTATTTCAGTGGGATAACAGTCCCTTTCATGTCATCCCATTTATTTTATGTATAGAGTTCCCATAAATTATTCCATGAGAGATAGATTCTAAGTGAAGAGGTTAATCCCTTCATTTTGAAAATGAATTCATACAGCCCCTCCTATTAGTGTTTCTTAAAGATCGTAATGTAAGAAAAATGGCACTTTATGTAGAATGTGTATGAATTTAAAATTTAATTGAGGATGAAGGTCTTTACATAATCCATTCAATCTATTTAGATGGATACTTTACCAAAAAAAAGGTAAGCCCTCTTAATCCATTCCTTTTGAAAATGAATTCATACAACCTCTCCTTTTTGTTTTTCTTGAAGATCGTAAAGTAAAAAATTATCACTTTACATATAATATAGATGAATTTAAAATTAAATTGATGATGAAGGTAATTCCATTATTCATAAAATATTTTTAGAAGGATAAATTACCAAACATAGTTATGCCCTATTATATTCATTACAAAACAACTCATCATAATCACCACCTATTAATATTTAGGGCCTATCATTGGACTACATCGAGACACAATGTGCATGAGATACTATTATGGATTTCCCATTATATCAATGGTATGGAATGTTGGATTTCCAATATTTGGATGTGGAAATGTGTCTCCCCCACTCAGGAAAGGTCTTCAGCTTGGTGTCACCTGTGCACATCTCTCTTCCATGGAGTCGATTTGGGCAGAAAGGTATTTAATGATGTTGAACAGTTTGAGTTGAAATCCACATCTCAACTATTTTGACAAGGAAGGGCATGATAAAGTGAACCCATTTTTATATCCCACAAATTTTTGATCCATTCTAGCACCGAATTATCACTATTTTGGGGGACTATATATCATTTTAGTGGGGTAAAGTCACAATGACCCTCAACATCCTCATTTATATAAATTGTCTTCTTACATATAGAGTCAAGTTGATGCTAAAATACCACCCTTTTATGTGGATCGTATCCTTACAAATCTGTGAAAGTAAGTATATTTGTATCTTTATAAAGAAAATACATGGTAGTATTGTTTCCCCTATGTATTTCATTATTGAGTTGTCTGATATATTGAATCCCATGATCATATTGGACAATCTACTAGTCCGTGGAAGGAATTTCAGATCATCTATGTGGTGATTGTGATGTAACCACCCCATTCCCTATGTATATTTTAGTGTTACTCCATATATATGGTATATCATAAATCAAGGGTGATAGTTATGGGTTTCTCCTTCGATTTTTTTTTCATATATCTTCTGTTGAAGCATCCAAATCACACTCCTCTAAGGGTATTTTTCATTACTTTGTTCCTCTAAATTTGCAACATGAGCCACATTTTATATTTTGATAATGGATATTACATTAATTATGGTGTATCAGAAATTATATTTGTATCATTACTCTTAATATAATAGATATCTTTATTATTTCATGCATCATGGGGGTTTTTATGACCCTATACCATTTTGGAACTTTTATCATACCACTCCTCTGGGGTTTACTTGTATTTGATGCACATTGTAGTTGCCTCAACTTCTAAATAGTTACCTAGGAGAATTTTCCAGTCACGCTATCCAAGTAGTCCTAAAATAGAGAAGGTTCATTTTGGAAAATGAGGAATGGATGGATTTTCAATCATCAATATTTACCTTCCAACTTATATAATATTGACTCACTCCATATTAATTAGGACAATAAAAATTAAACCATATATGTGGGTTGCGGACTCATTGGTGGCTCCATTGTAACTATTTATTACTATATTTGAGGATTATAGGATACTGGTCAAGGATTTGATGACTCGTGTGATGTGAGATTGGTTATAAATTTCTCTATACCAATATGGTATGGTTGATTTGGAACTACCATTGATTACTCCATGACCCTCTTGTGGTGTGATGATACTTGGAATTTCGATTGAGAAAAAAATTCCACCATTACTAGGAGATGGAGTTTGTTTGCAGAGGCTACATGTATTTCATGGATCTTCTCAGTGACTGATGACCATTTTCATGGAGGTGGTGGGAATATTCCACAAACACAGTGGGCATGGATCTCTGCTAGAAATATATTATGATAGTTTCTATTTTGGACTATTTCATATGGAGATTTTGTGATCTTACATGATCTTTTTTAGTAGAATCCAATGAGAGAATACAGTTTCTATAGGATGTTTATGGGTTGATCAAAACATTGTCTTCATTTTCTAATGTGTATTCTTGTTTTTTCATGGGGCCCAAAATAAAGGGATATTGGCCATCCTCTCCTCCCATTCATGATGCCTTTTCACATATAAAATTGGTTAATTCTATTATAGTGGCCAACTAAATTGAACATTAAATAGTCCATTGATCTCACCAGAGGATATAAAATTAAATAATTCCATAACTAAGGGCTTATTCTGTTCTGTTGATAGGTATGTGTAATGCTATGTGTTTCCCCTATCCCCATACATGTGCATTTTTTGGGTTTGGAAATCAGATGATGGGAAATTTTCCTGATACTAGAAAAAAAATTCATGTTCATTTGTCATAAAAACACGTTCCTATGTTATAGGATATAGAAATGGAGTCCATATAAATCTAACTATAGATTTTATTGATGGTATTAAGTTGAAATTTTCATTTGGTATTACGTAGACTTATAGCCTTTAATCACTAATAAATTTCTTATATATTTTGGCATAGGTTATGCATTAAGTACTTATATAAATAATCAATGATCTCATAGTCAAAAATGGATGTCCTTCATAACATGTTTTTGAGTTTACTTCAAATTAAATATATCCATATATCCTTATTAACCTCCACTTCTTCATAAATATATTCCTCCTCCTAGTCAGAAAAAAATGGATGCTTTTTGGGGTTGCATGCTTACCATAGTGAAGTATTGATAGTGCATGATAGAGAAAAATATGTGATTGAAGAGAGTGATCCTATAACACATCTATAAAATGGTTATGGTATATTTTTAACCTCCCATTTTAGATGTATCTCATAATGGGGGTCATTTACTTATTCTAGGGAGATAAAAAAATATGTGGTTAACAATTTGGGATGTTATGAGTACAGTCCTTATGATTCATCTACACACTACGAAAGGGATTATTTTTACTCTAATGACATCCTTATGCATTGTTTTATGTTTATATGTAACCACGAGTTGTTTCAATTGTGAGTATTATAGCCTCAAGGATGCTGATCTTGAGTAGGTTTGGTGTATGAGCTTCAATCAATGTCATGGGAGAAATATGTTGACATGAATTTTGGGGTGTGAGATGTGATATGATCTTTTTCCATGATATCTTCAAAAATATGATTAAAATAGTTTAGTAATTAAGGGATATTATTATAATAACAAGAATCTATTTATGTATGCACGTTAGATTCTATATTATCAATAAGAATATGATCCTTTAAGTGAGTGGTTTTTAGAATATTCATGTAAACACTAGATGAAGTAGGTATGTGATCTATTTTATAATATGAATTCCATGTTTTAATATTCCAAGAGTCCTCTAAAATTAGATAAGTGGTATGACCATATACCTATACATACTATAACAGCTATATATGTGGTCGTTCATTATAATTTTTTGGGACATGGTCACAAATATATTAATTTACTATAATATTACATGTAACTTCACTGGAAAGTATATAATCCTTCCTGAGAAATATGATGCACTCACATGGTCATCCTCAGTTAGAGAGGGGATATGGGTATGATTATTTTATTTTTTAATATGCCCCCTATATTTTTAAAAATGAATATGGGTCTATCCTGAGGAATATTCTTCATTCAGTCGGTGAGAACCAGTTAGAATCAGAATAAGATCTTTGTCTAGAAAATTTGGAGTATGAAACAGGTATTATATGAAAAGAATGTAAACCATTCCTGAGGCATGTTCCACTCTCAATTGGTTACACATATTTGATACAGGAATATGAACTTTTTAAGGTGACTCATCATTTATCAGATTATACTGATAATCTTCCTAGATGGGACTAAGAAGTTTTTCATGCATCAGAGAATCAAATTTTTCATACTAATCAGAGTGTTATACTTCCCTAACAATCAAGGTAAGAATATTTTTCAGTCTCTATATATGTACTAATTCCAAAATAAATTTAAGGAGTTATTCACTTGTTTCTAAAATGTGGTGAAACTTCATCAATCTGTGTGCATGAATGTTGGCCTACACATTTTCCATCCATAATTTCGATTGGCTGGTACATTCTATTTAGTCAGGGATATAATGGAAATATTTTAATATGGTTCCACCAAAATATTCTGATGGGCTTCATGCGTGATTTTTTGGTATATTCGCCTCACATATACCTATTATAGTTGTATGCCACTAGACTTGATCTGATTCAGTAGTGACATGTGCCTGCTCACTGGATAGTGCCAAAATATTTTTGTGGGATTCATCAGTGGATGAAGATATATAATCCAACACTTATTGATCAAACTAGGAGGGTGTAGTAGTTGAATTATTGATCAAACATCCTTAGAAATGAATTTCCATTATTGTGGCACTCTAGGGAAGAGATTCCAAAGTGATTTATGGTGGAAACTAGTGAAACTTTATTTTCTATAAAATTATTGGGATGTTGTTTAGTAATATCTTATAGTTTTTGGATAACCTTGCGTGATTTTTAAAGGGAATGGATCATACCATGTGAGTTTTTTCCCAAACCATTACATTCTAAAACTGGAGATGAAGGTGTCATGGGTGAGTGGTGGTTTTGCGACCTTCAATGGTTGTTGTCAAACTATAGGTCCTATAATAGTTTCTATTTTAATAAATAATCATCGGTTGGGGTATTTTTTCTGGTAATAGTATCTGTAGAAATGAAAATAAAAATGAAGAATATCATTGAGTAGTTCCTCATTTCTGTAATAGTATATTCTTAATCAGATATGCATAGATAACACAATTTTCCATTATCATTACTCCTTTACCCATTCCACTCCTCGATACTTGTAATAATGATGGTAAAATTATTTCCTGAAAACTCATTTAAATTTTTTATACTAATTGATTTTTTCATTTTAGATATTTTCCTCTCTATTTTTTGTTTCCCATGAAAAACACACATTGTTTCATTAAAATATTTATTTTTGGGGGTTCTTATGTTTACAAAATCATTAACATGTGGTTCAATACTGGCATCCTTAATGGAAACTCCCAATAGTTCCCACAACCATAATTAATTACAGACAATGTCTTCAAATTTCATTGGTCCTTTGAATATTTAGAGCTAAAAATTCTTGGGAATGCACATTTTTTAAGAGGAAGGGTGGTCGATCTCATCAAACCCTTATTATGAGATGTATTTCTTTATCTAGGATCCTCTCTTAGATTTATGATCTATTTTATAATCTCTTCCTTATCCCAAAATATAACCAGTTACCTTACCCTAATGATTAGTGTTAACTTCTATTTATCTTTCTAGGGGATTATATTAATGTATCCACATATTTGTATCTTATTTTATTTATATACTTAATGTTATTTCATAAAAAAAATATTATCTTCTCATAATTTGAATCCATATAACAAGGAACTCTAGAGAGTACATACATACAAGAAGTCTATCAATATCTCGATGATGGGTTTGAAACTTTATGAGGTGACCTAAACATCATATTTATAAGATGAAAAAAATCCCATGAAATTTTTTGAAATTGTTTAGTGTAAATTCAATTATAATGGTTATATATGGGTAACATGGGAACCAAGTATCGAACTTGATCTTTGTATGATGTCCCATATATCCTATATATGATATGAATTATTGTCATCATGGTTAAAAGTCTACCTCAAGAAATAATTCGAGGTGGATGTCCTTGTTTTGGGGTAGTCATGTTATGACACTGTATTGGGTATGCACACTTAGATTTCCCTGGACAAGGTATGCTCAAGATATGAATATTGTGAAAAATGTGTATATGTATCCCCGTGTGATTCATGCTCGGTTTCAGAAAATTGGATAACAAATGAACAGTATCTTCTCTTATTGATATATGATATATTCACTTGAGTACCTGTAATGGGGTTTTTTATATAGAGATCTGGGATTAGGAAGGAGACATTTTGATCATTATTATATTTGAAATATATGTATCCATAGCTCAATTGACATTTCAATCTTTTGATGGATGAGGAATAGTGATAATCCCATATGACATATAGGGTGTCTAGGGTTATAATACATATGATAGTAAAGGAACTACACCAAGGTAGTTGACCATTAAGTTTAGGATGTAGGAAAGAATCCAATGTATAATGGTTATAATAGGTATCCTAGTTACTATAGTTCAGTGTATGGGTGTTTTTTAAAAATTCCACGGGTAAATTCTATCGTTATTCAAAAACTTTCCCACTTTACATGTCTTAATTATCTCCCCATAATGTTTTCAAAGTTTTTTTACATGTCTATATATGCATATTCATGTTCTTACTACATAATATACATTTATAATGATAATCACATTATACAATTGTGTTTTCCTGAACACGTCTCATAATCACGGTGGCATGTCTGAGAGGAATGTCACATTATCAACATAGAAGTATTTTAATAAGGTCTCTTGACATTCTTGACATCCCTAGAGGACATCACATGATCTTCTTGACATCTTAAGAGGACCTCACATGAACTGGATATCATGTACGTAGGATATCACGAAATACACATTGTAGTTTAGAGTCTTGATACAAGGGAATAATCTATATTTTTTAACATCATTTTTTAAATATGTATCAAATAGTTATTCTCATCATGAAACCAAAAAAATTATGGTTTAACGTTGTTCAACTAGGAAGAAACATGCTGTTTACTTTTGTGAAACCTAGGTGTATTGTACAGTTTAATGTCACATTGAATGGACATATTTTACTATTTAGTTTTATTATTCAAAGACATTGGATTATATATGGATTCTATGCAATGAATTTATTGATAAAGCACATGATGGAAAAGTGTGTGACTTGTTCTCCATCCCATGTCTCTAATGAGTAATCTCTATTATAATAGAACATATTTATGATATAAGGTACATCACATTTCATTCCATATTTGGTGGTTTACTTCCCAATATCACTGTATTTTGAAGATCCAATACATTTTTTCCTTCAAGTAACAAATGTGTGGACCAGTTTTAGTGATGGCTCGTGTGATTCGATTCAGATAAACATTGAGGTTATGCTTTGTACCCAAACATTTCCCTTTATTTCATTCCAAATCAGCTAGCTTCTTTTTTGATAGCTGATCATCGTAGTGTTTCCCAATGATATCTATTAAAATTGAGGTAAAAAGTACATATATTAAAAATATTGCATCATTATATACACAAATAAATTTATAGTCTCTTTTTTAGTAATGTGCATGGTTGTACAATGGGCCCATAAAGAATTAAGGATCATTACTATCCAAGAATTCATGTAATTTTCTATTATTATCTAGAGTATAATTGAAAAATGCTTATTGAATCCCTAAATTGTACCATTCACTACATAATCATAGAAAGACGAATGGTTGTAAATGATTTTTTACTCCTAGTAAATTTTATTCAGATTGGTATAATACAATTTGGTGACATTGTCCGTAAATATCATGGGAGTAAGATCAAATCTGGTGATGTAATCAGACACAATAAAGATATTGATATTCATCTTCCTTGGTTTCATAATGTTTATTTCATTAACCAAACTGGTAAATTAGTTCTTATTAGTAATTATGCACATAAATAGCTTCGTCTTGGATAGTGGATGCGGCCCCAAAATACCATTTATCATATGGAAAATGGCCTTAAATATTTTTTTCCATGTCAAAATTCTAGGGGTTGGGGGATTAGGTTTTAATGAATCTAGAATGGATGGAATTTATAGTTCAATTCCACATAGTCATTTCTATTTTTTCCATGTATTAACAAAGTCTCCCAATTTTATTGGAATTTTTTTTCCAAAACTCGTGAGCTCTACATGGGTCTGCATGGGGGTCTACTATGATATAAAGAATCTATCTTTCTAGTTTAAAATTTTTGAGGATCTCATCTGAGCCTCATTCTTATAGTATTGTTTCCCATGTGCCCATATCCAAGGTAATTCATTATGAATCTTGTCATTGAATATATAACATTCTATATTTTTCTATTGGGAGGGTCCCATTTTTTGAGGTAGTCAATTATGATCTCCAAACATCTAGGGGTAGACTCTATGTCATCAAACCATGGGGAGGAGTTGATATTATTTACATCTTCTACATCATATATGGTGATTCATGAGAACATACTTGGGTTCGTGATATAGAGGAAAACCTGGACCAGATCAAGATCATTCTTGATTGTGTGGATATTAGCTGGCACATCGGCATAAGAATATGTTGATTGATGAAGATGATGTAATTTTTTTTCATTTTAGGACTCTTTCATTACTCCCCTATCATAGATTATGATATATTAAAATTATTCATTTTTTTCATTTTTAACATTGAATTTTTTAACTAACTACGAATCCCCATTGACCTTTAGGTAGTCTGTCTCCTATTATAGGGTTTTTTCTAGCCATTGATGCAGGCATATAATTCTACCTAATTATTATCTTATCTATCATACAATGAGAACGGGTAGAAAAAAATTTACTTTTTTAAATAAACAAATACAATCCCTTAGATGACTTGATTGAGGATCAAATTTTCTATCCAATTTTTTATAAGACATAGCGAGTCACCATCAAAATATATCTCCCATTATTAAGGAGTTTCATAGTTATATAAAATCCACTCCTATGGATGTTTTCTTTCCACTATTGTTCTTTTTAGATCGGGATATGTAATAAAAAATTAATTAGGTCCATACATTTTACTTCTTTATCTGACACAAAATAGATGTTATTTTGTTAAATAACTACTACCCATTATTCCAGGAACCCTATGAACATTGAAAGAAATATAATATACCTGATATATTCAACAAATGAATCCAATTTGAATTTATCATTCTAAACTGATGTATTAAATTTTTTACTCTAATGACGATAATGGGGAAATTCAAATAAACTTATAAATATCAGGGATAAATACCTACTCTTTTTCGGCTATGGTTGTAGAGAGTTCTTATAATTCCACATATATTTTCTCTATATGAGGAGATCAACATTTGATCATTTTGGGGCATACAGATATAAGTTGAGTGGCATTTAATCCACCAAAATCATTAAGAACTTTGAGAGTGGAAATTATATATTGAGATTCTCAAAGGATTTTTGTAATTCCTCAACACATCAAATGAAGAATACAATATTCATCATCTTAGTAATGGAGAGATATTTTCATTCTAGGTAAGATATGGAACCTTGAATATTGGAAAGGTTTATTTTGATCCAACATAGTTCTATGAGATTATATGGGGAAGCATTTCTATTATTGAACTTTTCTAATTTGGTTCTGTCTAATGATTTTATGGAATACCACAAAGACATGTAAGTTTACTCAAGTTACCGTAAAAGTGTATTTCATTAGGTTCATTTATAAACTATGTTTCTATAACTTTTTGAATACTTTTTATGTCATTGAAGTGATCACATCACTGCCCCGATTTCATTAAATATAAATTGAAATAAAATTATTTTATTCAACCTAATAAGGTCATAATTATTTGGTGTGTGTCACATTGATATGTATAACCCTCATTAATTAATCTGAATTGTATGACCTGCTTGAAAAATATATCATGAGGTTCTACCATGGTGGTGGCTTCCTTATATTTATATTCCATCTTTATTTTATTTTTCAATAAATATCAATCCACGAAGGATATTTATTGGAATCTAAATGTTGCATCGATCATTAGTTATATGATTGGAAATGGTAAATTTTAAATTAGGTAGAGTCGATTTAGTATTTGGAAAATGATATATTCCATATTCATCCTATTATTTTTCTTCATTGAGATGATGTTGTAGATCCATATTAGATATTTCACACCCTATAAAAATATATTTTTTCAAATTTTCAACATCTAATAACACGTTAGTATCATGAGTGTGGAACATCCTAATCGTTGAATTCTTGAAGCATTAATGGTAATTGATTATGTTGAGTTGGGTCGTATATAAATCAGGGTTCACCATTGGGAAAAAAATTATAATTCCATGTGAAAACATATCAATGCTTCTATTAAAATTCAATATTCATCTCCTACTCCTCAAGAGGCATGGAAACACTATCAAATGAATGAAATGCAACTTACTATTTTCCCTGATTCATCTAGTTGTTCTCATTAATTCGGCTGGAAACTCCCTATGTGTATGAGAGGGTGCATTAAGGATTCCATCCAACAATTATTCCACCTCCGATTCCATATAATTATTTTGAGATATGAAAGGTAATTTGATTTAATATCTACAAAATTTGAGGTGAGAGAGGCCATGGGTAGAAACATTGTAACCCTGAATTCCAAAAGTCATTATAGAGATATTCTGGTAATGATTTATTCTTTCATGCTATAATTAAGGATATGAGGATCTTAGAAATCTTGGGTTATATCTATTTCCCCAATTAGATTTATTTGAAGCACAAAATCTATGTTGAGTATTCTCCACAGACTCATTGGGTAGTCCCAATGATATTGAGTGTTGTTTCATTGATATCCCCCAATTGGTTGTCTCCATTCTCATTTATAAAAAACATCACCATCATATATAATTTTACAAGACATAATGGGAGTGATTTCACCATATAGTATGATGATCTTCCAATTGAATGGGTTATTAAAACACTGATAAAATTTTAAAGGTATCACAATATGGAAGTGAAGCCACGGTCTTATATATCATACATTATATACTATATATTATTAGATAACCACTGACACACCTTTTGGTGTGAGATATTGAAATTGAGATTTTATACTACTCTTCCAGTGTTGTATTTTGACGCTCTTATAATACCCATGTATGGTTATAATTATAAAATATAATCATCATTCACTATATAAAATATTTTTAAGGGTATAAACAATGATAACGTTGATCCAGAAATCACATTCAATATGACTCCTTTGAATATTGTTTTTATTGAGGCCTCCGGAATCATATAAGGTTTTTAGGTGTCCTTAGATGATCACTTCATGATCTTGATTTTTGAATGAGTTGGAAACATATAATTTGGATATAATTTCATATACTTAATTTACCATGCATGAAGTGTCTTATTGATCAAGCACCTAAATGATTTTAAGGGCCTTGATGGGTGATTTTATGATTATTTTCATTTATGGGGTGAATTCAGGATTGATAGTTTGGTCATGGAATCCAAGAAGTGTGTCATAACCTCATAGTTTTGTACCAATGGTTAGGGCTTTGCAATGATGTTTTTCACCATCTTATGTGGCGCAAAATATGAGGTGTTTGTAGTTTACCAACATTATGCTTCAGGAAAGGATGAGGGGGAATATGCTACCAGTTTCCTTGTTTAGTTTGGCCTACCCCTTTTTAGGCCAATTAGTCAATCATACCCTTGATTGGTGGTCGTGTAAGATGAAGGGGGTGGGTGATTGGGGAAGGTCTCTAAGGTATCATCATTTTTTTCATCTCATTGGTGTTACTGTTCATGGGTCATAGATATGTATATGTTATTTATGGGTATATGATCAATATATTGAGTCTGATCATGAATTTGTTGACCAATGTATCCTCATATCGTATTCCTTTACACTCAGGATCCCCAATCAGGTACGTGGACCTCATATATGGTGGTATACACCTATTTGGAGAAGGGGTCTTCCATGTTTATTACTTTAATATAACAAATAACATTCTATAGGTCAGGTGAAGTTTTAGTTCGGTGGGATATTTCTATTTCTATGAATATTAAAGGATAGATATATAAAATAGATAGAGATTTCAACTGAACTAAATATGACTCTATATGTTATGTTATTTAATTTTTAAGATTATGATACACTCCTATATAAGGTGTTTTTATGTCACCTCCCAAGGTTATGGGATTATAATATATTTACACAGCTATACTCTTAGTGGGATATCCTTGTTTACTACATTTATATTAATTGAGATATTGGTCTTCATACTATAACTATCCATAACATCATTCAAGTGACTATTTTCCTATTGTTAGTCAACAATTACACAGATCACCTATGATGATGAAATTTTCAAACATCATCCATATATAATCTATCATTCTTTAGGGGATGTCTTTGAGGATTAAAAGATAATGGTTGGTGTTACCCATCATCCTATGTAAAGGGATGTGGTAATGTAACAACTGGGTCCCGGTGACAGCACAACCACCCTGCCTTAACATGGTCATCGGGGCCTGGCCTGCCAGGTACCACTAGTTGCCCTGGAAACATGTGGTCCCCACACTATCGTCCACCCACATGCCTGAATGGGTCATATGACTAATGACAGTCCCCACAGTCCAACAAATTCATTTCTAGTGTTCTTTTTCCTAACACACACACACCCTGGAAAACATCCCAGAATGTCACCCATCCTGATCACTACTCCAGGCCAAGTATGCTTAACAGTGGAGTTCTAATAAGAAAGGCTCTTAAAAATATAGGTGCACCTTATTGACATGAGTCATATAATTTGTTCAATTAACCCATTATCATTCTGGGGTATTACAATCACCCCCCTAGATCACAACATCCACGTTGTGTGACCTACATCTCAACCTAGGCAGTGCACCACACTTAAAGATGGGTACCACCTCTGATACCAAATGTAACAACTGGGTCCAAATGACAGCACCACCACCCTTCCTTATCATGGTCTTCAAGTCCTGGCCCACCAGTTACCAGTAGTTTCCCCACAGACACATGGTCCCCACCCTAGGTCCCACCCACATGCTTGAACGGGTCATCTGACAAATGAAAGTTCCCACGGGCTAACACGTGTCTTTTCCAATGTGCATTATCCTCACTCACACACACCCTGTGATACACCCCATAAGGTCACCCATCCTGATCACTATTCCATCCCAGGAATTATTAAATGTGGAGTTCTAAATGATATGACTCATGTCAACAAGGTTCACATTCCTTCTACCTTGGTGAAGCAGGAGGCCCACTTTACTCGATAGAGGAGGACTTCTCCAGGATCCAAGGTTTTGAAAGTTAGAATGGGTATGTTACTTGATACTACCCCTAGAATAAAATCCTAGTTTGATTTGAGTTAGTAACTTTTGTGTTTACCTCATGATTGATATGGATTACTTGATAACTTAGGTATATGAATGGATATATACCTATGTGGGTTTATCTGTTGATTTCATTATTTGAGATTTATCCTTATTGGATTTTGTGATACCTTGAGGGTTTCAGGGTCCCTACTGAGTATCGTTATACTCACCCCTGCAAGGGCTATGCCTGCACCTCATTGTATTGGTTGCAGACAACGGATATGGCTGACTGAGGCTGAGAGTACTAAGACTAGATGGTACCCAGAGGTGGACCATACAACATGTCGATACACAAAGGAAACTGATAGACGTGGAGTGCTGAGGAGGCTACCTGTACCTACCCTTCAGGTAGGATATGTGGTGGATAATCCAGAAACTTCTTTTCACTTATAAAATATTTTTTCCATTTCAGTTGTACTTTTACATTACAGTTGGGATTGTATTTCTAGCCCCTTCACTTTTCAACACTCTCTTGTTATACAATTTTAATTATTGTTTTGTAGCCATTTGTGTGCTCTGTTTTGTGTGTTTATAGTTATAAAGGAAATGAATTCCACGATTTATAGAATTATGTCTTTGGTGCTAGTCTCCAGCCCATGGCCTATAGATGGAGGGCTTAGGGTAGTTACGGCACGGGCCCCGGGGGACGGGTCGTGACAATTTGGTATCAGAGGAGTCGGTTCTACCGTATAACATATGAATCTGATCTTTTCTGTGAAGTAATAGTGTTAAGGGTACTGAGTGTGGTTTTCAGTTCAAGGAGTTCTATGTTGGTGCGGCTATAACACCCCGATATATTATGAAAAATATTCTTTTTATTTAATGTCTTGTTTTGTACGCTACACCAAAAGGACCTTGCACAACACGCATACTTAACTTGCCTTGCATTACACACAATCGCGACCTTCCTCGATAGCGTGTGTAGTACACAATACCGAGTTTTCACTAAACAACGATATGCTATTAAAATATTATTAAAACTAGCCGTTATGAATAGTAATAACCACTTTTTGAAATTATTTAAATTCTATTTTTCAAAATGGACTTCATTTTTGGATTCGGAATTTCAAAATTAGCTTAGGGTGAAATTTTGGTACTTTTCGATAACTTTCATAATCTGATGAATAGTGAAAAATACTAAATTTTAATTAAAAACAACATTTTTAATAGAAATAATTAATAGTGATAAATTATTAATTTGAGTGGTTTTAAAGTATATTTAGAATAAATTTTTACAATTTAATACAATGTTCATCATTGGATGTAATTTCACATTTAAACCAGTTATAAACAAGTGTCAATCTTTTGACAATTATTATCTCTTAAAAACACGCTATTTGTTTTGACGATGGGAATTAATTTTTAAATTAGTAAATGTAACTGATATGTTTTGAATTTGTTAAAATATACATAATTTTTGAATTCATAATATCAAATATATCTTAGGCCTAATTTTTGGTATTTTTCTGGAAACTTTCATTTTTTTGATGAATAGTGAAACCACTAAGTCGTAGTTAAAAAAACTGAATTTTTCAAAAAACTTAATTTTACCGCTTCTGTTAGTGGAATTTCGAAACTCCAAGAGACACAGTTAATATCAAAGATTAAAATATGGTTCAATGAGATGAAAATAATTTTTGGTGAATAGTGACTTTTGACATTTTTTTACCAGAGTTAAAAGTAAATGGGGTAATTAAGGGTAAAAATGATATTATTATTACCCTAAAACATGTCCCAATTCTATTGGATAAGTGTAATTCGACCAAAAAAAACCTTAGGAAAAAAATCTGACCATTTAAGCCCACATGGATTAGATTAGGACATTTATTATTAATTTATTTAAAGAAGGGTTAAAATAGTTAAAATCAATGTTTAATAAGTAAATAATTTTTAATATATGGTTATATATAAGATAAATTCGACTATAAATATTCATTAGAAATCTAAAAAGAGTTCCTACGTAATGATATTTTATTTGTAATTTTTAGACATTAAATAATTTAATTTATTTATGACACAACGATGATGCAGTAATTACCTTTTTAAGAAAATATTAACATAATTGATGTTATAAATGCCCAAATAAATGTAATTTGAGACTTTTTATGACTTACAATAATTTTCAAGGTTAATATGACATGTTACTGTTGATTTACGTAACTTGGTTCGAACTTATCATTCTGTTATCATGTACCAAATAGTGTCAAAATTGACATATATTAGTTTTTAAAACAAATATAATATTATTAATTGTTATTTTATATCAAAAAATCTAAGGTTCGGCCAAATGACTTAGATAAGGTTATATAAATTAGTAATAAACAACTTGGGGTACGTTTGGCTTGATATAGTTTGTTTATTAACCATATAGTGTAAGAAAACAAAAAGACACGGTAAAAGTTAAATTATTTAACTTAGAGTTAAATCTAATTGATAAGGTTAAAATAATAACCTAAATCCTATTAGATGAGAGGATATCGACCCATCCCCACCTTAGCTTAGAAATATATCAATTTGGAGCTATTTAACACCAATCTTGACTTTATAATAAAATAATATTTTTAGTTTTCCCAATGGTGCCCCTATCGTCCCTTATAAAAGGGAACCTCCTCCCTCTCATCCTCACACCAATTTGAGCATCCAAGCTCGTCCAACCCCTGCAAAAATCTCTTCTCCACTTCCCTAGTATCATCCTAGATGTCCTGGTCTTCTTCAAAGACAATCCTTATTTCTTTAAGTGGAGGTTATGAAAAGGAGCGTCAAAAAGAGGTAATATCCATTACCGATCTTTTTCAATTTCTTTCTTCTTCAACTTTTTCTTCTTTAGTTTTTTCATGATATAGTAATAACATCATTATTTCTTATATACTGATATGTTATTATAAATATGAAACAACTCTAAATAACCTTTTATCCATCCTACGGAAAAAGGAAATCATCGCGCGTGCGTACGTACGGAATACCGTCTCCACGACGCGATGAGATTCATTCTCCATGTTAACCATTTAAGAATTATTATAAAGTATATACAAGAAATAATAATGAAATATATGACATTATAAATATACTAGATTTATGAATATATTTATTTCATCTACATACTTCCATTCAAGACAATAAGGAATGGAAAACAGCGTTCATGCGTACGTACGGTCTACCGTCTCCATGAACGGTGTGTTTCATTTCATTTATCTATCTATTATATATATATATATATACAGAATATATATGATATATTAATCATGTTTTATATTCTTGAAGTAAGTAAATCATGATTTAAGTTATAATAATGTCAAGAACAACAAGTCTAAACACCTACGATAAATGAAATGATTTTACCCAAAATGATTTTTTAACATGGAATTTACAAAAGAAGGGGTAATATAAAGGCATAAGTGTACCATATATGATATCATAACAATGAATATGATTATGTAATAAGTTAATGACATTATTTAAATCATTATATAGGAGGTTCGGATACGTACAAAGCATATCAGACATAAGGTAAGGGAAATATCACAATCTCATTTTTATCCGAGATTGTTTATACGTTGGTATTTACTGGGGTGTATTTTATCATCCACATCAATATTTCTTCAATATGTAATTTTATTTCCATCCACCTACAATTGTTTAAATCCAATTTTACTATTCAGTGAGTTTTTAGTAAAGGATATGAAAGGAATCTTTTGTCGTTTTTTCGTACGAGGTACTTTTTGACTTTCCGACAAAAGTACGAGAATAATGTTTCTTTTAACTTATATGGCATGAATGGATTTTTAAAACATTATTTCCAAGAATCTTCCCTTACATGTTTTCAAGTTTATTTTTAATCAACTACTTTTAGTTTATAATTGTATGACATGTTAAGAAAGGAAATGTGTTTTTGAAGTAGAAAGGATATTTTCCTCAAGAATGGAGTTCAAGTGTTTTATCAAAATTATTTTCCATATAAGATAATATAGGGTTCTGTTTATATCCCTATTATTACATTGATTTGATTATGTTGTGATGGAATTATTTTTTCCTTTACCTTATATGCATTGTTTTATGATGTCATGTTGTTTAAGAATCCCATTTTTATTATATGGGTTATGCAATGATGTATGATTTATGATTCTGGGGAACACATAAGAATGGTATCATTATGAGATGGGTGGTACATATATCTCCCTCCAATGCATTGGGTAAAGAATTTATATCTCATGAGATAGACATGGCTGGAACGGTAGGTTATACCGGTTCAGTGAAACAGGACTGAAATGAGGGTGACTCGGTTCAGAAATGGACTTTGTCCACTAAGATATTCATGGAAATGAGTCTTGACTAAAAAGAAATGGTTCTCTATGATTATGTGTGTATTCCACAAAGTTTCCTATTTTATGTTATGACTATTGGGATTACATTTCACTACTATTATTTATCCCATGTTATGAAATTATGATCTCTTTTGCAGGTTAAGATTTCCAAAAGATATGTTCTTATGAATATGATGTGATTGATATTTCTTTTGTTTACCCTTACTGATCATTTGAGCTCACCCTTTTATGTTTTATTTTCCCCAGGATATAAAGAAAGGTTTTAGGTAAGAAAAAAAGGAAGTTCTTTATGGGAGATGTTGAAGATCTTTCACCATGATTAGATGATTACATTCCGAGTTTCTAAAGACACTAAACTATTACGATCCTTGTGTGTGTGTTTTTGTAATGTACTAAGTATTCCGCAAAAGTAATGTAATGTCCATTTATGTCATGCTTCAGGTCTCTACAGTTGGTATCAGAGGAAAGGTTTAGTCAAACTTTGGAAACTAGGATGCGAAAACGTTAGTGATATCCCTAGAGATATTTCTAAGGTATGTCTAGGGATGTCCCTAAGGATAAGTATACGTATAGGATACAGTCCTAGAACTACGGTAACGATCATAGAATTTAACCTAAGATGTTAGATATTGAGGATAATCCCCCTTAATTATGTTGTTTTCCCTAGCATGATTTTTTCCTCTCACAGTATTCTTTTTTGGTTTTAGACGATGGCTAGAACCCAAAGGAACCGTGTTGATCAATGCAATGGAAAATGCAATTATTGTCCTCCTGAACAAACAAATGTTATGGGAGATGAAGTGAAAAATCTTATTGCTATACTTACACAAGCTATAAATCATTCTGGACTTCCAAATGAGCAGAGAAGGGAACAATAATCTATTGAGTCCTTCATGAGGCAGCGTCCACCTTCTTTCAGTGGGTCTTCTGATCCACTTGTTGCTGAACAATGGATCAGTACCACTAAAAAGATATTTTCAGTTCTCCAATGTTCTGAACATGATAAAGTCATCTTATCAGAATATCGTTTGGAAGGTGGAGCTGATCAATGGTGTAATCTTATCAAGAATACGAGGCCAAGAGATGAAATTGAGTCCATGGAATGGGACAAGTTCACGAACATGTTTTTCAGTAAGTACTTCCCTCGTATTCTTCGAACAAAGATGGTAACGGAATTTATTGAGATGAAGCAGAAGGATGATGAATCTGTTGGTATATACGAAGAAAATTTTACAAGACTTGCAAGGTATGCATCTGGCATTATCATCCAACTTGAAAGTAATGTTGATCGAATTTTCAGTGGCTTAAAACCAAGTCTTCGAAGGGCATTAGCAATAAGAGACTTTAGTAGCTATGAAGAAATTGTGTGTTTTTCTATCAAGGTAGAAATGGAAGTTGGTGTTATATATCCATCTCATGGTTTTGACAAGAAACGAAAGATGGAGTTCAAGGAGAAATCTCAGAATAATGGTGAAAAGAAGATGAATGTTTCCTTATGCACAAAGTGTGGAAAGAATCATTGTGGAGATTTTCTTAAAGGGACTAGAAAATGTTTTAAGTGTGGAAAAGAAGGTCATTGAGCATCTGAGTGTCGAAGTAATGGAAAAAGGGTTTATAATGATGTGAATTAAGCAAACACTGTAGAGAACACACCACCAACACTTCAATGCTTCAAGTGAAAGTAAATGGGGCATTATGCTAACAAATGCCCTAATCCAAGGGTTAGTGATGAGCGACATGAGAAACCACTTAAGGCAAAGGACAAAGGGAAGTCACATGCGATCACCATTGGCGATGTTGAATATGAAAACGATGTGGTTGAATGATTAAATGTTTATGTAATGGGATTAAAGAATAATGTTGTATATAGTATCGTGGAATATTGGAATATTTATGTTTTGGTCTATTGTGGTTTTCAATATTTTTATGGCATCGGTAACCATGAAAAGTGATTGAAATATTTTTGGAAAGCAGATGATATGCACATAATGAAGGGATAAAGAGATTCTAAAATGTTTGATAGTATTCATGAGCTAATGATTGATATAAGGACTATGTGATATCATAGTTTGAGGTTATATAATTTTGAGGATTTCGGTATGTGGAAAGTGTTAACTTTTAACCGCATTAATGTTTTCACTAAGGTTCAATGGATATTCATTCTTCAAGGGAATACATGATTAAGGTATTCACATGTTTGTAATTTGACCAACAAGATATATCTTATGATATATGGGGGATAAATGATGGCATTCACGTGATAATTTTCTTTATACTATGAGCTTGGACCGAAGTATTTTAGATAAGCCTAAAGATTGGAATGGATTATATTGGACATAAGTTAGTATTGTTTAAGGATAAAACTTTTTTTGATACTGTTGATGGGATGTTATAGTAATATAGCTTTAGAAAAAGGACAACCTGCAGGACGGGCGACAACCCATCATGTCGGACAAGGCTGTGGGAATCGAACCCACAACCGAAGTACGACTTGCCTTTATCACCTACCACTGGCCTACAAGATGTCCCTGTTTAGTAGAAACTAGTTTTATTATATTAAGTAGTATGATATATGAAGTATAAGTCCATTTTATTAACCATAAATGATTAATCTCACTATAGATGGACTTATGTATTTTTTGATAACTTTTCTAACCTTTTGTTTGAGACAGATGGAATGACCCATCATTCTATCACATGATCTGATATCACATCACGAATGAAAATTTCAACTTCATTTATTTAAGATATGAAGTGAAAATTGTCCAAAGAATGACCAACAGTGAGACTATACCGAAATCACGAAAGTATTTCTTATAATTCCAATTTCATCATCTTTGGGAAAGGATCTTGAAAACCAAAAATGTTGTCCTAGTGATCTTATATCTGATGAATCAGATGGTACCTTAGATCGTCACAAATTTATGGCTTTGTGATTGCTAGATTTTCCATAGCCATGTTCTCTACCACTCCCCATCAGAACATGATGGTTAGATTTCTCTTCCATATCCATATTTTCACCCATGTGGAAACCCAGTGATTAGTTTATTTGGGTAACCTTTACGTTTCATACTTTTGTTTTTAAAGATTGGTTTTGGTATTCATTTTTACTATGTGGGTTTCTATCAAAGAAACTTTCGAATAGTAAACCATTTACAACCCCGAAGAATTTCGAGGGCGAAATTTATTTTAAGGGGGTAGAATGTAACACCCCCAGATTTTATGAAAAATATTATTTTTATTTAATGTCTTGTGTTGTAAGCTAAACCAAAAGTAGCTGGCACAACACACATCCTTAACTTTCCTTGCATTACATGCAATCACAACCTTCCTCGATAGCGTGTGTAGTACGCAATACCGAGTTTTCACTAAACAACGATATGCTATTAAAATATTACTAAAACTAGCCCTTATGAATAGTAAAAACCACTTTTTGAAATTTTGTAAATTTTATTTTTCAAAATGGAAATAATTTTTGGATTCGGAATATCGAAATTAGCTTAGGGTGAAATTTTGGTACTTTTCGATAACGTTCATATTCTGATGAATAGTGAAAATTACTAAATTTTAATTAAAAACAACTTTTTTAATAGAAATAATTAATAGTGATAAATTATTAATTTGAGTGGTTTTAAAGTATATTTAAAATATATTTTTACAATTAAATACAATGTTGGTCATTGGATGTAATTTCACATTTAAACCAGTTATAAACAAGTGTCAATCTTTTGATAGTTATTATCTCTTAAAAACACGCTATTTGTTTTGACGACGGGAATTAATTTTTAAATTAGTAAATGTAACTGATATGTTTTGAATTTGATAAAATAGACTTTATTTTTGAATTCATAATTTCAAATATAGCTTAGGCCTAATTTTTGGTATTTTTCTGGAAACTTTCATTTTTTGATGAATTGTGAAACCACTAAGTGGTAGTTAAAGAAACTGAATTTTTCATAAAACATAATTTTACCACTTCTGTGAGTGGAATTTCGAAAATCCTAGAGATATGGTTAATATCAAGGACTAAAATGTGGTTCAATGAGATGAAAATAATTTTTGGTGAATAGTAACTGTTGACATTTTTACCACGGTTAAAAGTAAATAGGGTAATTAAGGGTAAAAATGATATTATTATTACCCTAACACATGTCTTAATTCTATTGGATAAGTGTAATTCGACCAAAAACAACCTTAGGAATAAAATATAACCATTTAAGCCCACTTGGATTAGATTAGGACATTTATTACTAATTTATTTAAAGAAGGGTTAAAATAGTTAAAATCAATGTTTAATAAGTAAATAATTTTTAATATACGGTTATACATAAGATAAATTCGACTATAAATATTAATTATAAATCTAATAATATTTCCTACATAATGATATTTTATTTGTAATTTTTAGACATTAAATAATTTAATTTATTTATGACACAACGATGATGCAGTAATTACTTTTTTAAGAAAATATTAACATAATTGATGTTATAAATGCCCAAATAAATGTAATTTGAGACTTTTTATGACTTACACTAATTTTCTAGGTTAATATGACATGTTATTGTTGATTTATGTAACTTGGTTCGAACTTATCATTCTGTTATCATATACAAAATAGTGTCAAAATTGACATAAATTAGTTTTAAAAAAAAATATATTATTAATTGTTATTTTATTCCTAAAAATCAATGGTTCGCCCAAATGACATATATAAGGTTATATATATTAATAATAAACAACTTGGGGTTCGTTTGGCTTGATATAGTAAGTTTATTAACCATATAGTGTAAGAAAAGAAAAAGACACTGTAAAAGTTAAATTATTTAACTTAGAGTTAAATATAATTGATAAGGTTAAAATAAGAACCTAAATCCTATTGGATGATAATATTTCGACCCATCCCCACCTTAGCTTCGATGTATATCAATTTAGAGCTATTTTAAACCGAACATGACTTTATAATAAAATAATATTTTTAGTTTTCCCAAAGGTGCTCCTCTCCTCCATTATAAAAGGGCACCTCCTCCATCTCCTCCTCACAATAATTTGAGCATTCAAGCTCAGCCAACCCCTGCCAAAATCTCTTCTCCACTTCCCTAGTATCATCCTATAGGTCCTGGTCTTTTTCAAATACCATCCTTAGTTCTTTAAGTGGAGGTTAAGAAAAGGCGCGTCAAAAAGAGGTAATATCCATTACCAATCTTTTTCAATAAGAAACAACTCTTATTAACCTTATATCCATCCTACGGAAAAAGGAAATCACCGCGCGTGCGTACGTACGGATAATCGTCTCCACGACGCGATGAGATTCATTCTCCATGATAACCATTTAAGAAAGATTATAAAGTATATATAAGAAATAATAATGAAATATATGACATTATAAAGCTACTGGATTTATGTATATATGTATGTCATCTACTTACTTCCATTCAAGACAATAAGGAATGGAAAACAGCGTTCATGCGTACGTACGGACTACCGTCTCCATGAACGGTGTGTTTCATTTCATTTATCTATCTATTATATATATATATATACTGAATATATATGATATATAAATCATGTTTTATATTCTGGAAGTATGTAAATCATGATATAAGTAATAATAATGTCATGAACAACAAGTCCAAACACCTACGATAAATGAAATGATTTTAACCAAAACGCTTTTTTAACATGGAATTTACAAAAGAACGGGTAATATAAAGTCATAAGTGAACCATATATGATATCATAACAATGAATTTGATTCTGTAATAAGATAATGACATTATTTAAATCATTATACAGGAGGTTCAGATATGTATAAAGCATATCGGACATAAGGTAAGGGAAATATCACAATCTCATTTTTATCCGAGATTGTTTATACTTTGGTATTTACTGGGGTGTATTTTATCATCCACATCCATGTTTCTTCAATATGTAATTTTATTTCCATCCACCTCCAATTTTTTAAATCCAATTTTACCCTTCGGTGAGTTTTTAGTAAAGGATATGAAAGGAATCTTTTGTCGTTTTTTCTTACGAGGTACTTTTTGACTTTCCGACAAAAGTACGAGAAGAATGTTTCTTTTAACTTATACGGAATGAATGGGTTTTTAAAAAATTATTTCCAAGAATCTTCCCTTACATGTTTTCATGTTTATTTTTAATCAACTTCTTTTAGTTTAGAATTGTATGACATGTTAAGAAAGGAAAAGTGTTTTTGAAGTAGAAATGATATTTTCCTCAAGAATGGAGTTCAAGTGTTTTATCAAAATAATTTTCCATCTATGATAATATAGGGTTCTGTTTCTATCCCTATTATTACATTGATTTGATTATTTTGTGATGGAATTATTTTTTCCTTTACCTTATATTAATTGTTTTATGATGTCATGTTGTTTAAGAATCCCATTTTTATTACATGGGTTATGCAATGATGTATGATTTATGATTTTGTGTCACACATAAGAATGGTATCATTATGAGATTGGTTGTACCTATATCTCCCTACAATTCATTGGGTAAAGATTTTATATCTCATGAGATTGACATGGCTGGAATGGTAGGTTATACCGGTCCAGTGAAACAGGACTGAAACGAGGGTGACTCGGTTCAGAAATGGACTTTGTCCACTAAGATAGTCTTGTCAATGAGTCATGACTAATAAGAAATGATTATCTATGATTATGTGTGTATGCCACAAAGTGTCATGTTTTAAGTTATTACTATTGGGATTACATTTCACTACTATGATTTATCCCATGTTATGAAATTATGATCTCTTTTACAGGTTAAGATTTCCAAAAGATATGTTCTAATGAATATGATGTGATTGATATTTCTTTTGTTTATCCTTACTGAGAATTTGAGCTCACCCTTTTATGTTTTCTTTTCCCCAGGATATAAAGAATGGTTTTAGGTAAGAAATAAAGGATGATCTTTATGGGAGATGTTGAAAATCTTTCACCATGATTAGATGATTACATTCTGAGTTTCCAAAGACACTAAACTATTATGGTCCTTATGTGTGTGTTTTTGTAATGTACTAAGTATTCCGAAAAAGTAATGTAATGTCCATGTAGTCAAGCTTCGGGTCTCTACAGCGGTGACCAACGTATCCATACAATAGGACCCTGACTACTGATTTCAATCTCAGTGCATGAAAACACTGATTGCTTGTGTGTTTTCAAAAGTTTTCTTTAAGTTATCTCAATTAGGTCTGCTCAAACTGTATAACCTTGGACCGTGTCACATATATTTCTTTCAGGATCCCTCCTCACAGACAACTAGCTACATCCCCAAGTGTAGTACACACAGATATCCCACCGAGCGATGATGACTCGGTGCATGGCCCTTTTCCAGCGGAGGAACCTGCGGTACCAATCCCCTTTGGGCCACCGATTCCACCAGCCCTAGAAGTAGACGATGAATGCCGCTTGAGCGTGTTGCATGAGATCCATCACCATAGGCCGTCCAGGTTCCGGGGTGATATAGACTCGAAGGCAGTTGAGGATTGGCTGGAGGTTGTGGTGAGAGTCTTCGTACTGGTAGGGACACCAGAAGACCTTATGGTGATCCTTGCCATGAGTCTCCTTCAGGGAGCACTAGGTAGATAGTGGATCATGATTCTCCAGGTGCATGATGAGGTGAAACTACTCTGGAAAGACATTGAGAGCATGTTTCCGGTGGAGTTATCCAAGACACCTTGCGTGTAGTGATGATACATAAGATACTTCGCCTGCAGTAGGGTAGCATGACGGTGGCACATTAATCAGCAAGGTTCACCAACCTCTTGTGATACTCAATAGATATGGTACATGACCCATTCATCAGGTGCCAGACCTTCGAGAAGGGGATAAGACGAGATATCATGGCTTCGATGATCTTCCTCAGCTTCCCGACGTAGGCAGGGGTGTGGGAACGAGCCCTCTTAGTGTAGAGTTTCATAATTTAGTATTCTCCAGCTGTGAGACCCACAACTTGTAAACATGCAATAGAGTCTTCTGAAGCTGTCAGCAGATAGATTTTGCAGAGGTCCAAGAGGACCAGACCCATGGGTGGACGACCACATGACTTAGGATCAGTTGTGCGGGGCACCTGGGGTAGAGACATACATGCTAGGAGCGGGAAGTGTTTCACATGCGGCGGGAAGGGTCACATGGCTCGTGACTGTCTGACCCGCTGTTTGGATGATCAGAAGACGGTTGAAGGACCACCCATGAAGAGACATAGTTTTGATCAAGGCGGTCAGCTGGGAGAAGGCTTATGTGGTAGTGGAGTTGGTCATTCTGCTAGCGGTGGACAACATTTTGAGGTGTTACCACCACCACCACTAGGAGGTCCACCCAGACTGTAGGGAGTAGGTGTATTGGTGAGATCTCTACTCCAGGAAGCTGAGGCTTTCAATAATGGCGCTCTAGAGATGATTCAAGGTACATTATATGTCTACTTCACCTTATCTGTAGTTCTTATAGACATAAGTTCCAGTCACTCTTTCATTGCCACTACCCTCGTTCATTGCTATGAGATTCCGACAGATCCATTGGATTGATCCTTATTGCTAGAGACTCCTACCAGAGTAGACTCGATGATTACGCACTGTTTCTGGAAGTTTGATCTTACTCTAGGAGGCAAGATCTTCAGCTGAGATCTCCTAGTAGCGGTGTTGAGGACTTACGATGTCATCTTGGGTATGAAATAGTTATCTACAGTCCATGCTCCTAACGATTGTATTAGGCACAAAGTGTAGGGTGTCCTCACTGATGTGACCGGGTTTACCATCACCGGAGAGAATCAAGCCTTTCCAGAACATGAATTACTTACTCGGAGGAGGGTGATGTAGATCACTCATTAGTTGGCCTGCATTACCCTCGGAGTAGTTGATGTGGGGAGTCCGAGATATCCTGTAGTGGTGGACCAATATGCGGATGTTTTCCCGAAATATTTTCTAGGACTACCTCCTTGCAGATAGGTGGAATTATACATTGAAATTTACACCAGGACGACACCGTTATCTACAACAGCATATCATATGGCTCCCACGGAGCTTCGCGAGGTGCGGGTATAGCTAGAGGACTAGCAGGAGAAGGGATTCATCTGGCCCAGTGTTTCTCCCTGGGCAGCCCCAATTCTGTTTTCTAAGAAGGTGGATGGGAGATTGATGCTTTGTGTCGACTACCGTCAAATAAACCAGGTGACCATGAAGAACAAGTACCCAATCCCGAGGATTTACAACCTCTTTTATTAGTAGAAGGGAGAATAGTGGTTCTCGAAGATAGACCTCCGATCAGGCTAACACCAGCTCAGAGTTCTTGACGAGGATGTGCATAAGATGGAATTCAGATGTCGATATGGCTACTAGGAGTTCATGGTTATGCATATCGGAATAACCAATGCTCTAGCATTGTTCATGGGACTCATGAACAAGATTTTCCAGCCTTACCTCGATCTATTTGTTGTAGTCTTCATGGATGACATTCTGATCTACTTGACTTCTGAGGAGGAGCATGCTTTCCATTTTTAGGTAGTACTAGACACACTCCGAGAGCACCAGCTTCATGGTAAGCTATAAAAGTGCCAGTTTTGAATCTGAGAGGTTCACTTCTTGGGACACATCATCTCAAAGGCTGGAGTTGGAGTGGATCCTGTAATGATTGAGAAGGTACTTGCTTAGAAGCTACCCAGGAGTGTGACAGAGGTACAAAGTTTCCTGGGTTTGGATGCTTATTACCGGAGGTTTGTTCCAGACCTCTCCATATTTGCATCACCACTATTTTACTTGATGAAGAAAGGGAAACCATTCGTGTGGTCGGAGAGATTCCAACAGAGCTTTCAAGAGATGAGGTAGAGGAAGACTAGTGTCGACCATCTTGAGGCTTCCGGAGGAAGGCATAGTGTACGTAGTCTACTACAAAGAATTAGGGACCAGACTCGGGTGTGTCCTGATGCAGGAACAAGCTATGATCGCATATGGTTCTTATCAGCTGAGAAAACATGAGAAAAACTACAATACCCATGACTTAGAGATAGTAGCAGTGGTCTTATCCTTGAAGATGTGGTGACACTATGTGATGGGTGAACGTTTTACTGTGTACTCTGATCACAATAGTCTCATTTATAACTTCTCTCAGAAGAACATGAACCTGGGACAATGTTGATGGCTTGAGTTACCCCAGGAATATGACTTCGAGATAGTATATACTCCAAGAAAGGGGAACACTGTAGTTGATGCACTCAGTAGGAGTTCTAGTATACAGCTGCTAGGTGAGGTGACGAAGCTGCTGGCCACTTTACCGAAATTCATTGTAGATAGAGTTGGAGAAGATTTCCATCATTCCCATACTGTCACTCCCCCACTTCTTCAGCGAATCTGGGAGGCACATCATGAGGATGATGACTGTGAGACACGACATGATCTGATATCCACATGGCAGGTAGCTGATGGATTTTCTGAAGGTGGGGAGCATGTTATCCTCTTTAGAGGACATACTATTGTACCAGTGTCACTTCAAGAGGAAGTTTTGGAGGAGTTACACACATCCCCATTACTGGTACATCTAGGAGTGGTGAAGATATACAGGGACCTTAGATGACAGCACTGGTGACCAGGTATGAAGAAGGAAGTAGAGGAATTCTTCTCTCGATGCTTCATTTGTCAGCAAGTGAAGGTGGAGGACTGGGTACCAGCAGGCTTGGTTCCGCCTTTATAGGTCCCACAGTGGATGTGGGCTGGGATATCCATGGGCTTAGTGACAGGACTTCCATGAACATCTAGGGGATGTGACTCGATTTGGGTGATCGTTGATCAACTCACCACGTTGGCCCACTTCCTACTGACTAGAGAGAAGATTTCAGTAGAGAGATTCGGACCCCTATATGTGCAAGAGATTGTGCAGGTACATGGAGTACCTTATTCTATTGTCTCCGATCATGATGCACGGTTTACATCCCAGCTATGGAAGGGGTTGAAAGAGGCTTTTGGAAAGAAGATTCGTCTGAGCACTATCTTCCATCCTCAGACGGATGGTCAGACTCAGTGGACTATTCAGACCCCTGAGGAAATGTTGTGTGCTCGTGTCCTCGACTTCGGTTGTATCTGGGAGGATCACTTACCTTTGGTGGAGTTTGCATAAAACAACAGCTATCTCTCCACCATGGGGATGGAACCTTTTGAGGCATTATACGAGCGACCATAGAGATCACCCTTGGGTAGGATTGACCTTAGGGAGTCAACACTAGTGGGACTAGAGATGGTACGATCTACCATGGAGAAGGTGCAGATCATCTAAAAGTAGATGAAGACTACACAGATCAGAAAAAATTCATTATACTTATAAGAGACGTAGACCTCTAGAGTTCGAGGATAGCGACAATGTCTTTCTACAGGTCTAACCTTGATGAGGTCTACAAAGATTTGTTCGAGGCGGCAAGTTATCTCTGAGGTTCATCCAATATTTCCAGGTCCTCAGTAGAGTTGGTGAGGTGGCGTACTGCTTAGCTCTTCAACCTCAGTTGCACCGGGTGCACGATGTCATCCACGTATCTCAGCCGAGGAGATACGTGAAAAACCATTCTCACATCATCGACCATGGAGAGATGGACATCGAGTATGGGGTGACCTCCATAGAGGTTCTAGTGGAGATTGAGGATCGACAGGAGTGGGTCCTATGTGGACGGTCGATACCTATAGTGCACATTCACTGGAAGCATGGGAACCTCCAAGAGATCACATGGGAGGAGGAGACTCAGATGCATTCTCAATATCCCCACATGTTCCCTTTGTTTGAGTTTTAGCTTATGGGGATGTAAATCCCTGAGGTGGGGAGAATGTAATGACCCATAATTTCCTTGGAATTTTTTTTCATAAATACATGGGAATTTTACATGTTCATGGAAACTGACGGAGCGTTATTATATGGCCCGGTGTGACCGGAATCAATTTCATAGTTTTTGTTCAGGAATGTTCAGTAAACGTACAATATGGTTTTTATAACTTTTGATCCGGTGCTCAGATTTGAAATCTAAGGACACCGTTGAACTCGCAACGTCGATATTCTTTTAAGGATA
The DNA here is from genome assembly GCA_963277665.1 of Viscum album. Taxonomy (NCBI): domain Eukaryota; kingdom Viridiplantae; phylum Streptophyta; class Magnoliopsida; order Santalales; family Viscaceae; genus Viscum; species Viscum album. Next base: position 1,246,866,457 of record OY728138.1, read on the forward strand.
CATTCACTTTGACAGCAGTGGGTCGAGAATAAAAGTTTTTTTTTTGGGTTTTCGTTGAAAATAATAAAATAAAGTGAGCTTCATTTTATTTTTATTTAAGCTGCCATGTGGGTGTTGGGATGTTGGTCCAACTAGATCTGTAACCTCCCGTGAGAGGTTATGACATGGGGACCACATGGGACTACACCCCCTATTAATGGGAGGAGCATAAAATCTCCCAAATCCCCTCATTAATAAGGGGGTGCCCCTTGACCTTCTCTACAATTTATGGTTCCACCATCTCCCCTTTAATTATTTGAGCCAACACATATTTTATTTTTCCAAATCCTTCACATTAATTTGGTGGATCCAATTAAATTAAATCATCAAATTTGAATGTTGTGCCGATGAATTAATTAGATATCACAATCTCTTATTATTTTTGTTGGAATTTATCTTTTGGTGGAACTTGGGAGAAGAGAGGAAATATCCCAACGAAGAACGAAGAACACCGGCGAAGAGCGACTTCGACTCCCTTCCTCCGATCTGACCGACGTGGAGAGTCTTCCACAACCAACATGCAATCTGGGTATTGGAAGTGTGAAGCAGACATGACGAATGACGAAAACACCATCTTCTTCCCTGCGACTCCATTGAGGAACGACCAACAAAGGCAGGGGGTTAATTTGAATAATATTATCTTCCTTTTTCTCTTCTTCAGTTGTAAAGGAATAATTGTGGAGGTTGTGAAATAATTGATGTTCATATTTCTTACTTCATGATGAGCCAAATGTTAGAACCCTAAATGCGGAGGCTATGGGACTAAACAACATGGTTTGACCCCTCCGTTGTTCTTTTTTATCATGATCTTTGCTATGGAGACGAAGCAACGAGGCGACGAAGGTGGCAAAGAAAAAGACCGCTTTACCAGCAGCCTAAGTGATCCAAGCCGCCCCCGTAACATTCTGCACCACCACCAGCCGAACTAGCCTCGGACCAGCCCCCACCGACCACACCGTTCGCTGAGCCAAGCCGCGGCCTCGCACCGGCCCGTGCCACACCAGCCTGCCCGACCGCCTCCCGGCGGCCGGGCGACCCACCCGACCACCCCCCGGCGTGCCTGCCTTTCTGCCTGGCCGCCTACCAGCCTAGTCGTTCCCTTTCAGTCTTTCTGCCGGCCTTCCTGAATACCACCCATGCGCCCAACGGAACTGCGCCAGCCCGCACGCCCCATGCTACCCGAGCCGTGCCCCTCGCGGTGCTTGCCAAACCGGTCTCAGCCATCCAGGTCGAGACACTGAGTGGGCAAGAGCCGAGGCCGAACCACCCACGCGGCTTGCTAGGCTAGGCCCAGTGGGCCGGTCCAAACCTATCAGGATAGGCCCCCCAATTGGTCGGTCCAGACCCAACAGGTATGACCGGGTTGACCTAGACCTAGTCGTCCAAGATTGCGTCACCCTGATTCGGATTGGACCCATGCCCACTACCAACCCTTTACTTTCTTTGTCCATAACTTTGGCACCGGATGACCATTTTACAAACTATCAACATCACTAGTTTTCTTTGATTGTGATGGTCCCTTTGAGTATAGATCACTGGATTTTGGGGTAAAGTTGAGATATAGACAGGTTGGATCATGCACGAATCCAACCAGGGCCTCGAGACTAAAAGTCTAATAACTCGATGACCGGGAGTCTGATTGATGAACCTTCTATTGAGTTGATACCCCTATGATGTGGCAACCTATGAGATACTTCTATGTGGGACTTTGTGATAGTTGGAGTATTGACCTGTAGCTCATGGAGAGGATGCTCCCAGAGACGAGCGAGTGTAGTTCGGAGGCCTTGTAGCTGGATGAGACCTAACGACTACTGACCGATTCGACTCAGAGTGATTTGACTAGCCTAGTGGGGAGATCCTAGGTGTCGTGGAAGTCCCACAGTGGGTAGTGCCTTAGTGTCGCGGCAGACCGATGGTACTCGATAGGATGAGTACCTCAGTAGGCTACAAGGGGGAGCACATTGGTGACACATCAGACCAATGGTGGGGAGTGCCTTGGTGACACAGTAAACCCATAGTACTCGACAGGAGGAGTACCTCAGTAGTCCAAGGTTAGTGGTAAGTGCATTTCTAACACAGCAGGCCCACTGTACTCGATAGAGGAGGATTTCTCCAACATATAAGGTTTCGGAAGTGAGACTATAGATGTTACTTGATACTACCACTAGAATAAAATATAAGGCCCCAGCCTTAATCCTTACTTAATATTTAATTAAATGAGTAATTTACATTGAGGATCTTTTCAGGTTTAGAGTTTTAGAGAATTAGGACATAACTATTACATCTCAAAAGATTACAATGTAGTCGCTTCTACTAAATTTCCATAAAATAAAAACTCTTAAAATGAAACAGTCTAGTTCCTTGTCTTATATAGCGTGACATTCCCCTGATCCCATCCTTGACCTTATTCCACCTTAAGTCCTATGAAAAACATTTCAAAAAAAACTTGGGGTGAGAATAAAAAGCTCAGTAAGGGATACACAAAGAATAAAAACTGTTACTTTTTCAAACATCAAGTAAACCATGTATACTCTATCAAAGTAATACCTTCACCTTCATGAAGTAGTAAAAACTCTTCACTGAATAAAGTATCATTACTTACCTTTTTGTAACCAAATAATTACCATAAACCCCATATAAAGAACACATAACATATATAAAGGTAACTTGGGACATAAACATACTTATGTGGAATAACCATACGGTCGACATCCACACATATCACTTAATGGAATATCCATACGGCCAATTTCCATACATACTTAATGGAATAGCCATACGGCTGACTTCCATACCCAATGCATTGGAGGTTATAACGTAACCACCCGTCCTGGTATTCACGGCACCACCCGTCATATGGTTTATAACGTAACCACCCGTTAAAATGTCCAAGTACCAATATAAAATCATAAAACATAAAACCAATATAAAGGAATGATAACATTTCCACATCATAATATATCATAATAGATTCCTTTATCAAAACCATTTCAAAACCATTTAAAACATTTAATAAAGAGATTTTTGAATCAAAGTGTCCCATACCACCTTGAAGCTTAAAATTTTAAACCATTAATATCCATATAAATAAATCCTTAAAACCATTTTGAAAACATGGATATTAATAAGAACAAATAATTAAAACATTTAAAATGACATTTTGGTTAAAGGGGTTTTACCAAAATTAGAGACACTTGAATACAATAATTGAGGAATAAAATTTAGTCATAACTTTAAAATATCATGAGAATAAATGGATTCATGATATAATACTCCAAAGGATAGTATATACACCATATAAGAGTGAATCGGTGCATAACAACAATGAACCCTCAATAGAAATGTCAAATGTGATGAAATCCCTTATAAAGAAGGTATCCTTAAATTAAGGACAAATCAATCTCAAAAATATGTGTGACAAATATAAATACACCCAATATAAGTGGATATTAAGTGTAAAACAATAAAATTTCATTCACACATATTCAATGGATGACATATTCAATGACTACATGTTGAACCCAAAGAAATCGAAATTGGGTTAAAAAGTTCCCTTGACAGCCTAACGGCATCACATCAAAATGAGTTGATGAGAGATAAAAAGTGTATCTCATCACTTGGACATAAAATTTACATCAATAAGGATATATGAGAAAATATCCCAACATAACAATATGTAAATTAAAATACCCAACAAAATAAGTCTTTTAAAAAAAGAGGAGGGTGAAAGGTTCCCTTACCGACTTGGGTATCTTTCAAAACATACACCCCATGAAAGAAGGACAATAGATCATTGATGTAAATACCCATAAACGAATGTATATTACACAAAGAGTAGAATAATTGGCATTACATACACCACTCAATGGAATTTGTGGCAAATGTAGCATAAATCTCATGGGAATAAAAGTGAGATGAAAAATCCCTTATAAAAACTCGGCAGCCTAACGGCGCCACATAAAACATCCGAATATGGATTGATGAGAAAAAATAGGGTATCTCATCACATTAAAATAAAATGTACAGAAAGATTAATATAAAAGAACATCCCTCAACATTACAAAGAGGAGCCTAAAAGATGTGACATAAAGGAGAGTACTTAAAAAGAAAGAGAGAGGTTAGATCTCTTACGAAAGTTCGGCAGCCTAACGGCGCCACTCAAAACATCCAAAATGGATTGATGAGAGAGAATAGGATCTCTCATCACATGAACATAAAAATTACAGTAGGAGTAATATAAAATAACATCCCAATCATAAGAAATATGAGCTTGAATGAAATGACATAAAAGACTGTACTTAAAAAGAATGAGAGTTGTAGGATCCCTTACCTCGGGTCCGACTTGACTCGATCATTCTTTAATCTCCTGAATAATAAACTTGAGTTAATTTATACTTCCTTAAGAAAATTTTTCAACTTCATTATTCCTTTTATATCACTTATTACCATGTTATAAACATAATGTAATCATTAAGTTAATAATGATTGTTTTATCGATATTTGGTTCTTAAGTCGAAAGTGGACTTCTTACAATTACATGTTGTTCGTGTGGACAAACGTTTATTATATACAGAATTGTATTCATGATGTTTATATCATATATGTCATATATATCCAGTACATTCATGCATTTATAACATTACATAATCATATAGAGGTAAGAAATGAAATGCACCGTTCATAGAGACGGTAAGTCGTACGTACGCATGAACGCTACTTTCATTTCTATTTCGTATTTTATAGAATGGAATAATAATTATATAAAGGTATATTTTAATTCCAGTATAATATCATATATAATATCATAGTTACATCCTTTATACGTCCCACATATGGTATTTAACGAATCAAATCACTTTGAGGGGGCGGTAGCCCGCACTTCCTTAAATGAAGATATCGTGTTTACCCACAATGGAAACCATAAAGGTATGCCCAAAATGAAAAATACAGAATCTTAAAGAAAAAAATAAACATATTATATATCATATATAAAAATAGTGACATCATAATGGCCACCTTTGAAGGTGTTAAATGAGTATTGAACAATCATCGTTTCGGGAGGCAGAATTTCGCCATCCACGGAAACCGTATGTTCTTTAACCATTTGATGTAGTGGCGTGAGAGTGTAGCTCGAATAAATCTTATAACAACATCCTACTATATTGAAGATACTGGTTTTGTTACAAAAGAAGTAAATAAATAGAGTTTAGGGGGTTGGAGAAACAAAATAAAACAAATGAACAAGAGAGAATGAATTACCTTTAAAAGTGTAACTCCTTTCGATTTGAGCCTAAAGGCTTCCTTTGAAAGGTTTCATCCCAAATTTAATCCTCTAGGATGAGGAGAGGGATGTGGATAGATTAAATGGGCAGGTGTTGGCCGAGCCAAAGGCTTGAGGAGTGTGTGTAAGGTGGTAGAGGTGGGGGCCTTTTATAAGTGGAGAGGAGGGGCACTTTTGAAAATTAAGAAATATTACATTATTTGAAAATGTGTTTCGGTTTTAAAAGGTCCCACATTGATATAATTCGTGGATAATGTGATAAGGGTTCAAAATCCACCCATCCAATAATTTTTGGACATGTGTAGTTCATAGATTTTACATTATCTTTTCATTTTATTTAAATCGTCAAATAATGATGTCATCGCTGCATCATTATTATGTCATAAATAATTTAATTTATTTAATGTCTAAAAATTATAAAAAAATACTATGATGTAGTAAATCCTTTTATCTTTCCAATGTATATTTATAATCAAAATTTGGACTTGTGTAACCCCACTTAAAAACTATTTTAGTAAAACAACTCATGTTTGTGTCAATTTAATTTTAACATTAAATAAAAATATATTATTGTCATTTTCCAACTAAAGTGGCTCCATGGGGTCCCCAAGTTAGCCCATGGCTTGTCTTTGTCGGCCATGACTCACCCAATAGGTTTAGAACAAGTTTCATGGTGTTTTCACATTCTTATAATATCATTTTTACCTTAAATTACACTAATTACCTCTAATCGCGATTAATGAAAAAAAGTTACTATTCACCAGAAAAATTATTTTCATCCCATTGAACCACATTTTACATACTAATGACAACCATGTATGTCGGATTTTCAAAATTCAATACACATTAGTGGTAAACTATCATTTAACTGAAAAATCAGTTTGCTTGATTACCACTTAGTGGTTTCACTATTCATCAAAAATTGGAGTTTTTCAGAAAAATACCAAAACTTCACCCTAAGCTATATTTGATATTCCGAATTCAAAAATGAAGTCCATTTTAAAAAATTCAAAACATATTACTCACATTAATTAATTTAATAATTAATTCCCGCTGTCAGATAAATAGCGTGTTTTTATAAAACAATAAGTATCAAAAGATTGACACTAGTTTAAGTTTGATTTCAAAGTGAAATCAATTCCAACGACCACTATTGGATTTAATGGTAAAAATATTTTCTAATTTCACTTTAAATCCAATTCAAAATATAATCTAATCATATAAATAAATTAGATTAAAAATAGGTTTTGAATTAAAATACAACAATTTACAATATTCATTAAAAAATGAACTTTATCAGAAAAATACCAAAAATTTACACAAAGTAAAATTTAATGTTCCAATTATAAAGAAGAGTTTTATTTGGTCCAAAAGAATGTATAAGAGTGATCAAAACTATATTTAATGACAGTTCGCCATCAAAAGGCGATAAGTGAACCCTTAGTGAAAATTAGGGTATAAATGCCTAAAATTGAACTCTTTCCGTATTTTAAGCCTTTATATTTTATTGGGTAAATGTAAAAACATTTAAAAACATATATAATCATATTTTAGTTATTTCTATCCATTCCCGCCAGTACAATGGCTACTTGTTAATTAACATTTAAAATAATATTATTTTATTATTAGAGTCCAACGTAAGATTCCCAAGAAACTCGTTGTTGCGTGTTGGGTACGCCATCGAGCATAGCGTCCCCTTTAAAGTCATATTAATATTTTATTCACAAGTATGGATAAATATGAAAATGTCATATTCTTTATTTACCTGGGGTGTTACATCCTTCCCCCCTTTTGGGAATTGTGTTCTCGCAATTTTAAAATTGCGCTTGGAAACATCCTTGAAAGTCCCACATCGGAACAAGGATCGGTAAAACAATCACTTTAAAATAAAGAATGATAAGTACAAAGGTCACCCGACTTAATCCATACTAGGATTCCAAGTATGAAAACATGGACATGGAGGAGAAAACATAGGGTCATGTTCTGATGGAGAGTGACAGAAAACATGTTTAGGAGAAATTTAACCATGAGAGAATCACAAACTTGTGATGGGTTAAACGGTATTCGATTCCCCAGTAGGAAAAGTTAATTTAAAACATTTTTGTTTTAAGTTACTTTTTATTGAGGAATTTATTCATAAGAAAACATAATCACTTATCATGTTGACTTTATACTTTTACTAGATTCCTTAATCAAACTCATATTTTTTCCAAAAGACAAGTATTTAGGGAGACTTGTTCGCATTAAGAGTACTATAATCAACTTCTAGAGAATCACCTAATCCAAAAAAGAGAACTATATACATCCCATGTCTTTAGGCGTTAACCAAAACCAAAACCAAAAAGGTTAGTACAAGGTCAGATAATCCAGAAAAGGATAACCCATTAAAATGAAAATCTATTCTTAATCTCCAAAATTTGTCCAACAAAACCCAAAGTTAAACGAGGACCATCCGATAAACAATTTATCCATAAAATTCTTCAAATTAAACCAATATAAGATTGAAACCCAAATATTTGAAGGATTTGGTCATATAGTCTTCCAAGTTATATCGTAACATTTATCTCAAAACAACATCAGTTGCACCTAAAGTCTCGTATTGAAAAGTAATTAACCTAATAACATATCCTCCATGATAGGTTAATCATTTTGATAAATAAACCAAAATAAACTTACTATTAATTAATAAAATACTATAACCAAAAAGAATCAGTCAAACTAACCAGGGACTTCACGTAGTCCAGTGGTAGGCGATAAATACCAGTCGCACTTTGGTTGTGGGTTTCATTCCCACAGCTTTGTCCGACGCGACGGGATGTCACACGGTCTGTGTGTTGTCATTTTTTCAAAACTATATAATTCTTAAAACATTCCCCAAAATGAGATAAAATCTTCAAGAATAATCATAATATATTTTAACCTCAAGTTTATCTCATTCCTTTCATTTTCCATCATATCATAGAGTAACCCATAATTACCTCAAAAGTAAGGATCATATAAACTCTAATGGTTACCTTTATAATTATTACCTGAACTTCCACATGGATTGGTCATCTCGTACATGATGCATTAGAGAACTCACCAAGTTTTAAGTGGTTGATCATGACTCCTCGATAGTTGGTTTGGAATAACTATGAGATTCCTCATTGAATCCCCCATCTCATCCAATATCTTAATCAGAGATCCACCACAGTTTCCTTCAAACCCATTGTCACTTTGGTGCCTGCTAGATCCAGCCATTTACTAAAACCAAAAAGGTCAGTGTGAGTATATCAAAAAAAACCATCATGTACTAATGAGGAAGGTAAACACTAAGATACACTTACTCATTCACTTTATCTAAAACTAGGACTCTTTCTGAAATCCTAACCATTATGGTAATGTCACTTATGCTTAGAGGATACCCTAACCTCTAAAGTTATCTAAACCGACCTTTGATACCAACTATAAGGCCCCAGCCTTAATCCTTACTTAATATTGAATTAAATGAGTAATTCACATTGAGGATCTTTTCAGGTTTAGAGTTTTAGAGAATTAGGACATAACTATTACATCTCAAAAGATTAAAAAGTAGTCGCTTCTACTAAAATTCCATAAAAGAAAAACTCTTAAAATGAAACATGTCTAGTTCCATGTCTTATATAGCATGACATTCCCTTGATCCCATCCTTGACCGTATTCCACTTTAAGTCCTGTGAAAAACATTTCAAAAAAAACTTGGGGTGAGCATAAAAAGCTCAGTAAGGGATATACAAAGAATAAAAACTGTTACTTTTTCAAACATCAAGTAAACCATGTATACTCTATCAAAGTAATACCTTCACCTTCATGAAGTAGTAAAAACTCTTCACTGAATAAAGTATCATTACTTACCTTTTTGTAACCAAAGAATTACCATAAACCCCATATAAAGAACACATAACATATATAAAGGTAACTTGGGACGTAAACATACTTATGTGGAATAACCATACGGTCTACTTCCACACATATCACTTAATGGAATAGCCATACGGCCAATTTCCATACATACTTAATGGAATAGCCATACGGCCGACTTCCATACCCAATGCATTGGAGGTTATAACGTAACCACTCGTCCTGGTATTCACGGCACCACCCGTCATATGGTTTATAATGTAACCACCTGTTAAAATGTCCAAGTAACAATATGAAATCATTAAACATAAAACCAATATAAAGGAATGATAACATTTCCACATCACAATATATCATAATATAATCCTTTATCAAAACCATTTCAAAACCATTTAAAACATTTAATAAAGAGAATTTTGAATCAAAGTGTCCCATACCACCTTGAAGCATAAAATTTTAAACCATTAATATACATATAAATAAATCCTTAAAACCATTTTGAAAACATGGATATTAATAAGAACAAATAATTAAAACATTTAAAATGACATTTTGGTTAAAGGGGTTTTACCAAAATTAGAGACACTTGAATACAATAATTGAGGAATAACATTTAGTCATAACTTTAAAATATCATGAGAATAAATGGATTCGTGATATAATACTCCAAAGGACAGTATATACACCATATAATAGTGAATTGGTGCATAACAACAATGAACCCTCAATGGAAATGTCAAATGTGATGAAATCCCTTATAAAGAAGGTATCCTTAAATTAAGGACAAATCAATTTCAAAAATATGTGTGACAAATATAAATACATCCAATATAAATGGATATTAAGTGTAAAACAATAAAAGTTCGTTCACACATATTCAATGGATGACATATACAATGACTACATGTTGAACCCAAAGAAATCGAAATTGGGTTAAAAATTTCCCTTGACAGCCTAACGGCATCACATCAAAATGAGTTGATGAGAGATAAAAAGTGTATCTCATCACTTGAACATAAAAGTTACATCAATAAGGATATATGAGAAAATATCTCAACATAACAATATGTAAATTAAAATACCCAACAAAAGATGTCTTTTAAAAAAAGAGGAAGGTGAAAGGTTCCCTTACCGACTTGGGTATCTTTCAAAACATACACCCCATGAAAGAAGGACAATAGATCATTGATGTAAATACCCATAAAAGAAAGTATATTACACAAAGAGTAGAATAATTGGCAGTACATACACCACTCAATGGAATTTGTGGCAAATGTAACATAAATCTCATGGGAATAAAAGTGAGATGAAAAATCCCTTATAAAAACTCAGCAGCCTAACGGCGCCACATAAAACATCCGAATATGGATTGATGAGATAAAATAGGGTATCTCATCACATTACAATAAAATGTACAGAAATATTAATATAAAAGAACACCCCCCAACATTACAAAGAGGATCCTAAAATAAGTGACATAAAGGAGTGTACTTAAAAAGAAAGAGAGAGGTTAGATCTCTTACGAAAGTTCGGCAGCCTAACGACGCCACTCAAAACTTCCAAAATGGATTGATGAGAGAGAATAGGGTCTCTCATCACATGAACATAAAAATTACAGTAGGATTAATATAAAAGAACATCCCAATCATAAGAAATATGTGCTTGAAAGAAATGACATAAAAGACTGTACTTAAAAAGAAAGAGAGTTGTAGGATCCCTTACCTCGGGTCCGACTTGACTCGATCGTTATTTAATCTCCTGAATGATAAACTTGAGTAAATTTATACTTCCTTAAGAACCTTTTTCAAAGTTCATTATTCCTTTTATATCACTTATTACCATGTTATAAACATTATGTAATCATTAAGTTAATAATGATTGTTTTGTCGATATTTGGTTCTTAAGTCGAAAGTGGACTTCTTACAATTACATGTTGTTCGTTTGGACAAACGTTTATTATATCCAGAATTGTATTAATGATTTATATATCATATATGTCATATATATCTAGTACATTCATGCATTTATAACATTACATAATCATATAGAGGTAAGAAATGAAATGCACCGTTCATGGAGACGGTAAGCCATACGTACGCATGAACGCTACTTTCATTTCTATTTCGTATTTTATAGAATGGAATAATAATGATATAAAGGTATATTATAATTCCAGTATAATATCATATATAATATCATAGTTCCATCCTTTATACGTCCCACATATGGTATTTAACGAATCAAATCACTTTGAGGGGGCGATAGTCCGCACTTCCTTAAATGAAGATATCATGTTTACCCACAATGGAAACCATAATGGTATGCCCAAAATGAAAAATACAGAATCTTAAAGAAAAAACTAAACATATTATATATCATATATAAAAATAGTGACATCATAATGGCCACCTTTGAAGGTGTTAAATGAGTATTGAACAATCATCGTTTCGGGAGGCAGAATTTCGCCATCCACGGAAACCGTATGTTCTTTAACCATTTGATGTAGTTGTGTGAGAGTGTAGCTCGAATAAATATTATAACAACATCCTAATATATTGAAGATACTGGTGTTTTTACAAAAGACGTATGTAAATAGAGTTTAGGGGGTTGGAGAAACAAAATAAAACAAATGAATAAGAGAGAATGAATTACCTTTAAAAGTGTAACTCCTTTTGATTTGAGCCTAAAGGATTTTTTTGAAAGGATTCTGCCCAAAGGTAATCCTCTAAGATGAGGAGAGGGATGTGGAGAGAGTAAATGGGCAGGGGTTGGCCGAGCCAAAGGCTTGAAGAGTGTGTGTAAGGTGGTAGAGATGGGGGCCTTTTATAAGAGGAGAGGAGGGGCACCTTTGGAAAGTAAGAAATATTACTTTATTTGAAAATGTGTTTCGGTTTTAAAAGGTCCTACATTGATATAATTCGTGGATAATGTGATAAGGGTTCTAAATCCACCCATCCAATAATTTTTGGACATGTGTAGTTCATAGATTTTACATTATCTTTCCATTTCATTTAAATCGTCAAATAATGATCTCATCGCTGCATCATTATTATGTCATAAATAATTTAATTTATTTAATGTCTAAAAATTATAAAAAAATACTATGATGTATGAAATCTTTTTATCTTTCCAATGAATATTTATAATAATAATTTGGACTTGTGTATCCTCACTTAAAAACTGTTTTAGTAAAACAACTCATGTTTGTGTCAATTTAATTTTAACATTAAATAAAAATATATTATTGTCATTTTCCAACTAAAGTGGCTCCATGGGCTCCCCAAGTTGGACCATGGCTTTTCTTGGTCGGCCATGACTCACCCAATAGGTGTAGGACAAGTTTCATGGTTTTTTCACATTCTTATAATATCATTTTTACCTTAAATTACACTAATTACCTCTAATCGTGATTAATGAAAAAAAGTTACTATTCACCAAAAAATTATTTTCATCCCATTGAACCACATTTTATATACTAATGACAACCATGTATGTCGGATTTTCAAAATTCAATACACATTAGTGGTAAACTTTCATTTAACTGAAAAATCAGTTTTCTTGATTACCACTTAGTGGTTTCACTATTCATCAAAAATTGGAGTTTTTCAGAAAAATACCAAAGCATCACCCTAAGCTATATTTGATATTCCATATTCAAAAATGAAGTCCGTTTTACAAAATTCAAAACATATTAGTCACATTAATTAATTTAATAATTAATTCCCGCTGTCAGAGCAAATAGCGTGTTTTTATAAAACAATAAGTATCAAAAGATTGACACTAGTTTAAGTCTAATTTCAAAGTGAAATCAATTCCAACGACCACTATTGGATTTAATGGTAAAAATATTTTCTAATTTCACTTTAAAACCAATTCAAAATATAATATAATCATATAAATAAATTATATTAAAAAGAGGTTTTGAATTAAAATACAACATTTTACACTATTCATTAAAAAATGAACTTTATCAGAAAAATACCAAAAATTTACACAAAGTAAAATTTAATGTCCCGATTATAAAGAAGAGTTTTATTTGGTCCAAAAGAATGTATAAGAGTGATCAAAACTATATTTAATGAAAGTTCGCCATCAAAAGGCGATAAGTGAACCCTTAGTGAAAATTAGGGTATAAATGCCTAAAATTGAACTCTTTCCGTATTTTAAGCCTTTATCTTTTATTGGGTAAATGTAAAAACATTTAAAAACATATATAATCATATTTTAGTTATTTATATCCATTCCTGCCAATACAACGGCTACTTGTTAAATAACATTTAAAATAATATTTTTTTATTATTAGAGTGCAACATAAGATTCCCAAGAAACTCGTTGTTGCGTGTTGGGTACGCCATCGAGCATAGCGTCCCCTTTAAAGTCATATTAATATTTTATTCACAAGTATGGATAAATATGAAAATGTCATATTCTTTATTTACCTGGGGTGTTACATAAAATCCTAGTTTGAGCTGAGTTAGTAACTTTTCTGTTTACCTCATGATTGAGATAATTTACTTGATAACTTAGTTATATGTATGGGCATATACCTATGTGGGGTTATCTGTCGATTTCATTATTTTTGGTTTATCCTTGTTAGATTTTGTGATACCTTGAGGGTATCGGGGTCCCTACTGAGTATCATTATACTCACCAGTGCATGGTCTATGCCCTCACCCCATTGTGATTGTAGCATACGACACACAGCGCTGAATGATGCAGAGAGTACCAGGATTGGATGGTACCCGGGGGTGGACCATACCACGTGTCGTTACATAGAGGAGACCAATAGACATGGTGTTCTAAAGAGGCTATTTGTACCTACCCTTCAGGTAGAATCCATGGTGGACGATCCCGAAACTTCTTTTCACCAATCAGTTGTTTTGTCCTTTTCAGTTGTACTTGTACTTTACATTAGGGCTTGTATTTCGGACTCCTTCACTTTTCATCACTCTATTTTTATACTATTTTACATAGTGTTTTGTATCCATCTATGTGCTTTGTTGTTTCTTTTTATAGTTATAAAGGCAAAGCCTTCCTAGATTTAGGGAATTAGACCTTTGGTGATAGTCGCCAGCCCCAGGCCTATAGAAGGTGGGCTTGGGGTAGTCACGGCACGTGCCCCGGGGGACGGGTCGTGACAGGTAAGGATGAGTATTGTGGTCTACCTCAATGTATTTCTTATGTTTTGGTTTCGTGAGTAAGTTATTTTCCATGGATATATGAAAATAACCAAGGATCCCCTCTTTTTAGAATTAGTATGATTTCTAAATCCATTCCTTGAATCTTAGGTGACCCTAATGCCATTTTTTCTTTTGTATTTGGGAAATTTTGTTTCCATTGTTCCTCAACGGGAGACTGCTCGAGATTTCAAGAAGGATGAGGTGCTTATATGTGTAATAATTATATATTTATTGTAACAATGGTAATGCCCACCATACCAAACCATTTCCACCTTTCTAAAATCATGATTCAGTATTTATCATGGGTTTATTAAATGTAATATTCTATGTGTTGGGAGATTTCTAAAAATCTCACAAAATATTCTGGGATATTTTATTAGGATTAGGGGAACCTACAATTAATTATAATTATTTTAAGCATAGAGGTTAAAAAATTTATAATTTGAGCGTTTTTTCAGAGATAATAGGTTATTCCCTTCCAACTAGGGATGGAGATATACACCCTCTCATTTTAACATTGCATATTCTTTGTAAAGATGAAGATTATAATTTTCCATAATAAGAGATGATTTGATAATGGAATTTAAAAAAAGGACTTCACATCATTAACTTGATCCTGATGGAAGAATACATCACCATCCAAAGGATAGCCATATTAGTTTCTATACAATAACTATCTTATTGAGTATCACATACTAATCATGGGGTCCCATTATCAGACTTCATCTGGTCATAAAGTGCAAGAGATTTCATTCTTTATCCCCCATTATATCAATGGTTGAGAATGTAAGATTTTGAAAAAATTTGGGGGATATTATTCATGTCCTCATTAAGGATATGGAATCATCTCAGGCGATAGTGGTTCACATCAACCTTCCAAGGATTACATTCATACATCCAATGATTTGACGTATTGATTAATCCCGTTATTACTTCCACATGGGCCAAATATTATCAACAATTAATGGGAAGGTCTTGATGAGGTGTCACCGTTTCTGTATACTAATTATTTTTTATCCATTCTAGGGTTGTATGATCACCTTGTTCATTCATTTAATATCATCGTAGTGGGGGAATTTAATGATCATTGTAGAGACCCGAATCCTGACGTACATAGACATTACATTACTTTTTCGGAATACATAGTACATAACAAAAACACACACATAAGGACCGTAATAGTTTAGTGTCTTTGGAAACTCGGAATATAATCTTCTAATCGTGGTGAAAGATCTTCAACATCTCCAATAAAGATCTTCACTTTTTTTAAACCTAAATCCTATCTTTGTATCCTGGGGAAAAGAAAACATACAAGGGTGAGATAAAATGCTCAGTAAGGGTAAACAAAATAAATATCAATCACATCATATACATAAGAACATATCTTTTGGAAATCTTAACCTGCAAATGAGATCATAATTTCATAACATGGGATAAATCAAAGTAGTGAAATGTAATCCCAATAATCATAACCTAAAACATGAAACTTTGTGGCATACACACATAATCATAGAGAATCATTTCTTATTAGTCAAGACTAATTTCCAAGACTATCTTAGTGGACAAAGTCCATTTCTAAACCGAGTCACCCTCGTTTCAGTCCTGTTTCACTGAACCGGTATAACCTACCGTTCCAGCCATGTCTATCTCATGAGATATAAAATCTTTACCCAATGCATTGGAGGGAGATATAGGTCCCACCATTCTCATAATGATACCATTCTTATGTGTTCCACAAAATCATAAATCATACATCATTGCATAACCCATGTAATAAAAATGGGATTCTTAAACAACATGAAATCATAAAGAAATTCATATAAGGTAAAGGAAAAAATAATTCCATCACAACATAATCAAATTAATTTAATAATAGGGACAGAAACAAAACCCTATATTATCTTAGATGGAAAATAATTTTGATAAAACACTTGAACTCCATTCTTGAGGAAAATATCCTTTCTACTTCAAAAACACTTTTCCTTTCGTAACATGTCATACAATTCAAAACTAAAAGAAGTTGATTAAAAATAAACTTGAAAACTTGTAAAGGAAGATTCTTGGAAATAATGTTTTCAAAATCCATTCATGCCGTATAAGTTAAAAGAAACATTCTTCTCATACTTTTGTCGGGAAGTCAAAAAGTACCTCATACGAAAAAACGACAACAGATTCCTTTCATATCCTTTACTAAAAACTCACCGAAGGGTAAAATTGGATTTAAACAATTGTAGGTGGATGGAAATAAAATTATATATTGAAGAAACATGGACGTGGATGATAAAATACACCCCAGTAAATACCAAAGTATAAACAATCTTGGATAAAAATGAGATTGTGATATTTCCCTTACCTTATGTCCGATATTCTTTGTACATATCCGAACCTCCTGTATAATGATTTAAATAATGTCATTAACTTATTGAAGAATCATATTAATTGTTATGATATCATATATGGTTCACTTATGACTTTATATTACCCGTTCTTTTGTAAATTCCAGGTTAATGAAGCGTTTTGGGTAAAATCATTTCATTTTCCGTAGGTGTTTGGACTTGTTGTTCATGACATTATTATTACTTATATCATGATTTACTTACTTCCAGAATATAAAACATGATTTATATATCATATATATTCAGTATATATATATATATATAATAGATAGATAAATGAAATGAAACACACCATTCATGGAGATAGTAGTCCGTACGTACGCATGAATGTTGTTTTCTTTTCCTTATTGTCTTGAATGGAAGTAAGTAGATGAAATACATATATATATAAATCCAGTAGCTTTATAATGTCATATATTTCATTATTATTTCATATATATACTTTATAATCATTCTTAAATGGTTAACATGGAGAATGAATCTAATCGCGTCGTGGAGACGATATTCCGTACGTACGCACGCGTGGTGATTTCCTTTTTCCGTAGGATGGATATAAGGTTAATTAGAGTTGTTTCATATTTATAATAACATATATGTATATAAGAAATACTTATGTTATTACTTTATCATGAAACAACTAAAGAAGAAGAAGTTGAAGAAGAAAGAAATTGAAAAAGATCAGTAATGGATATTACCTCTTTTTGACGTGCCTTTTCTTAACCTCCACTTAAAGAACTAAGGATGGTCTTTCAAGAAGACAAGGACCTATATGATGATACTAGGGAAGTGTAGAAGAGATTTTGGCAGGGGTTGGCCGAGCTTTAATGCTAAAATTTGTGTGAGGAGGAGAGGGAGCAGGTGCCCTTTTATAAGGGAGGAGAGGGGCACCTTTGGGAAAACTAACAATATTATTTTATTATAAAGTCAAAATATTGACACTTGTTTATAACTGGTTTAAATGTGAAATTACATCCAATGACCAACATTGTATTAAATTGTAAAAATATATTCTAAATATACTTTAAAACCACTCAAATTAATAATTTATCACTATTAATTATTTGAATTAAAAAAGTTGTTTTTAATTAAAATTTAGTAATTTTCACTATTCATCAGAATATGAAAGTTATCGAAAAGTACCAAAATTTCACCCTAAGCTAATTTCGATATTCGGAATCCAAAAATGATGTCCATTTTGAAAAATAAAATTTACAAAATTTCAAAAAGTGGTTATTAATATTCATAACAGCTAGTTTTAATAATATTTTAATAGCATATCGTTGTTTAGTGAAAACTCGATATTGCGTACTACACACGCTATCGAGGAAGGTTGCGATTGCATGTAATGCAAGGAAAGTCAAGGATGCGTGTTGTGAAAGATTCTTTTTGGTGTAGCGTACAACACAAGACATTAAATAAAAAGAATATTTTTCATAAAATCTCGGAGTGTTACAACATACCCCCCTTAAAATTAATTTCTCCCTCGAAATTCGTCGGGGTTATAAATGGTTTACTATTCGAAAGTTTATTTGATAGAAACACACATCATAAAAAGAAATACCAAAACCAATATTGAAAAACAAAAGTATGAAACGTAACAGTTACCCAAATAAACTTATCACTGGGTTTCCACATAGGTGAAAATATGGATATGGAGGAGAAATCTAACCATCATGTTCTGATGGGGATTGGTAGAGAACATGGCTATGGAAAAGCCAGCAATCACAAAGCCATAAATTTGTGACGATCTAAGGTACCATCTGATTCATCAGATATCAGATTACTAGGACAACATTTTTGGTTTTCATGATCGTTTCCCTAAAGTTGATGAAATTGGAATTAGAAGAAATACTTTCGTGATTTCGGTATAGTCTCACAATTGGTCGTTCTTTGGAAAATTTCCACTTCATCTCTTAAATAAATGAAGTTTAATTTGTCATTCGTGATGTGATATCAGATCATGTGATAGAATGATGGGTCATTCCATCTGTGTCAAACAATAGGTTAGAAAAGTTATCAAAAAATACATAAGTCTATCTATAGTGAGATTAATCATATATGGTTAATAAAATAGACTTATACTTCATATATCATACTACTTAATATAATAAAACTAGTTTCTACTAAACAGGGACTTCTAGAAGGCCAGTGGTAGGCGATAAAGGCCATTCGCACTTCGGTTGTGGGTTCGATTCCCACAGCCTTGTCCGACGCGATGGGCTATCGCCCGTCCTGCAGGTTGTCCTTTTTCTAAATCTATATTACTATAACATCCCATAAACAATATCAAAAAAAAATTTATCCTTAAACAATACTAACTTATGTCCAACATAATCCATTCTAATCTTTAGGGTTATCTAAAATACTTCGGTCCAAGCTCATAGTATAAAGAAAATGATCATGTGAATGCCATCATTTATCCCCCATATATCATAAGATATATCTTTTTGGTCAAATTACAAACATGTGAATACCTTAATCATTTATTCTCTTGAAGAATGAATATCCATTGATCCATAGTGAAAACATGAATGCGGTTAAAAGTTAACACTTTCCACATACCAAAATCCACAAAATTCTATATCCTCAAACCATGATATCACATAGTCCTTATATCAATCATGAGCTCATGAATACTATCAAACATATTAGATTCCCTTTATCCCTTCATTATGTGCATATAATCTTCTTTCCAAAAATATTCCAATCACTTTTCATGGTTACTGATGCCATAAAATTATTGAAAACCACAATACACCAAAACATAAATATTCCAATTTTCCACGATACTATATACAACATTATTCTGGAATCCCATTACATAAACACTTAATCATTCCACCACATCGTTTTCATATTCAACACCGCCAATGGTGATCGTATGTGTCTTCCCTTTGTCCTTTGCCTTAAGTGGTTGCTCATGTCGATCATCACTAACCCTTGGATTAGGGTATTTATTGGCATAATGTCCTATCTCCTTGCATTTGAAACATTGAAGTGTAGTAGGTTCATTCTGGGTAACCCTTCCTTTGTTTGCATCATTAGACATCTTCTTCCCATCATTACAGCATTCAAATGCCCAATGACCTTCATTTCCACATTTGAATCATTTACTTGTCCCTTTAAGACAATCTACACCATGCTTCTTTCCACACATTGATCATAAGGAAACATTCATCTTATTTTCACCATTATTCTGAAATTTCTCCTTGAACTCCATCTTTCATTTCTTGTCAAAACTACTAGATGGATAAGTAACACCAACTTCCATTTCTACCTTGATAGCACAACGCACAATTTCTTCATAGCTACTGAAGTCTCTTATAGCTAATGCCCTTCGAAGATTTAATTTTAAGCCACTGAAGAATCGATCATCATTACTTTCAGGTTGGATGATAAAGCCAGATGCATACCTTGCAAGCCTTGTAAAATTCGCTTCGTAAACACCAACAGATTCAACATCCTTTTTCTTTAGTTCAATAAACTCATTCTCCATCTTTGTTCGAAGAATACGAGGGATGTAATTATTGAAAAATATGTTCTTGAACTCATCCCATTCCATGGACTCAATTTCATCTCTTGGCCTCATATTCTTGATAAGATTCCACCATTGATCAGCATCACCTTCCAAACGATACACTGCTAAGATGACCTTATCATGTTCAGAACATTAAAGAACTGAAAATATCTTTTCAGTAGTACTGATCCATTGTTCTGCAACAAGTGGATCAGAAGACCCACTAATAGAAGGTGGACGTTGCCTCATGAAGGACTCAATAAAATATTGTTCCCTTCTCTACTCATTTGGAAGTCCAGAATGATTCGTAGCTTGTGTAAGTATAGCGATAAGATTTTTTACTCCATCTCTCATAACATTTGTTTGTTCAGGAGGACAATCATTGCATTGTCCATTTCATTGATCAACACGATTCCTTCGGGTTCCAACCATCGTCTAAAACCCAAAAAGAATAGTGTGAGAGGAAAAAATCATGCTAGGGAAAACAAAATAATAATGGGGGAGTACCTTCAATATCTAACATCTTGGGTTTAATTCTATGATCGTTAGCGTAATTCTAGTACTATGAACTATATGTATACTTAACCTTAGGGACATCCCTAGACATACCTTAGAAATATCTCTAGGGAGATCACTAAAGTTCTCGCATCCTAGTTTCCAAAGGTTGAATAAACCTTTCCTCTAATACCAACTGTAGAGACCCGAATCCTGACGTACATAGGCATTACATTACTTTTGCAGAATACTTATTACATAACAAAAACACACACACAAGGACCGTAATAGTTTAGTGTCTTTGGAAACTCGGAATATAATCTTCTAATCGTGGTGAAAGATCTTCAACATCTCCCATAAAGATCTTATATTTTTTTAAAACTAAATCCTTTCTTTATATCCTGGGGAAAAGAAAACATAAATGGGTGAGCTCAAATTCTTAGTAAGGGTAAACAAAAGAAATATCAATCACATCTTATTCAAAAGAACATACCTTTTGAAATCTTAACCTCCAAAAGAGATCATAATGTCATAACATGGGATAAATCATAGTAGTGAAATGTAATCCCAATAATCATAACCTAAAACATGAAACTTTGTGGAATACAAACATAATCATAGAGAATCATTTCTTATTAGTCAAGACTCATTGCCGAGGCTGTCTTAGTGGACAAAGTCCATTTCTGAACCGAGTCACCCTCATTTCAGTCCTGTTTCACTGAACCGGTATAACCTACTGTTCCAGCCACGTCTATCTCATGAGATATAAAATATTTACCCAATGCATGGGAGGGAGATATAGGTCCCACTGATCTCATAATAATACCATTCTTATGTGTGCCACAAAATCATAAATCATACATCATTGCATAACCCATGTAATAAAAATGGGATTCTTAAACAACATGACATTATGAAACAATTCATATAAGGTAAAGGAAAAAATAATTCTATCACAACATAATCAAATCAATGTAATAAGAGGGATAGAAACATAACCCTATATTATCTTAGATGGAACATAATTTTGATAAAACACATGAACTACATTCTTGAGGAAAATATCCTTTCTACTTCAAAAACACTTTTCGTTTCTTAACATGTCATAAAATTCTAAACTAAAAGAAGTTGATTAAAATTAATCTTCAAAACATGTAAGGGAAGCTTCTTGGAAATAATGTTTTGAAAATCCATTCATGCCGTATAAGTTAAAAGAAACATTCTTCTTGTACTTTTGTCGGAAAGTCAAAAAGTACCTCGTACGAAAAAACGACAAAAGATTCCTTTCATATCCTTTACTAAATACTCATCGAACTATAAAATTGGATTTAAACAATTGTAGGTGGATGGAAATAAAGTTACATATTGAATAAACATGGATTTGGATGATAAAATACACCCCAGTAAATACCAAAGTATAAACAATCTCAGATAAAAATGAGATTGTGATATTTCCCTTACCTTATGTCCAATATGCTTTGTACGTAACCGAACCTCCTGTATAATGATTTAAATAATGTCATTAACTTATTAAATAATCATATTCATTGTTATGATATCATATATGGTTCACTTATGATTTTAAATTACCCGTTCTTTTGTAAATTCCATGTTAAAGAAGAGTTTTGGGTAAAATCGTTTCATTTATCATAGGTGTTTGGACTTGTTGTTCTTGACATTATTATTACTTATATCATGATTTACTTACTTCTAGAATGTAAAACATGATTTATATATCATATATTTTCAGTATATATATATATATAATAGATAGATAAATGAAATGAAACACACCGTTCATTGAGACGGTAGTCCATACATACGCATGAACACTGTTTTCCTTTCCTTATTGTCTTGAATGGAAGTAAGTAGATGAAATACATATATACATAAATCCAGTAGCTCTATAATGTCATATATTTCATTATTATTGCTTATATATACTTTATAATCATTCTTAAATGGTTAACATGGAGAATGAATCTCATCGCGTCGTAGAGACGGTATTCTGTACGTACGCACGCGCGGTGATTTCCTTTTTCCATTGAATGGATAGAAGGTTAATAAGAGTTGTTTCATATTTATAATAACATATCAGTATATAAGAAATACTGATGTTATTACTTTATCATGAAACAACTAAAGAAGAAGAAGTTGAAGAAGAAATAAATTGAAAAAGATTGGTAATGGATATTACTTCCTTTTGACGCGCCTTTTCTTAGCCTCCACTTAAAGAACTAAGGATGGTCTTTAAAGAAGACCAGGACCTCTAGGATGATACTAGGGAAGTGGAGAAGAGATTTTGGCAGAGTTTGGCCGAGCATGAATGCTCAAATTGGTGTGAAGTGGAGAGGGAGGAGGTTCCCTTTTATAAGGGAGGAGAGGGGCACCTTTGGGAAAACTAAAAATATTATTTTATTATAAAGTAATGTTCGGATTTAAATAGCTCCAAATTGATATATTTATAAGATAAGGTGGGGATGAGTCGAAATCTTCTCATCCAATCGTATTTAGGTTATTATTTTAACCTTATCAATTAGATTTAACTCTAAGTTAAATAATTTAACTTTTACCGTGTCTTTTGGTTTTCTTACACTATATGCTTAATAAACTTACTATATCAAGCCAAACGAACCCCAAGTTGTTTATTATTAATATATATAACTTTATCTAAGTCATTTGGCAGAACCAAAGATTTTTAGGAATAAAATAACAATTAATAATATAATATTTGTTTTAAAAACTAATTTATGTCAATTTTGACATTATTTGGTACATGATTTTTATGAAATTCATAACAGAATGATAAGTTCGAACCAAGTTACTTGAATAAACAATAACATGTCATATTTACCTAGAAAATTAGTGTAAGTCATAAAAAGTCTCAAATTACATTTATTTGGGCATTTATAACATCAATTATGTTAATATTTTCTTAAAAAGGTAATTACTGCATCATCGTTGTGTCATAAATAAATTAAATTATATAATGTCTAAAAATTAAAAATTAAATATCATTATGTATTAAATATTGTTTTCTTTCTAATGAATATTTATAGTCGAATTTATCTTATTTATAACCCTATATTAAAAATGATTTACTTATTAAACATTGATTTTAACTATTTTAACCCTTCTTTAAATAAATTAATAATAAATGTCCTAATCTAATCCAAGTGGGCTTAAATGATCATGTTTTATTCATAAGGTTGTTTTTGGTCGAATTACACTTATCCAATAGAATTAGGACATGTGTTAGGGTAATAATAATATCATTTTTACCCTTAATTACCCTATTTACTTTTAACCGTGGTAGAAAAAGTCAAAAGTTACTATTCACCAAAAATTATATTCATCTCATTGAACCACATTTTAGTCCTTGATATTATCCGTGTATCTCGGATTTTCTAAATTTCACTC
Organism: Viscum album; assembly: GCA_963277665.1. Lineage (NCBI taxonomy): Eukaryota > Viridiplantae > Streptophyta > Magnoliopsida > Santalales > Viscaceae > Viscum > Viscum album. The sequence continues at coordinate 1,246,890,664 of OY728138.1, forward strand.
ACAGAAGCGGTAAAATTATGTTTTATGAAAAATTCAGTTTTTTAACTACCACTTAGTGGTTTCACTATTCATCAAAAAAATGAAAGTTTCCAGAAAAATACCAAAAATTAGGCCTAATCTATATTTGATATTATGAATTAAAAAACGATGTCTATTTTATCGAATTCAAAACATATCAGTTATATTAACTAATTTAAAAATTAATTGATGTCGTCAAAACAAATAGCGTGTTTTTAAGAGATAATAACTATCAAAAGATTGACACTTGTTTACAACTGGTTTAAATGTGAAATTACATCCAATGAACAATATTGTATTAAATTATAAAAATATATTATAAATATACTTTAAAACCACTCAAATTAATAATTTATCACTATTAATTATTTCTATTAAAAAAGTTGTATTTAATTAAAATTTAGTAATTTTCACTATTCATCAGAATATGAAAGTTATCGAAAAGTACCAAAATTTCACCCTAAGATAATTTCGATATTCCGAATCCAAAAATGAAGTCCATTTTGAAAAATAAAATTTACAAAATTTCAAAAAGTGGTTATTACTATTCACAACGGCTAGTTTTAACAATATTTTAAGAGCATATCGTTGTTTAGTGAAAACTCGGTATTGTGTACTACTCATACTATCAAGGAAGGTCGTGATTGTGTGTAATGCAAGGAAATTCAAGGATGCATGTTGTGGAAGCTCCTTTTGGTGTAGCGTAAAACACAAGACATTAAATAAAAAGAATATTTTTCATAAAATCTCAGGGTGTTACAATCATCTTCAAATTACTCTTTTATATAAAATATCACTCTATTTCTAGATCCATACTAATGATAAATTTCCACACAATAATGTGGATATACTGTATTACGATTAGTGAGAGAATTTATATTTATTTCTATGTAAAAATGATTTCATATGGTAATGTTTCACCTAGGAATCTCATTATTGAGTTGTCTATTATTTGTAATCTCATTCTCATATTGTGGCATTTTTTCCAATACGGAGGGAATTTCCTATATTCTTGTGGTGATTGGTATGTGGACACAAAATTCCCTATATCTATTCTACTATTACTCTTTATTAGTGTAATATAATTAGTCAAGGATTAAGGGTTTAGGGTTCGGTATGGATCCTATATATGTATATCTCTAGTTGTTCCATACAGATCACCCTCCCCTAAGGGATTTGTACATGTTATGTCCTTTAAATGTGTTTATTGATCCACATTTTATTTTTTAGGTTAATGGACATGAAATTTGAGAAAGGATGTCATGTAATGGTAGTTGTCACATTGCATTCAACATAATATAGCTATTTTCCACTTATTTAATCAGGGTCAATTTTTTAAACATTGGCCATATTGGACATTTTTATCCATGAACCCAATATGTGGTATCATTGAATTTTTTGTACTATCGAACCATCTCGGACTGTGAACAGTTTCCCTGAGAAATTTTCCTATCATTCCTGCTAAATAATAACCAAATATTGATGGTTTATCTTGAAATGGGAGGAATTAATGGGGTGGTGACTATCCATATTTACCTACCAACCTAGACAAGATTTATTCCCTCTACGGTAATGATGAAAATGAAAATTACCCCATTCATGTGGGTTGTGACCTACTTAGCATCTCCATTGGATATTTTTAAAATGGTTGTAATGGATTTTAGGATTCTATTTAAGGATTTGATATATATTTAGAATGGAATTGAGATATAATTTCCCACATCGAATATTTGGGGTTTGTTTGATTTTGGTGTGGTTATTTTCTATATCCACTCAGGCATTGATAAACTGTGGGGTGGAGTTGGTTGTAAATAATCCCCCAACCTGGTGGGTTGGGATCTCCCCAAGACCTCTCTGATGGTAGTTTCTATTATGACCTATTTGATTTGAAGAATATGTTTTCTTGTATAATTTTGGTGTAATAGAATCCTTTAAGGGGATTTTGTTTCTATGAGATTATTTAGGTTGGTTGTGACCTTTTGTTTTATTTCTAAAATGTGATCATGTGGTATCATGGGGCCACAAATAACAGTAATTCGGCCATACTCTTGACCCGTACATGAGGTATTTTCAAATGTAATTCTATCTAATTATATTTTAGTTACCAAATAACTTTCACATTACCCATTCTATTAATCATTTAATCTCACCAGAGTCTATGGAATTATTGGATTCCATAACTAGTTGGATACTTTATTATTATGATTTAAAAGTGAAATGATATTTATTTCAACCATCCCATTACATGTATATCTAATCCAGTATTATAAATCAGTTTCTGGAGAGTTTTCATAATACTATGAAGAAAATGAAATTGGAATTTGTCCTAATAATCCATTTTTAGGTTCTAGCATACATAGAGGGAGTGCATATCCAACTAAAAATATAGGTTATTATTGTTATGAATGTTACACACATGTACATGATAATGTAGATGTCTGGAAATTAATTTCTGATGAGTTTTCCAAACATTTTATCATAGTTAAGAAATTAAATCCTCCACTAACTCATCTATGATATCATAGTCAGATGTAGAAATGGGTAGTAACAAGGTATAGAGGTTTCTTCAAAATAAATATATTCATATGTCTATGTAGTTCTATTCTATAGAAGAATTATATACCGTATCTAGTCATAAAACCAATGACTCTTATTGGGGTTTCCCCTAGATGTGTTGGACTGTTAATAGTAACTAATGAGGAAAATATATGGTTGAAAAAAGTGTTTCTATCACATATCAATACAATGGATTTGGTGTTTTGATATCCTCTATATGTGGAGGATTTTAGGATAGTAGAGGATTTTTTTTATTTGATAAAGATATCACCATATGGGAATCACCATTCAATATTTCAGGAGCCGATTCATTATGATTCATCTCCCTAATACAAAAACACCCTGAACCTAGTTACCCATAGTCGGTGCAATATTTCAAAACATTGGCATGATCACAAGGGATCATATCCTGAAATCCCTATCAGTTTAGTATCCTTATATGTACTAGATACATACATAAGTTTTTCATTATGTTATGAAATGAAAAACAATATCATTGGGTATCCTTTGAATGCATTAAGCTTCCTTGGACTATCCCTGTTGGTTAGTCATAATATACTTCTTCACATCCTGGGAAAACTAAATCATAGAAAGGGGTTAGCTCAGATGCTCAGTAAGGATAATGATATAGCATAAACTATCATAAATAAGCATAATCATTTAAGGAGATGTATAATACTAAAACACATGATTTTGAAACAAAAACATCTGCATAGTATGGAAAAGATAAATCAAATAATTCCATTTACTTATTCACATGGATATTCTACTAGTCGAATAATTACATGTAATGTCAATATCCAATTTCATAATGATGGAATGCATAATGCCAGACATCGTAACAAAATATTTAAGGCCTAGTTCCAAGACTACAAATAAGATTTTCTCAAGGCCTTGTGCCAAGACATTAGTTTGTCTCATGAGACCTACTGATGCATAAAGTAGTTATAGAGGGCTCCACCCATCACTTATTATGTCCAATGAATTCCTCATATGAAAAGGTTTAAACATAACATAAACATTTGTATTAAAACTAGAATACGAAATGATAATACTTTAACTATAAATGATGAATGGAATTAATATAACACATCTACATTCAAAAATATCACAAATACTTTAATATAGTATGGAATATTGTATCATATTAAATCAACTACAAATAAGTGTAAAATCCATCAATGGATGTTGACATAGATGAAATCAAAACTATTTGGGAGAAATATCGATTTCTATTTTGAAATCATTTAAAAGTCACATAATTAAGAAAGAAACAATTTATTTTGAAAATAATTTTATAATATTTTAATAGAAGATTCTAAAGTGTTATAATGGCAGAAAATAGTTGCACCCACCGTATAGGTTAAAAACAATCTTACCTCAATTTGTTGAAAAGGTCATAAAGTACCTTGTTTGGAATGCGATAGAATGATTAATTTAAAATTAATTTATAAAAAGTAAAACATGGGTATAAATAACTTTATCCAATAATATAGGAAATAGTAAAAATGTTTTCAAATACATTTTTAAGAAACATTGATGTGGATGATAAATATGTCCTAGTAGATACTCACGTATAAACATACTCGGATAATAAAGAGATTGTAATATTAACCCTTAACTTGTAATTTTACATGTTCTAGGGTATGTTAAACTCCTATATAATAGTTAAATAATTTTTATTAATTTATAAAATAACAACATAAATAAATATGATATCATATATGATCTTTTAATATTAGTTTGTTAATAATATTTTAGTAGTATCATTATTTCGGGTGTTAACTGATTTGTTTTACTTTATATGTTTTTTATGTAAGTCATGTTCGTTATGGATTGGATGTATTTGATTAATTTCCAGAATGATATTAAGTTCATAAAAAAATTTAATCATAAAATGAAAATTATTCTTGAATGGTTATGACAGGGAAGGAATCTCATCACATTCATAGTGAGAGAAATCAGTATGTATTCACGAGTGACAATACCATTATATTGATGGTGGAATGATATGTAATTGGATGGTATATCATATATACAAAACTATTAACATGTTATATTTATTTTGTAATTAAGTTATTCACATTATTATACCCAAACTAATAATGATGTGTTGAATAACAAACTACACCACGACATGGATATGGTAAGGCGTATGTACGCACGTATGGTGACATTTTCATTTATAGGGTGGATAGAATAATTAATATAGTTTTACCATATTTATAATAACATCCAAGTATATAGAAGGTAAATGATTTATTTTTTGTGTGTGTAAAAAACAAATAAAGAGGAAGTGGATGAAGGAAAGAACTTTGAAAGAGGTGATGAAATTGTAACATCTTTTTCAGGTGTTTCCTTTTGATTTGATCAAAAGGACTCAATAGTTTGGATTATGATCAAATTAATGCCTCTATGTTAATGGGAGGAAATTTTGGAGGAAATTTTATTAGGGTTTGTCTTCTCCAAATGGCATTTCAGGTGTGATTTTGAGAGAAGGGGAAGTACCCTTTTATAAGAGAAGGGAGGGTCACATTAGGAAAAGATTTAAATGTTATATTATTATACCATCATATTCATTTGATAATTTCTCCAAACGGATTTATTTCGAGGATATGGTGGGTCAGGGTTGCAAAACACTCAACCAATAGGTTTTAGAGAACTGTAGTTGTCTATCATAACCTTATCTTTTAGATTTAACTCATAGTTAAATAGTTTAACTTATACCATGTATTCTTGTATTATTATAATAAACGTTTATGGAAATTACAATAAAAATACAAGAGAACACCAACTGCTTAATTATTGATATAATTATCCTTATCTATATCCTTTGGATGAACCTTATAATTTTATGAATATTATATCAATTAATAATATAGTATTTGTTTAAAAAACTCATTTATGTCAATTTTGACAATATTTGGTATTTTATTTTCATGAAAGTCATCATAACATTATCATTTAGAATATAGATTATTTAATCAACCATAAAATTTCTTATTAACCAAAAAAATTAGTGTAATGCATCAAAATTTTAAATTTACATTTATTTGGATATTTATAATTTCAATAGTTTTAATCTTTCAAGAATACGGTAATTACTACATCATCATTGTTTCATATATAAATTTAATTGTTTAATGACTAAAAATTATAAAAAAATAAACTTATGTAATAAATTGTTTTAACTTTATAATAAATATTTATAGTCGAATTTATCTTATGTATTACACTATATAAAAAATGTTTTAGTCATTAAACATTGAAAATAACACTTTTATCTCTTCTTAAAATAAACTAATAATAAATGTCATAATCTAATCCAAGTGAACCAAAAAGATAATATTATATTCCTAATGTTTATTTTTTTTCGAAATACACATATAAAATAAAATTAAGACATTTGTTAGGGTAATTATAATATCATTTTTACATTTAATTACACCATTAAATGTTAATCGTGGTAAATAAAATTCAAAAGTTATTATTCACCAAAAATTATAATAATAATATTGTTCCATATGTTACTTACTTATGTAAACCAAGTCTCTCGGATTTTTTAAATTCAATTCACAGAAGTGGTAAAATTCTGTGTTATGCAAATTTTTAAATGTGCCTAGAAGGTGGGTAAAAGATGGTAAAAGTTCAATAAAATTTCATACATTTATTCTTATTATAAAATAATTCCAATGAATTTCATTGAAGTTATATAGGTATTATGTATCTATTTTGACAAAAAATAAATTTAATTAAGATAAATAATTATTTAAATAAAATGGTTCTTTTTAAAAATAACACTGTGATTTTCATTATTCATCAAAATTTGAATGTTTTCAGAAAAATACCAAAAATTCAACCTAAGCTAATTTTGATATTCTAAATCCAAAATAAAGTCAATTTTGAAATATAAAATTTAAAAAATATCAAAAAGTTGGTATTACTATTCATAAGTGCTAGTTTGATTAGTCGTGGTTTGTTAGAACTCGAAGTTGCATACAATGAAAGCTATTGTATTATTCAAAGAGAAGTGTACCATGAATGTTTGGGGTGTTACATTCTTCCCTGCAAATAATTTCATTCTCAAAATTTATAGAATATTAGAGCGTAAAAAGATTTAGGGGTTCTTCATCATAAGTTCCCCTGGTTCCCACATTGCCTCTTCCATCTTATGGTTTCTCCACCAGACGAGTCATTCGGTTCCTGAGAATTTGTTCTCTAGTATCAAGAATCCTGACATGATATTCTCAATAAGACAGACTAGGTTCTAGTTTTATTTCTTAATAGGTGAGTACATGTGTTGTGTTAAGCATGTATTTTCTTAACAGTGATATGTGGAACATATCATAAAATTTGGAGAGACTTAGAGGAATTTCCAGATGGTAATATAAAACACCAATTCATTCTAGAATTTTAAAATGCTTGATGTTCCTTGGAATTAATTTTCCCTTCTTACCAAATCATAAAAACAACCATCCAAGGAGATACCTTAAAGAAAACATGATCTCATACTTGAAATTCCAAATCCTTCCATTGGTTATCGACATAACTATTTTTCCTACATTGAGCTGTTTGATCTGGGTTGCGATAATCTTAAACTTTTCCATTGTTTCCTCAACATGTTCTGGGCCTACAAGTTGTTTTTCACCAACATCATCCCAACAAGTTGGTGTGCCACATCTCTTTCAATATAACGCTTTATATGGTGCCATCTAAATACTAGATCAGATGTCATTGTTATATGAATATTATACGAGAGGTAAATATTGATCCCACATACCTTTAAATTCAAGAGATAAATATATCAATATGTATTATCAGGTTTAAATAGTCTGTTCGGATTGTCCATTAGTTTGAGAGTGGTAGGCAGTGCTCAAATGATGTTCAGTATCTCAGGCCTTCTGAAGACTTTTCCTGAATCTTGATTTAAAATGGGGATCCTGATTAGAAACAATTGATAGGGGTGCCCCATAAAGTCTTTAAACATCATTAATAAATAGTCTTGATTAATGTTCTAGTGGTAAATGTTCTCTTATAGAAAGAAAGTGGGCTTACTTGGTAAGATGATCAACAATGACCAATATTGCATCATTCCTTCTATGAGTCTTTGGTAGTCCTGGGACAAAGTCAATCGTAATATCATCACAGTTCCACTCAGGTATGGGAAGAGGTTGCATGACTCCTCTAGGTTGTTGTCTTCCAGCCCGAACCTGTTGAAATACAATATATATTGACAATTAATCAGTAATCTCCCACTTTATGTTGTCCCACTAATAATTTTCCTTCAAATAACTATACATCTTAGTCCTACAAAGGTGTATAGAGAAATTGGAGATATGAACATCATCCAATAATTCCATTTTTTGATCAGGTATGTAAGGAATACAAATCCAATTCCCAAATTTCAAAATATCATCGTCATATACAATGTCAATCAATATCCCATCATTCAAAACATTAATTTTCTTTTGAAACTCCTCGTCATCAATTTGATAACATTTTATCCTTTCTACTAAATATAGTTTGGCTAGCATTTGAAAAAGTATTGATGTTTCGCCTTCCATGATTATTCTCTTATCCATTTTTAATAGATCCATGAACATAGGATCCCTTTCGACTCTCATCTTGTTAAAAACTCTATGAACCTTTCTGTTCAAAGCATCTGCCACCTCATATTCCTTCCCTCAGTGGCAGTGTATTGTGCAATCAAAATCCTTTATTAGTTCAAGACATCGTCTTTGCCTCTTGTTGAGTTCTTTTTATTTATTCAAACTCTTGTGATCAGTATATATCTCACATTTTTCAACATAGAGATAGTGTCTCCATATTTTTAAGAAAAATATTATTGCTGCTAACTCAAGATAATAATGTGACTGTTTTGTTCATGAATTTTTATCTATCATGTTGCATAGGAAATAACTCTATAATTATGTATAAGGACAAAACCATGTCTTTGTTTTGAAGAATCACTATAAATAAAAAACCCATCAAATAATCGATCGACAATACTCCTTGGGTTATGTATATATTCTATTGTATTCCATTATAAACTTGTAATGTTCGCCTCATACTTTAATAAATTCTCTTTGAAGATGTGGTGACACTACCCATGACCTGGAGTTAGTAGTTGTGGTATTCTCCTTGAAGATGTGGTGACACTATCTGATGGGAGAACGCTTTACTGTGTACTCTGATCACAGTAGTCTCAGGTATATACTCTCCTAGAAGGACCTGAACCTGAGACAATGTTGATGGATTGAGTTCCCCTAGGACTATGACTTCGAGATAGTCTATACTCCTAGAAAGTGGAACGTTGTAGTAGATGCACTCAGTAGGAGTTCTTGTATACAGCTGTTAGGTGAGGCGATAGAGAAGCTGGACGCTTTGAAGATATCCATTGTGGATAGAGTTGGAGAATAATTCCTTCATTCCCATATAGTCACTCCCCCACTTCTACATCGATTCCGGGAGGCACAACATGAGGATGCTGACTGTGTGACACGACATGCTCAAATATCCACAAGGCAGACAGCTGGTGGATTTTCTGAAGGTGGGGAGCATGTTATCCTCTTTTGAGGACATACTATGGTACTAGTGTCACTTCAAGAGAAATTGTTGAAGGAGTTACACACATTTCCTTTTCTGGTACATCTAAGAGTGGTGAAGATATATAGGGACCTTCGATGACAGTACTGGTGACCAGGTATGAAGAAGGAAGTAGAAGAATTTGTCTCTTGATGCTTCATTTGTCAGTAAGTGAAGGTAGAGCACCAGGTACCAGCAAGCTTAGTTCTGCCTTTAGAGGTCCCATAGTGGAAGTGGGATGGGATATCCATGGGCTTCATGACAGGACTTCCATGTACATCTAGGTTTCATGACTCTATTCGGGTGATCATTGATCAACTCACCAAGTCGGCCCACTTCCTACCGATTAGAGAGAAGAGTTCAGTGGAGAGATTGGGACCCCTATATGTGTAAGAGATTGTGCGGCTACTTGGGTTACCTTATTATACTGTCTTAGATCATGATGCACGGTTTACTTCCCAGCTATGTAGGGGGTTGCAAGAGGATTTTGGAAATAAGCTTCTTCTGAGCACCGTCTTCCTTCCTCGGAAGGATGGTTAGACTGAGAAGACCATTTAGACCATCGAGGATATGATACGTTCTTGGGTACTCAACTTCGGTTCTAGCTGGGAGGATCAATTACCTTTGATGGAGTTTTCATAAAACAATAGCTATATCTCCACCTTTGGGATGGAACCTTTTGAGGCATTATACGAGCGACCTTAGAGATCACCCTTGTGCTGGACTGACCCTTGGGAGTCAGCACTAGTGGGACCAGAGATGGTACGAGCTACAACGGAGAAGGTGAAGATCATCTAGGAGCGGATGAATACTACACAGAGCAGAAAAAAGTAGTATACTTATAGGAGACAGAGACCTCTAGAGTTCAAGGATAGCAGCCATGTCTTTCTACAGGTCTCACCTTGATGAGGTCTATGAAGATATGGCTGAGATGGAAATTTATCTCTGAGGTTCATCAGAAATTTCCAAGTCCTTAGTAGAGTTGGCGAGGTGGGTTACTTCTTAGCTATTCGACCTCAGTTGCACCGGTTACACTATGTCTTCCACATATCTCAGCTGAGGAGATACGTGCATGACCCTTCTCACATCATCGACCATGGAGAGCTGGACATTTAAGATGGGGTGACATCTACAGAGGTTCTAGTGGATATTGAGGATCGACAGGAGCAGGTCCTATGTCAAGGGTCAATACCTCTAGTGCACATTCGTTGGTAGCATGGGAACATCCAAGAGATCACACGGGAGTAGGAGGCTCAGATTCATCCTCAGTATCCCCACTTGTTCCCTTAGTTCGAGTTTTAGCTTATCGGGATGTAAATCCGGGAGGTGGGGAGAATGTAAAGACCTGGAATTTCCAGGGAATTTTTTTCTCTTAAATACATGATAATTTTATGAGTTCGTGGAAACCGAAGGCTCATGATTCTGAGGCTCGGTGTGACCGTAATAAATTTCTCAGTTTTCATTCAGGTACGTTCAGTAAACGTACTAGCAGGTTTTTATAACATTTGAACCGGTGCTCAGATTTAAATTCGGAGGACAGCGTTGAACTCCCAACACTGGTATTCGCTTAAGGATACATTCACATTGACAGCAGTGGTTTGAGAATAAAAGTTAGTTTTTGGGTTTTCATTGAAAATAATAAAATAATGTGAGCTTCATTTTTTTTATTTGAGCGGCCATGTCGGTGTTGGGAGGAGGGTATGACTAGATCTATAACCTCCTGCGAGAGGTTACGAAATGGGGACCACATGTGACTAGACCCCCTATTAATGGGAGGAGCGGAAAATCTCTCAACTCCCCTCATTAATGAGGGGGAGCCCCTTGACCTTCTCTACAATTTATGATGCCACCATCTCCCCTTTAATTATTTGAGCCAACACATAATTTCTTATGCCAAATCCTTCACATTAACTAGGTCAATCCTATTAAATTATTTCAACCAATTTGAATTTTGTGCCAATGAATTAAAAAGATATCACAATCTAATATTATTTTTGTTGGCATTGCTCTCTTGGTGGAACTTGGGATAAGATAAGAAATCTCCCAACAAAGAATGAAGAACACCGGTGATGTGCGACATCGACCCCCATCCTTGGATCCGACCGACATGGAGAGCCTTCCACAACAAACGTGAGAGCTGGGTATTGGATGTGTGAAGCGAACGTGATGAACGATGACAACACCGTCTTATTCCCCACAACTCCATCAAGGAATGATGAACAAATTTAGGGGGATAATTTGAATAATACCATCTTCCTTTTTTCTTCTTCGGTTGGAAAGGAATCATTGCGGAGGTTGTGAAACAATTGAAGATAATCTTTCTAACTTCTTGATGATCCAAATGATACCACCCTAAAAGCGGAGGGTGTGGGATAATCCAATATGGATCGACCCCTCCATCGTTCTGGTTTATCATGATCTTCAGCATGGAGATAAAGAAACAAGGTGACAAAGGCGGAAAAGAAAATGGTCGCTCTACCCACAGCCTCCCTGATCCATGTCGCCCCTGAGATGTTCTGCACCGCCACCGGCCGAACCAGCCCGGGATGACCCCCCACTGTCCACGCCATTCGCAGAGCCAAGATGCTACCCTGCACCGGCCCATGCCTCTCCAGCCTTCCCAACTGCCTCCCGGCCGCCTGCTGACCCACCCGGCCACCCCCTGGCTCGCATGCCTATCTGCCTGGCCACCTAGAAGCCTAAAAATGCCCTGTTGGCCTTCCCGATGGCCTTCCCGACTACCACAAGTGTGCTCGACCAAACCACGCTAGGCAGTTCCCCCTGCACGCCCCATGCTGCCTGAGTCGCACCCCTCGTTGTGCCTGCCAAACATGTCTTGGCCATCTGGGTCGAGTCACCGAGTGGCCAAGAGCCTGGGCCGAACTGCCCACGCAGCCTATTAGGCTAGGCCCAGTGGTGCGAGCCGAACCTAACAGGATAGCCCGCCCAATGGGTCAGGCCAAACCCAACAGGTATGACAGAGTCGACCTAGACCAGGTCGGCCAGGACCGGGTCAGCCCGGGTCGGATCGGACCCAGGCCCACTACCAACCATTTACGTTCATTGGCCATATCTCTGTCACTGGATGACCATTTTATGATACATCAATAGCGCTTGATTTCTTCGAGTGTGATGGTTTTTTTTGAGTATAACACAATTGAGTTTGGGGTGAAGTTGAGATATGGTTAGGTTGGATCGTGCACGAATCCAACCAGGGCCCCGAGACTAAAAGGCTAATAACTCAATGACCAGGCATCCGATTCTCACACCGTTTGTTGTGTTGAGACCCCTATGACATGGTAGACCATTGAGATTATTCTATGTGGGACTTCATGATAGTTGGAGTATTGACCTATAGCTCATGGAACGGATCCTCCCAGAGATGAGCGAGCATAGTTCGGAGGCCTAGTAGCTGGCTGAGACCTGACGACTGCAAACTGATTCGACTCGGAGTGATTCGACTTGACTAGTGGGGAGTGCCTTGGTGTCGTGGAAGACCCAAAAGGGGGTGTACCTTGGTGTCGCGGTAGTCCCATGACACTCAGCAGGATGAGTACCTCAGTAGGATACGAGGGGGAGACCTTGGTGACGCAGAAGACAAATGGTGGGGAGTGCCTTGGTGATGCAGCAAACCCATAGTACTCGACAAGAGAAGTACCTCAGTAGACTAAGGTTAGTGGGATGTGCCTTGCTGACGCAGCATGCCCAATATACTCGATAGAGGAGGATTTCTCTAGCAGCAAAGGTTTCATATGTGAGAATAGAGATGTTCCTTGATACTACCACTAGAATAAAATCCTAGTTTGAGCTGCATCAGTAACATTTGTGTTTACCTCATGATTGTGATAGATTACTTGATAACTTAGTTATATGTATGGGAATATACCTAAGTGGGGTTATCTGTTGATTTTATTCTTTTTGGTTTATCATTGTTGGATATTGTGACACCTTGAAGGTATCAGGGTCCCAACTGAGTATCGTTATACTCACTAGTGCATAGGCCAGGCCCTCACCTCGTTGTGTTGGTAGCAGACGTCGGACAACACTGAATGAGGCTGAGAGTACCGGGATTTGACGGTACCCGGAGGTGGACCATACCACGTGTCGGTACATGGAGGAGACCAATAGATATGGAGTGCTGAGGAGGCTATTTGTACCTACCCTTCTGGTAGGATCCATGGTGGACAATCCAGAAACTGCTTTTCGTCTGTCAATTGTGTTTTCCTTTTCATTTGTACTTGTACTTTACAGTAGGGCTTGTATTTCCGACCCCATCACCTTTTATCACTCTATTTGTATACCATTTTACATAGTGTTTTGTATCCAGCTGTGTGTTTTTTTGTGTGTGTTTATATTTATAAAGGCAAAGCCTTCCCAGATTTAGGGAATTAGAACATTGGTGCTAGTTTCCAGCCCCTAGCCTAAGGAAGGTGGGCTTGTGGTAGTCACGACACGAGCCCCAGGGGATGGGTCGTGATTGGTAAGGATGAGTACTGAGGTACACCTCAATGTATTTCTTATGTTGCAGTTTCTTTAGTATGTTAATTTCCATTGATATATGAAAATTACCAAGGACCCCCTCTTTTTAGAATTAGTATGATTTATTAAACCATTCCTTGAATCATAGGTGACCCTGATGCCATTTTTTCATATGTATTTGGGAAATTTTGTTGCTATTGTTCCTCAATGGGAGGCTCCATGAGATTTCAAGATGGATAGGGTGCTTATATTTGTAATACTTATATAATTATGGTATCAATGGTAATATCCACCATACCAAACCATTTACACCTTTCTAAAATCATGATCCAGTATTTATCATGGGTTTAATAAATGGAATCTTCTATGTGTTGGGATATTTATAAAAATCTCACAAAATATTCAGGGATATTTTATTAGGATAAGGTGAACCTATAATTAATCACAATTATTTTATGCGTAGATGATAAAAAATTTATAATGTGAGAGTTGTTTCCAGAGTTAATAGGTTAATCCCTTCCATCTATGGATGAAGATATACACCCTCTCATTATAACATTGCATGTTCATTGTAAGGATGATGATTATAATTTTCCATAATTAGAGATGATTTGATAATGGAATTTTAAAAAAGGACTTCACATCCTTAACTTGATCCTGATGGAAGACTACATCACCATCCAATGGAATTCCATATTAGATTCTATACAATAACTATCATATTGATCATCACCTACTAATCATGAGGTCCCATTATCAGACTGCATCTGGTCATGACGTGTAGGAGATTTCATTCTTTACCTCCCATTATATCAATGGTTGAGAATGTAGGATTTCGAAAAAAATTGGGGGATAGTTTTCATGTCCTCATTAAGGATATGGAATCATCTCAGTCTATAGTGGTTCACATCACCCTTCCATGGATTACATTCTGACATCCAAGGATTTAGCATATTGATCAATCCCGTTATTACTTCCACATGGGCCAAATATTTTCTACAATCAATGGGAAGGTCTTGATGAGGTTTCACCATTTTTATATACTATTTATTTTTTATCCATTATAGGATTGTATGATCACCTTGTTCGTTCATTGAATATCATCTTAGTGGGGGAATTTAATGATCATCTTAAACTTCCTCTTTATATAAAATAGCACTCTATTTCTAGATCCATACTGATGATAAAATTCAACACATTCATGTGGATATATTGTATTACGATTAGTGAAAGCAGTTATATTTCTCTCTATGTAAACATGATATCATGTGGTAATGTTTCCCTAAGGTATCTCATTATTGAGTTTTCTATGATTTGTAATCTCATTCTCATATTATGGAATTTTTTCCTCTATAGATGCAATTTCCTATCTTCTCAGTGGTGATTGGTATGTGGCCACATCATTCATCGTATCCATGCTAGTGTTTCTCTTTATATGTGTTATATAATTAGTCACGGATGAAGGGTTTAGGGTTCGGTATGGATTCTATGTATGTATAGCTCCAGTTGGTCCATACAGATCACCCTCCCCTAAGGATTTTTTTCCATGTTATGTCCTTTAAATTTGGGTCTTGATCCACATTTTATTTTTTAGGTTAATGGACATGAAATTCTATAAAGGGTGTCATGTAATGTTAGTTGTCTCATTACATTCAACCTAATATAGATATTTTCCACTTATTTAATCTGGAAAAATTTTCTAAACTTTGGACATATTGAACATTATTATCCTCACTCCCATTATGTGGTACGATTGAATTTCTTGAATTTTCGAACCATCTCAAACTATGAACAGTTTCCTTGATGAATTTTCCTATCATTCATGCTAAATAGTCACCTAATATTGATGGTTTATATTGAAATGGGAGGAATTTATGGGGTGGTGACTATCCATATTTACCTAACAACATAGAGAAGATTTATTCCCTCTGTGGTTGTGATGATAATGAAAATTACCCCATTCATGTGGGTTGTGATCTACATAGCATCTCCATTGGATATTTTTAAAATTGTTGTAATGGATTTTAGGATTCTATTCAAGGATTTGATCGATATTTAGAATGGAATTGAGATATAAATTCCCACATCGGGTATTTGGGGTTTGTTTGATGTTGGTGTCATTATTTCATATATCCACTCAAGCATTGATAAACTGAGGGGTGGATGTGGTTGTAAATAATCCCCCAACCTGGTGGGTTGGGATCTCCCCTAGACCTCTTTGATGGTAGTTTCTGTTATGACCTATTTGATTTGAAGAATATGTTTTCTTGTATAAGTTTGGTGTAATAGAATCCTTTAAGGGGAGTTTGTTTCTATGAGCTTTTTAGGTTGGTTGTGACCATTTTTTTGATTTCTAAAATGTGATCATGTGGTATCATGGGGATAAATATTACAGTAATTCAGCCATCCTCTTGACCCATACATGAGGTATTTTCAAATATAATGCTCTCTAATTCTATTTTAGTTACCAAATAACTTTCGCATTACCCATTCTATTAGTCCTATAATCTCACCCGAGTCTATGGCATTATTGGATGCCATAACTAGTGGGATCCTTAATTATTATGATTTAAAAGTGAAATGATCATTATTTCAACCATCCCAAGACATGTATATTTAATGTAGTATTATAAATTAGTTGCTGGAGAGTTTTCCTAAGACTAAGAATAAAATTAATTTTGAATTTTTCTTAATATTCGATTTTTATGTTCTAGGCTCAATAGAGGTAGTGAAAATCTATGTAACAATATTGGGTATTATTGGTATGATTGTTACACACATGTACATGATAATGTAGATGTCGAGAAATTAATTTATGATGACTTTTCCCCACATTTTATCAAAGTTATGAAATGAAATCCTCCACTAACTCTTCTATGATATCATAGTCAGATGTAGAAAGGGGTAGTAACAAGGTATGGAGGGTTCTTCTAAATAAATATATTCATATGACTATGTAGTTCTCTTATAACGAATAATTATATACCACCATATAGTCATAAAACCAATGATTCTTATTGGGGTTTTCCCCTAGATGTGTTGGAGTGTTGATAGTAACTGATGAGGAAAATATATGGTTGAAAAAAGTGTTTCTATCACATATCAATACAATGGTTTTGGTGTTTCTATATCCTCTATATATGGAGGATATTAGGAAAGTGGAGCATTTTCTAGTTTGATAAAGATATCACCATATGGGAATCACCATTGAAGATTTCAGGAGTAGATTCATTGTGATTCATCTCCCTAATATAGTAACACACCGACCCTAGTTACCCATAGTCGGTGCAATATTTCAAAACATTGGCATGATCACAAGGGATCATATCCAGAAAAATTGAATCGTTTAGTATCCTTAGATGTACTAGATACATAAATAAGTTTGTCATTAAGTTATGAAATGAAAAAAAATATCATTGTGTCTCCTTTGAAAACATTAAGCATCCGTAGATTATCCTTGTCGGTCAGTCATAATATACTTCTTCGCATCCTAGGAAAATTAAATCATAGAAAGGGGTGAGCTCAGATGCTCAGTAAGGATAACAATATAGAAGAAACTCTCATAAATAAGCATAATCATTTAAGGAGATGTATAAGACTAAAACATAATATTTTGAGCCAATAAAATCATCATAATATGGAAAAGATAAATCAAATAATTCCATTTACATATTCACATGGATATTCTACTAGTTGAATAATTACATGTAATATCAATAACCAATTTCATTATGATGGAACGCGTAATTCCAGACATCGTAAAAACATATTCAAGGCCTAGTTCCAAGACTACAAATAAGATTTTGTCAAGGCCTTGTGTGAAGACAATAGTTTGTCTCATGAGACCTACTGATGTATCAAGTAGTTATAGCGGGCTCCACCCATCACTTACTAAGTCCAATGAATTCCTCATACGAAAAGGTTTATACTCACATATAAACCACCTAGGATAATAAAGAGATTTTAAAATTAACCTTTACCTTGTAATTTTCATTGGTCTAGGGTATTTTAACCTCCTATATAATAGTTAAATAATATTTATTAAATTATAATATAACCACATACATAAATATTATACCACATATGATCTTCTAATATTACTTTTTTAACAATATATTAGTAGTATCATTATTTTGGGTGTTAAATGATTTATTTTCCTTTATATGTTTTGTTACGTAAGTCATGTTTGTTCTGGATAGGATGTATTTGATTAATTTCCAAAATGACATTAAGTTCATAAAAAAAAATTTTAATCATAAAAATAAAATTATTCTTGAATGGTTATGATGGGGAAGGAATCTCATCGCATTCGTGGTGAGAGAAATCAGTATGTATGCACGAGCGACAATACCATTCTATTGATAGTCGAATCATATGTAATTGGATGGTAGATCATATATAAAAAATCATTAGCATGTTATATTTAATTTTTACCTAAATTATACACATTATTATACCGAAACAAATAATGATGTGTTGAATAAAAAACTACACCATAACATGGATATGGTAAGTCATATGTATGCATGTATATTGACTTTGTCATTTATAGGGTGGATAGAATAATGAATATGGTTTTACCATATTTATAATATCACCCTTGTATGAAGAAGGTACATGATTTATTTTTTTCAGTGTGGAAACAACAAAGGAAGAGGAAGTGGAAGAAGAAAAGAACTTTGAAAGAGGTGATGAAATTGTAACCTCGTTTTTGGGTGTTTCCTTTTGATTTGATAAAAAGGGCTCAATAGTTTGAATTATGACCAAATTAATGCCTCTATGTTAAAGGGAGGGAATTTGGGAGGATATTGTATCAGGGTTTGGCTACCCTAAATGGATTTTGAGGTGTGATTTTGAGAGTAGGGGAAGTACACTTTAATAAGAGAGGTGAGGGTCACTTTAGGAAAAGCATTAAATGTTATTTTATTATACCATCATATTAATTTGATAATGGCTCTAAAAGGATTTATTTCTAGGATATGGTGGGTTAGGGTTGAAAAACACTCAACCAATTGGTTTT
This sequence comes from Viscum album, assembly GCA_963277665.1. NCBI lineage: Eukaryota > Viridiplantae > Streptophyta > Magnoliopsida > Santalales > Viscaceae > Viscum > Viscum album. The sequence continues at coordinate 1,246,909,322 of OY728138.1, forward strand.
ATACAGCTTTAGTTGTCTATCATAACCTTATCTTTTAGATTTAACTCTTAGTTAAATAGTTTAACTTATACCATGTATTCTTGTATTATTATAATAAAATCTTAATGAAATTACTGTAAATAGCCAATAGAACACCAAGTTCTTAATTATTGATATAGTTATCCTTATCTATATACTTTGGCCAAACCTTATATTTTAATGAATATTATATCAATTAATAATATAATATATATTTTTAAAACTCATTTATGTCATTTTTACACTATTTGGTATTTTATTTTCATGAAAGTCATCATAACATTATCACTTCGAAAATAAATTATTTAATCAACCCAAAAATGACTTATTAACCAAAAAATTAGTGTAATGCATCCAATGTTTAAATTTACATTTATTTGGATATTTATAATATCATTTGTTTTAATCTTTCAATAATAAGGTATTTACTACATCATCATTGTGTCATATATAAATTTAATTTTTTAATGTCTAAAAGTTATAAACAAAATAAAATTATATAATAAATGGTTTTAACTTTATAATAAATTTTTATAGTTGAATTTATCTTATGTATTACCCAATATTAAAAATGTTTTACTCATTAAACATTGAAATTAACACTTTTTACTCTTATTTAAATAAAATAATAATAAATTTCATAATCTAATCCATGTAAACCAAAATGATAATATTTTATTCCTAATGATTATTTTTTTGAAAATACACATAAAAATAGAATTATGACATGTGTTAGGGTAATTATAATATCAGTTTGACATTTAATTACCCCATTAACTGTTAATCGTGGAAAATGAAATTCAAATGTTACTATTCAGAAAAAATTATTATAATCATATTGTACCACATGTTACTTACTTATGTCAACCATTTCTATCGGATTTTTTAAATTCAATTCACAGAAGTGGTAAAATTGTGTCTTATGATAATTTTCAAATGTGCCTAGATGGTGGGAAAAAGACGGTAAACGTTCAATAAAATTTCATACATCTATTCTTATTATAAAATTATTCCTATGAATTACATTGAAATTATATAGGTATTATGTATCTATTTTGACAAAAAAAAATTAATTATGAAAAATAATTATTTAAATAAAATGATGCTTTTTAAAAATGACAATGTGTTTTTCATTATTCATAAAAAATTGAACGTTTTCAGAAAAATGCCAAAAATTCAACCAATGCTAATTTTGATATTATGAATCCGAATTGAAGTACATTTTGAAATATTAAATTTAAAAAATATCATAAATTTGGTCTTACTATTCATACGGGCTAGATTGATTAGTCATGGTCTGTAATAACTTGAAGTTGCATACAACGCAAGCTATTGTATTATTCAAAGAGAAGTGTACTGTGGATGATTGGGATGTTACATTCTTCCCTCCAAATAATTTTATTCTCAAAATTTCTAGAATATTAGAGAATAAAAATATTTAGGGGTTATTCATCATATGTTTCTCAGGTTCCCACATCACCTATTCCATCTTATGGTTTCTCCATAGACCATTAACAAGATGAGTCATCCTATTTCTTAGCACTTGTTCTCTAGTATCAAGAATCTTGACAGGATATTCACAATAAGACAGATTAGGTTCTAGTTTTATTTCTTAATAGGTGAGTACATGTGTTGCATTAAGCATGTATTTTATTAACAGTGATATGTGGAACATATCATAAAATTTGGAGATACTTAGAGGAATTTCCAAACGGTAAGCTAAAACTCCAATTCGATCTAGAATTTCCAGATTCCTGATGTACCATAGAATTAATTTTCCCTTCTTACCAAATCATAAAAACACCCATCCAAGGACATACCTTTAAGAAAACATGATCTCATACTTGAAATTCCAAATCCTTCCAATAGTTATTGACAAAACACTTTTTCCTACTTTGACATGTATTGATGTGTGTTACGATAATCTTATCACTTTCTATTGTTTACTAAACATGTTCTAGGTCAACAAGTGTTTTTTCAACAACATCATCCCAACAAGTTGGTGTGTGACATCTCTTTCAATATAACGCTTTATATGGTGCTGTATAAATACTATAATGGAATCCATTTTTATAGAAATATTATACGAGGGGTAAATATTGATCCCACATAACTTGAAAGTCATGTGAGAAAGATATCAATTTGTCTTATTAGGTTTAAATAGTCAGTTCATATTGTCCATTAGATTGAGAGTGGTAGCCAGTGCTCAAATGATGTTCAGTATCTGGGGCCTTCTGATGACTTTTCTTGAATCTTGCTGTAAAATGTGGATCCCAATCGAAAACAATTTATAGGGGTTCCCCATAAAGTCTTAAAACATCTTTAATAAATAGTCTCGATAAACGTTCAAGTGGTAAATGTTCTCTTATAGCAAGAAAGTGTGCTGACATGGTAAGACGATCAACAATGACCAATATTGAATCATTCCTTCTTTGAGTCTTTGGTAGTCCTGGGACAAAGTCAATTGTAATATCATCACTGTTCCACTCAGGTATGGGAAGAGGTTGCATGACTCCTCTAGGTTGTTGTCTTCCAGCCCGAACCTGTTGAAACCCCTTATATATTGACAAATAATCAGTAATCTCCCTCTTTATGTTGTCCCACTAATAATTTTCCATCAAATAACTATACATCTTAGTCCTACCAAGGTGTATAGAGAAATTGGAGATATGAACATCATCCAATAATTCCATTTTTAGATCAGGTATGTAAGGAATACAAATCAAATTCCCAAATTTCAAAATTTCATCATCATATACAATGTCAATCAATATCCCATCATTCAAAACATTAATTTTATTTTGAAACTCCTCATCATCAATCTGAGAACTTTTTATCCTTTATAATAAATATAGTTTGACAACCATTTGAAAAATTATTGATGTTTCACCTTCCATGACTATTCTCATGTCCATTTTTAATAGATCCATGAACATAGGATACCTTTGAACTCTCATCTTTCTCAAGACTCCATGATCCTTTCTACTCAAAGCACCTTCCACCTCATTTTCCTTCCCTCGGTGGTAGTGTATAGTATAATCATAATCCTTTATTAGATCAAGCCATCGTCTTTTCCTCATGTTGAGTTCTTTATATTTCATCAAACTCTTGTGATCAGTATATATCTCACATTTTTCAACATAGATAGAGTGTCTCCTTATTTTTAAAGAAAATAGTATTTCTCCTAACTCAAGATCATGAGGTGATTGTTTTCTTCATGAATTTTTATCTATCATGTTGAATATGAAATAACTATTTATTATTTATAAGGACAAAACCTTTTCCTTTCTTTGAATCATCACTATAAATAAAAAACCCATCAAATAATCGATCAACATTACTCCTTGGGTTACGTATATATTCTATTTTATTCCTTTCTAACCTTGTAATGTTCACCTCATAATTTAATACATTATCATCCTATTATTTCCCCAGACTCAAAAATTGTCTTTCTATATCGGCCCTATGGTTACGAGAAAAGTATTTTTATAAGAAAATAACTTTAAACTCCCTCCATTCTATATTTGATAATTTTTTATCCTCCTTTTTGTTTTGAATTAATGAACATCATTGATCTACATCTCCTGTGAGGTGATAAAATGCCATGAAACATTTTCCCATTCGCTACTCCCCAAAGCATGAAATATTTTCTCTATAGAATTTATCCATTTATCAACTTAAAATGTTTTTTTATTACATTGATTGTCGGTGTATTTTTCCTCATGAAGCGGTCTAACATTGATCCTCTACATTGTGGATCTGGGTGCTTTAAACGGGTAAGGATATTTTTCAAAACCTAAGTGAGTTGTCCCAGTATGGTTATTAGATGATCAACACCAGTTTCATCACCTCCTCCACTAAAATTATCTCAAGTAGAAAGATAAATCCCTACACTCATTAAGTCTGTTAATTGAATGCATAATGTCGAACATCATAATTACATAGTCAAGGCACCATGCCAAGACTAAAAATAATATTTTTTCAAAGCCTCGTGCCAATACTCTAGTTTGTCTTGTGAGACCTACCGATGCATCGAGGGGCTATATCGGGCTCCACCCATCACTTACTATGTCCAATGCATTCCCCATAAAAATTAGTTGAAACATAACATAAAAATTTGTATTAAAAGTAGCATATGAATTTAAAATACTTAAACTATAAATCATGAATGTTATAAAAATAACACATCAATAGTCAATCATTTCGAAAAACCTTCAATAAAATATGAAAGATTGTATCATAATAAACCAACATTAAACCAGTGTAAAATCCATCAATGTTTGTTGACATAGATGAAAAAAAACTATTTCAGAGAAATATAAATTTCTATTTTGAAATAATTTAAAAGTCACATAATTATAAAATAAAACATTTATTTTGAAGATTTATTATATTCTTGTTAGGGGAGCATAGAAGTTGTTATAACAACAGAAAAAAGTCACACATGCTATAGAGGTTAAAAGAAACATTCTTACATAAATTTTTTTTTAAAATGTTATAAAGCACCTTATTTGGAAGGTGTTAGAAATATTCCATTAAAAATATTTTGTAAAAAGAAAAACAAAATGACATTAACCCATAATCTAGGAAAAAGTAATGTTTTTTAAATACATTTTTAAGAAACAATGATGTTAATGATAAAGAGGTCCCAAATGATACTCGCGTATAGAAAACCTCGGATAATAAAGAGATTGTAAAATTAATACTTACCTTGTACTTTTCTTTGGTCAAGGGTACATTAACCTCCAGTATAATAGTAAAATCATTGTTATTAAATTATTAAAGAACCACATACATAAATATGATATCAGAAATGATCTTTTAATATTTATTTCTTTGTAATATTTTAGTAGTATCATTGTTTCAGGTGTAAACTGAAATGTTTGAATTTATATGTTTTTCTTGCGTAAGTCATATTTTTTATGGATAAGAGGTATTTTATTCATATCCATAATTTTATTAAGTTCTTAAAAAATATTTCTATTCATAAAACAAAAATTATTCAATAATGGTTACGATGGAAAATGAATCACATCACGTTTATAGAGATGGTAATCCGTACGTACGCACGAGTGACAATACCATTATATTGATGGTAAAATCACATGTAATTGGATGGTATATAATACATAAAAAATCATTAACATGTCATATTTCTTATTTAGGTCAATTATACAGATTTTTATACCCATACAAATAATTATATGTTGAATAAAAAACTACACCATGGCGTGGAGACGGTTAGCTGTATATACGCACGTATGGTGACATTATCATTCATAGGATGGATAGAATAATGAATATTTACGTACCATATTTATAATGACATAATATCATGTAGAAGGTACTGTAGTTATTATTTTGGTATAGAAACAATAAATAATGACGAAGTGATAGAAGAAAAGATCGTTGAAAGAGATGTTGAAATTATTACCTCTTCTTCGAGTGTTTCCTATTTATTTGTTCAAAAGGGATTCTTAATTTGGATTATGATCAAAATAATTCCTCTATATTGATGGTAGGGTTGTGGGGAGGATATTTAATTAGGGTTTGGCCATGCCAAATGGCTTTGGACATGTGATTTTGAGAGAAGGGGAAGTACACATTTATTAGAGAGATGACAGTCACTTTTGGAAAACCTTGAAATATTATTTTATTATAAAATCATATTCAGATTATAATGGCTTCAAAATTATTTATTTTGTGGATAGGGTTAAAATGGGTCGAAAGAATATCAATCAATAGGTTTTATATAGTTTTAGGTCACTAAAATAAACTTATCATTCAGATTAACTCATAGTTAAATAGTTTAACATTTATGATCTATTTTTGTATTATTATAATAAATGGTTATTAAAAATACTATAAAAAAATAAGAGAACCACAAGTTGTTATTTATTGATATATCTAACCATATATAATTTCTTTTTTGAATCCTTGTTTTTTTTGGAATATTGAATCAAATAATAATATTTTATTTTTTTTAAAAACACATTTATGTCAATTTTGACACTATATGGTATTCTGTTTTTGTGAAAGTATTAACAACTTGATCACTTAAAAAAATTAATTTAATCCACCATAACATGTCATATTAACCTATAAAATTATTTTAATTCATCAAAAGTCTCAATTTACAATTATTTGGATATTTATAATATTAATTTTTTTAATCATGCAATAATAAGGTAATTACTACATCATCATTGTGTAAAAAATAAATTAAATGATTTAATGTCTACATTTTTTAAATAAAATATTATTATGTAGGAATTTTTTATATTTATAATTAATATTTATATTTGAATTTATCTTAGTTATATACCAATATTAAAAAACTTTTTGTTATTAAACATTCAATTTATCACTTTTAAATCTTCTTTAAATAAAATAATAATATATGTCCTAATTTAATCCATGTGAACCAAAAGGATCATATTTTATTCCTAAGGCTGACTTGTTTTGAAATAAACTTATCCAATAGAATTAAGACATGTGTTAGGGTACTTATAATATCATTTTTACCTTTAATTACCCTATTAACTTTTAACTCTGGTAAATAAAATTCAAAAGTTATTATTCATCAAAAAATATTCTCATCCCATTAAACCACATTTATTATTTCTAATGTCAATCATGTCTCAAATTTATTAAATTAAATTCATAGAAGTGGTAAAATAATTTTTTATGCAAAATTTCAAATGTTTCTAGAAGGTAGGTAAAAGACAGTAAAATATCATTAGTATTTTATACATCATATCTTATTGTAAAATAACTACAATGAATTAAAATGAATGTATATGGGTATTATGTATCTATTTTTTCATAAAAAAATTTAAATAGAATAAGTAGTTATTTAAATAATAAATAGGTTTTAAACAAAAATGTAGGGTTTTCACTATTCATCAAAAATTGAATGTTTTCAGAAAAATTACCAAAAAATCACCCTAACCTAATTTTGATATTACAAGTCCAAAAATGAATCCCTTTTCAAAAAATAATATTTAAAAAATTCCAGAAAGTTGGTATTACTATTCATAATGGCTATTTTGATTCGTCGTGGTGTGTTAGAACACGGAGTTGCGTACAATGCAAGTTATTATATTATTCAAATAGAAGTGTACTATGGAAGATTGGGGTGTTAAAAATACCATGAGGATGTTTATCAAGGTTATTATCAACATATTATTTGGTATAATAGTCTAAGTATCATTGATGTGTTTTTGATATGGGTCGAATGGCCTCAAGGAAACTTTCGTTGAGTAGGTCAGGGATATTGTTATCAATTTTTATCATGGGGAAATATGTTGAAATGCCTTTTATAGTCGAGAGAGGATACAAGCCTACACCATAAATGTAGTGAGAACGTTTTTATTGTCATTCCATGATGCATCATTATTATCACCCTTTTAGAATCTACTAGAGTATGTCAGTGAGGTTATATATTACGAACAGTAATATGAACCTATATGTGTGTAGTTTTAGGAATATGCCTTTTAACCCAAGATGAATCAGGGATATGAGAGATTTTCGAATATGAATTCCCTACTATAATATATTAATGGACCACTGGAATTATATAAGTTATATAATAATCTTCTTATATAGCACCTAATGGATAATGATGTGATTGTTCATCGACAAAAGATGGGCGTTATCATGGATTTAGTGATTTTTTGGATTATGATAAGTAGATTCACTGATAAGGATTTCAGCCTTCCTGATAAACGAGACACTCTCACATGGTGATCAATAATTGAGAGGGGATATGTGCATGATAAAGTTCTTATGGTGTATATCACCTATCTATTTCAATTAGAATATGATTCTTCCCTATAGAATTTTATTCTCTTAGTTTGTGAGCACCAGTTAGAATAAAAATATGAGTAGGATATGGTGCCTTTGGATTATCACATAGTTCTAATCTAAATGGCACGTACACCTTTAATGTGGAATTTTTCACTCTCACTTGATGTACCTCATTTGTTTTGTGAATATGTTCCCATTTAGGTTCCTCGTTTATACCATAATATAACGATTATCCTCCTGGATGGGAGAATGAATATGTGCTTGGATTGGAGTATCCAACATTTAGTATCAATTTGAGTGTTGTTATTACCTATATATATTTATATGAATTTGTGTACCTCCATGTATTTTTAAAAATTCATTAATAATCTATTTGTGTTCTTCATAGTTTTCTAAAATATATAGGCACTTCATCAATTTGTGTGTAGGAATTCAGGCCCACACATTTTTATTATCCAATATGCATTGGAATATATCATTAATTGAGTTTGAGATATAAGAAAAATATTTTACTACTTGTTATATCAAAATATGCTGATGGGAATCATGTGTGGGGATAGGTATAAGAACCTCATGCATTTCAACTATAGGAATTTCCTTCTAGACAAGATTTGTGTGAGTTGGGATATTGACATTCTCGGTGGATTGCACCCAAATATGTTATAGGGATTCATTAGTTGAATTAGTTATATGATACCACTCCCATTTATCCATGGTTTTTTCAACTTCATGTTATATACTTGGATCATGTTCATGAGAAAAAATAGACACAATATTTTAGGCGGTGTCCTCAGTAGGTGACTGATTGGAACTACTATGTTCATGTTGGTGATATTGGTTGATCCGATCCCTCATCAATGGATCTTGAAAAAAGAGGTACATGTAGTGGAATTATTGATCCACCTTCCACATATATGGAATGTGTTAATTTTCTCTCTCATGGGATGTGATTTTGAGGCATTTTTTGGTTGAAAAACTAACCACTACATTTACTACAACTTTATATGGACAATGTGTACTTTTCAGTTTCAGTGTTTGGATTCCATTACTTGTAGCATCAGGGTTAAAGATCATATCATGTTGTTTTTTGTCTCATAACATTATATTTTCCACCCAAAGCAGAAGGTGGTGAGTGTTTGAGGTGTTTTTCCAACCTCCATAGGTTGTTGTCATAAATTATGTTCTAGAATAGTTTCTATTTAGATACAAAACCACAGGTAGGGGTGTTGTTTTTGAGACTAGTTTCTATAGTCATTATAGATTAGTCATTCTCCCTGTTATGTAATTTTAAAAACAATGGTGTAATAATTTCATGAGAACCCTATTTACATTTGGTTTTATGTTATTTTATTAGATAGATCAGGTTTAGAATTTTTGTTCAAGTGAAGACAATATGTGTTGTTTCACTTAAAGATAGATTATGGTGGGAATGTATGTACAATCATTCACATCAGTTTCAAAACATTCATACTTAATAAAAAATATACATTGTTCCCACATCCTTGGATTTGTACAGATCATTATTCTGAGGGTTGGAAGTCTACTATGGTTTTTAACCCAACAGTTCTTTGGAATGCACACTAAAAGAGAGGATGATTGGTCAGGCTCATCACACCCTTATGATAGGAATTTTTTCCTGCCTTGGGACACTAATATAGATTAATGATATGTGTTTTAATCTCTTCCAATTCAACTAATTTTACTGGTTACCAAATCCAAATAACCAGGGATTGAATACTATTATCTTTAATGGGGTAATATTAATGATTCAATTTATATATATCAATCATTCTTCATTATCTTCCTGTTATTCCTTATAAATGGGTAACTTCTTATATTTTGAATCCATATAACTAGGCACACCTAATTATACTACCCAAATGTGAGGTAATTAATATATCAAGGATGGGTTTGAAATTTCTATAGAATCATACATAACATTTTTATTTCTAGAATGAAAAACCATTTAGTTTGATGAAACAATGTAGTTTACGGTCATTCAGAATAGACTTATATAAGATAACTTTGGAACCATGTATTGTGATTTAGCCTTTGTAAGAATCCCTTCATATCCTGATTATGATATGAATCATAGTTTTCATAGATTTATCATCCCCTTCATACATACTCTAAAATGTATTCCCTCATATACGAGTAATCATATTATGGAACTAAATCGGGCTTACACAATGAACTTTCCATGGATGGGGATGTTCATGATGTGAAAAATTGTTATTGTTTCATATCTATATTCACATGTGATCCATGATCTATTTGAGAAAAAATGGTTAGAAAATGACCACACTCATCCCATATAGATTTGAGACATAATAAATAGGGTTTCCCTAATTGATTGTTTGATATATGGATTGAAAAATAAGAGTTAGTTCTATATATCATAGTTATAATAGAAATAAATGTGTTGAGAGCATAATTGAAGCCATGATCTACTAATGGATGGGGAATAATGATAAACCCATATGAGATATTGGGTCCCAAGTGTTATAATGTCTAATATATTAGGGGGCCTAAATTGAGGTAGATTCCAATTTAGTTCATGAATTAATAATACATCCTACGTATCATTGTTATAGGAAAAAATAAAAGGTATTATAATTTATACTGGGGTTATTCTTGAATGTGTTCATCGTGAAATGCTTCAATGATTTGAAGAAAGTGTCCAATTTACCTTTATTAATTTCCTCCCCATAGTATCATGGGTGTTTTTCAGAGACATTTAAGACGTCTAAACATATCCTAGATACTTAACGAAAATGTCTACATAAAAATCATGTGATAAAATTGACAGTTTTGAAACACGTCTCATTATTTGGATGGCATGTCATTGTTGTTATCACATGATCACTGTAGAAATATCCATAGAATGCCTTTGGAAATTATTTTCATTCCTAGAGGAAATCCCATGATCCACTTCACATGTCATTAGGGTATCACATGACTAGGATAACATGTTGGAAGGACTTCACCATGCTTTTTTGACATATCTGATCTGCATTGCAAGACTTAAATGACATGTATGAATGGAATCACGTGACTTGGATTGCATTTCCAAAGGATTTTGTGTGATCTATATGTAATTCCCATTGTGACATACCAAGACTATGATATTTGAAGATTGGATATAAAATTATCCTCCTATAATGGGAACCCTCATGAAGATATATATATGATACAACTTAAAGGGTTGTGTCTCCAAGAAAATTCCAATGAGGTTTGATAATAAAAAAATATCCATTTATGGATTGAATTAATTATTTAGGTCATCTAAAAATTATTTTGTTGATAATATTAGTAATTTTATTTTCATAAATAAATAATCATGGATATGTGTCAATAAATAATTTAGTGAGAGTGTGTTCATATTCATAATAATTTATGATGATGAAATAATTCATTTTGGGAATGAAATACTAGTCCCACATTATAAAAAATGATGGATCAACTCATGATTATTAATGAATGACTTAGTTGAATAAATTTATATTCATGGAATACACATCACCTAAGATATATCCAATATCCTACTTAGAATGTGAAATTTTTCCTATTGAAACGATATTGAGTTGATTCGTCTTGGGAAAATAAATTAGAGGATTATTTCTATTTTTATATTGAATTCATATTTCCAATAATAAATATTCATAAAAACTTGAATAATTAAAATGAAAATAAATTAATATATACACATTAGTTTTTGGGTTTCTCATTTATTATATTTTATATATTAGAATAGATATCACTTAAGAATTATGTTTGGAAGGATGATATCGAGGTGATACAAGTGGATGACATTTTATGGTATTCAAAACTATTCTTATATATCTAATATAAATGGATGATATGATCCTAATATATAAGAGATATTTAACTACTCATCATAGGATATGAATTTTAGAGTATTGAGAAATATCATGTAGATCTAAAATAATAGTTAGGATTCATCTATACATTTAATGGATGTGTTTTCAGCTGGAAGAACATAAATAATGGAATAGTTATATATAATATATTTGATTTTGTGTAAATTGTGGTCTTTTAATGAGAAAATTAAAAAATTTGGATTTGAAAATTCATCCAATATCATGATTTGGTAACTAGAAGTAATGACTTTTCTTGTTCAATTTTTACAACAATTCATTTTTCCTCATGAAATGTAATGAAGTTCAAATAAGTTGACGAAGAACATACTTATAATGTATCATCTCCTGGGGTATTTTTTTCAACGGGGGGATGTTTTAGTGAGAAATGTATCCATGGAAGGTCATATAGTAGACCCATTGACTAATGTTTAACTCAATAGAAACATGATCTTTATTTTAGGTCCATTAGACTAAAAGATGTTCTATGTTGGATATTGTGTATATGGGTTTCTGTTATAGTTATTTTTAACCAGCTATGTTTACATTAGATTACATGTACATTCAATTATATTAATATTAGTTAAAAATATTACTATGTACTTTCCATTGATCTATATGTAATTAATATAATAATTCCCTAGAGTACATGTAACACAAAAAATTGTGTTAGAGTTCTCCATTATGATTAGTACCTAGGAATTCCTTGATGAAATTTTCTTTCATAGTTATATTCTAGGATAACATTAAATGATAGAGAATATATTTTTCTAACTATCGTGTGTGATTCATCATAAGAATAGAGGAATTTATATCCTAAATTACACAAATGTAAATCGCCATGAATTTTTAATTAATCTTGTTGTCATTTTCAGACAGATGCAATTTTCTAAAAACATTACGACAAAAACAGGTTATTCGATATGTAAATAATTATACAATATCATGATATTCCTTCCATTTAAGATTACATTTAATGTATAAAATAATAATTATTAATGAAATTTATTTTCCTAATGAACTTTAAATTTATTGTTTTAAAATGAATTTTCAATGAAATGGTATTCCAAAAAATTATGGAAACAATGTTTTAAATGATTTTAAAATACTAAATTATATGTTTTCAAATGTAAATTTATAAAGAAGATGATTTAGATTATTTTAAAAAATATTTTATACATTTCAATGTTTAATCAGAGGAAATGATATAAAAAATTAGGATTTCTATGTATATATTCAGAGTATTGTTTTATAAAGTTTTTCAAAAGGGTTTTCAAGACTCCATAATTATTTATCAAAGTATATTTCATGAAAAAAAATTGAAATTGGATTGAAAATTATCTTATATATTATTAATGAAAATGGATTTCTATATTAATTTATATTTTTATAGTTTAATTTCAATGCAAAACTTTTTTTAATTTAAATTTATTTTCTCAAAGAAGAAAATATATTTTCATCGAGATATGTTTTTAAAGACATTTTGTAGTTATTTTACATATATTATGACATATATTTTTATTATTCATGACATTCTAGGAGAATTATCAATCAATTCCACTCATATAAAATCTCAAAAAAGAATATGTTTTGATGACATAATTTTTATGAATCCAATTTCTATTTCACATGTCATATTTTTTTTATATTTTTTTTTCATTCATGGGTTATATGTTTATAAAACCCATTTCTTTTTCCATGGGTTATATGTTTGTGAGACCTTCTTATCTTCATGGGTAACTCTTTGATTATATTATTATTTACCCTCTCTATTTTCAATGGGTTATGATATGATAAAATGTTTATGATTCCCATTTCTTGTTATGGGTTGTGATATAATGAATGTTTATGGTTTATTGGTACACATATGAAGGATTTTCTTATGATATGGGTGTTACCTACATCTCCCTTTAATTAATTGGTAAGTTATTTATATATCATGATATATACAAGGTTGGAATGGGGATTTAACATGGCTTAGTAATAGAATTTTTCAACTATAATGGCCTATTAAGAGATCTTTGGTTAATAATATGGTCATAAGAGTGATCCATAACTCACTAGATGTTATGGGGAGTGAAATCATACTAATAATATATACTTTTATGTGTTACATTGAATTTAATGTTAATGATTTTATATTCATATTTTTCTTCCTCAAATTCTATGTCATATTCCAAAGTTATGATATAATACATTCTGATCTAAATTCCCTTAAAATTCAAGACTTATGAACTACCAATCATTATTAAATTAAACATCTATATTATCATTGATATAAAGGGTATGATTTTCAAATGTGATTATCGTGTTCTCATACCCAAATTCATATGTTATGCTTATATATCACTAGGTTATAATATTTTTTCCCACATTTCCACAGACACTAAATTGTTACTCTTTTCAAGAATTTATTTTTGTGATGTACTGAATATCCATAAAAAATAATATGATATCCATGTATATGGAGCATTGTTTGCTATAAAACATATACTCCAGATTAATATGATATCTAACTTTTTTAATATAATAATATCCATTAACATAAATATTATAAATCTACATTACATACATGAAATACTTAACTACAAGGTTGTAGAAGTAAATGTGTGATCAAAATTTATCTCAAGTCTTGGGGAGAATATATTTTATGAGAAAATGTGGGGACATTAAAATTTTTAATCAAAGATTTGATGGAAAATATCATTGAAAATATATAATATAATTTCAGACAAATGTTGGATGATTAATGTTTCATTTCCAACATCAAACTTAAAAATCTATATATAGTATAAAAATGTTAAATACAATGTTTATGATTGATATATGGTGTTGGAATATTGAAAACTAATAAATTTATTATTATGGGAACATTACATGTAAATCAAAAGTATTTAAAGGTCAATCATTTAGTTGGGTAGTGATAAATAATATCATATCTGGGTATAAACTATAAATAATGTAATTTACATCTAATAGAAAAAAATGCCAATATGCCTAGAAGTATTTAATATTAAGAGAACAATTCTCTAGTAGATGAACAACCAAAATAATCCATCCTGATTAGCATAAGTACATGGCTTGTTAGATGAATATGTAGAAACAAGATAACTGTTTGATGACCCATATGTGATTTTTCAATTTTTCTAAAACAATAATCAAATTAATAATTTCCATAAGTATTAAAATATTTCTGGAATAGTTGGTAATATTATTCACATGTGATTAAAAAATATATAAGAACAATATATTTATTTCATTGATAAAATTTAATAAAAACATAATTCTAGCATGATGAGATTTATTTACATGGGAAATGAATGGTAACTCACATTGGAAAGCGATTTCAATTTTTATATGGAAAATATATTGATGTTCAATAATCTTTGTTTTTTACACTTTTGACGGGGTGTGTGCGTCTGTCTTGTTCGAGGATGAAGACACTATTTTTCCCCACATTCCTGCTTTCCAAAGGTGGGTGGCATCTATTACTTGTTCAAGTATGTTTTATCCTTGATCAAAACGAGATGATGGGATGTCAGTTTTCCTTCTGGACATTCCTCCTTGACACTCATCACCTAGTCTGGGTCTCCCTTATAGATTTAAGACGTGGTTCGTGAAACTCTTCCTAGTGTCATATCTTCATGGACACTAGTTAATTACACTACTTTTATCAAAAAATTCCAAGGGGTATGGTTAGGGCAGCAACCTTCGGTAGGGGGAGTAGTCACGTTGGACATCACCGGAGTATCTAGATGCTGGAACACAGGCGCGTCTAGGTTTCTTCCCCTAATTATAGGGCTTCTCGAGGGTGCGGAATCCCAAGGAATCCCAAGTCGAACATGGAGAATTTTATTCCATAAGCATGTATCTATGGTTTTCCTCAGCTTATCATGTTTAAGATAGGGTATTCTATGAGTTTAACGTCTATCGGAGATGGGTCAGACTGATCAGAACACTGACTAGAGTGGATCAGGTTAGGTGAACTTTGGAGGGAACACCAATGTTTGGCCTAATGAATGGTTGGCAACCCGATTGTGGTTTAGGGGGAAGGTTAATTAGGTATTATTATCCAACCAAGATGTGGAGACCTAGATAAGAACCAAAATTGATGATGGATGGTTATGTGAAGTGGGTAGACAATGAAATGGAGATGACTCGAGGATGACGTTGATGTTGGGATAGAGTCTTGAAGAGACTTACAACCTATCCATGTGGTATGGAATCAAAAACCACATAGTTTAGGGGTTCCAACAGTTTAAATTTGGTGAGGTTTTAGTGGCTTAACCTAGAATAGGGGCCACAACAGATTAACACGGGACGATGTCACAACGGCTTACCACTGGATGGGGTTAATCCACATGGAAGATTCCTACATACCCTACCTAGGAGATAGAGATCAAACCCATATATTTCTTCTGTGATGGTGGTCGGTGAACCCTCATGAATGAGGACCTGGGGTCAAATGGTTGTATGGATTGAACCTCAGGGAGGTGTCCTACATTCCTCGTCTTGGTAAGGATCAGAGTCCACATAGTTCGGGTGGGTGAAACAGCCTACCACTAACTGGGGGAACAACGGCTTACCGCTGATTGAGGTCCACAGTTTAATGTCATGCAGTTTTGGGGTGAATTGATTTGAAGGAGGACATGGGGCCCAGATAAATGGTGGGCTTGAACCTCATGGAGGCTTCATACATACCATGCCTTGGCAAGGATCAATGTCCACATAGTTTATAAATGGGGCATTGTTATGTTGACGTAAATATTGGTCGGGACCAATGGTGATTGGGAATAAACCACGGGGAGGCTTCATTTGTACCTCACATTAACAAGGATCAATGTCCATGTAGTTTTTAAGGAGTGGGCGAACCGATGTGAAGGGGGTCAGAGCGACTGGGTGTTGGGCTTGAACCTCAGGGAGGCTTCCTAATACCCGGCCTTGGCAAGGATCAAAGACCTCATAATTCATATTGTGTTTGAGGAACACTCCATAGGCTGCTTGGGTAGGATTTCATGGTTGATTCTTACTCTAATCCAATGTGAGTCATTATCGGTGTGAGAAACAATAGGTAGAAAAGACCTCAAGTTTACGTCGCGAATGGTGCGTCCATGGGAAGTGGGATGGGGCTACTCATAGTTGGCGGCCTAAAGAGGAAATAATGGCTTACAAATGGTTAGTAGCCTAAGGTGATAGATATTCTGACTTACTCTAGGAGGGAGGCCCGTGTGGTGAAAAAGCCCTGTGGGGGAGGTATTTGGAACCCAGGAAGAGAAGAGGAGCAGCGGTGTTTCCTCCAACAAGAAAGGCTAGGGGCTTACACTAGGGTGGTTTCCCTTTCCCCACGAACATATATTGCTCAGATAAAGAGTATTTCATTCCATGTGAGGAATCATCTCAATTCCATGGATACTGGTGGGTGTAGAGAATGTCAAAGATGGGGAACCCCGTGTTCACGACATGGGGTGAGGTCATAGTTTAACGTCATGTGCGGAGGACGATGGGGCTTGGAAGTTTAACGTCCTGCATCTCGGACAAGAGAATGGCTAGATCTACACCCCTAGGACTTGCATAACAAATACCACCCCACCTTTGAGGGAAGGAATGCATTGGCAATGCCATGGATGGGGGCTGTCGAGAGGTGATCCCATTAAGGGTCAACATTATCATGGCTTTGAGAAGAATAAATAGTCATTAGTGTTCCTATACAAAGTAGCATGAGGTGAAGAAATGCAATGTGAAGCACCGCCCTAGGTTTTTTGAAGTTACTTCATGAAAACCTAGACTGTTTTATGGGAAAAGGTTTTGCAGTGCAAAGGAGTTCATAAGTGGAAGCATTGTAGAGATTTGGTGCTCCATGTAATAGAGTGGATTCATGAAGGGGTATCCTTTGGGAAGAAAAGTGACCTTGCCTAGGCATAGGGCACAGGTGCATATATGAGGAGCATTGAGAAGTGGAAAGGAATTTTCTAAGCAATGCCTCAAAAAGAATGTGTGCCTCACGAAGCAACGTGTTATGAAGCAATGTTCTTCACGGAGCACATTGACCCTTCCTAAGCATGTGGGTCACATGTGTATGCAGGGGGTTTCGCAACGCATAAATTCATCGTGATGGCCCGAGTCCCTGTGGGTATCCCCTTCCTTATTGATGGTCCGTGGGATTCACAAAAGGCATCCATCTTAGAATAAGGGTTGAATTAAAGCTAAGGGGGAGGCACTTTGCAATGAAAATGTACCTTGAGAAGCTCATGGTTAGTAGAGCAAGAAATGCTTCGTGATTTGAGAGGATATAATGTGAATGGTCGGATGATCCATCCTTTGGGCTTGATGGGAGCCTTATATTTATAGGAATGAGGCACCGAGATGAAGAGATCACTCAGCGTGAATACATAGTCTTCTTCGTCGTGGGTTGCGAATGTCAAATCTGCTCATGGAGGATCTCACCTCCTTGCTCTACGGTGGGCTCAGTAATGTCAAATTCATTCGCAGATCATCCCACCTTCTTGTTCCATGGCTGGGTCTCGAACGTCAAAGGGGTTTATTGGGTGTCCCCCCTCCTTGATCCGTGGTGGGATCGAAAACGTCAAATTAGTTAATGGAGCCACCCTCCTCCTTGCACCATGGAGGGGTCGCGAACATCAAAGGGTTCGTAGGGCAGCCTGCCTCCTTTCTCCATGGTGGGCTTGTGAATGTTAAAGGGGTTGATGGGGCGGCCCACCTCCTTTCTCCGCGGTGGGTGTCGGGCCATGGGGATTCACTAAATGTCTTCACAAGGCATCCCTAGAGACTTCCCCCTTATTCTTTTTCTTCCCAAATTTTGGTTCCAACAAAATTCTCCCCTCAGACATAGTGCTAAGGAGAAATCAAGGGTCAAAGTATGAGGGTCAATCTCCTAAATCCCGCAGCTGTCCATGAAGCTATTTTGTGAATAGGGCTCACGAGGCGGATAAGTGACATGAATGTTGAGCGCGTCATGATGCTCGTCACCGTATAAACGCGTCGCGAAGCTTTGAAGGTCAACACCTATAAATAGTGGAGAAGGCCTCTCTATTTTCCATTCTTTCCTCCACGAATTTGACTTTTAGGTCTCTTGATTCATGAAGCTCCCGTGTACTCCATGATTTCTCTC
This sequence comes from Viscum album, assembly GCA_963277665.1. Classification (NCBI taxonomy): domain Eukaryota; kingdom Viridiplantae; phylum Streptophyta; class Magnoliopsida; order Santalales; family Viscaceae; genus Viscum; species Viscum album. The sequence goes on from OY728138.1 coordinate 1,246,928,156, forward strand.
TATGAATCTGGTCTCCTGCTTCGTAGTGCATATTGAGTATTTGACTTCGCGTCAGAGTGCTTTGCGTCTTGGAATTGGGAGGTCGAGGTAAGGTTCCATGAATAGTCTTCACGAACACGCCCCGCGAACGAGATTCACGAACCAAACCCAAAAATCACCAAACTCAAAACTAGAATGCTCAGTGAGAGTCTTCCAAGGGGTCCTTTTGGACACTTCCTAAAGGGAGGAGATGATGAATAGCTTGGGCCTATGGGAGTTAATACAATGACATTATGACCACTGATTATTGGTGGAGCTGCTATCAGAGATCCAGAGAAACTATCCACTGAGCATGAGGCTGCCTTTGTACAGCTTAGAGCTGAGGGATGATGTCTTCATTCTAGAAGCAAGAAGGGATGAGCTAGATTACTGGTTCAAGAGTACGTCGTGTCAGAACCAATGGTTTAGGGAAGCTGACAGCAATGCCCGATAAGTCATCATGCCCATCGATACTGACTTTCTGTATAACCACATGAACTATATGGATGGGAATTCAATATAGACAGATAATTCACCCCTTTTTACCATACAATTTTTAAGTCACACTTGAGGAACCCAAGGAAGGGATGGTCTGAGGAGTGGGACCTGCTCCAGGGTGGAAACTTCACAGATGGCTGGGCATGGGCCTGCTGGGTTGGTTCTTCATGTCTGGAGTTCGGGGAAGAGCTAAAAAGAGTGGGTCTATATGAGGTGGCATGTGCCTTCCAATTCAACATTTATCAACTAAAGTAGATGATGCCAGAATTGTTGGGCAGGTGGTCATTGAGGACCAATACCTTTCACCTGCACCACGGGTTGGATGACATCAGCTTGTGGGATGCGAACCAGATCTCAGGGGTCCTGACATTGTGGGAGATTTATGATTAATTCCTCCCCGTTATTGGTGTGTGGGAGGATCCAGAGTAGATGTCACCACTAGTGATGTAGTTGATGAGTCTGGTGCCCGGAGAGGACAATGAAGCAGTGTGGGATGTCCATATCAGGCGGTGGTTCAAGCAGTTTCTAAATTTTCTAAAAGAGAGGTAGTTTCTGGTGAGGCCTTAGAATTACACAGAGGGGGATCAACGAGGAAAGGAGCAATCATAAAGTTGGATCTTGGAGGATATCCAGTGGAAAAGCTGGGTATTTAGCGTTAGCATCGATCAGCAGCTGATAGTCAGGGTGGAGGCATTTATCGCGGCTCTCATTTGTGGTTGGATTCTATAGGTGAGGGATACAAACATGGGCATGAGACAAAGCACATTCATCATGGCATACATGTTAGCAACAGAAGGACGAGTCAAACTCAGGATCTTGATGTTTTCCAAGATATAAAAGATGTCATGAACCATCAGAGAGGGGAAGAGGCCTCAAAGGATATGCGGGCCATTCCACCTTTTGTATGGGTGGGTGGCAGTCTATGTTAGTGGGGTTTATGAATACTGTAACCCCATCTCGCCTCTAGTATCAAACATCCTCCCATCAATCCTGAAGGTCGCGGGAAGCTTTCGAAAAAGCTGACCACACCGTTGGTACAGAACCAGGTGTGGAAGGTGGAGGAATTCAACCTTCAACTGTTTATGTTGCCAACGTGTGATTTCACTGATGACGAACAAGGAACCTAAGAGAATTAGTCCTATCTATTGGCCTTTCGAGGTGGAGTGCTGGTGTCTTGGGTGGAACATGATCCCCTCTATGATTCATACACCCTGCACTGATTTTCCAGGAAATTTCAATTTATAAAGACACTGATCCAACAGGTCTATCTATTGTTGGGCCATGAGGAACACCCATGTGTGATGAGGCAGATGTGGGTCATGTTCACATGGGAAGACGGAATGATACATAATGAGGTGCCTCCACCTACTACTGTTATCGAGTTGGTAAAGGAGTATTCCCAAAGTTGGGAGGTGACCTACCTAGGGGAGAAGTTGAAGTGGCCAACTGTACGGGTCGGTGATGGTGACCCTTCCCAACCTCAGGGTCAGGGATGAAGGTGGCAAGGACATCCTATAGTGGTGGTGTTTCTGTGGTGGTGAGGCCTGCACCGATTGAGGGGCGGTTGTGGCAACGGATCTAGCAGTGGTAGCGGACCCGGTGGTCCCATGAGAATAGAATTATCTAGAGGGGAGGATAAGGAGAAAAATCCATAGGATGTCAATCCAGGCCCTAGGGAAGCAGTTGTGCATATATACTTTCTAGAGAATGTTGTCTTATCAGAGGCCTGGGACATATGCGAAGTAAACCAGCAATTACTTAGCCTTTCTAAGGCATGGAAACACTTGAACCATCTCTGGATGTATTTTCCAGGTATATTCCCTATCAGGGCTGGCTTTATCGTGTCTCGGGCAGAGGCGGAGCAATACCTGGCAAAGAAGGAGGAATTTTGCATTCCTGAGGTGCCCTGCGTCCAATGACAGACCGTGTCAAGGTGCCGCTGGATCGTATTGTCCCTCCACAGTTGTCATCCTCTGAATTGAGAGAGTGATTTCCTCTACCATAAGAATGAGACGAGTCCTCCTAGGGGGAAGAGGCCTATAGAGGGAGCCCGTTGGAGGAGGGTGAAGTTGGCGATCAAGACCCGGATCTTGATGATTTTGAAGAGGCCCTCGATGTAAAATACCAAGACCCCTTTTCAGGGTCTTTTTTCAAGTTGTTCTAGACTCCTTACTAATATTTGAACTATTTAGGAGGGTCTCATACATAGAACCCATTCTCTCATTTCAACAAATGTAGATGCGGGACCTTCCTAATCTACACCTACGGCTGCATTGATTACCATGCATGGTAGGGCCAGGACACAGGAGGTGGCTTCTCCGGAGTATTCATACCTTCGAAAAATATACGGGGGGCCATGCCTCAGAGTCCCAATGGCATCAACCCAAGAATGAGACCATGAATTAGATCATTGTAATTATCCTCTAACAATTTAATGATTTCCACCCATTAACTATGTCAACTGACATCCATGTCTCTTTTTGGTGTGCATAGTTCTTCAAATTGTGTGGGCCGCCTTGGCGAGGTTGGTCGAGGCTTTAGTCAGAATCGTTCACAGAGGAATGTTGATGGTCATGGAGGCGGATATCCAGACCGACCAAGATGCGGCACTTCCAATAACTAGTGGGACCGTCAGCAGGGATGAGCCTGAGATCATTGAGGTGGGATCTGATGATGATGATCAATCATACAGTTCAGGTCCCACTATACCTGATCAAACGCCATATGTAGACCCTACTGATGAGTTCTTGGGGTATTTCCCTACACATGAGCCTGCTAACCATTCCAACTACGACGATACAACCTGTGATGAAGAGTATATCAAAATATTCTATTTCTGATCGTGGAAGATAATCAAGCGCTTCATCAATGACACCCACCAAATAAAATGGCTGGATGAAATGGATAGACTTCACTCGTGGTTGCATGAAATGTGTTTTGGGGGAGTGGATGCCCAGTGTTACCACATGCTCGTCCGAGATCTTATGGTGGAGAAGATTTGGGAGTATGACAGTAGCCTTGGTGTGGCCTAGAAGCAGAGGAAAGTAGTGATCATAAAGAAGCTCTGATAGGCTGAAAATGATGTCCAGCGGCTGCAGAGTCAGGTGGGCGAGCACTCAACCACCCTCAACGCATGATCTGAGCAAGTATTGCGATTGAAGTACTAGATGGTAGATGCTGAAGAGGGCATGAAGTGAGCCTCTGAAGAAATTATCATCATCCAAAATGGTGTGGAGTGCGAATGGATTGTGGCTGATGAGTTGTGCCCCATCGCTGACGAGGAGGAGCGGGAGCTGAATAGGCAGCATCAAATCCTGGATGCCACCATCTAGAGGGTGGTGGAGCTATAAAGCTCTTTTGACGGGGTGAACCCATCCATGGGAGGGGTTAATTCTAGGGTTTTGTAATGTATGTATCATCTGAACGTACTTTCACGCTTGGATATTTTATGGAAATTTTATGCATGAGTTCTATTATTTGTGTTTGTTTATTGAACTCATGTGACATTTGTGGAGTATCCAATGATCATTCCCTATGCACACATGTTTCAGGCCTGATGTGAGAAATAAGGGATGACCACCTTATTACTTCATTCAAACATGGGGGGTGAAAACCAAGCTTCAGGTATCCCATGGTGTGAATAGCTGATCTGAATTCCAAGGAGAAAGGGGGAGGCTCAACTGGAAGAGTATGTGGTGCGGTAACTATAAACCCAATGAAAGAAAAGGTTATGTTGGACCCTAAAAAAACTGCATGGGTGGTCCTACATATCCCATGTGGATTTTAATCAATCCACACATAGTTATAAGTAGTGGAATGGTAAGGTATAAGTGCCATAGATAAAAAGGTTATGCGGGTCTAGCCCTCACACCAATATAAGTGGCATTTGATGGGTCTTGTTATTCTTTTAGGGTGAATGGATATTTTTTTGTTAATTTATGGACCTATATTAGCAAGGCCAGTAATAGCCACCAGAATCAAACCGTTTACAGGAATTGACTAATGTTATGGTAGATGACTGATGCCAAACATGATGCCCCCTCGAGCAAGGACATCACGATGCATTGTCGTTTTTCATCATGCGTCCAGGACGATATTGTCGAAGTTTAGGGTTATCTAATGGAACTAGGCCATGCACTTTAAAAATCAGTTAGGATAGACACAAATGTTTAAATTCATGTGGTACTAAGAATCATAGTTTAAAGTCATATGGATTAGAAATTATACAGGAGAGATGGGGTTCTAGAGGGGATGTGCATATCATGATAAAGAATACCCGACGTGAATGAGGATGAGGTCCACAACACACCATGCACGATTCTAAGGAGGAAACCTCGGGATGAGGGACCATAAAGGGTTAGAGGATAAGAGGTAGGAGAAACTAGATTTCAGTTGTGCTGGACCCAAAGACAAAATTTCTGGGGTTTCCTACGTATCCCATGAGGATTAGAATCAAACGACACGTAGTTATTGAAGGTGCCTTTTAACATCGTGCGTGATAACATACAGTATAATTTCATATGTGACAAGAAGTAGGGGGATTACTCTTAATAAGGGGAGTATGTGGTGCAGAAAATGCAAAAACGATGTGAATGAGGACATAATATCATACCACGCCACACGATCCCATATGATTTATAGCCTAGAAGGTAGAACAGAAGAGATAAATTATTGGAACTCAAGATGGAACCAAAGATGAAATTTCTAGGTGTTCCTATTTATCCCATGGGAATGGGAATCAAGATGTATGTATTTCTAAAAGAGATTATAGTTTAAAGTCTTAGAGATTGAACCAGAGAGAAGAAAAACTCTTCCAAATAGGCACATACCTTGATCCAATCCCGAATCCATTGTGAGTCGTGCTCAGTGTGGGAAACAGGGGTAGAAGTGGTCATGGAGATACCTGGAATGTATGTAGGGGATAAATGAGTGTGGAGACCTGAATAATTCCTTACCACCATTTTTCCCTCCTATTGTTCAAATGTGCACTGAGGTATTGTATCTAGAGTGTCAAAATTCCACTTTAGACATGATGAGGTGGAAAATGATGTGAATCATGCAACTGATATTTTGAGCTTAATAGGGTTGGTGAGAGGATGTAGGATAACTGTTGACCATGTTTGAAACACGATATCCAAATTATGTGACCTGAAATGGGAACAACAAATGAGCATCAACTGCTGACCGTATTCACAACGTGGTAATTGTATCAAATTGTTGTTTGAAACCCTCGAGGACGTTGACCCATAATGGTAAGAGGGCCCTTACACTCAGAATCCATGACATTTTGGGGACCCTTCAGATGTAAAAGATGATGAAAGTCCTAATAAATTGGAACACGTAGCCTGGAAGGTGGGTGGGAACATGTCCAGGTAAAATCTGACACTCCAGGGGCCGAACTATAGTACTCTTGGGAATATTGGAGAATCAACATAGTGGGTATATGGTATCAACATGATAGCAGCCAATTTTAAAAGATGAGTGTAGAATAAAGAGGTGGATAAATCTCAGGAGAAATTGGTACATGGAATGGTTGTTTCAAACCCCACGTGAATGAGGACATAAGCCCATACCAAACTATATATCCCTCTAATGGATGTATGCTGGACAAGGGGCCTAGATAACATGGATATATCTAAGAGATGGGGCTGGGCCAACATACGAAATGTTCAAGTGTTCCTATGTATCCCTTGAGGATGGGAATTAAGCTATACATAGTTCTTAAAGGCCATGTAGTTTTAACATCATGTGTAGAGGATGTAGATAAGGGTTTGATACCCCAATGTGGGTTGTGCATGGAACAGCGAGTAACCCGATGTGAGTGAGGACATAATCCCATACAACACCATATAACCCTAAGTGAGAGCTTGGGCCAGGGTCCCAATATTGGGCCATATACATAATAATACAGCCATATTTAAGTTTAAAGTCATTCAGTGAGGATGATAGTGATCTTAGTTTAAATTCATTGATCCTGGACTGTAGACACCTCATTTTCAAAATGGAAATGGTGACAGTGGACAACTGATGATCAGATTCTCAACATAGCATCCCACTTTGTGTGACAAGAGTCTGGCTAAAACATTGAGCGTCAACCGCTGACCATATTTGCAATACGGAACTTGTATCAATTTGTTGCATGAATTCTATGAGGACGTTGGCCCATAATGGTTGGAGGACCCTTAAGCCGAGCACCTGTACCATTTGGGGGTCCTTTTGGATATGAAAAACAACAGGAACCTGGATGAAAGGGCTTGCGAAGCATGGTGGGGCCTGTTCTCATGGAAAGGGCTATAAGAAAAGGAGGAATGTCACATGGTAATATGTGGGGAATGAAAAAATAGCCAGACATGAGTGAGGAAAGAAGCTCATGCCATACCGCTCAGTCCCAAATGATCACTCAGGACGAGGGGCTGAAAAGGTAGAGGGACCTGAGGCCAGGTGTCCAGACCGATTGTAGCCATATGACCTCTTGTGCAGTTACTGCCTTATCATATCTCATATCCCACATGAGCGGTGCTTGGTGTGGGAAAAAAGTAGCTGGATTTGTCTTTCCCTACCATATAAGGATCAGATAGCTGGCATCGCCCGAAGATAATCACAAATCAAAGATATAGTGGGTAGGATGAATCACCACATGCACTTTTTGTGACTTATAGGGGTGGTGACAACAATAAAGGATAGTCACTGACCATTTTCGAAATACAACATCGTTATAGTGTGACCTGAAATGGGAACACAAATGAGCATCAACTTCTGAACATATTCATAATGCCGGACTTGTGTCAATTTTTTTCACAACATCCTCGATAATATTGGCCAGAAGTTGTAGGAGAGACCTTAGTCCAAGCATCCATGCCTGTCGGGGGTCCTTTTGGATGTAAAAGATGATGGAGTCCAAATTAAAGGTGTGGAAGAAGCATAGTTGTGCCAATGCATTTTAACGTCAAGCAGGTTGGTGAATGCGATGGAAATCTCCAGGGAGTAGGACATATGGTGGTATCTAGATGATCTTGACATGAATTGGGGAAAAATCTTGTACCATACCTTGTGTCCCAACCCGAGGGGAGATTCTGAAGTATGGGCCAGGCCAACAGACAAAATGTCTGGGCGTTCCTACATATCCCATGGGGGTGTGAATCAAGTTGTATATTGTTCTTAAAGGCCATGCAGTTTGACGTCGTACGATGAGGAAGTAAAATACTAGAAGAATGAAGAGGGATCATAGGGTTTGATCATCATAATCCTGACATGAGCGGGGCCAAATAACCTTCACTATGCCTTGTAAGGATCCTCCAAGAGGTCCACCCCCAGGGAGGAATAGTGAGAGAAAAGAGTTTGGGGGCTAGACTCAAGAAGAAACATTTGAGAATTCCAACGTATCTTATATGTATGTGAATCAAGTTGTACTTAGTTATAAGGGTGCATTTTAACATCTTGGAAGATGACATATAGTTAAATATCACACATGATGTTTTACAGATTATGGTCATGTAGGACTGGGTAGTTTAGGGTCATGTGGGACCAAATAGTTTAGGGTGATGCCGGACCCGCTGGTTCAGGAAAACTATTTCTTCATGAACTTGGCATTAGTGGGGGGGGGGTTATACACTCACCATCCATGGATACCAGTGAGTACGTACCATTGGGTTAAATCTTGTGAAGAACGAATGGTCCTTCCCATTTGGGCTCCAACTTCGGTGTTTCATTCCAGGTATCATTGGATCCCTAGGGGCCAATATCAAATTTCCTTTCAAGAAGGAAGAGAGTAAAACCTTATTTTTTAAAGCTCTCTCTATCTTGTCTTAATTCCTTTCCAAATTATACAGGGCACAAATCCTTTTCTTGTCGAGTGCTTCCAACTTAGCCAAAAGGATTTCGTCTACTTTATATGGCATTTGCTGATCATAGAAAACTGTGTGAAATTAGGGTAATAGAATCTATATGGGAAATATAGTCTTCGTATGACATCCTGCCTCTTATAACATAACTTTTCATTACATTTTACAAAACCTGGGATCTTTATGGTTTAGTGTCTTGGAAACCAAGAACATAAAACATGAAAACATAAAACATTCTTCTTAACACTTGAAAGGATTCTCCTTATGTTCATCCTAGGTTCATTACTGCATCTCATAACCTGGGGACATACATCAAAAGAAAGGGTGAGCCGAATTCCCAGTAAGGGAAACAAGAGGAAACATTTAACATGTGAACTTGAGATACATAAACAATGTCATGAAAATGAACTTTAAGTCATGAGAAATAAATCATGAGGCATATCATAATAAAAATAATGTATTTCATAACGTGAAGATGTGGCGAAAACATTTAATAATGAAAATAATTCCTGTTTCATCAAGGTCCAGCCCCAAGGTGTCATTAAAAATTACCAAGGTTATTCACCAAGTCGTTGTTAAAAATAGTCATCTCTAGAGATTAAGTCTGTTCCCAATACATTGGAGCGCTATCACGGTGCACCCTTGAAATTTAGTTATTATCATGTGAGCCACATAAATTATCATTATTAATTTCATAAAAAAACCATATAGCATAAAAGAAATGGGTTTCATTTCATAATCATAACGTTTTAAAAACTGCTATAAAGACATGATCTTTGTGTCACTTTAAAACCCACAGATAAGGAAGGTGGGTCTCATGTATGTAAATCCAAAAATTTAAAATATAAAAACATGGTATATATGTGAATACCCCTATAGAAGATAGACCATTGAGTATTCACTTAATAAATTAAATGAATTTGAGGATAATAGAGAGACATTTTGAGACGGGAATTCTGCAATATAATGGCTATGTTTCTGGGTTTTATAAAACATTTAAAAGAGAGGGGACATGGTTCAAAAACTCATAAATGATCCAAAAAAATAGTATAGGGATAGAATATAATGTATATAAGAACATTTTTATGAAATTTGAAATACATAATATATGAAATGAAAAACATGGATGGAAGACAAAAATAAGATTTCTCTTATGAAAATTCGGCAGCCTAACAACGTCACTTAAAACATCAAAAAGAGAATTGACGAGATCAAATAGGGTCTATAATCATGTGAACATAAAATATCAGTATGATAGATATATAGATAATACCCCAACATAATAAAAAGTAACTTTAAAGACTTGACATGAATGTAGAACTTTGAAGAAATGAGAAAGGTGAAAGAATCCCTTAAAAATTCGGCAGCCTAACGGCGCCACATAAACTTCAACAAAAATGAATTGACGAGATCAAAATAGGTTCTATAATCATATGAAAATAAAATATCAGTATAATAGATATATAGATCATACCCCAACATAATAAAAAGGAACATTAAAGACTTGATATGAAAGTAGAACTTTGAAAAATGAGAAAGGTGAAAGAATCCCTTAAAAATTTGGCAGCCTAACGACGCCACTTAAACATTCTTAAATCGAATTGATGAGAGAAAGAGGGTGTCTCTCATAATATGAACATGAAAAGGGAAGTAATAGGAATATAGCAGAACATCCTCCAATATAAGATCATGGAGAATAAAAGAAATGGCATAAAAGAGATTACTTGAAAGAAAGAGAGAGGTAAGATCCCTTACCTTAAACGTAACGCTTAAAACATGAAGGTTGGGACCTTGAGGGCTTGGGGCACCTTGGGAGGACTCCTTGAGAGGTAATGAGACCATAACTTCGTTGGGGGAGAGTTGTGAGTGAAAACTAAAGGAGGGAAGGGTGGGTATTTAGAGGAAAAGTGAGGGGACATGGCAGTAATGGCCAAGGGACACCTCATTGGTGGTTTTTGAAAAACCATGGGCTTGACCATGGTATTTTCCCAGGGTATTGTCCACTTGGGACACCTCATACCTTATCTTACTATTTGTAAGTCATCCATATTTATTACATACTTAATACATCATTTAATGATGTCATTAAACACTCGTAACTTAAAAACTGTATTTTCACTATTCATTGAAAATTTAACTTTCCCAGATAAATCCCAAAATATCACCTTAATCAAATATCGATGCTCTGATTTCAAAAATGAACCAAATTTTATAAAATTAATTTTCTAAATATTTTTAATTTAATTTTTAATTAAATAAACTATTCACTGAAAATTCATTTTTTTCAGAAAAACCCCCAAAAATTACCTTAGTATAATATCTATGTTCTGAATTCAAAAATAAATTCCATTTTATAAAAATAATTTTCTAAATATTTTTAGTATAATTTTTAATTAAAAAAAACTATTCACCCGAAAAAACTGACACTTGACTAATAATTTATGAAACCGTTATTTAACCATTTTATTGAATCACATTACTTAATCATGGGGTCTAGATTATATTAATAATTTCTTTAAGTGATATTACTAATCCATTTGGTCAAATAACTAATCCAAAGCATAAAATCACTATTCATAATTTACAATTCATAAAAAATTATGTTGATTTTATTAGACTCTAAATTTCACACTGAAGATAATTGTAGAAGATCATTTTTTTGAAAATAATTACACATTTTTAATTATTTAAGGTTTACATAAACATTTTTAAAATATACTTTCTCTAAAATTCATCAAAAATATTCATACTATATTTATCCGGACATTTTAAAATTCATAAACTTCATCATAAGAAGAAATCAAAATTTTTGTTTGAAAAAAATATTACACAAGGCAGTTATGGTCTCCTTACATAGCCCCTTATAACCCGAGAATATGACTCATGTGTAAGGTGTGCTAAGGTGAGAGAATCTGAGGGCGGCTCAGCAGTCATTGCATGAGTAGTAATTTCTATCAGTTTGAACTTCTCACGAAGGGGATTCTGTTCTAGCTTCACATGATGAAGTTCGGCTTGGGTTTGGTCTAGAGCAAAGCCCAGTGGTGCTACCTCCATCCCATGTTCCGTTAAATGGGCTTCGATTGGCCTGAGACTACTGGATGAGGCCACCAAATCTTCTTTCTATATTAATTAAACAATATCACTTGTATTTAGTGAAAATAATCGAATCTTTTAGTTTCCAGCAGTCATATTGACCAATGGTCATATAACAATCAAAACCCAACAGTCTCATTTTAATTATACTCATGTTAAAAAATGAAACAGTTTTGTTGAGTATAAAAATAAAATAACACATATAATTAGGAAAAAAGATTTCTTCAATATTTCGGGTCATTACAATCTTCCCCCATTAATAAATTGTGTCCTCGCAATTTTTAAAATTGGATTTTCAAATTACATTGAAAGTAACACATCAAAAAAGGATTCAATAAAAATATTACATTAAAATAAAGAAAGGTAAGTACAAAGGTCACCCAAGTTAACCCACACAAGGATTCTATGTAGGAAAACATGGACATGGAGGAGAAAAAAAAGGTCATGTTTTGAGGGAGAGTTATAGAAAACATTATTAGGAGAAAGTTAACCACAAGAAAATCACAAACGCATGAGGTGTGTAAACGGTCTTTGATTACCTAGTAGGAAAGGTAAACCAACAACATTTTTGTTTTCTGTTCCTTTTCATAATTTTGAGTAATTCATTTACTACTCAGAACAAAAACATAAGGAAATATACCTACCATCAAGTAGTGTTTCATCCTTTAATAAGATTCTACCAAAACTAATCTTTTCTCCAAACGATGAGCATTAAAAAACACTTGGTCTCATCAAAACACAAGAATCATCTTCTTGAGAGTCACGTAATCCACAAAAGATTAACTATCAGTTTCTTCTATCTTTAAACATTCTCCCAAAAATAGAAAGGGTAAGATAAAACAACTCTTTAGAAAGAATGAATCCCATAGGAAGGGAATCTAATTTTAAATCTTCAAAGTTCCATGGTACTACCAAAAGATCATCATAGACCATTCCATAAATAACTATCCTTAAAATTCCTCAAAAAAAACCAAACTAAGATTTAAACCCAATTATATGAACGATCTCATAACATAGTCTTCCATGATAGACTTTATCATTCATCTCCAAACAACATCAACCACTCTTATCATCTTATAACAAAAGTAACTACACTAATCACATTTTCCCCAAGATAGGTTAATCATTTCCATATGTAACCTAAATTACTATAAGTTCACCTTAAATTCATCGATTCATCAAAATATAAGTCAACTTTTACTCCTCAATGAAAATACTGTATTAATCTATTTTCCTCGATCATATAGTGTTCCCAAAATTGTGAACGTCTTACAAAATAATAATCATCTTTAAATCGCCTAATCATTTTTATCATATGAACATCCTTGAGACTTCTTATTTTTCTCCCTTGATGAATTCATTCATTCAACTAGGTAAAAATTATTAATTGTGATTTTTTATAGCTGGTTTGGGATAATCACAATATGTTCAACTAGATCTCTCATCATCTTTGTCACATTAATAAAGAAATCGTCACATTTCCTATCACATTTATTGTTGGGATATTTTCATCTATTTCCCGCCATTAACTATGAAAAGAAAGAATAATTAGGGGACTTAAATACTTATCCAATAATCATGAAATAGAAACATAAATCATTGAATGATAAACTTGTAGAAGAAAAGTATACCATAACTTGGGATCCCCTAGGTTCCAATCTAGGTTATCCATGATCATATATTCTAATGTGAATATTTATTTTATTTTAGCTTTGTCCCTTTAATAATGGTTCATACTAATCTTATGAATTTACTAAAGCATATCCCTCTGGAGTGTCGTAACCAAGAGTGCAGTAAGGCTCGTTGCCGTGTATCAGTTCCCGTTCATGTCTAGCTCAATGCATTGTTTTCGTGTTTTACCCCTATGTACATCTGTTCCAGAGCCACCTCTACCTGCTCTTATCCAGAGAAGGATGTATGTGCTTGGCAACCCCTTACTCAATACTCACCAAAATACCAGAGAGATTTTCTATATTTAAACTTTTTATAGGGTTATTCCTAAATTTTTCATATCCTAATTTCCAAAAATAACTAAACCATCCTCTGATACCAACTATGACATCTCGCCTTTTATAACATAACTTTTCATTACATTTTACAAAACCGAGGATCTTTATGGTTTAATGTCCTTGAAACCAGGAAGGTAAAACATGAAAACATAAAAAATTCTTCTTAACACATTAAAGGCGCTTCATTATGTTCATCGTAGGTTCATTACTTCATCTCATAACCTGGGGACATACATCAAAAGAAAGGGTGAGCATAAGGCCCATTAAGGGAAACAAGAGTAAACATTTAACATGTGAACTTGAGATACATCAACAATGTCATGAAAAACAACTTTAAGGCATGAGAAATAAATCATGAGGCATATCATAATAAAAAAAACGTATTTCATAACTTGTAGATGTGGCTACAACATTTAATATTTACAATCATTTCCGATTCACCAAAGTCCATCCCCATGGTGTCATTAAAATTTACAAAGGTTATTCACCACGACGTCATTAATAATAGTCATCTCTAGAGATTAAGTCTTTACCCAATGTATTGGAGTTCTATCAGGGTGCACCCTTGACATGTATTTATTATCATGTGAGACACATATACCATCATCAATAATTTCATAAACAACCCATATTTAATAAAAGAAATGGGTTTCATTTCATAATCATAATGTTTTAAAATCTTCTTTAAAGACATGATCTTTGTGTCACTTTAAAACCCACAGAAAAGGAAGGTGGGTCTCATGTATGTTAATACCAAAATTTAAAATAGAACAACTCTGTATATATGTGAATACCCCTATATAAGAGAGATATTTGAGTATTCAGTTAATTAAATAAATGAATTTGAGGATAAGAGAGAGTCATTTTGAGACGGAAGTTCTCGAGCATAACAGCTATGGTTCGGGGTTTTAGAAAACATTGAAAAGAGAGGGGACATGGGTCACAAACTCATAAATGATCCAAAAAATAGTAAAGGGATAGAATATAAAGGATATAAGAACATGGTAATGAAATTTGAATGATATAGCATATGAAATGAATAACATGGAAGGAAGACAAAAATAAGATTTCTCTTATGAAAATTCAGCATCCTAACGACGTCACTTGAAACATCACAAAAGGGAATTGACGTGATCAAATAGGGTCTCTCATCATGTGAAAATAAAAGATCAGTATGATAGATATAGAGATCTTACCCCAACATAATAAAAAGAAACTTTAAATACTTGTAATGAAAGTAGAACTTTGAAAAAAATTTGAAAGGTGAAAGAATCCCTTAAAAATTCTGCAGCCTAACGACGCCACTTAAACATCAACAAAAATGAATTGAAGAGATCAAAATAGGGTCTCTCATCATATGAACATAAAGTATCAGTATTATAGATATAGAGATCATACCCCAACATAATAAAAAAGAACTTTAAATACTTGACATTAATGTAGAACTTTGAAAAATGAGAAAGGTGAAGGAATCCCTTAAAAATTCGGCAGCTTAACGGCACCACTTAAAATTTCATAAATCGCATTGATGAGAGAAGGAGGGGGTCTATCATCATATGAAAATGAAAAGGGCAGTAATATGAATATAAAATAACCTCCTCCAGCATAAGATCATTGAGCATAAATGAAATGACATAAAAGAGATTACTTGAAAGAAAGAGAGAGGTAGGATCCCTTACCATAAACGTAACTCCTAAAACTCGAAGGTTGGGACGTTGAGGGATTAAGGGCACCTTGTAAGGACTCCATGAAAGGTAATGAGACCAGAGCTTCGTTGGGGGAGAGTTGGGAGTGAAAACTAAAGGAGGGAAGGGTGGGTATTTATAGGGAAAGTGGTGAGACAAGGCATTAATGGCAAAGGGACACCTCATTGGTGGTTTTGGCAAAACCATGGGCTTTCCCATGGTATTTTCTCATGGTATTTGACACTTGGGATACCTCATAGCTTATATTACTATTCATAAGTTGACAATATTGATTACATACTTAATACATCATTTAATGATGTCATTAAACACCTGTAACTTAAAAACTGTATATTCAATATTCTTTGAAAATTTTACTTTCTCATAAAAATCCCAAAATTTCAGCATGACCAAATATCGATGCTTTGATTTCAAAAATGAACTATATTTTATAAAAATTATTTTCTAAATATTTTTAATTTCATTTTCAAAAAATACACTATTCACCGAAAATTCATTTTTTTCAGAAAAATCCCCAAAAATTACCTTAGCATAACATCGATGTTCTGAATTCAAAAATAAAATCCATTTTATAAAAATAATTTTCCAAATATTTTTAATTTAATTTTTAATTAAAAAACACTATTCACCTGAATAATCTAATATTTGACTAATAATTTATGAAACCGTTATTTACCCATTTTATTGAATAATATTACTTAATCAAGGTGCCTAGATTATATTAATAATTTCATTAAGTGAGATTACGATTCCATTTGGTCACATTACTAATCAAAAGCATAAAATCACTATTCATAATTTACTATTCATCAAAAATTATGTTGATCTTATTAGAATCTAAATTTCATAATGAACATAATTGTAGAAGACCATTTTTTGAAAATTAGTACACATTTTTATTTATTTAAGGTTTCAATACACATTTTTAAAATATCCTTTCTCTAAAATTCTTCAAAATTATTAATACTATATTTATCCAGACATTTGAATATTCATAAACTTCATCATAAGAAGAAATCAAAATCATTATTTAAAATAAAGGATTACACAAGAAGTTATGGTCTCCTTACATAGCCCCTTATAACCCCAGCATATGACTTAAGTGTAAGGTATGCTAAGGTGAGAGAATCTGAGGGCGGCTCAGCCAGCATTGCATGAGTAGTAATTTCTATCAGTTTGATCTTCTCGCGAAGTCGATTCTGTTCTAGCTTTACACGATGATGTTCGGCTTGGGTTTGGTCCATAGCAAAGCCCGGTAGTGCTACCTCCTTCCCACGTTCCGTTAGATGGGCTTCGACTGGCCCGAGACTCCTAGATGAGGCCATCAAATCTTCATTCTATATTAATTAACCATGATCACTTGTATTTAGAGTCAAAAATCGAAACTTTTAGTTTCCAGCGGTCATGTTGACCAATGGACATATAACAATCAAAACCCATCGGTCTCATTTTAATTATACTCATGTTTTCAAATGAAACAGTTTAGTTGAGTATAAAAATGAAATAACAGACAAAATCAGGAAACACGATATATTCAAAATTTTGGGTTTTTACAATTTTCCTCATACACCAGGGAATATGTGGTCACCTGGGGGGAATTTTGAGTCATTGTTCGATAAGCCCAAAGGGTATTGGGGAGATTGTCCGGCCAACTCTTTTTTTTTACCAAACATTTTCTTTGGAATGATAGAGATGGTATTGTTGAACGCATCGATGAGTCCATTTTCAAATGCATGATAGAGAAAGGTATTATTAGAAAGGATGTTATACATAGCATGAATTTTCATCAGCTCAACTGCTCCGAAGTTTGTTCCGTTATCGGTGAGGATATCATGACAGACCACAAATCGGTAGAAGATGTTGGAGCTCACAAAGTCAACAATGGTGCGGGCCTTGACCTCTTTGAGTGGAACTGCCTCTACCCACGTGGAGAAAAAATCTATGAAAGTTAGGATGAAAAGTACTAGCGAGATATCACTGGTGGATATGGTCCCACGACATCGATTCCCCACACAGAAAATGGCCAAGTGTACTTGGTTGAGTGGAGAGGTTATGGAAACCGATGCATGAAGTTAGCATGAATCTGGCATTCATAGAATCTTTTGGTGAACTCGATGCTATCATGGATCTTGGAGGGCCAAAAATACCCCAGTCTCCAGATTTGGTGAGACAGATTTATACCAGTCTGGTGGGAACCATAGGAACCAGAATTAACCTCTTGAATGACATGAGAAATCTCAACTCTTTGGGTGCAACAGAGGAGAACACCCTCAAACCCACACTTGTAGAGGATCTTTTCAAGGATGGAACCACTCTGGAGGGTAATCTGTAGCACCCGACGTTTGATTTTCTTGCGCTTGAACCAATCTATTAGAAGATTACAGTGTCGGTGGTATCCAACCAAAGGAATCCGTGAATCAGGAGTCAATTCAATCACTGCATCTGGGGGACCTGGGGGTCTTGAAGTGGAGGCATCAGTGGTAATATGTCTTAAATATGGGATGTCATCATCATATGGAGTGATGGGATTAATGACTCTCCAATGTTACACATGGATAATAACGTCATCTTTCTCAGGCACTAAAAGTGATGTAGCTAGGAAGGCCAAGGCATTAGCTCAACAATTCTGTGACAGAGGGAAATGGGTAACCTCTGGCCAAGATGAGAACTAGGCCATTAGCTAGAGAGTGAACTACAGCAATGGTATGAGCTTTGTCTTTCTGACAATATATTCACCGATGATTTCCTTATTGACTAGTTCAGAGTCCCCTTTCACATGAAAATGGGGCACATCGATCTCGAGAGCCAGGTCGAGGCCAGTGATGAGAGCCTGTTACTCTACATCATTATTGGTGAAGCCTTCTTACAACAGGAATGTGTATGGAATAATGTCTTGTATCGGGGTAATAAATTTTATACTCAGGCCTACCGAGTTGAGCCTGGGGTCATTGAGCCTCTTGTAGGTGGGGCTTCAGGAAGCACCATCGAAGTGCATCTGTCAGCACAGCATGGCTTGGTCCACCAATAGGATCACCTCATTGGAGAAATCCAGGTCCAGAGACTAGTCCACGGGGGTTGGATGGGTAGCAAGTTGGTATGCCAATGCTTGTCCCTAGATAGCCTTCTAAGGCATAAACTTGATGTCAAACTCCAGGAGTATTACCACCCACCATGCTACAAGTCTTTTCTGCATGGGACGGCTTAGGATGTACTTCAGTGGATCTACCCAGAACACTAGATGTACCTTGTGGTACTGCAGGTAATGTTGCAACTTATGTACCATGAATACCAGTGCAAGACATCTCTTTTCAATGGGGGAGTATCTGGTCTCTGTATCGAGGAGCATGTGACTGAGGTAGTAAAGGCTGTTCTCCATCCCCTCATTGTTCTTGTGGGTAATAAGGGTGTTGATATATTGTTTCCAGGAAGTCACATAAAGGACCATTGGTTTCTGGAGACAGGTGGAATTTGTAGGTTCTGGGTGCATTGGAAGCGCGTTGGAGGGTTTTCGCAACTTTTATTTTAGCATTAAACAACGTTCAAACAATGATACATCATGATATAAAATACTGGATCATTGGAATAGAATGAAGAATGAAAAAAATAGGGAGTACCAGAACCATAGAGATTGGATCATTATATGTTGGTTATAAATAATTTAATTAATTCACAAGAATCACCTTGGTGGAATTATTTATTTGTTGATATCTCTAGTAAAGTTCTTGTGATCCATCATTGCGTTGAAGAATCCAAGTGTAGGATTCCTCTAGAGCTGATCCACACATGTTCCATGTATCTCTGGACGTCGCCAAAGGGATCTCTGGGTGCAAGTGCACAAGAACATTCTCTTGTGATGTCCTCCATAGATCACCTTGATCCGATGGAAGAGGATCTCTCTTGGTCTTGAGAGAGTTCTTGGAGGAAGTAGTTCTTTCAACCTTGAAAAAAATCTCCATAATTTTTGTGCACAACGATTATCTCTTTGAAATGTTTTGGGGTTGTGAGGGAATTTATAATCGGGTTTGAGGTTAGAGATATATGACAATAAATAAACGTGTTACGTGTTTTATTTCTTTCATTAACCCTTATTGTAACCCTTGATGTTGAATTATAAATTCCTTGACATGAACCCACACTGATTTTAATAAATATCATTTAATAAAATGATATTATTTACTCAATATCCTGACTTGAAAAACTACACTTCGTGTACTAATTAATACACGCCATGTACTCGTTTTCTATAAAACTATATGGCGTGTATATTTAATATACATGGAGTGTAATTTTATTTTCCATTTTCCATTATTTCCTCCACCACATTCATTAGTCCTTGAAGAATGGCTATTTATTTATTAAATAAATTTAACTACATTACTTGGTATTAAATATATATTATTTCATCCACAATATATTCTCTCGAATAACTAGTCTCGAAATAAATGTGATCAGGCATCCTTAAATAAGTATTAAACCTCAGTCGGGAATAATATTTATTCAACTTGTTAAATTAATATTTAACTAAGATACATGGACACACTTATTGTGTGACCCTCTAGGCTTATTTCTCATTGCCATTAGGCAGGCTTGCCTAAATTCAAAGATTAATATCTAGAAATGGGTCAAGGCACCCAAGAGAAAGAAGTTGACGCCACATTGAGGTGTCACCTCATACGAACAGTTACCGTGTAATGTAATCCCTTTGTCACGATATCTCGAATAAAGTGGGTTGCATGCTAATTCCATCAACCCATGTGCTCGATTATTATTTCTTTTACTTTCCTGAATTGAACTTGCCCATTCATTACTATTTCCATGGATTTACTTATGCTCTATCAATTCCATCAAAGGGCCTGAGATATATACTTCTGTTATGGAACATAAGGGACAAATCCTTTCTCCCATTATCTATTAATGCGATATTACTCATGATGCACCCAACTTATCCTACCTCATATAGAATAGTGTGTCATCGTAGTTTTCGTCAAAACATCTAAGTGCGCGAGTTTTAGTACTCATTAATAATAATCTTAAGGTCTAAGTACCAATACACATGTCTACATATTTGAACATCCAATGACACAATAAAATGTTGATTTCCTACTAGCAGGTCTCGTTCTCATAATATCCTCCCGGATATTAGTAATGGCACACACCATGAGAAGGTGCATCAATGTTTTAGGAGTCCTCAACCCTAATGGCATGTATTATTTGTGTCCCTCAAATAACATCATCTAGACATAAAACATATATTAAAGAATAATGTTAGGGCACTTCCGGGTTCTCATCATAGTAGGGATCCCTTATGACCCATTAATGCAACAACTATCCTTGGGACATTATCACATGCATTGTCACACAGAAGAACAATCAATATGTGATAAGATATTTATTTAATGAATAATGTAAAAGTAGTTGGTTCTAGTCCACCAACACCAAAAAACATTTACTTGGAATAGAGACAACTCCAAACAACTTTTAACCTGCTAGCTTTCACATGATATCCATGCTTCTGATGAGAGATGCCTTTAGTCATGGGGTGGGAAATGTTCTCTTCTGTGGACACTCTGCACATTACAACTTCACCCCTTTTATAGAAATACCTCAAGAGGTGGTACTTTCAGAATATGTTCTTTTTCTGTTGATGTGACCTTGTTTCTTTTGAAAGAGACATCGTTGCAGTATTATCACATTACAATGTAATGGGATCTTTACTACAAGCACCAAATCATGTCCTGGACAATGTTCTGAATCTAGACGGATTCCTCGGCTGCATCAGAAGCCGCTATATATTGGGAATCCTTTTTAGAATCGGAATCAACTGGCTGTTTTGAACAATTCCAGCTCACAGCTCCTCCATTGATACAGATAACATATCCAGATTGCGACTTCAGATCATTTTGATCTGTTTGAAAACCAGCATCACCATACCATCTAATGACAAGCTCTTTGTCTCCTCTATACACCAGGAACATATCATTAGTTCTTCTCAGATACATAAGGATAGTATTAACAACAGTCCAATGTTATTCTCTGGGATCTATGTGATATCTGCATACCATGCTCAGTGCATGGGCAACATCAGGCCTGGTATATAACATGGAATACATGATGGATCCTATAGCTGAAGCATAAGGGATATTACTCATTCTATCATTCTATTGCTGTGTCTGAGGACACATTATCAAAGAAAGATATAGTCCATGTGACATGGGAACCAATCCACTCTTGGATTGTTCCATAGTAATTATCTTTATTATCTGGTCAATGTATATACTCTGACATAGTCCAAGCTGCCTCTTGGATCTATCATGAATGATCTTTATCCCTATAATGTAGGCTGCTTCACCCAAGTCCTTCATGGAGAAACACTTGTTCAGCTAGTCCTTAACTGACTGTAAGACTGGTATGTTGTTTCTAATAAGAAATATGTCATCAAAATATACTACTAGGATAACAATCACATTCCCATTAAACAAATTATAAACACATGGCTCCCATTCGTTCTTAATGAACCAAAATTCATTTATGTGTTCATCAAATCGAATGTTCCATGACTTGAATGCTTGATTTAATCCATAAATGGATTTCTGCAACTTGAAAAACTACTTGGATTCACCTGGTGTAACAAACCCTTCTGGTTGTGTCATATAGATATCTTCCTGAAGGTTCCCGTTAAGGAATTCTGTTTTTACATCCATCTTCCAAATCTCCTAGTCATCATAAGCATCTATGGGAAGTATGATTCATATGGATTTAAACAAGGATACTAGCGAGGTGGTTTCATCATAGTCAATTCCTTGGCGTTTAATAAATCCTTTAGCCACTAGACTTGCTTTATAGATGTTGGCTTGACCTTCCATATCCAGTTTTCTCTTGAATACCCATTTGCATCCAATAGGATTTACATCAACTGGCTCATCGACCAGAACCCATTCTTGGTTCTGATACATGGAATCCATTTTAGAATTCATAGCTTCTTGCCATCTTGCAGCTTCTGAGCCTTCTACTACTTCCTTGTAGGATAGAGGTTCATCATGGTCCCACAATAATGATTAACCATCTTTTGTGACTAGGAAACCAAATATCTCTAGTTCCCTTACCTCTCTTGAGCTCCTACGAAGTACTTTTGTTTCTGGATCAACTTCCACGGGGACTTGTGGAACTTGTTCCTGTACTAACTCCTATGTATCTTGACCATCAACTTCATCAAAGTCATTATTTCTCTTACTATCCTTCCTGAGGATGTGATCCTCTCAATAAATACGGATTTTATGGCGACAATGACTTTATTGATTGAAGGGTTATGTAGATAATATCCTTTTGTTTCCTTGGGATATCCAATAAAGATACACCTCCAGCCCCGAGGTTCTAGTTTCTTGCCTGAGACGGCCTTAAAAATTTCCTCACATCCCCATGCACGTGTGTGCGACAAAGTGGGTTTCCTTCAATTCCATAACTCGGATTGAATTCCATTTTATGCCTTAGTTGGTGCTCAGTTTAATGTGTATGCTGTAGTTTGTAATTCATATCCCAAAGAAGATAAAGGAAGATCCGCATGACTCATCATCGACCTCACCATGTCCAAAAAGGTGAGGTTCCTCCATTCACTAACACCATTCCATGGTGGTGTATTAGGAGGAGTGAGCTGAGATAGAATCCCAGACTCTCGTAGAAGATCAATGAACTCTTCATTCAGATATTCTCCACCTCAATCCGAACGAAGTTTCTTTTTCTTCTAACCAAGATAATTCTCCACATCATTCTTGAATTCCTTAAATTTCTTTAAGGACTCTAACTTATACCTCATTAAGTATAAATAGCCACATCTACATAAATCATCAGAAAATTTAATGAAGTAAGAATATAAGCCTCTAGCTTCTTCTAGAAATGGTCCACAGTCATCCGTGTGCACCAATCCTAGAAGCTGTGTGGCCCTTTCACCATGTCCACCAAAATGTGGCGTGGTCCTTTTTCCATGTAATCAATTGTGACTAATATCAAGTGGTTTTAGCTCATTTGAGTTAAAATAGCCATATTGGAAGAGCTTTGACAAGCACTTCTCATTTACCTGACCGAGACAGTGATAACACAGCTGGTTGATGTATGAGTCATGTGATTTTGTTTCATTATCGATTTCCAACACTTGGTTTTCAAAATTTAATACATAAAAACCATTATTTAAATGTGCCACTGCAAAACATACATTGTTCTTATAAAAGGTAAAACCCTTATTTTCAAACGTGAAAATAAATCCATCTATATCCAAACAAGATACAGTAATTATGTTCTTGGTAACACTAGACTCGTAATAACAGTAATGTAAATCCAAAATCATCCCATTCGGCAAAGGTAGGTGGTAATTGCCAATAGACAATGCAGCCAGCCTTGCGCCATTGGCAGCTAGAAGATCCACCTCTCCTCTAGTACTCTTTCTAATTCTACTTGGTTCCAGAATTTGAATATATATGTGTGCTCCAAAAGCTATATATAATACCCAATTAGTAGAAATAGAAATATTACACTAGATAAAGAATGCACCTTTAGCATCCCCATGCTTCTGGGTGAAGTTCCTCTTGCAGTGGCCTTGCTTGCCACATGAAAAACACATCGCCTGCCATTCCTTTCCCTGACTTTTGATCTTCCCCTTCATGGAGTGGTGGCGCATCGGGGTTTTAGACTTTTTATAAGTCTTTTCCCCCTTTTCCTTGTCCTTACTTTTCTTATTCAGCATAAGGACTGTGGGTTTTTCATTCCCCATGTCCTTATCTACCTGGAAAATTATGGTCATAAGTTCCGATAGAATTTTCTCATTGTTGATCATGTTATAATTGAAAATGAATCTATAGAAGGTCTTGGTCAGCGATGAGAGGATGAGATCTATATGAAACACATCCAGTAATTTAATCCCTAAGATGTCCAGGTGATCAATGTAGCCAATAAAGCTGAATTCATGAGGCCCAACTAGCACAAACTCTCCAAGCTTAGTTATAAACAAATCATTATAGATATCATACCTCTTCAATCTCTCCATCTCTTGGTAGAGATTCTTAAGTTAGACATCATGCAAAACACGTCCATTTTCTCATGTTCCTTTAAGATCTCATTAGACATGGCTGATAGCATGGAACACTGGAAATCTATGGCATCATCCATGTGTTTCACATAGAGATATATTTCCTCACCCCTAGCCTCTTTTCCAGGCGCAACTGGATCATACTCTTCCAGCACATACAATTTCCTTTCATGGTGAAGGATGTCAGGTAAATGCCTCTTCCACTCTAGGAAATTGGTGCAGGTGAGAAGGTTTTCCTTCTCATGTATGGTTCTTAATGATATGTGTGAAGTCATTTTTCTTTCCATTTCTACAAATTAAAATGAGAAAAGGTTTAGTACTTTATTACAAAACTGAGGCAAATAAATAAATTAATACTTATTAGTCTCCCACTATTTTATCAAAATCCAGTATCCCTCACCATTGACTTCAGAATATTCTGTTTCCTGAATATTCTAGTAGAAAGGATCTATATTTCCCTTTACATTACCCCATATAGGGTTGGTCAAGAATTTTGAAGGGTTTTAGGTACAAATTCTAAATTCTAACTTCATTAACTTGTAGCTCCTTGATCCACTGAGTGGACTCCCCAATCCTGAAATCATTTTATTATGGATTTCCTCAACCTTTGACTCTTGGTCACACCATGTCCTGTTGTGGAATTCAACCCTTTATGCGAACCATGTTAAGTCAACCCAAATCGTTGAATTATAATTCCTCGATAATTGAAAGTACCCCAACTAGGGTTGGTCATGCACTTTGAACTATGGTTCGATTCTAACCATGATTATGGAAGGCTATACTGACATAATATTTCTTTTTAGGGATTTTATCCTTATATGTAAATTTCCATTTTATTATCTTTGATTAGATGCTTATTAATATTATGTGGGATATACTTATGTGATTGATCATGACAAGATAATATTTATGCATAAGTTAGTTTTATTTTGGTTCCATCTTGCATGCTTCTTTAATTCATTAATTGTGTGATCGTGACAACACACCCATAATAAATAAACCATGTAACTAATAGAAATAAAATAAATGGCATGATCATGAGATTCTTCCTATTGTTTAATTTATCTAGCGGTTGAGAAACTAACCCAAGACCTAGGGGAGAAACACCTTGAACCTTTTGGGTTAGTTTTTACATCATTCCACCTATCAACCTTTTTATCTTCATGGATTGGTTTCACCTTAGCTCATGACTTGAGCCACCTCTACTAGCATGGGAGATAAATCCATTACATATGAATTTATCTCACATGCAGGTGAGGGGTAAAGGGGGTTTTACCTAAAAGAATCCATGGGAACACATGCCCTACATATTATTGAAGATAAAGATCACATGCCAAAAAATTTAATTAAAATAAATAATTTAAAAGAAACCATTCACACAAAAAGGTCATGGTCTAGATCTTGATCATCCATACATGAAACAATATTTACGCATAAATAAAACATGCATTCAATTTTTTAATCGTTCTTCATGAAGATGAATCATACTCGAATCAATTAATTATCTTTAATTAATCAATCCTTTTATCTTAAACCAATTTTATAAATTTCCTTTAGATTATCATCTATCATAATTTTAAATAAATTAAAATTATCCTTGTACGTAACTTGTGCCTTGGAGGCAACCCAGTGAATTCCCATTCATTACCCAGATGTTAAATTAAACACATATGTATAAAACACCTATTAGATGTTGTGCCTAATATTTTCACCTGTATCAAGGTACATGTCTCAAGGGTTTCTATAATATAATAATAAATTTCAATAAATCTGCGCAACTTGGGTGAGTACATGTTGTGTAGTTCCAACTACACTATGTTTACTTTTTTACACCGTCCATCTGATGTTCATGCCTGAGGACATGGTGTGTTAATGTACTTCCAAAATTTTTGGAGTACATGGTGTGTTCAGTGGTACCCACACCATGTAGATTCTTTGTTACACGGTTTCCAGCCGGGAAAACTGTGTACCGGGTATACGGTCCAACCCTAACCTAAAGGCACTACACAACGTATTCATTGGACCACATGGCATGTAATCCGGAAACCATTTTCCACCTATTCCTGGTCAACACATGGTGTCATAAATGACTTAGATAGGATCAATACATGGCCTAATTTTGTGGACCAGTCTGATGCATGAACCAAGACTACACTGTCTGTACTTCTGAATACACGCCACATATTCTCGTGTTGTACGACCAGGAATGTTTGGCTCCTCTGGATGAGATCCTTTATTTTATTTTAATTAAAAATAAAAATAAAATGTCGTTTCTATATGGTGAATGAGAAACAATAGAGGAGGATCAGATATGGAGATTTAGAATTAAATAACTAATAACTTGAATTGAAACAACAAATTTTTAAATGTTTAAATCACCAACAAAAAACTAAATAATTATAATCAACGATATGACCCTTTGATAACACTTTTAGGTTCCGAGTGCAGCGGAATCGTGATGGAGGGTCTGACCAACTTTTATTTTATCATTAAACAACGATCAAACCAAGATCCATTGCCATATAAAATGCCGAATCTTTGGAATAGAAATAAGAACGAAAAACAAAATAGGGATTCCCAGAACCGTAGATATAGGATTATTATATGTTGGTTATAATTAATTTAATTAATTCACAAGAATTACCATGGTGTAATTCTTTTTCCTTTGATGTTTCTAGTCATGATCTTGTGATCCACTGTTGCATCATAGAATCTAATTGTAGGATTCCTCTAGCGGTGATCCACACATGTGCCACGTATCATTGGACGTTGCTGAGAGGATCTCCGGGTGCTAGTGTGGAAGATCTTTCACATGTGAGGTCCGAATTTGATTACCTTGATCCGATAGAGGAGGATCTCACTTGGTCTTGAAAGTGTTCTTGGAGGAAGTAGTTCTTTCGGCCTTGAAAGAATTATCATGAATTGTTGTGCATAATTATTCACATTTTGATAAGTGTTGGGGTTTTGAGGGTATTTATAATCGGGTTTGAGGTTATAGAGTTATGACAATAAATAAATTTGTTACGTGTTTTATTTATTTCATTAACCATTTTTGAAAACCCCCATGTCAAATTATTAATTCATTAGCATGCGCCCATGATGATTATAATAAATATCATTTATTAAAATGATATTATTTCCTCAAAATCCCATCTGGAAAAACTTCACGCCGTGTAATCATTAATACACAGCGTGTACTCATTTTACATAATATTACACAGAGTGTATATTTAATAAACATGGCGTGTACATTTATTTTCCATTTTTATTTATTTATTCCACCACATTTATTAGTCCTTGAGTAATGGCTATTTATTTCTTAAATAAATGTAACTACATTACTTGCTAATAAATATATAGTATTCCTTCCGCAATATATTCTCTCGAATAACTATTGTCTAAATAAATGCGATCAGGAATCCTTGAATAATTATTAAACCACAGTCAGGAATAATATTTATTTAACTTGTTAAATTAATATTTCACTGAGATACATGGAAACACTTAGTGTGTGACCCTCTTGTATTATTTCTCGTTGGCACTAGGAGTGCTTTCATAAAGTCCAAGATTACTGTCTAGAAATGGGTCGAGGAACCCAAGAGATTGAATATAACACTGAATTGACATGTCACCTCATACGAACACTTACTGTGTAATATAATCCCTTTTTCACAATATCTGGAATCAAGCGGGTTGCATGCTAGTGCCATCAACCCATGTGATCAATTATTCTTTCTTTGAATTTTAGGAATTGAACTTTCTCATTTCTTACCATGTCCATGGATATACATATGCTATATCAATTCCATCAAATGGCCTGAGATATCTACTTCCGTTATGGAATAGAAGGGACAAATCCTTTCGCTCATTATCTATTAATGTGGTATTACTCGCGATGCACCCAACGTATCCTAGATCCCTTCAAAGAGTGTGTCATCACAGTTTTCATCAATACATCTAAGTGTGTGAGTTGTAATACCCATTAATAATAATAATCAAGTATAAGGACCAATAAACATGTATGTAGATAGGAACATCCAATGACACTATGAAATTTGGATTTCCTACTCGTGGGTCTCGTTCTCATAATATCCTCCAGGATATTACCATGGGCACACACAATGAGAAGGGGCCTCAATGTTTTATGAGTCCTCACACCTAATGGAATTTATTATTGTTGTCCCTCAAATTACATCATCTAGCCATAAAACATATATTCAAGAACATTGTTATGGAACTTCCGGGTTCTTATCATAGCAGAGATCCGTTATGACCCTTTAATGAAACAACTATCCAAGGGACATTATCACATGAATTTTCATGAAGAATAACAATCAAGATGTGATAAAAGTTTATTTAATGAATAATGTAAAAAGCAGTTGGTTCTAGGCCACCAACTCCAATAGAATTAAGACATGATGCTGGATCAGATACTGGTTGATTTTTTTGAATGCGTTTTGACACTTTTCATCCCATTCATAAGTGATGCCTTTCATCATGAGCTGAGAATTTTCGGCCATATTTTCAAAGAATCAGCTTATGTAGGCTATGTGGCCTTGAAAACCTCGATGCTCCCTAATTTTTCTCATAGGAGACATATTCCTAGAGTCTATTATCTTCTCTGGGTCGATCTCAGTGCCCCTATATCTGAAAACAAAGCCGAGAAACATTCTAGAGGTGATCTTGAAGGCACACTTAAATGGGTTCATCTACAAGTGGTGAGAACATAGGAAGCCGAACACATTCTATAGGTCATTGAGATAGTCCTGGAACCGATAAGATTTTACCACCATATCATCCACGTAACATTACAAAAATGTTCCAGGGATCAGCTTGAATATACGATGCATAGCCCACTGGTAGGTGGCACCTGCATTCTTTAGGACGAAGGGCCTGACATGGTAACAAAAAGCACCATGTGGCACCCTAAAAGTTGTGGATTCCTCATCCTCAGGGGAAATTTGGATCAAGTTGTATCCATAGTAACAATCCATGAATGAGAGGTCTTGGAACCCATCTGTTGCATTGAACAACAATTCCATAATAGGATTGGAAAATTCATCCTTCAGGAACTAAAGGTTGAGATCCTAGAAGTCGATGCAGACTCTGATATGCCCATTCTTCTACCTGACTGGCACAATTTTGGCTATCCATTTGGGGTACTGGACTTCGTTAATGAAATTCTCTCTGATGAGCTTATCAACATCTCCATGTACCATGTAGTCGTGATAAGGGTGTATCTTCTTGAGAGATTTCTTGAATCCGAGATGATTTTTCGGGTGATCGAGGTGGTGTAAGTCTACCTGAGGATCTAGTCCTATCATCTAGTTGTAGCTCCAGGAGAATACATCATGATGTAGTTTCAGTAAATCTACGTACCATTCCTCCTCTTTAGGAGGCATGGTGGCACTTATCAATGTGGGTCTCAGATCTGCCTCGCCACCGAGGTTCACCACTACCGGTTCATTAACCATGGCGGGGACGACGTCCTCAAAGGAAGGGGGAGCGTCCTCTAAATCATATTATTCACTTGTGGAGGCAGGATCCCCATTGTAATGAGCTTCCTCTGTGTCTAAATACCCCTATAAGAGGCTGGTACCTGCCTTAGCGGTAGTAGACATCACATCGGGAGATTCATGTGCTACTAAAACCATAGCAATGAAGGTTGTCGATCTGATCCCATCTAGTATTCGGCCCAAGGGGCCACACTTGGTGATATCAAATAAATAGTGGCGCGTTGGCTTGACATGGTAGATTCTATCATGGTAAAAGTAGGCATGTATCACGTATTTTCATTTCCATAGGGAAGACATCTTGATACCTTATGGGATTCGGGGGGCTCAGGGATCACTGAGGCTTGATTCATATAAGAATATGAAGTGAACTCACAGCGTCACATGTACCTGATAATATGCCTCCCCCTTGTACCAGAGATAACAAAACATTACCCCATATCGGGGGGTCGTGGACTCTAATCGATGGATTGGGAAGACGTAGGCGTCATCCAAACCTGCCCAGGGGTTAGTTGCAATAGCAACAGATTCAACCTAATTGGCCTAAATCTGATTGTCCTTGCTCTTGTAATAGTCTTCATCCAGGTAGTGTGCTTCAATAGAGGAAAAATGAGATGTCTCACCTTGGGGAATTCCCACTAGACCATTGAGGTAGTTCTTGAGGCACTAGTGATATGATGAGTGAATAGTTGTGTGCAGGTGGAGCCATGGTCTTCCCATCAAAGCATTGTACGCAGTGTCTTGGGGGACAACCAAAAACTCGGTGCTGGCAACTAGGCCATCGAACAGGGTATTCAAAAGGATCTTGCAGACCAGGGCCTACTGTGTCCTGTCGTATCCTAGGATTTTTAGGTCATAGGGAGTCAATTCATCTTCAGATAACCCCAGCTTCCATAGTGTCCGTGTTGGGATAAGGATAATCCCAGAGCTTGTGTCAACAATACAACGGAGAACCTCCATGTCATTGAATTGGATGGTGATGTACAATGGGAGAATGTTTCTTTAAATTGGAGATTCGTCATCTTCTTTAGAGAATGATATGATGGACTGACATTCAGCATTCTTGATTTCATCATCATGAAAGGCCTCTAGCGAGGGCCTCATGCATATCAGATGATAGGAGAAGGGCCTCAAAGATGGAGATCCATGGTGGAATTCTGGAAAGATACTTAATAACTTTTTATTTCCCTGCCATGCATGAACTTCTAGTTATAGGAGGTTGCTCTATCATA
Source organism: Viscum album (assembly GCA_963277665.1). NCBI lineage: Eukaryota > Viridiplantae > Streptophyta > Magnoliopsida > Santalales > Viscaceae > Viscum > Viscum album. Next base: position 1,246,959,142 of record OY728138.1, read on the forward strand.
GGAGGTACAGTGGCCCCTGCTGGCTGGACAAGTGGCTCACTAGTATTAGGAATGTCCCGGTACTCACTATTAGAAGCATGTTGAGTACCTGCCATACTGGGGCTAGTAGACTAGGATGGGTTTGAGGTGGAGTGTGGATGATCATGGAAAGACCTAGGTGGGTATGATTGGTCAAGTAGCAGAAATGGCGGTGGAGGCGGGCCTGATGACACTGGATGAGGAGGGTGCGCATGCTGAGATCTGCACTGGGCCTACTGTCTAGTCTCAGTGGTGTGCTCAGCCTAGCTAGAATTTCCAACTAACGTGCCTCGATGAACCATATGTTTGTGGTTCCACTGACATCGCCGTCGGCTAGGGACGTTGGGGAGATCCTCCTGGTGCTCCTCATCATTAGGAGTCATTTAGGGGTTTACTAGCTCGACGGTGTTAATCGAAGCATACCCTTGACTGTCACTTGATGATTCATCCACTACTGTGTGGATTCTATGAGGAATATCCCTCTCTAGTGGAATGATGTCTCCGAGAGTACGGGATGACGATGGCCTTGGGTGGGTGTGTTGATTTCCCTTGAGCCACCGATGATTGCGCTTCTAGGAAGTGGATGGCTGATACGATGATGTAGAAGTTTTAGATATGGATTCTGAAGGCTCCGTCCAATTCAGGCATGCATAGATGATACCATGGGAACGAGTGAAAATTTTGTGAGCCATCCAGTTGTCATAATTATGGGTCCCATAGTTAAAAACATGTTTTCACTCACATTTTTTGTCATTGTTGCTATCTAGCCTTATAAAGACACATGGCACTTGTGTTGGCGCTGGGCCCAACAAGACTATATTGTTATTGACATGGTCTTGGATCCAGTCTTAGAACACATATCACTACTTGAGGATGTGCCCCCAGATCCAACGTTAGGGGAAGAATTTGGGTTGATCAGTGAGGTTCTCCGGTTCTAGACTTCTACACTTAGACAAAGGCACAATCCCCTATTCCATGGGACTTTGGAAATAGTCAGGAACATGATTACCAATGAATGAGTAAGATTTTTTTCTTCTGTATAGAAAGTTGGTCCTTGGAGATTGATTCTTATGAGGGGCTAGAGAAGCCTATCAAGGAGGAGGGGCCTGATTGTCCCACCTAGGTGGTGGCAGTGCAATACGCGGGGGCTCCTATCTATTTTTAGGTGGTCGTTTCGTGGCTAGAGGCACTACCTGTGGTGGCAGAACTCTGTGAGGTTTTGGAGGTGGCTCCACAGGTAATAATTCTAGCTGTATGGGTCCTCTATTTGGGCCACCATGGCAGGCTCGGTTCTGACTTCCCTCCTTGCGGGAATTGCAGGAGGCAATAGACGTGCCCGGTAGGCCTGTTGCAGGGCTTCTTCTAGGAACTGGGCCTTATTAGAGAATTCATGGAATCCTCTAGGGTAGTTCTGGGTGATCAGAGATGGAATCAGTTCCGTTTTAATATTTCCAACACACATATTCAGAAATTTCTCATGAGTCCACAACATGTCAAGGGAGTATGTGAGCCCTTTCCACCGGGCGATAAAGTCCACAACATGCTCATCAGACATCCGTTTGTAGAAGAAGAGGTCTATGATGCTTGTCTTCCGAGTGAGGGAGCTAAAATCATACAGAAATTGTCTACGAATATCCTCCCATCTTCATATTGACCCGATAGAGTGTTGGCTTTACCAAACTAATGCAATCCCTTCTAATATCTATACAAAAATTGTATCTTGGGAGACTCTTGCGGTGATGGAGTCCCTAACATGGGCCCACACCATGAAATGATGTTGGATAGATGTTTCGGGGGTCACCCATCCCATTAAAAGCAGAGAAGGTGGGATTTCTGAATCCTAAGGGTGCTAACATATCTTCTACCCACGCCGGATATGGCTTTCCATCTGGGGGAGTGCCACCTGTCCTGTTTCCAGTGCCTCATGGCAGGTGATTAGTACCTCCATTGGATCATCTGGGCGGGGGTCCTAGTCTTGATGGGGATCCATGGACACGAGTGCAGTGGCAGGTTATTCAACACGATAATCAGGCCTCGCGGCCTGTGGATCAGTTGGGGGGTGGCCTGCTAAGTAGTTGGGGGAAGCTGAGCTCAGTCCCGTTGGTTGTCACAACATTCATGATGATTTTTAAATATGTATGGCTCCCCATTACCATAAGTTATAGCCTCTAACATGTCTGTATTGGTAGGATGTTCAGGGTCACCCAGTGGAAACTCACCGGGGGGTAGTTGTGTCTTCCACTACTGTATTGGTCGTGGATCCCTATAATCCGGATGTTGTTCTGCAGTGTGTTTAACCAAGAGGTCGTCAACCTAAATTTTTATTTTGGAATATTTATTATGCAATGTGGGCTTCTAAGGGTCCTCCTTCATCTTCTACACTGAGGCGTATGGGTCGGAGTGTTTGGAAGATCCAAGGTGTTGTTTACCCTTACCAATTTCTAGCTAAGAACCATCTCCTTGGCGGGCGCATGGAGACCTAGTAGATTCCTCTTTGGGTGAGTAACTCTTCTATATGGATCCAGTAGTGGTGGCATTACTTTGAGGGGTAATTCCCCATCAAAAATCACCAACTCGTTTAATATGTTGGCAATGTTGACTATGACCCTTCATGGGGGCATTTCGTCAATATCGCCTAGCGAGTCGGGATGTCGTCGGATAGAACTGAAGAGGAGGGCATCATACTACCTCCAGCCATGGATTTGCATGTGGGAGTAATCCTCCTTCATAATCTTGTATATTACATTGAAACTCGGAACACATTATTGTTGGAGGGCTCTACAGTGGCCTAGTGACTCAAGGCACTGGGCTACATAGAGTGCATCTAGGTTAATCAGACGACATTTCTCACCAATTTCCTTGAAATTCTCTTCGATCCTGGGATAAGACACTCACTTTTGATGAAGGTGGAAGTGAATCGCCTAGAGGGTTTGAAAAAAACACTCAAACTTCTCTTGGGTAAGGGATTCTGACGCAGTGAAATTTGGTGCTGCAACCGGCCAAAACATCTCAGGGAAGTGGTCCACGGTGATGATATTCCATAAGCTCCTTGGTTCAGATTCAGGGTCTGGCCATTGATGGCCCCATTCGTCGACCGTGGGTGGCATAGAAGTTGGAAATGGTTCTGAGGTAGACCACTGGGATGGCAGGCTGGCTGGTGGAGAATATGATGAATGGGCTTACAAGCCGCTGAATCTCAGGCTATCCTATGAAGAGTGTAGTGACATGGCCGCTACGTCGCTGTAAGACGGGCTAGGGACTAGGTTTTCTAGCACAACATCCGTTGTCGCTGGAGGACTACACAATAACCCTTCTTCTATTTCTCCCCAAAACAGCTCTCTATGGTCTCTAGTTGAGGTATAGGGTGCTTTTGGTGATGACGGTGTCGACTGCTTGGTCGGTCCCTAGGGAAATTCCATGTTTCCATCCTCCTGGATGTACATACAGAGGGAGGAAGTAATCTAGTGGACCTCATATTCTGGGATTACAAGGTGGATGCGCGTCATTTCTGCCACAACCTGTGACTTATAGGAGTGAGGGGAGGGTTCTGGTGCTTATTTGTACTCTACTTCAGAGTCTGAGAAGAGCACTAGTTTGTTCTATGTATAGAAATTTAGAGAATTCTTCTTATAGTGGCGACGACATGCCTTCCAGTCCCTAGATGGATATTCTAGATAGGGAAGATTTCTGACATGAGGAGGTGCTTCAGCCATACTTGTGGATGAGCGGAGAGGGTTTCCGCCTGAGTAATCCAGGGTGCGAGGAGTACAAGGATAGATATCAAAGGGGACATGAAGAGGACCTCCGTGGGTAGTGATGGAGAGGGTAATACCTCCACTGAAACTAGTAGGAGAATGGGGAGGACCTCCATGCTTGTTTTCCCTAAAGATATAAGTACGAGGAGTGTCCTCGTACTAGTCGATCTGAACACGGTTCAGACCTCCGTGATGGGCACCGGTGAAGTGAAGTTGGCCCTCACTCCTCTAATTACTGGGGCGAGGAGGACCTTCTCCAACTGCAATGAGGACAATGGGAGGGTCCCCACTTTGGAGAGTGACCAGATGTGCAATGCCCCCATTCCAATGGTCTGTGGAGGGAGGAATGAAACCATATCTGGTATAGAGGGAATGTGAGAGACTTCTGTACTGAGTGTTACCATCGTGGGGAGTAACCTCGTTTGGATTGAAGGTGTAACAGGTAGACCTATGTGCTGATCCTGGAAGTGGTGAAGGCTCTCATTCTCAGTGGTAGCAGTACAAGGAGGACCTCCGTATTTGGTGGAATCACTGCAGGTTAGTCTGCAGCGGCCACTACCTATGACAGAGACCAAGAGAGTTGACCTAGCCTGTTGGTGGGGCGGTTGCGGCCTCGATCCAGGTTGGGTGTATGAATATCCTTGCTCATCATACACTAGTAGTGGGTGATATTCCCCAGCGGTTACTCAAGACACATTAGTTTATGATGTTGGCGACCCTTGTAGAATGTCATATTTGGCTCATTCCTGACGCTGACATCATGTTAGATGGACTAGATCCAGTTGTGCAGGTACATGTCTTACCTACTACTCGGCTAGTAAGACTAGGTGGCGGCACTGACACGGCCTTGTGGGAGCCCTTTTCGGGAGCCCCTGGAATGGGATCCTGGTTGGGCTGACCCGGATATCCCCTAACTCGTTGTTGTAGGGAAGGGAGTCATCGAGACATTCTAGGGAGAATCTCCTGATCTGGAACCATGTGTGACTGCAGCATTGGTACTGCCCCTACCCCTACGTCGGTGGGCAGGTGGTGATCGAGTTCTAGGAGCAACAGCCTGGTTCTTGAAAGCAGGGAGATTAACTCATCATTTCTGAAAGAAAATGGAAATCGATGACCAGTTCCCTAGCGCAATTCCTTCTTCCATGACCGGTAATAGGGATCCACACTGACAACGTTGCAGATCAGGATGCCAAATGTTCCATTTCCCCATCTTCTAGTGAGTTTCACACTAGGCCCACTATTTTCTTGGCGGGACCTAGCACCATATAGATGGATCTGATGACATGCTAATCCATTTATGTCTCGAACACTAATAATCTCCATATTGAGGATAAGATCATCACGTCGGGTTCACCATTTCAGTTTCTAACACTTTCGCTGGGTCTCACTCATCCGTCTTGTTCGAGGATGGTGGCAATGTTTTTTCCCCGCATTTCGTATTTCCAAAGGTGGGTGGTATTCATTCCTTGTTCAAGGACATTTTCTCATTGATCAAAATGGGATGATGGGTTGTCGGTTCTTCAATCCGCGGATTCCACCTCGATACTCATCACCTGGTCTGGGTCTCCCTTATAGATTTAGAATGTGGTTTGTGAAACTCTTCCTAGTTCCATAGCTTCATGGAAACTGGTTAATTACACTACTTATGATGAGACATTCCAAGGGGTCTAGTCAGGTCAAAAACCAGCGTTCAGTGGAGTAGTCATGTTGGACATCACTGGAATGTCCGGAAATTGGAACACTAGCGTGTCTAGGTATTTTCCCCTTATCATAGGGCTTCTCAAGGGCATGGAAGCCTGAGGCATCCCACGTAGAATGTGGGGAATTTTATTTCATAGGCATGTATCTGAGGTTTTCTTCAGCTTCCCATGTTTAACAAGGGGTATGCCTCTAGTTTAACATCTAGCAGAGATGGGTTAGACTAATCGGAACACTGACTAGAGTTAATCAGGTGATGTGACCCCTTGAGGGAACACCGATGTTGGGGCTAACATGTGGTTAGCAACCAAATTGTTGTTAAGGGGTATGGGGAAGGAGGTAGGATGATCCCACCATGATGTGGAGACTTTAATAGGAACCAAAATAGATTATGGATGGTTAAGTAAATTGGGAGGAGAATGAGATGGAGTCGACTTGAGGATGGTGGTGATGATGGGATTGAGCCTCTAAGAGACATCCTACATATCCCAATAGCAGGGAATCAGTGTCCATGTAGTTAGTTGGTTCCAATAGTTTACCATTGGTTGAGGTTTTAGCGGCTTACCACTGAATAGAGGCCACAATGGCTTACCTCTGGATGGGGTCACAATGTCTTATCGCTTGATGGGGTTAATCCTCATGGAATATTCCTACGTACCCCACCGAGGAGATAGAGATAAAACCCTTGTAGTTTTTATGTGATGGGGGTCAGTGAACCGATGTGAAGGAGGACCTAGGGTCCAATGGTTGTTGGGATTGAACCTCAGGGAGGTGTCATATGTACCTTGCCTTATAAAGGATCAAAGTCCACGTAGTTCAGGTGGGTGCAACGGTTTACCACTGATTGGGGAAACAATGGCTTACTGTTGATTGGGGTCCACAGTTTAATGTCATGCAGGATGGGGTTGAACTGTCATAAAAGAGGACATGGGGCCCCATATAGATGATGGGCTTAAACCTCATGAAGGTTTCCAACGTACCCTGCCATGGTAGGAATCAAAGTCCATGTAGTTCATAAATGCGGCATTGGTATCTCAACGTAAATATTGGTCGTGACCAAAGGGAGTTGGGCTTGAACCTCATGGAGTATTCCTAAGAACCTCACCTTATCAAGGATCAGAGTCCACATAGTTCAGAAGGAGTGGGTATTCTAATGTGATTGGTTTCAGAGTGACCGTGTGTTGGTCTTAAAACCCAGGGAGGCTTCTTATGTACCCTACCTTGTCAAGGATCAAATACCTCGGAGTTCATATTGTGTTTGGGGCTTACAATCTAGGTTTCCCACATAGGATGTCATGGTCGATACTTACTCTAAGCCCACGAGAGTCATGCTCATTGTGAGAAACAAGATGCAGCAAAGACCGAACAATCACACCATGAAAGGTGGGTCAATGGGTAGTGGGGTGGGGATAGGCGTAGTTGGCGGCCCAAAGAGGAAATAGGGCCTTAAACATGGTTATCATCCCAAGGTGATCTATATTGGGACATACATCAAGAGGGAGGCCTGGGTGGTGACAAATATCAGCGGGGGAGGGATTTGGCACCCAGGAAGAGAAGAGTAGCAAGGGTGTTGTCTCCTACAAGAATGGATAGGGGCCTACACCAGGGCGGTATCCCTTTCATTGCAGATGAATTCTTATTCGATAAATAGGATGTCATTCCATGTGAGGAATGGTCCCACTCTCGTGGAGACCAGTGGGCGTAGAGAAATTCCAAGATGGGGCACCCCACGTGCATAGCACGGGGTGAGGTCGCAGTTTAATGTCATGTGCTGAGGTCGATGGGGCTTGGCAGTTTCATATCCTGCAGCTCGGATGAGAAAAGAGATTTCTCCACACACCTAGGACTTACATAACTAATACCTGGCTTCCCGTGAGGGAATAAAGTCATCAGCAATGTTGTGACTGGGGGTGTTGAGTGGTGATCCCATTGGGGGGGTCCATGTTAGCATGGCTATGTGAAGAATCAATAGTTATTAGTGTTCCTATGAGAAGAATCATGAGGTGAAGCAATGCAATGTGAAGCACTACGCAAGTGATTTTGATGTTACTTCGTGATAACCTGGAGCGTTGAACTGGAAAAGGAGTTGCAGGGAAAAGGAGTTCGTAGGTAGAAGCCTTGTAGAGTTCTAGTGCACCATGTAGTGGAGGGTCATTATGAAGGGGTATGCTTCGTGAAGCGAAGAGTCCTAGCCTTTTCATAGGGCATAGGTTCATATAAGAGGAGATTCTCAATGTGTAAATGCATTCGCAAAGAAATGTCTCACGAAGCATGGGTGCCTCACGAATCAAGGTGTTTTGAAGCATTGTGCTTCACGACGCATAGTTGCCCTGCCATAGAATGTGGGTTGCGTGTGTATGGAGGGTGTTTCACAAAGTATAAACGCTTCATGATGACCCAATTCCCCATGGGGATCCCCTTCTATCGTGAAGGAAAATGTGATTCGTGACAGGAATCCCTCTCAAAAGAGGGATTGAATTAAAGAAAAGTGGGAGGAACTTCGCAATGCAAAAGTACATTGAGAAGCTCATGGTTCACCAAGAAAGAAGTGCTTAGTGATTTGAGATCTCAAAAGGTGAAAGGTCGGATGATTCTTCCTTTGGTCTCGAGGGGAACCCTGTATCTATAGGCAATAGGTTTTTTGAAGCACAACCCGCTTGACGCGAACACAGTGTTTTCTCTGTGGCGGGTGGCAAATGTCATATCGGTTCGCGGAGGATTCTGCCTCATTGCTCCATGGTGGGCTCGCGAACATCAAATTCATTCTCTGAGCATCCCAACAACTTGCTCCGTGGCAGGGTTGTGAACGTCAAAGGGGTTCACGGGGTGTCGTTCCTCCTTGATTCGTGACAGGCTCCCGAACGTCCAATTCGTTCGTGGATCATCCTGCATCCTTGCTCCGCGGAGGGTTTTCAATCATCAAAGGGGCTCACGGGGTAACAAGCCTCCTTGATTTGTGGCGGACTTGCGAACGTAAAATGGATTTGTAGGGAGGCCCGCCTCTTTGTCTGTTGTGGGCGTGAGGCCATGGGGATTAGTGGAAGGTATTCGAAAGGCATCCCCAGATACTTTCCTATTGTTCTTCTTCTTCCCAACTTTTCGCACCAACAATATTGAAATGTAATGTTTTATTGTAGTGAATTTTACAGTGGTAACAAATTTAATATATTTTCTGATATTCAATCAATTATATTTCTAAACATTTATTAAATTTTTTATTTTTTAGGGATTTTTTGAAATCAACATAAATTTTATTTTAAATTAAATATTTTTCATTAAAATTTATGAAATAATAAATTTAATTAATATATGTATATTATGGAATAAATTAAATTGTTTGAAACTGATAATCGTTTTTATTTGTATTTTTAATGTGATGATGAATGTTTCTAAATCATTTAAATTGGGTAATATAGAAATATTATCTCATGGATAAGTCTTATGGGATACAAATTCAATGGGGGAAACAATTATATATTTTATAACATGATATTGAATGGTTTTTCGTCATTCAATGAAACATGTAATAGTACTCCATATCCCATATATATTTTTAGAGTCCCTAGAATAAAATTAAATGTTACCCATTGGATTGAGTTATAAATATTGGTATTTTACCGCTGGGGTAGAAGATGAATTGACCATATATAAAGGATCAATACAACCAATATGTAAGGATCCTCATTTGGTATTTTAATGTTCATAATAGGTATGTAAGAGTTAATTATAGATGACATAATATGTATGATATGTTACTTTACTAATATGGTGATATTCCCTACACATAAGCTTTTAGAGATGATGTGTAAGGGTTATAATCACATTTATATGGGTTACATAGATTTAATGACGGATATTTAATATCCACATTAGTATAAATATGATACAATTTTTTTAAACACTAGAGTACAATGTCACATAGGTATAAATATTTTAAAAATACACGAAAGGAACTATGTATATAGAGATCATATAGATTATATGTGAATAATTTATATAACGTAAGGAATGTTAGAGGATTTTTGAAATGGGGAAGAATGTATCTCGTGATAGAACTCCTAACCAATCCTAGAAAATTAAAATTCAGAATTTTTATTTAAAGGGATCATAAAATCATGAGAGAAATATTCAATATTAATCTGGTCTATATCTATTATATCTCGCTCCACGTTGAATCATAATTGAACCATGGATGGATAGGGATGATATTTATAAAGGGGTACAGTTGTAAGGAAAATGGCATGGATGTTTTTCAAAATTTGCGGGATTCTAGTCATATACTTTAATTTTCATTGTGTTTTCAAAAATGTCATAATTGTAACTGTATATAAATAGGGAAACCCCAATTATGTAGTTTATTTTTTGGGGTGGATAACCTTTTTTGAATTTTTGTGTCCAAAAATTAATAATAAATTTTCATCTATGAAGAAAAAATTAATTATATTTGGATTTTATGGATAATTATTTTACCATGTAAATTCAAATAAGATTTAATGAAGTTATTTTTTAACTAAATGTTACTGAAATACATAGAATTTCCAATGATATTTTATTATGAAGTAATGAAATACCACCCAATATAAATATTACTCACCTATGAAACTTTAAAGTTTTTTATATATCCCTTACAATTCCCTCACATATAGATACAACCAAGACCGGCATTCATAACAAAAAATTATTGTGAATTATATCCAAATAATTATAGTGTTTAATTATGTGTTTTGAGAATGAATAATGATTTCTTTAAACATAAATGTTTTTAATATAATAATCTACTCTAGCTTACGATGATATATGTCCATATTTTTCTCATAATATCCCTTAAATTCACTATAAGAAAACTACATTACATGCCTGAATTCCATATATAAATAGTTTAATATGTAAATAAATATAATAATATAATTCATATTTTGGGGATATGTTGTTTCATGATCAGATCTATGGGGAATCATCATGTATTAATAAATTCATAAGGGAAAATATCTTTTAATATTTGGAAAATATGTCCCCAAAAATGATTGAAAATGAATGATTCCTCTCCACATTCAATATTCTAAAATTGTGAACTCTTTTTAAATAAATATAAGGATAAATTATGATTCAAAACATAGTAAATTGAATAAATAGTAGTGTACATATACATTTTTATTTTAAAAACATTCAATGAGAATAAAAATTATTTATTTTTCGATCATTGTATATGGACGAAAGGAATGATTCCATTCTTATGTATAAGCTATAAATTATTAATTTTATATTAATTAGAGGTAAACCAACTTGTTCTACATCAAAAAACATTAGAATCATAACCTAAAATCAAATGTCCATAGAATAATCCAAAAAATAGTTTATGAAAAAAAAACATAAGTACATGACTCATGGGTTCGAGATTAAAAATAAATCAAACCTATGGTAACTAATGCTTGAGAGTTAAATGGGAAAAATCATGAAATCCATACTTTCCCATATAGGAATAATAGTTCCATAATAATTGATGACAAATTGAAAATTTATAGAGTTTATTTTATATTGAATATGGAATAATAAAGGTATATGTGGGAGATGAGAATTAGTTAAATTGTTGTGAAAAAATGAACTCACATTAATTAGTGCTTTGAATATTTCTTAGGTAATATTTATGATGTTTATTTTTTCCAACAACTGTGGTTTACATGTTGAGGATTTGATAGAGGAATAAAGAATTTTATATTTTTTATACAATTCTTTTTATGTCATTAAATTTATTAATTTCATATTCTTTTATAATGTATGATTTAAGGATTCATTGTATTGTATTTTGTGCATAATGCATGAAATAGTAAAAATAATGAATTTAATCATTTACATTATTATATATAATAAATTTAATACACTATTATTAATATTCCTTTTAATAGTTATTTTGATGGAGAAGAATAATTTTATATAAGATGTTGAAGAGGGGTATTTAGAAAATCTATCACCCTATATTGGCATAATGAGATTTAAAATCATAGGGGAAACCTTTAGGTGTGGTTAATCTTGATAGGTATAGGATAATAGGTTTCATACTGTGATGTTTATGAGTACCCAAATTCTAAATTGATTTTTAAGAGTCATTAGACTAATATGTTGAGGTTTTTGTGAAACCATAGTGATATGTAAGGTTATTTTTCTTTTCCACAAAATCTGAATGATCCTTATATAAGAGCATTATATGGATATTATGTAAGTTTTCTACGTTTGTATTTAATAGTTTAATAAAGATTCACTAATAGGTATTCTTTTTTTATTTTCCACCAGTGTGATATTCATATTACATAACATTTTTAAGATGAAGATTAATGATTCTCAACACTTATTTACGAGTTACATTAATAGAATTGTTGATACGGAAGAGAAAATTTATTCAAATATATGATATGTAATGTTTTTTTAAATCATAAGTATTACATGAAATTATGTGGGAAATAATTTTTAAAACACACAATGGGAAATACAACCATGAATAACATATTCATTCTATAATGAGAGAATACATGTACATTAAACTAAAAAATGTTATTTTAATTGGGAATGAGTGAAAAATTCACAACCCCCTCCCCACAATGAGTACCCCTCCTAGGCCAGTAATGTGAGAAGCGAGATAGTAACCCCCAAGTCATGCATTCTGTAGGCCTCGGGTTTGCGACTGGCACTGAGGGTACACTAAACACACAAATGTTAGGCATTAGCCTCTCAGAGAACACATGTGAAAGAGAGAGATAAGACAGACACCAACCAATTCTAACTCATACTAAAATATAAAATAAATCCCAATCACACATATGTAATGCCATGAAATACTACAAAAACTAGAAGGAAAACTACAAGTACCAACGGAAAGTAAAAAACCACAATGACAACAATGCCCAAACATCTCATGAAACCCCATGCATGTAGTAACCATCCTAATATTCAGCCTACACCAACTGACCTAAAAATGTTTATATATTTTTTGGGTGAGTATAAGAGTAGATTTAGTAGGAACCTCCCTAGATCCTCTAGATAAAAAGTAATGAAATCATGCAATATCAAAATGAACATTAAGGGAAACTAACTCATTACATAAATAGGTATACTAAGCTTTTATCCTTACCATGGCTACTCTCACCAAGTAACACATAAACTTGTATATAATATAATAAATAATATTAAGGGTACCCCACTACTATTTACTTAATGGTTTTCCTCATTTCCCCACCATCGTATGTCCTATGTGTCTCTCTCCAAAATTTCTTTCCCTTAGACACTTTGACCAAGCACCACAACATGCATCTCATGTAGCACAACCCGAATTTTTAGATAACCAAATTAACCAGGTAGTTATTGGGAGCCATCATAGCTTGTATAACATGTATCAAACATTGGGCATTAAACCTCAAGCCATTACACCCCATACACATAGTATGGATCCTCAATCCATAACATCCTATATTTGTTACCCCTAAAGTAGACCATAGAAAACTATATCAAGAATATATGTGTGTGAATAAACACAAGATATTTTATCAATCTACACACATATATGGAGAAAACTAATTGTTCTACCTTCCAGTACTAATATCTTCAAAGAGAAGAGAGTGGGGCCAAGGGAACTATTCAGCCATCCATCCTCCCACAAAAATGTTGTGGAAAATATCCCCCATGGATTAAAATCACTCGGGTGTCCTTTTCCCTAACTGATGGGGTGGAGTATCACATAGAAACAAAAAAGGTACAAAATATACTATAGATAACAACCACAATATAGGAATAACATAGTCTTAGAATCAACTAAAACTAACATTTCTCGGACTCTCGACATCCACTGCTAAGAAAATGAATCCTATAAGCACACAAACATTTAAAGTGATTTATTAAATTAAATCATTCCCTTTTTATCAGTCTCACTATATGTTAATTATTTCCTTAAACATTAACTAACCATTATCAACTCCACATTACATTTTATTAGTATTCCATCCAAGATACACTTTTCCATTAAATTTCAAACTCAAAATTGTATCCCAACAAGCTCCAACCCCATGGGATAAAATCAATTATTCGATCATTTATTTACAGCATTATTACTTTCCCATATTCCTAGGAATTCTATAAAAATATTCTAAGATACCAAACACAAGGGGACTCAACATAGTGAGTAGATGAACTACTCATAAAGTCCATTCCACAAATAGCAGGTGCATAGGCACATACTCCCTCGAGAAGATAAACATAGAATGAATATTGATTACCCCATGTGTGTTCACCACTTTTGAAATGAGAGTAAAAAAACCATATTCCATGTGTAAAGGAGAAATTAAGGATGATAAATAACCAATAAGATTCATCAAGCATCAAACAATCATACCCAAACCTTTTCATATCCTCTTGGTTCCTCCCCAACACCCTGATGAAAAAACGGATGTATCTAGCCACTCAAGGAATCAAATACTGCAACAACCATTGGGCCTCCCTTCCCCAACATATCACAATAAAGACCCATGATCACATCAGAACACAAGAATTTGGAAACAAGAATCATGTCAACTGATCTGTTGGCCCATAAACAATTAATCCATCCATAAAAATTTATTATAACTCATGGATCCAAGCACAATGCACTCAACCTTACAAGAAAGAGGGTAACTCAGAACCCTACATGGAATTATCTTTTTATCAAAAATTCAGTTCATTAATACATATAAAATTATCCAATTTATTAATTGTAGGTTCCAACTATAGGCAACCTAAATAGATAGCTGTCACAAATTAACTAAATGGTTAATTGACATACATTTATTTCAATATCAATAATCATAAACATTCCTATAGATCATCTATTAATACAATTTAACATGATTAATAAAACATAACCAAAATTCATTTGAATTTCCCTTTCATCATAGAAAAATAATTTAAATAAATACCAGTTGATTTTCTTTACCAATTTCAGTCAAGAATGACATGTTAAACAATGCAATCATAGATATCACACTATCTAGATAAACAAGATGAAATAACATATGATCGCTACCAATTTATTTATCCAGTTCAAATATTTATTCTATTAATTTCATTGTGATCTAGTAGGATAAAACATGATAAGTCTATAGTTTCATGTAAATGAATGGAGAGACCATGAATACCCTACCACAAAAGGATTCTGATGCACATTTCATGGGAACAGTCCAACAAAATAGATCACGATCACCTCTATGGGAGAAATGCATCCACCTGAGGATGCAGAGACACCACCACACCATCCAACACCCATGAAAAATTTATTAAAAGATTTTATATATCATTTTGTAATAGGGAAAGTAGAAATAGAATAATAGGAACCCAAAATAATGTTGGTAGATCGTAACATATATCAGAGATTGATCGATAGAGTTTGGTTGCACCAAAAAATGGGTGCACATGTAGTTGGAAGAAAATACAGCGAATGCACGATCCAAGGCTACAAAACTACACATGAATCATATAGGAAGGAAGAAAATGTTCAAGCATCTTACACCAAGGATCAATAAGGAATAACAAGTGAGGAAGATATCTCGTCCCTTTGGAAGATTTAATGGAGCAGTGGTTTAAGATATGTTGGATATTCCATTAAAATATTATCACATTAAACCACACAGTTTGACCAAGTAAAGGGATAAAAAACCTTAGGAAAATTATTATAGGAGTTATGGGATTTGAATCTACCTTAAATCCCTAAAAACAAGTATTTTAATGCATTTTAGTCAAATAAAATGTTAAACGGGTGAAGCTGCGAAATCTGGAAAAAAATGTGGAAATTTGACTAAGGAAATGAAATAGTTATGGAATATTATTCATGAAACCATTATCTATCTCACCAATCAGGAAACACTACAATCCTACCATTCTGGAAACACTACAGATCTACAATTCTGGAAATTATGTAGACCTAACATTAGATGTCTCACTGTTTTGTAAAAATCGTAGACCTAGAATTAGATTTCTCTCTGTTTTGGAAAAAATATATAACATCCATTATAAAAACACTATATACCTACCATTATATGTCTCACCATTTTGAAAAATCTATAGACCTACTGTTCTATAAAAACTAATCACAAAAGTGAAAATTTAGAAAATTATTGGGGAAGAGTCACCTTGACCTCCCAAAACACCTCAAACACTGTATTTAAGAAATGGAATATACCATATAGGACTGGGCCATTACATTAGATACCTATAAACAATTCTGGCCTTCAAGAATTCAAAACCAACCTAAAAGGAAACAGAAGACAGGTCTGAACAACCACCCAATGCGATACCCCACAAAAGAGAGGAAACCATGCAAGAAAAAAAGAAATCCATCTCATAAAAATGAAAGGTATTTAATCATAATTTAACATAATTACATAAAAATAGTTAAACAACAAAGAAATCAGGGTACTGAGCACTTATTTGGGACTCACGTTCCCATGTAATCACTTCCACACCACTGTGTCACCACAAGACATGGACCAAGGGGATAACATGCCCATGAAATACCTTCTCCATGTGGTCCTGGATCTCTACAGGCCAATCCTTGAAGGACACGTCATCATAAACTTTAATATCATGCCAATTGATAATGTAAGAGACTTCATGATGATAACAAAGGAGCTCGATACATGAAAAACATCATATTTCTGTCTCATCTTCGGGGGAAGTGCTACCTAGTATGTCACAACTCTAACATGGGATAACACCTTGAAAGTCCCAACAAGCATATTATAATTCTTTCAAGAATGAATAAACCTTCTCTACCAATGATGGGTTGTAGTCTTTAGAAAAACATTATCTCTAACATCAAACTCTAAAGGTATCATCCTGTGATGGGAATTGTATTTATGAGGATATTTAGCTGCCTTCATCCTCTTACGAATCACCTGAACCATTTTTTTCATATTCTGTACCAGTTTCGACCAGAGAATTTATAACTCTCTGACCAAAGTCTATCATAATGGATAATGGAAAGGACATCCATACAAGGGTTCAAATGTCGCCATACCAATGGAGGAGTGCAAAATATTTTTCTAGGAGAACTCCTCCAAGCATAAGTTCTTCATTCATAAACCTTCAAAATCAAAGAAACAATAGACCAATATGTCTCCAAGAGTCTATATGGTCCGCTCTATCTGACCATACATCTGTGGATGAAAACAAGTGCTAAGGAATAGCTGAAAACAAAAAGCATGCTGGAGACCTCTCCTCACACATGAGGTTAAATGAATATCTTGATCAGATATTATTATCCTTCAGACTCTATGAAGTCTCCCCACATTTTCTAGATTCTTCCTCAAAAAAAATTCACCTGAGATTGACTCCTTGATCTCTATAAAAATGGATAATTTGTCAAATAATCCATTACAAACCATATAGCATCATGTCCCCCCTTAGCTAAAGGAAAACTAGTAACAAAGTCAATTGAAAAGTACTCCCATTTCCACTGATGAACATCTAAAAGATGGAGAAATCCGCTAGGGACACAGTTCTTGACCTTCACATTTTGGCAGACCAAACATCGGGACACAAACTCTACAACTGCAAACTTCTTCCAAGACAACCAAAACTAACCCCTCAAGGCCGAGTACACCTTTATCACGCTAGGATACCACACTAAAGGGGAACTATGGAACTCTCTAAGAATTGTATCATTCATCGCTAAAGAATTATGATCCTTCCCTGATACACCACTTGGTGTTGTTCATCCTCATAAAACCATTTAAGGGCCTCTCCATAAACAAATCAGTCTTTCCTGACCTCCACCTCTAAATTCCCCATCTGGGACTCTTCCACTTGCTGCACTAGAGATGACTACACCATTATCTGAAAAATACAACATCTTCCCCCAACTTCTCCCATATTGAGATGTAATGATTATAGTTCTTCCATCACTCTCAATAAATCACTAGATTCATACACAACATCACTAAGTGACTTCTGTATCATCGCATCAGATAAAAAAATCCCATATCCTGGTATATATGATATTTTGATGTCATATTCCTATAAGAACTCCATCCTCCAATGCTGTTACAAGTTTATGAGACACTGGGAGAAAACATACATCATGCTCTTATGATCGGTGAAAAACAAAAAATCACTCACCAATGAGGTAATGTCTCCAAAACATTAGGGAAAACACCATGGACTCCAACTTGAGATCATGGGTGGCCCATTAACGTTCATGGGGACACAACTATAAATACCCATAAGAAATGGCTGATCTCCACTGTATTAAAATACAACCTAACCCCATATGAGAAACATCATACAAAACATAAAAATGAACTCCCTCAACTAGAAGACAAAGAAATGTGGAACTTACCAACATCCCCTTAAAATACTCAAAAGCTTTATAACACTGATCATTCAACACGAAAAAATTGTCCTTATTGGTAAATGCGATTAGAGGATTTGTCAGCTAAGATAAATCAGCCATGAACCTCCTACTGTAACAGGTGATACCAATGAAACTTGTCACCTCATTCACTATCTTGGGGCTGCACAAGACACTACCTATTCTATCTTAGATTGATCCAGATCTACTCGCTTATGGGACACCACATGCCCCAATAGACTAACTTATCAATCCCCAAACTCACACCTCAACAACTTCCCAAACAGATGTTGCTGATGAAGAACTCCCAAAATGGTGTACAGATGCTCTGCATGCTCATCCTTTGATTTGTATTACATAAGGATGTCATCAATGAAACCCACCACAAACTTATCTAAGAACTCACAAAACACAACATTCATCAACCCCATAACATAGTTGGAGCATTCATCAACCTGAATGGCATAACAATGAACTTTTATTGCCCATGATTACAATGGAATGCATCCTTTAGGATATCCTCATCTTTCGCATGAATAATATAATATCCTGACCTCAATTTGATCTTTGAGAACCAAATTTACCATATAGTTGATCGAATAAAGCATTAATCTGTAGAAGAGGTTAGTGATTCTTCACCAACACTTTTTAATGAGAAGATAAAAGATACAGAAATGGAAACATTCTTTAGCATTCTTCACAATCAAAACTAGTTTAACCCACAATGACACACTCAACCGAAAAAAATCACACTATCACATAATATTTATCTGTACATCAAGATCCCATAACTCATAAAAACACCCCTATTCAAATACATAGAGAAAATTGAGGATCCATGCTGTATCTATATCCCAAACTCGATCTCCCACCGAGGAGGTAAGGATACAACCTCTTATGGAAATACATTAGGGTAATTTTATTTAACCCTACGAAACACCAACTACTAAAGATATGAAGAATGAAGAATTATATCATCCATAAAGGATGAATAGGATGAAACAAGCACATGACCCATCTAATTCTCTCGCTCTCCAAGCAAAACCATCGAATATCCATCATCAATGATGAACACCACATACCTATTGTAGAAATCCACGATAGCATGCACCAAATACAACTAATCCGTGTCTAGGATGACATCAAAGTGTTATATACATAAACATAGAAAATATCTCCAAGAGAGTTGCTTCCCTAGAACTAGCTCCAATTATCTATATACCTCAAAAAGGTCATCTAGACCCCCAACTAGCATAGTCAACTCCAATGGCACAAGAAGCCTCTCTACCTCATGTCCCAATGTGTGGACAAGGATAGGTGATATAAAAGAGTGTGTCATTCCTGAATCAAACAAAGCATACAACCAAGTAGAAAACAAGAAAAGGGAACCCTGAATAATGTATGGATCACATGGTGCTAGAAACACTAAAGCATGAAGCTGACCAAAATCTCATCCACAACCTCTCTAATCATAATGATAACCACAACCATGTACGTGTTCTACTCTATGAGGATGGGGAGCGTCAACTGGATGTCCTATGGCTGCCTCATCTTCTCTCAACTAATCTAAAGTTGGTGAAACCTACTGTTATTAACTCAGCTAGAACATCATCAATGAATTAACCTAGAGTTTAAAACCTAGTGCACGATGGCCACTCCTAATGGTCTATCACTCTCTCTACAAATAGACTCAGCCTCCACAAGAAAAGAAAATTATTAATCCCTTGGCATAGCCATAAGAGCCGCTACCCCTAGAGAAATGTGATAATAAGGGATGGGACATAACCCCGATAAAAAAGAAACTCTTCTGCCCTAAAAACAAGGAACTCCAGACCACATATATGCTTTGGGAGGAATCCTGATGACTCCCCTCTGATGAAGATATAGTTCTAGATAACATATTCTCGATGTCCTCTTCCATCACAAGCACCTCTAGTTATGTATTCAGCACAAACGAGGTGGCCTAGCGATGGATCTCTTGACACAAAGCCTCCTAGAAATTCATCAACCTAGAATCCAAATCTGGAAATGGGTCTGAAGCATATCATAAAAGGTTCCTAAAATTGAGTCTAAACTCTCAGAAACTGGAGCTCCCCTATCGATGGATAAGAAGATCCTAGTTACTGGATGCTTTAATGGTCGAAGAATGAAACTTGCCTCTGAACTTTTATTGGAGCTCCTCCCATGAGATCGCCAACTCCTTTTAATCCCTGGGGAACAAGAACCACTACTTCCTCACATTCCCACAGAGCATCATCACAAAAAAAGACACACAGTGCTCATTCAGATCATAGATCGAGCTGAAGGGTATATCAACCTCCTCCAACCAGTCATCCTTGACTGAATCTAAAACTGTTACCTCATACATCTACAAACTCTAGTTCTGAATCTCTCATAGTGTTCCCTCCATGTTTTTTCATTATCAACCTCTACCTTGTAGTGATCTGATGGCACAACCTGCAACAAAACTTTTACAAAACCCTGATGAGAACTTCGATATGGAACCATAGCTACAAAATAACAAGGATTTAGAACCCATAACCATTGAATATTAAATAATAAACATTTTTTAATTAATAAATTTATTTTATTCATTATATGTTATCATATCCCAAGTCATACCCATTCACACACAAGAACAAAGAATAATGATGCATGATGTTTTTATAGGTCTCTACCGTTCAACCAAAATCACCTCGATTTGTATCAACTGTAAACATAATGGTATGTGAATCAAATCACAGGGGGACCCAAACACCTATTTCTCATCTGGTCTCGAGGGTTTACATATCTTACTAAACATAACGAACACTATCTCCCAACCAACCCATGCAACCTCACCTCTGCCTAACACCATCACCTTCCTATACCTCAACCAGACCTATGATACCACTTTTTATGGACCCCCTCTCCATAAGGATTCTGCCTCCTGGCCCGGATATGTGGGAGGGTAGATAGTGACCCCTGAGTGCCGTCTTCAGTAGGCCTTGGGTTGGTGACTAGCATTGAAGGTATAGTATCCACTAAAATGGGAGTCATTACCCTCTAAGTGAACACATGTGAAAGAGATAGATAAGATAGACACCTACCAACTTCAACTTAGACTTCAATAAAAAAATTCCCAAGTAAACATATGTAATTTAATGAAAAATTACTTCAAGTGGAAGGGAAAACTGTAAGTACAAATAGAATGTAAAAACAACAGTGACAAAGAAACTTGAACGGCTCCCACAACCCCAAGCTAGTAATAACTAGCATAATCTCCAACCTCCTCTATGTGACCTAAAACACATATTATATATATTTAGGGGGAGTATAATAGTATAAATTGTAAGATACTCCATGGATCCTCTCAAGAAAAAGTATAGAAATAATTCTAAAGCACAGTGAACCACAAGTGAAACTAACTCTTAACCTAAATAGGTATATGAAGTTCCCTGCCTCACCATACATACTCTCACAAAGTATTGCATTAAAGAGTTTATAATATAACATATAATATCTTGGTTGCCTTGCAAATACTTCCCCACTTGTATGCCACTTTACCCCAACATCGCACATCCTAAGCATCTATATCCAAAATGGCTTACCTGCAGACACCAGGGAAAAGCACGACAACATGAACCTCATGCTGCACAACCACCACATCCATGTAACAAAAGTAACAATATAGTTTTTGGGATCCACTACATCCCATATAACATGTATCATTCATCGGGAATTAAACATCAATCCATTATAGCCCATACACCGAGAAAGGATCCTCAAGCTATCACATCTTCTACATGTTACACATGTAGTATTCAATAGGAAATTATATCTAGAATATATGTGTGTGAATAACCACAAGCCGTTATATCTCTCTATGCACATATATGTGAAAATATTTCCTCTGTAACTACTAGCTCTATTAACTATTCAGTGAAGAAAGAGGGGATAATGGGGTAGTCAGACATCCATCCTCCCACTGGAATGTTGGGGAAAACACCCCCAATGTTCAGAATCCCCGGGGTGTAAGTTACGCTAACTGACAGGGTGAAGTAGCATATAGAAACAAAAAAAGTACAAAATATACTATAGCTCACAACCATAATATAATCATATCATAGTCTTAGACTCAACTGGAGAAAAAGTTTCCCACACTCCCATCTACCACTACTAAGAAAAGGTGTCATATAAGCACACAACCATTTAAATAGAAATATTATATTAATTCATTGATTTTTAATCAGTTTCACTTTACATTAATTGGTTCCTTAAACATTAATTAACCATTATCAATCCCACGTTACATTTTATTAACATTCCAACCAAAATCCACAGTCTCATTAAATAGAAACCTCACCATTTCATCCAGCAAGCTCTAACCCCATGGGTTAACATCATTTATTCGGTCATTTATTAAAATAATTATTACTTTCCCATATTCCATGTCATTGTATAAAAACATTATAATCTACCAAACACAAGGCGTTCAACATGGTGATCATATGAACTACCCATCACGTCCTTTCCACCTATATCAGGAGCATAGGCCCATCCTCCCTCTATAATCTAATCACGAAAATCACATGAAATACCCCTTGCATCTTTTCCTCTTTTGAATGGATGTTAGAAAAACATCAACCATGATAAGTGGTGAATCTAAATAAGATAAAAATCAATAATATTCAGCAAGAATCTAAAATTCATATCCAACATGTTTCATCACCCCTGGTGTCCTCCCCGACACCGACATGCATAAACTGATGCATCTCGACACTCTCGGCATCAACTGCTGCCACAACCAATGCCCCCCCAATCTGCACATATCAAAATATCCATCCAGGATCACATCACAACACTAGTAGTAGGAAACAAAAAACCAAATCAATGGGATATTGTCCCTTTAACAAGGCATCAAGCCATCAAACATAATGAACACTCATGGATCCAAGAACAAGGCACTCGGCCTTACAAGAAATAAGGTAACTCAAAACCCTACCATAAATTATATTTTTACAAAATAGATGGTTATTTAAAACATATGGAATTGAATAATTTATTAATTTTAAATTTCAACTATGGGAACCCAAAATATCAAGGTATCAAAAATTCACTAAACAATTAATTGACATTCCATTAATTCATTATCAACATGCATCAACATGCCTCATACTCATCAATTATATCAATTTAGCATGCTAACTGTGACAACAACCAAATTCATATACATGACTCTTTTATCATCAAAAAATAATTATAATAAATCCATTTTTTGTTATTTACCAATTTTTATTAGGAATGACATGCTAAATAAACCAATCATAGATATCGGACTATATAGAAAAGAAAGAGGAAATAAAATATGATTGATGCCTATTTATTTATCCAGCTCAAATATTTATTACGTCAATTCCATATTGATCTATTAGGTTAAAATATGATAACTATATATTTTTAGGTCAAATAATAAAGAGACCACAAATCCCCTAACTTAAATGTTTTTGATGCTCTTTGCATGAGAATAATCAAAAAAAAAGATCACAATGACCTCTCCTTGAGGAATACATCCACATGAGGATGCATATACACCCCCACACTATCCAACGCCCATGAAAAGTCCATTAGGACCATTGGGATAGAATGAAATAATTAGGAAAGGAGAAATAGAAAGAGAGAAATCAATGATAATAGTGGTATCTCATACCGTATATCGAAGATTGATCAATAATTATTGGTTATTCTAAAATAAGGGGTACACATGGAGTAGGAAGAAACTCCAGGAAAGGCATGATCCCTTGCTACAACACTATGCAGAAATATTATAGGAAGGAAGGACAGGTTCAAGCATCTCACACCCGTGAACAGGGTGGGAGAAAAAAGGGTGGAATATATCGTATCCCTTTAGAATATTTAACGGAGTAGAGGTTTATGATATGATGTATTTTCCATTAAAAGATGATCACATTAAACCATGTGGGTTAACTGTCATGACCCGACCTCGGGGCCCGTGCCGTGACTACCCCAAGCCTGCCTTCCATAGGCCAGGGGCTGGCGACTAGCACCAAGGCGTAAAATCCCGGTAAACAGGGAAGGCATTGCCTTTATAAGTAACAACCACCACAGAGTCAGCAAGCGGAAAGTAACTACCAAGTGCAGAAAAGTAAAGGGGGCCGGAATACAAGCCCAACTGAAAAGTACAACTGAAAAGGTAAAGAACAGCAACTGAAGAAAAGATGGCGGCCTCGTGTCGTCCACTGGAAATCCCACCTGAAGGGTGGGTACAGATAGCCTCCAGGCTCCTCGGGTCCCACGTCCGCTCCGAGCACGTCCCGCCCAGTGGTCCGCCTCTAGGTACCGTCCTGCTCCACGCCCCAACCGAGATCAGCGCTGTCCGTCGTCTGCATCCAACACAACAAGGTGCGGGCAAAGCCCGTGCAGGGGTGAGTATAACTACTCAGTAAGGACCCCGAGACCCCCCAAAGGTCTCCCGAAATCCACAAAGGATATAGCACAAAAGAAAGCGGCAACCACGAAGAAACAACTGACTCGACTTAGGTATATGCCCATACATATACCTAAGTCCCCATTCCTAGCTCTGCTCTCGAGCTCAAGGTCAACTCGATCCACACAGGAATGCAAGACTCAAATCCACCAGGGAGAGTAAATAGTAAATCCACATAGGATAGTTCAACACAAACACAAAGGGGAGTAACATAAGATTCAGCTCAACCAGGTATACTTTTTTAGATGATGACAAGATGATCACCGAACCATCAAAGTCGTCGGACCCACGAAGGATCGATAGGTACTAACCTCGGCAATGACCCACACAGGATCGGGCCCACACAGGACCTGTAGCAATGGCTCACACAGAACCGTAAGAGATGACCCACACAGGATCAGGCCCACACAGGACCTGTAGTCAAGGCTCACACAGAACCGTAAGGTGATGACCCACACAGGATCAGGCCTACACAGGACCTGTAGCACTGATCCACGTAGGATTGCTGAGTGCAGTAGTCGACGCAGTCCACTGAGGATCTCTACACAGTCGTCGCCGCAGTCCACGAAGGATCTCTGCTCTGTCGTCGAAGTCACAGCCAGCGCTAGGGTTCCCGCACACAGCGAGCTCGTTTAGGAGGGTCCGCTCCACGAGCCGAGAGGCTGATACATCAACTGACACGTAGTCCGTAGTTGATGTATCCAAAAGTTCCGTATCGACAACAGGATCTCAATGCAACAGACGACGCGTCAATCGGACGCCCGGTCTAAGAGTTATTGGCATTTTCGTCCCAGGGGCCCGGTTGGTTTTTAAGGAAAAACCAACCCGACCGTACTCCGCCTATGTCCAATCCTCGGTCAGAGTATGCCAAAAGTTCCGTCTCACTTAGAGGAAACCTCCACAGCTGACGGTACGTCGATCGGACGTCCGCAGCTCGAGTTATGAGCGTTTTCGCTCCGAGGGCCCGGTTGGTTTCGCGTACGAACCAACCCGGCTGAACCCAAAGTCTTCCGAAACCT
Organism: Viscum album; assembly: GCA_963277665.1. Classification (NCBI taxonomy): domain Eukaryota; kingdom Viridiplantae; phylum Streptophyta; class Magnoliopsida; order Santalales; family Viscaceae; genus Viscum; species Viscum album. Next base: position 1,246,984,483 of record OY728138.1, read on the forward strand.
TGAGTGTAATATACCGAAAATACCGTCTCGATCCAAGGATCACGTAGCCGCTGACGGTTCGTCAATCGGAGGTCCCAGTCCCAAGATATGGGCAAAAGACCGAAGAGGGCCCGAAAATGGGGGGTTATGGGCCCGGGGCGACCCTGCCCGAACCACCCATGGGTCGGCCGAACCGGGTCGACCCGAACCGGTTCGACCCGACCCGGCCCGACCCAGCTAGTCCGGGTCCGGTCCGGCCTGGGCGTGGCCCGGCCGACCGGACCGGCCGGCTCGGCTTCGGCCGGGCGGCCGAAGAGGGCTGCCGCGGGGCGCCGCCCCCGCGGCTCGGTGGAAAACGCGGCCCCGCGGGGGGGGGGGGGGGGGGGGGGGGGCGCCTGTCACGCGGACGCGGACGGGCCGCCACGTCCCTCCCCGGTTCCGCGCGGCCGCGGAACCGGCCGCCGCCGCCGCGACTTTAGCCGCGGCGGATTCCTCCACGGCGGCGTGCCGGGCGTCGCCGCCTCCGGCCGCCGGCGCCGCCGCCGCCTTCCGCGGGCCCCCGGAGTTGCTCCGGTGGCCCGTTTTGCCTCCCGTCTGCGCCATAGCTCCTCCCGGGGGCCGATATTCACTGCGGGACCAACGGATCGCCCCTGCCGCACGGTTCTTCGTCTTCCGCCAAATCCGCACAACAAAAAGATCGGAGGAGGGTTGCCGGGTCTTGTTCGTTAGACCTACACCCTCCGCGTTAGTCATAAAATCATCGGGAGGGATTAAGGCAGCCACAATTTTATCCAAAAATAAAATTGTTCAAGTTTGGTTCTTTAATTAAAAAGAATTAGATCACGGGAACGAATCACCAAGAAAAAATAATCCCTACCTCGATGTCGCCGTCGGACGTGAGGTCGTCGCGGAAGAGACGTTCATCGCACCGTGGGAAAAACGTCACGCCGACGATCTCCGGATCTAGAACAAACAGATTTAATTAATTAAATCCATTGTCATTGAAATTAAAGGGAGAATTAAACGATCCGTTTCTCACCTTAGTTGCCGAACGGGGATCGGCCGAGGAAGAAGAGGCGTCGCCGAAGAACGTCGCGGGTAGAGCTCGTCGAATTCCGGTCGCCGGCGTTCTTCGCGTTCTTCGCGTTCTTCGCGAGGAGGGTGGAGGCTCAGAGAATTCGCACAATGATAGCAATCCTCCAAAATAGACAAGTTTGTCTATTTTATTAATTTGCCAACGAACACAAACACGTATGTAACAACCCATTAAATTCGTTGAATTAATTCAACGAATGAAACAGCCCATTCAATTCACGAAATAAACCGCCCAATTAAATGGTCTGTTAAGAATTAAGGAAAACGTGTCGGTTGACTTTTCAGTTACTTGACGGGTTTTCGCGGGTGCGTTACTTAGCGAAAGAAACGGCGGGGCTCGTGCGGGCCCCACCTCACAAATATCCTACCAAGGGGTAGGGTATTTCCGGATAGCACCCTATCTGCTTTAACTCAGTTCAAGTGGCTTCCATGTGACTTCCAAGCGGCTTAAGTGAAATAAAATAAAGTTGTCGCACAACCTTTATTTTATTTCCGACTTAAAGCCCAAAATTTTTAAAACCACGGTTGAGCAAACGCAACTCCGGAAGAGGCGTTTCTAAGCAAATACCGGCGCTGCGATTTCATCGGTGCCCTCAGAATTCGATTCCGGGCACCGGTTCAAAAGATAGAAAAACCCGCTCGTCCGTTCACTGAACGTACCCGAGCCAAACTTCGGAAATTGATTCCGGGCACACCGGGCCTCAGAATCAGGTGTCGTCTGAAGCTGCGCTCTTGTAAAATTCCAAAGAAAAATTAAGAAAAAAAATTTCCTTGAAATTTGCGGGTCTTTACATTACTCCCACCTCAGGGCTTTACGTCCCCGTAAAGATACATCAAAAAATAGGGGAACAAATGGGGGTACTGAGAACGCATCTGAGCCTCCCGCTCCCAAGTGCTCTCCTGGAGGTTCCCGTGCTTCCATCTGACGCGCACAAGAGGAATCGACCGCCCACGTAGGACCCGCTCCTTTTGATCCTCGATCTCCACTGGGACCTCCGCAAAAGTCACCCCATCGTCCACGTCCAGCTCCCCAAAGTCGATGATGTGCATCGGGTCGTGCACGTATCTCCTCAGCTGAGACACGTGGAAGACGTCGTGCACCCGGTGCAACTGAGGTGGTAGAGCCAGGCGATAAGCCACCTATCCTATCCTGCTGAGGACCTGGAAAGGCCCGATGAAGCGTGGAGACAACTTGCCGCCTCGGCCAAATCTCCTTAAACCACGTCGAGGTGAGACCCGCAAAAAGACGTGGTCGCCATCCTCGAACTCTAGTGGCCTCCGCCTCCTGTCAGCATATTACTTCTTCCGGCTCTGAGCTGTCCTCATCCTCTCCTGGATGATCTGGACCTTCTCTGTCATGGCTCGGACCATCTCTGGTCCCACGAGTGCTGACTCCCCAGGGTCTGTCCAGCACAACGGTGATATGCAGGGTCTGCCGTACAACGCCTCGTATGGTGCCATCCCGATGGTGGAGTGGTAGCTGTTGTTATACGCGAACTCCACCAAGGGTAGGTGGTCCTCCCAGCTACGACCAAGGTCGAGAACACATTCACGGAGCATGTCCTCGAGTGTCTGTATGGTCCTCTCCATCTGACCATCCGTCTGAGGGTGGAAGGCTGTGCTCAGATGGAGCCGCGTCCCAGAACGCCTCCTGCAACCCCTTCCAAAGCCGGGAAGTGAAACGAGCATCTCGATCGGAGACGATAGACGATGGCACACCGTGAAGCCGTACGATCTCCTAGACGTAAAGACGTCCCAAGCTCTCCACTGAGCCCTGCTCTCTGATGGGTAAGAATTGTGCCGACTTGGTGAGTCGGTCGACAATCACCCAAATGGAGTCGTGACCTCTGGAAGTGCGTGGTAGTCCAGTCACGAAGTCCATAGATATCCCGTCCCACTTCCACTCCGGGACCTCCAAGGGCTGTACCAAGCCTGCTGGTACCTGATGCTCTGCCTTCACCTGCTGGAAGGTGAGGCATCATGAAACGAACTCTGCCACAGCTTTCTTCATGCCCGGCCACCAGTGCTGTCGACTGAGATCCTGGTACATCTTCGCCGCTCCGGGATGTACCGCCAAGGGAGAAGTGTGAAACTCTCTCAGCACCTCCTCTCGTAAAGCGACTGGTACGAAGGTACGTCCTCTGAAAAGGATGTCGTGCTCTGCTCCAAGGGAGAAACCATCAGGCGCCTGACCTGAGGATATCAGTGCACGCCGGGTCTCACAGTCAGCGTCCCCACGCTGAGCCTCTCTGACCCGCTGTAGAAGTGGAGAAGAGACTGTGAGAGACTGAAGAAAGGCTGCTCCGTCTCTATCCATGAAGGTTATCTGTAAGGAGGATAGCTGCTCCATCGCCTCCTCAAGTAGTTGAATGCCCGTCCTCCTGTTGAGGGAATCAGCTACCATGTTCCCCTTCCCAGGAGTATAGACTATCTCAAAGTCATAGTCCTGGAGGAACTGAAGCCATCTCCACTGCCTCAGGTTCAGGTCCTTCTGAGAGAAGATATACCTGAGACTCTGGAGGTCAGAAAAGACTGTGAAGCGCTCGCCCATCAGATAGTGCCGCCAAGTCTTCAGAGCGAAGACCACTGCTGCTAACTCCAGGTCATGAGTGGCGTAGTTCTGCTCATGCGGCCTCAATTGACGTGATCCATAGGCGATCACGGCCCGCTCCTGCATCAGGACGCACCCGAGTCCAGTCCCTGATGCATCGCAGTAAACTACGTATCCAACTCCCTCCTCAGGCAACCTCAAGATAGGTGCGCTGGTCAATCTCTGTCTCAGCTCCTGGAAGCTCTGCTGACATCTGTCTGACCACACAAATGGTTTCCCCTTCTTTTTCAAGGCTGAGAGTGGTGCCGCAACTCTGGAGAAGTCTGGCAGAAATCTCCGATAGTATCTGGCTAGGCCCAAGAAGCTCCGCACCTCCGTCACGCTCCTGGGTGGCTCCCAAGCTAGCACTGCCTCGATCTTCGCGGGATCCACTGCAACTCCCGCCTCAGAGATGACGTGCCCCAAGAAATAGACCTCACGTAACCAGAACTGGAATTTTGAGAGCTTTCCATAAAGCTGGTGCTCTCGGAGTGTGTCTAGCACAACTCGCAGGTGGTAGGCATGCTCCTCCTCAGTCGTCGAGTATACCAAAATGTCGTCAATGAAGACCACGACAAATCGGTCGAGGTATGGCTGGAAGATCCTGTTCATGAGGCTCATGAACACTGCTGGAGCATTGGTTACGCCGAACGGCATAACCAAGAACTCATAATGGCCATACCGACACCTGAAGGCCATCTTCTGCATGTCCTCGTCTCGAACTTTGAGCTGATGATAGCCTGACCGGAGGTCTATCTTCGAGAACCACCGCGCTCCCTTGAGCTGATCGAAGAGGTCATCAATCCGTGGCAGCGGATACTTGTTCCTCACTGTCACCTGGTTCAGGCGACGATATTCGACACCACACAGCCGCAAGCTCCCGTCCGCCTTCTTGGCGAACTAAATCGGGGAAGCCCAGGGTGAAACACTGGGTCGGATAAACCCCTTGCTCTGCAAGTCCTCCAACTGTACCCGTAGCTCTCGAAGCTCGGCGGGGGCCATCCGATATGCTGGGGTAGATATCGGGGCTGTCCCAGGGTACAAGTCGATGTAAAAGTCTACCTCTCTACGAGGAGGTAGCCCTGGAACGTCGTCGGGAAAGACGTCCACGTACTGGTCCACCACTGCAGGAAAAACTGGACTCCGCACGTCCACTGCTGCTAGGATGAGGCTAGCCAACTGATGAGAGATGGGCTGCACTCTCCTCCGCGGAAGTCCATCCTGTGCTGCAAAGGTTCCCTTCTCACCGATGAAGGTAAACCTGCTCCAGTCGGTGCGAACACATCGCACCTTGCACCTAAAACAGTCGATCTGGCATGAACCGTGGATAGCCAATCGATGCCCAAGATGACGTCGTAAGGCCTCGACGCCGCTACAAGGAGATCCCAGCCGAAGCTCTCGCCTCCTAGAGTAAGCTCACACTGCCGGCACCAGTGCGTAATCGTCGAGTCTGCTCCCGTAGGAGTCTCTACCCGTAAGGATCGAGCCAACGACTCAGTCGGAATCTCCGACCTCTGAACAAGGTCAGAGGCTATGAATGAGTGACTCGCTCCTGTGTCTATAAGTACTGCAGCAAGGGTGGAATAGACACAGATCGTACCTCGAATCATCTCTCGCATGTCGGGGTCGTAGGCCTCCACTGCCTGGAGCTGGGCCTGTCCCTGCCCGCCAGCTCCCTGTGGTCGAGGTGGCCCTCCTGGTGGTGGTGGGGGTAGAGCCTGGAAGCGTCTCCCACCACCCGCTGCTCGGACAGCTCCTCTGCCTCGTCCGCCTCCTCCCTGCAGACCGCCACGGTCGACCCTCTGCCTCTGCCTGGGTGGCCCCTCCACCGTCTGCTGCTCCTCTGGTCGGCGAGTCAGGCAGTCACGAGCCATGTGACCCTGCCCGCCGCAGGAGTAGCACTGCCTGCCTCTCGGAAGGCTGGCACTCCGCTGTGTGCCCCGCACTGCTGAGCCGGTGTCCTGAGGCCGTCTGCGTGGGGGTCTGGCCTGCCTGGACCTGAGAGTCATCCGTCGGCTACCTGTTGCCGAAGACTCAGCTACCTGCCGCCCTACGCTAGGTCTCGCCGCTGAAGAAGGCTCTGCCAGGAAGCTCTCGATCAGGAGGGCTCGCTCCAGCACTCCCGACTGGGTCGAAATGCTGAGGGAGATTAGCGACGCCCGAATCTCCTGCCGCAAGCCCTGCTCGAAGGTCCGGGCCCTGAAGAAGGGGTCACGTACCATGTCGGTCGAGTAGCGAGATAGGTCAGTGAACCTCGCCGCGTACTGAGCGACCGTCATGCTGCCCTGGCGCAGCTGGAGAAGCTCCTGGATGCGCACCGCTCGGAGGGTGGCCGGGACGAACTCAGAGCGGAAGAGGCTCTCGAAGTCCGTCCAGAGCAAGGATGCCTCATCGTGAACCTGGAGCATCAAGCTCCACCATCGTCCTGCCGCCGCCTGCAGGAGGCTCGCCGCGAGAATCACCATGAGATCCGTTGGTGTCCTCACTAGCCTAAAGATCCGTACCACCGCCTCTAGCCAGTCCTCGGCGGCCTGGGGGTCCGCCTCACCACGAAACCTGGGCGGTCGCTGGCTCTGAAACTCATGTAGTGCCCTGAGGCGACGTGCATCATCAGCGTCTAGTACCGGTAGCATCGGTGGCTCGACGGGTAATGCTACCGCCGGTGCCACTGCTGGCAAAGGGCCCTGCACTGAGGCCTCGTCGCTCGGTGGGCTGCCGTCGCGCCCTACACTCGGAACCCTAGCTGGCTGTCGTCGCGGGGCCATCCGGAAAAGGAGAACAAGAGCACCACAGTCAGAACAGTATACCTGGTGAGCTGGCACAAGTAATCACAAGGAAAACTTGAGACTTTCATGAAGCAGATCAGTATACCCGGTGAGCTGACACAAGTAATCACAAAGAAAACTTGGAACACACACGCAATCAATGTTTTCATGCATTAAGTCGGAAATCAGGAGTCAGGGTCCTGGTGTACGGATACGTCGGCCGCCGCACCAACACTGGGCTCCCTGAACTGATAACCACACTCAATACACTAAACACTATTGCTTCATATAGAAAGAAAAGACGATCAGAGTCTGCGGTAGAACCGACCACCTCTGATACCAATTTGTCACGACCCGACCTCGGGGCCCGTGCCGTGACTACCCCAAGCCCGCCTTCCATAGGCCAGGGGCAGGCGACTAGCACCAAGGCGTAAAATCCCGGTAAACAGGGAAGGCATTGCCTTTATAAGTAACAACCACCACAGAGTCAGCAAGCGGAAAGTAACTACCAAGTGAAGAAAAGTAAAGGGGGCCGGAATACAAGCCCAACTGAAAAGTACAACTGAAAAGGTAAAGAACAGCAACTGAAGAAAAGATGGCGGCCTCGTGTCATCCACTGGCAATCCCACCTGAAGGGTGGGTACAGATAGCCTCCAGGCTCCTCGGGTCCCACGTCCGCTCTGAGCACGTCCCGCCCAGTGGTCCGCCTCCAGGTACCGTCCTGCTCCACGCCCCAACCGAGATCAGCGCTGTCTGTCGTCTACATCCAACACAACAAGGTGCGGGCAAAGCCCGTGCAGGGGTGAGTATAACTACTCAGTAAGGACCCCGAGACCCCCGAAGGTCTCCCGAAATCCACAAAGGATATAGCACAAAAGAAAGGGGCAACCACGAAGAAACAACTGACTAGACTTAGGTATATGCCCATACATATACCTAAGTCCCCATTCCTAGCTCTACTCTCGAGCTCAAGGTCAACTCGATCCACACTGGAAAGCAAGACTCAAATCCACCAGGGACAGTAAATAGTAAATCCACATAGGATAGTTCAACACAAACACAAAGGAGAGTAACATAAGATTCAGCTCAACCAGGTATACTTTTTCAGATGACGACAAGATGATCACCGAACCATCAAAGTCGTCGGACCCACGAAGGATCGATAGGTACTAACCTCGGCAATGACCCACACAGGATCGGGCCCACACAGGACCTATAGCAATGGCTCACACAGAACCGTAAGAGATGACCCACACAGGATCGGGCCCATACAGGACCTGTAGTCAAGGCTCACACAGAACCGTAAGGTGATGACCCACACAGGATCGGGCCCACACAGGACCTGTAGCACTGATCCACGTAGGATTGCTGAGTGCAGTAGTCGACGCAGTCCACTGAGGATCTCTGCACAGTCGTCGCCGCAGTCCACGAAGGATCTCTGCTCTGTCGTAGTCGCAGTCCACGAAGGATCTCTGCTCTGTCGTCGAAGTCACAGCCAGCGTTAGGGTTCCCGCACACAGCGAGCTCGTTTAGGAGGGTCTGCTCCACGAGCCGAGAGGCTGATACATCAAATAACACGTAGTCCGAATTTGATGTATCCAAAAGTTCTGTATCGACAACAGGATCTCAACGCAACAGACGGCGCGTCAATCGGACGCCCGGTCTGAGAGTTATTGGCATTTTCGTCCCAGGGGCCCGGTTGGTTTTTAGGGCAAAACCAACCCGACCGTACTCTGCCTGTGTCCGATCCTCGGGCGGAGTATGCCAAAAGTTCCGTCTCACTTAGAAGAAACCTCCACAGCTGACGGTACGTCGATCGGACGTCCGCATCTCGAGTTATGAGCGTTTCCGCTCAGAGGGCCCGGTTGGTTTCGCGTACGAACAAACCCGGCCGAACACAAAGTCTTCCGAAACCTTGAGTGTAATATACCGAAAAGACCGTCTCGATCCAAGGATCGCGTAGCCGCTGACGGTTTGTCAATCGGAGGTCCCAGGCCCAAGATATGGTCAAAAGACCGAAGAGGGCCCGAAAATGGGGGGTTCTGGGGACGGGGCGACCCTGCCCGAACCACCCCTGGGTCGGCCGAACCGGGTCGACCCGACCCGGCATGGGCGCGGCCCGGCCGACCGGACCGGCCGGCTCGGCTTCGGCCGAGCGGCCGAAGAGGGCTGCCGCGGGGCGCCGCCCCCGCGGCTCGGTGGAAAACGCGGCCCCGCGGGGGGGGGGGGGGGGGGGGGGGGGGCTGTCACGCGGACGCGGCCGGGCCGCCGCGTCCCTCCCCGGTTCCGCGCTGCCGCGGAACCGGCCGCCGCCGCCGTGGCTTTAGCTGTGGCAGATTCCTCCACGGCGGCGCGCCGGGCGCCGCCGACGCCGCCACCGCCTTCCGCGGGCCGCCAGATTTGCTCCGGTGGCCCGTTTTGCCTCCCGTCTGCGCCATAGCTCCTCCCGGGGGCCGATCTTCACTGCAGGATCAACGGATCGCCCCTGCCGCACGGTTCGTCATCGTCCGCCAAATCCGCACAACAAAAAGATCGGAGGAGGGTTGTCGGGTCTTGTTCGTTAGACCCGCACCCTCCGCGTTAGTCATAAAATCATCGGGAGGGATTAAGGCAGCCACAATTTTATCCAAAAATAAAATTATTCAAGTTTGGTTCTTTAATTAAAAAGAATTAGATCACGGGAACGAATCACCAAGAAAAAAAAATCCCTACCTCGATGTCGCCGTCGGACGTGAGGTCGTCGCGGAAGAGACGTTCGTCGCACCGCGGGAAAAACGTCGCGCCGACGATCTCCGGATCTAGAACAAACGGATTTAATTAATTAAATCCGCTGTCATTGAAATTAATGGGAGAATTAAACGATCCGTTTCTCACCTTATTTGCCGAACGAGGATCGGCCGCGGAAGAAAAGGCGTCGCCGAAGAACGTCGCGGGTAGAGCTCGTCGAATTCCGGTCGCCGGCGTTCTTCGCGTTCTTCGCGAGGAGGGTGGAGGCTCAGAGAATTCGCACAACGATAGCAATCCACCAAAATAGACAAGTTTGTCTATTTTAATAATTTGCCAACGAATGCAAACACGTAAGTAACGACCCATTAAATTCGTTGAATTAATTCAACGAATGAAACAGCCCATTCAATTCACGAAATAAACCGCCCAATTAAATGGTCTGTTAATAATTAAGGAAAACGCGTCGGTTGACTTTTCAGTTACTTGACGGGTTTTCGCGGGTGCGTTACTTAGCGAAAGAAACAGCGGGGCTCGTGCGGGCCCCACCTCACAAATATCCTACCAAGGGGTAGGGTATTTCCGGATAGCACCATATCCGCTTTAACTCAGTTCAAGTGGCTTCCATGTGACTTCCAAGCGGCTTAAGTGAAATAAAATAAAGTTGTCGCACAACCTTTATTTTATTTCCGACTTAAAGCCCAAAATTTTTAAAACCACGGTTGAGCAAACGCAACTCCGGAAGAGGCGTTTCTAATCAAATACCGGCGCTGCTATTCCATCGGTGCCCTCAGAATTCGATTCCGGGCACCGGTTCAAAAGATAGAAAAACTCGCTCGTCCGTTCACTGAACGTACCCGAGCCAAACTTCGGAAATTGATTCCGGGCACACCGGGCCTCGGAAACAGGTGCCGTCTGAAGCTGCGCTCTTGTAAAATTCCAAAGAAAAATTAAGAAAAAAAATTTCCTTGAAATTTGCGGGTCTTTACATTAACCAAGTAAAGGAATCGTGAACCTTAAGAGAATCAATATAGGAATTATTGGATTTTAATCCGCCTTAAAACCATTTAAAATTATTTTAAGGCATTTCTCATCGAAGAAAACATCAAATGGGTGAATATGGGAAATATGAATAAAATGGAAATTTGAAAAAAAATGAATCGGTTCTAGAAACATTGTTCATGACACTTTTAACACTCTCGCAGTTCTAGAAACATTGTAGATATATTGTTCTGGAAAAACTATAGATATACCATTCTGGAAACCCTGTAGATGTGCCATTAAATGTATCACCATTATAGAAACACTGTAGAACTACCGATAGATGTCTCACCATTCTGGAAACACTATAGACCTGCCATTATAAGTTTCACCATTCTGGAAACATGATAGACCTACTCTAGTAGAAAAACTATTCACAGAACAAGAAATTGGGCAATGTGTTGGGGATGAGTCACCATTACCTCACAAAACACCTCAAACACTATATTTCAGCAAGGTAATGGACCAGATTGGTCTGGACCATTACAGAAACATAGAGTCTGATTACTAACCAATTATGTGAAAGAAACATTCATTGATAAATTTTATAAGGATCATAAAATAAAGCAAAAATATTAAAACACCTCTAGTGGATTATTACATTGATTGATACGTAGGAAATCATCAATGACCCAAGGAATGATGTGAAATATTTTAAGAATATCGAAGTCCACAAGGGTATACAGAGTAAGTATTTATTATTTTGTTGGGAGGTTCTGTTATTGCAATATTTTTACATGATTGGATCAAAAAATACATTATAAAATAAAAATTAAATCCATATTTTAAATTTGTTTTATATTTAATCGTTAGCTGAACTAATGGCCTAGTGGTCAAAATTCAAAAATTAAAACGGCTTGAATACCCAACAGCCTAAAGGCTTATGATATTATTTTTGAATATTATGTGATTATTCATTCTCCCATTTTCCAACCTTTCACACAGAGGGATATAAACTTTGTCGTAAATGTTATATTAAGGAGGAGAAAATTTTTCAAATGATTGAGAGTAAATAATAATAAAACAATTAATCTATTTTTATTTTATCATTGTTCCCATTTTTGAGGTGTTTAATTTATTATTATTGTATTAGATAATATTAAATGAAACATTATCTAGTTAAGGTAAAATATGTTTTCCTATATTCACTTGATGATGTCAATATATGGAAGAATTAATAAGGTTTTACCTTGATGTATCAAATGTTTATTGATATGTGTGTTAATTTCAATGAATTTATTTTGAATTATCAGTCATAACATAACCTGATTATGAGTTTCTTGAGAAATTTTGGACATTCCATTGTATGTTTATAGTTTATTATCTCATATATTCACAAAAATATATTAAAAAATTCCCATAAATACTGATACTTACTGATTCAATACTCACACTCACTACCACCCCTTGATTAGAGAGAGGTGATTATTAATTCTCTCATTGATGGAATAATAATATGACTATAATTAATTTGAAACAGATATATAATAGAAATTTGTAACTCAGACCCTAAACCTGTAACATATTTTAGTTTTTTAGGTACTCCTAGACACCTCGTTTGATTATTATTTGGTTTAGTCTCCATTAGGGGTGCATCATGTAATTTTTTTTGAAATTTTGGATGTGTCTTGGGATGTAAATTGTTGGTTCACAGTTTTTCCTATAAGTGATCCCTAAAAGTGAAAAATGGGGAAGAATAGGTAATCATGATTTATAGAGTTGGCTCTTAGTTTTATAAACTATGCACCCACCATTGAGAAAGTGTTAATCAATCATATGGGGTGTATGATTTGGAAACACATGTATGTAGACCATGCTACCCTTCCCATCTAACCATTTATGTGAGATTCAAATATTTTGACAATTTTTAAAAAATTACCAAACTCCCATTTATCCCCCTAAATATTCATAAATTGGTATTGGATGATATCCTTGATATTTGGAGATCCCAAAAACCAATTATGCCTCCTTGAAACCCTCTCCAAGGTGGATCAAAGCAAAGTTATCATTATTCGATCTATCCCCTATAAGAGTTATTCTATCGTTACTTCTCTCTTGTACACTCATTCTCCCATGTTTAGGGTTTTATTTATCTACATTTTTTGTGAGGATCTAGTATTAGTTGTATTAGATATTGAATCTAGGGTTTATTTTTCGATCTCTTTTGCTAATGTTTTTCATTGGGCTTTCTTATTATACAAATTTTGAGTAATGATATATTTTTTTAAGTAAATTGTTCCAACTAGTTTTTTCCACTTTAGTGATCGAAAATTTTATACACATAAATTAAATTTCATTAAATTTTATTGTTAATAAATAATAGTATGAAAATTATGATTTTTATTATCTATAGCATAAAAATTTCCAAAACCCCAATTCCTATGAATTAGTTTGTGATTAGGAGTTGTTATAAATTTTAGAAAATTATTTATAGAAATTTTATTGTGAAATTTATTTCAAATTGGTATTTGAAAAAATGTATTAAATTTATTTAATTTAAAACCATTGGTTTTCTCCATGAAAAGGTACTATTAGATTAAAATTTTGATATATTATATTTTAACAAGAAATTTTTATATTGAAATGGAATAATGGGGAAATCATACTTCAAAGAGTTTATAAATATTATACCCATTATTTATTTGGGTTAGATCACATGAAATCAATGATAGTTAGTTGATTATTACGGAAAACTCTCTATTGATGATATAAAATTGTAACAAAATAGATACATTTAGTCACATCCCTGATAGGATGGTGATGAATCCTTTTTGTCTGGTGTATTATGAACTTGTGTACACATATTTCCATGATAATCTATTTGTGTGTGTGTGTGGATACAATGACTTGGAACTATTGTACCTCTTGGAAGATGACTATGTCTCTAGTTTGTGAGTATTTTAAAATTTATTTTATTATTTGTAAACTATTATACACACTATTTTTGATTTTGTATAAAAATATTTATATAAAAAATTTATTTCACCAGTCATTGAAATGTTTTCATCAATTGAAATGTAATGGACTAAGTATTCTTTCTTTACTTTTATGCCTATTTATTAAAAATTGGATTCATTATTTTGATAATTAATTTTTTTTAATATTATTATATAATCCTTTGTGAGACCCTATTGGGATTTTATCTCACACCCTACTTGTGCCTTCAAGAATTATTAGATTTGTCTCCCACCATGTTCATGTAAGGGGAAAACACAATATGGAGTTGATATTTATTGTTGATCATTAGGCTTTGAGATGTTGTCTTATTTGGGGCATGAGTTGTTTATCCTATTTTCTAGTCAATTGTGGATGTACACCTGGGTTTTCTTACCTATTTGAATTATGGAATATTTCTCTTTATAGAGTATTATTTTTATCTTAATGAATTTCAAATATGTAATATGTTATTAATGAGGAAATCACATCTTAAGCTTTATATTTTATTATTATAGAAGCTAGTCACCGACCACTGTGGATCAATCCCACCCTGTTGGATATGTCAACCCATTATGGTTAACAGGGTACTAGGTAATCATTGGAGGTTCATGAATAAGTAGTATCAATGGTTTTAGTTAATAATCTTTCCTTCATTCCAGTATATAGTTGAGTAATCTTATCAGGACATCGGAGGTAGTTTCGATTGAGTTCTTGACTAGATCTCACCATAATGATCAATATTTCCCAAGGGGATCTACATAAATGGTCTTGAGGATTGTTTCTTTTATTTTGTCTAATTTTATATTTACATAAGTAAATATAAATCATTTTTATCTATTTGGTTGTATTAACATTATTTGTTTCTCTATTTGAGGGTTAATAAAAATTCTTCAATGTTATATGATGATGTTGTGCATCACCCCACCTCAAAGAACACATGTGAATCTGATCTAGGAATAAGCTAGTGATGAACCACAATGAGTAAATCATTTATGGACCAGAATCTATTAGATTATATTGTTTTTAAGACAAATATTTTGGAAAAGACCCTTATCCTTTTTCCGTTTAGGCTCCATCATTGAAACCAAAATGGGATGAGTTCATGATTTCTCTTTAGATGTTTCTTCACAAATGTTTACCAATGTTACAATTCTCTTATGATCCTAAAATATCTAAGGATTGGTTGGGATATTATGAGCATAAATTTCAGTTATTGGATATGCATAATGACATCTAGGTGAAATGTGTCACCTTTAAGATAATTTGACCAAGCATTTGATGCTGGGAATGATAGTAATAGAGAAGTAGCATAACGACATTTAGTGGAAATACATAAGTACTATTTTATTAAAAAATTTATATTTAGAGATGATGGTTCATTCCAAGAATATGTTTTTTTAAACATGATTAGGGCGACACGCCCATGAATAAAAAAAAAATTGTTTAGCTTATTTAGTTTGAACTTTAGATTTTGATGAATGAGAAATTAAAGCTCGATGGTTTGATATAGTAATTTGATCTGATATTTATTCTCATGATTATATTCTAAATATATATTTGTATAAAGATTCCCAGGATAGATAGTTGCTGGATAAAATGGACTTGGATGGCATATCATGATTGATAGTCATAACTTTTTCTCCCAGTGGTAGTGTGATTTCCATTAATAAAAAGAGGAAGCATGATTATTATTGTAATGTTTCATAGAAAAAAAATTCATTGAGAAATCTCTATTTTCATGGTAGATGCAATTTAATTTTTTTAACAATATGGAAATCTTTGGTACTAAAAATGAGTTTTCTCCGAGGCACCCAAAATAAGCAGTTTCCATGGATACTCTTGTAACATGTAATAGTTATGCCATTTCTATTCCCCTCATCATGATTGAACAATATAATAATCTCCTAATAAGTCTATAGTGAAATCATATCCTTCACGAACAAATGTGTTTTATCCACATGCATCAAGAATGAATCATTTTCATATAGTGGAAGTGTCTCCAGATGAATAAGATATTTGTCTAGTAACTATGACAGGTAAAATCATAGTAGAATTATAAATAGTGGATAATTTATTTAATATTGGTGAATCTCATTCATTCATTTCAACATGTATTTTGAATCTTTATAATCATATTACGGAGATTTTTTTCTTTTGTGATGACTACTGCTACACTAATTAAAAAGAAGAGGGAGTAGGGTTTTTATTATACCGCTTGTGTTTTCATGCTCTCAGATATCGATATTACTTTGGATTTTCTAGTTGTCGACTTGAAAAACATTTTCATAACTTTTGGGAAGGATAGTTTCTTTGAAAAAAAATCTCAGATTGATATTTATCTTAGACAAGTCACCTTTACCATTACTAATGAGTTGTTACATATATTTCAGGTAGAATGGAAACTAAGGTCAAGTAGAGATGGACCATATCTGGAGCTGGGGAGAGTAATGTCATTATTTTCATTTAACATGGAGAAATAATTTTTTATTGGTTTTTCTTCCTATTTTTGTCTTGGAGTTTACTACCATTTATTCTTCTAGAATCTCTATCATACCACTATTAAGGGAGGATAGTTTTCTATTTAAATAGTGCCATAAATCCATCTGGTATCTTTTACTTCTTATCATATGGAACTAACTAAAATGAATGAGTTGATGAATCAGTGTGATGAACTTTTATTAAATGTATCTATAAAAATGAGTGTGTCACATTGGGAACTTCAAATTTATTTTCTAAAAGTAATGATGAATTACTTCACTATTGTGCTAGTTACAGGGTACTCAACTGAGTTTCTGATAGGAACACATATCTATTTCCATAGACTTGTGATATTTTTAACCAATTAAAATGGCTTAATTGGTTATAAATGTTTTATCTCCGATCTGGTTACCATTAGTTGAGTATAAAAGAATCTAATATTCAAAAAAATAACATTTCAAAGCATGTATGTCCATTACGAGTACCTTTCTATACATTTTTTTCTAACCACTTCTCATATTGTATTTATCAATTTAATGAAAATTATTTTTCATGAGTATATTAATATATTTTTGGTATTAATTTTTGTATAAAATATTATTTTCTCCTTGTATATTGAGGATTGTGTCTATAATCAGGGTGCAGTTTGGAAATTATTGAGAATCCACTGTCTTTTTTACAAGCTATCTAAATGTTATTTTTAGATTTGGGAATTGGTTTTTTTGGGACCCATGGTGTTAGATATATTTTATTATTTTATCTTAAAAAAGTTACAATGTTTATGCTATGAAGAAAATAAAAAATGTTTTAAAATTTTGGATCATCATGGGTTTAACTGTATATTATCACTAGTTTATAATTCATTTCTCAAATTAGGATTTCGTGATGAGAACTCTTACTAGGAAAGAAATAATGTATTTTTGGGAATTAAAATATTCGAGTTTTTTTTGATCAAAAACAAATTTTCACTACTACACCGGTGTTGAGTCTTCCAAATGCCGACAAAGGCTATGTGGTCTTCTGTGATTCAGCGAGTTCTTTTTTTCCATATGTTCTTATGTAGGGTAATCATGTTGTAACCTATGGATCTCAGAATCTAAGGTTACATTAGTTGAATTACCTAAACAATGACACTAAACAAATAGTCATTATGCATTCTCTCAATTTTTGGTGGCATTTTATTTTCATGGAATGTTTTATATTATATTCTGACCATGTGGTCTTGAATTATATCTTCTCACAAAATTATTTGAATCACCACTAATGGAATTGGGTGGAATACATATAGTTTTATGAAACTGAAATCACATTTACCCAGGGTAAATGTAATTTTTTCAAAGATTATTTGAGAAGGAAAAGTCCTAACCAATCCATGAAAGAGAATTTAGAAGTGTGGATAACGATATCTCATTTCTCATAGTATCATATTGGAGTTTTGGAATCAGTGTCAGAGGTCTCCTTGGCTAGTGTATATTTGTCCTTTTCTCTTCTCAAGTATATTTTCTTGGAATAGAATATTTATGATGGATTTAATAGAGATATGAATTCTATTTATTTTTGGGATACTATGGTTGAGTGTTAGTATTCCATCAATGGTATTCTATGATTCCAAAATTGGTACATTGTAACAATTCCTAGGAGAAAATTTGTTATGTTGGTTATTCATAATACACAAAGGTAATTGAACTATATAACCATAAATTTGTTCTTTGACATTCAGTTTTGTTTATTGTGGAATGGTATGTTGTGGGGAATTTATGATATTCTTTCTTGTTTTTTACATCCTTTGTGTCAAAACATAGAATGAGAGACCTTCGTGTTTTCTTAATCCACTTTAATGGATGATTTGGATGTGGGATGATTTCCCTATGGACAATGTATATGTGATGTCATGTACTAATGGAAATTATAGTGTGATATGGGTTGTGAGATATAGGATGAAAAAATTAGTTAACCTTATACTCATTCCTTATACAACATATTTTTCAGGGAAGATAAATATATATGAAAATAAATTTTTTAGGAGTTCAATCTTATATAGTCTCTGATTGGGATCCTCATTTTACTTATCACTTTTGGAGAGGCCTTTAAGAATAATTGGGATCTCATGTTTTTTTGAGTATATCATACCATCCACAGTCATATTGATGATAGAAAGGGGTATATAGATTATTTAGGATATTCATCACACTTACATTATTGAAATTTGAGGGGATTGGGATTACCATTTTGGGATAGCAGAGTTTGGTTTAATAATAGTTTCTAGAAATTGATAATAATGGCTCCATTTGAGGCCTTACATTGCTTGCCTTGTAAATATACTTTTTTTTGTTAGAGATTAGTGAATTCTCCATGTACGGACAGATCATGGATCATGATATCACAATTAATATTCAGATGATTTGTCAAATAATTATGATGGCATATTTAAGGTATAAATCTTATGTTGATCATCATAGCAGAAGATTGAATTTTTCTGGTTGTGACCAGGTGTCCATAAATGATTCACCGCAATTAGGTCATCAGCAGCATGGGAGGTAAGGAAATCTTTCACCTTATTTTTTGTGTCCTTTAGAGGTTGTTGGGAAGTTGTTAAAAGTGGCTTATTCTTTATCCCTTTGATCATAACTAAAAATGATACATAATGTGCTCTATATATCTTAGCTACTAAAATGTGTTGTCAAACCATATCAAATTTTGAGATGGGGTGATCTTGACATTGAATCTGATTTATCTATGAATAAACAAATAGTTAGGATAGTCGTTTCAGAAGAAAAGTTAATCCATGGAAGGAAAATACCTTTTTGGGTTCTATGGTTGAAGGGTTATGATTCCCAAGAGACATAAGAATGTGAGTCACAAATTAGTGAATAATGGCCTCATCTTTTTAACATGGAAGCTTATTAAAAGAATTTATAGGGTAAAAATGTTTCTATGGTGGGGAGGTTATAACATAATATTACAATTTATAGGTATTAATAAACCCCTCCTATAGTTATTTAATGGTTGGGTCTCATTTTAGTGATTCTTTGGGTAGAATTATTAAAACATAGAAGGGATATTAGATTGTACATTTTTTTCACACTATTTTCCCAAATTTTATTCACAACTAATGAAAACTGTGAAAACCTAGGCAGTGATGGTTTTAATTTTTCGAGAATTTATTCACATACTGTGATCCTAGAAAATTGGAACTGATAACCCCATATAAGGGTAACAAGGTAATGGTTCATGGTTTGTAAAACTATGTGGCCCAATCCAGAGAACCAGGCACATGATAATTAATTATTCCAAAAATATATTAAAATATTTTTAATCCCTGAATTATACCTATGATCAATCCTAACATTGATTTGGATGATTTCATATGTATATAGATATCCTAACAACCAATTGAGGCTCCTCCAAATCCACTAAATGGTGTATTGAAGCTCAGTGACCATCATTCGATCACTCCTTAGAAAGAGTTGTTATACCATTCCTTATATCTCACTATATCATTATCTATACCATAGGTTTTTATTGATCTTTATGTGGTTTGAGGATCTAATATCAGATTTTTAGATCATAAATCATGGTATTATTTTAATATCTCTATTTATGGAATTCTGTATTGGATTTTCCCATTGAGGGCATCACGTGGCCTAATCTCTCCTTTTCCATAGGTGGTTACATTTATCATTTTACAATTGATTTAACCTTAAATTTCAATACATAAATTAAATTATTTTCAAGTGTAATATGAAAATATAATTTTATATATGTTAGGAATTTTAATTTCAATGGCCTGAAAATTGGGGAAAAAACCCAATTTTACTGAATTTGGGTGTGATTTGGATTTTATGAAAACTATAGAGAAACATTTTTGGAATTTAAATTATAAAATTGAATTTATGTTTCTATCAGAGAAAATGTGGTTTAAATGTTTTTGATAATAACGATATGATGTTATCACAAAAAAGAAATTTTTCACTAAAATACCTAGTATTAGTTTTTAATGATAAATTGGAATATTGAAATTAAAAATGGTGTAATTGTATTTTGATAAATTCTGATTTTTTCCCTATTTTTAATTTTTTAGAGAACCTCGAATACTTTCAATTTAGTGATTTATTTTGAACAACTATCCACTAATGAATTAAAAATATAAGAATACATACACTACATGTCACATCCCTGATGGGGTGGTAATGTTTCGACTTTGACCTATCTCGGAGGGTTGTGTGTATACATATTTTCGTGATAACATATTGGATCATGTGAATATCACATAAAATAGAACTATTTTAAATCATGTAATATGATAATTTCAATAATTTATTATTATTTTGATTTATTTTACACTGTCTATAAACACTTCTACATATTCCTTTTGAATTTATATAAAATTTTTATTAATCTATTTTTTTAAAATATTTCAATAAATTGAAATATAACGCATGATTTATTTTAAATATTATCTTTTTAGTTCCATTAATATTCATTTAAATTGAATATCTTATTTCTTTAATTAATATGTCATATTATTATGGAATATATGGTGAGACCCTATGTAGATTTTATATCACACCCTACATATGCCTTCAAGTGTTTAATGATTTCATCCTGATAGGTTCAACTAATGGGAAAGAAGCACATAGATGTTGTATTTGTTGTAGATCAATATGATTTGACCTATTGTTTCCATAGGGACCAAAGTTTTTTATTTTATTTTCTTAAACATTTTGGTTTTACATTGTGGGTTTTTATCAGTTTGATATCTGTTAAAATTCTCGATCTAGATTTTTCATTTGAACATAATAACTTTTAGTTGTTTATTTTAATGTTTATATAGAATATTAATTCCTAGTTTTATATTTTATTTTTTGAGGTGATAGTCGTGGACTTGTGTGGATTGGGAACACTGTTCAGGATATGTCAGGCGTAACACGATTATGAGGATATTCGGATATCTAGGATGGATCATGGAAAAACCAATCACCCTATCTTCACTCCATCAACCATAATTATTTTCATTTCGATTGTTCTTATTTTTTTTCAAATTTATTCAAATCGATGCCATCATTTTCAAAAAAACTATGAAAAAATTAATATGCAACCCTGTTTGGAAAAAAGAATTAGACTCTACTATAATTAAGACTATTCATATGTAATTAGTATTTTTACACACATCATACAATGAATGGGGTTTCATTTTAATATATATATATATATGTTTCATTGGTGATATCTATATATTTTTTGTTTGTGGGGGGGGGGGTAAACCATGTTTTTTATGTTTTTTTATTATATTTGTAATTTTTTAATTTTTTAAATTTTTAATTTTTTTAAGTGTAATTTTTACTGGAATGAAATTAAAAAATTTATTTTTCATACCTGAAAAATATCATGAGGAAAACTTCATGGTGAATGAAAAAATAAATTTAAATTAAAAATGATATAGAATATTTTTGGGGAATTTTATTTTCCAAATACTCTTACTGGATTGGGATATTTTTTCATAACCAATCCTAATTAGCACTGAAGAATGTTTATTTTCTCATCTTAGGAGGTTCATTAAACTCGTTTTTTTTATTCCCCACTAAGACCTCTATTCATTAATAAACTCATATTATAATATGTCATTTAGAACAAGGTTTTGTTATTTTTTTTAAATTATGAGTGGTCAAATGTTTTTTTTCAAAGTTATTTCAATACCATAATCTATTTTCTTACTTTACAAGTACCATTTTATTTTCCTTTTTCTTTCTTAAGTTGGAATAAAGTACCTTACTGATAGAAACATTATAAGCTACATTTATCCTACACATCCTTACTCATATATACACTGGATGATCAGTGCTCATTATTTTTTATGGGTAAGGATAAAATTGAATAGTAATTTTGATTGGAATTTTCACTTGAGTGATGATTTTTAAATATTGTAACTTATAGTAAAAAAATTATCTCTTTATGAAAAGTTTAAATAAAATCATAAAATATAAAAATTTTAATGAATATAAGAAATTAAGTTTTTTTTTGGAATAATTTTTAATCATTATAAATTTAATATAGATTATTGGACTAAATTTAAAGAAGATAATAAAATTGAGTGATTAATTTTTATGGATTCCTTTAGTATCTAATTATAATTACATTTTAATTAATCACCATGAAAATTATTCATTTAGGAAATATTATTTATTAAGATGTTCAGTTTATAGAATCAGAACAAAAAACCCAAATTCCCTATGAAAACCCAAGATTATCTTCCTGATTTATCCTTGATTAATTATATTTAGATTTGAAAAGTTATGATTTCATAAAAATTATCATATAACTCCTTAATTTTTTAATTGAGAATAAATTTTCATAAATTTTACACTAAAAAGTTGAGTGATTTAATCATTTTTAATGTAGATTGTAAGCTACTAAATGGGACAACATGAAATTGCTCATGAATTTGAATATGAAAAAAATTAAAAAAAGAAAATATTTTTTTATTAGTGATACATGATGATTAATTATTTAAATTTTTTTATTTGACTCTTTTCGACCATTGATTTTTATATGAAATTTTGATTGAATATATTTTTTACTTTAAATATGTGATTCATGATTGAGTTTCATAATGATTTTTCTAAAATCATCCTAAATACATATATGCATTTTTTTAATATTACTGAATATTAATTACTCTTTGTTAGATGAGTTTTATTTTCTTGTTATGAATCCTATTTTTACTTTATATGTCAAGAAAACCGTGAAATGAAATTAATTTTTTAATGATTTGTTTTGATCTGGTAAATATTGTATTGTCTTCAAATATATACAAATATAATTTTCCTTATAGATACATGAATTATATTTGTCATTATTTATTTAGATACTAGAGTTTTTAGATTATATGAAATGTATGTAGAAAATTAAATCTAAATTTTTTGTCGACCAAAAATTGAATCTTTTTTCATTGAGTAATGAAATTTAACTAAAGTTTAATTTTGTTCAATCTAATTGGTAATTTTATATTGTAATATTGAATTTCAAACTATTTTATTTTTCTGACAACTTGTATTACTTTGTGTAGTGGGTAGGTTTTTGGGGGAACTTTATATAGTGAATTTACTTGGAGTGTAAGGATTGTACATGTGGGAGTGTTAACACATGATTTTATTTAATCTTAAATTCAATTAGAATATATATCATCAATTATTATACATAATGGTTTCTATGATATTTTGTTTCATCGGTTTTATAAATACATTATTGAATTTCATTAAAACATTTGTTCTTAATGATAATATATCAATTTGTAATTTTAATTCCTTTTTCTCATAAAATTTAGAATTGAATAAAATTTATATAATATTGAAATATTTTGAATAATATTTTATTGTTCATTTTTTATTTATTATTTAAATTTTCTTTCCAAATAATATTGTGGGTGTTAATCTAATTTTTTGAAGTATTTTAATTTTATAAAGGTAAACTTGGTAGCTATAAAATGAGTGCCCCGACATGTATATTAACTATGTGGGATATAACCTAATTATTGTTGGCTTTAATGAATAGAGAATTGATGATAGTATGTTGGATCCCCCCATGCTGAAGATTAAAATACTGATATCATTTACAAATATTCAATATATAATTTTTGGTGCCTTGGTTCTAAATGTATTTATTGTTGACTATAGAATAATCTTTATAATTTGATAAATAATTGAAAAATAAAAACATATATAGAAATATATATAAATCTTATTTTACATATTTATATTTACTAATATTATAGTATTTTGAATATTCACATGGATTCATCATCCTTGGATAAATTTTGATCGGTTTTACATTTATCAATTTGTTTAATAATGTAGGGTATAGATATTTTTTGTTTAGTATATGACCTAGGATAATGTCCATGAATGTACTATAGATCCATATCCATAGTCATCTTGTTCAATTTTAGGTAATTTATTCTCATTTAACATTTAATTCATGTGGATTCAATAATTTGGGTTTAACGCCATAAATTATATATCATCAGAAGATTCTCCTCAACTTGAAAGTTGATGATTAATGTCAAACATTTTAATAAAATTAATTATTGATTATTAATTACATTGGAAATAGAGTACCTTTAATTAGATATATCTTATATAATTATCGTCATCCTAATATTGAAACCAATGTAAAAATAAGTATAAAAGGTAGCTCAAATGACAACCTCGTGAGATACAACTCAATGATCTAGAAATATCATGACATCACCAACATGCCACAAGTTACTGCTCAAGACCTATAAAATCAATAATAATCCCATAATAATTAACAGGTATTATAAATAATTAGTGTAAATATTAAACAATTAATCAAAATAACTTGTGGTATTCAACTCGTGTTTTTGGATCATACTCTATATTAATATCCTCTGCAAAAAATGAACCAACTAGATAACTCTTCCATATAGAAATTTTCTTGAAAATATTTAATTTCAACCGAATGATCAATGATTATAACATTATAATCAAACCAAAACACTCCCCAACCAGTGAAATGGGACTCATTGTTATGATAACATCAAATATATGACTTTTGAAAGATATTATGGAGGATTTATAGTCATGGTTGATGTAGAAACATATACCCCACATCACCATCATGACCCAACACCTTTAAAGGACCAAAACCCAAAAGAGATTGATCAATCCCTCAGACATATCAATAGATCAACTAATGAGAGGATTCCCTCAAGAACACATTGTCTATGAACACAAAATCAAAAGTTCATCCACAATGATCAGAAAGAGGCTTATGGATTTCTAGTTTTACCTTCAAATTCTCCAAAACCATCAATACCAGGTTTAAGGTAATCTGACACAAATTCTGAGAAAGGATTAACATCCCCCTAGCTCTGTATTGTATAAAAATGAATGAAACACCCTCACTTAAAATTAATAAATAAATACATGCTAATGGATAAGTGATATAACATTTATAGGAAAAATAATCAAACGGATGGCCTTCACCTATGATCTAGAAAAATATAGAACACATGACTTTAACATATCCTCGAATATCTAGATTTTATTCTCTATATTCGTATATATTTAGTTATATAAATTAGTGCTATGAAAAAATAGGATCCAAAAGCATATTGTCATCCTCTATGGTAGTAGTTATCTTCATTAACTTAATTAAAAACCAATCATTACAGCACGACCTCCACTGCAAACTAATTTATTCATAGAAACTAGTGATCCCTCTTCAATCAATGATATATCATATATACATATATATTCACCACTATCATTGTGTTATGAATCTCACAGAGAACATATTTATTCATTTTTAATGAAAAAAATCATCCCCTAATATAGAATTTGATTCTCAAAATTTTCAAACCACTCCACTACTGTATTTTGAAGGATGATATTTTCTCTCGTGAGATCCACCTCCATTTTATCCCATTGAGATTCATCTACCTTCCAAAAAATGCAATATTCCAATTTCGTATGGAATAAGGACCCTTCATAATTATATACATATGAACTAATATATAGTTTCACAATCTCATTAATCAACCTCCTAGAATCCTCGAACATTCTTATGAAATCACCCCAGAAATTCTTATTAAACACTTCACCTGCAGTAATACCCTTTCCCGTGCAATGGGATACCTCAAAATAAAAATCCTAAATAAACATTATACACATCTTCTAATATAGATTTGGATCCTATTGAGTGTAAACTAGGATCTATATTTTTCTGGTCTTTAAAGACTAAAATCCTCTCACTATATCCATAATGTCACCATAGATATAGCTAAAACACCATTGTTTCAAACTAAGGATGATTTGTTGAAGAGTTAAACTCATTTGGATGTAACCGTATATACCCAAGAGACATCACAATCCTTTACATCATCATGATTCATAGAAAACCAAGATAATAAGGCTCATAAAAAACATTGGACACCAACCCTTATTCAGAATCCATTGTAATAAGGAACAAATAAACCTCCCTTTAATTTAGTAATAATATCCCTAACACTTATTATTAAATTTTATATTTCAATAATTTTGAATAAAATCTGTACACATTGTTATAATCTATGGTAAGATGGAAATAGTCCTCCAAAAATAACATAGAATACAAATGAAAATTTTGATCCTCTACCACGTTTTTGGTTAACAACTATGAAAAAAACATAATTCATTAATGACTCAAAAACCAACCCTAATTAGACTCCACATTCATATGGAATAATTCTTATCACATCCAAATTACTCAACTTTAAAGCCGCCGATAAATCGAAATGTGTCAATTAACCTAGAATAATTCTCTCTGGATAATGAAATACTCCACCTCTAGTTTTGATTATATGTGGATATCATTGATGGAAATGATTTAAAACTTATCTATAAAATCACTAAATATATATTTATTTTATCCCCATTAAAATATTTTTCGTGTTCTAAAACTAAAATACATGACTATATATTCTAATAGTCTATATATTCATCAAATGGTATTCTTGGGGATATACCCATATTTTAAAAACATTTGGTGATAGATAGTCTAAATGTCAAGCTTAAAACCCCAGTTTCCCCCATTAAACTTTTCGAAAATATGTCATTCCTTTGGAAGAGAGTAGAAGTTCTTGACCACAATCTAGTTCATCCTTCATTTGTCAACACAAAACCTCAGATGACCATCAAGATTTTTTGTTAATAAAACTAAATCACCACAAGGATATATAATGTTTCAAATGAATACCTTCTAATATAAGTAATAGATCTAAAAAATTAGATCACATGAATATAAAGGTGTCATTTTATTAGGGGAAATAAAAATTATATATGAACCTATATCTATCTTTATGTTAATATCAGTAGCATGAAAATGGGGTAGTCATCCCCTCGTCATGGATTCCATTGAGGAAGTGTTCAAAAATTATAGGATCCTACACTACCATAAATATATCTAAAACACTACCAACTATTATATGGGGGTATTCAAAAACCTATTACTCATATGATAACCCCACCCACAAATGAACACTACTCATCTACCTTCCACATTAGAAATTGAAAATCTCATGGAATAAAACCCAATAACATGGCGTATTTAATACAGTGATTTAATTATTTGGATTACATTATATACTTTTATATATAACATAAAATTATCACGAACCAGTTGATGAATCTCCGTAACTATTCTATAACCCTATTGTGCCTCAAACAATCCATGTCTGGCCTCTAAAATGTGTGGATAACGCCATTAAAAGGAGAAGTATCTCCATATCTAATCATTTAATATAGATACATTTTTTTTGCAAAAAAATGTGTTAGAATCTATATAATAAAAAATTTATGAAATTAAGGGACATGATAAATGAATCAATGCCTGAAAAATCATTAAATCCTATAATATTGGATCAGATTTGTGAATCATCTATCCATCCCATTATCAATTCCATCACTAATAACGTCCTGCATAACTAATCTCCATCTTTAATATCTATGTAAGATGACCATCCTAATTTCTTCCTCTATAAGGTACAACTCTTCTCAGCTATCCAAAACGAAATTGGCCAGGCTACTAAAAAATAATTGTTCACCCATGCAATTGATACTTACTCAAGTGCGTCCTATTATGTTTCTAGAAATGTACATGCCCGCTTATTCAAAAATAACATCTTTTATAGATCAGACACTATTATAGATAAAGAGAATAACTTATGTCAAGATATAACACCATAATAAATATTGTAAAATACAAAATTGAACTGGTCAAACTATAGAAACTCAATACATTGAATTGTGACTAAATCCCTACTATTCATATCTTTGAATACCCTGACATATTTGATCTTCTACAAAATCTATACTCCGATATTAGTTATGATAACCATAATATCAAGGAACGCATACCTTTAAATGTATCTTCTTGATAAAATTATCATTATTCTATACATAAATGAATATATGTGATATAAATAGAGAGATCATACACATGATTTATGGATGATATTCCCTATCATTTTTTAACTCTCTATAATCCTCATCCACAAATTCTTTAGTAAAAAATAGATATTGATCCTTGACATTGATATTGAGAATCAGATTACTGATTATCCATTCTTGAAGGTCTATAAATTCATCCCTCTTCACCTCCTTCATCATCAAATAAAATTCTCCAAATAAAACTTCTTTTGGAATTCGTCTACTGAAACATCAACCTCCTTCTTTTCTCTATAGTATATTGTCCACCAATAAAACTAATCCACTTTCACCTGATAGATCATTAGTGAAATAAAATACTTAT
This sequence comes from Viscum album, assembly GCA_963277665.1. NCBI lineage: Eukaryota > Viridiplantae > Streptophyta > Magnoliopsida > Santalales > Viscaceae > Viscum > Viscum album. The sequence goes on from OY728138.1 coordinate 1,247,012,401, forward strand.
ATTTGGAAATAATAAGACTATAGGCAATCTCAATCTTCTCTAACCATTTATCCATCTCCATTTAATAAATATATCCCTCATACATTTCTATAATCTGACACTATTAATCACAAAAATTCTTCACCTAAAATTCATCCTCATCAACTAGATCAATCTTATAATGATTAGATTAATAAAATTAATATACATATCCTCCATTAAAAACAAACACATGAAAACATGTATCAATTTTTAAAAACAAGGATAAAAATAAACAATATTCCAGATTCCATGGAATAAATTTATATTCACCCATTAAATTCCATTTTAATATCCAAATATCACCCTCATTCAATCATAAGAACAAACATGCAGGATGCATGTACCTCTAAAAATTGTTTATCCCATAAGAAATTTCACCTCACTTAAAACATTTAAAACAGTTATGGTCCTTGTTTTAAATCACAATAGTCCCTTAAATCCAATTTTGTAGAGAATATTATTTTCATAAATCATATAATAAACTCAACAGAAATGATTCCATATCAACACGTGAAAAACCCAAAAGATCCAATTAATAAGTTTAATATTCCCGTTAAACCTCATTTATAAACATTACACACCCATTACAGCCAGCTTATATAGTTACCCCTCTTCTGCTAACAACATAGATAATGATATACCCTTGAATCCCACCTCCTATAGTATAACAACAAAATATTTTAGAATATATTTCTCTTTAATAAACAATTGTTTTTGTTATCTAGTGAAGAAATAAACCATAAAATTGTGTTTATAATTTCTATATATTTAATAATTAAATACGTTATATTATATATAGATGAAATATAATGATCAAAATCATCAAAACATTGAAATTAAAAAAACTATTGATCCTAAATAAAAATTTGATAATATTTCATATATAAAAATTAGTTTTATCATATATGATTACATTAAAATTTTATTTCATAGTATTAAACTTATAAAAATAATATTTATCAAATGAATAAAATTAATTAATAGGTTATCAATTTAATTGAAATAAAATTTAAAGTATTTGATGTTAACAAAGATATGTTATTTTAATGAAAAAATATTTTATGATCCCAATATTTATTTATATTAATAATTTACATTGGAAAAAATTTGAATTATTTTATTGAATTTCATATAATATATATTCAATAAATAATTTCAACAAACATTTAATATTTTTTAATATTCATCGAATAAGAATAAACTAAATGGTATGATTAATAATTATTTTCTTAAAAAAGTATTTTTTTGTTTTTTGTACATATTTTAAAATAATTTTATTGTAATTATATTGATTTAATATGGTAAATTGATTGTAGTGAATGGAACTCATAGGTAAAAAATTGGAAATGTTTTCAAATACATTTATTCCTAATGAATTTTAATCATTGTAAATGTTTTTCATTATGGTAATTATTAAAACAATTAATAGGGTTTAAATGTAGATATAAGGTAAAAAATATCTCCAAAATGTGGATAAATATTATTTATTTATGCATATTTAGTCTGACCCTTATATTTTTATGATTTTAGGTTTCTTTTGTACCACATAAAATTCATTTTGACTATATTATATTTAAATGTTTTAATGACATATGTGTTTTATGCCCACCTGACATAAAAAATAAAATGTCACCAATTCACTTATACAAAATTTCAATTCCTATATATATATTTGAAACATCTCAAAAATATATTCATGACATCCCCACCCATAACATAGTTCTTCAGTACATCCTAATATAGAATCATTTGAATAGTTAAGGTGTAATCCAAAGGGGGTTTGTCAAATAAGAGGTAATTATATTTATGAATCTATTTTGAGTTTCCCTCATCCATATCATCCTAAACATATAAATAACAATATTAAAGTGAATAAATCAGTATTTCTACTATACAAAATGTTTTTATGTTCAAAATATATCCATTTTCTTCCTCCCTTCCTTCCAATGAAATATGATAATGTAATTTTTGTGTACGTCTAGATTATCATCACTAAAAAGTGATGTAATTAAATTATCATTACCAACATATATGAATAATAATATGTCATAAATAAATATGATAATTATAATTTGATTATTATTCTATATATTTTGAAACTAAGAACATGCCGAAAAGAATAGAATATTTGAACCATAACATGTGTAAGAAATGGAATAACTAACAAAAAAATTATTTTAATGAAATTTTTTTTGTAATTAAAATTTGGAAATTATAATGTAATATCATTTTTTAACATAATAATGAATTTGGTCCCTTTATAAACATATAATTAATGTACACTTGTGAAACATGATATTAGGAGTACATATAAATAATTCTAGGTCTAGAGGAATGTATTTATATTAAAATCATATTTTTAATAATTGTTTTTTATAAATGAATATCCTTATTTTAAATTATATGAAAATTATCTATTAAACAAAAATTATGTTATTCTACTCATGTTATTTCATGTTTTTAAATTATTTAATTTCATTCACCTCTATAAGGTACCTAAAAAGTTTAAGAATATGATTTCAAGAAAAGTCCCCATTATTTTTTCATTGTTTGATGAACATTTTCTTCCATGTCCATGTTTTTAAAAGGTTATCAATATTATTATTTTCATTAATCTGATAAATATTTATTATTTTTTTAAACCTTATTTTAATTTCTCTTCAATTTTTTAAAATACATTTTTTTAATGTTTCAGAAATATATTATTTATTACGTTTTACAAAAAATATTGAAGGAATCGTTGAAATAATATTTAATATTTGAAAATATATTACAACTATCAGGAAAATTATTTTATTTAAATAATACATCAAAAATATTTATTTTTTTTCTATGATGATATATTTCTCAATATTCTAAAAATTTTAAGTTTCAATTTTTTCATAAGAAGGATATTTTCTCGTGTTTCCAAAGAATGGTTCGAATGTTAATTTAATGGTATTTTACATATATGTTAACATTCATTGTTTCTCCCTTTGGTTCATTAGGTATTTTTATGAATTCATAAAATCCTTGTTCATTCTATGGATGTATTATAAATATTTAATATAGCAAGGTTAATAAAAACTAATTCTATTTTATAGATAATGCGATGGTGAATTAAAGAATGTTTTTTATATTGTTTCACATATATGTATTGAATTAATTATGTCATCATGTGGACCATTAAATACATCAATTTAATTGGGTAATTATTGGTAACCAATTATACAACATGAAAGAGGATTGGGAGTGAACCTATTCCAAGAATGAAATGAATTGTGGCATTGAACCAATCTAGTATGGGATGTTTTCCATTATGTGATGATGGGAATGGTTGTGTGCCAACACCAATGAAATGATTTTCTATTAAAATTATTGCGGAACACATGCCATAAAATTTTCATAATATTATGATACGCTATCATTTATCATGATTTTATTTTGTGATAATTCAGCACTCTTGTTATTTTATTATATTGTTATGATAAATCATTATTGTTTTAAACATGTTTTATGATTTATTATTTATTGGGTAGAAAAATAATAATTAATTATGATACACTCATACCATAATTATTATCTCATGATTTAATATAATCATAGAGTATTATTGAAATATTTACACTTACTGATCAGTTATGCGCAACCTTTCATACTATCTTGTTTCAAAAATGTTATAATATAATGTTTTAATAATGAAAATTTTAAGATATTTTTATGAGAGATGAACATTTTGGTGATATTTGTCATCTTACATGATGAATTTATACATTATATATATTCTCTAAAGATAATAAAACAGTATGTTTTTGGTCTGTAAATTACTTGGAAATATATTAATTTACTATATATAATGATGAAAGGTCTGTAAACATTTTTCATGGGTTGGCTTGGCTAGTATCATATCAAGATTTAGATATTTTTGTAGATTGTGATATAAATAATATAATGATATAAATTAATAAAAATTATGAATATTAAATGTGGTATACTATGAGCCCAATATTTTCATATGTTGTAATAAATGTGTCATTATTTAACCCAAACAAGGAATAATTTTCATGATTTTATGATTTTTCAATAATATTATAATATCTTGATACATACAATTTGATTGTTGGATTAACTCAATTTTTGAAACCAATATGATTGTGGTTAATATTAAATATGATAGGAAAGAAAATCATTATCATGTAGAGAAATTGAATAATGTGGGATCTAATATGAAAAATCATATTTCTAGGCTCATGAAAAATATATATTCCATATTTATACTGATATTACAATGGATACAATGAATTAATGATCCACTATTGACTCATTAATGGGGAAACATTTTTTTTCATTTAGTTGAAACCTTATTCTACTTTTGAACAAGAAAAAGATTATTACCCATGGAAATATATTTTCTTTTCTTCAGTTCTTTGAGAATGATAATAATTTTTGTTAATTTTATTATTTTGAAGGTGAATATAAGCAACAATGGAATCATATTAACCGTATGATTCTAGAAGAAAATTTGACTCCATGGAATGATATTTATTTAAGAGGGTATTTTTAAAAAGTGCATTACCCAAACACATTACAAGAGAATGGAATGTTTATTCATTGATATTAGTGGGAATAATGATAAATATATTGGTACATAAGAAGAAAAACAATAAATACATTTGGTGTATAATTTTGATTTTATCAATCGTAATGAAAAAAAATTGATCACTTCATCCATTGATTAGTGTCATATCTCAAAATGTTCTTTGCAATAAGGGTCTTTAGTAGATATGAATAATTTTATTTTATGTTCTATTAATGTATAAATAATGGGATGATAATCAAATAATTATCATATTTCAAATATGTGGAGAATTATTTTGATTCACTAAAATTATAATAATAAAACTCATAGAGGAATGAAGATGAGTCTTCCATTATTCTCAACTTATGGAAATAATATAAGGAAATTTTTTCATTGTGATTAAATAATGTTTCAATAATTAAATGGAATACCATACGGAAATTAAGATACAAGGGATATAAATAGGCAAGACAATAAAAAATGGAGCGATATATATCGAATTCACTAAATGCACTGTAATTATAAAAAATAAGGGTTATGAGTATTCCAACCAATTATTTCCCATATAGATATTGAGTCGAAATATATGAATATTCATTGCATAAAATAAATAACAATTACAAAATATTATATGTATATTATCATTTGAAACATGGACACATAAACTACATTTGTATAAGATACTCTCATTATTTTCTTCATGAGATGAACCTTTCATAGACATATCATTCTTAAAAATCATCCACCAAAAAATAGGGAAAAGAATAATAAGAAAACGATAGATTAGATGCTTAACTAGGGTAAACATCAGAGATATCAATGATCAACTGATCGTATCATGAGAATAAGTGAATAAAAACCAGAGAATATCTTTTCAAATTCATTCTATAGAGAAAATATATAAAAATATAAGGAAATTGAATAATGATTGGAAGTATATAAGGAATAAATCATAATGTTACCAATGAACAAAATCAATGAGAAAATAATAATGGAATAATACATAATATTTGGAATAAAAATATGCATAGAAATCATGTACTTAATTGTCAATGATCATTTCCAATACTATCATTGTGAACTATTTTGACACCCCAAACCATTCTATTTGTCATGATTCACTCTCAATACTATCATATTAGATTTGGATCACTCCAAAAAACCATTGTAGTAGTAAAGTTTCACTCCATATACTATCATTGTGTAAAGAGCCTCTTACATAACTAGGTTCACACCACATTCTAATTATATTTATCTCATGATATTTCAATATTTTCAAAATTCATTTGATATGTACATAATTCTATAATGAAGCATCACATAACTAAAATTAACAATGTCTGTAACAGAATATCAAAAACATTCATTTTATTTGAACCTAATAAATGAAATAGGATTTATAGTCATTTCCGAAATTCAAGATAACATAACTATTGGAAAATATAATGGGTTTGTAAATATTTTTTCAACAAAAAACATAAATTATCCATACAAATAATAATTATGATATCATTATATCATATACCTCGTAAATTTTTTTGAAAACTAAAAGGATGTAATCTTAGATGGAAAATTATTTTAATTATCACATTGAATATTTTTTGAGAAAAATATATATTTTATTTTTAAAATTACGTTTTTAAATCATAATTTTTTAACAAATAAAAAGCGAATAATTATATTTTAAAATAACTTTTAATATAGAATTGTAAGTTCCAAAAAAAATCATGATTTCATAAAATTCCATTCATGATGTATAAGTTAAAATAAACATTACTTTCAAACATGTGTAAAAAAACTCATCATTTAGAAATAGGTATGAAGATTACTTTTAATCCATATTGTAAAAATAAAAACATATGTAAAAATTACTTTTAAAAATTATTGATAAATACTTAACAAGTTCATAAAAATAATTTTAGAAATTATAGAAATATAAGAGAATATTTTTTTGATGGAGGTGTGAAATCGAGATAGTTTTCTTAAAAAAAATTCATTTGGACAATTTATAACATCGATATTGTAATATGGAAGGAAAACCAATACTTTTATAAAATAACTACTATATTATAGAATAATTAATATTTTTATAGGGATTTCATAATAACTCATCATAATAAAATTAATCATAAATATTCTTATTACATAATGATATTGTAATATAAAACTCATATTACATTTCTATCATTAGAATTATAAGTCCAATAAAATAATGAAACATAAATGGATATGTAAATCCCTATATAATTAATAAATATAATAATAAAATTAATAAATGGGTTGTATACAAATCATATAAAATAAACATGTGGTGAACATGTAATTTGTTCTACAAAAATAAATGTGAGATGAAAATCCCTTACAATAGGACCAAAATATTCTTTAATTCTCTAACATATCCTCGTATTTAAAAAAACTCAATTGTATATCTTTTGAATGGACCTAGTTTTGTTGTTTATTTTGAAGAAAACTGATATATAATGTGTCTATAGAATTTTATAATGGGTTTTGGTAGTGGATGGTAATGCTAGAAGAATCCACAAGTTTTAATAATTAAAGGGAGGAGGTGTACATTTATAATTGAGTTTAGGTGAAATTTTGTAATCCCATTAATGATTAAAATTTAATAAATTAATTATCATGACTAAATTTATCAAATATAAAATTTACTCTATGCTAGGATATTGTGGGGTTGATATACCATTATCCAATTAAATTTGGATTGGTTTTAGTGGGGTTGTAAACATTTTATTCTGGATTAACCCATTAGTTAATATATTTTAACATTAAACGCCTAAATTGTTTTCCAAACTTAATGGTTTTTTAAATATAATTTTAAAATTAGAAAATAAATTGAAAATAGATGAAATTTTAGGTTATATATTATTAGTCTTATCTTATTCCCTAATTTTTTAGGATTTTTAATTAATTTGATTAAATATTATTTTGATAAAAGATAATTAATGACAAATTTTACATTATTCATCCACTTTAACATAAAATACAAAAACACAACGTTGTAATTCATATATAATAAATTAAAAAATTAAAAGGTTTCATATTTATCATTAAAATTCATGAGAAAATATTACTCACACAAATTATATTATAATTAATATTTATAAATTCATTTATTTTATGTTTCTAATAATTAAATAATCAATTTCTAAATTTCCATGAGAATTTAACTTATTAATATAAATATTATTAGTTAAAATTAAATTTCAATCAAGAAAACTATTTCAAAAAATTAAATAAATAAATATATATATATATAAATTCATCCATAACTTTCTTTTTCAATATGTGGACTCATAAATGATATTTCATTTTCATTGATTAAAATATTATATATGTCATTTTCATGGTATAATTACCATTAAAAATTCAATTTAAATAATAAGGTTACAAATATAGAATAAACATTATATAATAAGAATTATAATGAAACATTATTTCATTATCTATCAGTTTTAACCTAGATTAATCCAATGTACCCTTTATGGAGGTGAAAAATTTTACCACTATTACTATTCATATTTCCTAAACATAAAACCGATTCATTTACCAAATATGGAACACTTTATTAAAATATCCAATAGATTTTTTCATATTCAATTTCTACACATAGAATACATTAAATTCTAAATAAGGAAAATTTGATGAAAACATCTTCTTAGAAAAAAAATACTTTTTCAAGCATAAATCAATGTTTTTTATTATCTAATTCAAAGAGAAAATATTAATTTTAGATTATAACATTAGATATGATATATAATATATAAATTATATTAAAATAAATCTCACAAATTTATTAATATAATTTATTAAGATTAAAATACATTCTCCTCATAAACAATATTTTTTCAAAAAAAATATATTTTACTTTCAAATTTTTAGTTTTTCATTTATATATAATTGATTACACTAATATATATATCAAATATGTTTAAACTATAACATTTACATAATTTATTTTTTATTAATAATATCCACCAATCCAATATCTAGGAAATATCTTTCTCATTAAATAAACAATATTTAAATAGTTTGTCAAGTTTCACGTATACTTGGTGTTTTATGTGTAGAAAGCAATCAAGGAAATTAATGTAATTGGAATAAAAATAAATTTCATAATTTAGAAGCGTGTCACATTAAATCCCACTTTAATTATATTCTACCTTGAAATTAATCAATCTAATATAAAAAAATTGGGATATATTTGTTTCATCACATGTCAAGCTTCCCATATATCTTTTTCAAATTCAAAATTTTCCAAAGAACATTCTATAGTTTTTTAGTATTTTTCTACAGAAAATTATCTATATATTAGAGGATTTATACTACAGTTTATTCATAAGATATATCATGATCCTTTATTAATGCCTCAAAGTTCATTACATGTTATGGATTAGGTATGTACTTCCTCTTCTATGATAAATTAAACAAATCATGAACCTGGAAGATATTATACGGAATCCCATAGTAATAGAAACCATAAATTATCAATGAAGAATATTTTAATGGACACCATAAGTAGGGATTAATATTCCCTTATTTATGAATATCACCACCTTCTACCCTAGAGAAATTCATAGAATAATATCATCACTAACATCAAATTCTAGATGAAACTAATGATTATAATCCTTACGTTTCTATTAACACTAAGATGCATTAATGGGATGTTGAATGGTTCTATATTTATCTAACATTTAACTTTCTAGATTAGGTCCCAAAATCATCATTTCCTTATATTTATCCTAACATTTTGATGATATGTAATTTTATCGATAAAGTCATCAAAAAAAGCCATCTGAATGCCTGAGTAAAGGAAATTATTGTAAGAAAACTATTCTAGAGGAAGTTTTTAATCCCACACTCATTAAAAATACATATAAAATATCAAAATATATCATATAGGTCTTTAGTTTTTTCTCATTCTGAACATATAAATCCTAGAACCTTTTTTACTGGATCATATTCTATAATCCATATCAATAACTTTTCATCATTTATGTAGACAAAATAAAATCATGATAACCACAAAACATAAATAGTAAAACATGGATCACTAACATTGTTTATTATATTTTAGGTTTAGAGTTTTGATGAAGTTTGAAAAACCACTACATGAATAGTTCCCAAATCATTGAATGAATATTTATCTATGTTATCTTATCTTATCTTATTTCACATTAGTTCATTAAAGTCATTCTATTTAAATCATTCATAGACATAAATAATTCAACCACACTCATTATAAACTATAGAAATTGAAACATATAATGGTGAGCTCTAATGATCAATAATGGTAAAAGTATGTATTAACTGTTGAATGTCATCATTGAGAATACGATAATATATGGTTGTTATGAAATAATTAAATTGAATTTGTGAATCATAAAATAACTCATAATCATTAATACCTAGATCAAAAAATATGAAAACATGGAAAAGAAAAGGCTCATCAAAATCAATAATCAGGAGCCATGTGATATAAATATTGATCATGAAAACCATTATAAACATAAATTAATCATAAAGAGAACATGTAGGTAACTTTGGAAACCAATATCACATGACCCATAAAATCACAATTTTATATAGAGTAACCTTAATCATGACTTCTATACCCTATTCATTAGAGTGTTATCATGGACCCACCCATCCCTGAATTATCATGGAACTATCTGCCATTATTTATTAATGTAACCAATCTTCATTGGTTTATAATGTAACAACCCATAAAATATCCATGTAACATTTAGAAATTATAAAACATAAAATATTATATTTCATCATAAATTAAAAGAAACATCCATTATCTATTTCATAACATGATTAAGATATGAAAATTAAATGGCATATATAAAAATCTATTTGAAACATGATTAACTAGTGGAAAAGAAATGGGTTCCATATAAATCAATTTCAATCAATATTAATCCATAAAGAAGAAAATGAGGATGGTATCAATAAAAAATATCCCTAGAAGAAGATAAGTATCATAAAGAGTTGATGACATTGATAAATTCAAATTCCATTAAAATACCAATCAAATCATTACTGAATAAAATATAAATTTAATTTTGGAAATCACTTTTTAAAAAATAAAAAATTGTGAAAAACATTTTCATTTAAATACATTTAAAAAAAACATTAAAAATAACCTCAAATAAATAAAAAGGAATATTCAATTAAATAACAGCACTAAATCCCTTCATTCCATAAAATATAAAATGATCATTACTTTTTCACTATAAAAAGGTTAGAATATGGATTGTTCGGATGATGACAAGAAGTTTCCTTTCACTTTTTTGTTAAAAACCCAAAATTGAATTGATTATAAAATGAAATAAAATTATACATACTTTTTTTATAAAAATTCCTTCAATAAGTCATTTTTAGTTTGTTAAAGGAATTGTTGAACACATTTATATAAAACATGGTTTTGGAAGAAAATAGATTTTCAATCAAAGAGGATAATGTAGCTATCTTTTCATAGAATTATTTTCTCAAATTATAAAATTATAAAATATGGTAACAATGTTAATATTACTAAAAATTCATTAATAAATATATGAGACAATATTTACCGGAAATTTGTATATTTATCCATCATATAATTAATCATATACAATCATGGTAGTTGTTGATACTGTACAAAACTCTCTTAAAAATATGGCTATGTTTAATCATACTCATAATTAAAGGGTAAAAATATGTGAAACCTAAAATATTTTTTAAATAATTATATCCATAAAATAAAATGTCAATGGGGAATTATATTCATCTCGTAAGTGAGGACATATGTATAACATGACCAATATCTCAATGATGGTAAATTGTGAGAAAACCCCATTACTAGTTTACTAGCTGTGAAATTGTAAACTCAATTAATGAAATATACTAAAATTAATATTTACTTCCCATAACATTATGTATCAAAATAATACAGTAAATTCCAGGGAATTTTATGCACAAAAAATAATTGTTCAATATGGAATGAAGCTCATAGAAATTAATGTGAGATGAGAAAATCCCTTTCTACATGAGTAACATGTGAATCATGTTATCCATAAAATAATAAATAAAATGAATATTTAAATAACATGAAAAAATAAATTTCATTTTAAAAAATTTCATACGGTGTTATACACACCACAAAAAATAAACTATTGGTGAATAAGGAATATGTCTCATAAAAATAAAACCGTGACTAAAAACCCCCTTACCATGCATCTGATTTTTCATGATTAGTCTTTATCTTCTAAATTATAAACATATATTGATTATGTAAATTTTTTAGAATCATTTCAAGGATTATTATTAAATTAATTTCACATATAAATATGTTATATATAATCATGTAATAAATTTTATTTTATATGAATTATCTGTCTAAATTGAAGGATGTTCCATAGAAATTAATTCGGGATGGGCACAGACTCTAAATCTCAACTTGCAAATAATAATAATTATAATGTGTGGAAGGTTATTTTAATACTTCTTTGAGGTTTTTATAAATTCTGATACCTTTCTGGTTGATTGAAGCACACCTTTATGTCACATTAAATTTGTATTTTATTCATATAATCATTACAACTGTATGACTAGGTTATTTACATATATATGATTTATTATTGGTGGTTATGACCACAACATCATCCCTTCCATGTCAAAGGTTATTCCATAATTATCGTTTAGTGTTTTGAAATGCTTGTTCCACCATTAGAGTGTTCATTGGCTTGACTTTCCTAAGGGAAAACATTTCTATATTAATTAGATAGATTAATACCTTGAATTTCATCATGGAATGTACCATGTTTTCATACCACTTGACCCACATAAGGTATGTGTTTCAAATTGATAATAAAATGTGAATGATTAAATGGTTTCATATCCATAGAACCCATAACCACATTAATAGAAGGTATCAAAATGAACCGTGAATATGGAATATTACTTAAATGGATTAAATGGTTTCATGCTACTTTCCCTTATCACATTAATGAAAGGAAAGGCATGAACTAAATGACTTGATAAAAAGGTGGCATACTACTTGACCTTATCACACTAATGAATGCAAAGGCATGATCTGAATGAGATATTACATGATATCATAATAAAATAGGAATGGTGTGACTTATTTTTGACATGGATTCCAATCGAAGAATGCCATGAGCACTCGGAAACCCCATTCTCATTCCAAGATATGGCTTTCTTAGGTTAACACCATCCTAGATCATGATATTTTTCTATTCATGAATGACTTGTATGACAGTGTATGATCCTTTCATTATCATTTCAAGATTCCTTGGATACACTCCTTCGATCCAAAATTTACAATTATGTTCCATGGTTATAGCCCATAGGACCCAGTCTCTACTTAGACCCATTTTACCTTTGTTTATCACCTTGGACTCGATAGGTTCTTCATTGTGGAATGCCTTGGATTAATCTCCTCGTATTACACCATTACCCATGTCATGTGATAGTTACTACTAAGTTAGGTTAAATTTTGTTATATTTCACCTTGGATATCACCATGGGACTTCATTATTAAATATAATTAATTGTGGTTTCCTTGGTAAATATTAGAACCATCCCTATTTATACAATCACATGGATATGTTATTTTTGGCTATGCCTCATGAGACATATCAATATAAAATTAGTAATTAAATAATTTAATGAATTGGTAACATGTCCATACACCAACTGAGTGCTGAAGTTGTTACACGGGAATTTAGTTACATTATACTATTTATGTTATATATAAGTGTTTTCACATTGTAACATTTAGATTAAAAAAACTAGCATCGATTGTGGAGGATCACGAATCACCCCATTATAAGGTGGTGTGGATACCTCTCCCATAATGAATCCTTTTATTATAGGATTCCTGAGGGTTGGAGCCTAGGGAAAGAAAAACTGTTCGGTCTAGACCCAAAGCGAACAATATCATGATCATGGGATGGAATGGGATTTCACAAATTATATCATATCATGTGTCTGTTTCATATACTATTGAGGATATTAGGCCCTTCTAGGGGTAGATTATGGAAATATTACAATAAATGAGGAGGATAATGAACACCCAATTATAAGGTTGTGTGGATACCTATCATATCATGATTACTTTTCCAATGAGAATCCAAAGGCCTAGATCCCAATGAAAGAACAACTTTGCAGGCTAGGCCCAAAGAAGACAATACCATGGTTGTGGAATAGACTGGGTTATCCCAATCATGGAGAGGGTAGGGCGTACATACACATGGGTAACCTTTCCATTTTCTAGTGATCAATATTATAAAATTGTAAGTAATATTTTATAATTAAAAAATGATCATTATATCATAAATAAAATGACATATATATATATATATATATAATTTTCTTGTGATGTGTAATGAATCACATCTCTTCAAGGCCATGATATTCTATACAACCATGAACGATATTGTCACATTTTTGTGTGTGAAATGGTAATAATAACAATATATTTTATTAAAATAAAGATAATTATCTCATAAATATAATAAATATTTCATTTATATCATATATATTTATTATATTTTCCCTTATTTCATTCCATATATCATGTTATTGAAAAGTTTTTCACATCACAACGTGAAGCGGTAGTCCGCTTTAAAAATGAGCGATTATAACCTATCCCCTAAAATATGAAATGTAAAAGGATGAATATGGTATAATGACTTTATATATATTAATATATTGTAAATATCATAAATATATTTAATAAATAGTTAGTCCATCATAATTTCTCACCATGCGATGTTGTAAAAGAAAAATGAATGAAATCATTTCACGACGAGGTTGTCCTCCACACATACGAATGCTGACTTCATAAACCATTTGATAGATGTTTGTGTTTTTTGTTAATAAAATAAACATAAAAATATCTCATTATATTGGGGATAGTTATATTTTTTTAAATAATGTTATAATAATAATTTATGTGGTGGATAAAGAAACAAAACAAAAAATTTCATGATGATTGTTACACTTTCTCTAGTTAACTCATTCTTGTTTTCAGCAAAGGACTTTCATAGTTTTTCTTATTCCCAAAGTGAGGATTCTAAGATGATAGTATGAATTTTTTAGTTGATTTGAAAATTATTTAGATCATGAAAAATAATTGATAGGTGTGTATAATGGGGGACTGCGAGTTCCCTTCTATAATTCACGAAGAGTGATATATTAAAAAATACCAAAAAGAAAACACTGTTGGGAGGTTCCCTCAATTCGTCTTCCAACAATAATTAGTAGTTTTATAAAATAGGTTATATAGTAGAAATATTACACTATAATGAGTTATTTAAAAGTTTCTTTGTTATTGTATCTTCGATAGTAATGTTTGACAACTATGTAAACACATTTTTAATATAATTGTATTAATGATTTTTTATTTATTTCACTAATACTTATTTGTGAAAAACAATTATTAACATACTTTAAATTACAAATTTTAATGATTTAAATTATATATTACATCTTTATAAATTTAATTAAAACTTTTGTAAAAATTTTATTTAAAATTAATCCAACAGTCCTAACGAGAAAGAAAGTTTTTAAATTGAAAATGTTCAGACATTTATTAATATTTGTTTAATAATTTATTTTAAAAAATGATTAAATAAACTAAATTGGATTAATATTTGAATAATTGATCTAATTTATCAAAAATAAAAACTAAAAAATAATTTAAAATTATAAATTACATAGAAGAAAATTAATTTTTCAATTAAAATCATGAAGTTTTACATATTCATCAAAAAAGGATTCTTCTTAGAAAAATTCTAGATATTCAACACAACATATAAAATATTTTTAGATTTAAAAAATTGTTTTATTTAATCAAATAAAATTTAAAAATGTTTCAAAAAATATTTAAATCATATCCTTTATTAAAATTTGACAAAAACATGCTATACAAAATCATACTTTTAAATTATAAAAAGGGATATATTATTATTTTATTCATATAAAAATTATTGAATGAATTTAAAAACAATTTTAAGAATACATACCATATAATTTTTAATAATATCATTTAATAATATCGATTAATTTAATTTATAAAGATTAAATTCATTTTTAGGCATAAAAATTGTTTCCATACAAACACGTCCTTTTTATTCAATTGGTCTCTATATTAATATTTCAAATAAATGGTTATCAAATAATAAAATTATATAAATAAAATTTAAACCATATTTTGATAACTATATTTTTCATATTCACTACCAATATTCCAATATCTAGGTGATAACTATTAAATTTAATACTAACTGTTTATTTTTATTCCATAAAACTCGATATAGCTTATAACATACTTTATAAAAGAAACTTGATTTTGTGTGCAATGAAATATAGTCTCGGTGTTGCGTAAAAAATAACATACACTATGCATTATGTAAAATGAAATAGATCAATTAATTTAAATAATTATGGAATATAGTATTTAAAAAAATTCTAGGGATGTTACTTTTAACCCCCCTTATATTTAACCTAGACATTGTGTAAGATTGTGTAGGAAATTAAACCCATTTTTTATTTATTTATGGGTTCAATCCTCACCGCCTAACTGAACATGATGGGTTTTCACCTAGAATATAGGTTGTTATTTTTTATTACTGGAAAAAAATCCTCTCTAAATAACGCTTTATTTTTATCCTAGGGGTATCAAAAACCGAATCACAATATAAAAAAATATCATTAATAACATTAAATACTACTTAAATCCTCCAAAAAAATTTATATGAATTTGAAATTCTAATCATACTTAGATGTATAGACCAATTTTTGTTATCCATTAATCATAAAATAAAATCGCATGAACCTATAATAATATATAATTCCATATAACCCAAACATTGATAAAAACTATAATATCCCGTAATCCAAACTCGATGATCCGGGGCTTAGCCAAAAATGTTTATTTTCTGGTATTCAGGTTGATAATTGTGACCAATTTTTTCCATCAAAACCATACAAAATCAAAAGGAAATTACGGATCACTTAAATTAACATAGATAATTTGGGTTTGGATTTTATGATATTTAAGAAAAACTACTATATAAAAAATTCACAAGTCATCATATGAATATTTCCCCCATTTAACCCATATTTTATTATTTCATATTCTGTCATCAACATCATCCATGAAAACTTTTTTATAGACATAAATAATTAGGCATCATTATTTATAACCTGGAAAAAATGAATTATAGGAATGATCATCTCAAATTCTCAGTATGGTTAAAAATAAGCATTATCAATTGAAAGTCGTCAATTACAATAATAGAGCATAAGGTTATGATGACATATTCCATGTGTGGGAAAGAATAATAATATAAGTCATAAATATCAGTACCTAGAACATCAAATATGAAAACATGAAAAAATAATGAATCACTATATTCTATAATAATTAGCCATGTGATATTAATCTCAGTTTTGAGAAGAATTATAAACCCATAGAAATTATAAAAAAAACATGCATGTAACATGGGAAATAATTTTCACTTCACTCATATAATCACTCATACAAATGGAATAAAAATATGTTTAAAATCCATACTGAATGAATTTTATATATATAACTAACACATTCAACCAAGGTTTTTCCTAAAAACAATGATAATTAGTTTATAATATAACCAAAATCTAGTTGTATATAATGCACATGACCATAAAATTTCCATGTAACTTTACTAAATCATAAAACATAAAATATTTCATTTCAACATAAACTTGAAGTAATAAACATCATCCATATCATATTCTAATTAATGAATATAAATGAAACATTATCTATAAAAAACTATTTAAAAATGGTTTACCCATGTAAATGAAATGGGTTCCATACAATATCTAAGAAACATGGTTAACTCGTGAAAGGAAATGCGTTCCAGGAAAATCTATTTTATATAATTATAATCCATATAGAAAATAATGATAATCATATAAATAAAAAATATACCTACTTGAGGATAAGCTAAAAAATGTTTCTTTTAAATAGAATAATAGAGATACCATGAACATATCATTAATAACATTCATGAAGAAAGTATAATTTTTATTTTGAAAGAAAATTACAACATAAAACATTTTCAATATCCTATTCTATGAAAACCATTTTTTAAAATATTTTCATAAAACATAACCACACAAACATTCAAATAAATACTCAATTAAATAATTATTATAAATACATAATTAATTTATAGGATAAGAAACATTATTTTTTCCTTATAAAATGGTTTTAAGTATCCTAGTTCTGAAAATTAATATATGGATCCTTTCACATTTTTATCAAAAACCCAAATGTTAATTATTTTGAAAATGAAATAAGATTACTTTTAATTGTTTTTGTAAAAAATCCCTTAATTTATCATTTTTTAGTTGATAAAATAATAGGAAATTAATTATAACACATTTTTTAGATGAAAATGGATTTTCGACTGAACAGTGAAATGAAATTGGATTATCTAAAATATATATTTCTCATATTCTTAAAGTAAAAAATTGTGAAAATGGTACTATTACATAACAATTTAATGAATAAATATTAGAGAATATATTCTATTGGAATTATAATATTTTAATATCAGATACTTCATCATACATAATCCTCATAATTATAGACATTGTAAAAGAGGACTCTTACCACTTTGGTAACATTGAATCATAATCCTAATGAATGAATAACAATACATGAAATTTATAATATCAAGAACATAATTATATACATGGTATAATATGTAAATGATTAATTATATTAACCTCAAAAATTAATTTAAGTTGGTAACATAATATAAGTGTAAAAGAACCAAAATTTTAACAATAATCCATTCTCGCACTGGTTACTCTAAAACTACAAACTCTGAAATAGAGAGATCCAAAAATGGATATTTATATACAAAACATTTATTTATAAGAATAATAAAATAAATTTCTGGTAATTATATATACCATAAAAATGTTTTAAGCTGTTAATATTTAATGTATCCCATATAAATAAATTTGAGAAAAAAACCCTTACTACTTGAGTAACATTTAAATCATGAGATCCATTAAAGAATAACATCATTATAAACATTTAATATCATGAAAATAAAATATTAATTAGATAACATATCAAAGGGTATTATATGCACAACATAATATAATGGAGTTATCTATATGGAAAAGTCTCATAGGAATAAAATTGAGACACGAAACCTGCTAACATTCTATATGATTTGTCACACTTGTTCTTTATAATCCAAAATAATATAATTATATTAATTATTTATGTGATTTATTATCTTTTAAAATTATATAATTTCATTTATTTCACTTATAAAAATGTTATATATAATTACTTAGTCATTTATGTTCTTGTCAGATCTTTTAACCATATTAGCCTTATGTGTCAAAAAATATTTGGTTGGTTGACAATGGTCAAAATGGACATTATGTAAACAAATACAGAATAATAAAAATTAAATAAATAAAACATTTACAAATGAGTTATAATTTTATAAAATTTATGATGTTCGGTTCTGCAAATGAAATAACATTATGATCATAGAGATTGAAGGCCATACATACACATGAGTAACATTTCAATTTATCAATAGTCTGGATGGAAGGAAGGTAGGTATTATATTATCATTGAAAAATATAATTATAACAAAAATAAAATGATATTTAAATATATATAATTATATATAAACATAAATATATTTGGTGTAATGTAAATGGAATCACATATCTTCAAGGAAGGAATAGTCCTCACATCCACAAACAACGTTATGACATTCATAGTGTGTTAAATGGAAATTAGGAAAGATATATATTATATTTATATAATAATAAATATGATAATAATTTAAAAATTATTTCATTTATTTTGTATACACTCATGATATTTACCATTTTTAACATCCTTATGAAACATTAGTGAAAAATGCTTCACATCGCTCTGTGTGGTGGAAGTCCGCAGTACTAAAAAGTGACGTTATCATATCCCCTATGATATGAAATATAAAAAGGGTTTAAAGTATTTAATTAATATATAGGTGTTATTATTCTATAAATATCATAAATATAACATATAAAAATTATTTTCATCTTAATTCTCATCCATTAGATGTGGTAAATAAATAAAAATACATTTTTTCACAAGGCGGTAGTCCACCATACACATGAATTATAAATTCATATTGTATATGATTTTAGTGGTGCTTTTTGTATATATTAAATATATCATAACACATATTAGTCTATTTAGTAATCTTATAGTGTTATATAATCATGGTATAAAAATAATCAAAGAGGTGAAAAAAATAAAACAAGAATGAACGTTGTTGAATGTTACTTTTGCTTCAAGTACCTCCTTTTGTTTCACACCAAAAGATATGATTGGAATTATTTATTCCAAAATTAATGATTTTATAATGAGAGGAGCTATATTGGGAGGTTATATTTTTAGGGTTTGGATAATAAAGAAGGATTTATTGGATTCTATAAGGGGGAGTGAACTCCCATTTATAATTAAGAAGTAGTGTCAATTTTTTAAATACCAAAATGAAAACACAATTTAGAGGTATCTCATTCATCATGTTACCCCATTAATGATCAATGTTTGATACATGATGTGATATAGTTAATATGGTTCCGAAAAATGGGTTTTGGACATGTTTATAGGTCATTTTTATCTTTATGAATAATGTTTAACCACTACCTAAACTCATTATTACTTTAATTGCTATAAATAAATTTTAATTGATTTCACTAATAATTTTTTATGAAAACTAAGTTGAAATTAATATATAGTATAAATTATTTTAAATCCAAAAATTTTATCCATTTTTAAATTTATTAATAACATAAGTGGGATAATTGTAATTAAAATTAATCTTGCAGATGGAATGAAAATTTTTTTAATGCGAAAATGGTCAAAAGAATAAAAAATTTATATATTAAAATTCAACATTAAAATAGTTGAGATGACATTAATTAAATTAATAGATGTAAAATTTATCTCATGTCACTATAAAAACATTTTTAATTATTATTTACCATCATTATTTATTTAGATAAAAACACATTTTTCAATTAAAATTTTGTTTTTTTCCATATTCATCAAAAAAATGAAACTTCTACAAAAAATAGAAAAAATTTACCATATGATAAATTTTTAATATTTGATAAAATTAAAAAGATTATTTTATTAAAGAAAAACTTTTACAGGATCAATAATTATTTTTAAAGCAATTCTTCCATTAAATTGTGGTAAGTTTATATTTTAGAAAAATACAACTTGTTATGCTAAAATGGATTTTTTATTATTTCATACCTATTAATCATATTATGTAAAAATAAATAAAATTTACTGAATATATAACATATATATTACATTAAAAACTTTTAATAAAAGTTATTCATTAAATTTTCTAACTTAATATGCATTTTAATGGAAGAAATAAATTACCATAAATAAATCCTTTATATAAATATTGATTTTTATTTTGATATATAATTAATGGGAAACAAAATATTTAATTACATATATATTTTTTAATCCATACTTAAATAATTATGTTAATCATATTCATTAATTCCATTACAATGTCTATGTGATAACTATTATATTAATTATTAACATTATATTGGGGTAATATTAAAGTCGGTTTTGTGTGTGACACACATTATCAAATAAAAGTTAATTTTTATGAAATTGAATATAAACATGGTATTGTGTATAGAGAAATATGAACTATACATTTGGTGTGATATAATATATCACATAATTATAATTGATTTTAAATTTAAAATTTCATAAAATTTCAAGATGTTATGGATCATCTATCCGAGGATGATATATTATAATAGAGCTCAACTCTACATCCAAAAATTCTAAGTTCTTCTTCAGTGCTTTTAAATTAACCTTGTTCCCGAAGAGATACTATAAAATATTTTTCCCATGAATCATTTTTTATTCCTTAATGTAAATTATAGCAATCTGATTAAGAGATAGGTATTTTTGAATTACAATGATGTTTTCAGACAATGTAAGATGGCCTACTACAACCAATATAGAATTAGGACATAAAGGGTTTGGGAGGACTAACGATAAAATACATGGTGATGTTTTACAATTTTCATTATAGTTTGGGAATTTTTTATAGGATCGCCTTAGACTTCTACCTCATTGCCTTAATATATTTACATACCAAGCACCATGATACATACTCAAAAATATCTCCCTTAATGATGTATAACTATATATAATCAATTAGATCTCATGAAATATTCATACTTCTTCAATGAATAGTAAATGATGAATTATGAGCTTCATCTAATGGATCCATAATAAATTTTAGTATCGTGGGGAAAATACAAGGTTCCTAAACATTAAAATTCTATCCTTGTCTAAGTTAAAATAATGAAAAATTGCCTCCTTTTTCTATAGCTCTACATCTTTCTATTATGCTTTATTAGTTTTCACATGGAAAGATGCTTTTACAATCCATTAATAAAATAATTTTTATACCCTTCCATAAATATTTCAGCATCCGTCATTAAAAAATATATTTAATTGTTAGATATTTGTTTATCCTCAAAATAGATATGCTATCATAGTTCATTCAATTCAAAGAATCTACCATCATGTTTTAATTCCTTGGGTTATAATAGATTGAGATATTATAATATTTATTAGTCTCCAATAGTCTTACATAATGCATAATCCAATATTTTTGTGTTAATAAATACCATAAAATACTATTATATATATGTGTGCAATTGTTTTCAAAAAATATAATTCCCCCATATGTTTGACTTAAATATCACTGTATCTAACTCTAAATAATTAGATGGGTAATGTTTATCATGATCCTATATTTGGTTGAAAAAAATCAACCTCTATATCATTATACGTGAGAGAACTTCACAGTAACTATTTATATGCATCACTATATATTACAAACCATTCTTCATTATATGTTAAATTAATTAAAAGTGCACTAAATAACCTTCCAATTTTTTCCTAGAAATTTTATTCACATTCATATATCAAAATAAACAAAGTGCCCTTATGATTTAAATGTGTCAGTAGATTACATATCACTAATAAATTCACAAAAAAAATCAAAAATAATATCTATGTCGAAATAGAAAACTTCAGATCTCAGTCACAATGGTTCTTATAAGGAAATGATAGAAAAATTATTTCTTTGAATGATATAATGATATACCCTTGATTAAGATTATATAGACCAAGAATAAAATAGTTTTATGATATAAATCACTCATTGTATATTTTTCATTTATATTATCCCCATCTCATTTCATTATCCAAATGCTCAAATTATATTAACTCTCATTTTCGATTTTTGAATATATAAAACTATAGTAAATAAATACCACCACAAACTAGTCATGGTAATATCTAAAGACCTTATTAATTATTTAAACAAAAATAGTTTGGGAATTAATAAGACCAAATAGAATAACTACATATTTATACTATCCCAAATAGGTATAAAATTTTGTCTTTATTATATGCACCATATTGGTCCTCAATTGATGATATCTATAAAATTGATCAATAATTGCAAATTATATATCCTCTCATAGTTGATCAATTGTTTTAACAATACATAATATGGGACTATAATTCTTTATTTTGATCTTATTATGTTTTCAATAATAAATTTTTAGAAACATTGATCCATATTTCAGTTAAAAAAACAATTTTTTCATCCCATGTTGAGCCATTTAGATGAATGAATTCTTTTTCAGGGTTATCCTAGAGATTATTTTTGATTAATGAAACTGATTCATGGATATTATATATAGAGTATTTTAATTATTTGTAGAATCATACATTATTTCTTTTGATAAATAAACATCACGATTCAGTAGAATATCAAGAAAATAACCGAAAAAGACATTAGAAATATCCCTTAAAATGGTAAATCATTAATGTTGATTATATTCCCAACCAACAGAGATAGGCACCTAGTTTAAATAGGAATTAAGTCCCATAATATGGATGCAATTTCAATTGGATGAAAATATAAAATGGATCCTTGATATTTATCATGGGATAATTTAGAGTATCAATCATGAGATACTTTATTTAGAAATTTATGTTGGATTTATATAGATAAATAAAATCAATTCCTAATATAAAATCAAATACTAATTAATGGAGAAATACTAGATATGATGGAGCCATTTTTCCACAAAATGAAAACAAAGATTAATCATTGAATTGAGATGTTATCATCATACAATTAGGGGTTTTTACTACTAACTCAACATGAAATCGTTGATTTGGTACTGTAATTCCATAATGAAATTAATTAAATATAATTGACTAAGTTTATCGATAATCGAAAGTGTCGTTGGTAGTTCTATAGTGGATAATTAGTGTCCCTTTAACTATTTAATTATCATAATATTAATCACCAAGAGTGATTGTATAATATTTCCCTTCTTACATAGGATTTAGACGATTCTAACAATGGTTAACATCATTAACCTTTGTTTTTGATAATTTATTAAAAATTTCCATAGTCATTTCATTTGAAACTCTAGAGTGTGTTTGGTTTGTTATGTGGATGATTATCTCTATAATACTCATTATCTAACTTATTTCCATCACATCAGTAATAAATTTCTATAATTATTCTCTTTATACACCTAAAAATTTAATTGGTCCATTTAAGAAAGATACCACTTTGATTCCTTCCACACATTGATAAAATTGGAGGACAAACTTATAATATTTATGGGTTTTTGTATTTAAATTGAATTCCATCATTATTTTCTTATAAAACCAAGGATATATATTAGTATCTCTAATAAACATTTCCAACATCACATCACATCAGAAAATTCCTTAATATCTAATGAAATTTCTTATTGATTACTGGATTTTATGAATTTGGATTACGACCCTAAATAACCGATCAACATTACATTAAATTTGGAAGATAATACCAAAAGTATACCTTGAATGTCTCATAAACATTTCCTCATAGGTACCAAAAGATCCATCATCCTTCTACTCATTCTCAAGGAAGTCTGTCTCCGTATTCATAATAATAATATGGGGAATTTACTTATTGAAATATAATATTTTAAAGTCATACCACTCCATGAAACTAATCTAATTACATTTCCCCATTTTGCTAGATAATTGTACACAATGGATATATTTTTTTCTTCAAAATGATATATATGAAAAATTCATTTTTCATGCCATGAACACTGGTCGAACGAAAATATATTTTCAACAGTATGGATCCACTACTCATTGACTACTGGATTAGTGGATCCACTAAAATAAATTTTACATATCATCATGAGGGGCACCAAAGGGAATATTTTCCTCCTTTTCTCATACATAAGTTCATCATGATTCAATGCTTTAGAACCTTTTATAAGCATAGAAATGATATTTTTCATTGTATCACCCATAAAATTTTTCTTCATAGGTATAAAATCATTAAATTCTCCATCATATTCATAATTAAATTGATTTTTAGGGTTTTATTGATAGAACAAAACATGAAATATTATTATCAGTGGAAATAATCATAGTTAAATAAACATATTCTGGAAAAAGTATTTCAATGATGTTTGAACCAATAAAATTTTATTTACATCAAAGGGCCCTTTATATTTTTTCTTAGGTCATCTGTTATTATCACTAATACATTAGGATGTAATGTTATACATAGAATTATCCCTTGGGTTCCCACTAATGTTTTCTTATCATTGTTTCCAAAGGCAAAATAAAACTATACTCAAATACAAACTATAAATACATATATTTTTCATTGATATATGTTTCATGTACTTAAATTAATATTCATTATATTTCATAATTATATATTCTATAATCATGTTTTTAAGTGAATGTGTAATCATATATGCATAAAATAATAATTAATAAGTGTCTGCAGTTATGTTCATCATTTCTAGAATCCTTTTTATACATATCATTCCAAAAAACTGATAATTATAAACAAGGAAAAATAAACCTCTGATTTGGTGATCTATTATTGTTATTATTATCAAACATATGAGCTTTCAATTTTCACTTTAGAATAAAATTATAATAAGTGTGTCTGAACATGATCATAAAATTTATAATTAATACCATTCATATCATAGATAATAATATTTAGTCCCAGAATAAAAAATGGTAGCTCATAATGTTTGAATAAAAAGAGAAAAAATTAAAAAGATCCTAGAGGGTTTAACATTAACATTAGTCATAACATTGTGGCATACACCTAAGAGAAAAAAATTATTTCCTTAGTAGACAATTATCATTGAAAGGACTATATTAGATCATTAGAACTAATCCCAAAACTATCCTAACAGTCAAGGATAACTCCCAATTCAATAACAGTTGAATGGTTTCACTCCCCTAGACATCATATTAGACAAGATTCACTCCCAAGACTATCGTTGTAGTTGTATTGCCTTACTAAACTACCTTAAATCCTCATTCTGATCTAGTTAATAATGATATTTCAATCATTTACTAATGCGTTGGAGGGATATATATTTCCAGGCTCAACCATCACATGAAACATTTCATAAATAATATATCATATTTTATTTTTAAATGATGAATTTTAAAAATAAAAATTAACTAAATATCGAGGGAATAATATTCTATTGAAATAACCATTAAAACATTTAAAGTGTGATTAACGAAATTTAGTGGAAAAAAATGGATATAAATCATTTTTATAATATATATGTAAAAATAAGAAGTTCTATTCATAGTTTTGAAAAAATTGTACGGAGGTTATACAATGAAAATAAAACTTAATTTAAACAATTTTTAAAAAATTTTAATTGGATAAAATAGACATTGAACAATCATATGAGGTTATTAATAAATTTCATAATAGTGTTTTAATAATTTATGGACATGGATGATAAATTGTTTTCTACAAAAAAGAAAAATGGAGATGATTTTTTATAAAAAAATTCTTTTATTTTGTTGAGTACAAAAAATGATAAAAATTAGAAGGAATGAATGAATTTTATAAAATAAATGGTGGAGAAGAATATTGAAGAGTATATTGAGATATAAATAATAATAATTCATCACCATAAACATAGTCATAATCAATTTTGTTAAATAATGATATTGTAACACAAATCCCTTAATGCCTGAATGATACGAAGGCCTTCACATTTTTTTTATTTTTTATAATCCCCCTATAAATGATGAGGGGGAACACTTACAAGGACCAATGGATTATGTGATAGTTATAAGACCCATATGTCATATATGAAATCATACAAAAAAAGACAACTTGGAACGTCCCTCCATATCAAATGTCATTATATCTGCACTCCACCTTCATAAGGTCGGTCGGCTTACTATCCTGTACAGAGATACATTGTTCTTGTAATAATGGAAATTTCATACCCTCTAAATATTTTAAATCTAGTAATCTCATCTTAGGTCGATGCGCCTAATCTGAATCCTCATCTGATACCTTGTACCTTATAATATGATTGGTTGTATCTACATTTTATTATGTGGTCTGATGGGCATAGGGTGTCATGAAGGCCTTCAAGTGGCCTAAAGGCCATGAGATAAAATTTTCCTAAAGGCCTTAGGTGGCATAAATGCTTTGAAGGACTTGAATAGAAATCCAATTTCCTAAAGGAACAGATGGATGAATAGTTCTATTTCTTATAGTACTAAAAAATACCTTCTATAGTACATACCATAGTTACGGCTACAGTTCCAGCTAGAGTTTTTGTTACAATATTTCTAGTATACTGTTATAGTATCCTGGAAATATGTATCCACTCAAATTTGATGATGGGTCTCTTGGATAGAATTATTGAGTCCTCACCAACTGGGATGTTGCTCATTTTCCATAGATCCCTTAATGGGTTTCTAAAATTTCAATCCTAAACCCTATGAAAGAATGAACCTTAGATGTATCGTTAAAAGAAATAACACCCATAATATACTTAATAAATTATTTCCTTGTTTTATATACCCAAAATAAAAGAAACAACTCTTCAATAATGCATGTGCCTCATAGAAATCAATGTGAAACAAAAATCCATTACATTAGGTATAACTTCCTTCATATTTGTTTAAAGAACATACATTTGGGACAACTATTTTAGATCTCTAATTATGGACCCTAGGGTTGGTCTCTTAAGAATACCATCTCCTCTAGAATTTTTTTAATTAATTTGATAGTGTATTTTTTTCTTAGATAGTCAAGTTAAATGAGAAGATGTGTGATGAAGTGATGGTATGAGTTTCAATTTTATAATTGTGGTGTAGGTATTTTTGGAATATATTAAAATATTAAATATATTAAATGTAAAAGGGGGAGAATTCCACCATATAATTGAAATTAGGTTCATAACATTAAAATATGCTTCTAAAAAAGAAACATGAGAATAACTCTCATATTTATTTTTAAATATCAGTGTCAAAACCTCATGAAAGAGATAGCCTCATAAGGATTAGTGTATCATTATAATTTAGATTAAAGGTATCATAAACGAAAATTATGGGATATATATACTTTATAAAATAAAAAATGTTATGAATATGAAAAATATCTTATAAAAATGTTAGATGAGAAACCATTACATTAGTTCTGACATTCATTCCACTTTTTCAATCAATCTATATAAAAATATTATTTTAATTATTTTATCTATTAAGAAAATTTTTCTAGATTAGTACCCTATAATTAAAAATATTAATTTTATTTATTTATAATAATATTTTTAAATAATTTTGTATTTAAGTCCATATAATTTATTTAGAAAATTGATATATTGTTTCAAAATAGCTTCAACATTTTGACCATTGTAAAATAGGTCATTAAAAATACTCAAGAATATGTTTCATTAAATATTAATAATATATATACATCAATTATAATTTTAAAACAAATCATTGAATACAGTTATTAAAAATTATATATGTTATAATCATTAATATTGTAGGCCATACATACGTATAAGTAACATATCTATTACACAATGATCATTAGGGAAAGAAGGTATGTAATAAGATACCATTTCAAAATGATCATCATATCATTAATAAATTATTTTTTAATCGAATATAGTTATATATATCATCTATGGGATAAGATGATGAAAAAGAATTAGATATCTTCTTGGATTTGGTATTTCACACGTACAATTGAAGGATGTTATAATTCTTCATCATAATAATGAAAATCATATATTATATTTAGTAAATGTTATAATATTAATTAATATTATAATTATTTTATTTATAAAACATATATTATTTTACATTATCTTTATTAACATCCCTATAATGCATCAATGAAAAAATAGCATCACTTCATGAGGCTGTAGTCCCTTGTACACATGAGTGTCGTTATCGTATACCTCATAGAATAGAAATTCAGAAGGTATATGTGATATAATAACTAAAAAATTTAAATATTTTAAAAATATATTATATATATACTTTAAATCCATAATTATAAAAAATCATGAGTTGCGATGATGGAAAATGAATCACATTAGTTCATGAGAAGATAGTCAACCAATACATGAATGAATAGATCAAATCACTTTTTATGGAATATTAGATGGAAAATGATTTTTACATTAGAATAAAAAAATATTATTGTTTTAGGTATAATGGATTTAATATATAATTATTATGAAATAATAATAGAAGGAGTTCGAAGGATAAATAAAATAAAAAATTCTCAGTTAATCTTGATACCTCTTCTTCAGACCACCTCCCTAGGATCACACCAAAATCCAATATAAGATATATTTATGGTCAAAAATCGATTATATGATGATTAGAGGAAATTAATAAATATATTTTGGTTTTTATTGGACCTTATTATATTATAAAAATATTCATATTCAAAATATATAATCCACTCAACCAAGTTCAATTCATCGATGTGGAATATATTAATTTAAAATGAATCCCATAGACCCAACATAACAGAATGCTTTCATTATATTAATTTTTAAAGAATGATATGATTTTATATAAATTTTATTCCAAGTAATTATTTTGAAAAAATTTAAATTCATATTTACAGATATATAAAAAAAAATTTTTTTTTAAATTGTTCTTCATTTATGGGTTTTTGAATTAGTTAAAATTGTGAATTATTATGAAATTTAAATGAATTTTAGAAAAATCATGTTTTTATTCAAAAAATAAACCTACACTAAAAGTTATTTTAAATATGATTCCAAATTATATTTTAATATAACTAATAAATAACTATGTAACATGATATAATATTAAAATAAAATGTTACATTTGAATTACTTATTTTATGGAAAATAAATGACTTTCTTTTAAAAATAATTTACATTCCACTATTCAATGAAATTTAAATATTTTATGAAGAGACCCAAAATTTAAAACTCATATAATTCTGGTATTATAATTTCTAAATTAATTAGTTTTTTTAAAATAAATTATCTAAAATTTAAAAAACATAATTTATTTTTTGAGTAACAAGTGCAATGAAAAATTCTTTTAAAAACATACTATTTTATTAAAAAGAAAATATTTTTCTTTCAAATGGTTCTTATTTTATAATTTAATAAATAAAGGACTATTATATTAATTTTATAAATTTTTAAATCATATAATATTCATCATTTAGTCCGTCTCATTAATACTTACCAATTTAATGGTTAAGTATACTATATTATAGTCCATTTAGACTCAGAGTTGTGTGTACGTGAAGCTATTAAATGAAATATATTTTGTTCGTCATTTAATCTATGTGTTCCATGTAGAATATGATATCTAATAGTGATTATTATTTTTTAAATCCCAAAGTGTTGCACAGTGTCTTCTATAAAACATATCCATGATTATATATTTATATATGTAACCTATAATATAATGAGTTTTTTGGTTATTTGATAGTTTTTATAAACCCTTAATGAATCCACCAAAAACATAATTATGTTTTACGGTTTTTAAATCAATTCATTATAAACATAATTCACATTCTCATCACCAATGGTGTTATTTTAATGAATTAATTTCTTATACTGGTTACATAATGACTCCCATTGAACATTTTCTAAAGTAGGGGAACTATCCATTAGAAGGTTTGTCATTTTGATTACATTATAGTACAGAGTCCAAAATCTATTTTATATATTTAATAAATAACTATACTCTATTTATCAATATTAACCCACCAGATCTACAACTACTCTTCACTAAAACCCCTTTTTCATTGTATTATTATTCCCTCCACAATCTAGAGTCACCCCATTGTGGAACCAATATCTTAGGAAGATAATACCAATGTTTAGGAATCACCCTATCAATGTATGGGAACCTATACTCCTTCACATTATTAAATAACCACCATTATATTTTTTAATTTTTACATTTGACATGTACAACTGATTAAATATCACTTTAAATCTCATTAATTCCTCCCATTAACCATTAAGTATCACCTTCATGCTACCAAGTGTATCATGTGATTTTCAAAAACAAAATTTTTTGTTGTGAATACCTATTCCCATCTCCACACAATGGAATTTACCTAGATTTAATTATATTTCTTTAATTATGATATTCTTTATATGTTACCAACACTATATGATCATGGAATAAAAGTGATAAAATTTTTCCTCATGAAAAATGATCATTGAGGCACACATGAGGATGTATATATTATGATGTATTAATCCTAATGATGTTACACTGTGCTGGGTAATGTTTTCACATCATGAGAATACATGTGTGGGATTAGGGTGTAAATATAATCAATTATGGTAATTTTAACACTATTTTATGTTTTATTGTTCTTCAATATGGACACATTTTTGTCATTACAAGCATAATTTTGTCAGAAAATTTGAATTTTAACTTTTTCTTAAACATTTTATGTATTTTTAAAATTAAATACACATTATGGTTATGTGAGAACCATACAAGGGAATGAAGTAACATTCAAGTAAATGTGGCCTACAAAAATATCTTGCAGCGTTGGAATGATCCACTCAGGCATCATGACCACTACATAAACAGATCAACTATCCACCAATGCATACCATCCATCCATGCACCACACCATCTCACCATGACCCTCATCATGACTCGGAACACACAACACTGTAACATTTCTCATTGAATAGAATAAATTTATATCAAAACCATGATGACTAAAAAGACCCATCCAACTGCAAATCATATGAAATAAAATTGGGAATGACCACAAAAATGAATTTGGATAAACATATGAAACATAATAATAATAAAACCAAAGGGGGTGCGATTGATGTCACTGATGAGTCTACAACTGTAATACATGTAACATAAAAACGGGATGATATATGGTGAGTTATTTCTCAATAGATCTATTAAACAAATAACTATGGGTTCATCGAGACTCAATGGTTAACACCACCAATAAAAATGGGAAACCCAATACCATAAAAAACCCACCATCAAAATGAAAATTTCAAGGAATCAATTTCACTTATAAAAAATGTGATTTTTCATGAAGAATTGTGAGGAAATAGAAAAGGAACTCATGGATATGTATGTCTATCCAAGCATATGAATGTTAAATAAAATTAACAATACAAAAAAACTAAAATGGAGTTAAGAATCCAAATGGAGAGGAGAAGAAACAACATCCATCACCAAGAATTCATGTGTCTTTCATACCCATCTTCATAATTGCACATAATCGATTAAAATTACACTTATATATTCTAAATCTGAAAAAATATTAATAACCTCATCACTATGAGATCCACAGATAATGTTATGAAAACCCTAGACATTTCCCGATGATGTATAACACCTCAAAAAGAGCTAACCCTTCCACTAAATATCTATGACTATGGTTTTGTGGAATCTTGGAAGCCATAAATTAGATTTTATTATAAAGTAAGGAAATATAATCGATTGAATGACCATCCTCACCAAGGTAGAGGTGTAGATTCCCAAAAATGAAGAAGATTATAGAGGTGAGCTCTAGCTAGCGAACAATGAAGCCATTCTTGAAAATTTGTTCCTATGTTACCTTTTTGATATCATGTTACACCATGCCTCACTATTCATGATTATTATTCTCACCCATCTTATTTTACCTTTATATCTCTTTTGGATTGGATGTACTAATTTACAATATTTCATGCTTTGTTTATTCCTTTAATGGGATTTATAGATCACCCATTTCTTATATATGTCACTAGATTATCCTACATATTTTCAGATGATCCAAGGAATATATTAGCATGAAATGGAGATTTTAAATAAATCTATTGCGTCTATATATAATGTTGATGTGCTTATTCATAATTTTCTAGAAACTATAAAATCATGATCATCTGGGATTTTATAATGTGTAACTTTAAATAATGAATCATGAAATAAATTGTATTAAAATACTGATTGGAATAGTTTTTATTAGGTTAATTATTATTTATATTTTGTGATTATCATTATAAAAATCTAGTGAAATCAATATGTATATTACTAAACATAGGAAAACATATCAAAATATAAGTAATGTATAGAGTATGTGTTTTCTATTAAAATATATCCAATACTATATATTATAAGTGAATGTGTATCTAGAATACATACTTGTAGGATTAATAACCTCGAAAAGGGATAAATAATATGTACTTGGTCATCAAATAGTAGACCAAAATGGTTATTTCTACACAACAATATTTTCAACACTATTGAATATGGTTGAAAATTTTCATAAGGTCCATATGAACCATTATTAAAGGGGACGAGTGGGGGGGGGTTATCATATTATTTGATGTTAGGAAATTGAATGTGTAAAAATATATATTAAAACATATAGATTCATTTTTAGAAAAATATCATTTAGTATTTATTCATTTAATGCTCGTGGTTTCCCATTTATGTGTTTAATATTTTTAAAACATTGACCCCTATTTTTTTCATTTCTTGTAGTCAAATGGATAGAAATGGGAAAAAGGATTCCTCCAAATTAACTTTGTTATTATGAAAGAAACTTTTTAATATAATGTGTTAAACCAATAGTATAAACACTAAATAAAATTAATCATCAAATAAAAAACAACTTATGTCTACCAGATTCCTTTTCCTTGGATGGTTTCCAAAAAATAGATCTGACATGAGTCTTTGGATCCTCCATTAGAAGGTCTTCAAAATAAGATACAAATATGTCCTAAGTCAACACATTATCTTATTTGGTAACCATCCATTCATTTAATCCCCTAATCAGTATGAGATCCTTCTTATCAATCCATGCACATATCTTATCATTTTACCAATCTTTAAGGGGAATTCCCCTCATTATTTCAGATTCTTCTTTAAAAGAATTGAGCATCAAAACTGAATCCTTCATTTCTATATCTAAATGAATTATAAGTTCTATGTTTGGATCTATAGATTGTATGTCTTCAATTTATTGTTATTTTATAGTAACACATGAAGTATCCTCTTATTCCCCTACCTCATCATGAACAGAATTTTCATACATCTTGGGAACAATTTCAATTTTCTTGTCTTTCAATTTCATGTGGAATATTATATCCATTCGGATTATAAAGTATAACTAGTATTTTCTCCCATTCATATTGACTCTATTACTCTTCCACCTCCTTTTGTTTGGTGTTCTATTTCCTTTAAATTAATATTGGAAATCACTTGAAAGGAAGACAGAGGACTCATCATTGTTCCCATCTGGATCCCCCTGTGTATTCTTGGAGATCAAATCTATAATAATATCTTGACTCTGGTCATCCATTTATCAAATCCTAAAGTGCTTTACCATATCAATATCTAGAATCTCCATACCAAGATTTTTCTTTCCCAAATCAACACCCCCATTGGCATTGATCCATGTCAAACTATCCAAGAAATCACCTACTTATAGAACATTAGAATCAACTATTTTTTCAATAATTTCTAATTTCCCAAGATTCCCTCATTGATCAGTAATTTTATTACCTGAATTATCTATCTCCACATTAGATGGAGCTGTAGGTGGCCCCGAGCCACACTCATGAACTGCCTCAAAATTTTCTAGCTCTGAAGGAGCGTGGAAAGACTCTATGGGGGAACCCGAATCAGTCCTCAATCAGTTAAAGACCCTATAAACCATTGGGATGCCTTTTCAAATTTCACTATGCACATTTTTGAAATTGGTACATGAGGAAACCCCAATAAGATTCTTCTAAGGTGATACTCCCACCCATATGGAGAAAATCCCTTTTCACTACCATTTAAGACTATATCTTCTATATTAATGGATCTGCATCTTTCACACCTAGAGGTAGTGGCCGAATGTCCCAATTTCATACAGATGGAAGAATAGTTGACCCAATATTCATAAAACACATGTTGTTTGCAATTAAATTCCTCACCCACTATAATACAAAAAATTTCAAAAGTCATATTCAAAGCTCCCTATTCTGCACTAACCCTTAGATAGATCAAGTGATAGATAGGTCCGGTATTATTGTAAAAGCACATGAAATATACCCACGAGGTTCTCTATCTTCATCAAAATAGATTGGTTTTGAAATGGAATGGGTATTTATGGAAAACATACCCAGATTTCAAATGAAGTAGATTTTATCTTCATGTAGAAGTCATAATAATAGATAAATAAAAAAACAAGATCCATTGTAGCTATGAGGTGCACTAGACAAAGCCTTTACAAACCCATCTCTGATTCGAACTGAATTGTAATATTCTAGTTGTCAAGAAAACCAATAGTCTCTATCTCCTATAAATCCTATATCCCCAAAAAATATCAAACAAGTATATAATAGTTTATCTCTTCTTGAACTGGGTAATCAATTTAAGATTCAGAAATGCTGATACCATATATTACTCCAGAGTTCAGATCAAGAGGCAAGGGTTTCCATTATAAATATATGTAATCATAGTGAAAAAAGATATTTGAGGTAATTAGGGAAGTATGTCAGATATGGATAAAGGAGGAAATATCCAAGATGTCATCCCTCATAGGAATTCGAAGCCCCCCCCCCTCCATCGTAGGAGGGACCGACTCGAAGGTCATTTACATCATAGAATGAGAGCATCCACCATACAACCTCTTGTTTTCACCATCATTGAAATCATTATGAATGATAAACTATGTCAAAACCACATATAATGAAAAATATAATGAAATACCAAATGATATATTATACCCAATGTGAGAAGGAGTTAAAACATCATGGAAATAATCTCTCTATTAAATCATGTTTTTAATTGAAACAAAAATCTAGAGGAAATCTAAAATAACATTACAAAAGATAATGTTTTAATTGGAGCCTTTATGTTAGAAAGATCTCTAAAATTTATTGTATCTTGGGATCCATTAATTGTGGAAGAATGGATATAATCCAGTGATAATATATTCTCCATCATTATGAAAATGTATTATGAATCCATCAGTGTATATGAGTAAAACATAAAATGTATTCCATGATTTTCTTATGTAATTTTCATTACCAATAAATGTAATGTTGGACTAATATTTATTGGGATGATGGAATGTATAAAATATCCTTAATATTCCAAACATTGATAGATATTATAAAAATTTATGACATGTCTTACAATAATTAAAAGAGATCACTGAATATAAATTTTAT
Organism: Viscum album; assembly: GCA_963277665.1. Classification (NCBI taxonomy): domain Eukaryota; kingdom Viridiplantae; phylum Streptophyta; class Magnoliopsida; order Santalales; family Viscaceae; genus Viscum; species Viscum album. The sequence goes on from OY728138.1 coordinate 1,247,048,687, forward strand.
TATATGGATAATAAGAGGAAAATGGAGTTTCATTATAGAAGTATGTTGTAGAATTATACGAGTGTAATGAAATTACATCCCAAATATTAATATTTTTTTAATATTCATAAATTTTTTTTAAATGGGGTGAGAAATTCATTATTTTAATGGAGATGAACCAAACCAGTGATTTCCGAAAGGAGAATCCCACCAATTTGATGGAAGAAAGGTATTCTCTGGTCAAGCCTCATATTGAAGTACAATGTTTCAACTAAAAAGAACATAATTATCATGGATGAAAATTACCTAATCCAAGTATTTCCAAATAAAATCAATCTTAACAACCTCCCAATAAACAAGTACATTCTTATTCCAAAAACAATTGATAAGGTGGACCATGGCAACAATTTAGTAATTGGTATGAATGATATTCATTCTGGGATATATAATTTACATTTTTATTCTCGTTATCTTCAATCATTCATATCACACATGTTCATTATAACTTTTTAAACACCATATAGAATCATTAATAAATATATATTAGTGTTAATAATAAATTGGAAGACTATTGAATCCAAAGTATATAACTCCCCCTATTTCAAAATTAGAGGGATGAACATCCCAATTAACTTTCTAATAATTACTTTAATGGAATTATATACTAATCTAATAATAAATAGGAATTAATTTTATAGATCCAACATAAATTTCCTTAAAAATAAAACCAAAATCCGTATCATGAATCGACCTCCAATTACATTCAAAAAATGTGGATGATGCAACTTCTCTAGTATCATAATATTAAGAATGTATGTAATTACCCATTATGAAATTATATTTTTCAAAAATTATTGAGACTAATTATAAGATCATCTATGAATACATATAAATTGTCATGGAATATTATGATGTATAACCTAACAAATTTATTGGTCTTACTCCTAAACAAAATGATAAATTTGAATTAATCCTATACCCTAATATTTTAAAACATCAAATACTCCATAAAAAGATTGTTGTTCAACTTGAGAATGTGATGAATAAAATTCATTAGATTCATTAAAAAGGGTTTATAAACCCATGATCTTCACTGTGTGGTGGACCATCCCTCTATTCTAAGAAGTGGTTTAGTTCAATGTTCATATGAAATGAATATCAAGATCTCTATAAAATCATGATAAAGAACATTTTTCATCGAGGATGGATTTGTGACATGTTTGATCAGCTCTATGGAGCCTAGTATTTCTCTAATGTGGATCATCATTAATGCTTTTATCATGTAATGTTGAAGATAAATGATATCTTAAAGTGTTAATTTTGTACAAGTAACATTCACTACGAGTTCATGTTGATTCTATTTGGACCCATTAATTTCCTATAAATATTCATGGTCTTGATAAATAGTGTCTATACATATTTTATCAATAAATTTATCATTGTTTATATAGAAATATTCCTATCTACTCAAAAAAATGGAGGAACAAGAGGTTCATATTAATACTATAATAAATACCAGGTAGAAAGAAAAACATGTATGTGAAATAGATAAAATGAGACATCTGGTTAGAGAAAACACCATTCATGGGGAATATAATCACATGCAAAGGGATATATATAGAACCTTAAAAATAATGGAAATTGATGTATGGATCATACAAAAAATTTTGATAAACATATGTAGCTTTCATGAATTTTCATGTACTATTATCAATTAGTGAGAAACTTCTAAAAAATATCATGCCCACTAAACATGAATACTCATAAGGGAGTCAAGATTATCTGTAATAAGGACATAAATGAATGATTTAAAAACTGAATAAGAGACTAATCAATGAACATTTTCTCATATTTCCCACTAAAGAGGAATAATTATTTATCATTAAGTTATGCTTCAAAAAATTTATCGAGTTTCTCACTCATTCATGTTGATGATGTGATTTCCTATTCCTCTAGCCAATTAATGATATACAATTTTAACTATAACGCATCTCACTTTTATGAAATATTATTTTGGGAATAAATTAAATTTATATGTTTTTTATCTTACATAAAACAATATTAATTTTCAGTTATATACACCATCTATTTTATAATATATTACATGAATTTCAATGTTTGTCTTTTATTAAACACAGTTTTCAGTTTATCTTGTATTATATGCAACACCGAATTACAAAAAAATCACAAAATACTTTTAAATATTTTAATTTCATAGGATAGTTATCAGCTAGAAATAGAACATCGAGTATAAAAATTATTAAATAAATTATTTAAATATGGTTTAAATATTTAAATATAATTATCTATAGACAAATAAATTATAATTTATAATAAATCCATTTTGAAAATAAAAGGAATTTTTTTCCAAAAAATATATTTTTACGCGTACAACTATGTTTAATATCAATAAATTTACCAAATAAATGTTGTATAAGGAATTTTATAAAAAAAATTATATTTTATATTAGAAAATTTTTTTAATAGTAAACATATGTTTTTTCTATAAAATAATTAAGAATAAATATAATTTCATGCATAAAGTTTATATTTTTCTAAAAAGTATTAGTGTCGCCTTTTATGGCACATTTATTGTAAACTTTTCCCACATTTTTAGAATATTAATTATGTTAAAAAACATAATTTTTTATATCATAATATTAAAATTATTTTACGGTGAATTTTTGGGGTTTTTTATGAATTGTTTATTTTTTTGATGAATAGTGAAAATTATTGAATTTTAATTGAAAAAAGAATTTTAATTTAATATATTTATAAATTTTAATTTTAATTTTAATTGTTTTATAGTTAAATTAGATAATATATATATATTAATCCCACTAATTTTATTTGAATCAATTTCAAATTAATAATGTAAATAAAAACATTGTAAGCTTTTGACCATTTTTCAATAAAAAACTTATTTTTTATGACGTTTATGGGATTGGTTTTGAATTAATATTTTCCCCTTTAATGAATGGATGTTAGAAATATGTATTCCATAATTTTATACACCATAATTTATAAATTCAAATATATTCAACATAGTCATTTTTTCAAAATGTATAGTGAATCTAATTAAAATTAATATCTACGGTTATGGTAAAAATAATTTTTTCCGAGTGGGATTAAATAATAATTTAATGGTCTCATTTAAATCTAAAAACATGAAGAAATAACCTATCTCCATACAAAAAAATTATATAATCTATTGTTATAATTTGGTCCATTTTGGACCCTTTGTTCATGTGGAAAATGTGGTATCACTCAACTCTTTTTAAAACTACCATGTGTATCCTCCCCCACCCCCATTATAAATTTCCACCCCCTTTTATACCTTCCAAATAAATAACACCTCTTTGTATTGGACATTAATTTCCAAAATACCATATAAACATCCCTCACATTATCCTATAATCCGTATAATGGGATTAAATCCATCATGGTAAGGTAATTATTGAAAACCTAAGGACGATACCTGAAGAAGATGAAACGTTCATCAACAAAGGTTCTTGTTTTATTTCCTTCCAAAACCCCTATAATAGTTTTTAATATAATTTATATAATGATACCTATGAATTATAAAAATATTGATATGTCTTTATGATATGTTCATGACCTACAATTATCTCCACTTTCATCAAATGAGTTATGAAATAATAATTCCTATGTATGGTGGACTACCGCCTCGCGAACCGATGTCATTCATTTTCCCATTAACACATCCCATTGTAGGGAATAATGATGAAAATACTATAAGTATATCATATTTATTATAATTGTGATATTATTATTATTCTTTATTTTTTTATCACACATAACATCATGATTTACCTTTTGTGAGAATATGATAGCATCATTCGTTTGAATGAAGGACTACTGCATAATGAAGTGATACAATTCGTTTATAAATCACATGGGATTTATTAAGAGTGTGAAAAAAAATGTGATATATAATAAATAAGAAATTATTCTAGAATGATAATATATCTTATACTTTCGTTTCATTCAATCCAATAAGAAAATGGGAACAACATTCATTTATATGTACACCCTTCCATCTCTATGATCTATGAATTTCAATTTTTATTTTTTTATTATATATATTATTCTAAATACATATATAAATTTAATATTTGATATTTATAACATGATGATAATTATATTTATTATTAAATAATTATTTTTATAATATAATAAAAAATAAAAAATCAAAACTTTTATGAAAAAATGTGGTTATTACCAAAACATATCATTGACATGGAATCGTTAATAAATGGGTAATAAAATGTGTCATAAAATAATAAATGTTATGATAATGAATAATGTTATTATATATTATAATTATAATAAACATATATTTATTATACATGATGTTTGACTGAGGACCATGGATGTCAAGACCTATGGTAATGGAATTTCTTTTCTCACTTTTATTTCTGAAGGACTTGTGCAATATTAACCACTCATTTCTTTTTTGTGGGGTATATATAGACATATTCCATGACATGAAATGTATATAAAATTATAATTATAGTTATGTTTTTTATTTATGTCATTTTTTAATGGGTCAAATGATTCAAAATTTACTAAATCATTAAGTTAATTATTTTTAACTTTTATCTTCCATGAGACTCATGCCATGTTCACCACCTATTTATTTTATATAGTGTGTATAATATCAATGAATTTTTATTATGATTATTATAGTTATAATTACATATTTTTAAATACCCATTTGGTGATATCTATTTAATGTGGATTACATTTAAAATATACATAATCAGATAGTTTTTTTTCTAGATTTTCTTCTTTGAGACGTAAGTTTTGAAATGTACCTATAATACTCAATGACGATTATCTATATCGCATTTGATATGTAATATAATGAGATTTTTCATTCATAATATATTTAATTTTTAATTTAATGTTAATACTTCATGGGGATTATGATTTAATTTTATCAACTTTATACATATTATATGTAACAATCTCATCATTTTTTTGATTTTTTTTTATTATGTCTCGAAACTGGAAATCTTGTTATATACCTCTCAATATTTCCAATTAATTTTATTCTCCTCTATTTATTCATTATATAATCATATAATGGTAGTATTTTTAAACTATTTTTTAGTAAATATAATTAACTTAATGTTTTTTATGAATATTCGACATTATATATCATTTCGGTAAGAAATATTATTTATTCCAAAACAAATATTTCTAATAAAAATTAAAATATATTATTAAAAAATATATTTTAAGAAACATTTATTTATTTTTTTAATTTTTTTTAAATAATTTTCAAATATTCATTTATATATTTTAAAGGTTATTATCAATTAAATGAATTTTAAAAAAAATTTCTTCTTTTAAATGTTTTTTAAAATATTTTCAATGACTCATTTATAAGTTTAAATAATTATTTTCAATTAAAATTATTTTAAATATATTTTAGGTCTTAAAATATTTTTAAATGATTTTCAAAGAATCTATTATATGATTCAAAATTTATTTTCGAATAAAATTATATTGAAATTTTTTTATATTTTAAAAATCGTCATAAATTATTTTCATTATTTAATATATATTTTTTAAATCTTATTTTCAATGAAATATTTTTCCAAATTCTTTAATGTTTAAAACTAATTTTTCAAAATGAATGGTCATTTCCTTTAAGAAGTATTTTAAATGGAAATTTTAAAATTATATTCCATCTAATATTACATAATTTGGGGTTCCATATGCCATATTTGGGATATGATATAAGGATACAATTCATATTTTTTCTCTAAATTGATTATAATTTTTCTAAGAATATATATGATTCCTATTTCTATTATATAGGTTATAAAATCATAAAATGTTTACAAAAGATAATTCATTACATTTGTTTTTCTATAATGAAATGATTGTGAATTCTATATCTTTTCCAAAGGATATGATATGATGAAATGTTTATGATACCCATTTAATTTCAGGGGTTATAATATGATTCCTTTTTATGATTTTGTGGGGCACATATGTATGATTTCATTATATGATGGGTGTGATCTATATATCCATCCAATAGATTTGGTAAAGAATTATATCTCCTTAGATAGATAATACTTGAATGGGAAGTGAAAATGGTTCAATAATACTGGTATGGAAAAAATATATTGGGCAATACATGATCATGAACTAGTGAATGAAAATTGGATTTTCAACACACATGGTTTAAAAATCCTTGGGAACATTATTTGGAAATTCAAAAAACACTTTTTAAACCATCATTAATTATTAAAACAAGACCTAGTATAAGATGGATATGTCATTAATATAAGATATGGTTCAATGTTTTAGACATCATATATGGTATTTTTCATTATTATATTGTTTCTCTCATTGATAAGTGTTTCTAACATAATTATTTTTGGTTTTATTCAATGGTAGGAACCATAAGAAACTCTGTTGATGTTGACTAGCATAGAAAATTTCCTAATGGGAGGTAAAATATAATATTGATTGGATTAAAGGACAATGTGAGTATGCATAATCAATTTTCAAAAAACAATATCAAAAATGTATACCATATCTAAATCTTAGAGTCACTAAAGAATATAATGAAGGAATTTTCTAAATATTCTAGTAGTAGATACCATTGAAGAAAAAAGATTTAGATTTCCACGTTTCAATAATGTTGGAATAATCTCCCAAGTGGATGACATAGGGGAACATGAATATATTTTGAATATACAAAATAAGGACACAAGGAAAGTACCTACAAAGGAAAAATGAAGTGTTTGGTAAATGAAATTGATGGTAATATTAATCTATCTATGGTTTTATCAAAGGATTTATTTTTTAAAATGCTTAAATTTTTAGAATTATGCCAATCTATCTCCTAAGGGGATATAGTGTAAAGAGAATGGACATGGTTATATGATTAATCGATATATTTCTGATGATTAAGAGTCTAAAAATGAATTGTGAATGAATAAGGGTATTAATCAATATTATTATGTATCCTATTTAATGGATGAAAGATTAGGTAAAATGATAAAATTTATTAGCAATTTGAATTCATGGAATATTTTATTTAAATATGTTAATATTAATGGATTTTATATTGAATAATTTCATTAAGGATTTCCTTGACTATGATTAATGGTACTGGTGGACTATAAAAAATTACATAATGACAAAGTTATATATTATGGAAAACATATGGCTAAGGAAAGGTAACCATTAAAATGTTCTTTATATTGATAAAAATATTTTTTAATTTAGAGAAAGAGAGAATGTATGAGAAGAAGGTAAATTGGATTCTATTTATTCCCTTAGAAAAAAATATCAGATTTTGGGGAAATTGATTTATAATTTCATTTTTGGAGTTTACAAAATTATTAGATATATAGAATATATGTCATTAATATATATATTTTTAAATAAATTATTAAGCATGTATGTATTCAATATATTTTTTTCGTAATTCAGGTTATTCCCATGTTTCAAGAGAACACATGATGATGGTATTCATATAATTTATAAGTTACAACAACCAGATATTTTACGATATATAGAGGATTAATATCAAGTTTATTTTGAGTATTTTGGTAAACTGATTTATATGTTTTTGATGACCCATAGTTGTTGTTGGCCACTATCTGTAACTATAAAGGTTTTAATTATCACAAAACAAGTCATATATTAACATATATCTTATTTTATGTTATATCTTATATTATAAAAAAACATTATCTTGAACATCATATCATTTGTTTCAGAGAACTATTAATGTGTGTTTATGTATAAAAAATATTTTAATATATTATCTATATGTAATTACGAGGATTACCATTTTCTAACTTTTTTGAATTACAATACAAACAGAACATCAAAAATTCTCTATGTATGAGTCACTGACACTGATAGGCAGATGAATCACCTTCAGACATATGTCTTATTGAAAGGTAGATCAAACATGCATATTTTCTAAGTATGTGAAGATGGAACCTTTGGAAAAGACTCACCATTGGACATGACACTGAAAGACTAAATACTCACCATTTCACATGCTACTGATGCAGACGACCTACTATTAGGTCATGTGACCAACCGTTTCCTGATGTTACCGATGCAAGGACTGACAGTCTGTTAAAATGAGTCACCATTGGTTTAACTATCTCACTGAATGAAGTAAGGACTCAACATCTATATGAGTCACCGTAATTTTATTAGTCTCACTGATGAAAGGAGACACTGACACCCATATTCATCGATGCCGACTGACTGATGATGATAGGTTGATGGCAATGAGACACTGAATCGTATGACTCACTGATATTCATAAAAACTGTTTTTAATTTATTAATTCAAATCTATATCCAAGTGTTATATTTGGACAAATTAATCTTTCTATCATTATTTAATGTTGCATGTAAGACTCTTGGCTGATATTACGAAGTACGATGAGACGATGCACATGCAATTTACATGCTATCTGTAGATCCTTCAAAATAAGAAGGATTTTAAAAGGAAAGAAGATATATAGAGCCCAGATAATTGAGTGTTATAGAAAATGCTTGCAAGGTAGACATACTGAGTAACCACAAGTCTTATACAAACACTATGATCTAAATAGTATAATAACATGAGGAAATATCAATCAAACTAAAAACCAAATTGAAAAATCACTTTAGTATCTCAAGAAGAATAAGAATATACACGAACACCTATACCTATAGATTGAAGCCAGACTACGACACTCTATTTTTGATCAGACATTCAAAAGAGGACTCAAACATTACTTTCACTCCATCAAACGAGTCTAGAGCTTCACAACATAACACATAGTGACTTCTAAACCTTATTCAACAACATTAACTCTATTGTATTTTTTTGTTTACATTTTTTGAGAAATGTGTGTATCTATTAGTTAAACAAACACTAAATCTTGTTTCTAAATAAAGAATACATGATATCATAAAACGCAATCTATATTTTACTCTTTGTATCCCACATATAATAGTAGAAGAGTTCATGTGTGTCCTGTTTTTTTGTCTCAGTCAAGTAACTATGGTAGAGGTCAAGTGTGACCAAGAAAACCTTATGTGATATTGTAAAACATAGTCCAGGGTGTGGATCAAACTATTTATTAATTTATACTTCTTGGTTTCAGGTGATCACCAAGTAGAGAAGACTGTGTCTCAGCATGAGACTGAAACTCAGGTTAATTTTTGCTGTGTTTTACTATTTATTTTTACTCTATTTTATCACAATTTCATAAAACTAAATTAATCTTTCAATGTTATTTTAGCAAGTATCTATTACTATTTTGAACTAGTAGATTAGTTTTAAATGTTGTATTAATATTTAGATTAATAAACCTGGGAACTAATAAATCTATTGGGAAATTAACTATACATTTAAGAATCGTATAAATTCAATAAAAACTAACTTAGAATATATTTGTAATTTTGGAATTTTCAACGAACCAGTTTTTAATAGATAATTTTATCAATACTCAATTAACCCCCCTATTGGGTAATCTACTTCGACCAATATTTGGTATCAAAGGAGTTTATTCTTATTAAGGATCTGTTTTTAAAAAAATTATTTCAACTATGATTTTTTTGTACTTTAATGATCCGTAAATTTATGTTAGTTCTAAATTTATAACTCTTTAAACTTATTTATTTATTATGGAAAATATACTAGAAGGTGCTTCTACCACCAGACCTCAATTCTTTATTTGAACATATTATTCCCAATGGAAAATTAAAATGAAAATGTATTGATAAATTATTGGTTTTGAAATTTGGTATTTATTTATCGATCAGTATAGGATTCCTACTACTACTAAAACTACTTAAGATGACCCAACTAAGATTTATTATAAGAATAATTGCAAATCCATGAATTTTTTTACATTTCCTTAGGATACGAAGAATTTATCATAATTTATACATGTAAAATTGCCCATAAAATTTGGGATACATTGTCTTTTTCGCAAGAAGGAACTTCTAGTATTTTGGAAATGATACTTAACACATATAATATTAAATATGATAACTTTAAGATGAAGCCTAATGAGCTTATTTTTGATATGTATCTCAAGATCAATGAAATAGTGAACACTATGATCTCTTTTTGGGAAAATCTGTTACAAATAAAGAACAGATCATGAGAATTCTCATATACATGCCTGATAGATGAAAAGTATCATATTTATAATTTATAGAATCTAGTTAAATCAGTAAATTACCTATCAATGAACTCATTGGAATGTTTATGATGTAATAAGAATAGATGAATGTTAACAAGGAAGAGGAGGATGAACACAAATGAAAATCCGTGTCATTAAAAACAACTACCTCTAAGAATAAGGAAAAAGAGAAGGTGATAGCCACTATTGAAATCTCAAATACTGTTGAATCAACATCTAATAGTGATGTAGATATAGATCTGTTGGCTAGCAGATTCATGAAATTATATAGAAATAAGAAGTTTTTTAGGAATCCCAATTATAAAGGAAGGTATGATAATAAGGGAAGATGGAAGAAAGACTGAAAAAGAAATTATAAATTAGAAGAGATTTTATGTTATGAATGAAATAGGAGAGGACATGTCATAACTGACTGTCCAAAGTTAAAATACAAAATGAAGTATGAAAATAAAGACAAGAAGTATACGAAATCTATGAAGACCACCTGGAATGCTTCTCAGCATAGCTCCAGTGAATCAGCATCATCTCATCTTAAGAAATATGACACAAAAAATATGGGTTATATGAAAAAAAACATATGAGGTAACCTTATATTCACTTTCACATAATTCTTGTTATTCTAAAAATAAAAGTGTCTTAGAATATGGAAAATGATGAAATATTTGAATATTGTAACATTATGGATAAGACATGTAATGAAAAAAAGGATAAGTATATATATTTAAAGAAACATTATGCTCTTACTGTAACTGTTAAATCTAAACTTATTATAGAAAAAGAAAACAATTCTCAGCTACTTAAGGAAAAATATGAATTAAAAATTTATAATGATAAATTGAAGAAAGATTTAAAAAAATTTACTAATAAGAAATACACTCTTACAAAAATTCATGGTAAATATATATCTCTTAATTATACATATGTTATTGGATATCAACTTGGATAGGGAAACGTATATAAAACTCATTTTATTACTAAATATGGAAAATATGTTCTTTTACCAAAAAATAAAAGCTCTGTTACTAGTACCGGTTCTGATTCTTTTTTACAATATCTAGTTTTTACAACCAAATTGAGTTTGTTTTTAAAATATTTTTAATATTTCTTATAAGAAACCCATAATGAAAATGTGTGTATATAAAGCATTGATTACTAATGTCACTGGACCCAAAAAATTTTGGGTAACAAAATCAATTTTTGTTTGATTATTCTGTTGTAAATATGTCTACAGATATCTTACAATAGTCAATGGTACATGGACAGTGTATGTTCAAGACACGTGATAGGGTATTACTCAATATTCAAGAGTCTCATCAAAATTGTTTGTTGATATATAACTTTTTTGAAAATTCTAAAGGATAAATAATAGTACTAGGTCATTATGGTAACTCTGACTCATTGTTAATTTCTAAAGTACTTCTTTTTTATGGATTAAAGTACAACATGCTTAGTATTTTTCAATTATGTGGTGATGTATTTCATGATAAGTTTGAAAATAATCCTTGAAATTTATATAATTCTAGAAATAAATTAGTATTTTCATAAAGTTTCGTGTCTTTGGTATAGAAGATTAGGACATTATAATGTACACTCTCTTAGATAGATTACTTTACAAGTCCTAATCAAGGATCTAATAAAACTTGAGTTTCCAAATAAAAAAGTTGAAAATACTTGTCAGAAGGGAAAACAACACAATATATCTATCAATTCCATGAAGTAAGTTTCAATATCCCATCCTTTAGATTTGGTTCATATAAAATTGTTTGGACCATCTTGAGTTTTTAGTTTAAATTGGAAGTACTATATCTATGTTCTTTTGGATGACTATTCTAGGTATACATGGACTTATTTCTTATCTCACAAAAGTGAATAATTTACATACTTCACAATGTATTGTAAAAATATAGAAAATCCTAGTAGACTTAGAATTAAATCCTTATGAAGCGATCATGGTTGTGAGTTTTACAATAAAGACATTGAATATTTTTGCTCACACAATTGCTATAGTCATTAATTCTCTTCCCCCAGGGCACCTCAAAAAAATGGAGTTGTAGAAATAAGAAATAGGAACTTGAAGTAATTTTATAGAACAATGCTTAATGAATATTATTTACCTATTTACTTCTAGGTTGATTCTGTGAATAGAACTTATTACATAATTACAAGTTTTATAATTAGAATAATCTTCAATAAGAATCTTTATTAGTTATGGAAGAGTAGAAAACCCGAAGTTAGTTATTTCAAAGCTTTTGGTTGGAATGTATATATTCTTAATAAAAAGGATAATCATGAAAATTTTCATCCAAGAGTGATGAAGGAATCATTCTAGGTTACTCAACCTCTAGTAAATCCTATAGAGGCTTTAAAAAATAACCAAGTCTATTAAAGAATCTGTGAATATCAAATTTTATGAAATAGATCCAATTGAACCTAATACCTCTATAGACAACCTTGAAGATGATATATCAAATATATGCATAAATAAAAAATCATCTAATCCTTTTTTCAAGCAATCTATGAAATCACAAAATTGGGGAAATTATTCAGAATCTGAACCTGATGAACCTCAACCTATAGATGAACCTGAAATAACTAGCCCTACATTTTTTATACCAGCTAGAAAACTCAAGAACGATCATCTAGATGTTGTTTTTGGGGACAAAAAAATGGACACAAACTATAGCTTCTCTTAGAAATTAGGTTGAACATCAATCTTTCTTGTAATGGCTTGAACCTAAAATCCTCAATAATGAAATTAAAGATGAATTTTCGGTGATGGATATATAAGAGGATTTTAATAAATTTGAAATAATTTTTTTTAGAAACTTGTGGATAGATCCAATGACACCTTGACTATAGGAACAAAGTGGGTGTTATGAAATAAAGTAGATGAATATGGTAATATTATTAGAAACGAAGCTAGATTAGTTTCACAAGGTTATAGTCAAGAAGAAGTCAATGAATATAAGGAAACTTTTTCACCCATTTCTATACTTTAATCAATCACAATCCTTATTTAATATACTACCCATCTTAATTAAGAATTTTATCAAATGGATGTTAAAAGTGCATTCATAAATGGATATATAGATGATGATATTTTTGTTCAACAACACCACAGTTTTACAAATCCTCATTTCCAAAATCATATTTTCAAATTGAGAAAATCTTTATATGTTTTAAAACAAGATCCAATAGATTTTTATGATAGATTATGTAATTTTTTTATTTCAAAAGGTTTTACAAAATGAATTGATGGTCCTACTCTTTTTATAAAGGGAATGTCTAAAGATTTTTTAGTAGTCCAAATCTATGTTGATGATATTATTTTTTAATCTTAAATAAATTCATTATTTATTGAATTTTCAAAAATTATGAAAAATGAATTTGAAATAAGTTTAATGCGTGAACTCAAATTCTTTCATGGATATCAAATTTTTCAAAATAAAGAAGTTATCAGTTAAAATCAAAGAATGTATGAAAAATATCTTGTAATTTTTTTTTGGCTTTGATAGCATTAAATGTAGTTAAACTTCAATGAGTACTACTTATAATTTGGATCTTGATTAATATGGTAAATCTATTGATCAAATCATTTACAATGGAATGATTAGAATCTTCCTCTAATTAACGTCTATTAGTACTGATATAATGTTTAAAGTGTATATGTGTTCTTGTTTTCAAGCTAATCAAAAATAATATCACTTAAACTTTGTTAAAATAAGTTTCAAATACCTAAAACATACTATATATTTATGAATGTTTTATGAGAAAGGATAATCATTTGATATAGTGAGTTCTTTTGATATTGATTTTGGAGGATGCATGTTAGATAGAACAAGAACCTCTAAAACATGACACTTTTTGGGAAAATCATTTGTTTCATGGTGTAGTAAGAAACAAAATTATGATGAATTATCTAATCTTGAAGCTGAATACATAGATATTGGTATCGGTTGTTCATAAATTTTGTTGTTAAAACACACTCTTATAGACTATAGATATCAATTTAGACATGTAACTATAAAATGTGACCACACAAGTTCTATTAACATTTCAATGAACACGGTTTCTCCGTCAAGAACCAAACATATTAATGTAACAAATCACTTTTTGAGAGATCATTATCAAAAGGGTTTTATTACATTAGAATTTATTGGAACTGAATATCATCTTGATTATATATTCAGAAATTTTTTGATCTCTGAAATAATAAATTACATAGACATCATGTAGGAATGATAAAATAGTAAAACCATGTGTTTCCCTTCCCTTTAATATTTTTTTGTGAAGTTGTAATGTAGAAACCACTTTCTTGCTGACACTAATTTCATTCCAACACTGTTGTCAATACGACACCGTAGTCATATCGACGCCATTAGTGTTTTACAAAGTATGTCATGCTGACACCGATGAATGGTCATTTTAAATGGATTATGTTTTTATCAAAACAACATTGATTCATTAATTCCAGTGATCTTCGTTCATGATTTGACTATTTTAAAATCATAAAATCATTAAATGATATAAATTTGAGTCAATCCTCTCTACTCCCATTACTTCTACTCTATCTCTGTCTTCCACCTTTCTCTTTCTCAACTCTCAACCTTTCACATTTTTAAATCTAGACTGAACTGATCGGAATTGTGCATTTAAAGAGAGCTCTAGAAGTGGTTTAATCTTGTGAATCCAAGAAAAAATGGGAATCCAGAAAATCCTCAGGTCATGCGAATCCTAGTATGGTTAACCAAATTGTATCTTCAGAGATGGATGTTTTGGTGGAATTTCACTTGGAGATAAAATATTTTTTGTTGAAAGTGTTGAATGATCAAGGATGGAATGAATGGTTTTCCACTATTGATAAAGCCTTTTATCCAAACCTGGTTTATGATTTTTATTTGAATATGAAAATTTTTAGGGAAGGGAGTGATGTTGCATGGATGAAGTCGATTGTTAAAGGGAAGATAATCTCATTCTCTTTAAGGAATTGTGTTGAATGTCTGAAGGTACCTCTTGAAAGACGTTTGGATGATTACAAATGTACTTATCCTCCTGAAATTTAATTCTTATACTTTGAGGCTGCTCTGAAAGAGATAACTAGAAATGAAGATCATAGAAGACCCATTGCCTCATAATTGAATGGTGAATGCAGAATTCATTTCAAGTTATTCAACATTAGATTATTCTTAGGAAAGGGGACATTTCATATCTGAAGTATCAAGATGTATAAATGGTTTATTTTTTGTTCAGAAAGGTGTTAAATAGAATAGTTGTAGATATATTATCAATGAGATGATATAACCTATGTGTAAGTCAAATTATCTATTCTATTAAATAATGATTTTAGTTATGCAGAATGAGAAAGGTTGTGTGAATGAAGCTGAAGATGGGGTAGTTAGTGAATGTAGTGGAATCTGCTTAATATTTTACATCTGTAAAAGAATAAAAATAAATTGGAACCCTTTGAGGAAAGAATGGGTTGTTGATAAAGACAACTTTTATGAGAATTTGAATCCCATAGAATATATAGATAAAAAAATGGATCTAGTTTACGCTAGCCTCGGTCCAGATGAACAAGTAACCTATTCTACAGATGAGGTAGATGGTCCTGATACCCCGATTAGAGATTTGGGATCACCAGTTGATGATCAAAGTGACCCAAACACTACTAGACCATCAAAAAGAGTCTCTATTGGACCTTCATGTCTACCTCTATATTTACCATCTCATGAACCTATTATAAAATCATCTAGTAGTGAAGAAACTGAAGTTGAAGGAATTTTAGAATATGTCATTGACTCCAATGTAGAAGAATATGAAGAAGAAGATGAAGACTAATAAGAAGAGGAAGAAACTAGTAGTATTGAAAATAGATTAGAATCAGGAAGGGAAAAAGAAGATGCGAAATTAGAAGATGAGTAGAATGAAAGATGGAAATAATGAAGAAATCTTCGAAATTGAAGGTGATAGTGAATCTGGTCACCCTAACGAAAATTCAGTTGTTGTGAGTATGGAAGTTGCTGAATCTAATACTGTTATCTCTAGTGAGGGTGATGTTCAATAATAAAATGTTGATCCAGATGATCATGATGCTCAAGTTGTTTATAAATGGACAAAAAATCTTTTTAAAGAAAAACATCCTATCCAAGAATCCTTGACAGAGGATGAGAAATCTACCAAAATAACTTACACTGATGGGGGGCCTCAAGGACCAGTTTCTCTAGTTAATGAAGAGAATAAAATAGGAATATTATGTTTTGATAGTATTTCTCTTTTGTATTCTAATAATCTTGCAGAATGGATAAGGAATCCTAGTTTTGTAGCCTGGGGATTGGATTATAAATATTCTAATGATGAAATTATTTCCATTGCTATAAAGGAACCCACAGATGAGACAACTTTTAGTGACTATGTCACTAAAATAGATTCTGAACAATTAAAATAAGAGATATGTGACTCCATAAGACACTTAGTGCAATATCAATTGAGTCATGATATTAACAAATCCATGAGGCAAAATTCTGAGTTGACGTGGAATGTGAAAGAAATTAGATATGTGGTTGATGCTGTAAAGCACACTAGTGCTTCTAGTTCTTCTCCTGACTCAACTATTCTGTCTCAAGTTGATGTTTTTTTATTTCAAATATGGTGATAAAAATTATTCATCAAAATCAAATCACAACTGTAGAGACTATTCTAACAAGCAATACCAAGCTCAAAAATGATATGAAGAAGTTGAAACTTAGATCAATGACTTGACCATAGAGTTTATGAATACAATGGAAACTTTCTTGAAAGGTCTTGAGAACCTTGTTTCTCATTTTAAATCTCTTGATATTTCCAAGCTGAGAAAATAAGTTCATGATATCACCTCCTCTACTCTAGATCATGTTCTACTCCACCTTCTCAGTCCTCACAATCGACATATCTTTCTACTATTAGTTTGGTGTTGAAAGTGGAGCTACATGTATTGAATTCATGTATAGCCAATGTTGAGGATACATCATGTGAATTGAATGATCTAGTAATGTATTATATAGGGAGATCTTTACAAACATTGGAAGAGTTGACCAATAGGATTAATGGGTTTTCTCTCCAAACTCGTCATAAAATACCAAATGAACGATCTTTTTATGTATTTGGACACAACTATTACTCATCCTACAGTGAGAAGGACTTTAAGGATCTTATTAAGAAACTAAAATAATTTACTCCTTTATGTGATAATTCTATAGATAAATAAATATTATTGTGAAAAAACAATGAAATATTGTGATGAGATCATAGAAGAATTCATCAAGCTGTCAGAACTGTATCTTCATGTCCAATGGGAATCCATTATGGTACCTCCTACTATAGCACTTGGCCTTGCTGGTTCTATGTCTAATCAACCTCCATTGTTAATTTCTTTGGACTTATCTCACATCAAACTAGACATCATAGAAACTGCTCAATATTGGGATCTTTCTCAACACAAATGTACCCTTGCTTCTATAGTTCTTGAAGGAGTGAAACTAAACAAATATCTTATTTTTTGTTAGATCCTATATTATGAAAAAACATTATCTTGAATATAATATCAATTCCTTCATATAAATATTTATGTGTGATTAAGACTAAAAATGCTTTTAATTGATTATCTATGTGTGATTATGAGGATTAACAGTTTCTAACATTGTTTAATTAAAATAAATACATAACATATAAATTTTCTTAGTATGATTCACTAACACTAATAGGCATATGACTCACCATCGAACATGTGTCTTACTGAAAAACTGATTAAACAGGCATATTTTCAAAGTATATGAAGCATGCACCAATGGAGAAGACTCACTGTTGGACATGAAACCAACAAAAAAAGACTCACCATTTCACATGACAGTAATGAAGATTGACTACTATTAGTTCAAGTGACCTACTGTTGCATGATGCTACGGATACAAGGACTCAATGTTAGTAAAAATGAGTCACAGTTGGATCAACTATCTCGCCGACATAAGTAAGGACTTTCAGAAGATATGTGTCACTGTTAGTTCATCTGTCTCACTGATAAAAGGGGACACTAACTCCCAGAGTCAATGATACCGACTGACCGATGATGATAAACTGATGCTAGTGAGACATTGATGCTTATGACTCACTATTAGTCATAAAATAGTTTTTAATTTATTAATTCAAAATTTATATCTGATTGTCATATTTTAAAAAATTAATGTTTATGACGTTATTTAATGTTGTCTGTAGGACTTTTGGCAGACTGTATTAGGTACGATGAGCCGATTGACATGGAATGTACATGCTATATGCCGTTCCTTGAAAATAAGAAGGATTTTAATAAAAAAAAGAAGATAGATAGTACATGGAGTGAAAAGTGTGGTTGTTCATCATGAAAGGGAGACATAATGAAGAACATTAACTCTCATACAACTACTATGATCTCTAGAGGAGACGAACATGAAAAAATATCATTCAAGTTGATCACTGAATTGAAAATTCACTTCATCATATCAAGAAGAAGAAGAAAATACCTACACACCTATACATGTAGCTCGAAGCTAGACTATGATACGTTGTTTTGGAGCCGACTTTCAAAAGATGACTCAAACTTAATTTTCCCTACTTAAAACTAGTACAGATCTTTATTGCATAACACACAGAGACTTCTACACCTTATTCTGCTTCTTTAGCTCTGTTGTGTTCTTTTGGGTACATTTTTTATCAGTGTATGTATCTTTTTATTACATACACACTGACTCATGTGCATAACTAGAGGATACTTTATACCCTCAAACTCAATCATTATATTACTCTTTGTATCCCATGTAGAAGAGTGGAAGATGTCAAGTGTGACATGTTTGTTTTTTTCCCATGAAAAACTATGGTATCGGTCAAGTGTGACCTGGAAAACCTTGTATGCAATTGTGAACCTAGATCTAATGTGTGGATCAAACATTTTATTAATTTATAGTACATGGTGGTAGGTTATCACCATTTAGATATGACTAAGTATCATCTTTATAATTAACCTCTTGTTTATTTCGGTAGTGTTTTACTCTTTACTTTTACTCTGTATTGTCACTACTTCATAATACTAAATAGAACATTAATAGTTAGTTTATAAAGAGTTGATAACTATTTTGAACAAGTAGGTTAGATTAAAAAATTTCAATTAATATTTATATTAATATAGTTTAGAACTAATCAATATTTTGATAAATTAACTAATCTTTCAAAACTATTATTAATTCACAAAAAAACTGACTCAGACTACATTTTTAATTTGTGAATTTTAAAAATACAAAATTTTTAATAGAAATTTTTATTGATACTAATTTCACCCCAACCCCTTGAGTAATATACTTAGAACAAAATTTGTAATCAATAGAGTTTGTTCTTGTTAAGGCTCTGTTTAAAAAAAATTCAACTGTGATTTTAGTTGTACTTTAAATATCTTAAAATATATGTTAGATTTAAATTTCATTATCTTTAAACGTATTCCTTTATTATGAAAATTAGACTGGAAGGTGTGGGTACCAAAAAAACTCTATTATTTAATGGAAATAATTATTCCAAATGGAAATTTAAAATGAAAATGTATTTAGAAAGTATGGGTTTTGAAATTTGGTGTGCAATTTTCGATGAGTATAACATTCCTACTACTGCTATAACGGCTTTGCATGACCCAAATAAGACTTCTTATGAAAATAATTACAAAGACATGAATGTCTTATAATTATATTTAGGTGATGGGGAATTTTACATAATTTCTGCATGT
Source organism: Viscum album (assembly GCA_963277665.1). Taxonomy (NCBI): domain Eukaryota; kingdom Viridiplantae; phylum Streptophyta; class Magnoliopsida; order Santalales; family Viscaceae; genus Viscum; species Viscum album. Next base: position 1,247,068,657 of record OY728138.1, read on the forward strand.
AAAACAACCACTGAAATTTGAGATACTTTGTCTGTTTAATAAGTAGGAACTTCTATTGTTAAGGAAATGAGACTTAATACATATAATATTAAATATTATAACTTTAAGATGAAGCCTAATACGCATATTTTTGATATGTATCTCATGCTCAAAGAAATAGTGAACACAATGATCTCTATGGGAAATGATTTAACTGCTAAAGAACAAATGAAAAAGATTCGCATATGCTTACCTGATAGATTGAGAGGAACCTGTGTCTCAATTAACGAATCATGTGAAATCATCAAATTACTTGTCAAATAAGAAATTGGAATAATGAATATGTATAAAGAAGAGTTAAAAGTCAGCAAGGAAGGGGAGGGTGAACCCAAAAGAAAATATATGGCGTTTAAGTCTACTAACTCTAAGAATAAGAAAAAAAATAGAATGTGTTAGCCTCTATTGAAAGCTTGTGTACTGTTGAATCATCATCTGATAGTGATGAATAGATGGCTCAGTTGGCTAGAAGATTCAAGAAATTCTATTAAAAGGATACTATTTTAGGATTCCCAATTATTAAGGAAGATATGATAACAAGGGAAGCTGGAAAAAAGACTAGAAAATAAATGATAAATCAGAAGAGATTGTCTACTATGAATGCGAGAGGAGAGAACATGTCAAAGCTCACTGTCCAATGTTAAAATAAAAAATAATGTATGAAAATAAATATAAAGAGTATAAGAAAGAAATGAATGCCACCTAGAGTGCATCTAAATATATATCCAGTCAATCAGTATCATCTCTTTTTAATTAATATGACATCACAAATATATGTCTTATAAAAAAAATTTAGGTAAACTTAGATTCACTTGCATATAAATCATACTATTAGGAAATTGAAAGTGGGTCTATGAATATGACTAACGATGAACTATTTGAATACTGAGATGTTATTATGATAATTTCACTACCCATAATCTTCCCCACATCCATTAAATAGGTTATGAAATCATTATTTGTATGTAAATCATACTACCTATTTATGAACTGATATCATTCATTTTTCAATTACCAACTGTCATGAATTGAATTAATGATGAAAATACTATTTAATAATGATATTTATAATGTTATGTTAATTATGGATTTTTATTTCACACATTCAATTATAATTTCCATTTTTTAGGAATATGATAACATCATTCATGTGTATAGTTGACAACTGCCTTGTGAAGTAACGTGATTCATTCATTTTTACATTGAAATAATGTTAATGAGTATGAACATCCTATCATCTCCATAAATAATTTATTTAATTTCCTAATTATATCATTAAAATATTATAATAAATTCATATATACTGAATATTTTTGATATTTTTATTATGGTTATAATTCATGAGATTATGAAATAATGATTATGTTAAGAGAATAAAAAATACATCCAATAAAGGTTTTATGATAAATAATGTGGTTGTAACCAAAACATAAAATTAACATGGATTCATTAATAAAAAGGTAATAAAATTGCATAATAAAACCATATATGATATGATATACATCTATATTATTCTATAACATATTTATAGTAAAATTATATTTAATATATATTTGGTTTGATTGAGTATGAGGTATGTTGATTACATAGGTGTGGGAATTTCATGATTCACTTATATTTTTAACATACTTATAACATATTAACTACTTCATTGTTTTGTGTAATTTATATACATCCATATAGAATGAAATATAATGAATATTCCCAATCCATGACAATTATTGTTACATTTTAAGTTATTAATTAATGTAGATTTTATTCAAAAGTTACGCATACAATAATGGATTTTCATCAAATATTCTATTTTTGCGAGACACATTCCATGTCAACACCAATTTATTTCCTGTGATTTTTATGCTACCCATTAATATATTTTATGATTATTATACTAAATATTATTTCTATTTACAAATCCATTTGGGGATCTCAATTTCAAAGGATTTATGGTTATGTGTTAATAAATTGATAACGAATGTTTGTCACAATTTGGATTATTTGAGAGGCAACTTATGTAATTCACCTATATTATTAAATGATGTGAATATAAAACCACTTTCACATGTAATTTCATGAAATTATTAATACACATTATATTTTATTTTATTCCTTCAATGGTCTTATGATTCAATGTTACCATAGAAGTAATTATTTTATGTTATAATCTGATAATTTATTTCAGGATTCTTTATGATTAAGTCTCATATGTGTAAATATAATGATCTACATCTCAATATTAATCATTAATTTTACGATCATCATTTTATTCATTTATCTTCCATTAATGGTAAAACTTTTCCACTTTCTTCAACTTATGATAATTAAGAAAACATGATCTTATTTGTCTTTTTGGTATGAAATCTGTTTTAATCAAAACCCATTTTTTCATTAAATATCTAAAAAACTATTTAAAAATATTATTAATCATCATTTTCAAGTAAAATGATTTATAATTTTTTTTATCTTTTAAAATGTGATTTATATTATGTTCATATATTCTATTATATGTTTTATATGTTATTTTAAAATAAATGTATTCATGAAATATTTTATGTTTTATAAAGTTTTTTAAATGATTTTAAAAGTTCCCATTATAAAAATAAAATATAATTTTTTAAGAATGGTTTTTTTTCTGAAAAATTATATTTTAAAAAATTAAGGATTTGGAAAAAAACATTTAAATGTTCCAAAGGTTGTTTTCAAATAGAATACTAATGAAAACGATTTATTTTTTTAAAAAAAGATGGATATTTTTTTCAAATATTATTGTATAAGTTTTCCAGTTTATTTTATAACAAATATTTTTTTTATTTTTAAATTTTTCAAAAAGATTTTTTAAATTGTGAGGAATGTTTTAATGAATAAATTGTTTAATTTTCCCTTTCAAAAATATTCTACTATTAGGATTACATATATTGGTGTTACATATTCCTTAATAGGGAAAATATACAAGGATAACATTTATATTTTTTAATTGTATGGATTATGTTTTGATGTATTGATGTCTGTGAAACCCATTTCTCTAGCATTGGTTATACCATTAAATAATGTTTATGAATGTCGCTTCATTATGTTATGGCTTGAACCAAAATAACCATCCAATACAGTGGGTAATGATTTATATCCCATGATATAGATTATACCATAATGGATCGTAAATTCAGTATAATAATATAGGGGTGGAATGATTAGGGAACCGAGTTCAATAATAGAGGGATGGAATGGGAAGTTACTATGTTCAGTAATACTGGGATATAATGGTATGTGAAATCAGTTCAGTAATCCATAACTAGAATGAGGAGTGAAATAATAATTTCAAATTATTTTGTAAACTATAATGGCCTCAAAAGCGATCCTTTTCCAATAGGGTAATGATTTTCATTTCTTATGTCTATGAAAAAAATCCATGTGTTTGGAATATTCCATGCTATCATGGCTCATGTTCTTCATTTATATACTAATTCATGTCTTTTTATCTTCCAATAAATATTACATGAATCGTGACTATGGTATTTGGTATACAAGTTATGGTTTTCAAATTTTATGATCATGTTCTAATAGCCTCATGACCATGTTTTGATTTTGTACCACTAATGTTTACCCATAATCGAATACAACCTCATGAATTCTTATTTTTCATTTCCCTATGAGATAAATAATGGTTTTATGTGTGGTATGTTTATAAAGTGTACTAAATTGGATTAACATTGTGGGAACCAATAAAGATCTTCCACTATATTTGATGATTATGTTCCAAGAATCAAATGTACTAAACTATCACATTACATAGGTGTGTAATTTTGTAATTTATTGAATAATTATATACAAATATGAAATATCCATGCATTAAATAGTAAAAAATTATATGTACTGGCTAACTCATGATCTATAATTGGTTGTGGTTATGTTCACATTAAATATTTGGTAGCACTATCATTGTAGGGATAACTATGAAATATGAATGATCCATAAAATCATTATTTATATATTCAAAAAAATTAATATAATATTCATCAACAATGGTGGGTAGAGTTTATCAATAAGTTGTAGTGTTTAATCCATTACCATCTTCAAATGGAAAAAAAGTGGAAAATTATCATAGTAGAAAGGATCCACAACATTTTTGATGTTGAGGATATCAAGGGATATAATATTCATAGCCTAAAATCGATTGGTATATGAATAATGAAATCTTATTGATCTAATAGTTCCTAGATGACTTTTCAACCATCGATTCTTGAGTGGATCATGGTGGTACAAATAGATAACGACGTACTATAAAGGATTGTCTCGAATATTCCAATGTTTAACTGTCCGGATATCATGTTTTAAAGATTAGAAGCTGGATATATGTCCCATAAAAAACATAAATTGAGATTTATTTTTGTTTGATTTACATATATTATTATTATCAAATCATACATGAATAACAAATATGTATCGTGATGTTAAATATAAATTGTGGCGGTATAACATGTAGAGGTAGATTATGGAGTTTTTATCTTGATTATTGGTATTACTAAATGTCAAAGAGGAATAAATGAAATCATATTGAATAACAAACAACTTATTATAACTATTCAAAAATAAAAAAAAACTTTACCATGTATTTTTTTGTATGTATCCTTATAACCATTAAAGGAAATAAATCATTCCTGGTTTTAGTTTATTTCTTTTCCAAGTAAGAAAATTTGATTTTAATAAAGAAATATTTCTCAATTAACCATAATTCAAATATATACATATTAGTAGTTTTAATAACATATACAGTACCACTATCTATTATAATTGATCTAAATAATTGGATAACCTCTTGGTTTTGTAGAATCCTTAAAGAATTTTTTAATACAAAAATGATCTTTCAAACATTTTAAAACACTCGAAGGGATGGTCTGTGTGAACGTACCACTGAAACTATATTAGAAATTCAAAAATCAGGTTAAATGGATTTCCAAGGATGATGGTATCAAATAAATTACTCTAGTGGTGTTATAATATAATACAATATTCCATTATATCATTCAAATGATATATTATGAGGATCTATATTGGAAGATGTCTCAATCATGGACTTCCTGGGATGATGTTGGAGAGGTGAAGCTGATGGGAAATGATCTTATCCAAGAGATGGTAGAGAAAGATCAAACAATTCATTTTCATATGAAATTCCAAGAATGATAAATAAATATATACAAATAGTCATCTATGAGACCTCGATTTTATAGTTGGAGATAATGATTACATTATATATTTCATAGAAATGAATTCATGTTGTTTTGTAAAAAGGGGAAATCCTCCATGATATATCATTCCATTTGAGATTATTGATCTCATATAATTTTTGGTCTATCGTCTAGAACTATAAGTTAACCTAACTGATGAGCATTATTTCTTCCATGTATCCCTCTTGAAGAAGTCAATATCAGACCCCTCACAGGTATTGAATCTATATGAGGTACCATTTAATAATGATATTTCATATTTTTAGTAAAAGGTAGAGATCATAGATCATATAAAATAGTTCTAGAAAATAAGACAATATCTTACAGATTATATGTTATGGAAGAACTCTAGTTTTGAAAAAGTATACTTAGAAAATGAAGTGAAAATTGAACGGATGTCTACTCATCAGTCATAGTTTATGGAATCAAAATTTTAAGAATGAAATTTATGAATGGGTAAGAATTTAACTAAATAATTTTTTATAAAAGGAATTATATTTTCAATGATTAAATAACTCATAATGTAAGTAATTTATACAAAAAATAATAACTATATGGGTTTTCATAGACCATTATGTTATATACACTATTACATATGAAATATCATTATGTATCAAAACTACTGATACGATAGTTTTTGAATACTAATTATATTATTAGTAAATAAAAATTGATATGATAAAGTCAAATTGACATAGATGAAAGAATTTAATACTTTATCTATAAGAATCATGCACAATAAGGACCATTTATCAATGATTATGAAATAGATATAATCATAAGGACTTTCCCTAGATCAATCGCCCTGAGGGATTCAATAAATAAATAAGTAGTGATATCATTTATTGGAAAATATAAAATCATCGATATCACGACCCAAACCTTGTATGTGGATCCACACAAAAAAATCTCACCAAAGTACATCATGACCTTAGAGAATTTACTACTATAATAAAGGGATATGTATCTATATCCTAATAGTATGAATTTTTATTATTTTATATTTAAAAAATAATAATGACTATGTTTATCCAGTAATTATTACTTTATAAATATTAAATAATAATTTAGATAAAAATTATATTTTGATGTGGTGAAACAAAAATTGTGTTTTTTTATAAATATATAGATTCAATAAAAACACCATTTTTTATGAATTCATTAAACTTCGAAATTGTTTATAAATAAGAAAATATATTTATTAAATATTAAATATTATTTATAAATAATATCATAAATTTTAGGTGTTGAAAATACTTTTTATAAGCGTTAAAAAAATATAATTGTGTAAAAACGTAGTATTTTTCAATAAATATGAATTATTATTTTAATGTTTAATTTTTTAAAAATGAATAATTTTTGGATAAAATAAAAATCATTTTTGAAACTAGTACATCTAAATTATCCATCTATCAATTTTCATAACTTTTGAAGACAATCAAATTTTTTGGTCAATATTAAATACAATATAAATATATGGTCTGTATCATAATATTATAATGAACCTAAGTGATGTAATATACTTTACAATATTTATCCATAAAAAAATATTTCAACATTAAGATAATGTGTTTTGATTATATTTTTACATTTTAAAAAAACATATTTAATCCTCCAAAATATATATTATTTTTTAATGTTCTAAAATCAATTATTAGTAAACCTGAATCACATAAACATCAACAGCGGATTAATTTACACGATATCATTTCTTAATATTTTAAAATAATATGTATCAATACAATTTTTTCAAACCACTGTGAAAGCCTTGGTAAGGATTGGGGTTTTTATTACTTTATTATACAGACTCGAAAGACATTGTTTGGATATTAATAAAAAAATCCCCCATATTTTTCTATATAAAACATTAAAAACACAAACACCCCCTCATTAAAAAATTGAGATGATGATTGCAATCTATACTACCTCTCTAGATTCCTCTAATGGTCTCCAAAATTTATTTCTAATATTATAATTGTTTTTTGTAAACACTAACTTAAGATAAGGTATCCTCTCGTTATCCTCCTTATTAAAGCACTACTTATATGCTATTCCTTTTATATCCTATTATTTCATGTTTTAATATATTCACATAAGTCCTTATATAATTCCATATAATTTCCATGTGATAGAAAACCCCTTTTGAATCTCGTTAATATCCCCTATGAATTTTTATATACCCATATTATTTTTTCTAAAAAATCTTTTGATTTTGTATGCCAAACATTTGTTTAGTGAATACCCAAGGACTTTTACACTAAAATGTTTCCACATATATGTATCATTATATAATTTTAGATCATCCATGTACGTACCTCACACTCCATGATCATACGATTAAATATAATGAAATATTTCCCTATGTAAGATGATATATGTGGCACATGTGATCATGTACATATTATAAAGGGTGTTCCCAAATATTAAGATGTTATAAATGGGAATAAAGAGTAAAACTAATAAAAAATGGGAATATTTACACCACTCAATAATTCCATGGTGTTGGGCCTTGGCCTATTGTTATCATTTAATGTTTAATGTCTTTTCCATATTCATATTTTACCTTTATGTTATCATGTTATATCAGGACTCATTATTCAAAGTTATTATTATCACCACTCTTGTGTTACCATGATTTTAATTATAGATCAAATTTAATTAATTAACTCATGTTGTTTTTGTTCATTCTCATTCTAGTAATTCAATCTCACCCCATCATTATGTACATCCATACATTATCTAATATTGTTTTAAACGTTCCTAGAAATTTAAGATTTTGTCATGGAGGATTAAAGTAACATTTTTTATTCATTTATGATGTTGGTATTTTATTTACCTAATTTTCCAAAAATATAGGATTCACAATCTCCTAGGATTTTATAATGTTTATATTGATGTAATAATCAAGAAATAAAGTGATTTAAAATTATGGGATGGCATATGTTTGATAATTTTTTGATTCCAAGATAGCTTCAATTTTGATCTTCTTGATTTGAAGAAATTTTATTCATGAATTTTCAAGGGGATGTGGCTACTTTTTATTAGATTAAATTATTACTAGGAAGTCATTATTAATCAGTGACCTCAACCTCTAAATTTTATATGTTATCCCATTTTTTGATAGGCCTATTATATGATCCTATTAACCACCCTCTATCTCTATCACTCTATTTATTGCATATTTGACTTCACAAAAAAGAGGATCTCCATTAGATTGAACAACTACCCCATATGTTGTTTGATACCCTAATCTATCCCACTTCCATAAGATAACAATATACCACATCTAGGGAGCACTTCTATCTAGGGGATGGGGATGTGAATATAATCATAATCACACCATACCTGGACATCATTTCATGATAAATCTTCGGTGATTATTTTTAATAGAGATACAATTCTATAGACGTATTTATTGTGTCAGATATATCTATTCCCTTACCATCTCTGTCCTTGTTCCATATGGAATTTATCTAGATATATTTAAAAATAGATCATGTTTATGGATGGAGACCCTCATATCTGTATTAAGAGAGGTGTCATGATATTTAACCATGGAATGATTTCCATCATTATTTGATGAATATAAAGAAAAACATCATTCTTTAGCTAAAGTATGACATTATAATTGGAATTAATGATGTGACAAAACATATTTTGTAGGTTTTCTCTAGAAAAATATATCCATATACATATGTTGAACCCTTCTTCATCAATTCCATATTCCTCCACATACATAAACCATAGAATTTGCATATATGGGTATCCAACTGATAGAGGTGGGGTGTTACTGGTAGTTGATGGGGGCATTATATATGGTCACTACCAATGTTTTGATATCTTTTCCATATGAAGGTTTCATAACAAGGGAATGATTTTATTGTCTATGAAAGATATTGCAACATGTAAGTTTCCTACAATGGATGTTCAAAATATGGATCATCCAATCCGTCTCTATAGAACCGTGATGTAGCCTATTGTTTGATTTGTGATGTCATTAAATTAAATAAGAGTCATTGTACCTTGGATGTGTTGCTCATAAACATCATACAATCTTTAGGGAAGTAGTATCGAGCATAGTAGGATTGTGAGGCTCAGTATAAATTATTTTTAAAATATAGAAACGATATTTTTCACATAGTAGGAATATAGTCATTATGGGTGGTCATATCCAGATTATTTCAAGGGCCTTATATTGCCATGGGGTTATAATCCCATAGTTGAGAATAACCTGGATTATTCCTGTGAAATTTTATATTTTTAGTGGGGATATTATCCTTCCTTTGGCTAGTCTCTAGAATGTATTAGCCAACCCTAGACGAAGTAGTGATAAGACCATATTTAATATATTTATTACTTCCTTAAGTATATTTTCAATATTATAGAATGGGTGAAATGATATTGAACCTCTATTTAACAGACTCAAATCGATGTTATTGTAGTCTATCCTTGTTGGGAATATTTATCTTTAATGAGTTCATATATTTTGTTGTATTATTAAATGATTATTCATCAGCTAGGATGTGAACATATCCTAATTTAATTTCCTTATTATACTAACAAACCTCATCCATATTGGGGTTATAGATGCAATGAGGGTCATAATTTTGAACATTCATATATATTTTTGTGATAATAATTTGAACTAATCCTGAGGTGATGTTCAAATTTTACTGAAGGACCCCTGTTGGAATTGGAATGGGAGAACAATCTTATACCACATTAATTATCAGTATATATTGATAATCATCCTCAGTGGGAGAAAGAATATGATATTTTTCAAGAGTTTCCACATTTCCATCTTGATCAGGGTGATATGATGTTATTTCCCTTAATATAGGAATATGTTCATGTCCCTATTTTTATACCACGGTCACAATTCCCTGAAGAATGTATTCTATAATTTCTATAATACAATGTCCCTTAAATATACAAGGTATTGGAATATGGTCCTGTATATTTTCATATTTTAATATATATAGATTAATTATTTAATTGAATAAGGGATATATTCCCACTATAATCGTTCTTATTATATTAGAATATGCTAATGGGTTCATTTGCAGTGGAAGGTTTATGTTCTTCCCCAGTGGTTGCTGTCAAAATATATTGGAATTCTAGTTTTGGTAGAGTTGGGATATAACCCTCCATTCTAGTTTCCACCTATATATTCTAGTTTTATTCATTAGTATATATGGAGATATGATCCTTCTCCCCTTTATCTGAAGGTTGTGACACCAAGTGATATCTTCTTGGTTCCAAGTTATATGTTTCTATGGTAGAAACTAGTCAGTTATATCCCTTAGTACATGACTAAGGTTTCCTAGTAGGATATTTCTAGTCACATCAGTTCAATATATCACTAGTAAAAAGGTTCTAAAGTAATATAGAGCCATATTATACTGATTGATACACCTTAATGAGTTAAGGAAGATATTTATTGTTTCACTTGTGGGATAGTCCCCTATAGTAGTTCGTAGTGGTGAGAGGTGTCACTAGTTTATCGATTTCATGCCCTATGTGAATGCGATTAAGGTTTTTAGTGACTAGAAACCTTTGTGTGTAGTCTCTAAGGATAATATCTGACAATGTGGGTGGTATTTCATGATCATTTCATTCTGCATCTGATGATGAAGTCTATATTTGGGTAATGTTGTATTTTATTCTATAGACGTTTCAATCATAGTTTAGGTTCTAACAGGGTTACTTGATGAGGCGATAATATCAATTTAGGATTAATGTTGTTATTGAATTATTTTTCATCGTAATAACAAGAATAAATATGATCACATATAAATATAGATTTTCAAATAAGTCTCATGGTTATTATGTTAATGAAATTGACATTTTTTTAATTTTATTGTCGGTTAGTCCATTTTCTTGTGTGAAATATGAAAAATGGTCCATCTATAAAAATATAATTATATATAATTACAAATTGATTCATATGGACTTCACCATTTTAGTTTCATATGGATCTAATATTGATTATCCATGTTCAGGGAACAAGATTAATAATTACTATGATTGCTAATTTTTTCTATTATTAAATGTTTTCATGTTGAGTTCCTCATATTTTTTACTACCATTTTTGAAGGAACAAGGGATGATAGGGAGTGGTTCAGTAAATTTTTTAAATCATCCATGAATACATATTTTATATGTTGAAATTCACATTGGATCCCACATCCATTAGATGTTATGGGTGTACCATTCAAATGTATGGGTTCATTGGTGTTCCAAAATCCACACTTCTTAGGAACTCACATTGGTCGAGAGGATGGAAGGTTGAAATAATCACCCCATTATGCAGGGAGTTATTTCATACTATAGGACCCTGTTATATATTTATGATCTTCTTTTCAATCTCTCTATAATACTGATATGAGACTGTTTTATAAAATGAAATGATATAGTATTGAATCCTTGTATATAATGGAGGGTTTTTTATTAATGACAATAACTTTATGTATCTATGGTTCTCCGTCAACATCCCATTATTTCTTAAAATGAGGTAAAATTTGTTTTTTGATTCCAAAAGACTTGGAACTGTTCAGTTTATATCTATATAAGATGGTTATTGGTGATTTATGATTGGGATTTAACCATCAAAAGAAATTCTACATATCCTATGAGAATGTGAATCAAGCCCCACATAGTTATTTTATGAAAATGATGTGTATTTTAGAATCATATATAAAGGAAATATATTTGGGAATATAATCATTGGTAATAGATCTTTTGATTATAAAATTAATCTTACATATCTTCTATAAAACAGGATTTAGTGTCTTCATAGTTTAGTTACGTAGATTACACACTTATTTCAAATTGAAAATTTAGTGGTGATTACACCTTATGTTTTCCCAAATTAGTGGATTTAATTTTTTTAGAGGTAAGGATGCAGAAATTACCTAATCTCTCATGATCCATGAACATTGTGATAAAAAAAAATATATAGCAATGGATATGACGTACTATATATATATATATGGGACATATGTAATGTAGCATACCAAATCATGTTTGATATAGAGTTCGGTATTTGGGATTGAATCCTATGTATCCTATTTATAACAGGGATCAGAGTCCTCATATATCACTTAGGTTTATAACCCACTGATAGATTAGGAATGGTGGTAGAACCTTTCGAGATAGCCTGTGTGAGGAAGATAAATTTTCATGGGAAGGTACGTAGTCCAAGGTGGTTACCCATGTCACTTTTTGGGATTTATCATTATATAAAAAAAATAATGGGATCATATGATATATATAGACTTAGCCTGGATGGCATGGATACACCATTAAATGATAAACACGTATCGAGATTATTGAATGAATGCATGGATTGAGGTTAAATATACAAGTATTTCTACATGAAATGGGTGAAACATCCAAGGTTGTATGCCTATAATGGATGACATATCTAAGGACAGATTCTTGAGAAGGTTGACGTGCATGATGATGGTTTTTAGATAGGTATGAGGATGTTTGTCTGATAATTATGTGGATACTTGTATGAAAAGTCTAACATGTCTGGGGATGTATTAATTACATGTTAAAGGATATTTATTTGATAATACAAACAGGTTTGATGGTTATCATAAAAACCAAGATAAAATGTATGGAATACTGCACCTAAGCCTCACTAAAATTTCTAGATGTCAACTCGTGATCAAGGCTAAAAAATCCAATGGTTGTATCATGATCAATAATGAAATGACCTTGTGTCTTCACATGAACCACAACATCATTTCTAAATTCCTTTCCATTAACCAACCTATCACCTATAGATTCTATATCATGGTTGAGAGATACATGTGTGAAGGTCATCACAAGATCAAGAATGACATATTCATGTATATTCAGATTAAAGAAACAAAAAATTTCATAGTCCTTCATTTGTTTAAGGATAGAATCTAAAATTTTTGGGATTAAATTGTGATGACAGGTCTAAGGGATATTTCATGATTCTATTAGTGTGTCTAGGGGTCATCATTTCATCAATGAACTAATAATTTGAAATAAATGACCACTTCGAATGATCTACCTAAAATCACTATATTCCTTCATGTGATCAAGTTTTACATGTATAAATATTTTCAAGGTATCATAAATCCTTGTGTAAGTTCATTTTGTGATATACACTACATGTTTTTGGGTTTGTAATCTGATTTAGATGACATGTATGAATGGTTTCACGTGATCTAGAAAAACTTTCTTGGTGTCTATGTGTGATTTCATTGACATGTCTAATGTTAATAACAAGATCAATGATAAGATCATGTTAAAAACATGATCACATCACATGAAAAATAGCATATCTACCATGGAATGATGATTCCATTAGTTTTAGACATCTTAATTTGAATTCCTTAACTTCTTTCTGGTGTTTTTATACTAAGGCATATTGTGATCAAGACAATACACCAAGTATCATTAGCATGATTCAACTGACCAATAGGAGATCCTTTATAATATCAGTTAATTGATTATTGGAAAAACATAAACACAAAATTTAATCCATAAAGTTACTCAAAGTACATTTTAGGGGGAAATCACTTGAGATCTTTCAGTCCTTATCTCAAGAAAAAATGTTCTCACCAATCTATGTTTAATTTTTCTATTCCATGGGGAATTTTATAGGAATCACCACCATATATCTGTTGCTATTTTCTGAATGATTATGTCTCATATGAATTCCTGATTCGACAAATGGTGTAAAAAATATAATTCCTTAATATAATATGCACTTAACGTGATCATTATTCATGTTTTAAATTACTTCACCATTATGTCAACTCATAGAAAAAAAATGAAATATCATACCTTCATTAATTCCATTAATAAACACATAACTGGTCAAATGGATTCTACATGATCAAACTGGTATCCCCAAGAGTATTCACAAGATCTGGTCAATATTTCTAAACACTTTCTTGAGATCAAGTTGAATGTTATAGGTCCATTGTGATATTTATCAACATATAGAATGGAATTCATGAAATCAAATAGGAATGATATAGTACCTTCACATGATTAATGAAAAGATAAAAAACATGTAATACCATCATATAAAAAATAGTGTAACTTCTATGACATAATGATTCCATGATATTTAGCTTTCATCATGCCATACATTTAGTTATTTTTAAACTGTTGTCTCTTTGTTATCTGATAATGTGTCACATGATCAATTATCTTATACATGACATTTTAAATTATCAGAGAGAAATTAATAGGGTATTTTCATGATCAATTAACTAATCCCATGGAGGGAGTAATCCATTTTCATGAAGATCAAAAAAAATCCATTCAAATAAGGATATAAATATTTTAAAAATATAACAAATGAATATATTGGTGTTTGTTATGAGTTGATTAATTTTTATTTTGAATGATCAGAAATCCTTTATCATGATTCAGATGAATTTTATTTGGGCTTTATCTAGTTAAGAAGATGTAACTGAGGATCTTCTCAGGATTATGATGTCTTTTCTGATAGAGTTTTTTTTATTAGTGAGCATTTCATGTGAAGTGTGAAACCCGTTCATTTGATGTTCTTATGGTCTTTTGATTGAAATTATTATTAAATTATATTTGACTCATGAGGCCAAGGTGAATTATCATACATTTTCTTTCATTATTTTGGGGACAAAATAATACGTGTACATTGGGTGTTCCTTGGAACCAAATTTGTCGATGATTATTTTTTGGTGTAAATAGAAACACATGGATATTATTTTCATTATTATTTTTACTATTAATTATATTTTCATCTTTTAGGTCATTATTGGGTCGAACCCAGATGAAATTTTGTGTTTCTATGTATTCATTACAGGAACATGGTTTGTGCACAATTAAAAAAACCATCTAAAAACTGTTCCATTGTGTGTGTAGATTGATAGGGGAATTTTATATAACTGAAACCTGGATAACCAATCCATGTAGAAAAACTATGTGGTTTCCCTAGTTTATGTGGTGAAGGACACACTCTTGGATAAATATTTGGTAAACTATGAAATTACAATGATACTTAACCTTTTTTTAAACAATGGAAAATTTATAATCCAACCCTCCCATATTTAACCCCACTCAACCTTAAAACTTAACCCTTTTTTCTGAATCCCTCAATGTGGACTATAGAGGAACCATGTATACTACTCCCTCCAAAATCTCCCATGAATCTTTGACTCTACTTTTATTTCATTTTGGATGGGATGCCTTCATTTAAGGGTTTTTCATCTTCCCAATCATTCATCCTCTCCTTCATTCCAAGTTTTTCTACCCCACTGACTATTTCACACCAAAGTCCAAAACCTAGTTGGGTATTTAGTTTTTAGGCAACGTGTTTTGAAATATTAGGGTTTTTCATCTCTGCATGGGACTCTCTTATATGAATATTTCATGTATTAATTTGATCTACATTGTTCTTAGGTTTTTATTTCTACTCTTCTATAATTTTGATAACAATCAATGTGTGTCTCATCTTCCCTAAAATATTCGATCAAAAAATTATGCATTATATATGATTGATTAAATATATAAATGCTATTTAAATTGTATTTTATATTTAAAATATGTTTATATTGATTATAATTTTTATTCAAAATGGGGGTTTCATGGAAATTCAATATAAAATTGATTAATTTGTGTGTTTGTAATTAGTTAAATTGTTTTTTGGATTTTATAACACATGTTTATGGTTTGATAATTTTATTTTATTATTCTTTAATTACATAGAGATTTTTAATGTTATTGTGGTTTCAAATAAAGCATTATCTTTGTTTTTTTTGGAATATTTCAAGACTTTAAAAAAGTTTATAATAGTTTATATATATCATCATATGAAAATATTTGTACAAAAATTTGAATGAATACATATATACGTATGTATATATACACTTGTAATTTTACCTTATTGCAAAATAATGCAGTGACACACATTCATTTATATAACGACCCATACTTTACATACATTGTTAATACTTCAAAATTGAATCACACTTATTACAAAATTTGACAAAACCACAAAGGGCCATATAGGTATAGTGTCTTTAGAAACTGGGAAACAAAAACAACTGGTTCATAAATATTCTATAGTGTCTCCCATTTATTTCATCATATCTAGGGTCCCTTTAGCATATTCTACTTAATATCCATATTCCTGGCCTGGGGAAAAGAAAACATAAAAGGGTGAGCTAAAATGCTCAGCAAGGGAAAATAATGGAAGTTAAAATCATATCATATCTTTTTGAAAATCATATCCTGCAAAAGAGATCATAATATCTTACCATGGAATAAATCATAAAAGTGAAAATGAGATCCCCATAATCATAAAATGAAACTTGAATCTTTGTGGCATGCATACATAATCATGGAAAATCATTTCTTGTTAGTCATGACTCATTTCCAAGACTATCTTAGTGGACAAAGTCCCTTTTCTGAACCGAGTCACCCTCATTCCAGTCCTGTTTCACTGAACCGGTATAACCTACCGTTCCAGCCATGTCTATCTCATGAGATATAAAATCTTTACCCAATGCATTGGAGGGAGATATAGGTCCCACCCATCTTATAATGAATCATGTCTTATGTGTGCCACATATTCATAAATCATACATCATCGCATAACACATGTAACAAAAATGGCATTCTTGAAACATCATGACATCATAAAACAAATCATATAAGGTAAATGACTTCATAAAAATAATTCCCTCACAACATAATCAAATCAATGTAATAATAGGGATAAAACAGAACCCTATATTATCTTAGATGGAAAATAATTTTGATAAAACATTTGAACTCCATTCTTGAGGAAAATATCCTTTCTACTTCAAAAACACTTTTCTTTTCTTGACATGTCATACAATTATAAACTAAACGAAGTTGATTAAAAATAAACTTGAAAACTTATAATGGAAGATTCTTGGAAATAATGTTTTAAAAATCCATTCATGCCGTATAAGTTAAAAAAAACATTCTTCGTACTTTTGTCGGAAAAGTCAAAAAGTACCTCGTACGAAAAACGACAAAAGATTCCTTTCATATTCTTTACTAAAAACTCAACGAAGGGTAAAATTGGATATAAACTATTGTAAGTTGATGTAAACAATATTAAATATTGATGGAACATGGATGTGGATGATAAAATACACCCCAGTAAATGCCAAAGTAAAAACAATCTCGGATAAAAATGAGATTGTGATATTTTCCCTTACCTTAGTTCTGATTTGCTTTGTACGTGTCCGAAGATCCTGTATAATGGTTTAAATAATGTTATTGACTTATTCCATAATCATACATATTGATATGATATCATATATGGTCATATTCTTAGCTTCTTTTTAGTAATATTTCATTGTTACTTGTTACTCGGGTCTTTATTGCCTTTTGTTCTTATGCGTGTTTTGTCGAATAAATTGTTATTCTTCTTTTAAGGTTATAGATACCTTATATCAAGAATGGTATTAGTGTAACATATATCATATTTATTCCTTCAATTCATTTATATAATTACTATGTAATGATGATCATGTAGAACGAGTCGCATCACATCGTGGAGACGGTATTCAGTACGTACGCACGAGTGATGATATCGTTCCTATGATAGTGGAATTGTATTGGAGTATATATATATTATTTCAGTATCAATATTACTTAATAATAATCATAAATAGTTACTCATTACACCATTATACCCATCCTTGTAAAGTTATGGTGGAAAATAGATTACACCACGGCGTGGAGACGGTATTCCGCACGTACGCACGCGCGGTGATTTCATTTTTTCATAGGTTGGATAGAAGGCGAATTAGGGTTGTTTCATATCTATAATAACATATCATTATGTATGTAATACTGATGTTATTACTTTATCATGAAACAACTAAAGAAGAAGAAGTTGAAGAAGAAAGAAATTGAAAAGATCGGTAATGGATATTACCTCTTCTTTGGAACGCTTCTTTGAATCCTCCACTTAGGGAACTAAGATTGGTCTTTGAAGAAGACCAGGACCTCTAGTATTATTCTAGGGAAGCGGAGAGGAGAAAATGGCAGGGTTTGGCCGAGCATGAGTGCTCAAATTGGTGTGAGGAGGAGGGGGAGGAGGTGCCCTTTTATAAGGGAGGAGAGGGGCACCTTAGGAATATCTCAAAATATTATTTTATATTAAAGTTAAAATCGGTTTATAATGGTTCCAAAGGGTCTTATTTCGAAGATAAAGTGGGTATGGGTCGGAATCCTATCAACCAATAGGATTTATACAAGTTTAGGATATTATTTTAACCTTATAAATTAGATTTAACTCTAAGTTAAATAATTTATCTTTTATCGTGTCTTTTTGTTTTCATTCACTATATGGTTAATACACTTACTATAACATGAAAAACGAACCCTAAATTGTTTATTATTAATATATATATCCTTATCTAAGTCCTTTGGCCGAACAATAGATTTTTAGGAATAAAATAACAATTAATAATATAATATTTCATTTAAAAACTATTTTGTGTCAATTTTGACACTATTTGATATATGATTTTTTTGAAAGTCATAACAGAATTATATGTTAGATAAAAGTTTATTAAATCAACAATAATATATCATAATAACCTAGAAAATTAGTTTAATTCATAAAAAGTTTCAAATTACATTTATTTTGGTGTTTATAACATCAAGTATGCCAATATTTCATAAATAAGATAATTACTGCATCATAATTGGGTCATAAATAAATTAAATTATTTAATGTCTAAAAATTATAAATAAAATACCATTATGTAGGAAATCTTGCTAGCTTTCTAATGAATAATTATAGTAGAATTTATCTTATGTATAACCCCATATTAAAAATGATTTACTTATTAAACTTTGATTTTAACTATTCTAACCCTTCTTTAAATAAATTAATAATAAATTTCCTAATCTAACCCAAGTGGGCCTAAATGGTCATATATTATTCCTAAGTTTGTTTTTGGTCGAATTACACTTGTCCAATAGAATTAGGACATGTTTTACGGTAATAATAATATCATTTTTACCTTTAATTACCCTATTTACTTTTAACCGTGGTAAAAAAAGTAAAAAGTTACTATTCACCAAAAAATTATTTTCATATTATTGAACCACATTTTAGTCCTTGATATTAACCGTGTCTCTCGGAATTTTGAAATTCCATTCACAGAAGTGGTAAAATTATGTTTTATGCAAAATTCAGTTTCTAACCTACCACTTAGTGGTTTCACTATTCATCAAAAATTGATAGTTTTCAGAAAAATACCAAAATTTCACCCTAGGCTAATATCGGTATTCCGAATCCAAAAATGAAGTCCATTTTGAAAAATAAAATTTATAAAATTTCAAAAAGTGGTTATTACTATTCATAACGACTAGTTTTAATAATATTTTAATAGCATATCGTTGTTTAGTGAAACTCGGTATTGCGTACGACGCAATCAGTCAAGGAAGGTCATGATTGCGTGTAAAGTTAGCCAAGCAAGTGTGTACTGAAAGATTCCTTTGATGATATATAAAAAAAAATATTACTCATAAAAATATCGGGTGTTACATTCTACCCCACATAAAAAGAATTTCGCCCTCGAAATTCGTCACTTTGTAACAAACAGATGAGGATACTTCTCCCTCATCATATCCTCAAGCTCCCACGTAGCTTCTTCAAGTTGGTGGTTCCTCAATAAAACTTTCACCAAGTGAGTGGTCTTGTTTCGTAGGACTTTTTCGCTACGATCCAGAATCTCTATCGGCTGTTCTTCATAAGAAAGATCTTGCTCCAGCGGTACAACTTCTGAGCTGAGTACATGTGAAGGATCAGGTATGTACTTTCTCAGGAGAGATACATGGAACACATCGTGAACTTGAGAGAGATTCAGTGGAAGCGCCAATCGGTAAGCTACCTTTCCAACACGATCTAGTATTTTGAAAGGACCGATATATCTAGGGCTCAACTTCCCCTTCTTTCCAAATCTCATAACCCTCTTCCAGGGAGATATTCGTAAGAACACTTTATCACCCACTTCAAACTCTAGGTCTTTTCTTCGGTTGTCGGCATAACTTTTCTGTCGACTCTGAGCTGCTCTTATGTTTTGTTTAATAGATCTGACATGTTCTGCCATTTCATCAATGAGATCAGGTCCTAATAGCTTTCTTTCCCCAACTTCATCCCAGTAAGTTGGAGTCCTGCATTTCTTTCCAAAGAGAGCTTCATAAGGAGCCATCTGAATACTGGAGTGAAAGCTATTATTATAAGAAAATTCCACCAAAGGTAGGTTTTGATCCCAACCTACTTTGAAATCCATGGAGCAAGCTCTCAACATATCTTCTAGGGTTTGAATTTTTCTCTCAGACTGACCGTCTGTCTGAGGATGATAAGCAGTGCTGAAACTCAACTCTGTATCCAGAGTATGCTGAAGACTTTTCCAGAACTTCGAGGTAAATCTCGGATCCCGATCAGATATAATAGAAAGTGGTACTCCATGCAATCTTACCACTTCCTTTACATATATCCTGGCAAGCTGATCTAGAGAGAAATCCTCTCTAATAGCAATGAAGTGTGCAGACTTTGTAAGACGATCAACTATGACCCAAATAGCATTATTGCCTTTGGATGTTTTAGGAAGTCCTGTGACAAAATCCATAGTGATTTTTTCCCATTTCCATTCGGGTATGGGTAATGGTTGTAACATCCCCTTAGACTTTTGTCTCTCAGCTTTAACTTGTTGACAAACCAAGCATCGAGAGACATATTCAGCAACATCTCATTTCATGCCATCCCACCAGAAGTACTCTTTCAGGTCCCTATACATCATCGTTCTTCCAAGATGAATAGAGAATGATGAACTATGAGCCTCATCCAGCAGCTCCTTCATTAATTCGGAGATGGGAGGAACACAAACCCGATTCCTGAACTTTATTATCCCATCACAATCAAGGTTGAATTCAGGAACATTTCTCACCTTCTTTTGTAACTCGACATCTTCTTTTTGTGCCTCTTCAATCTTCGCATGTATAGATGGTTGAACATTCATTTGAGAATGATAAGATTTTTCCCCTTCCATTATAATTCCAAGATCCATCCTTTGTAAATCCATAAATATTGGATCTTTTGTGATCCTCATCATGGATAAACTAGCATGGTCTTGTCGACTTAATGCATCTGCAACCTTGTTTTCTTTCCCAGGGTGGTAATGGATTGAGCAGTCATAATCCTTAATCAGCTCCAACCATCTTCTTTGACGCATATTCAGCTCCTTTTGTGTGAAAATATACTTTAAACTTTTATGATCAGTATAAATATCACACCTTTCACCATAAAGGTAATTCCTCCAAATCTTTAATGCAAAGATTACCGCATCCAACTCCAAATCATGTGTTGGGTAATTTTGCTCATGGATTTTCAACTGTCGTGAGGCATAAGCTATCAACATATCATTTTGCATAAGAACACACCCCAATCCCTTCTTGGATGCATCACTGTATATCACAAACCTTTCTCCACTACAAGGTAGTGTGAGCACAGGTGCACTGGATAACCTTCTTTTCAACTCCATGAAATTCTCTTCACATTCTTCCGTCCAGACAAACTTAACTCCTTTCCGAGTCAACTTGGTGAGTGGATTAGGTAATCGTGAAAAATACATTACAAAATGTCGATAATATCCAGCCAAACCAAGAAAACTTCGGATCTCAGTTACTGTTGTTGGTCTTGACCATCGTTCGATAACCTCTGTTTTTGCTGGATCCACAGATATCCCCTCTTTTGAGATTATGTGACCCAAAAATGCAACTTTTTGAAGCCAAAGTTCACACTTGGTAAATTTGGCATAAATCTTCTCCTTTCTCAGGGTCTTCAATATAATTCTCAAGTGATCTGCATGCTCTTCCTTGCTCGTTGAATTGACAAGAATATCGTTTATAAAGACTACCACAAATTGATCAAGATAGTCTCTAAAGACTCTATTCATTTGATCCATGAAGATAGCAGGGGCATTAGTAAGACCAAATGGCATCTCTATAAATTCATAGTGTCCATACCTTGTACGGAAAGCCGTCTTTGGTATATCCACCCTTTTGACCCTTAATTGATGATACCCTGAACGAAGATCAATCTTGGAAAAGTATTGAGCTCCGCGTAGTTGGTCAAATAAGTCATCAATGCGTGGGAGAGGATATTTTTTATTGATAGTGATATTGTTAAGTTCTCGATAATCAATGCAGAGTCTCATTGATCCATCTTTCTTCTTAACAAATAAAACAGGTTCTCCCCAAGGTGACGCACTAGGGCGTATGAATCCCTTATCAAGATTCTCTTGGAGTTGCTTCTTCAATTCCTGCAACTCAATTGGGGCAATTCTATAAGGTGTCTTTGAAATAGTCAAAGCACCCGGTACGAGTTCTATTGAAAACTCAACTTCACGATTTGGTGGAAGACTTGGTAATTCCTCCGGAAAGACGTCATCAAACTCCCGTACGATGTGCATATTCTTAATCATGAGTTTCTCACCAACCATTTGAGATAAATAACCTTCATTTAGTGGAATCAAGACCCATAAGGTGGAAGAAATTTCCACTGGAAGGTTATGTTCATGCTTGCATCGATAGACGATCGTAGATTGATCTGGAATATGAAATGTGACTTCCCTTCTTTGGCAATTGATATGAGCTCCATGTAGAGAAAGCCAATCCATGCCAAGAATCACATAAAATTACACTAAAGGAAGGATCACAAGATTTGCAGGAATCACTTTCCCACAGACTTCGATCAGAGAAGAATTATAAGCTTTTGATGCGACTGTTGTGCCATTAGGTGTTGTCACAGCTAACTCAACATCTAATTGTTGAGGTAATATGGTGATACCCTTAGAAATTTTTTCAAAAATAAAAGAGTGGGTGGATCCAGAATCAAATAAAACATTTGCTACTTTAGAGTGGATGGTAAGTGTACCTTTCACCACTTCGTTATCGTATTCCACATCGCTGATAGAAATTGCATGTGACTTTCCTTTGTCTTTAGCCTTAAGATTTTGTTGACGTCGACCATCATCATCAACCCTTGGATTTGGGCATTGATTGGCATAATGCCCCATCTTCTTGCACTTGAAACATTGAAGTGTAGTAGGTTCATTCGTTGTATCCCTTCCTTTGTTTGCATCATTAGACATCTTCTTCCCATTATCGCGGCATTCAAATGCCCGATGACCTTCCTTTCCACATTTGAAACATTTACTTGTCCCTTTAAGACAACTCCCTCAATGTTTCTTTCCACACTTTGAGCATAAGGGAAAGCTCATATTCTTTTCAGTGTGCTCTTTAGATTTTCCTTTGAATTCCATCTTCATCTTTTTATCAAACCAATGTGACTAATGGGTTACTCCAATCTCCATCTCGACTTTGAGAGCACATCAAACTATTTCCTCGTAGGTATTGAAGTCCCTTATGGCTAACGCCCATCGAAGACTTGGTTTTAAGCCACTAAAGAATCGATCGATCTTACTCTCAGGTTGGATAATAATACCAGAAGCGTACCTTGCAAGTCTTGTAAAATTTGCTTCATAGGTACCAACAGATTCATCATCCCTCTTCTTCAGTTCAAGAAACTCTTTCTCCATCTTTGTTCGGAGAATACGAGGGAAGTACATATTGAAAAATATGTTCTTGAACTCGTCCCATTCCATAGACTCAATTTCATCCATTTGCCTCGTATTCTTAATAAGATTCCACCATTGATCAGAATCTCCTTCCAAACAATACACTGCTAGGATGACTTTATCATGTTCAGAACATTGAAGAACTGAAAATATCTTTTTCAGTAGTACTAATCCATTGTTCAGCAACTAATGGATAAGTAGACCCACTGAAATAAGGTGGACGCTGCCTCATAAAGGATTCAACAGAATGTTGCTCCTTCCTTTTCTCGTTTGGAAGTCCTGCATGATTCATAGCTTGAGAAAGTTGTGTGAGCATGGATACAAGATTTTTCATTCCAGCTACCATATCGTTTGGTTGCTCAGGGGGACAATCATTGCATTGCCCATCGCATTCCCCATTAACACACTTCCTTCGGGTTCCAGCCATTGACTAAAACCAAGAAGAATAGTGTGAGAAACACTAATTATAATAGGAAAACCACATAATCAAGGATAAAATTTCACACTTAAGGTCTTATCCTAGGTTATTCATGGCCATTTCTAAAACACTAAGATTGTGTTCAATGCTTAGACTTATCCTTAGGGTTCTTACTAAGGCTTTCATATCCTAGTTTCCAAAGTTTGACTATAACTTTCCTCTGATACCAACTATAACGACCCGTACTTTACATAAATTGTTAATACTTCAAAATTGAATCACACTTATTACAACATATGACAAAACCACAAAGGACCGTATAGGTATAGTGTCTTTAGAAACTGGGAAACAAAAACAACTGGTTCATAAATCTTCTACAGTGTCTCCCATTTATTTCATCATATCTAGGGTCCCTTTAGCATATTCTACTTAATATCCATCTTCCTGACCTGGGGAAAAGAAAACATAAAAGGGTGAGCTCAAATGCTCAGAAAGGGCAAATAATGGAAATAAAAATCATATCATATCTTTTTGAAAATCATATCCTGCAAAAGAGATCATAATATCTTAACATGGAATAAATCAAAGAAGTGAAAATGAGATCCCCATAATCATAACATGAAACTTGAAACTTTGTGGCATGCACACATAACCATGGAAAATTATATCTTGTTAGTCATGACTCATTACCAAGACTATCTTAGTGGACAAAGTCCATTTTCTGAACCGAGTCACCCTCATTCCAGTCCTGTTTCACTGAACCGGTATAACCTACCATTCCAGCCATGTCTATCTCATGAGATATAAAATCTTTACCCAGTGTATTGGAGGGAGATATAGGTCCCACCCATCTTATAATGATTCCTTTCTTATGTGTGCCACATATTCATAAATCATACATCATCGCATAACACATGTAACAAAAATGGGATTCTTGAAACACCATGACATCATAAAACAAATCATATAAGGTAAATGACTTAATAAAAATAATTCCCTCACAACATAATCAAATCAATGTAATAATAGGGATAAAATAGAACCCTATATTATCTTAGATGGAAAATAATTTTGATAAAACATTTGAACTCCATTCTTGAGGAAAATATCCTTTCTACTTCAAAAACACTTTTCTTTTATTGACATGTCATACAATTATAAACTAAACAAAGTTGATTAAAAAGAAACTTGAAAACTTATAAAGGATGCTTCTTGGAAATAATGTTTTAAAAATCCATTCATGACGTATAAGTTAAAAAAACATTCTTCGTACTTTTGTCGGAAAAGTAAAAAAGTACCTCGTACGAAAAACGACAAAATATTCCTTTCATATTCTTTACTAAAAACTCACCGAAGGGTAAAATTGGATTTAAACTATTGTAAGTGGATGGAAAAAATATTACATATTGATGGAACATGGATGTGGATGATAAAATACACCCCAGTAAATGCCAAAGTAAAAACAATCTCGGATAAAAATGAGATTGTGATATTTTCCCTTACCTTAGGTCCGATTGGATTTGTACGTGTCCGAAGCTCCTGTATAATGGTTTAAATAATGTTATTGACTTATTCCAGAATCATACATATTGATATGATATCATATATGGTCATATTCTGAGCTTCTTTTTAGTAATATTTCATTGTTACTTGTTACTCGGGTCTTTATTGCCTTTTGTTCTTATGCGTGTTTTGTCGAATAAATTGTTATTCTTCTTTTAAGGTTATAGATACCTTATATCAAGAATGGTATTAGTGTAACATATATCATATTTATTCCTTCAATTCATTTATATAATTACTATGTAATGATGATCATGTAGAACGAGTCGCATCACATCGTGGAGACGGTATTCAGTACGTACGCACGAGTGATGATATCGTTCCTATGATAGTGGAATTGTATTGGAGTATATATATATTATTTCAGTATCAATATTACTTAATAATAATCATAAATAGTTACTCATTACACCATTATACCCATCCTTGTAAAGTTATGGTGGAAAATAGATTACACCACGGCGTGGAGACGGTATTCCGCACGTACGCACGCGCGGTGATTTCATTTTTTCATAGGTTGGATAGAAGGCGAATTAGGGTTGTTTCATATCTATAATAACATATCATTATGTATGTAATACTGATGTTATTACTTTATCATGAAACAACTAAATAAGAAGAAGTTGAAGAAGAAAGAAATTGAAAAGATCGGTAATGGATATTACCTCTTCTTTGGAACGCTTCTTTGAATCCTCCACTTAGGGAACTAAGATTGGTCTTTGAAGAAGACCAGGACCTCTAGTATTATTCTAGGGAAGCGGAGAGGAGAAAATGGCAGGGTTTGGCCGAGCATGAGTGCTCAAATTGGTGTGAGGAGGAGGGGGAGGAGGTGCCCTTTTATAAGGGAGGAGAGGGGCACCTTAGGAATATCTCAAAATATTATTTTATATTAAAGTTAAAATCGGTTTATAATGGTTCCAAAGGGTCTTATTTCGAAGATAAAGTGGGTATGGGTCGGAATCCTATCAACCAATAGGATTTATACAAGTTTAGGATATTATTTTAACCTTATAAATTAGATTTAACTCTAAGTTAAATTATTTATCTTTTATCGTGTCTTTTTGTTTTCTTTCACTATATGGTTAATACACTTACTATAACATGAAAAACGAACCCTAAATTGTTTATTATTAATATATATATCCTTATCTAAGTCATTTGGCCGAACAATAGATTTTTAGGAATAAAATAACAATTAATAATATAATATTTCATTTAAAAACTATTTTGTGTCAATTTTGACACTATTTTATATATGATTTTTTTGAAAGTCATAACAGAATTATATGTTCGATAAAAGTTTATTAAATCAACAATAATATATCATAGTAACCTAGAAAATTAGTTTAATTCATAAAAAGTTTCAAATTACATTTATTTTGGTGTTTATAACATCTAGTATGCCAATATTTCATAAATAAGATAATTACTGCATCATAATTGGGTCATAAATAAATTAAATTATTTAATGTCTAAAAATTATAAATAAAATACCATTATGTAGTAAATCTTGTTAGCTTTCTAAGGAATAATTATAGTAGAATTTATCTTATGTATAACCCCATATTAAAAATGATTTACTTATTAAACTTTGATTTTAACTATTCTAACCCTTCTTTAAATAAATTAATAATAAATTTCCTAATCTAACCCAAGTGGGCCTAAATGATCATATATTATTCCTAAGTTTGTTTTTGGTCGAATTACACTTGTCCAATAGAATTAGGACATGTTTTACGGTAATAATAATATCATTTTTACCCTTAATTACCCTATTTACTTTTAACCGTGGTAAAAAAAGTAAAAAGTTACTATTCACCAAAAAATTATTTTCATATTATTGAACCACATTTTAGTCCTTGATATTAACCGTGTCTCTCGGAATTTTGAAATTCCATTCACAGAAGTGGTAAAATTAAGTTTTATGCAAAATTCAGTTTCTAACCTACCACTTAGTGGTTTCACTATTCATCAAAAATTGAAAGTTTTCAGAAAAATACCAAAATTTCACCCTAGGCTAATATCGGTATTCCGAATCCAAAAATGAAGTCCATTTTGAAAAATAAAATTTATAAAATTTCAAAAAGTGGTTATTACTATTCATAACGGCTAGTTTTAATAATATTTTAATAGCATATCGTTGTTTAGTGAAACTCGGTATTGCGTACGACGCAATCTGTCAAGGAAGGTCATGATTGCGTGTAAAGTTAGCCAAGAAAGTGTGTACTGAAAGATTCCTTTGATGATATATAAAAAAAATATTACTCATAAAAATATCGGGTGTTACATTCTACCCCACATAAAAAGAATTTCGCCCTCGAAATTCGTCACTTTGTAACAAACAGATGAGGATACTTCTCCCTCATCATATCCTCAAGCTCCCACATAGCTTCTTCAAGTTGGTGGTTCCTCAATAAAACTTTCACCAAGTGAGTGGTCTTGTTTCGTAGGACTTTTTCGCTACGATCCAGAATCTCTATCGGCTGTTCTTCATAAGAATGATCTTGCTCCAGTGGTACAACTTCTGAGCTGAGTACATGTGAAGGATCAGGTATGTACTTTCTCAGGAGAGATACATGGAACACATCGTGAACTTGAGAGAGATTCAGTGGAAGCGCCAATCGGTAAGCTACCTTTCCAACACGATCTAGTATTTCGAAAGGACCGATATATCTAGGGCTCAACTTCCCCTTCTTTCCAAATCTCATAACCCTCTTCCAGGGAGATATTCGTAAGAACACTTTATCACCCACTTCAAACTCTAGGTCTTTTCTTCGGTTGTCGGCATAACTTTTCTGTCGACTCTGAGCTGCTCTTATGTGTTGTTTAATAGATCTGACATGTTCTGCCATTTCATCAATGAGATCAGGTCCTAATAGCTTTCTTTCCCCAACTTCATCCCAGTAAGTTGGAGTCCTGCATTTCTTTCCAAAGAGAGCTTCATAAGGAGCCATCTGAATACTGGAGTGAAAGCTATTATTATAAGAAAATTCCACCAAAGGTAGGTTTTGATCCCAACCTACTTTGAAATCCATGGAGCAAGCTCTCAACATTTCTTCTAGGGTTTGAATTTTTCTATCAGACTGACCGTCTGTCTGAGGATGATAAGCAGTGCTGAAACTCAACTCTGTATCCAGAGTATGCTGAAGACTTTTCCAGAACTTCGAGGTAAATCTCGGATCCCGATCAGATATAATAGAAAGAGGTACTCCATGCAATCTTACCACTTCCTTTACATATATCCTGGCAAGCTGATCTAGAGAGAAATCCTCTCTAATAGCAATGAAGTGTGCAGACTTTGTAAGACGATCAACTATGACCCAAATAGCATTATTGCCTTTGGATGTTTTAGGAAGTCCTGTGACAAAATCCATAGTGATTTTTTCCCATTTCCATTCGGGTATGGGTATTGGTTGTAACATCCCCTTAGACTTTTGTCTCTCAGCTTTAACTTGTTGACAAACCAAGCATCGAGAGACATATTCAGCAACATCTCATTTCATGCCATCCCACCAGAAGTACTCTTTCAGGTCCCTATACATCATCGTTCTTCCAAGATGAATAGAGAATGATGAACTATGAGCCTCATCCAGCAGCTCCTTCATTAATTCGGAGATGGGAGGAACACAAACCCGATTCCTGAACTTTATTATCCCATCACAATCAAGGTTGAATTCAGGAACATTTCTCACCTTCTTTTGTAACTCGACATCTTCTTTTTGTGCCTCTTCAATCTTCGCATGTATAGATGGTTGAACATTCATTTGAGAATGATAAGATTTTTCCCCTTCCATTATAATTCCAAGATCCATCCTTTGTAAATCCATAAATATTGGATCTTTTGTGATCCTCATCATGGATAAACTAGCATGGTCTTGTCGACTTAATGCATCTGCAACCTTGTTTTCTTTCCCAGGGTGGTAATGGATTGAGCAGTCATAATCCTTAATCAGCTCCAACCATCTTCTTTGACGCATATTCAGCTCCTTTTGTGTGAAAATATACATTAAACTTTTATGATCAGTATAAATATCACACCTTTCACCATAAAGGTAATGCCTCCAAATCTTTAATGCAAAGATTACCGCAACCAACTCCAAATCATGTGTTGGGTAATTTTGCTCATGGATTTTCAACTGTCGTGAGGCATAAGCTATCAACATATCATTTTGCATAAGAACACACCCCAATCCCTTCTTGGATGCATCACTGTATATCACAAACCTTTCTCCACTACAAGGTAGTGTGAGCACAGGTGCACTGGATAACCTTCTTTTCAACTCCATGAAATTCTCTTCACATTCTTCCATCCAGACAAACTTAACTCCTTTCCGAGTCAACTTGGTGAGTGGATTAGGTAATCGTGAAAAATACATTACAAAATGTCGATAATATCCAGCCAAACCAAGAAAACTTCGGATCTCAGTTACTGTTGTTGGTCTTGACCATCGTTCGATAACCTCTGTTTTTGCTGGATCCACAGATATCCCCTCTTTTGAGATTATGTGACCCAAAAATGCAACTTTTTGAAGCCAAAGTTCACACTTGGTAAATTTGGCATAAATCTTCTCCTTTCTCAGGGTCTTCAATATAATTCTCAAGTGATCTGCATGCTCTTCCTTGCTCGTTGAATTGACAAGAATATCGTTTATAAAGACTACCACAAATTGATCAAGATAGTCTCTAAAGACTCTATTCATTTGATCCATGAAGATAGCAGGGGCATTAGTAAGACCAAATGGCATCTCTATAAATTCATAGTGTCCATACCTTGTACGGAAAGCCGTCTTTGGTATATCCACCCTTTTGACCCTTAATTGATGATACCCTGAACGAAGATCAATCTTGGAAAAGTATTGAGCTCCGCGTAGTTGGTCAAATAAGTCATCAATGCATGGGAGAGGATATTTTTTATTGATAGTGATATTGTTAAGTTCTCGATAATCAATGCAGAGTCTCATTGATCCATCTTTCTTCTTAACAAATAAAACAGGTTCTCCCCAAGGTGACGCACTAGGGCGTATGAATCCCTTATCAAGATTCTCTTGGAGTTGCTTCTTCAATTCCTGCAACTCAATTGGGGCAATTCTATAAGGTGTCTTTGAAATAGTCAAAGCACCCGGTACGAGTTCTATTGAAAACTCAACTTCACGATTTGGTGGAAGACTTGGTAATTCCTCCGGAAAGACATCATCAAACTCCCGTACGATGTGCATATTCTTAATCATGAGTTTCTCACCAACCATTTGAGATAAATAACCTTCATTTAGTGGAATCAAGACCCATAAGGTGGAAGAAATTTCCACTGGAAGGTTATGTTCATGCTTGCATCGATAGACGATCGTAGATTGATCTGGAATATGAAATGTGACTTCCCTTCTTTGGCAATTGATATGAGCTCCATGTAGAGAAAGCCAATCCATGCCAAGAATCACATAAAATTCCACTAAAGGAAGGATCACAAGATTTGCAGGAATCACTTTCCCACAGACTTCGATCGGAGAAGAATTATAAGCTTTTGATGCGACTGTTGTGCCATT
This sequence comes from Viscum album, assembly GCA_963277665.1. Taxonomy (NCBI): domain Eukaryota; kingdom Viridiplantae; phylum Streptophyta; class Magnoliopsida; order Santalales; family Viscaceae; genus Viscum; species Viscum album. Next base: position 1,247,100,104 of record OY728138.1, read on the forward strand.
AGGTGTTGTCACAGCTAACTCAACATCTAATTGTTGAGGTAATATGGTGATACCCTTAGAAATTTTTTCAAAAATAAAAGAGTGGGTGGATCCAGAATCAAATAAAACATTTTCTACTTTAGAGTGGATGGTAAGTGTACCTTTCACCACTTCGTTATCGTATTCCACATCGCTGATAGAAATTGCATGTGACTTTCCTTTGTCTTTAGCCTTAAGATTTTGTTGACGTCGACCATCATCATCAACCCTTGGATTTGGGCATTGATTGGCATAATGCCCCATCTTCTTGCACTTGAAACATTGAAGTGTAGTAGGTTCATTCTTTGTATCCCTTCCTTTGTTTGCATCATTAGACATCTTCTTCCCATTATCGCGGCATTCAAATTCCCGATGACCTTCCTTTCCACATTTGAAACATTTACTTGTCCCTTTAAGACAACTCCCTCAATGTTTCTTTCCACACTTTGAGCATAAGGGAAAGCTCATATTCTTTTCAGTGTGCTCTTTAGATTTTCCTTTGAATTCCATCTTCCTCTTTTTATCAAACCAATGTGACTAATGGGTTACTCCAATCTCCATCTCGACTTTGAGAGCACATCAAACTATTTCCTCGTAGGTATTGAAGTCCCTTATGGCTAACGCCCATCGAAGACTTGGTTTTAAGCCACTAAAGAATCGATCGATCTTACTCTCAGGTTGGATAATAATACCAGAAGCGTACCTTGCAAGTCTTGTAAAATTTGCTTCATAGGTACCAACAGATTCATCATCCCTCTTCTTCAGTTCAAAAACTCTTTCTCCATCTTTGTTCGGAGAATACGAGGGAAGTACTTATTGAAAAATATGTTCTTGAACTCGTCCCATTCCATAGACTCAATTTCATCCATTTGCCTCGTATTCTTAATAAGATTCCACCATTGATCAGAATCTCCTTCCAAACAATACACTGCTAGGATGACTTTATCATGTTCAGAACATTGAAGAACTGAAAATATCTTTTTCAGTAGTACTAATCCATTGTTCAGCAACTAATGGATAAGTAGACCCACTGAAAGAAGGTGGACGCTGCCTCATAAAGGATTCAACAGAATGTTGCTCCTTCCTTTTCTCGTTTGGAAGTCCTGCATGATTCATAGCTTGAGAAAGTTGTGTGAGCATGGATACAAGATTTTTCATTCCAGCTCCCATATCGTTTGGTTGCTCAGGGGGACAATCATTGCATTGCCCATCGCATTCCCCATTAACACACTTCCTTCGGGTTCCAGCCATTGACTAAAACCAAGAAGAATAGTGTGAGAAACACTAATTATAATAGGAAAACCACATAATCAAGGATAAAATTTCACACTTAAGGTCTTATCCTAGGTTATTCATGGCCATTTCTAAAACACTAAGATTGTGTTCAATGCTTAGACTTATCCTTAGGGTTCTTACTAAGGCTTTCATATCCTAGTTTCCAAAGTTTGACTATAACTTTCCTCTGATACCAACTATAACGACCCGTACTTTACATAAATTGTTAATACTTCAAAATTGAATCACACTTATTACAACATATGACAAAACCACAAAGGACCGTATAGGTATAGTGTCTTTAGAAACTGGGAAACAAAAACAACTGGTTCATAAATCTTCTACAGTGTCTCCCATTTATTTCATCATATCTAGGGTCCCTTTAGCATATTCTACTTAATATCCATCTTCCTGACCTGGGGAAAAGAAAACATAAAAGGGTGAGCTCAAATGCTCAGAAAGGGAAAATAATGGAAATAAAAATCATATCATATCTTTTTGAAAATCATATCCTGCAAAAGAGATCATAATATCTTAACATGGAATAAATCAAAGAAGTGAAAATGAGATCCCCATAATCATAACATGAAACTTGAAACTTTGTGGCATGCACACATAACCATGGAAAATTATATCTTGTTAGTCATGACTCATTACCAAGACTATCTTAGTGGACAAAGTCCATTTTCTGAACCGAGTCACCCTCATTCCAGTCCTGTTTCACTGAACCGGTATAACCTACCATTCCAGCCATGTCTATCTCATGAGATATAAAATCGTTACCCAGTGTATTGGAGGGAGATATAGGTCCCACCCATCTTATAATGATTCCTTTCTTATGTGTGCCACATATTCATAAATCATACATCATCGCATAACACATGTAACAAAAATGGGATTCTTGAAACACCATGACATCATAAAACAAATCATATAAGGTAAATGACTTAATAAAAATAATTCCCTCACAACATAATCAAATCAATGTAATAATAGGGATAAAATAGAACCCTATATTATCTTAGATGGAAAATAATTTTGATAAAACATTTGAACTCCATTCTTGAGGAAAATATCCTTTCTACTTCAAAAACACTTTTCTTTTATTGACATGTCATACAATTATAAACTAAACAAAGTTGATTAAAAAGAAACTTGAAAACTTATAAAGGATGCTTCTTGGAAATAATGTTTTAAAAATCCATTCATGACGTATAAGTTAAAAAAACATTCTTCGTACTTTTGTCGGAAAAGTAAAAAAGTACCTCGTACGAAAAACGACAAAATATTCCTTTCATATTCTTTACTAAAAACTCACCGAAGGGTAAAATTGGATTTAAACTATTGTAAGTGGATGGAAACAATATTACATATTGATGGAACATGGATGTGGATGATAAAATACACCCCAGTAAATGCCAAAGTAAAAACAATCTCGGATAAAAATGAGATTGTGATATTTTCCCTTACCTTAGGTCCGATTGGATTTGTACGTGTCCGAAGCTCCTGTATAATGGTTTAAATAATGTTATTGACTTATTCCAGAATCATACATATTGATATGATATCATATATGGTCATATTCTTAGCTTCTTATTAGTAATATTTCATTGTTACTTGTTACTCGGGTCTTTATTGCCTTTTGTTCTTATGCGTGTTTTGTCGAATAAATTCTTATTCTTCTTTTAAGGTTATAGATACCTTATATCCAGAATGGTATTAGTGTAACATATATCATATTTATTCATTCAATTCATTTATATAATAACTATGTAATGATGATCATGTATAACGAGTCGCATCACATCGTGGAGACGGTATTCCGTACGTACGCACGAGTGATGATATCATTCCTATGATCGTGGAATTGTATTGGAGTATATATATATTATTTCAGTAAAAATATTACTTAATAATAATCATAAATAGTTACTCATTACACCATTCTACCCATCCTTGTAAAGTGATGGTGGAAAATAGATTACACCACGGCATGGAAACGGTATTCCGTACGTACGCACGCGCGGTGAATTCATTTTTCCATAGGATGGATAGAAGGTGAATTAGGGTTGTTTCATATTTATAATAACATATCAGTATGTAAGTAAAATGGATGTTATTACTTTATCATGAAACAACTAAAGAAGAAGATGTTGAAGAAGAATGAAATTGAAAAGATCGGTAATGGATATTACCTCTTCTTTGGAACGCTTCTTTGAATCCTCCACTTAGGGAACTATGATTGGTCTTTGAAGAAGACCAGGACCTCTAGGATTATTCTAGGGAAGTGGAGAGGAGAAAATGGCAGGGGTTGGCCGAGATTGAGTGCTCAAATTGGTGTGAGGAGGAGGGGGAGGAGGTGCCCTTTTATAAGGGAGGAGAGGGGTACCTTAGGAATATCTCAAAATATTATTTTATATTAAAGTCAAAATCGGTTTATAATGGTTCCGAAGGGTCTTATTTCGAAGCTAAAGTGGGGATGGGTCGAAATCCTATCAACCAATAGGATTTAGACAAGTTTAGGATATTATTTTAACCTTATAAATTATATTTAACTCTAAGTTAAATAATTTAACTTTTACCGTGTCTTTTTGTTTTCTTTCACTATATGGTTAATACGCTTACTATAACATGCCAAACGAACCCTAAATTGTTTATTATTAATATATATATACATATCTAAGTCATTTGGCCTAACCTTAGATTTTTAGGAATAAAATAACAATTAATAATATAATATTTGATTTAAAAACTATTTTGTGTCAATTTTGACAGTATTTGATATATGATTTTTTTGAAAGTCATAACAGAATTATATGTTTTAACCAAGTTGATTAAATCAACAATAATATATCATAGTAACCTAGAAAATTATTTTAATTCATAAAAAGGTTCAAATTACATTTATTTTGGTGTTTATAACATCAGTTATGCCAACATTTCATAAATAAGATAATTACTGCATCATAATTGTGTCATAAATAAATTAAATTATTTAAGGTCTAAAAATTCTAAATAAAATACCATAATGTAGGAAATCGTTTTATCTTTCTAATGAATATTTATAGTCGAATTTATCTTATGTATAACCCCATATTAAAAATGATTTACTTATTAAACGTTGATTTTAACTATTTTAACCCTTCTTTAAATAAATTAATAATAAATGTCCTAATCTAATCCAAGTGGGCCTAAATGGTCATATTTTATTCCTAAGTTTGTTTTTGGTCGAATTACAGTTGTCCTATAGAATTAGGACATGTGTCACGGTAATAATAATATCATTTTTACCCTTAATTACCATATTTACTTTTAACCGTGGAAAAAAAAGTAAAAAGTTACTATTCACCAAAAAATTATTTTCATCTTATTGAACCACATTTTAGTCCTTGATATTAACCGTGTCTCTCGGATTTTCGAAATTCCATTCACAGAAGTGTTAAAATTATGTTTTATGCAAAATTCAGTTTTTAACCTACCACTTAGTGGTTTCACTATTCATCAAAAATTGAATGTTTTCAGAAAAATACCAAAAATTCACCCTAGGCTAATTTCAGTATTCCGAATCCAAAAATGAAGTCCATTTTGAAAAATAAAATATATAAAATTTCAAAATTTGGTTATTACTATTCATAACGGCTAATTTTAATAATATTTTAATAGCATATCGTTGTTTAGTGAAACTCGGTATTGCGTACAACGCAAGCTATCGAGGAAGGTCGTGATTACATGTAAAGTAATCCAAGCAAGTGTGTAGTGAAAGATTCTTTTGATGATATATAAAAACAAAATATTACTCATAAAAATTTCGGGTGTTACAATTTACATACACAATATAAAATAAATGTCCATATATTCATGACTATTATTTTTAAACCAATCGTTTTAATCATACATGAAAATATAATGTCAATGATGGTATTGACTTCGATATTGATTTCAAATAGGTTTTGTATAATTTATTATTAGTTTCTTAATTAATATCCATGATTATAAATTAAATTTATTTTGTTTTAATTTTAAAACATCATAGAATCCATATCTCTTCATTTTGTGTTAGAATTTCATGAAATTATTTCAATATAGTGTTTTATAATGATTACTATTGGTAAGTGAACTGGGAAATTTGGGATGGATCATGTCGACTATTTATTGAGATATTTTTTTTAACGTTGACCTAATTTCCCCTAGTTATCATCATGGGATCCTTGGCATTATAGTGGGGGATATGAAACAGTTATTTTTTAGTTCCAATTATATAGACTTATGTTTTTTGGTATTTTGGGATTATAGAGATATTCTATCGAGGATATTAGTTGATAGAATTTGGATTGTTATAGAAATAATAATTAATACATATGTAGAGAGAGTGTTCCAACCTATTTATGTTTGGAGTATCCTAATGGGATGTTTATAAATAATACAATATTATATATAACATATTATTTTTCTAATATTTAAAATTTTAATTATTTAGTGCCTCTGGGTATTAATGTTTATTTTTATTATGAAATATAGCATTATACATAACACTATGATCTTTCTATGTGGATATGTTTTATATGTTTCTAATATTTCATTATAGTTCTTCTCAAGAGTTTAAAAAATGAATAATTATAATGTTCTCCTTCAATGTGGATTTAAATATATGAACTTGGATGAAAATTGGTTGAGTCTTTGGAGATTATTTTAGTTTTATTAAAATCATTAATGATAATAAAATAGTATTTTCAGAAATAATTTAACTGTGATATTAGCATAAAAATACTCATTAGTGGAAAATCAAATTTATGGTTAATATTGGGAAAGTAAGAAAATGGAATATATGGTTCATAAATACTAGGATATTTATTATCACAAACAACTCAGACTAATCAGTGTCTATAAACCATATATATCTTGAAAATTCAGTTTCTTACATATAGGAGTGTTACATCATAGAATCTATTTTATATATTTTTTCTAAAGAGGGTTATTGTGTATGCCGGTAGAGTGTGACTTAGGTTACATGGGATATCTTTTCTAAAAATGTTAGTCTATTTTTCTAAACATAGTATCTTTTTGACAATCGGTCATCCATACTTTTTCTACAATTAATTACCATTCAATAGTGGGGTTTTTCTTATATATGCATATTTAATGATGTAAAATAAATAAGGTTGTTGTTTTCCAGGGATTTGGATGTGAGTAGATATATTTATTTTACTTAAAGTGTTTAAATTATTTTTATATTATGTTTAATAATTTATTATTCTATGTAGACCATCTAAATATGGAGTGGTCATGCAAGTTCATTGTTTTTAGATTAAATAATTTTAGTTGTCAAAATGTCTCCACAATATTGTTTATAGTTCCTAGGTGTTTCCCAAATCATATGGGAATTAGAAACAACCATTAAGCTATATGATCAAATGGATCATGTGTTCCACAAATGGGAAACCTAGTTTAGATTATAAGAAAATGGTATCAAATACACATTATACTATTTGGTTGTGTTTGGAATATTAGAAATATGACATTCAAATCATGATAGGTAGGAATGAGAAGTTTCATTCTTACCACTTCTCATTGTAAACATCATGTTACCATGGGAAATCTACTTTGGTGTCTTGATTTTTTATTTCATATTTATTTATTTTTTCATCAATGGTGATCAATATTACTCAAATTATTCATGTAATTTGGGGAATAAAAATGTGATTTGAATAAACATATCAATGTGATATCTCATATTATAGAAAATATTGTAGATCATGAGTTCATTGTACTGTATGACTTCTAGTACGAGTTACATAATTCAATCATGGTATGTTAAATTAACCGACTGTGTCATTTACCACCAAAATTTAAACTTAAATGATGTTTTGGTGTTGTGTGTTATTATTAACTGGGCTTTTATTTACATATTGTAATAAGAAAATTTATTTCTTATGATAAATAATATTAGATAAAAAAATATTAGAAAATGTATTTCATAAAAAAGAGTCATTTAAAAGAAAAATAGGATATTCGGGAAGCAATTTTATAAATGGTTAAAATATATTTCATATTTTTGTGAGAGTAAATATTTTTATAAAGGAACTTGATTAATTTTAAAAGTATTTTTATGTGGGATTTAGGGTTTTAAAAAAATTATTATATGATTTTTTAGAGGGGGTTTTTAAATTTCTTTAAACATTATATTATGGTTGTATTTTACCCAACTAGATTTTCATTTTGAGATGGTCTTTCATTTGGAATTTGTATGATTTATGTTGTAGATATTTTTTATTGTGAATATGTTTACTTTTTCCTTTGTGTATGACTCCAAAAGATCCATAAAGCATTTTTTGGTATAAAAAATGGTATATAATGGGTTATTTGAGGAGTCACGTGGAATTTATTATGTTGAGTTTCATTTTTTAGATAAGAATGGTAAAAACATTTGGTGTGTAAATGGGTGATAAAAAATGATGTTGAACCCATTGAGTGTATGTATTAGTTGGGATTGAATGTTTTGTGGATATTTATAGTCTGTGTTCATGGTTTACAGACCATGGTCATTATTCCTTTTTCTTCTACACAGGTTGAGATCCCTTGTTTATAATGATAAGAATACATTTGACTTATTCCACTTCACTTATTTTTTACCATTTGGGAGGATAGTGGGGAGTCTTATAGTGTGTCTAAAATCATGTTTTTTATCATTCTTGTGGTTTGTCTTTTCATTGGGACTTGTTTAGTGAGGTTTTGTGCTGCCACATTTATTATATATTTTTTGAAATTTTCTAACCTGAGGTTGTAAAATATTTTGAGTGTAATTTAAGGATATTTTAGACTCTCCCATCTATCTCTACAATTTCTTTTTTATTTTCTAATATCTGATAATTATTTTTTTTGTTGTGGGTTTTAATTTTAGACTGTTGAGATTTTTTAATGATTTGGATCAGTAAATTTTGTTATCTTAAATATTTTATGTCATCTTATGGTCAGGATATCAATTCAATTAATTTTGAAATAAAATTTATGGCATTTTTTCTAGTGTTCCTTTGATGGAATTATTCATTTAACATGGTCATACTAGTTGAGTCCTTAAATGGTGTGTAAAAAAGCATGGCTCTTGAAATTCATGATCCTTACATGGTTGGTCATGAGAAACTTGGGGTGTTCAGAATCATGTCATGATTTTTATTCTTGATTCACATTATATAAATATAAATGTTATCTTATCCGAAGATCCTTCATTCCTGGTTGATATTTTATATTGTTTGTATCCAAGATTTAGTGATAATCTATGGGAAGAAAAAATTATTATAGGGAGAATTATCACACCACAACCATTATTTTCTTCATTTTTTATTTATTTATTGTTTATTAATCATTTTACTATGTTTGATTTAAACCCATTTATGATTATTAATGATTGTGTTTTCATCATAGGCTCATGGTTTTTTACAATTAGTATAAGTTGTGTGTGAACCAAGCACATGTTGTTACATATTGATAGTGAAGTTTTTAATAGTTGGTGGAATATTTCACAAACTATGCATCCAAAAAAATCAGATACCTTATATTTTCATTATAGGATGAATTATTAGATTATGGATTAAAAATCCATGTGTTATGTCAATAATTTTTATTGAAAATTACTAATCAAACCCTAAATTTGTTTTACCACAATCTGCCTCAATCATCACCCCTCCTAACCGAATTCAATTAAGCACGCTATAGAGGACCCTCAACTGTGACTCCATCCTCTATCTCCTAATAAATGTCTATTTTCCATCCACCAAAATCAATATCAATATTTTCAGGTTAAGGATCATTCCCATTATGCATCTCCTCTCTTCTTTATTTCTTATAACATTGCAATGAATATTTGGTGAAACCCTAGGTGCATTTGGGGTTATAAAATATTTTCTTTTTGATTTTAATGGGTGAGTTATCTCATCTATGGACCCACTTTTCTTTGTAATTGAGGGTTTCACATAATATATCTTTGTTCTAAATAAATAATTCCTTTTTTGGGTTATCATAAACAAACCATTTATTTTTGGGATTACTAGAAGTATTTATCCTATAAATTTTCATTTAATATTTTCATTACACGTAAAAAAGGTGTTAAAACGGGATTTTGTATTTCAGATTGGATATTTTCAATTTAAAGGGTATTAATAATGGGTTTTCCATTCATATTAATTTTAAAAGGGATTTATGGTTGTGTTTTTAATTTTTTCCATATTTTGATGATACTTAATTACATATTTTGATGGTTAAGAATTTAATAAGATTATAACCCACTTCAATATGGATTCACTATGTGACATTGGGTTCAAATAGTTGATTCTATTTAACATCAATTATTATTTCAAATATTTTTTTATTTCAATTGAGTTAAGAATATTATATATATATATGTATATATGAATATAAAAATACTTTTATGACTATGTTTATATATATATATATGTTCATATTTATATATAAACATATAAAATATTTTTCCATAATTACACACACACTTGAATTTAATCTCCTAATATCACAGATTTATTTCCAGATTATTGAGTTATCTTATTTTGAACTCAAAGGCCTCTTTGGAAAATGAAAAAATAATATTCATTTTGGAATTTATTTTTAAATTTATTTTGATTAAGGAATTCAAAAATTTATTGTTATAATATAAATCTATGACTAAGTTGTTGTTTTGAGATGATTCTTATAAATGATAAAAAAATCATGGAATCCTTATCTCTCCATGTTGTTTCTAAATAATCTGATTTAATTATAATGAGGGGTTAGAATTTGATAATTTTCGGGTGGTGTGATGATCAATAATTATTTTATAATATGGATTTTTAATTGATACATTTTATATAAAGGCTACCAAACCTTCCCATATTATCTATATGATATCCAGGAAATCTGTGTTAGGGGTGAAATACAATTTCTATATAGTCTCGATTAAATATACAATGTATGATATATTATCAAATTCCAAATGGGAGAGCCACAAATGACACTAGATGATAATAGTTGGATGGTTATAAACATATTAATGCATCGATTTATCAGTAAATCTTTCAAATTTGTTATACCTTTCTATAATTAGGATTACCTTTTTACTTTTCAAACATTATTAATATTAATTCTTTACAATATAACTCTCTTAAGTTTAATTTATCATATGCCTTAATGGTTTATATTTTACACTATACACCTATGTTTTGGTAATGGTTTATGGACTTGTAATATTTAATTTAATTTTCTCTAAATTGTTTTCAAAATTTATAATAATAATTTGGTTTTTAAATGTTGATTTAAAATATTATACTATAAAAAAATGGTTGTGGCTGGGGAAATTATATTTATGTTAGTGTTTTTATTTTAGACCAAAACAATTTGTACATTTTGAATACATTAGAATGTGATAGTATATATTATATAATCATGACTGAAACCCCCAATTATTACTTGTATTTTTTAACTAGTGTCTGTTAACTATATTTGGATATAAAACACATGGACTCTATAGTTTATACCTACTGAATGTTTGATACTCACACCCTACTAACACCAACAAATGACTCTAGACTGAATGGATGTTCCACATTAAGGTTCCAACTAAGTTTACTTCCACCACTTGGGATATTTTATCTATACTTCTTCTAGATAAAATTTTAATGATCATTGAAGGAGTGTTACTGGATGTCTCATGGGGTATCATTTTTATGTATAACAATTTAACTTTTATATCTTAGTATCTTAAAAAAATCACTCATTCTAGTTTTCTTCTTCTATGTAAATAATTTTTGTAATGGGAGGTGATTTATATTTTTCTAGTTTTGAAATGTTGAATAAATTATTTTATTGTTTATGAGGGAATTATATGAGGTAATATGTATTTATCTAGTTTATATTTCTAGATTTTTTTATTTTAAATTGCTTCATTGATTTCGTAAAATGAACCATACATGTATAGATGGGTAATTATGGTCTTTATACTTTTATTTTATTTTTCTACTATAGAAATAATTTTCAATGTATTATTTTTAAGGCCCAATAACTTTTCGCCAACCCATAGGGATTGAGAATTCCCCTTGGGCCTTATCATGGGTCTACTCATGTGTCTAATGTATTGGTAACCCCAGTTGATTTGTGACACTATCTTTCTATTTGTGAAATTTTTATCTATAAACCATCGGCATAACCTTGTTGTTTATGGAATTAAAGCTATCTATTGAAAAACAAAAAAAAAATAATCATATAGAAATACCACTGATCCATGAAGGTAAACTCTTCTTAAATACCAATGATGTTCCCTAAAATAGAATAGAGAATATTTATGAGAGGGGGAGGGGGATCCAATGCTATTAAAAATTTATCATTTCACCCAATCTCAATAAATTTATAATTCTATTTAACATTTTAATTTATAACCAATCCCAATCAGCGATGAAGATTTATAGAGAGTGGTAAATATCACAATTCATATAACATTTTTTATAAGGTTCACATCGTCTTTTTATAAATCTGTTATTTTTTAGTGTTCATTAATTATGAACATGGTTTCCATGTAATTTTAATTTTTATTATTATTAATAATAATATGAGTAGGAATATTTTACTATACTACATGTAAAATATTGATAAAAATGAGTTTCAACAAATCTATCAATCTTTTATTGTCTTCCTAAACTTCCACACAACTTGGATTATGTGTGCACTTATTTTCTTCTTGTAATAAACTACTAATAAATATAATGTGTTTATAATTATATATATTTTCATGTATTTTATGACATTAAAAATTGAGATATAAAATATATTCAACTCAATTAAACCATTACCAGATAGGGTCTGGCCATAGTTTTGTACCTATGGTCATGAAAAGAAATAAATATACTAATGAGACATCTATAAACATACCCATTTCCGAGTGGCTATATTACAAAACATAGTTTTATATTTCATATAATCTAGAATATATTCCATTATACCAAATCATAATCATTTCTAGATGAAAAATAAATAACTACAATCGGGAGTGTTTCCACCGCAACTATTGTGACCCCACAATTACAAGTTACATAAAAATTTTCAATGACTCGCCTCATGTTCTACCATTAGTTCCTAAGATATATTAAAAACCAATAATAATACCGTACCCTATGAATTTAAAAATATGACCATTAAATAATGGTCGACAACAATAATGTAATTAATCATTCTCATGCCCCTCCACTAGATGTGTAAATAATCAAAACCTTTAATGTAGTAATTTTCCAATCAATTATTATTGTACATTTAGAAATATATACCAAAATTTTCATTAGTTACCCCAAATGTTTGATTTTTCCACCTAAATATTTCATTATTCTATTATATTACACATGGATCTATTATCCCTCCGACTCAATCATGAGAATTTTGAATATAAATGAAATAAAAAATTATTATAAAAACTCATGAATTAATCTTCTCAAGGATTTATTATTAAATTTTATCAAATGATAAAGTTATCTAAAAGAAATTATATTTGATCCTTATAATGTATCACCAATGATAGGATTAATGATAAATCTCATATTGATTTAATTTCAATTGTGATATTCTTTTCACCTTCTTTGTTAATTCAAATCATTTGGATTATTCAATTTTCATGTGATCCTCAAAATAAGAGGTTCTATTATAATATGACAAAAATAAAAGACAATTATACTTGATAATTGAATCATATAACAAGTGGGTAACATATGGATGAAATGTTCCTCAATTCATTATATAGTTATCATTATCAAGTATATACCAGAAAAAATTAATCAAGAAATAAATGTTTATTATTAATATACAGTATTTCATATTAACTACTGTAAAATTGTTTATGGATATTTTATTTAATGGTTCTTTTAATTTAATCATGATATAATTTATAAAATTCCCTAAATGGTGTCAAGGAATAATTATGTTGATATTCATAAGTAATCAAAATATTTAGAAACATTTGAAAATTTAATGAATTGAATATCATATTTAGTGATACATAAACATTATGGTACATGATATCACATAAATATATCTATATAGTAGGATTTTTTAATATAGATATTGATATGTGATATCATTATGTACAATAGAGAGAAGAACATGACTTAGAACATAGACTCATATTTCATCTTTTAATATATATATATATATATACATTTTTGGATGTTGTATTTAATAAAATTCATTTTTGATATAACACAATTTTTGATATAGGAATTCTAATTTATTTGTTCTGAATTGTGTATAAAAATATGTTTCTATGTAGAAATGAGGATAGTGTAGAATGATACTTAAATATGTGATACGAGATGTTACTTTTATTAGTATACCCATAGAGAGAGAAGATATCATTGAACATTATAGACAATAATATAGATATTAATATATATAATAAAATATATTATTTATATTACCATATAGGGTATTATTTTTTAAAATTTTCATTTATGATATGAATTATTAATTTATAAATTCTGAAATGAAATTGTAAAAATATTTCATAAAATCTCTATCTCGTTTATAATTATTATATATATTATTAATTTTCCATAATTTTTATTTTTAATATTAATTTTGAATTTTTCATAGTTTAAATACCAATTATTTATGAATGATTAAATAAAAATATATATTTTTTGTAATTATTCTTTTTATAAATATATAGTTTATAGTTTATTTAGAAGATGAGATGTTTGACTTATGAAATTTTACATTATATTATTATTAAATTGAATAATCTTTAAAATAATTTTTATGGTATATATTATTTATTATGAATACTTCATGATAAATGGTATATATAAATCTCTTTTTATTAAGAAAGTTAAATATTTTTAAAACTTTTCAATTTACTTACATACGATAAAATTTTTAAATATGAGAGGATTTATAAATTAATTATGGAGGTCAAATGCCCAAATATATTTTCCTGAAAATAATAAATGGTAATAAATATTAATGTTTAGTTTATTGAATTCTTTATTCAGTCACATATATCTTATTATTAAAATTCACAATATGATATATCAAAATATTCATAATCATAAGGCATAAGAACATAACATTTTAAAACTTTTGTATGAAATTGGATCCTCTTTTTAGGTATGGGATTTTGTTTTCTTTTGTTTTTGAGAAAAAAAAGGATAATATATAAATTTATGGAGTACACTCCTTGTACTTAGGAGTACATATGGTGTACCTGGTTTCTGTGGGTTGCCATGTATTGGTCGTGTAGTAGCCGAGTACATGGTCATGTGGGGTGACCTAGAGACCGCCTAAATCGAGGCCCATTAAAGGCATATACACACCATTTACTTTTAAAAGACATTTCATGTACTTTTATTTTTATTTTTTAAGTCGAACCAGGGTCGCGTCTCATTTACATAACACCCTTATTCTCAACTCATCATGTCTAGGAGCAACCGTTGGGCACAATACTTCTTTGATCGCCAAATCAACAGTTCTTTCTCTAGATCAACCGCCATTTATTACATTATAATTACCATTTTGAGTTATTCCTTCTTCTAGATCCTCATTCATATATTTATCCCCTTTCGTGAGATAACATTGGTTGATCATTTTTGACGTTTTGGTAGATATACCATGTTCTAGGTCAATTATATGACCACCGTTGTCTTATATTGATCGTACAATGCTGAGGTTGGTTGTTTGTTACTCTCATAGTTAGTCTTTGATTATTATGTGAAAAAGTGCCTAATACCCAAGATTGGGGTATTGCGTGTTTAGGGATTTTAACCCTGTTGATACATGATATGTTTTTTTTAGTTAGGGATATTGTTTTTAAATAGGGTTATTTTTTCATATTATGGCGGTGTTTTCCCATAATTGATCTGATATAGACCATTTGGTATAGCTATAGATGTTAGTATTCTTGTTTTACATTCCTAGTATAGTTAGGATGGTGTGATATTATCGGATGTTGTGGTATGACTTATAGCTATTTAGCCAAGTAGTACCTTTAGGTTTACTTTGGCTGCTGAATATCATTTGTGCGCGAATTCTTACACAGGGCTGTGGGAACCTGGTGTAGTAATACCATAGTGGGAATTGATGTTGAGGGCTTCCCCATAGTGTATGTTATACTTTTCACACTGTGAGACCATAGGTGGGGAGTGACGTTGAGTTCTCCCTCAGAGTGTCTATGGTTAATATTACGAGATAATAGGAGGAATTGATGCTGAGTGCTTCTTCGGAGAGTCTGTAGTTTATACTTAAGGGACTATAGGAGTAATTGATAATGATTACTTCCTCACAGAGTCTTTAGTTATCCTTAAAGTACTATATGAGGAATTGACGGTGATTACTTCCTCATAGAGTCTTTAATTGCATGAGACCAAAGGGGTTAGACTATATGATCTATCTCATGGGGTCATTATATCTTCATTGTTAAATGATTAGTTGAACCAAAGGGGTTAGTCTATGAGAACATTCCCATAAGGTTAGTTGGGAATGATTGGTTGAATAATTAATAAATGTATGTGAATGTAGTTGAAACTGTAGGGTTGTTTACTTTTGATAACTTCCTTTCTTATTACTTCATTTTTCATGTTGCCTGTCATATATTTTCATTGATAGTTAGGAACATATATTTGGGTGCTTGCCTACTGGGATTCATTGCACATTCGTTTTGGGTCATTCTTTTGGGCCCAAACAAATTATATTGTTGCATTTATAGATACGGGCAAGTGCCCTTCTACTTTAGGTAATTGATTAATGTGGAGTTGGAGGGAATGGGACCAAGCTGATAATTGTGATGCAATTAGATGTTTTTAATTTTTTCTATTTTTTAATTTGGTGAAGAACTATATTCCAGCCTTGTGACCTTTTTGGAAGCTTTCCTAGAAATATGTATCAAGAATCTTGAGCTCCAGTTCTTTATTTACTCATTTTTTTCACTGTTTACTATTGTATGGTTTTATTACTTCTTCCTCTATTGTAATATATTTATTTCTAATGCATTACACTGCCAATGAAGGCATTGTTTCCCCACCATCACTCTATATTCCCTCACTACTAGTTGGTAGAATCTGGTTTTCAGGGAAATGCGCTTGAGTCCATGTGACCAAACGGGTATGGGGATCCTTTGGGCGGCACCTGGAACCGGGATGTTACAATGTGGTATTAGAGGAATTATTTTCTTCATGACTTATTATTTCGAGCCAATATACTAGGATAAGAAGGGATAAGTAGTTGGTAATAAAAAGTGCCCAGGTGTATCTAACCCATGTACAAGGAAAATCAAATTTACCATGTATATTTTAATATTTCAGTTTTTTCAATAATTATAGCTGATTTGATTTCACCATTGTGTGATTCACATTAATTGTGTTGTTATTTGTGAAATTATTGAGGTTCTATTTATCTTTCAATCTGATGATATGGGGGTACGCTATCTCATTTATCATATAGTCACTTTCTAGAAATCACATTTCATGCATTATTATCATTCCATTTAGGTTGCATTAGAGATTTCATGTTTTAGTGATTGATGTTGTGATATATATACATGTTGTTCTGGTAAATTCCTTTATAGAATAGATGTTGTTTCATAGGGTATTGCTAATGTTTAAAGTTCATTTGTTTAAACATCAGACTTTTGTCCCTGAGGTGTTATGGGCCCTCACGGATCAGAAATTGGTGGATCATGTGATAGTTTTCACTTTTATATCTTGTGAGGTACATGAATAAGATGTCAATCTTTGATTTTCGAGGATTATGGGACCCCAAAAACCAGAATTTGGAATTTTTATACATTTTTCATTGTTTTGTGGGGTATTGGAGTAGTTTCTGATGCTTACTATCTGGAAAAACCTAGAATGCATGGAGTGTAATGATAAATACAAGCTATGTAACATTCTCTTCGGTAAGGAACAACTTTTATTAAGTGCATGTCGGGTACTTTGTATACATGCCATGTAGTCTTTAACCGTGTCACTGACTGTGTTAACAGATACATGGGATTGGGAAATTTTTGGTGGCACATGCCATGTACCGAACGTACACATCTTGTTGTATAGACCATGTTTCCATCCATGTGACTAATGACACAAATTGATGAAACTCAAGTAGTACATGTCATGTCCAGTTTCAACACACCATGTAGAGTCAACCATGTAATTGGTCGTGTAACTAACGACATGGGTCGGTGAAAACCTTCTAGAAAATGACGTGTATAGCCTGAGCATGCCATGTAGTTTTGTTCCAGATGAACTGAGTGGCTAAGCCATGTAGATGAACTCAAGTAGGTGAAATGAATTCAATTTCATGTCATGTCCTTGGGAGGAATACGCTGTGTGTTGGGGTGTTTCCTGAACAGTTTTTTCAGAATTTCACGCCCATGTAAACGATTAAGGGAACACTCCATGTAGTGGTCATTCAAACTGTGTTTCCATGTTTTTTAAACTTTGAATGTTTGAATCATTTTATCGCTTTCATTCACTTCTTTTTTTCAGTCCTTGATAATCTTTATGTATGTTGTGTTCTTAACCTTGCAGATTCAATCCACTGAGATGTCCTCTTGTTGTTCTCTAGATACAAGGCAATGATCTGACACTGGACATGAGAGATTAGAGATTACCAGCAGAGCCACTTGTTTGCATGTCTTGGCACCAGCCATCATTACGAATATAGGTGTCGATGCATAGTTCTGAGAAGGATTCATGAGTTTTATACCGAGCTTCCAGGGAGAACAACATCTGACCCCATATATAGCAGAGCTGATGGGGGTTTTTCAGCAGCATCATCCTCCCACATTATTAGGAGATGGAGGACCACATACTATTGAGTCAAGGTTATAAGACATGATACCTATCTTCAAACATCTGAAGACGCCTCCAGATTGGTGGGTGAAGATCGCTACTTATAGTCTTATAGATTCCTTTAAGAGATGGTGGGATGTGATCTCACATGCAGGATGGCAGCAAGATCTGCCTTGGGGTGATTTATAGTGTACCTTCTATGAATACTTCTACCAAGAGTCTTTGAGGTCCGATCGAGCCTGAGAGTTTATGAGTTTGGAGCAGGGAACTCTATTGATCATGGAGTATTATTCTCGCTTCACAGAGTTGCAGTGTTTCACACCCATTCTTGGGGTTGATGATCTCTTTCTATAAATTATGTTTGAGGATGGTCTCAAGCGTGACATCTGGGATACGGTGAACATCTTGAGGATGTTGACCATTTCTTCTATAGTCAACTAGGTGCTGGTTATAGGGCATAACCTAGGAAATTATGGTGATTTGGTCTAGGGTGGATCAACATATAGAGTTGGTGATTCTCTGAATTATTGTAGGAAGGGTTTCCAGTATTCTACATATGGAGATTCGAGTAGGTGAGATATACCTTCAGGTAGCCATGTGGTATGCTAATAGTGTCGGAATGGTGGGAATATGAGGCCACATTTCTCAAGAGACCCAGTTGAGTTCCTATCTTATAGAAAGATGGGTCATCTTCAGTATTTTCATCAGTTCTTCTCACCATCAGTGAGTGGCAGAGGTTATTAAATGTCTCCTCATTCAGGATCTTGAACATCAGTTTCTCATTATTCTAGGAATTGGAGTATGTCCAGCCTCTTAGGCCGAGGTAGAGGTTGTTGTCGTGGTAGCCAATCCCTTGGCATTCAGCTACAATAGGGTGGATTATCTAACGGTGGTTAGGTAGGGTTGCAATGTTATGGTACATGTTAGTATTTTGAAGTTGTGTAGACCCTGCCAGAGTAGAATCCCGAACCCTCTATAGTTAGAGGTATGATTATAGTGTCCTCGATTTTATATTCTTTACATTTTGATATATGGTAATCCAATAGTTTCATATATATATTGATATTATGGAGATCATTGAGCTCTATTTCATTACATTTGTTGATGTCTTGACGCTAGAAACTCCATTAGGGACAAGAACTTCATGTGTACGTTACTGAAAGGAGTGCTCTCTTGAGGTTGGTTGGTATCACATATTATGGAACCTCTATGTCTTATAGATGAGAGGATATGATTTCATTCTCTGAATGGACTGGTTGATTCCCTACCTGGATGTTGTCAACTACTATCATCGTTGGGTGAGTTTCACATCACCTGAGGGCAGTTTTTTCATACATATGGGAGAATGGGATGTTTAAGTGAGTAGAGATGGACCCAAGAATCGTGGTTTGGGAGGAGTTATAGCTTAGATCTCTAGTCTATATCTAGATGACCAGGGGAATTTATTGCTGGACTTTCCTCCAGTTGTTGATTGTTTAGGGGATGTCTTTCCTGAGGACTTTTTAGGTTTTCCACTAGAGTGAGAGGTGGAGATTTCAATTGATCTTATTCCATGATCATAACTAGAGTCCATTCCCCTTTATATTATAGCTACACCAGAGTTAGAGGATCTCAAGAGGTAGTTATAGGAGTAACAGGAGAAGGGTTTAATATGACCCAGCACTTCTCCTTGGGGTTCACCTGTCATGTTTTAGAAGAAGGCGGATGCTACCCTCAGACATTATGTGGATTATCCGAAGTTGAACCAGTTACTTTCCAAGAACCGATATCCTTTTCCAAGGATTGATGATCTCTTTGATCAGCATTGAGGATCCCCAGTGTTCTCAAAGATCGACTTGAGATCTGTTCATCATCAATTTCATGTTAGACAATCAGATATATATCAATATAAATCTTAGAGAAGGTATGTTCTATATGAGTATATGGTTATGATGTTTGGTCTCAAGAAGGTGCCTGCAGTTTTCCTAGTACTAATGAACTGAGTTTTCAATACATACTTGGATTCTTTGGTGGTTGATTTCATGGATGATATATTCGTGTACTCTCACACTTGACACAACCATGTCACACATCTTGAGATCATTTTGAGTACACTAAGAGAGCATCGGTTATATTCTTAGCTCCCAAAATTCCACTTTTGGATGGACCAAATTAACTTATTGAGTCATGTTATCCTATAGACAAGATTATTAGTAGAACTATAGAAGTGAGAGTTGTAGTTTCTTAGAAGCATCCAAAGAACATCTTCGAGGTAAACTATTTTTTAGGGATGGTTGGACACTACAGAAGTTTCATACATTACCTTTCATGCTTACTAGTGCCACTACCAGACCTGACTAACAAGGTTGTGAAGTACATATGTATAGATTCTTGTAACGACCCAATGTTTCATTAATGGAAAATCTCTCTTGATCTAGTTAAATGTTTCTTTATGAAAAATGTTTTTTATAAGATGTCAACTTCTTTAGTTTTATGTTAAGATTTTTGACCGTTACTTTTATAGTCGTTGAAGAGTGATCATCTGAGTAGTATAAATATAGGGCTTTAACGAAACCATTTCTACTCAGACAAACGAAGCGATGGCCTCATCCAGTAGAATTGCCCCTTACGAAGCCCATTTGTCGGAGCTCGGAAAAGAGGTGGCGTCTTTGGGCTTTGCACTTGACCAAGCCCAAGCTGAGCTTCATCAAGTCAAGCTCGAACGTGATCGTCTACGGGAAAAATGGAAGTTGATAGAGATTACCACTCGAGCGATGTTATCCGAGCAGCCCCAAGAGTCTGTCACCATCGCGCACCTTACCCATAGGTCTTATGCTGCTATTTTAAGGGGTTATGTAACAAATAAGTATCACCATGTTCATGTACATTATTTTTTGTATATAATAATGAATATTTTTTTTTGATACATTGTAATTTGTTTTTAAAGTACAAATGGTGTTTTTAGTTATTATTTAATTAAGAATTATATTTTATTAAATTAAAGGATTTTTGAATTAAATAATATTTTAATAAAATATTATTATTAATATTAAAATAATTTTTATTAAATATAAATGATCTTATAATTTTATGAATGCAATTAAAATTTATATTAAGGTTTGAAAGCCATTTCTGTCAAAACCCGTGAATTTTTTATAAATGTCGGTTTTTATTTTAAAAGTGAAAATTCACATATTTAGAAAATTATTTAGATAAAATGAATTTTATTTTTGGAATCAAGACGTCGAAATTATCCAACGGTGAATTTTTCATAATTTTCTGAGACAGTCAAATTTTTGGGTAAAAATTAAATACCATTTAAATATATAATGTGTTTTATGACATCATAATGACCCAATGGTGATGTAATAAAATACCATAATCCTTATGTTCGGCCAATATGTGTTTTATCATTAAAATGATGAGGTTTTGGGTTTGTTTGACTTACTTTTCAAAGCATTAATGGAGCCCTCAAGACTTATTCAACACTTTGCCTTTTTAAATTAATTTCCATGGGAGTGTGACTCACCTCCACATAAGCAACCCTATTTTTTTAATAAATCCGGACCTTGGACTTGTAAAATATTATTTTCATCTTTCCATTTCCAGAAACCATGGGAATATACCATTGGATAGTCTGTGGTTTGGATTATTTTAATATAAGGGGTCCCAAACCTAAATAATAAAGAATTCTCTCACCTTTCCTATATAAACCCACCCAAGCTCCCACTTCCTCCTCACTCAAAGCCCTTGAAGTTCGTCCAACCTCTGCCCTACACTCTCTAGAATCCTCTAAAGGTTCCCCAACCTCCCAAGAAGCCTCTCACAAGCCACTCTCTAGCCTTTGGAAGCACACTTCCAAGTAAGGGGTTTTCTTCCTTTCTCATTTTTTGTCAATTTTCTTTAAGTTGTATTGCCCTTTTAATCTCAATTATGAATGTTGGGGTATGGTTTCACACCTCTCCCATACTTCCCTCTTATTTTTTGAATGATGGGAGACCCCTTTATCTCTCATTAAATTCCTCCCATATACACCCGTTACTATGCCGAAATTCCGAAAGGAACCTTTTTCTCCTCTTTTATATTTCAAGCAATACTTTTGTATCATGAATCTAAATTCTTTTTCAATTGGTGGGACATGTATCTATATGACCTCCTTACTTTCAATTACATGTAAATATGATGAGGAACCCCTTTTTATCTCATCAATCTTTTTTATGAATTCTTATGTCACGCCGTTACGCTGCCGAAATCATACCGATTTTCTAAGCCAACATCATTGTGTAGTGAATACCATGCCCATTTCTCCACCAAGGGTATTCAACTTTATGCACATTTACTTATTGATTATAAAGTTTCATGTATTAATTCCACATTCCTTTATCGTGGAATAAATTATTATGTTTTATGAATCCATGTTTTATGATCCATGTGACACACTTATGCATGAAATGAAATGTTTTAGAAGGGTGTGCCCTTTATAGCGCTCCAATGCATTGGGTAAAGTATAGTATCATGATACGTCATGTGCAATGAGTGTTTACTCATGCTAATTCAAGTGAAACGAGGGTTTACTCGTGCTTCAAGTGCAATGAGGGTTTACTCATGCTCCATGTGCAATGAGCCTTGGCTCATGCTAATTCAATGTTAAGTGTTGTTGCCACATTTCCATGTTATGATTATCATGCTTTATCATGCCTTTATGTTCATGTTTCTATTATGCTATATTGATATTCATATTTCCTAACATGTATTTCACTCCTCATGTTTTTCATTGTTTACTCTCTTATTGGGCTTTATAGCTCACCCTTTTCTTATGCATGTCCTCATGTTATCACATGCAATGCTAAGTACGAAGGAATGTAGTGGTCATGTAAAGGAAGTTTTCAATAAAGATGTTGTATTTCAAGTTTAAAGTTTTTATGTAATGATCCTAATCCCCAAAGACACTAAACCTCTCGATCTTCTTTTTTGGATCAAGTGAAGTTTTATGTAATAAAGCATGTTTATGTTGTAATAAAAAGCAGGGTTGTCACAGTTGGTATCAGAGGATAGGTTTAGTTATTTTTGGGATTAGGAAACCCTAGTAAAGCCTTAGATACAAGACTAAGCATAATAAAAACATCCCTATGTTATGGTAAATACTAAGTAAGTGGTTTATCAAACAAATACATCCCTGTCTGGATACGAGAAGGTAGAGGCGGCTCTGGCACAGATGTATCCTAGGGGTAAAACCTGAAAACACCGCTTTGAGCTAGACTCGAACGGGAACTGGTGCACGACAACGGGCCTTGCTTCACTCTTGGTTACGACACTACTGGGGGATATGTTTTGATAAATTCACAATCTTAGTATGAACCCTTATTAAGGGAAAAATGCCCCTAAGAATATATGTTAGAAGGAAGATCATGAAAATCCTGGATTGAATCCTATAGACTCATGAGTTAAAGAGATTAAAGTTTATTTATAAGTCATAAACTTTTGACTTTGGATTACCCATTATGTGTTACCCCTAACTTTCCTATTATTCCTGCCAATGGCTGGTAATAGGAGAACTCGGGCTAACAACCGTTGTGAAGATCAATGTTATGATTGTACTTAAGAGATGCCCAATCCAATGGGAGCGGGAATCGAGAACTTTGTCACGCTTCTCTATCAGCTAACTCATGTTTTGAATAGAAACACTAGTCAAGAGGAACGTTCAACCCCCCTACTTTTAGTGGATCATCCGATCCCACGATTGCTGAACAATGGATCAACTCCATTGAAAATATATTCTCCATCCTCCAATGCTCTGAAAAAGAGAAGGTTCTCCTGGAGGCTTATCGTATGGAGGGTGAAGCTGATCAATGGTGGACGTTGATCAAAAATATGAAGCCTGAGGAGGAGATCGAGGCTTTGGAATGGAAGGAATTCTGGAAGATGTTTTTCGATAAATATTTTCCACGCACCCTCCGTCTTAAGATGGAAAGGGACTTCCTTTCCCTCAAACAGAAAGTTGAAGAATCTGTGGGAGTGTACGAGGAAAACTTCACATGGCTTGCATGATACGCTTTCGGCTTTGTCGTTACCCCCGAATGCAAGGTTGACCGCTTCTTTGGTGGGCTGAAGCCTAGCTTGCGGAAAGCATTAGCGATCCGTGACTTCGACAGCTATGAGGAAATTGTCCGATGTGCCCTCAAGGTTGAAATGGAGATCGGAGAATCATAGGGTTATCATGGGGACAAGAAGCGTAAGTTGGACTTCAATGCTGGTGGTCCGATGGATAAATCCAATGGCGCTAAGAAATTCCAGCACCCCACTTTCCAAAAGTGTGGAAAGAATCACCCTGGAAATTGCCTTAGGGGGAAAAGAAAATGCTTCAAGTGTGGAAGAGAAGGGCACCTAGCTATTAACTGTCAGCAAGAAGGACCCGCGGCTGCGACAGAGGAGAGGAACACTCCATTAAAACCTCAACGCGTTGTTCAATGCTTCAAATGAAAATAACCGGGTCATTTTGCGAATCAGTGCCCTAATCTAAGGGTTATCGGAGGGAATCAACAACCTCCAAGACAGCAAGGAAGAGCTTTTGCCATCACTTCTGCCGAAGTGAACCCCGACAAAGAAGTGGTGATAGGTATGCTAGTTATTCATTCAAGAATAGCGAACATACTTTTTGATTCAGGTTCTACGCATTATTTTATATCTCAAAAGTTTAGTAGAACAATCCCTGCACCACCACAAATCATGGAAGTAAAGATGTCAGTGAGTACGGCAAATGGGGCAATCATTGCATCCCATGAGTATAAGTCCTCCCCTGTTATAATCTGTGGATTGAATTTCCCGGCGAATCTCGTCATACTCCCTTTGGTGGAATTTGATGCAATTCTTGGCATGGATTGGCTTTCCTTATATAGAGCCAACATAAATTGTCGGGAGCGGGAAATCACACTCAATATGGAGAATCGACCCCCGATTCTTTACAAGTGTCAGGAGGAAGATGAATCTCCTTTAGATCCATCATCTCAAGCATGGATATACTGCCTCATGAGCACGCATATCTGGCTTAGATGATTGAGTCCAAGGAAGAAACCACCCTTGAAGAAATGCCTATTGCGAGGGAATTCGCTGAAGTATTTCCCGAGGAACTTCCTGGTCTTCCTCCAAGAAGAGATGTTGAGTTCTAAATTGAACTTATACCTGGGGCACTACCAATATCCAAGACTCCATATAGAATGGCTGTTGTTGAGCTTGAAGAGTTGAAGAAACAACTATAGGAGAATCTGGATAAAGGGTTTATACGCCCAAGTGCATCACCATGGGGTGCACCAGTCCTCTTCGTCAATAAGAAGGATGGGTCAATGCGGCTTTGCATCGATTATCGTGAACTTAACAAAATCACGATAAAGAACAAGTATCCTCTCCCAAGAATCGATGACTTGTTTGATCAGCTGCGTGGAGCACAATACTTCTCCAAGGTCGACTTGCGGTCGGGATATTATCATGTAATGGTGAAGAAGGAAGATATCCCCAAGACTGATTTTTGTACAAGGTACGGGCACTATGAATTCATAGTAATGCCTTTTGGACTCACTAATTCTCCAACAATATTCATGGACATGATGAAATGAGTCTTTAGAGATTACCTTGAAAAATTTGTGGTAGTCTTTATAGATGATATTCTAATATACTCCAAAACCAAGGAGGACCATGAGGAGCATTTAAAAACGGTACTGGATACTTTGTGCAAGGAGAAGCTCTATGCCAAGTACAACAAGTGTGAGTTCTGGTTGAAGGAGGTCTCATTCTTGGGCCATATCATCACAAGCAATGGGATATCTATGGACCCCTCCAAAACAGATGCAATTGAGGGATGGCCGAGGCCAACATCGGTAACTGATATCCATAGCTTCTTGGGGTTAGCTGGATATTATCGACGATTTGTGAGAAATTTCTCACGCTTGTCCAACCCTCTTACCAAGCTAACTCAAAAGGGAGTAAAGTTTGCTTGGAGTGATGAATGCAAAGAAAGCTTCAAGGAGTTGAAAAGGAGGATTATCACGGCACTCGTGCTCACTCTACCCACAAGTGGGGAGATTTTTGTGGTATTAAGTGATGCTTCGAAAAAAGGCTTAGGATGTGTGCTGATGCAGAATGATAAAGTGATATCCTATGCCTCAAGGCAGTTGAAAATCCATGAGTGAAACTATCCAACGCATGATCTGGAGTTGGCGGCGGTGTTCTTTGCCTTGAAAATCTGGCGGCATTATCTCTATGGAGAGAAATGTGAGATATATACTGACCACAAGAGTCTTAAATATATATTCACACAGAAAGAGCTTAATATGCGCCTGAGAAAATGGATAGAGCTCATCACGGATTATGACTGTTCAATACATTACCACCCTGGGAAGGCGAACAAGGTGGCGGATGCCCTAAGTAGAAAGGATCCAGCAATTCTATCAATGATGAGAATTGAGAAGGATCCAATCTTCTTAGACTTGATGAAGATGGACGTGGAAATCATAAAGAAGGGAACATCATCAATCCTTTCACAAATGATTGCTCAACCATCTCTTTTGGAAAGGTTAAAGGATGCTCAAAAGGATGATGCGGGAATCCAAGAAAAAGTGGAAGCTATAAAAAAGGGAAAATCCTCAGAGTTTAATGTTAATGAAGAAGGAATTGTGATGTTTGGGAAAAGACTATGTGTTCCATCAAGTTCGGAGCTGAAGAAGGAACTTTTGGATGATGCACATAGTGCAAATTTCTATATTCACCCAGGGAGCACAAAGATGTATCGAGATCTCCGAGAAAACTTTTGGTGGGATAATATGAAGAAGGAGATCGCTGAATATACATCAATGTGCCTGGTGTGTCAGAAAGTGAAGGCAGAGAGGCAGAAGTCTAAGGGGATGATGCAACCATTGCCCATACCAGAATGGAAATGGGAGAACATCACCATGGACTTCGCCAATGGACTTCCAAGGACATCCAAAGGCAACAATGCAATCTGGGTTGTTGTGGATCGTCTTACAAAGACTGCACACTTCATTTCTATTCGAGAGTATTTCTCTTTGGATCAACTGGCACGGATATATATCAGGGAAGTGGTACGGTTGCATGGAGTACCACTATCTATTATATCTGACCGAGATCCATGATTTACCTCTAAGTTTTGGAAGAGTCTTCAACATGCTCTGAAAACTGAACTGAACTTCAGTACGGCCTATCATCCTCAAACTGATGGCCAATCCGAGCGGACTATCCAAACACTTGAGGATATGTTGAGAGCGTGCTCAATGGACTTTAAAGGAGGATGGGATCAACATCTTCCTCTGGTTGAGTTCTCTTATAATAATAGTTTCCACTCAAGCATCCAAATGGCACCATATGAAGCCCTGTATGGGAAAAGGTGTAGAACACCGTCATGTTGGGATGAGGTCGGTGAACGTAAGCTGCTTGGACCAGAAATGGTCGAAGAAATGGTGGAGAAGGTGAAAACCATTCAGCAGCATATCAAGGCAGTCCAAAGTCAGCAGAAGAGTTATGCAGATAATCGTCGACGAGACCTTGAGTTTAAAGTCGGATATATGCTTTTTTTATGCATATCTCCATGGAAGAAGGTCATGAGGTTTGGAAATAAAGGGAAGTTACGTCTAAGGTACATTGTCCCCTTCGAGATTCTGGATCGTGTTGGGGCTGTGGCCTATCGACTAGCACTTCCACCTACTATGGCCAAGGTGCATGATGTCTTCCATGTATCCCTCTTAAGGAAGTACATACTAGACCCTTCACATGTACTCTCTTCCGAGGTGGTACAATTAGAAGACGATCATTCTTATGAGGAGCAACCAGTGAAGATCTTAGATCGTAGAGAAAAATTTCTACGAAATAAGACAATGCCCCTAGTCAAGGTGTTGTGGAGAAACCACAAGTTTGAAGAAGAAACTTTGGAGTCGGAGGATATGATGAAGCTAAATTACCCACATTTGTTTTAGTGTGGGAAAAAGAAAATTTCGAGGGCGAAATTTCTTAAGGGGGGAATGTTGTAACGACCCAAAGTTTCATTAATGGAAAATCCCTCTTGATCTAGTTAAATGTTTCTTTATGAAAATTTTTTTTTTATAAGATGTCAACTTCTTTAGTTTTATGTTAAGATTTGTGACCGTTACTTTTATAGTCGTTGAACAGTTATCATCTGAGTAGTATAAATATAAGGCTTTAACGAAACCATTTATACTCAGACAAAGGAAGCGATGGCCTCATCCAGTAGAATTTCCCCTTACGAAGCCCATTTGTCAGAGGTCGAAAAAGAGGTGGAGTCTTTGGGGTTTGCCCTTGACCAAGCCCAAGCTGAGCTTCATCAAGTCAAGCTCGAACGTGATCGTCTACGGGAAAAATGGAAGTTGATAGAGATTACCACTCGAGCGATGGTATCCGAGTAGACCCAAGAGTCTGTCACCATCGCGCACCTTACCCTTAGGTCTTATGCAGGTATTTTAAGAGGTTATGTAACAAATAAGTATCACCATGTTCATGTACATTATTTTTTGTATATAATAATGAATATATTTTTTTGATACATTGTAATTAGTTTTTAAAGTACAAATGGTGTTTTTAGTTATTATTTAACTAAGAAATATATTTTATTAAATTAAAGGATTTTTGAATTAAATAATATTTTAATAAAATATTATTATTAATATTAAATTAATTTTTATTAAATATAAATGATCTTATAATTTTATGAATGCAATTAAATTTTTTATTTAGGTTTGAAAGCCATTTCTGTCAAAACCTGTGAATTTTTTATAAATGTCGGTTTTTATTTTAAAAGTGAAAATTCACATATTTAAAAAATTATTTAGATAAAAAAATATTATTTTTGGAATCAGGACGTCGAAATTATCCAACGGTGAATTTTTCATAATTTTTTGAGACAGTCAAATTTTTGGGTAAAAATTAAATACCATTTAAATATATAATGTGTTTTATGACATCATAATGACCCAATGGTGATGTAATAAAATACCATAATCCTTATGTTCGGCCAATATGTGTTTTATCATTAAAATAATGAGGTTTTGGGTTTGTTTGACTTACTTTTCAAAGCATTAATGGAGCCCTCAAGACTTATTCAACACTTTTCCTTTTTAAATTAATTTCCATGGGAGTGTGACTCACCTCCACATAAGCAACCCTATTTTTTTAATAAATCCGGACCTTGGACTTGTAAAATATTGTTTTCCTCTTTCCTTTTCCAAAAACCATGGGCAAATACCATGGGATGGTTTGTGGTTTGGATTATTTAAATATAAGGGGTCCCAAACCTAAATAATAAAGAATTCTCTCACCTTTCCTATATAAACCCACCCATGCTCCCACTTCCTCCTCACTCAAAGCCCTTGAAGTTCGTCCAACCTCTACCCTACTCTCTCTATAATCCTCTCAAGGTTCCCCAAGCACCCAAGAAGCCTCTCACAAGCCACTCTATAGCCTTTGGAAGCACACTTCCAAGTAAGGGGTTTTCTTCCTTTCTCATTTTTTGTCAATTTTCTTTAAGTTGAATTTCCCTTTTAATTTCTATTATGAATGTTGGAGTTTGGTTTCGCACCTCTCCCATACTGCCCTCTTATTGTTTGAATGATGGGAGACCCCTTTCTCTCTCATTAAATGCCTCCCATATACACCTGTTACTATGCCGAAATTCCGAAATGAACCTTTTTCTCCTCTTTTATATTTCAAGCAATACATTTGTATCATGAATCTAAATTCATTTTCAATTGTTGGGACATGTATCTATATGACCTCTTTACTGTCAATTACATGTAAATATGATGAGGAACCCCATCCTCTCTCATCAACCTTTTTTATGAATTCTTATGTCACGCCGTTACGCTGCCGAAATCACACCGATTTTCTAAGCCAATATCATTGTGTAGTGAATACCATGCCCATTTCTCCATCAATGGTATTCACCTTTATGAACATTTAATTATTGATTATAAAGTTTAATGTATGAATTCCACATTATTTTATCGTGGAAAAAATTATTATGTTTTATGAATCCATGTTTTATGATCCATGTGGCACACTTATGCATGAAATGAAATGTTTAAGAAGGGTGCGCCCTTTATAGCGCTCCAATGCATTGGGTAAAGTATAGTATCATGATAATTCATGTGCAATGAGTGTTTAATCATGATAATTCAAGTACAACGAGGGTTTACTCGTGCTTCAAGTGCAATGAGGGTTTACTCATGCTCCATGTGCAATGAGCCTTGGCTCATGCTAATTCAATGTTAAGTGTTGTTGCCGCATTTCCATGTTATGATTATCATGCTTTATAATTCCTTTATGTTCATGTTTATATTATTCTCTATTGAAATTCCTATTGCCTAACATGTATTTCACTCCTCATGTTATTCATTGTTTACTCCCTTACTGGGCTTTATAGCTCACCCTTTTCTTATGCATGTCCTCAGGTTATCCCATGCAATGCTAAGTACGAAGGAATGTAGTGGTCATGTAAAGGAAGTTTTCAATAAAGATGTTGTATTTCAAGTTTAGAGTTTTTATGTAATGATCCTAATCCCCAAAGACACTAAACCTCTCGATCTTCTTTTTTGTATCAAGTGAAGTTTTATGTAATAAAGCATGTTTAAGTTGTAATAAAAAGCAGGGTTGTCACATTCTTGTGAGTCAGCCCTTCAACAGCTAAAAGGTAGGTTTAATTTAGCACTGATACTCTAATTTTCAAATCCAATAAAGAGTTATACTGTATATTGTGATGCATCAGGTATCGGGATGGTAGCAGTGCATATGTATGGGGAAGGAGTTGTTGCATACCAGTCTTAGTAGTTGAGGCCACAGGAGAGGAATTACCAGACACGCGATCTTGATTTGGCTGTAGATGTTCATTCCTTATGTTGTTGGAGACATTATCTTCAGCGAGATAAGTTTGTGGTTTTCAATGATAACAAAAGTCTCACATATATCTTTACCCAGCACGATCTGAATTTGAGACAGAGAAGGAGGGTTGAGTAACTTTAGTCTTTCGACATTGAGCTTACCTACATGCTTAGGGAAGGCAACACAGTGGTTGATGCGCTATGTAGGAGGACTCAGAGATAGTTAGATCAAGAAGCCATCAGGGAGTGGAAACTTATGGCTCTATTCTCTACAATGCATTTGGAGGTTCATGATAGATAGGGGCATATTTTTCATTCTTCTGTAGTTCTTACCACTACTCATCTTGAATGAGTACGACTGAGGCAGTTATTACATTTAGAAGGCCTAGTTTTATGGGAGAGTGTGTACAGAGAGAACCCTATTCCTAGATAGACCATAGGCGAGGATGAGATCTTGAATTTTAAAAGTCTCATATGGATGTCACTAGACAAACGTGATGAGATAATGTTGGAATTTCATTCCTCAGTTTGGTTAGTTCATCCTAGTTTCACCAAGATGTATTGAGATCAGCACCGTCAGTATTGGTGTTCATGTTTTAAGAGAGATGTTGTTGGGTTTTTCATGAGGTGTTCCACCTGTCAGCAGGTGAAGGCAGAGAATCAGTGTCCAGTAGGGCTTTTGAACCAGTTACCCATTCTCGAGTGAAAGTGTAATGATGTTGCAATGTATTTTATGATATGTTTTCTGAGGTCACCAAGAGGGAATGCTGTATAGTGGGTTTTCATTGAAAGACTCACAAAGGTTTCTCTCTTATTTCTGATCAAGGAGACCATTAGTTTTGATGAGCTTGTAAGGATATACATCTGAGTGATTATATGTTTACATGGAGTTCCGCACTCCATTTCATTAGACATGGATTCTTGTTTTACTTCTTGGGTCTGGAAGGGACTACAATGGTCTTTGGGAAAATAGGTACTTCTAACTACATATTACCATCCCCAAAAAGATGGCCAGTCTGATCATATCATACATGTTCTGGAGGGCATGCTTTGAACATGCATCCTAGATTTTGGAGGTTCTTGGGAGAAACACACACCCCTTGTGGAGTTTGCCTAAAATAATAGCTTTCATGTAACTATCCAGATGTAACCTTATGATGATTTTTACTGAAGTCCATGATGATTACCCTTATATAGGATGGAAGTAAGAGAGGATGCTGTTTTGGGACCTCGTCTTGTTCTGGAAACAATATAGAAAGTGGAGTTGATTTTTAAGAGGATGGATAATGAACAGTCCAGATAAAAGTCTTATGTTGATCGACAAAGACAACCTATGGAGTTAGAGGTTGGAGATCTGGTTTTTCTATATGTCACACCGAGATTGTGACACAGAAGGAATGGGAGACTGAGAAATCTTTCGTCGAGATATGTTGGACTATTTGAGGTTTTGGAGAGAGTCGCATCAGTTACCTATCGGTTGATATTGCCTCAAAGGTAAAGGGTTATGCACAACATATTCCATGTTACTTAGATATAGTGTTACTTCTCAGACTTCTCTCATGTTTTTCAACTAGTGGATGTTAAGATGTAGGTGAGAACATTATTCGAGGAGCATCATATAAGGATTGCTGATCGCAGTGCAAAGGTTCTTCGTGGCTGGTATGTTCCATTGGTACAAGTGATATGGAAGCACAAGAGAGAACAAGATAAGACTTGGGAGAGGGAGGTTGATGTATGATCACAATGGCCTGAGTTGTTCAAATTTTCCTCTTCTACGTCCCCTTGATATGGAAATTCATGGAAAAATTTCTTCTAGGGGGGGTTTTTTAAGAACTTGGACCTTATTTTCAAGTATGGGTTTTTCTTTTCTGTTATTTATGAGAAAAATAGGATAATCAAAAAATTTAAGGAATATACATTGTGTACTTAGGAGTACACGTCAAGTGCCCGGTTTGTTGCGGGTAGCCATGTACTGGCCATGTAACGGGCAAGTACATATTCATGTGGGGTGACCTAGAAATCGCCTAAACTGGGGCCTGTAAAGGAATATATATGTCATGTACTTTTAAAAGACACACTATGTGCTTTTATTTTTATTTGTTATGTCAGATCGGGGTCACGTCTCATTTAGAAAACACAATTCTTCTCAATTCGTATTGTCTAGGAGAGAATGTAGGGCACGATTCTTCTCTGAGCCCCATATCAACCGTCCGTTCTCTAAATAAACCACCAACAATTTCATTGGAATCACCACGGTGAGTTATTAATTCTTATAGAGCCTTATTACATGATTTATTCTCTTTCGTGAGATATCCTTGGTTGATCATTTTTTATGTTTTTGTAGATCTATCTTGTTCAAGGTTGATTCTAGGGCCAATACGGGAGTATATCGACCATACAATGCCGAGATAGGTGGTTTTTTCCTTTCCATAGTTAGTCTTTGAATATTATGTGAATAAATTTCCTATAACCTAGATTGGGCTATTACTTGTTTAGGAATTTTAATCTGGTTGATGCCAACAATGATTATTTTCTTGAGTTAGGGATCTTGTTTTTAAATAGGGTTATTTTATAATGATATGGAGGTGTTTTCCCATGTTTTATCAAATATAGACCAATTGGTACAACTTTTTCTATTAGGATACTTTTTTCCACGACTAGTATTGTAAGGATTGAGTGATATTATCTAATGTTGTGGTATGCCTTGTAGCTATTTATCGAAGTAGTAATTTTAGGTTTACTTTGATTGCTAATTATAATTTGTGCATGAATTCTTACATAGGGATATGGGAACTTTGTGTAGTAAGACCATAGGGGGAATTGAAATTGTGGGGTTCCCTAGAGTTTCTGTTATACTTTTTCCTTTGTGATGTCATTGGGGTGATTGACGTTGAGTGCTCCCTCAGAGTGTCTATAGATATCATTACGAGACCATAGGAGGAATTGAAAATGAGTTCTTCCTCAGAGAGTCTTTAGTTTACCCTTAAGGGACTATATGAGGACTTGATGGTGTGTGCTTCCTCAGAGAGTCTTTTTTTATCCTTAAGAGACTATATGAGGAATTGACAGTGAGTTCTTCCTCATAGAGTCTTTAATTTCATAAGAGATAAGGGGTTATACTATGTGAGCTATCTCATGGGGTTGCTATGTCTTCATTATCATATTAAGAGTTGAAAAAAATGGATTAGGTTGTTAGAAATTTTCCAGAGGGTTACTTTGGAATGATTGGTTGAATAATTAATAAATGTACGTGAATGTAGTTGAAAATGTATGACAGTTTACTTTTGATAACAACATTGTTTACTACATAATTTTTTATATTTCCTACCATATATATTCACTGAAAGATAGGCATAGATCTTTGGGTGAATTCCTAACAGGATTTGTCTCACACCCAGTTTGGGTCATGATTTTGGGACCAAACAGATTATATTGTTATAGGTATATGTAAGGAAAAGTTCTCTTCCACTTTAGGTATTTGATTGATGTGGAGTCAGAGAGCATGGGACCAGGATGAGGCTTGCGATTTTGTTGGAGATTTTTACTTGTTTTTTCTTTGTAATTTGGTTTAGTATTGTCTTCCAGCATTGTTACTTATTTGGATTCTTTCTTAGAAATATGTATCATGCATCATGAGTTCCAGTTTAATGTTTACATGTTTTTTCTACTATTTACCATTGTATGGTATTATTACTTATTCCAATATTGTTTTCTATTTATTCATAATGCGTTACTCATCCAATGAGGAATATTTTCCCCACTATCACACCCAAACCCCTCACTGCTAGTCGACAGCCTCTAGCATTCAGGGAAATACGCTTGAGGCTATGTGACTAACCAGGTACATGGCACTTTTTGGCGGCACCCAGAACTAGGATGTTACAATGTAATCCTTCATATAAAAGATCTTAATATCTTCCCATGGGATAAATCATTAAATTTCATATGAATCAATGAACATAATCCCAAAATTCATAACATGAGACATGATTTTATTTAT
Organism: Viscum album; assembly: GCA_963277665.1. NCBI lineage: Eukaryota > Viridiplantae > Streptophyta > Magnoliopsida > Santalales > Viscaceae > Viscum > Viscum album. The sequence goes on from OY728138.1 coordinate 1,247,135,074, forward strand.
AATACATATAATAATAGAAAATAATTTCATATTAGACAAGTCTCATTTTTAATCCCATCATAGTGGAAAAATTCAATTACTAAAATGAGTTCAATAATCATTCCATACTTGTATTACTGATCCAAGATAATTACCCATTCCCGAAATGTCTATTTCATGAGATATAAATCATTACCCAATGCATGGAAAAGAGATATAGGTCTCACTCATCTCATAATGAAATCATTTTTGTGTGTTAAACAAAAAATAGAAATAATTCATCATAACCTAACCTAATGAATAAAATGGGTTTCATTAACATCATTCCATAATAACAATGTCTATATAAAAAACGGATTTTAAAAATTTAAGTTCACAAAAAATAAAATCGTAGCAATAATGGAGATGAAATACTTGTTCTCGAACCCAATTAAAGAATTTAATCTTATATGAAAAATTATTTTGATAAAACACATGAAATTAATTCTTGAAGAAAATATACTTTAGAAGATGAGATGAGATATGGTTGTAATCTAATATAAAAATATATTATAGACAAGATTTTTTTGTCAATTTAAACCATATCATTTTAATTTACACTTACTTATTATATTTTATTTTAATGTAGGGTAACAAATATTTCAATATTAAAAGGGTGAATTGTTTAATTATTTTATATAAATTAGACAATAAATAAATAATATTAAACATTTTAGACCATATAATAATTATTATATATTTTAAAAAAAATTTATGATTTTTAAATAATTAAATAATACATTGTTTTTATAAACAATCAATGGTGTTAATTTTGACACTATTCAAATCATTGATTTTTAAAAATACTAATATAATAATTAATCTTCAAACTAAATTTCATTATATTTCGTAAGAGTTCAAGGTCATCTATAAAAATACTTATACATATTTATTACCCCAAATTAAATAAAATAATATAAATAAAATAAATCTACTATACTTTAGAATAATATTTCCATTCCTATTTATCAGTTTGAAATAAATTGAAATGTTATACTTATAAAATTATGAATGTGAAAATTTTAACATCACATTAAATAAAGAGATACTTATATCATAATCTCTTCAACAAGGCTCAAAATTGTCACCAACTAGACCATTGGATAGTTATAATTCATATATGTTTGAAAAATAATATTTGGTCAAGTGTTTGATTATTTTAATTGTCATTAGAATTTTGACAAAATTTGTTTTATTGATTTATCATCAATAAATTTATTTTGGCATCATCAAAGTATAAGTCTTTAAGTTAATTAGGTATTTCCTAAAAATAAAAAATAAATTACCAAGATAAATAAAAAAATTTATATTTAAAATCAGAATTTATAATTTAATTTATCTTCTTTATGACCTTATATAAAAATGATATAGTAATTAAAATTTTATTATGAAATATTTAATTTTCCTTTAAATAAAATAAATAAATTGTACTAATATTATCAAAGTTTCTTCCAAAGGACACCATATTGACCTATAGAATATTTATGTAGAAACATTTTAATCCAATGTTATTAATTCAAGTGTTAATGTAACTTTATAATAGTATTATTACCCTTAATTACCTGATTTACCTTTTTACAATATTAGAAAAAATTATTAAAATTCTATTCAAATTCCCATAAATAAAAAAACTATTTACATAATATGGACATAATTATTCCATATATGGAATCTATTTTTCAAAATTCCAAATAAAGAAGTTACAGAAATTAATTTAAATCTCTTTTAGTTGTCAGAAAGAGAGAACACATTATAAATGTTAGAATATTTCAAAAGATTGAAATGTTTTTACATCTGAATTAGATGTAAAATTAAGGATAATGATATGGATTATATTGATTGATAAAAATATGTGTTTTATACTTTAAAACTATCCAATATTACAATATAACCATATAAATTAATTCAATGAAAATAATTGATTTTAATTAAAAGGTAGTGTATTTTTATTATTCATCAAAATTTGAATATTATCAAAAAAATATTAAAAAAATCATCTAATGTAACTTTCTATATCCTTTATAAAAAAAATTTATTTCTTCATATAAAAATAATTAATGTTCTAAAATCATAATTTAAATGGGGTTCTCCATTAAACGGTGGAAAATTACCCTATTGAAAAATATAGGTTTTTATAAATCAATGAGGGTATATTCGTACCATATAACAAAAATATCCACTACATGACTATCAAAAATAATTTATTTATTATATAACATATATATTTCATTAATTCCATTTAATAATATTTATTCAACCAATTTATTAATAAAAATATAAATATATATTTGATATATATTTTTCATAAATATTTGGTAGCGAATGACTTCACCATACGTTTTCATAAGTTAGTTTTATTTATTCCCTATCACCGGAAATATTGGATAAAATGGTAATTTTATACCAAGGGAATCTATCTGTTTTTATAAACTCATGATTTAGTTTAATGCAAACTATATAATAATTAAAATAATTTAGAGAAAATATATCATAAAAACATTCAAGTGTAACATTTTAACAAACATAAATTTATTATCACCTTTTAAATTCATCAAATGGATACAAATAAATGAGGATATCTACCACTAATCATATCCTTATGTTCCCACATCGATTCATCATATTAGTGGTTCCTTTACATAACTTTAACCAAAAGAATGGTCTTGTTTCACACACCTTTTTTGCTACGATCCAGAATCACTATTTGTTATTATTCATAAGAAAGATCATGATCTAGTGGTTTGAATTCTATGTTTGGTACATGTTAAGGATCAGGTATGAACATTATAAAGATAGATACATGGAATACATCATGAACTTGTGAGAGATTTGGTGAAATCACCATTTAGTGAGATAACTTCCAAACACGATCTAGAATTTTAAAAGGATTGATATACCTAGGGCCCAGCTTACTCATTTTTCTAAAAATAATTACTCTCATACAAGGAGGTATTAATAGAAAAAAAATCTAATACACTTCAAACTCTATGTATTTTATTCTATTTTCAGCATAAATTTTTTTTCTACTCTATGTTTGTAACAACTTGATATTTTGAGAAATGTTTTTTGAAATAATTTAACATTCCAATATTTTTTGAATTCCTATGACACTGGAAATAGTTAACTAGATATATATTAAAACACTAGGTAAAAATTTCCTTTCACACACAATACCAACTTTTCTTTCACTACATTCAATACCAACTTGGCTTGTTCTACAAGAAACATCGACTTGGCTTATGATACACAAAACACTGAATTTCTATGAAATATCCATTTTTCTTGTTTTAATTATTTATATAATGTAATAATAAAAAATCAGTTAAACTTATTAATGTGAATACTAATAAATAGTTTTCACATATTTTTTATAATTTTTTTGTATAAATAAAAGATCTAGATAATAAAATATACGAATTTTGGAAAAGCCCTCCTTATGTTTAAAAACATCATTTTCTTGAAAGAAATGACTCTAAAAATGAAAGTAATTTTAGACACATTTAGAAATTTAATTTGATAAAATAAAACTCATTTTTGAAATCGAGATATCAAAATTATCTTTGGGTTAATTTTTGGGATTTTTTGGAGAAACATTATTTTTTATAAATAGTTAAAAATACTAATTTTTAGATAAATACACCCTTTTTCCTAATTAATTATTAAGAATAAATGATATTATAAATCAGTTTTGAGGTCACGTTATATAAATATTATATCTAATTATATAATGAAATTCATTAGAATCAATAACACTTTGATACTGAAAAACAAATATTGACAAACTTTTCAACTTTTTCCTACATTAAAACCATGTTCTTTCGTCCTGTATGCAGTAATAGCATTAATCATAATTTTCCCACTTTTGTGATTGGGATTTCAAAAATCTAACATAAAAAATTATATTCAATCTATTATTTAGAGTCTAATAATATCATATTAAATTTTAACCAAAATTATTAGTAAAAGTGATTAAAATTAATCACAACTATTAAGGAAAAATTACTCTTAATTAGGGACTAAACCATAAAATTAGGGGGCCAAATGACCTACAAATTTTTAAAAACCCATTTGATGTCCATAGTTCGGACATAACCCTCCATTCTTTGGTTTGGTCAGTTTTAAGAATTTTTTTAATAAGAACATGTTTACACCTAATTTGATTCTAAAAATTACATGTGAGTCCTTTTCATTCCCTATAAAGGCCACTACCTCTACCCATTCCTCACACATCTCAAGCCTCTTATGATCAGGAAAGCCCAACCCAAAATTGCATCCCAACAATCATCTATTTTACGTTGAATCTCCTCTTTGTGTATAACCCTATTATGGAAACGTTTTTGGAAAACTAAAATGATTTAACTGATTTAGAGGAATCTAGTACGAATACAAATATAATCAATAAAAAGGTAAGGGGGATTTCATCTCACTATTAATTTTTGTGGGATAAATCTTATGTTCATCACTATTTCATTTTTTGTTGTATGTACTTACCATTATTATATTATATGAATCTTATACTTAAATTTATCAGTATTCAGATGTTCATTTTATGATCCTTCTTTCATGGGGTTTAAGTTTAAAAAATATTTCAAATATAAAAAATCTTTTGTCACAATTTGCCTTCTTTAAGACTCGTGTTTTTATTATGCACCAAAACCCTTTTTTGAGGTGCACATATTTCCATTTTACATTCAATATCATGAATCTATATCATTTCATGATATTTTATGCTTCATGTAATTTCATTTCCTTACATGGAGAGTATGATCCAAAGTTACCAAGTTATAAGTGTTTATTGGGAAAATCTCATCGCTTTTCGAGATTGGTTACTATTATTCTCACTTTGATGAATTTCTATGTTAAATCTCTCAATTACATCCATGAATTTCATTATATTATGTTTATTCCAGATATACTAAGGTATTGGTACAATATTTCTACTCATTGGTACATAATATAGTTATGAAATTATCTTAAATATGACCAACATTACCCTCCCTTTGGTCGGAAATAAGTGTTCCTTCAAAACCATGTTTTACAAAAAGGTTTTCCAAGACTAATTTATTAATCTCATAGGATCATTAAAAGAAATTTTCACCCTTTAATATTTTAAATATATCTTAAAATTAATATTCCTGTTTCTTTCTGAATAAGGAATTCCATGTAACCTTTTTAATGTGAAAAGGGAAAATTCTTTTTACCTCATATGACATGTACAGATTTACCCATCATCATTACTTTGATGATTCTATTTAATTTTGAAAAGTTAAACAGTTATGAATTTTTTTTATAATTAATTTTCAGTGAAAAAATGATTCAGAATAATTTTAAGTATTCTTTAAAAAATTTCAATGTATTTTCTAAGAAACTATTTTTAAATGGTTTTATGTATTAAAAAACTTTTTTTGAAGAAAAGAGTATATTATCTCAAGAAATAACATTGGGATATATTAAAAAATTATTTTCCATAGAAGATAACATATGTTTACGTTACTCAGGACCTTGTAGGAAATTATCAAAATGATTCATACATGTCCTTTCTATAAATGGGTTATGATTAATGTCACTGTCATTATGAAACCTATTTCTCTTCTAGGGGTTATATGTTTATGGAATCTGTTTCCATTCAATGCTCTTCATGTTTATAATACCCAATTATTTTCAAATGATATGTGTTGATGAAATTTTTGTTGAATCTATCTCTTTTTCATAGGTTATGATGTGATGAAATGTTAATGATACTCAATTCATTTCATGGGAAATGATTTGATGTCTATAAAACATATGTATTCTTATGGGACCTTATATGATGAGTTTTTATATATATTATGGCACATATATGAACAATTTTATTTTTAGATTGGTGAGAAATACATCTACCTCCAATGCATTTGGTAATGATGGATCACTCATTATTACAAATGTTATGTGTGAACCTAGTAAAATAATCACAGTGTTATGAATGGACATGATTGAATATCCATAAGCTTATGCTTGAATATTATTACATGTTAAAAAAATTTGTTTGAACCTAATTACATGTTCACATTGTTATGCATGGACTTGGTTTCACATCCATAAGATTATGTGTGAACCAAGTTTCATGTTCACAATGTTATGTGTGAAACTGATTACATGTTCACAATATTATGAATCGACGTGGTTTAACATCCATATGTTTATGAGTGAACATAATTACATGTTCACAATGTTATGTGTCAACTTGATTACAAGTTCCCAATTTTATGAATGGACTTGGTTTCATGTGCAAAAGATTATGCATGAACCTAATTTCATGTTCACAATATTATGTATGGACCTGGTTGTATGTACATAAGTTGATAATGGAGACTAATATCATGTCTTTAACTTAATTAGTGAACCTTTTTCTAATTATACATGTTCAAAACATTATAAACCAATATTAATGTCAAAAATTTCATTTTCTATTCCCATTTTATGATTCCATGAATTATTTAGATTTATATCTTATGAACTACAAAACATTATCCCAAAACTAATGTTTATAACCATTGATATGCATGGTATGATCTTCAAATGGTACGATACTATTATGATACTACTATATTAAAGTTTATTCATATGTGTCTCCATTATTTTTCATTACTTAGAATCTGATATCACCACATTCTTATGTTTTCTTTTCTCTATGTTATGAAGAATGGTTTTAGGTAGAAGTGTTATAGGTTGTTATCTTTATGGGAAATGTATCCTATATTTCAATAGGATATAATATTTTCTTTCCGGGTTTCCAAATACATTAAACTATTATAGACCTATGGCATGTTTTCTTGTATTGTACTGAATATTTATCAAAAAAGATATAATATCAATTTTTGTTAGCCTGGGTCACTATAGTTGGTATCAAAAAAAGATTTAGTCATCCATTGAAAACTAGGATGATAAAACCATTGGGAGAACCATAAGTTTATTTATAAGGATATTTCTAGGATGTTTCTAAGGATAATTATAAGGATGACTTAATGTTTAGTAAAATGTCCTGAAAATATTGTAAAGGATAGAGTGATTTATTTCTTAAAAATGATTCTATGTCTGAATAATACAAGTAGATGTGGCTCTAGCACAGATTCACCTACGCATGAAAACTTTGACAAGATGTTCTGGGATTCACTTATGGTAATCTGGTAAACAACAATGGGCATTTATATAAACCTAGTTTGACACTCCCAGGGGATATTCTTTAAGAAGTCATAAACTCTTCATGATCCACCATGAAGGGTTTAGATGCATGTTATCAATGAATAACCTAGGATAAACCCTTGGTGTCATAGATTATGAAAGGTGTCATGATTTATACATCATATAAGTAATTCTTTTATTGATTATATGGTTCTCTGTTAAGATTATAAATTTTCAAAATATGCTTCTGTATTTATTCAATAGAGGGAATGAGAAGTCACTGTATAAATGTTGAATGTGATGGAAGATTTTCTAATGATCAGTCATGAGGGATGATAACTGGACTAAAATATGTCGTGATAATGCGTAATAAGTTTTAACAGAACATGATTAAAAATATTTAGATTAACTAACTCTCGGACTCACAAATAAAGATAAAGAATGAGTTCCATAAGATTTTGAATAATGGAGACCATGAAGGAAAGAAGATTTGTATTCCTTTGTGTCAAGAATGTGGAAAGAATCTCTTAAGTGAATGCCTTATAGGAAGAAGAATATTTTTTTTTGACTATGGAAAATAAGGACACAAAGATAGTGACAACAAGGGAAAGTTGAAATGTTTATTGAATGAAATTAATGGGAATGTTGGCCTCCTAAAGGTATTATAAATTGACGATTGATTTAAATTTTGAAAATATTTTTGTTTTATAAATCAATGTACTATGTGGAAGTCCCAAGAAGATAATCAATAAGGTGGTGCATGTATTTGATTTTTAATGGATAATGAAGAACACATGAATGAAATGTGAATTTTCTTTGCAGATACTCATGATTAAATTGAGTTTGATATATGTTGAGAGTTGATTCATATTTCATATTATTGGAATTACGCATTAAGGAATATGTTAACAAAGCCTGAGTAATGGTTTGTTAATAATGATGAATGATTGAAGTATTTATTTTTTGGAATTCATACAATTTGTTATATGAATCTTGAAATATATAATTATTTTCATTATAATTTTTCATTAAGGATTACAAAGGAAATGTTGAATGAGGATAATGACCAGGAAATGTTATTTTATAGAAAAGTGATATTTTTATTAAGTGTAGTTAGTCATTAAGTAATGCTTGATGCCACGATAATAATGTCTGGGAAAAGATATAATAAATATTAATATGTAATTTGGAAGGTACTGATTCCCCTGGAACTGATTATTGAGAAAATGTTCTATGTCATCAAGGATGAAGTTTACAACTTCTTCGATTTAAGGGATGTATATATAATCATTGGAATAAGGAAGCATGCATGTTTTCAAATAGGATTTATGGTAATTCAGGTTATTACCATGTTTCAAGAGAATATATGATGAGGGTATTCACATGTTTGAAATGTGACAACCAATACCTACTTTTTGTTATAAAAGGGAATCATTGTTAATCTTTTTTCATGACCTTCATTCTAAAGACTTGAATTTACATCTTTTAGGTGGCTTATGTGGTCAACCATTTATATAATTTATAATTTTAACATCATATTAATTCGGTATATTTAGAGTATAAGGCCCCAACCTTAAACCTTACTTAATATTGAGTTAATACAAGATTACACATTGAGGATCTTTTCAGGTTTAGAGTTTTAGAGAATTAGATCATAAAACTTGCATTACATTCCAAATATAAAACAAAGTGGATACATAAAATACAGTATTCATTTTCCCCCATCAACGGAAACATATTTAAAAAATAAATCATGGATTCTTTCTTGAAACTTTCTTGAAACTATTATCACATCATGTACCTTTCCCTTAACCTATGAAAAACATTTCAAAAAATTGGGATGAGCATAAAAATATCAGTAAGGGTTATAAAAATATGGAAAAGAAACATGAGTTCATATATACATAAGAACGAAATCATACTTTACCCATAAAACATAGGCACTTTAACATACCTCATCAAGTCATTAATAAATCATTGAAATCGTAAGACCTAAAAGGTAACTTGAGGAATTCATAACATTCTTACGTAGGGAGTAACCCTCTTGGTTACGTTTGGAATACCCACCACAGTATATTCCCTAAATCTCTTCGGAGAAACCTTAACGTTTTACTCCTTCACGTTACCCAAGGCATTGGAGATCTATATCGTGCTCACCCGCCCTTAGTTTATCACGGAACCACCAGTCTTCATAACAATTCCCAAGAACCATAATATAATCTTGTCACATAAAACATGCATAAAGGAAACATAACATTTACTTATTTCAATAACAAGATATCAATACAACACATTGATAAAAAAACATTATGAAAACCATTTTCAATACCAAAATAAAAGAAATGTAAAACATGGTATTTATTTTTCTTTAAAAAAGAATGTATGGCTTGTAGAGGAAGCCGAAACTCAAATAATGGTCACGACGGTGGAGAAGTCATTGTCACCGCATACGTATGACAAAAACATTCCCTTTTTTCGTTTAGTAAATCGCTTCATATAAAAAAGATTCCTTCTTGGACAAACGTAAAAGTCAAAGGGGTTTATACACCGTATAAAATAATGTTGTGTATAAAAAAAATATGTCTCAATGAATGGAGATTGAGACGGAGTCCCATACAAAGACAGAATCCCTGGATTAAGGATAAATCAGTTACATAATTATGTATGACAAATGAATACACGAAATATAAATGGATATTAAGTGTAAAAAAATCAGAGGACAATCACACATAATCATAGAACGATATATTCAAGGTGTACAAGTTTATCCCAATGAATCAAAATTGGGTTAAGATGTTCCCTTCCCAAAATTCGACAGCCTAACGACGTCACTTCTAAATTAAGAAAAAGAGTTGATGAGAGATAAAAAGGGTATCTCATGACATGAACATAAAGTTTAAATCAATAAGGATATAGAAGAACATATCCCAACATAATAGTATGTCAATTAAAAGACATAACAAAAGAAGTCTTTTAAAAAGAGGACGGTGAAAGGTTCCCTTACCGACTTTGGTATCTTTCGAAACATACACCCCATGAAAGACGGACAATACATCATTGATGTAAATACTCATAAACAGAAGTATATTACACAAAGAGTAGAATAATGGGCAGTACATACACCACTAAAAGGTAATTGTGGAAAATTTAGCATAAATCTCACGGGAATAAATGTGAGATGAAAAATCCATTACGAAAACTCAGAAGCCTAACGGCGCCACTTAAAACATCAAAAAATGGATTGATGAGATAAAATAGGGTCTCTCTCCATATTAACATAAAATTTATAGCAAGAGGAATATATAATAAAATCTCCCAATATAACAAAGAGGAGCTTGAATGAAGTGACATAAATTTGAGTACTTAAAAAGAAAGAGAGATGTTGGATCTCTTACGAAAATTCGGCAGCCTAACGACACCACTCAGAACTTCCAAAATGAATTGATGAGAGAGAATAGGGTCTCTCAACATATGAACATAAAACTTAAATTAAGATTAATATAAAATAATATCCCAATAACAAGAAATATGAGCATTAAAAGAAATGACATAAAAGAGTGTACTTTAAAAGAAAGAGAGGAGTAGGATCCCTTACCTCGGGTCCGACTTGACTCGATCGTTCTTTAATCTCCTGGATAATAAACTTGAGTTAATTTATACTTCCTTAAGAACCTTTTTCAAGTTCATTATTCCTTTTATATCACTTATTACCATGTCATGAACACTATGTTATTATTTAAGCTAATAACGGACGGTTTAACGATCATTGGTACTTGAGTCAAAAATAAACTCTTTATAATTACAAGTTGTTAATGTGGTAAAATATCCATTATATCCAGATTTTTATTCATTATTTAGATATCATATATATCATATATATCCAGTATATTCATGCATTTATAATATTACATAACATTTAGAGTTAAGAAATGAAATGCACCGTTCATGGAGACGGTAATCCATACGTACGCATGAACGATACTTCCCTTTCTATTCCATATTTAATGGAATAACATAATGATAAATAATATTATTTTAATTACAGTATGGTAACATATATAATATAATTAAATATATCCTTTATACGTACCACATATGGTAATAATGAATCAAATCACTTTGAGGGGGCGGTAGTCCGCACTTCCTAAAATAAAGATATCCCGTATACCGATAATGGATGCCATAAAGGTATTCCATAAATGAAAAATACAGAAGCTTAAGTAAAACATAAACATATTATATATCATATATAAACATAGTGACATCTTATTGGCCACCTTTGAGGTGTTATATGAGTGTCGAACAATCATCGTTTCGTGAGGCAGAAATTCGCCATCCACAGAAACAGTATGTTCATAAACCATTAGATGAAGGTGTGTGTAAGTGTAGCTCGAATAATTCTTATGAAAACATCCTAGTATATTGAGGATACTGTATTTTTTACAAAATAACTGAATAAAAAGAGTTTAGGGGGTTGGAGAAGCAAAGTAAAACATAAGAACACAAGAGAAAACACTACCTTTAAAACGGGTAACTCTCTTTGATTTAAGCTCAAAGGCTTCCTTGGAAAAGATTCTGCCCAAAGTGAGGCTTCAATGATGAAGAGAGGGATTTGGAGAGATGAAATGGGCAGGTTTTGGCCGAGAGAAAGGCTTTGGAAGTGTGGGTAAAGAGGTATTGGTGGGGGCCATTTATAAGAGGAGAGGAGGGGCACTCTTGGAATGTTATAAAAGGTTACATTATTTTAAAAGGAGTTTCGGATTTTAGTGGTCCCACATTGATATAATTCGAGGATAAGGTGATAAGGGTTCGATATATACCCATACAATAGGTTTTGGACATGTGTAGGTCATATATTTTACATTATCTTTTCATTTTATTTAAATCCATTATTAATGAGGTAATCGCTGCATCAACATGATGTCATAATTAATTAAATATATTTAATGTCTAAAAATTATAAAAAAAATATCATGATGTAGGAAATCTGTTTTTATTTCTAATGAATATTTATAGTCAAAAATATTACTTTTATAACCCCATGTAAATTTTTTTTTAGTAAAACATCTCATGTTTGTGTCATTTTTATTTTAACTTTAAATAAAAGGCATAAATGTCATTATCATACCCAAGTGGCTCTATGGGGTACCAAAAATTGAAACATGGGTTTTCTTGGTCGTCCATAGCTCATCCAATAGGGTTAGGACTATTTTCAAGATATTTTCATTTTATTATAATATCATTTTTTCCTTAAATCACACTAATTACATTTAATCGCGATTAATAAAACTTAAAAGATACTTTCATTTAAAAATTATTTTCATCCCATTGAACGACATTTTACTTAATAATGAAAATAATTTAAATTGGATTTTTTAAATTCAAATCATAGAAGTGGTAAAGTCCCATTTAAATGAAAAATCAAATTTTGTAACCACCACTTTGTGGTTTCACTATTCATTAAAATTTGAAGTTTTTCAGAAAAATACCAAAAAATCACCCTAAGATATATTTGATATTCCGAATTCAAAAATGATTTCTATTTTACCAAATTCATAACATAGAATTTTCATTAATTAATTTTATAATTAATTCCCGCTGTTAGGGGAAATAGCGTGTTTTTATGAAACAATAAGTATCAAAAGATTGACACTATTTTAATTCCAATTTCAAAGTGATATTAATTCTAATGACCACTATTGGATTAAATGGTAAAAATATATTCTAAATTTACTTTAAAAATAATCCAACATATAATCTAATCATATAAATAAATTAGATTAAAAAGTGGTTTTGAATTAAAATAAAACATTTTTCAGTATTCATTAAAAAATGAACTTTATCGGAAAGATACAAAAAAATTACATAAAGTAAATTTTAATATCCCGATTCTAAATAAGAATTTTATTTTGTCAAATATAACATATAAAATTGTTAAAAAGTGGATTTAAAAGAGGTTCGCCTTCAGATGGTGGTTAATCGACCTTTTAAAGAATATTAGACTGTCTACGCTTAAAATTGGATTCATTCGCATTTTTAATCCTCTAACATTTATTATAAAGAGTAAAAATATTTGACAAACATATATAATCATTTTGTAGTTAGTTCTGTTCATTTCCTTCATTACAGCGGCTAGGCATTAACTACCATTTAAAATAATATTATTTTATTATTAGAGTGTAATGTAAGATTCTCATGAAACTCGTTGTTGCGTATTGGATACGCCATCAAGAATAGCATCCCCTTTAAATTAATATTCATATTTTATTCACAAATATGGATAAATATAAAGATTTCATATTCCTTATTTACCTGGGGTGGTACATCCATCCCCCCTTTTGGGAATTACATCCTCCCAATTTTAAAATTGAGCTTGGAAACATCCTTGAAAGTCCCACATCAGAACAAGAGTCAGTAAAACAATCACTTTAAAATAAAGAAAGATAAGTACAGAGGTCACCCGAGTTAACCCATACTAGGATTCCATGTAGTAAAACATGGACATGGAGGAGAAAACATAGGGTCATGTTCTGATAGAGAGTGATAGAAAACATGTTTAGGAGAAAGTTAACCACAAGAAAATCACAAAAATGTGATGGGTTAAACGGTATTCGATTCCCCAGTAGGAAAAGTTAATAGACAACATTTTTGTTTTAAGTTACTTTTATTGAGGAATTTATTCATAAGGAAACATAATCACTTATAATGTTTTCTTTCAACTTTTATTATATTCCTTACACAAACTCATATTTTTTACAAAACATTAGTATTTAGGAAGACTTGTTCACATTAAGAGTACTATAATCAACTTCTAGAGAATCATCTAATCCACAAAAGAGAACTATATACATCCCATGTCTTTAGACATTAACCAAAACCAAAACCAAAAACGTTAGTACAAGATCAGATAATCCATAAATGGATAACCCCTTATAAAAAGAAAATCTATTCTTAATCTCCAAAATTTGTCCAAAAAAACCCAAAGTTCAACGAGGACCATTTGATAAACAATTTGTCCACAAAATTCTTTAATGAAACCAAAACTAAGATTGAAACCCAAATATTTGAAGGATTTAGTCACATAGTCTTCTAAGCTAAATCGTAACATTTATCTCTAAACAACATCAGTTGCTCTTAATGTCTCGTATTGAAAAGTAACTAACCTAATCACATATCCTCCTCGACAGTTTAATAAATTTCCATAGATAACCCCATAATCAACTTACTCTTAATTCATAAAATCATCTAACTAAAAATAATCTGTCAAACCATGCAGGGACTTCACGTAGTCCAGTGGTAGGCGATAAATACCAGTCGCACTTTGGTTGTGGGTTTGATTCCCGCAGCTTTGTCTGATGCGACGGGTTGTCACACGGTCTGCATGTTGTCCTTTTCATAATACTCCAAAAATAGCCCTAACATGTTTTAACCTCAATAGTTTCCTTATACCTCTCATTTTCATCCAAATTCGTTACGATCTCAACATCTTAATTCTTGAAGTCTTATTTCACCACCATAGGATAAAATAAAACGATTCCCAAAATGAATAACATCATACCATGATCATGGTGTCCACTCGGTTTCATTGTCATCGTGCTCACGTAAATAGAAGTCACATGCATTACAACAATGATTTAGAGATCCTTAAAAATCATTTGCTTCCTTCATCCAAATACACCTTGTACAACATGGGTCATATGGGTGTTCACAAAAAAACAGTTTTGGAAAATAATCATGTATGACATATAATTCCAAAACATCTGATAAAACACGATTTCTATAAAATAGTCGGACATAATTTGAGTTGAAACATTATATTATTGGTCCTTTTAATATACCATAAGTATGTTCTGAGAGACTATATTTTAAAAGCAAATATAAATAGGTTGCACGAGGGTCTCCTTCCTCTGCACAATTTTTAAAATCATAACATTCTTCAAATTCTTGTGATAAGGTAAAATATTTGAAAATACCTTGATAATATTTACCTTTAATGAAAATATGAGAATATTTTGAAAATAGTATTTGTCTAAAAACAACCCATGATCCATGATGATAATGAGGTATAGTGGAGGTGTTTGATATCTCAAACAACTGCTTTCAAGTGAGTTGTATGCTAGAAAAAGTTTCACAATCATCCGAACATGACTTTGCAATAATTATTGCAAGCATATCATCAGGAAGAGATAGTAATGTCATTTGAGATCCTTCTCCTTCCATTCGTAACCAACTTTACTTGACCTGAAAAAAGTTATAAAACAAGGATTTAACTGAAATAATAGATATAGGGACTAATCATGTGTCTAAAAAACTCCTAATCCCTAAAGTTGTCTTAACTGACATCTGATACCAACTATAAGGCCCCAGCCTTAAACCTTACTTAATCTTGAGTTAATACAAGATTACACATTGAGGATCTTTTCAGGTTTATAGTTTTAGAGAATTAGATCATAAAACTTGAATTACATTCCACATTTAAAACAAAGTGGATACATAAAAGACAGTATTCATTTTTTTCCCATCAACGGAAACATATTTAAAAAATAAAGCATAGATTCTTTCTTGAAACATTCTTGACACTATCATCACATCATGTACCTTTTCCTTGACCTGTGAAAAACATTTAAAAAACTTGGGATGAGCATAAAAATATGAGTAA
Organism: Viscum album; assembly: GCA_963277665.1. NCBI lineage: Eukaryota > Viridiplantae > Streptophyta > Magnoliopsida > Santalales > Viscaceae > Viscum > Viscum album. The sequence goes on from OY728138.1 coordinate 1,247,150,912, forward strand.
GGGTTATAAAAATTTGGAAATGAAACATGAGTTCATATATTAATAAGAAATAAATCATACTTTACCCATAAAACATAGGCACTTTAACGTACCTCATCAAATCATGAATTAATCATAGAAATCATAAGACATAAAAGGTAACTTGTGGAATTCATAACATTCTTATGTAGGGAGTAACCCTCTTGGTTACGTTTGGATTACCCACCACAGTATATTCCCTAAATCTCTTCAAAGAAGCCTTAACGTTTAACTGATTCACATTACCCAATGCATTGGAGATCTATATCAGGCTCACCCGCCCTTAATTTATCACGACTCCACCCGTCTTCATAACAATGCCCAAAAACCATAACATAATCTTATCACATAAAACATGCATAAATGAAACATTACATTTCCATCTTTCAATAACAAGATATCAATACATCACATTGATATAAAAACATTATGAAAACCATTTTCAATACCAAAATAAATAAAATGTAAAACATGGTATTTATTTTTCTTTCAAAAAGAAGGTATGGCTTGTAGAGGAAGCCGAAACTCAAATAATGGTCACGGCGGTGGAGAAGTCGTTGTCGCCGCATACGTATGACAAAAACATTCCCTTTTTTCGTTTAGTAAAACGCTTCGTATAAAAAAGATTCCTTTTTGGACAAATGTAAAAGTAAAAGGAGTTTATACACCGTATAAAATAAAGTTGTGAATAAAACAAAATATGCCTCAATGAATGGATATTGAGACGAAGTCCCATACAAAGACGATATCCTTGGATTAAGGATAAATCAGTTACATAATTATGTGTGACAAAAGAATACATGAAATATAAGTGGATATTAAGTGTAAAACAATCAGAGGACATTCACACATAATCATAGAACAATATATTGAAGGTGTACAAGTTTATCCCAATGAATCAAAATTAGGTTAAGATGTTCCCTTTCCAAAATTCGACAGCCTAACGACGTCACTTCAAAATTCAGAAAAAGAGATGATGAGAGATAAAAAGGGTATCTCATCACATGGACATAAAATTTAAATCAATAAGGATATAGAATAACATATCCTAACATAATATTATGTGAATTAAAATAAATAACAAAAGAAGTCTTTTAAAAAGTGGAGGGTGAAAGGTTCCCTTACCGACTTGGGTATCTTTCAAAACATACACCCCATTAAAGAAGGAAAATACATCATTGATGTAAATACTCATAAATGTAAATATATTACACAAAGAGTAGAATAATGGGCAGTACATACACCACTCAAAGAAAATTGTGGCAAATGTAGCATAAATCTCACGGGAATAAATGTGAGATGAAAAATCCCTTACGAAAACTCGGTAGCCTAACAGCGCCACTTAAAACATCCAAAAATGGATTGAAGAGATAAAATAGCGTCTCTCTCCATATTAACATAAAATTTATAGAAAGAGGAATATAGAATAAAATCTCCAACATAACAAAGAGGATCTTGAAAGATGTGACATAAAGGAGAGTACTTAAAAAGAATGAGAGAGGTTGGATCTCTTACGAAAATTCAGCAGCCTAACGTCGCCACTCAAAACATCCAAAATGGATTGATGAGAGAGAATAGGGTATCTCATCATATGAACATAAAAATTACAGTAAGAGTAATATAAAATAATATCCCAATAACATGAAAGATGAGATTTAAAAGGAATGACATAAAAGAGTGTACTTTAAAAGAAAGAGAGGAGTAAGATCTCTTACCTCGGGTCCGACTTGACTCGATCGTTCTTTAATCTCCAGAATAATAAAATTGATTTAATTTCTAATTCCTTAAGAACATTTTCAAGTTAATTATTCCTTTTATATCACTTATTAGCATGTCATGAACAATAAGTTATTATTTAAGCTAATAACGGTCGTTTTAACAATAATTGGTACTTGAGTCAAAAATAAACTCTTTATAATTACAAGTTGTTCATGTGGTAAAATATACATTATATACAGAATTGTATTCATAATTTAGATATCATATATATCATTTATATCCAGTATATTCATGCATTTATAATATTACATAACATTTAGAGTTAAGAAATGAAATGCACCGTTCATGGAGACGGTAAGCCGTACGTACGCATGAACGCTACTTTCATTTCTATTTAATATTTAATGGAATAACATAATGATACATAATAGTATTTTAATTCCAATATTGTATCATATATAATATCATTAAATATATCCTTTATACGTACCACATATCGTAATAACGAATCAAATCACTTTGAGGGGGGGGGGGGGGTAGTCCGCACTTCCTAAAATGAAGATATCGCGTATACGCATAATGGAAGCCATAAAGGTATGAATTAAATGAAAATAAAGAATCTTAAGTAAAACATAAACATATTATATATCATATATTAATATAGTGACATCTTAATGGCCACCTTTGAGGTGTTATATGAGTGTTGAACAATCATCGTTTCGTGAGGCTGAAATTCGCCATCCACAAAAACAGTATATTCATTAACCATTAGATGAAGGTGTGTGTAAGTGTAGCTCGAATAATTATTATAACAGTATCCTAGTATATTTAAGACACTGGATTTGTTACAAAAGAAATGAATAAAAAGAGTTTAGGGGGATGGAGAAGCAAAATAAAACATAAGAACACAAGAGAAAACACTACCTTTAAAACGGGTAACTCTCTTTTATTTAAGATCAAAGGCTTCCATGGAAAAGATTATGACCAAAGTGAGGCTTCAATGATGAAGAGAGGGATTTGTAGAGATGGAATGGGCAGGGGTTGGCCGAGAAAAATGATTTGGATGTGTGGGTAAAGAGATAGAGGTGGGGGCCTTTTATAAGAGGAGAGGAGGGGCACTCTTGGAAAGGTATAAAAGGTTACTTTATTTTAAAATGAGTTTCGGATTTTAAAGGACCCACATTGATATAATTCAAGGATAAGGTGATAAGGGTTCGAAATATACCCATAAAATAGGTTTTGGACATGTGTAGGTCATAGATTTTATATTATCTTTTCATTTTATTTAAATCCTTTATTAATGAGGTAATCACTGCATCAACACGATGTCATAATTAATTTAATATATTTAATGTCTTAAAATTTTAAAAAAAATATCATGATGTAGGAAATATTTTTTAGATTTATAATGAATGTTTATAGTCAAATATATTACTTGTATAACCCCATGTAAATTTTTTTTAGTAAAACATCTCATGTTTGTGTCATTTTTATTTTAACTTAAAATAAAAGGCATAAATGTCATTATCATACCGAAGTGGCTCCATGGGGTACCAAAAATCGATCCATGGGTTGTCTTGGTCGTACATAACTCATACAATAGGGTTATTACAAGTTTCAAGATATTTTAATTTTATTATAATATCATTTTTACCTTAAATCACTCTAATTACCTTTAATCGCGATTAATAAAACTTAAAAGTTACTTTTCATAAAAAATTTATTTTCATCCCATTAAACCAAATTTTACTTAATAATGAAAATCATTTAAATTGGATTTTTTAAATTCAAATCACAGAAGTGGTAAAGTCTCATTCAAACAAAAAATCAAATTTTGTAACCACCACTATGTGGTTTAACTATTCATAAAAAATTGATGTTTTTCAGAAAAATACCAATAATTCACCCTAAGCTATATTTGATATTCCAAATTCAAAAATGATGTCTATTTTACCAAATTCATAACATAGAAGTTTCATTAATTAATTTTATAATTAACTCCCGCTGTCAGAGCAAATAGCGTGTTTTTTATGAAACAATAAGTGTCAAAAGATTGACACTAGTTTAAGTCCAATTTCAAAGTGAAATTAAATCCAATGACTACTATTGGATTAAATGTTAAACATATATTCTAATTTTACTTTAAAAAAAATCCAAAAGATAATCTAGTCATATAAATAAATTAGATTAAAAAGAGGTTTTGAATTAAAATACAACATTTTTAACTATTCATTATAAAATGAACTTTATCGAAAAGATACCAAAAATTTACATAAAGTAAATTTTAATGTCCCGATTCTAAATAAGAATTTAATTTTGTCAAATATAACACATAAAATTGTTAAAAAGTGGATTTAAAAGAGGTTCGCCTTCAAAAGGCGGTTACTCGACCTTTTAATGAATATTAGACTGTCTACGCTTAAAATTGGGTTCATTCGCATTTTTAATCATCTAACATTTATTATAAAGAGTAAATTTTTTTGAAAAACATATATAATCATTTTTTAGTTAGTTCTGTTCATTCCCTTCATTACAATGGCTAGGCATTAACTACCATTTAAAATAATATTATTTTATTATTATAGTGCAACGTAAGATTCCCATGAAACTCGTTGTTGCGTATTGGGTACGCCATCGAGCATAGCATCCCCTTTAAAGTAATATTAATATTTTATTCACAAATATGGATAAATATAAAGATGTCATATTCCTTATTTACCTGGGGTGTAACATAGAGTGTTATCTTGGATATAATGATTTATGAATATTTTATATGCATTAAAACTACCTTTTGTGGATTGTAACTAATGACAAATGAGATATAATATCATGGAACTCATGATTTGTTATTACTTTAGGAATAAAAATATATCCTTATTTATTTATATAAGGAAGGGAGGTGGACTGAAAAAAAATAAAGGGTGATGTTTTCTAGAAATCATTCAAGAATATTTTTTAATTAATTCCCTTTTAACATTTCATGAAATAAAAACTTTTGTCCTATATATATGTTTTCGATGAATATGAAGGTAGTTAAGTCATTTTTGATATTTGGATTCCTAGTTTTTACAATTATACTAACATTTTTCTCTAACACCCTCTATCAGAACCTGATGGTATTATTTTCCTTATATATTCATGTTTTCACTTGTGATCTATGTTCTATAATGTGGAAGCCAATTTATATGTTACGTTGGGTAAGATTTATGGTTACAAATTTCTCTATTAAAGGGATGTTTTAGTATCCAATTTTACGATGTTGGTGTATATGAATGAAACTTTATAGTATTAAACCACTGATAACACAGATGAATTTCAAGGGAGAGATTTATTTTAAGGGGGTAGAATGTAACACCTGAAATTTTGAGAATTTATTTTTCTGAATTAATGTAATGTTTTAGTATTATTCATTTCACATGACACTAGAAATAGATCTTTATATACATATATATATTAAAACAATATATCTAACATTCCTTTCACTCCAAATACCAACTTGTATTGTGCTATAAGAAATACCAACGTGGTTTGCACTACAAGCAACACCAACTTGGCGTACGATGCGTGGAACATTGAGTTTCAATAAAATATCCCTTTTTTGTTTTAAATATTTAAATAAGATAATTATAACATATTTGTTAAACATAATAATATTAATATTAATTAATACTTTTCAAATATTTTTTATAATTTATATATATATATATAACATATTGATATTAAAAGAATTATTTTCGGTAAAGTCATTTTTATGTTTAAAAGTGTGGTCTTATTGAATGAACTGCTTCTAATAATGAATGTAATTTTAGGAACATTTACATATTTAATTTGATAAAATAAATAACATTTTTGAATTTAGAATATTGAAATAATCTTAGGGTTCATTTTTTGGGTTTTTAAGAAATATCATTTTTTGATGTATAATGAAAAATACAGCTTTTTTAGTTAAAAACTGCATTTCTATATAATTATTTATTAATGGTAGATGAAATTATAAATTAGTTTTAATTTCATGTAAGATAAATATATTATATAATAATAAAATTAAGTCTATTATAATAAATTCCACTTTGATACTGAAAATAAAATTTAAACTTCATTTTGAACTGTTTCTTACTTTAAAACCTCTTTATTTTCTCCCGTCTGTAGGATTAGAAATAATAATAATTTTTTTTCTTCTTTGATTGTAATTTCAGAAATCTTGCATACAACGATGAATTCATTCTAGTTTTTAGATTAAAATAATACCATGTTATTTTTTTTACCAAAATTATTATTAAAAGTGATTAATATTAATCACAACAGTTAAGGACAAATTAAGTTTAATTAGTGAGTAAACATTAAAATTAAGGGCCCAATTAACCTAGAAAATTTTCCAAAACCCATTGTCCATCCGTATATTATCCATACACCTTCCATTCCTGATTTTTTTGGGGTTGTTAAGAAATTTGTTAGTGAAGAACATGTCTGCACCTAATTCTTTTCTAAAAATTACGTGTGAGTACTTTTCTTTCCCTATAAAGGGCCACAAACTCTACCCATTACTCACACCTCTCAATCCTCTTAAGATCGGTCATGCCTTGCCCAAATTTACTCCCAAAAATCTTTCTTTCAACATTGAAGCCTACCTCTGAGAAGAAACACTCTCTATGAAACGTTTTGGCACAAACTAGAAAGAGTTACTCAATATTGAATAATTGTGTAAGAGTATGAAGAGAGTCTAGACACAAGTTACAGGAATTTCATCTCACATTCAATTTCAATGAGATACATATTTTGTTCACCCATATTACCTTTTCTGTGGTTTATGTACTACCATGATTTTATTCTATCTATCTTATACATAAACTTATGGGTACTCACATATCCAGTTTAAGATCATTTATTCATGGGGATTATGTTTCAAAAGATACTGAATCAGTAAAATAGTTTGTCTCAATTTTTCTTATTTAAGACTCATGTTTTTTATGCACATAAACTCCTTTTCAAGGTGTATATATTTTAATTTTAAATTTAATGTCAATAATATTTATCTTATAATAATATTATATGATTCAAGTAATTTCGTTTCTTTACTTGGATAGTAATATCCCATATTAACATGTTATAAGTGTTTATTGAGAAAATGTCATTTATTTTGGAGATTATTTTTGTTTATGATTCCTTTTATGAATTATGATGTTCAATCTATCAAAAAAATCCTTTAATTTCATTATCATCGGGTTATTCATGATATAATCATGTACCGGTACCATATTTCTACTAATTGGTACATACGATTATTAATAACATGTCTTTATTAAGACTGTTTTTACTCTCTCTTTGGTCAAAAATTTGTGTTCCGTGAAAAAAATTCTAAACAAGGGCTTCCATGAATAACTTATTAATCTACCATGATAATTAAAGGGGAATGTTACCATTTTTTCTTTTAAAAATCACATAAAAAATCTTATTGTCGCTTGCAGAACAAGGAAATGCATCTATACTTTTTACAGTGCAGGAGGAATGTTCTTTTCACCTCATACGACATGTATGGATTTACCATACATCATTGCATTGAAGAGTCCTTTGCAGTTTTAAATGGTTCATATTTATTAATTTTTTTTATAATTAATTTTCAATGAAAAAGGCTTTCAAAATTATTATTAGACTTATATATAAATTTTAAATGTATTTTTTAATAAAAATTTGTTTTATGTGGTTCATTTGTTAAATATTCTATTTTGAATAAGAACGAATTTTTTCCTTATGAAAAATAATTGAAAAATATTCAAAAATTATTTTCCAACTATTATGACATATATTGATGTTACACCTAACCTTATAGGAAATTATCTAATTGTGATGACCCAGACTCTCTTGGTCCTTCCCTTTTCCAAAATCCGGGTCCTAAAGGAGTGGCGTCTCGGTGAGACCGATCGGTGAGATAGATCTGTGAGACCGATCGGCGCGACCGATCGGTGAGACCGATCGGCGTCACCCGACCTTGTCGAGTTGTTTCCAGTAGCTCTCCTTTTGCGAAAATAGAGTTTTAAACCATATTCTGACTTGTTTAAGTGTGTTTTAAAAACCTGTAATGCACATAAGAGTTTTAATTAAATACTTAATCAATTCATGAGTCGTCTTAAACCACCCGACCCCTTTTTGTGACGAGTGGAGCCACGTGGTCAACCCACGACCCCCACCCCTTACACGGTTTCACGTTTTCAACTCAACTGTCCTCATCTCTTATAAACTAAGGGTTAGCCATGGTTTCTCTTTCCTCGATCGTGGCTTTTCACAAACATCTTCTGGTGCATCGGGCGCATCGTTATCCGTAAAGTTTCGTGCCCGGCCTATACGCCGATCACCTATCAACAGGTAGGGAATATCTCCTTTGCCTCTCTCTTTTGTGTATCATGCGGGGTGGGCGTGCTTTTTATTCTATAGGATTGGATAAACCAGTCCTAATTACAGATAATGAACTAATTCTATAAAGAAAGGGGGGGGGGTTGTGATAGTTGATGATGTCTTATATTTTGATGATGTTTCTTCTATGACCATCTTGTTGAGTTGGGCTGGCTTATGCCTCCTAAAAATCAAGGTCGTTGGTGGTCGTTGTTAGTGCACTAATGAACCCCTGCCGATCTTTTAAATGGCTTGTTGTGGTTGTAAACTCATGCAGTGGAAAGTAATCGGTTAATCCCATATATCCGGCTGAATAAATTGAAATCACCAGGATCAATCCCTTCTGTGCTAACCCCGGTCGAAATAGAATTGAAATCATGGAACCTGTCAAATCTTTTAAATCTGAAAATACAGGTTTGGCCTTGCTTAGTGCTGGTGGCGGTGTTTTGGTGGTTTTCTCTTACGAGTCGACTGTTGAAGATGTGGGAGGGGATGGGATCCACTGTTATTTAATTCTTTCAGTGGTTATGAAACTGGGGATGGGATCCCCTGTTGGTGTGGCTTCGGTGATTATGAGTTTTTAAGACCCGGTGGTTACTTGTTTATATCACGAATTAGGGTGGAATACTCTGTTGTTGAGAACCGGGTGTGGATGATTTGTTTGATGTTTGACTGTTTACCTTCCTAGACATATGCATATGCCTACTAGTTTCCCAGTAGTGCTAAACATAAACATTATCACTGAACATGAAACACAAATGGGACAAATGGGTTTTATTGGCGAAATTCGTGACTTGGGACTTGGATGTAGTGGTATTGTGCTCTGTAGGCTGGTTAGAAAATTCTAGACTTTGGGTGAGTGCTTGTTACCTATATCTATACTTTTAGTTTTGTGTTTCTTATTCGTGCCGCACCCAAGTCGAGCACTTAGTGCCGGACACCCCAATTTCATTGGGGAGGGTGTTTTTTCCCAACACTATTCTTGGTGGATGGTTATTAGCTCTTTTTATTTTCCATTTCCCGGATAGCCCAAGTATCTTCGGGTAGGCTGTGATGACCTGAGGTCCATTATTAGCCCAATAACCTTCGGGCGGGGTGGTGTGGTGGTTTGCTAGGTGTGTGCGGCAGATGGTTTCCCAAGTGTCTTCGGGATGAGGCCCAGGTGTCTTAGGGTGTGGCCGTGGATATTTCTAGCCCAGGTGTCTTTGGGCATGATGGTGGTTGTTCTGGACTAGGTGTTTATAGGCGTGGTTACATGTGATAGTTGTGGCCCAGGGGTATACGGGTGTGATTCAGTAGTGGGACTGCGTGCGGTTGAGGCCCAGGTGTGTGCGGCCCGGATTTCGGCAGTCGGACTACGTGTGGTTGTGGCCCTGGTGTGTGCTAGCAGGTGTGGGATTGGGACTGCGGTGAGAATGGCGGGATTGGTCCGATGCGTAGGATGTCTCAATAACCAGTGGGAAAGTGGCACGGGGTACCCAAACATCGATGTGCTCTGAGTATATATATTTCTTGACTTGTGTTATTTGGGGAGTGTGACTTGGTGAGGCCTGGGGTGGATAGTTTACCTTGATAGGTGTTTGGTTACTCTTTTATCACGGGACTTTAGTACGTTTCCCCACTTGTGCACGATATTCTTTGGTTTTCCCTACTGAGCGTACTTGTGTGCTCACCCTACGTATATAAAACTGCTTTTAGGTTTCCAGGAGGACTTTGGGGATCACGCAGGACCTTACTAGCTCAGACCTTTGGAGCAGTTGCAATTGTTGTTTTTCTTTTCCTCTTTGGTACATACCTTTGTAGTCACCTTTTGTACCTTGTGGCTTTACTTTTGGAACATGCATGTTGGAATGGTTTATTTTTTGGCTTTACTTTTCTTTGACATGGGTGTTGTTGAGTTTCATCATCTCATCTCTCGATCCTATAAAACAAAAAGGGGTAATGCCTTCCATTTGAGAGATATTTCTATCCCCTTGGTGATGTTCGCCACTCCGGGACCTATTGAAGGTGGGTCTCATGGGTCATTATCTCTCCTTCAACTTAAAGAATGAAGGGCCTGGCAATCTGCTGACCCTTCCCTCCTTTTGGTGAAGGCGGGTCGTGACAGAATGGTATTAGAGCGATGGTTGAGAGATAGGATAGAGTCTGGAGTTAGGCACAGTGAGGATTGCATGGGATGGTAAGGCAACAATGTTGGGTGAACATGGTGTGTGAATTAGGTCAGGGAAGACCGGCTAGGACACAGGATTTTAGCCCCCCCCCCCCCCCCCCCCGTGATCCGATGCAAGGACTCTGGACCTACTGAACGGCCAAGTGAGACCACACTGATTGCAGGGTAGAGACCCTAGGAAAGGTACATGCATCATAATGACTTGTGTTCTTGTGTTTCTAGGATATCTTGTGAAATAAGAATTAATTAAATTTTAAGAAGTTTTGAAGACGATATTCTGCAGTGCTTTGTCTTAGGCATTCCTTGTTTACCTTGCAGCTATGGAACCTATAAAGAGACCACGTGTGGTACTGGAGATCGAGGCCCCGGAGACTACTTTGGCCGATCGGCAGAGAGCTGTTCAAGAGGAAGAGGATGACTAGTGGAAGAAGACTCTTTGAGCCTTCTAGCGACAAGCCCTCGAGAAGTATGAGGGAAAAACCTCCGATATGAAGATGGAAGGCTGGATAGAGGAGCTAGTTATAGCCTTCGGCCTGATTCGGGCCCCGACCGAGTACTGGGTTCCTCTGGCCGTTAGCCAGATGCGAGGAGCGGCACATCAGTGGTTGATGCTTTAACTAGGGGAGAGGAGAGAGTCTGAGGTGGCTTGGGCAGATTTCGAGGGGGAGTTCCGGGCGGAATTCATCTCCTCGACGATGAAGGCAGAAAAGAGGCAGAAACTACTCTCCCTACAGCATGGGAGTATGTCCGTGAGGGATCTAGGGATAAAGTTCAAGGACCTCCTACGTTTTGCTCCGGACCTCCTTCCCGACGAGGAGTCTCGGGCAAGTCGTTTGGAGGAGGCGCTCCGACCCTCCCTCCAGTATGTTGTTACCCACTTTACCCTACCGATGTACTTGGAGGTCCAGAAGAAGGCCGAAGTGGTGTAGAGGATGCATGATCTAGGAGGAGTGTCACGAGAGGGGATCCAGCTAGGACCATCGAAGGGGAAGGTCGTCAACACGAAGCCCCCAGCATCAGTACCCTCTAGGTTCTGACCCGCAGGGAGCAGGCCGTAGCAGTTTTAGTTTCGATCCCCCGGCCCTCGCCCTTTTCCTTCGGTCCCGGGACAGTGGTGCTTCATTTGTGGGAGACCTGGGAATCTCCGGAGTCAGTGACCCGACCGGGTGCAGTAGAGCAGTGGAAGTCATCCCCAACACCCGCCCCAGCAGCAGCTTCCAGCCAGACCATTCCAGCAGCAGCAGTAGGGACAGCGAGCTCCTGCTCCTCCCAGGGCAGACGTAGGAGGAGGAGGCCGACCACAGGTCACTCCACAGGGACCTTGACCAGGGCATGTTCGGGGAGGTGGTCGATATCCGAGGGGCACGGGAGCTGGGCGTGGACATTTACACGCCGCAGAGGCAGCAGTTCCAGCAGGGCCAGAGGTTGTTCGAGGTACGATCAGTCTGTTTAGCACTCTTTCTTATGCTTTGTTTAATACCGGAGCTTCACAGTCCTTTTTGCACCCATTCTAGCCCATGCCTTGGGTCTAGATGCAGAGAGACTTCTAGTGCCCCTGGTGTTGAGCACACTAGTCAGAGGTCAGACAAACTTGTTGTTCATTTTTCGGGGATGTAGACTGATGTTAGGGCCACATCAGTCGGTTATGGATCTTCTTATGCTATAGATTAAGCCATATGATGTCATCCTAGTCATGGACTTTCTATTTTCTATGTGCGCCGTCATCGACTGTTTTCGAAGAAGGGTGGTGTTCTTAGACTTGGACAGCCGGCATGTTACCTTCACCGGCGAGCGGAGCAGTCCGAAGGGAAACATGAGAGTGGAACCTCTCCTATCCTTGTTGACCGAGCTAACAGTGGGATCAGTAGATGCTGAAATGGTGGAAGTGCCAGAGATCGTCCGTGAGTTTATGGGCACCTTTCCTGAGGAGGTGACGACTCTACCCCCTCGACGTGATATCGAGTTCGGGATAGACATATAGCCCGACGCTTGTCCAATCTCGATGGCTCCTTACCGGATGGCACCTTCAGAGCTACGGGAGTTGTAGATACAGATTGACGATCTGATGAAGAGGGTTTATGTTCGACCGAGTGCGTCACCGTGGGGTGCTCCGGTATTGTTTGTAAAGAAGGAATATGGTGGCATTAGGTTGTTCATAGACTACAGGAGGCTGAATCGGGTAACGATCAAGAATCACTACCATATTCCGAGAATAAATGATCTTTTCGACCAGCTGAAGGGGGAAGTATGGTTCTAGAAGATCGACCTATGGTCTGGGTACAACCAGCTGAGGGTGAAAGGGAGCGACATCCCGAAGATAGCATTCAAGTGCAGGTATGGACACATCGAGTTCGTAGTCATTCCCTTCGGTGTTACGAACGCCCCGGCTGTGTTCATTGGGATTATGAACTCCATCTTACGGGAGTACCTGGATCGGTTCGTATTTGTGTTCATCAACGACATCCTGGTCTACTCTAGATTAGAGGAGGACCATGCAGAGCACCTGAGGACAGTTTTGGAGGTCCTCCGACAGCACCATCTCTATGGGAAGTTGTCAAAATGCACGTTCTGGACACGAGAAGTGCACTTCCTCGGGCACGTAGTGTCTGAGAAGGGGGTAGAGGTCGACCCATTAATGGTTGAGGCAGTTTTTTCTTGGGGAGCACCCAAGAATGTGGCAGAAGTCCGAAGTTACCTCGGGCTGGAAGGTTACTACCGGAGATTCGTACCCAACATATCCCGAGTAGCATCCCCTTTGACGGCTCTGACCAAGAAGGACCATGATTTCGTATGGAGTGAACAGTGCCAGACAGCCTTCAGCTATCGGAAGGAGAAGTTGGTCAGTGCCCCAGTGCTGAGATTACCAGAAGAAGGGGCAGCTTATGAGGTGTTATGTGATGCTTCAGGATAAGGTCTGGTATGCGTGCTGATGCAGTGAAAAGGGGTTATCTCTTATGGGTCTAGGCAGCTGCATTCCCATGAGCGTAATTATGCCACCCACGACCTAGAGTTGCAACGTTTGTTTTTGTGCTAAGGTTCTGGCGGCACTACCTCATTGGGGTACTCCATATGGTCCTCATGGATCACAAAAGATTGATGTATATCTTCTCCCAGTGTGACCTAAACCTGCGACAACAGAGATGGGTGGAGTTCCTCCAGGATTATGACATTGAGATCTCTTATACTGAGGGAAAGGGAAATGTGGTGGCCGATTCCTTGAGCAGGAGGACGCAGAAGGATGCGGTACAAGAGTCGGCGGATGCCTTGAAGGCGATGGAGGAGTTGGCTGCCTTACACCTGGACGCGAAGATGGACAGCGGCAGAGGCTGCCTATATCAGATGATACTGCAGTCATCCCTGTTTCAGAAAGTGGAGGAGTCTAGGTGGGGAGACCTAGAGTGCGAAGTGATGTGTGACCATGTTGACCTGGGAAATGCTCCGGAAGGATGGGCAGAGGATGGTCAGAACCGGATGCTTTTCCAGAAATGGTTGTTTTTCCTGGAGGCGATGCGTGACAAGGTTCTTAGTGAGTTCCACAACACACCCCTGGCGGTCCACCCAGGAGTTTCCAAGATGTACCAGCGTTTGAAGAGGCAGTTTTTGTGGCCCGGAGTTAAGCAAGCGGTGGCAGAGTTTTTGTCCAAGTGCTTAGTGTGTCAGCATGTGAAGGCAGAACACCGAGTTCCAGGTGGCCTACTGTGGCCTCTAGATGTCCCCGAGTGGGAGTGGGATGACATCTGGATGGATTTCGTCACAGGACACCCCAAGGTCCAATGAGGGTACGACGCCATCTGGGTGGTAGTGGACAAGTTGATGAAATCAGCTCACTTTCTGGCGATCAGGGAGTCGAGTGTTGTGGACGCTTTGGAATGAAAGTACATCAATGAGGTGGTGCGGTTTCATGGAGTTCTGAGTTCTATAGTCTCAGATAGGGATGCACGGTTTACCTCGCAAGTCTGGAGAGGATTGCAGCATGCGTTTGGCACCCAGTTACGCCTTAGCGCTGCTTTCTATCCCCAGACAGATGGTCAAACAGAGCGCACCATCCAGACCATAGAGGATATACTACGGACATGTGTTCGGGTCTCGGGAGGATCATGGGTGCGATACTTGACTATCGTATAGTTTTCCTACAATAATAGCTACCACTCTACCATATATATGGCCTCGTTTGAAGCATTGTATAGGAGGCCATGATGTTCGCCTTTGTGTTGGACCAAAGTAGGAGAGGCAGGCATCCTAGGCCCGAAGGTGGTGTAGAACACGACAGAGAAGGTTTAGTTCATACGGGAAAGGATAAAGGTGGCCCAGGACCGACAGAAGTCGTATGCGGATACCAGGAGGAGGCCCTTGGAGTTTGATGTTGGGGACCACATGTTCTTGAAGGTCTCCCCTCGGCGTGGGCAGTGGAGGTTCGGCAAAGAGAGTAAGCTTTCTCCCAGATTCATCAGACACTTCCAAGTGTTGCGGAGGGTCGGCGAAGTGGCTTACCAGCTAGCGTTGCCACCACCGCTACTAAGGATACATGATGTCATTCATGTGTCCCAGCTCCGTCGGTATCTGCACGACGATTCACACGTCCTTGATTGGGTTGAGCTGGACATCGAGGACGACGTGACCTTTGTGGAGAGACCAGTAGTGATTGAGGATTGCAAGGAGAAGGTGCTTCGGGGGCGAACCATCCCCTTGGTTTGTGTGTTGTGGAGACATGGTGGGATTGAGGAGATTACGTGGGAGAGGGAAGCACAGATGCGTACCCAATACCTAGAGTTGTTTTGAGTTTTGTTCCTTGTTGTACCTGTTGTGGTAGAACGTTTTGTCTTTTGGCTATGAAATGTACTAGTTTTCTTTCCTCTGCTTGTGTGTGAAAAGCCCCAGCTATGGGGAAGGAGAGAACCCAACCTCTAATCAAGACGCATTAAGGTGGATGCGATTAAACCCGTGCGGGAAAGTCAGTGCCGCCTAAAGCGGATAATATCTTGACATGGGGGAGGAGACTCCCCAACCCACTTGCCCGGGCAGTTTGGCATGGTATGTTGCTGGCTCGTGATAGGGAGGTGTTCTTAGTTAACGATGAGGTTCACTCTTGAGAGGTATCTCTCAGGGTGGTTGTTCGGACCCACCCTTCACTTCTTGGTTGTTTAAATTCTCGAGGACGAGAATCGTTCGAGAGGTATCTGATGTGATGACCCAGACTCTCTTGGTCCTTCCCATTGCAAAAATCCAGGTCCTAAAGGAGTGGTGTCTCGGTGAGACAGATCGGCGAGACCGATCGGTGAGACCGATCGGTGAGAGAGATCGGTGAGACCGATCAGTGCGACCGATCGGGGAGACCGATAGGCGCGACCGATCAGTGAGACCGATCGGCGTCACCCGGCCTTGTCGAGTTGTTTCCAGTAGCGCTCCTTTTGCACAAATAGGGTTTTAAACCCTATTCTGACTTTTTAAGAGTGTTTTAAAGACCCGTAATGCACATAAGAGTTTTAATTAAATAATTAATCAATTCATGAGTCGTCTTAAACCACCCGACACCTTTTTGTGATGAGTGGAGCCACGTGGTCAACCCACGACCCCCACGCCTTACGCGGTTTCACGTTTTCACCTCAACCGTCCTCATCTCTTATAAATTAAGGGTTAGCCGTGGTTTCTCTTTCCTCGATCGTGGCTTTTCACAAACAGCTTCTGGTGCATCGGGCGCATCGTTATCCTTAAAGTTCCATGCCCGGCCTATACGCCGATCACCTATAAATAGGTAGGGAATTTCTCCTTTGCCTCTCTCTTTTGTGTTTCATGCGGGGTGGGCGTGCTTTTGATTCTATATGATTGGATAAACCAGACCTAATTAAAGATAATGAACAAATTCTATAAAGAAAGGGGGGACTGGGATTGTTGATGTTGTCCTATATTTTGATGATGTTTCTTCTATGACCATCTTGTTGAGTTGTGATGGCTTATGCCTCCTGAAATCGAGGTCGTTGGTTGTCATTGTTGGTGCACTAATGAACCCCTGCCGATGTTTTAAATGGCTTATTGTGGTTGTAAACTCGTGCTGTGAAAAGTAATCGGTTAACCACGTATATCCGGCTGAATAAATTGAAATCACCAGGATCAATCCCTTCTGTGCTAACCCCGGTCGAAATAGAATTGAAATCATGGAACATGTAAAATCTTTTAAATCTGAAAATACAGGTTTGGCCTTGCTTAGTGCTGGTGGAAGTGTTTTGGTGGTTTTCTCTTACGAGTCGATTTCTGGAGATGTGGGAGGGGATGGGATCCACTGTTATTTTATGCTTTCGGTGGTTATAAAACTGGGGATGGGATCCCCTGTTGGCGTGTCTTTGGTGTTTATGAGTTTTTAAGACACGGTGGTTACTTGTTTATATCACGAATTGGGGTGGAATACTCTGTTGTTGAGAACCGGGTGTGGATGTTTTGGTTGATGTTTGACTATTTACCTTCCTAGACTTATGCCTATGCCTACTAGTTTCCCAGTAGTGCTAAACATAAACATTATCATTGAACATGAAACATGAATGGGACAAATGGGTTTTGTTGGCGAAAGTCGTGACTTGGGACTTGGATGTAGTGGTGTTGTGCTCTGTAGGCTGGTTAGAAAATCCTAGACATTGGGTGAGTGCTTGTTACCTATATCTATACTTGTAGTTTTGTGATTCTTATTCATGCCCCACCCAAGTCGAGCACTTAGTGCCGAATACCCCAATTTCATTGGGGAGGGTGTTTTTCCCAATAATATTCTTGGTGGATGGTTATTAGCTCCTTTTATGCTCCATTTCCCGGATAGCCCAAGTATCTTTGGGCAAGGTGTGATGGCCTAAGGTCCATTATTAGCCCAAGAACATTCGGGCAGGGTGGTGTGGTGGTTGTCCAGGTGTGTGCGGCAGGTGGTTTCCTAAGTGTCTTCGGGATGAGGCCCAGGTGTCTTCGGGCGTGGCAGTGGATTTTTCTAGCACAAGTGTCTTCGGGCATGGTGGTGGTTGTTCTGGCCTATGTGTTTGCAGGTGTGGTTAAAAATTTTGGCTCAGGTGTGTGCGGGTGGGATTCAGCAGTGGTACTACGTGCATTTGAGGCCCAGGTGTGTGCGGGCAGGATTTCAGCAGTGGGACTGCGTGTGGTTGTGGAACAGGTGTGTGCGGGCGGGTGTGGTAGTGGGACTGCGGTGAGAATGACGAGATTGGTCTGATGCGTAGGATATCTCAATAACCAGTTGCAAAGTGGCGCGAGGTACCCAAACATCAATGTTCTCTGATTATATATATTTCTTGACTTGTGTTATTTGTGGAGTGTGCCTTGGTGAGGCCTGGGGTGGATAGTTTACCTTGATAGTTGTTTGGTTTACTCTTTTCTCCTGGGACATTAGTACGTTCCCCCACTTATGCAAGAGAGTCTTTGGTTTTCCCTACTGAGCGTAATTGTGTGCTCACCCTACGTATATAAAACTGCTTTCAGGTTTCCAGGAGGACTTTTGGGATCACGCAGGACCTTACTAGCTCGGACATTTGGAGCAGTTGCAGTTGTTGTTTTTCTTTTCCTCTTTGGTACTTACATTTGTAGTCACCTTTTGTACCTTGTGGCTTTACTTTTGGAACATGCTTGTGGGAATGCTTTATTTTTTGGATTTAAATTTCTTTTACCTGGGTGTTGTTGAGTTTCATCATCTCATCTCTCGATCCTATAAAAAAAGGGATAATGCCTTCCATTTTTGAGAAATTTCTCTACCCTTGGTGCTGGTCGCCACTCCGGGACCTATTGAAGGCATGTCTTGAGGGTAATTATCTCTCCTTCAACTTAAAGAAGGAAGGGTCTAGAAATCTGCTGACCCTTCCCTCCTTTTCGTGAAGGTGGGTAGTGACACTAATGGTCTCATTCATATCCTTTCTATGAATGTTTTTTTGCTTAATTTCATGGTCATTATGAAACCTGTTTCAATTCTATGGGTTATATGTTTTTGGAATTAATTTATTTTACACAGGTTACTTGTTTTTAATACCTAATTCTTTTCACTGGTTAAGCTTTGATATGTTGGTTATAAAACCCATATCATTTTTATAGGTTTTTATTTGATGAAATTTTAGGGATACCCATTTCATTTCATGGGTTATTATTTGATGTTTATAAAACCTATGTCTTCTTATGGGTCTTGAAATGATGAATATTTTATTTTCTTATGTCGCATATGTGAATGATTTTATTATTAGATAGGTGGGACCTATATCTCCCTCCAATTAATTGGGTAATAATGGATGAATCATGAGTTTAAAATTTTTTTGTGTCCCTAATTACATGTTCACAATGTAATTCATGGACCAGATTGCATGTCCATAAGTTGATGTGTGGACCTAATTAAATTTTCAAGTGTTAAGTGTGAACCTAATTAAATGTTCACAATTTTATACATGGACATGGTTTCATGTCCATAGGTTTGTGCATGAGCCTAATTACACGATCACAATATTATGTGTGAACCTGATTACGTGTTCACAATGTTATGCATAAACATGGTTTCAAATCCATATGTTTATTCTTAAACTCGATTACATGTTTAAAATGTAATGTGTAACCCTGATTACATATTCCCAATGTTATGAATGAACTTGGTTTCACATCAATAAGGTTATCCATGAACCTGATTACATTTTGAAAATGTTATGCATGGACCCGGTTGCATGTCTTCAAGTTGATGATGGGTCCTGATTTTGTGTCCTTAACTTAATGAGTGATCATGTATTTATTTAAACATGTTAAAAATGTTACAAACCAATATGCATGAAAAAAAATCAATGTTTTATTTCTATGTTATGATTTCATTACTTATGCATTTATTTAATTATGATTTATATCTTATGAACTACCATGCATTATCCAATAACTCATGTTTATATCCTTCTATATGAAGGGTATGATCTCCTCTTGTTATGATTGTATTCTCATACTACTATATTCATGTTTATGATTACATGTCTCTATTATTTACCATTACTGCGAATATGAGCTCCCCCATTTTTTTGTTATCCTCTTTCCAGGTAATGAAGAAATTTTTTAGGTAGAAATAATAAAGGTGTAGATCTTTATGGGAAATGTTGAAGATTTTTCTCCATGATAGAATATTTGGTTTACATGATTAGAAATACACTAAACTATTACAGTTCCCTAGAATGTATTTTTTATGTACTGATTATTCATCTAAAAAGATCTTATATCGATGTATTTTATTCATAGGTCACTATAAAGGTTCTCATATGTGTTGATGAATAGATCTGACCTTTTCTTCCATTTTTTCAATAAGATCAAGTCATAATTTATTTCGTTCACCAACTTCATCACTAAAAGTTGGAGTTCTACACAACATTCCATAGAGTGCATCATAAGAAACCATATGAATACCTGAGTGAAAGCAATTTTTCAATGAAAATCCCACCAAAGATAGGTGTTGATACCCAATCCCTTTTAAATCCAAAGAGAAATCTCTCAACATTTCATCTAGAGTTGGAATTTTCTTCTCAGACTAACCATCTTTCCAAGCATGAAAAGTATTTTTGGAACATTAATCTATATCCATAGCCTCTTGAAGTCTAAACAAGAACATTTAGGTAAAACTTGGATCCCAATCAGATATATTGGAATGTGGTACTCCATGAAATATTACCATTTACTTTACATAAATCATGGAAATCTAATCAAGATATAACTCCTCCCTAATAGAAATTAAGTCTACCAACTTCTTAAGGTGATCAAATATAACCCATATATAAATATTCTTGTTGGTTATTTTGGGATGTCTAAAGACAAATTCCAAGGTGTTGTTTTCCCATTTCTATTATGGTACAATTAATGGTTGTAACATCTACTAAGACTTCTTAGTGAAAAACCATGAACTAAGAGACATATTTTGAAACATCTCTTTTCATGCCATCCCTCCTAAAATAGTATTTCAGGTCCCTGTACATCTTTGTGTTTCTAGGGTGAATAGTAAACTATGAACAATGAGCCTTATCGAATAACTAATTATTTAATTATGGTATGTTAGGAATACAAACCCGATTCCGGGTCCTTATTATTCCATCATAATCAAGGTTGAATTAATGATCATTTATCACCTTCTTTTGTAGTTCTACATCTTCCATCCACACCTCCTTGATCTTTACTTTTATATATGGTTGAACATTTACATGAAAAATATAATATATGTCCCCTTAAATTAAAATTTATATATCCATCCTTTTCAAAACTGTAAATTTTTTATATATTGTGTTCAACATCATGGATAGTCTAGCATGGTCCTTTTGAGTCAAAACATCTTCTACGTTGTTCTCTTTCCCAAGATGGTAATGTATTGATCATTCATAATCTTTAATCAAATCCAACCATCATATTTGGAACATATTCAACTCCTTTAGTCTGAAAATATAATTTAAACTTATATGATTAGTATAAATATCACTATTTTAACCATAAATTTAATGTCTCTATATAATTAATGAAATGATTACCATAGATAACTCCAAACAATGATTTGGGTAATTTTTCTCAAAGATATTCAATTTTCACAAGGAATAATCTATCAACTTTTCATTTTTCATCGAAAAAACTCTAGACCATTTTTTGATGCATATCTATAGACTACATACCTTTCTCCACTACAAGGCAGTGCAAGCATAGGTTCACTGGTTGACCTTCATTTGAGCTATTGAAAATTTTCTTTACATTCCACTTTCCACACAAATTCAACTCTTTTCCATGTCAAATTGTTGAGGGTTTAGATAATCATAAAAAGTAATTAACAAAACAACATTAATATCAAGACAAACAAATAAAAAATTGGATTTCATTTACCTTTTTTGGTATTTGAAAACATTTAATAACATCAATATATTTTGGATCCATATATATCATCTCTTTTGAGATTATGTAACCCAAAAATAAAAATTATTGATTCCCAAATTTACAATTGGTAAATTTTTCAAAAAACATCACATTTCTTACATTATCCAACAAAATTCTCTAGCTATATCCATGTTCTTCCTTTCTCTTTGAATAAACCAGAATAACATCTATAAATAATACTAAAAATAGTATCTATAAATATTATTAATCGTATCCATGAAAATATTGGTGGAATTTGTAAGACCAAATGTCAACACTATAAATTCATAGTGTCCATACCATGTACATAAATTGATATTTGGTATATCATCCTTCATGACCATTAATTGATGAAATCATGAATGAGGATAAATCATGGAAAATTATTGACCTTGGTATAGTTGGTCGAATATGTAAAAAATGCAGGGAATATGATATTTGTTCTTGATAGTGATCTCGTTACATTATTGATAATC
This sequence comes from Viscum album, assembly GCA_963277665.1. Taxonomy (NCBI): domain Eukaryota; kingdom Viridiplantae; phylum Streptophyta; class Magnoliopsida; order Santalales; family Viscaceae; genus Viscum; species Viscum album. The sequence goes on from OY728138.1 coordinate 1,247,172,563, forward strand.
AAGGAAGAGACCCATTGATCTATATTTTTTCATAACAAAGATAATAGTTTTACCCCAAGGTGATGAATTATGGAATTTTAATCCCATTTCAAAATTCTCTAGGAGTGGTTCTTCAATTCCTGTAACTCAGTTGGGTCCATTCTATATGGTGTTTTTTAAAAAGGAATAGAAAATAATAAGAGTTATATTGATAATCCAACCGCATGATTCGGTGAATGACCTGAAAATTCTTCCATAAAAATATCATCAAACACCCATAAAATGTGTGTATTCTTAATTTTGTGTTTATACCCAACCATTGGATATAGATAAACATCATTTATAATAATCAAGATCCATAAGATGGATGAAATTTTCCCTCAAAGTTAATACTCATTGTTGCATCGATTGATGGTCATTGATTGATATATTATATGAAATATGAATTCCCTTCCATGGAAATTGATGTGAGATCCATAGAGAGAAATCCAATCCATTCCTATAATCACATAACTTTCCACTATAAGAAGTATCACTAGATTTTCAAGGACTTTCCAAAAAACATCAACTGGATAAGAATTATAAACTTTTGATGTGATCATTCTTCTATTATGAGTAGTCATAGCTAACACAAAATATAATTGTTGCAATGATACTATGATACCATTAGAGAATTCTTCAAAAATAAAAGGTTGGGTGGATCTAGAATCAAATAAAACATTTTCTACTTTAGGGTTGATGATAAGGGAACCATTCTTCGCTTAAATATCATACTCCACATCACTGATAGTTATCACATTTGAGTTACCTTTTTCATTTTTCTGATGTCCATAATCATAAATAACACCTAGATTAGGGATTTGATTGGAATAATGCCCAATTTCCTTAAACATATAACATTGAAGTGTAGGAGGTGCATTCTATGTAACATTTTCTCTATTAAAATCATTAATCATATGTTTCCCATCACTTAATCATTAAATATCCAAATGAAATTATTTACTACTTTTAAAAAATTATAATTCCCTTTAAGTTAATTACTTCCATGTTTCATTCCACACATTAAGAATCATGGAAAACACATATTTTTTAGTGTGTTCATTGGATTTTCTGTCGATTTCCATTTTCCTCTTCTTATCATACACATACGACTAATAGGCTACCCCAATATCCATATCAACCTTGAAAGAACATCAAATGATTTCTTTGTAGTTGTTAAAGTCCCTCATTGCTAATTCCCATCATATACCTGGTTTTATTCCACTAAAGAATCGATCAATTTTACTCTCAAGTTAGATAATAATTTCAAAAGTGTACCTTCAAAGTACTTTAAAATATTAATTATATTTACAAACAGATGTATCTTCCTTTTACATTTGATAAAGGAACTCCTTTTACCTTTTTGTTCAAAGAATATGAGGAATGTAATTTTTGATAAATAAGTTCTTGAACAAATCCCATTCTATGGAATCAATTTCATATATTTTCCTCATATTCTTTATAATATTACACCATTGATCAAATACACCATCCAAACAATAGACTACTAAGATGAAATTATAATGTTATGAACAATGGTGATCAAAATATATATTTTTTTGGTACTGATCCATTATTCATCCATCAATATATCAATAGTCCGACTAAAATAAGGTTTATGTTGCCTCATAACGGGGTCAACAAAATTTTGTTCCCTCTTTTTCCCTTTGGGAATTAGTACATGATTTATAGATTAATAACGTTTTGTGATAACTAATATAATATTTTTCATTAAAAATCCAATAACACTAGGATTCTTAGTTGGACCATCATTTATTTTCCTATAACATTAGGCATTAACATAGTTCCTTCAGGTTATAGCCATTGAAAAGAAACAAGAAGCATAGTGTGAGAAAAACTAATCATAATGGTAAAACCACGTAATCAAGAACAAAAATTACAAATTTGGACACAATATGTTTTATCATATGTTATTTATGATAATTTATAAATCTTTGGGATTGTAACTTATACTTCTACATAACCTTTGGGTTATTACTGAGGTTCTCTCATCCTAGTTTCAAATGGTTAACTATTCCTTTCCCTTTATTCCATCTATTATGACCCATACATTACATACCTTGATATTAATTCAATGATTATGAATATTAATTAAAAAATATAACAATTCCATTATATGAAAATATATGTATTGTTTCTTTAGAAACTATGAAACACAAACAACTGGTTAATAAGACATCTTTATTGTCTCCCACTTATTTATTTATAATTATAACCCTTTTGACATATCTTACTTAAAACCCATATTCATGACCTAGAAAAAAGAAAAATATAAAATGGTGATCTAAAATGCCCAGTAAGTCTAAACAAAGGATATATCAATCATATCATAATCATAAAACATAATAAAATATCATTTTAAATTCTTATCTGACATATAAAAGATCGTGATATCATTCCATGGGATAAATAATGAAGGTTCATACGAATAAATGAATGTAATACCAAAAGTCAAAAAAATAATGTTTTTTGGATACATATAATAATATAAAATCATTTCAAATTAGTCAATGATCTTTTCCAAGACCATCAGAGCAGACAAATTTCATTAGTGAACTGTGTTCACTCCTCGTTCTAGTAATTTAATACAAAACTGCTATCATTTCTCATTCAATCCATTCCTATCTCTTGAGATATAAATATTAACCTAATGAATTGAAGAAAGATATAGGTCCCACCCATTTCATAATGAAATCATACTTATGTTTTCTTGAAAATACATAATTCATTCAGCATATCCTAACCTGAGGGAAAAACAGGTTTCCTAAACATCATTCAATCATAACATAATCCCTATAAAACAAATGGATTTCATAAATAGAATTTTATCATAAACAAAATAAAACCAAGTGAATAATAAGGATATTATTATAGAAATATAACACAATTGAATAATGAAATCTTAGATGGAAAATAGTATTGATAAATTATATCAATTTAATTCTTGAGGAAAATATCATTTCTTCTTCAAAAATGTTTTCTTTTCTCAAAATGTGACAATATTTTAAAAGAAAATAATTTAATTGAAAATTAACATGAAATTATAAAAGGAATGTTTCATGGAAATAATTCCTAATGAAAATTCAAAAATCCATTCATGTTGTATAAGTTAAAAGAGCACATTCTTCTCATACTTTTTTCATAAATTTTAAAACTTCCTCATGCTTAAAATGACATAGAAATCCTTGCAAACGGTTTAATGAAAATTAAAAAATGGGTAAAAATTAATTTAAAAAACAATATAAGGATAAATAGAATATTTGGGAATACATATTTAGGAATCTTGGATGTGGATGATAAATATACCCTTGTAAATACTTATGAAGAAACAATCGTGGATAATAAGGATGTTGAAAAATTATTCATTTCCTTTTAGGTTAGATATACATTTTATGTTTCTAAAACTTCTATATAATAATTTAAAAAATTTAATTGAATAATTTCATAAACATATTCATTTTTATGATATCATATATAATCATATTACCATCCATTTGTTAATTACATTTCATTATTACTTATTATTCGGGTATTAACAGCTTCATTTTTTATACTTGTTTTGTTGAATAAGTTTAAATCATACTTCATTGGTCATAATTATATCATTACAAGATGATATTAACATTATATATATAATATTTAATTTATTTTATACATTTACATAATAATTATTTAATTAGGATCATGTATAATGAATCGAATCACATTGTGGAGATAGTAGGCAGTACATGCACATAAGTGGTGATATCATTCCCATAATTTTTTAATAGTATTTAAGTTAATGGGTTATAAAGTTTAAAATTAAATATAATTTTATAATAATAATATATAGTTGTTATTTCCATCATTATAACCATAAGGGTAAGGTGGTGGAGAAAAATAAATTACACCACGGCGTGGAGATGGTAAGTCATCTGTACACACTAATGGTGATATGATTTTTCATTGGATGTATAAAAGTGGAATATTGTTGTTTCATAATCATAAAAAATATCAGTATTTAAATTACATAATATTTTTTACTTCATAATTTAACAACTTTAGAATATGAAGTAAAATAATAATAAAGTATGAAAAAATCAGTATAAGAGATAATCTCTTCTTCAACGTACTTCTTCGAAATCTAATCTTATAGCACTAGAGCTGGTATTTGAAGAAGACAAGAACCTCTAGAATATAAATAGGAAATTTAATAAGGGATAATAGTAGTGTATTTATGAGATTTAAGTCTCCTATTGATGTGAATAGGTGAGGGAGGATGTGCCCTATTATAATTGAGGTTAGGGGAACTTTTGGGATCTATAAAAAATAATTTATAATAATATAAAAACATTCAAAAACAACAAAAAACATCCCAATTTATATGATGAGATGATGTGGGGTTGAAATAAAATCAAGCACCAGATTTTATAAAAGTTTTTTTTATCAATTTAATCCTTATAATTTTAATTAACACATTGTTATTAAATTTAATATTTAACTAGGGTAACAAATATTTCATTATAGAATAGTTAAATATTTACTTATATAATGTTAATTACATGATAAATTTATACCTTGGAACATTTTTAAAGAATATAATAATGATTCTATATTTTATTTTTTGAAAATATTATTTTTTTAATAATTTAATAAAAATTAATTTTGCTAAACAATCAATGGTGTCAATTTTGACACTATCCAAATCATTAATTTTTAAAACTTAAAGGATAACAATTTATCGTCCATCCAACTATTTTATTATATTACTTCTATTTCATGGAAATCTATATAATTATTTAGACATATAAATTGGCCCAAATTATATTAATTTTTTAAAAAATTAATAACATTTATTTTTTATCTCAATTAATAAAATAAATACTACATCAATTTTGTGAAATTTTTTCATATAATTATTTTTTGTATAACAATTAAAAATAAACAAATATGAAGAAGTTAAATCTAATATATTTCATAGGAATATTTTTATTATAATTTTTATTTTAAAGAATATTACATTAAAAATGTTATACTTATGAAATTATGAATGTGAAAACATTAACATCACTTTAAAAAATAGTATTGTCACAAACTCTTATATATGGATCAAAATGGTCACTAACTCGACCCTTGGATGGTTTTGATAGAGGTGGACTCGACAAATAATATTTGGTAAAGTGTTTTGGTCTTTTGACAGTTTTTAGTATTTTAATAAAAAAATTATCGATTTCCCATCAATTAATTAATTTTTACATAAACAAAGTATATGTATAGAAGGTTATTATATATTTTCAGAAAAATAAAAATAAAGTACCATGATAAATAAAAATATTTGTTATTTAAAATTTATATTTATAATATTATTTATCTTATATATATCAATAGATAAAAATATATATTTATTAAAATTTGAATAATAAATTTAATTTTTCCTTAAATAAAGTAAATAAATTTTCCTAATACTAACCAAGTGGCTTCCAAAGGACACTATTTCAACCCAATGATGATTTAAGTAGAAACAAAGTCATCTAATTAAGTTAATACAATTGTTAATGTAACATTATAATAGTATTCTTACCCTTAATTTCCAGATTTAGCCTTTTACTGTATTAACAAAAATTTCTGATGTTACTATTCATAATAGCCCAAAATAAAATAAAGATATTAACCAAATGTATATCTACTAATTCAGAATATATTATAAATATTTCAAATTTCATAACACATATGTTGTATTAATTAATTTATAATCAATCTCGTTGTTGGAAAGAGATAATGGGTTTTAGAAGATAAAACATTACAAAAGATTGGAATGTTTTTAAATCAGAATTCAGTGTAAAATTAATGATAATGTCATAACTTATATTGAATTATAAAAATATATATTTTTCTATACTTTAAAACCATTCAATATTATAATTTAACCATATAAATTATTTTTTTGAAAGAAAGATTCGATTAAATGTTAGTGTATTTTTTCTATTCCTCAAAATTTAAATGTTATCACAAGAATATTAAAAATTAATTAAAAGTTAGTCTTTATATCCCAATTCCAAATAAAATGTTTATATTTTAAAATATAAATTATTAATGTTTCATAATATTAATTTAAAATGGGTTCACTATTAAGTGGAGGAAAATTACCTTATTGAAAAATAGAGGTATTAATATACCAAATATAGTTTATTCAAAACATTTGACAAAAATGTCTATTGAATGAATATTATAAATAATTTATTAATTATAAAACATATATATTTCATTAATCTAATTCACTAACATTAATTCAGTAAATTTATTAAAAAATAAAAATATATAATTGAATTATATTTTTCTTAAATAATTAGTACCGAATCAGTTCACCATATACTTTCACAAGATAGTTATTTTTATTCCTACTAACCAAATAGTTAGGTAAAAATGGAAATTTTATACTAAGTTCATATTTTGGTTTGTTTAAACTCAAAATTTCATTAAATTCAATCTTTCGAATAAATAAAATTATTTGAAGAATATATTTTATAAAAATATCATGGTGTTACACTATAGGGGTAATATAAAATATAGTTCGCACTAATGACCCATGTTTAGACTCTAGGATCCTAATTCCCCACTAGGAAGATGTAATAAACTATTTAATATTATAATATGGAACCCAAAAAAAGATAAAGTGGTTGTCTGGACATTTGAAGACCCTATTTCTGATTTAACACCTACATCAACCTCCATTTTATTCACGACATAGAGGTGGTGATCTATTTTTTACTCATGTCATTTTGGATCCAAGATCTTCATTCATTTTTGGGAGTATGTGTTTTTTAAAACATTAATCATCTAATTAGTAAGCCTAATATTAACCTCACTTCAATGATATTTCACTTTCACATGAAATTTGTACTTCATCTAAAATCCATATTTTTACATTTTTATATTTTTATATTTCACTTGATTTTAGATGAATTGGACATTGATATTTTATGTGTGATCACCTAAAGGGTATAGGTTAGAGTCCCTCATCATTTCTACTCCATTTATATTTTTTTTGGATTTTTAAATGGACATGTATGTGTTAGAATGGGGTGTCATAAATATTCTCAATAATTACTAATTATCCTAATAAATTAGTGAGGACACATAGAAGCCATATTTGTTATGTGGAACAAATTTATTTATCCTTAATTATTCGAATGAAAATTATGTAGTTGTGTGTTTGGTTAGATTTTCTCAAATGGAATACATGTTCATAATATATTATTGAGAATAGATTAATATAGACCAAGAATAATACCTATGAATTTGTTTCCATGTTTCACTTATGATGGGGTTTTATACCTAAAGGAGGACTAATTTTATAATATGTCAGTGTCTTAAAAGATATAAATCCTAGTGGTGTGAACACTGATAACATATGTTTCGTTTCTATTATGTTTTTTTACATGGTTGGGAAGAATGTATGTGATTAATATAGGTTTAGAATAAAAAATATGGATAGGATGCATTAATATTCTAAGTAGAGTATTTTAGGATCATAAAATTTTTATTCTAGTAGTTTATTGTATTATCGATGATTTATAATGTGTTGATATTTTATTATGATTTTGGATTTGTTTCAACATCATCATTATTCATATAAAATTCTAATTTTTATAAATTCTATGTAGTGGTCATTAGTTCTGTATTACTTATGGGGTAAATGTTCATCCCCATGTAGTTGTTTATGTGACAAACTCTACGCTATATAGATACCCATTCCATTATTTTAGACACTTTGGGTTAAAAATAGGTTCATAAACCCATAATATAGGTGTTAGATCTTAATGTATGTGATTTTTTATGCCTATTCCCACTATTTGGATAATAACCTAATGTTTGGTGTTGTATTATACAATTATGTAGAAGAGAATAATAAAAACATCCCCAAATATTATCCAAATTATATAAGATTATTCATCAATGATATTTTTTATGTACATGATGAACTTATATAATTATCTACCTATAATACATTTTTTTAGATATTACTATATTAAAGTTGATAAAAATACATGGAACATATATGAAGGACCAATTTGTGGTTTCATACAATGTATTTTTCACACAATCTATACAAACACATTGGTATTATTTCATACATTCATATTCAAGATACATATAAGGGGAAGGCCCCAATGTATATTGGATGACGTTTAATTGATTAATCATGAGACAAATATTGTTTCAAAACTATTGATTATTCACTTTATAGATTGACTATGGTATTTCATTTATTTTACATATTAGAATGTTTATAGTTGAACTCCACTTGTGATCAGTATTTTGACTATATATTTATTGTCATGGTATAAAATATCATGTTTTGATTGTAGAGTGAATAAATTTTAATGAAATCAATCAGTTTTTATCAAATTCTATTCTTGATATATGATTTCAATTAGCCAATAATTTTATTTTTTTTATAATTTTTTCATGAATGTAAATAATATTCAAATTGTGAAATATAATATGGAATGAAGCTGATTCCATATGTAAGAGGATCATACTAAAATTTATATTATTCATATATAATTTTATATATGTATAATTAATTAACTCTATAAAGTTAAAAAATATATAATTTTATAAAGAACATAAAAATTAACATAACTGAAATTTAAAATTTAAAAACATCATACTCCTCTATAATTATATATATTGAGCTAAAAACTATAAATATAAGAAACAATATTAATATTATTGTAATTTTACAAATCATACATATATCCTTGACATAAAATAATGTTAATGATGAATGGATCGAATAAGCTGTATTTATTAGAAGTATAATGAAAATAATTCTGTTAGAATATTAATTTGATCAATTTAATAGTATCTCAACCAATAGAATAGTAAAATTAATTTAAACTAATCCTTCAACTTACAAAAAATTATATATATAAGTAATGGAGTTACAAAATATAAATATTAATATTCAAAATTCAAAAAAGTATAAATGTACATTTTAATGTAGTGTATTTTAACATATCATATGAAATTATTAATTTTATATTAATATTAAAATATACAAATAAAATATGTTTAAAAATAAATTTTATAAAATAATTATATTTTTTCAAGTCTTCACATAAAAATATTCCAATAATGAATTTTTTTTAAAAAATCAAAAAATTAAATTTTTAGTTGAATAATAAAAATATAAATGTTGAAATATAAATTTTTATTATGTAATAATGGCTTTATTAAATAAAAAATTCATCATACGACCAAATAATAATTGTATATGATGAATAAGTCCTTAAAAATCCAGAAACATAATTTCAATAACTAAAACTTTTCATTCCAGATGTCTAAAAATATAGAAATATATCGTAATTAATCTATTTTTTATTCTTCCATCCATTAGTTTCTATTAAGTAATAATTTCTTTATTAAATTTTTATAGATTTAAAATCATGTAATTTTATTGAAATAATATAAATACTCTAAAATAAGACAACTATTATATTTGTTTGACACTAAATAATATTTTTTGTAATATTCTAACCTAAAAATACCCCACCATCCATGTAACAATACTCTCGCCCACACACTTGAAAATTTAAATCATTTACATGTCTCGTTACCTTTTATCTACCACATTAAAATATCATAATCACACTAGTATCCATAGGGTTGTTTTTTTTGAAATATTAATCTTAATCTTATAAGCATTGTGGTTTGTATTCAGGGGAAACTAGAAAAAGAAGGTAATGTTTTCATTTTTTACATTTCTTCTTCTTTTTCAATTATTATATCCTTAAACTCATGTCTAATAAAAAAATCCTAAAATTAGTTAAATATTATTTTTTCAGGCAATCAATTTATTAATATTATAAAAAAATACGATATATTTATTTATAATATATCTCTCTTCTTATCCTATAGAAAATACTAGTACTATATAGTTTTACAAATATATGAATGTTGTCAAATGATTAGTTATCATAACATTCATGATTTGGAATAATAATATATTTATAATGTACAAATTCTAATTTTAATATGCTTTTGTAATTACATGGGTAATTTTACCAACAAATATTTAAGAGGGAATCAAAACATTGAATTGAAAACAAAATTAATAAATATAATGAAACAAATAATCAAAGCATATCATCATTATAAAATTCTAGAAAATAAATTATAATTATAATAATTGACTATAAAAATATTAAATTACATTAACTCTCTTATTGATTTAGGTTGTATTAAATATATGGTAGGTATATAGGTGGTGTAAGAACGGTGAGACAAAACACATCTTAAATATAAAAGATTATCTCATGATATTTTTCCCTTTGGACATTATCTCTTTTTATAAAACTATATCAAATATTTCTTATGTTCATTATCAGAAATTAAAATGTTAATTTTATATTTTACATTTCTTCAGATTGTAATATCATTTCATAAGAATTTGAAATATTTATTCACAGGTCAAAAAAATAAAATGAACATTAGGTCATTCTTTAACCAAAATATTTCTTTTGAATTTATCTTCTCTTTCAATATCTGATCCAAATGATTCTTCTAAAGTATTCACTAAATAAAATTAATTTTTTTCTTTTATTTTTCTTGGGTTATTAATGGTTTTAAATAATATATATGAAATGAAATAATTTAATCAATGATTTTTGTAAAAGAATTTATTTCCAAATAATTTCCTTTCTTTTTCATATGATTACTCTTATACTCTTTATTAATAAAGATATTTCCATTAAAAATAAAATTCTTAAATATAAAAAATGATGTTATATCTTTTTAAATTTTGAAATGCCAATATTATTCACTAACATTGTATTTAAAACAACACTTGGAGAACCATTGTTTTCAAATTGGTTTATTTAATATTTATTATTGATATCTGTATTCCATCTAAGAGGAATTCTTCGCAATGAGAACCTTTTGATATGATAGGTGGACCTAGAATAATATATTACTCTAAATCGTTATGTAATTTTAGGTCTCTAGTGATATTATAATGATTTATCATGATTCATATTTTATCATTTGATATTATAAACTATGTACATATGTGTTATGTTTAAACAAGATACTCAATTTTTTAATGTTCTATGTCACACATTTTACCAATTTTTTTTTGATGTTTCATAATTCTAAATATGAAATTATAAAAAACCCCACTTAGGCATTTTACGGTTGTGTTTAGAGAATAAAATGATGGAGATGTTTTTTGGAAAGATAAATTTATTTTATCAAAGGGTTTTTCGGGTTTTCTATTAAAATTAGTGATGCATGTGTTTTCTATGGATTAAAACACACAATGGTGAATTGAACTCGGTAATGTTGAAGATTTTTTTCAGCTAGAAAAGGTGACCGAGAATAAATTAGTGTGTGTTTTGATCTAGGAAGTCACAATAGAAACATGAGTTAGACCAAAATGGGTTTGTATGAGATCATAATGTTGATAAATTATTCTTCTCACATTGAAAATGTTAAGTATGTTTTCTTGTATGATGGAACCTAATAGATATATGTTAAACTACAAATGACATATGTTTTTTCCATTCATTTTCATTTAGCATGGGTTTATAGAAATCAACATGACTAACATAGTATGTGGGATATACACGTTCTTGTACGAATTGTTAGTGGTGTTTATTTGAATAAAATATATATGACCACTATTAAATGATAAAATACATCTGGGAGTGCTAAAATTCATGCCAAATATTAACTCAGAATATTATGGTATATACTCGATGTTGTTTTTAGGGTGTACATGCATATTATAACAATTGTTTTGTTGAATTTTTACAGTATTTTTTACTGACTTATATTATATATATTAATTATAATAGTGTTAAACAAAATACAATATATGATTTTACATGTGGAACTAATTTTTTAATTTTGTTAGTGTATAGAAAATAATGAAATGGAAAGGGGAAATAATATATTTAAAAGAAGTGTTGGAGTTTGATTTCATATTAATATTGAAATTAATAGTAAAAAAAGAGAGGTTTTCTTGGATCACCACTTCTCTATATAGTTTTAAAAAATTTTTCTCAAAAGACATCACATATTGTTCTCATCTCCATCACCATTATTAAAATAAGAATAAGAAAATAGCACAATGAGTAGTCAGTTACCTAGTGTGTAAGATTGTTATGTATTATATCCATTAATTATATTAAACAAGGAGGGTGAGTGATCCTCCTCCGATAAAAGTAATCATTAAATAAGTGAGATTTTATTATCTCTCATTCATATAAAAACTATTGTTCTTGATTCTTGGATGTATCCTAGTTAGAGTGAACCTAGAAAAATTATTATTTAATTTACTTATTTATTCAATATATAGAGTATAAAATATAGAGATTGATTTGTTACAAAATTCAATATAATAAAATCAAAAATCAAGGATCATACAACAATACCTTGACTCAACACGTGTCCCCTCACGGGGCATAACCCTTGATATATGACCGTCAGGTTGAATTAAAGGGTTAGTTTTATTTTGGTGAAGTTATCTCTTCTTGAGATTTGGTGATTATTTTTAATGAAAAAAATATTCATATCCTTGGAGGAAATAATTTTTTGTTATGTAAGATACATTTGCAACACCCTTTCAGTTCATTATCCATGGATATTTTTATGGGAATTATTTATTTTATTTTTATGAAAATGTAAATAAGATCATTAATATAAAATGAGTATAAAAAATTTGATGGGGATGAAAATGAAATTATAACAAAATTAAGTTCACTAACCAATCCCATTTAGATAAATATATTGTCTAAAAAATATCTAGCTATATGGTAAAATAATTTGGGTAACTATCACATAGATTAAGTGGTTATTGATAACAATTTATAGCTTTTATGAAATAAATATATGTATTTGACAATGAGCCCAAATAATTTAACTGATTCCATTTCTGATTGAAAAATTTATTTTCATGAAAATAATCTCTGTCTTGGGGAGGATTTCAAAGATACGAATATTGTAGAGAGAATTATTATGATACATGATCCTCAATTCACTGAAATGGTGTTAGTTCTAAAAAAATACCTAAAAACTATATCTAGAAAACTCTCATATAACTGAAGTTCTGTAACATCCTATGTTTTTTAAAGGAAAAAATATTCTCAGTCACCTATGTGATATGCCACATCGAGCTTAAATGAACACATATATATTGTTATTTTAATGTTGGAATTATAACTAAATCGTTAAAATGAAGGGAATAAATAGTAGTAAATAAATTTTGAAAATAGCATTTACAAATGTTTATATAATGGTTCATCAGTTACAAAATTAATAAAAAATTATAATAAAACGCCATTTGAATATAAAAGATGTGTTTTCATGAAAAACTATTTAAATGAAAATAATTATGATTATTAAGTAATCAAATAAATATTTTTGTATTATATTAATATTCTATAAAATTAATATAAGTTTTAATATTAATCTGATATGTTTTATATAAATGATATAAAATGAAACTCAATTTTATGCATAAAAATGATCTTTTTTCAAAAAATGAAATTTTATCATATCTCAATGGAGAACACATATTAAATATAGGTTTTCTCTCTTTTATAATTTATATTTGAAAAATTATATTCTAAATAAGAATAATATTATCAAATTTTACATGGGTATATTTTATTATTTTTTTGATAATATTCCTTTTTTAATAAATAATTAAAGAAACAATATTTTAAATAAACAATTTATTTTTTCTAATATATTCATATAGTTGGATTACATTTTAAATTTATTTTAATGTATAATTAATATAAACTTTATCATTATCTACAATATAGTTCATTTTAATCAACATCAAATTTAAATCGTATATAAAAACATTAAGAACATTTGAATGTTTTTACATTAAAACATGATTCTGTGATCCGTCAATTGGGTTAATTTTTAGTTAATTTTATCCACTTCTATGAATTTTATTTGGAAGAATGAAAAATTATGGTTGAAATCAATATGATAACTATTATCTAATATGATAAACACAATTTTTTAGGAATACTATCTTTAGTATTTTATATACCACAGATATGGGTAAATCGGGTAATTATAGGTAAAAATATAAAAATATAATAAGATTTCACGAAACCATGTTTTAATTTAAGAGTATTTTTTTAAAACACAAATAAATTTTATGATAAAATTATAACCATTTTAAACTATATTTGTAAGAATATGAAAATTATTATATTATATTTAAAGATAAGATTAGAATGTCAAACTCGGATTTTTAATAAGTAAATAATTTTTAATATAGGGTTATAAAAAATATAAATTAAACTATAAATATTCATTTGAAACATATAATATTTATCAACATCATGATAATTAATTTATAATTTTTATTAGAAAAATAATTAAATTTAATTCAAACATAATTACGGTGCAATAATTTATTTTTTAAAGGATGAATCAGGTAAATGAAGTTAATAATTTTAAAATAAATAAATTTTTTAATATTTTAGGACATAAAAGAATTTATTGGATTACTATGACATGTTATATATGTTTTAACGTTGTTTTTAGAAGGAATAAAGTTGTTATTATATTTTTAGAATGTCAATTTTTGAATAGTATCAAAATTGATATTTATGATATTTAAAATAAATAATAATTTATTAAATGATATAAAATTCATAAAAACCAATCCATCACCAAAATTATTGGGTTAATCCTTAATTAGTTACAAATGACTCTTTTTTACTTAATTATAATCATTTTTCAATTACATTTACTATCTAAGTGTCAATTACATAATGTCATGATATGAATTAATAATTATTAAAACAAAAAGATAGGGTAAAAAATAATCAAAAACTATTTAATATTAATTAGATAAATTTATTTCAAACCAAACACATAATATCATAGACAAAAATTATTTTAACACCATTTGGACTAATATACTAAGATTTTATTAATCAACCTTCAAATCACATTGATTTGTGATCATATAATAAATAAATTTTCATTAATATACTAAGATTTTATTATGTTACTATAATCACCCAAATCAATCTCTAGTTCCATTAAATGGGGAAATAATTAATCATTCATGGGTATCTATGATCTATCACCTCAATGAACTGATATAAGTCATTTCCCCTATCTGTCTCTCAAGACTATTTATAATGATGAAATTTACATAAATATGTGATATTAATGACATAATTATAATTATAATATAATAATATATCAATTACATTCGTACTTTGCATGCACATAAAAATGATTACATCGTTCATGCGTACCATTGAACTATCAACTCCATGAAGAGATATGATTCTTTTTTAATTACCAATTCACATTGACGAAATATATAAGTATAATTAAATTATTTATATGATATTAATGATACTATGATAATTATGTAATTATAAAATTATAATTACCATTATTCTATAATTAAAATTGAAAAATAGAAATTTTACTCATGTGTATGTATGAATTACTATCTACATGATTATAAAGTAGATTATCTTCCATAACTATATATAATGGTTTGATTTAAAAGTATATGTTTTCCTTAAAATTAAGGACTTTGTCAAGAATATTATTCTAGATATTATGGATTTAAATCCCTATTTACTATATACATTATTTCAATGTCATTTTAGACTCGAGTATCGAATATCCAAAAAGAACACGATGTGATCATAAATAATAAATTTATTTTTTTAACAAGATAATAAGACATATAAAAGGATTAATATATAATAAAAATGTTCTCATCCAATTATATAATTAAAAAATGTTATTAATTTAGGAATGTAAATAACGTATGTGATGAGTCCGACTCAAAGGTAATGCAATCTTTAACTAAACCATCATTTTAAATGTTTTAATGATTAATTTTTATAAATCCTTCTCATTAATATCCATTTTTTCAAAATGTTTTAATGTATTTATTAATAAGGACATTAATGTTTCAAAATGTTAATTCTTATCAAAAGTTTCATTTTTTTATGGGACACTTTGATTCAAAAATATTTCTTTCAAATGTTCTAATTTTGTTTTAGAAATGGATTGAGTATTTCAATAACATGGAGTGTTTTGTTAACATATTTGTTAGTAATGGAATTTATCTCTTTTATGACTCTTTAATATTTGGATGTTTACTTTACATGATTAAAAAAATCCAAGTATTTTTTTTCATTTTTGAGTGCACAAATTTTAAAAAATGAAATGTATTTTCAAAGTGGAAATATTATTTTCCATTTATTATTGTTTTATATGTTATGAGTATGTTTTGGTGCATTGGATTTGTTATGTATATCGGTGGTTCCATGATAAAACAAGGGTGGGTGATCTATTTATATCTCTCTAACTAATTGGATAATGATATTGATTTAAATTGTAGGGTTTCTCATAAGAGATTGTGGGAACATACTACGATGGGTAATATAAATGTAACCATGAACTTTAATCCCTATGTGTTCATGAATTCTAAAATTAAATAATGTTATGGATGTTAGATGTTATAGTGATCATTTATTTTTTCCATCATGTTTCATAGTAATCCTATGATTTCTTGAGGTAATATAAATATTTTAAAATCCTTTTTGTGTGAAAATTATGATATTTTAAAATTGTTTTCATGACAATATAAAAATTCCTGGACTAATGGTTTCGTTTTTCTTTTAATGTCCCTTAATTAAATTTTTTGTTTCATCTGAGGTTCTAAAATGTTTTTCACTTGTCTTATAATTATTAAGGATAATGAGGATGTCGTGATGAAAGTATCAAATATATTTCTTGAAAATAAGTCATGTTTAATTTTAATAAGGTTTCCAATGGTGGGAAAATAAGATACTGAGTATTTGAGTCCACTTCTAATTTATGATTTTACTATGTAAGTGTTTTTTCTAATCCTCTAAAACTCTAAACTGAAAATATCATCAAAATTGAATTACATTTCAAAAACACTATACTGAGTAATTTTTCAATTAGGGTCTTTACAGATTGGAATCAAAGGATGGTTTAGACAACATTGTAGATTAAGATTATTTATTAAGAGTTATGAATATGATCATGGTTTTATAATTTTTAGGATTATCAAAAGTTTAGTTTCATAGAAACTTCTTCTGAGACTTTAACTTATTACATTTACAGGTGATTAAAAGTCAATTTAGAGACATTTATATTATGGGATAATTATGAGTTATTTACTTTTGGTATGAAAAAATGAAAGGTATGTGATAAACATTAATGTAAAAACATGTTATGGTTATTTTTTTGGACTTTATCATATTTTGGGGATATTATAAGAAATATATAGTTTTTGAAAAAGGAAAACCCACTATAAGGGTGACTACCCATCGCATCTTGCAGGGTCATTAGAATCAAACCCACATCCTAAGGGTGAAAAGTGTGCTTCTGCTACCGCTAGCCTATATGAAGTTCCTAGTTAGTAGGATTTTTCTTTTTAGATATATGATTTTTTGGAAAAGGAATTAGTTTATCTGGGGTATATATGATTTATCGAATAGATAAACATGGGATTGGGATATGATTTTGGTATTAAGTGATTAATATTGTTTCATATGAAGTTATTTATTTTTTACAACATATATTATCATGTTAAATAGACTACTATAGTATTTTATCTGAGAAATAAATTTTTAGTTATATTTCTAAAAAATCTAT
Source organism: Viscum album (assembly GCA_963277665.1). Classification (NCBI taxonomy): domain Eukaryota; kingdom Viridiplantae; phylum Streptophyta; class Magnoliopsida; order Santalales; family Viscaceae; genus Viscum; species Viscum album. Next base: position 1,247,190,278 of record OY728138.1, read on the forward strand.
GTTTATATTTTGGACATATGGTGATTGAGGTAATTAATGGAAATGAATAAATTACCGTGGATAATTATGTGATATATTAATTTTTATGTTTCCATTATTGTTTAGAATATTTATGTGGAATTTTAAGAACAATTGTTTATTTAATGGTCTTTTTTAAACTTTGAGTAACACTATTAAATTTTGGAGATTTAAAGTAATATTTCATTATTTAATAGTTTATTATTTTAGGGGGGTTATATTATCTTATCCTAACCATTTTATTGTTTGGTTTTTGTATAAATACATGATAAATAGATAGTTAAACTTTTTTTGATTATGTGATTTTCTAGAAATTATTTCTAGTGATTCAGGCATAAAAATACATCTTGAATACTAATTGATTTGTGAAAAAGATGGGTTTGTGGTTGAAATTGATTATGTAATGAAATTTTACTATCCAAGTTTATTTACATATGTTATTGTTCCATGTAGAAAAATAATTCCTCAACTCTATGAAAATGATCTTAAAACAAAAACATTGTCTTTTTTACATTCCTTACTATCAAATCAATGTTCATTTAACAAATCATAGATTTATGGTTTTGTTATTGTTAACATTCTTCTAACCATGTTTTCTATAAATATCCATAAGAACATGATGCTTATTTTTATCATCCATGTCAATTTTTTTGTGCATGGAAACCTAGTTTGTGTTATCACAGGTGACCATCGTATTTCCCATTCTTTCTTTTAAAGTGGGTGTTTTATTAATCTAATTTTGATGTTGTATTTAAATAAAGGATTTTTTAAAATTAAAAACTCTGTTTTAAATCCTGAGTTCAATTTTTGAGGTTTAAATTTATAATGGGGGAATAATGAAACATCATGAGTTTTAAGAAAAACACTCTTCTCAATAGAATATATGATACACCACATCAAACTTAAGAGAACAATTAAATATTATTATTTTAATGTTACCGTTATAACCAAATCTCTAGAATGGATTGAATGAATAGGATAAATAAAATATAAAAATTGGGTCAACACTTTTTAATATAATGATTCATTGGTTACCAAATAAATTATGAATGCAAATTTATAACTACATAAAAATAAAGATATGTTTTTATGTCTATCTATTTAAATGTGAATATTTGTGTTTATAAAATAATCAAATCACTACTGTTGGATTATATTTCCAAAATATAAATTTAATATAAAGTACAAAATTAATCTTATTTGTTTTATAGATATAATATAATAACAAAATCATTTTTATGCACAAAAATAGTATTTTAAAAAAACACAAATTTTACCACCTTTTGATAGCGAACCCATTTAAAGCCCAGTTTTTCATACTTTTATAATTTCAATATGAGAAATTAATATTTTATTTAAAATAAGATTATCAGAAGTTACTTTGGTGTAAAATTTTTTTAGATAATATTCATTTTGTAATGAATAGTGAAAAATACTACATTTTATTTAAAAACTGCTTCTTTGTATAATTAATTTTAATTTTAAAATTATTATCTTAATTGGTTTTAATATATATTTAATGAATTTATTCATCATTTAGTCCCATTTAGGTCACTGGGATATATTTAAAATTTTAATTGGACATAAAACCATTGTGGGCTTTTGGGTGTTTTTCATTTAAAAGCTCGTCTTCTCGATCTATGAATGGGATTAATTATAAATTAATTTTAGCTACTTATATAAATTGAAAATAGAAATATGTACATTAAAATTTGTAATAAATATGAAAATTTTGATATAATATGATACAAATATTTTTGGGTAATAGTCTGTTCATTATTTTATTTACTATAGTTAAGGGAAAATCAATTAGTTAAAGTTAAAAACAATATATAAATATTATAAAATTACCCTAAAATGTTCTAATTTTATTGAATGATTATTCACTGACCAAAATAAACTTTAGAACAAAATTATAGGTTTTTTAATTTATATGGGTAAGAAAATTATAATTATTGATTTTTTATTTAATGATATATTAAAAATATCACACTCATATTTTTAAAAGTGATTTTTAATTAATGGTTAAATAAAACATAAATTATAATCTGAAAAAAATTTAAAGATAAATGTTTTATATACATCATGATTTTTTTTTATATTTATAAAAAATAATTAAAATAAATTTTGACATAATGATGATGTAGTAATTGATTTATTAAAGGATGAATAAAATAAATGATATTAATAATATTAAATTAAATATATTTTAAGTTATGTAAAGCCATACAAACATTTTATAGATTACCAGTACATGTTTGAGAAGAGATAATTTTGTTTTTTCAAAGGAATCATGTTTTCATAAATTTTTTGCAAATTAAATTAGAGAATACTGTCAAATTTGACATTTATGATTTTTTAAAATAAATAATACTTTATTAAATTGCATAAAATTTATAAAAACTAATCCTTCATATAACTGATTAGGGTAATTCTATATATCTCATTAATGACTCGTTTTTAGTCGTTTGAAATTTTTTTGTAATTATATTTACTCTCAATGTGTAAATTAAAATATCTTATGTTAGGAATTAAGAATGATTAAAACAAAAATATGAAGGTTAAAAAATAATCAAAATAAGAATAATTTTATATGATGAATTTATTTTGAACAAAAAACACACTATCTTAGAAATAATTTAGTTAGAATGAATTTTGAATAAAAATTATATCTATATTAATTTAATATTTTCATCAATTCCATGATTTCCCCTCCCCTATCCTATAAAAAGTCACCCATTCACCTCCAATAATTTTAAATAAAACCCATTTTTAATTGGCCAAACTCTTCTAAAAACAAGTCATACAACACCTACCCACATTCTGGGGTTTTTTAGGAATAACAAGATCCTTATAGGCATTAATGTGTTAATGAATATTGGTCATTTGATTGAAGGGTAATGTTTTAAATTATGTGTTTTTATTTTATTTCTTATTAATGTTCCTTAAAATATAATAAATCCTTGATGAAATAATAACTAAAATATAATATATATACTTAGATATTATTATGTTAATATCACTACCAAAATCCATCTCAGATTCCATTAAATGGTAAAATAATTAATCATTCTTGTGTATGGGTCAACTATCACATCCACAAATTGATAAAATTTGTTTCCCATAACTATCTCTCATGCCTGGTTATAATGATGGAATTAATTTTAATATGTGATATTAATGAAATAATTATCATTATAAGATAATAATATATTATTTAAATTCTTAAATTTCATACACATAAAAATGATAATGTCGTTCATGCGTATGTGTGAACTATCTCCTCCACGATGTGATGTGATACCTTTTTTATGACCACATCACCATGATGATTTATAATCGTATATTTAAATTATTTATATGATATTAATGATATTTTTATAATTATGGAATGTTTAAATTATAATTTTCTTATTTTCATAATGATCATTGAAAAATGGAAAAGTTACTCATGCATACATACAGGTTACCGTCTCCATGAGTGTAACGTGACTCGTTTTTTTGTAACCATAATTAATGATTTGATTTAAATGTATAATTGATTTATAAAATTTATTGTTATTTATAATTATTAATATGAATATGGTATATTTATGATCATTTTGACTATAAATAACATTTGAGAGTCATTTCAGACTCGATTACCAAATATTGACAGAGCATAATGTGAACATAAATAAGAATTTAATTGTCATAAAAGTATAAATTGTCATATAAATAAAATACTAAACTATAAAAAATTTCATAATAAAGTATATAATTAACCAATGTTTTTATTCTAGATGATAAAGATTTTATGTGACGAGTTAGACTCAATGGTAAGGGACTATTTAACTAAAACATCATTTAAATATTTTTAAATTTTTATTCTTATAAATACTTCTCATTAATGTACCAATTTTAAAAAATTATTTTGAGGACTAATTTATATGGATATTAATGTTTAAAATTTAAATTACATTAAAATATTTCAATGTGGTATTTGACACTTTGATTCAAAAATCACAATTTAAAATGTTTTAATTCTGTTGTAAAATTTGATTGATTATTTAAAAACCATGGATTATTTTGTTAACCTATACGTCATGAATCGAATTTCACTATATTATGTCGATTTAATGTTTTGATGTTTAATTTAAATATTTTCACATTTATTTTCTAATAAATACTTTTCATTATTGATTGTGATACATTGTAAAAATGAAATGTGATTTCAGAGTGGAAATATTATTTTTTCTGTTATTCTTGTTTTATGTGTTATCATTATGTTTTGGTTCTTAGGAATTGTTTATATATTCAGGTTATTGTATTATAAAAAAGGAAAGGTGAGCCTGTGATATACCTCCAATGAAATGGGTAATGAGACATAGTCAAATGGTAGGGTTTCTCCTAAAATGATTTTGGAATATACTACAATATGTATTCCAAATTTTACCATGAACGACAAACGCAGTGTAGCTATGAATGTTAAATTTTAAGAATGTTATGGATTACACATGTTACCTTTATTATTTACATTTTCTATGGAGTTTTATACAAATGTTATGATATAATAAGATAAGTTAATGTTTTTATGTTTTATGTGTGAAATGTATGCATTTGTGAAATTGTTTTCCGGAGTTTATACGTATTCATAAATTAACAGTTTATTTATTTTATATACCTTACTAGGAATTTTTTTCTCAACCCATGTGTTAAAATGTTTTTCAGAGGGCTTAATATTGTTAAAGATAAATAGGATTTCATGATTAATTTATTGAATAAGTCTCTAGAAAAGAAGTTATGTTTTATTTTTATTTGGTATTCTTTAGTGGGTAAAGTGGATACTAAGTATTAGAGTCCACTATTGTTTTATGATTTTACTATATAAGACTATGTACTAATCTTGTAAATATCTAAACTGAAAATATCCTCAAATGTGAATTCTATTTAAGCCCCAATAGAATATGTTATGTTTAGCCAGGGTACTTAGATGTTTAATATGAACGGATAAAGGAAGATAATGACTTCAATAGTAATAAAAACATTCATGATATTGATACTTAAGATATGATAAATCATTAATTGAATGAAGCTTCATAAAGATAAGATATCAATTTGGTGATGTCCTTTTTTTCTTATATTTGTAGAAACATAAAATTAATGATTAAATTTAATCCCTTACTAGCATGTTTTAAATGTATAATAATGTGATATCATAAGAAAAAATATCTCATTTTTTAAAAGGATGGTGATGAAGTTGTTAGCGTAAATTAAATTTGTATCAAAAAAATATAGTTTCTTTTATAAGGAGATATAATATATGATGAACGAAATTTTTATGAAGACCAATAATACAATGATTTTAATGATTATGAACTAGTAGTTGTTACATAATACAATTATAGTGATTCTAAAAATAACATCAATGAATATTTTTTTATTGAATGTGAGGTAACCATTTAATAAATTTATATTTGGAGGTCTAAAAAAAATAAATCAAATACAGTTTTCTAGGACTATAAATTAAATATACAAAAAATAGGATAAAAATTATAAATTTAAATATATAATCAAAAAATTAGTATCTATAAATTTAATAATATCATGTAAAAAATTTATTTGACTCAAAAATATTTCTAGGAAGCCCAAATAATTGATGGGATATCTATATAAATGAAATAAAAGTCTAAGAGAATATATGAAATATAAGATGAATTAATTAAATTGAAATGTATGTTTGAGTATATGTAGAGGCTTCTAAAAACTATTATTGAACAATGTAAATTATTGAATGTTTCTCCAATCAACTCTAGAAGCATATCTTATGAATTCATAAAGGTATTTCATCCCATTAAAAAGAAAAATGATTCAAATTACAATTGAAATATATTTTGGAGTATGATCACTTATAGATGAGGGTTGTGGTTTGTGATAACCGTAAAGAATAAATATGTCTATGAAAAGTGGATCTTTACTAGACTCAATTAGTTTTTTAATATAAAATTATTAGAGAAATATTTCAGGAATCATATATTTATATTACGGAAATATGGAAACCACCCAATATCCTTTCTCTATTGCTAATATATATCCAAGAACAAGATTCACAAAATTTTTAAGGATGATTTTTTAGGTTTTCTTATTCATTTAATTTTTATTGTTTCAATTGTAATTTTTCCCTATATAAATTCCAAAAAAATTACACAATTGATAAACAAAGGGCTATAAAGAATTCTACTAAGGGTGGATGAATAATTTTGAATATTCATCTAAACATATAAATGTTCAAAAAATATTAATTTTATTTGATAATGAAGATGATTCATTAAAAAATAAAAGATTGTCCATGCATTATCAATATAGGTTAACCGATAATGATTGGTGAAAAGAAGGATTTATGAGAAGTCTAGTTTTACTGAGTTTCTATTAATTGAAATTGAAATGAATATTTAGATTATTTATTATAGAAAATGAATAAATCACATGGATTTTAATGGTTACCTCATCATGGAAAATTGTAAAAAATTTGGATTCATTCATTTTCAAATAAAGGGTGTATCAAAATAATTGGATCAGGGAAAGATTATGGCAGCAATTACGATATCTGATAGAAACATGTTTTATATTTAAAAATATTTTGTCACGGTCCTCCTTGTTTTCATCATTTATATGACTCATTTAATGTTTTGGAGTTAAATAGAATTTATTAATTACTAATGTAGAAGAAATTTCAATTATTAAAGAATGAAGTTAAATAAAGTTAAATGATTACATTCTTTTAAAAATAATTGGTTGATGATTCCCATTAAAAATTAGGAGAAACATTATCATATATAACCTATCCCTAGGTGCTAATAATCCAAAACAATTGTTGTCAGGATTAATGGAACTCAAGACAACCCAAATATTACATGTCTTTACACTCATACATGTGATTATTATCAAAAGGGAAATACTATAAAAGTTTATTCAAATATAAATAAGAGTATATAATAAAGGCATATTTATTGAGTTCGTGTAGACTTATGTTGTAAAATAAGAAAGAAAATAATGGAATATAATAAACTACTATATCTTACATGTGGAAAATTTCACTAAAATGTCATGTATTATTTAAATAACACAAAAATATGATGTTTTTTTGAGTGTCACATAATTTCATGTTCATGATGAAACTATTCATTGGTAAAAATAAAAAAATTTATTACCAAAATGTAATGAAATTTTAAAACTCCTAAGTTGTTGATTATCTATAATAGTATGAGATTCATCACAATGTGTTAGTGGGTATATCACTTTAGTTAAAGTATGTTTTTGAATTATCGAATTAAATTATAAATAACAAGGCACAAAAAATTAAAAATGAAAAAATTATCTTATAAATATTTGAATTTGGTAGTACAAGTAGTGGATATAATGTCCTAAAACAGCCACTTGTAGATTAAATGGTAAAAAAGTATTTTTTACATTTTTGGTTTGGATATTGATATACAGGACCCAATATCAACAATAAAAATATATTATATCAATATGAAATATTATATCACCTTCATAATCACCGGCCTTATTGGTAAAATGTCATTTATTATTCGGAAAAACTATTACATGGAAATATGGTTTCATAAAAAAACGATTATTGAAAATATACAAAATAAAAAATTAATATCTTAAAATATAGTAAATATATATATATATATCATAAAACATTTATTCATAATAAGGGAATGTGGATAATACAATAAGGGTTATCTCAAACAATTATTAAGGGTAAACATTGTTGGGTTTTCAATGAGCATAATATAAATTATCAGATGAAGTGGAAGTGACTAAAACCCCTATATGTGGACCTCCATGTAAGATAGTATGAAAATAATAATAAATATAAATGATGATATGTTTATGTAAATTATGATATCATAAAAAATAGCTAATTTTATATATTTTCATCATAATAATATGGTATGATAAAGACTAAAATTTGGGAAAAGAATCACACCATTATGGTATAGCCATGGGTTGATATAAATCACACAACCTTTGAGCCATATCCCCCAACCTCTATTAAATTCTATAATCTCACTACAAAAGGATAAAGATAAAGAGAGATTTTGGTTCCTTGATTCCACTTACTAATTTCCACAAAAGTCCACAAACTATAATTAATTGGAATGGTTTTTTATTAAATTATATGATTCTCGATGTTTTATTATATATTAACTAATTTCTTAGGATGAATTTTTAGTTTCCTTTCTAGACTCAGGATTTATAGGAATTTACTTCCTTAATGTTTCATATATATATATATGAAATTATGTCATTCAGTAATATCTTATGGGGGTGAAATGGTTTGGGTTTAGAACCCATAAGAATTAATATAACCAATACATGAAAATGATAAATGTCATATAAGATAAAATAAATCCAAAATATATATTTTATATAAACATAGTGTCAAGGAATATCTAAATCAATATTAAACAAACACTAAATAAAATTTTTCTTAATTTCATTTCACTTTATGTTGTATCATAAAATATAACTTTTTAACCCAAAACCAAAACTAATTCTTCATATATTCCAAAGAACATTGAAAATCTATAATTAAATTCACCTTGTACAACATAATATGAAATTGTTTATTAATACCCATCAAATAAACTTCTATATTAGAGGTAAATATATTCTATGTGGATATCATAATAAAACTCACTCTTTATTCATTCAACCGCAAAGTGTGACCTTGTGAGCATTTAGAGTGTTATACAAAAATGAAAATATATGGATCCATATATTTAACTAAATATCAGCCACTATAAAAGCATAAATTATACTCATGTTATAAAGGTATTTTTCATGATATCCATAAAACAAACATGTCTTAATAACTAATCCCACTAGACTATACAAATTGAAAATGTGTGTTCACATATTTTACCATTGTCCAATACATTGAGTACTGATGGGACATGGAGAAAGAAAATTTGATATACACAACTCAATTATTATCACTTCTCGTAGTATATAAATAACATATCAAAGTATAATTCACATTTAATTCATCATTCTAAAAAATTGCATCACATGTCTATTATTAGGATAAATGGATAATATCAATGTGTGGATGCAAACTTGCATAATATATCTCATTCAAGGGTTCTGATTTAATAATCATCATATAAGAGGAAAATTCTCATCTTGGATAAAATACAACAAACATATTGATTAAAAAAATTCCCACACACCTCAGTATTATAAAAGTTAGTATCTAGACATTCATAAGTAGTGTATTAGAGTGTCTAGGTTATCATGCATGGTATCTCACTAACCTCATGTATTAAGGAATCAAAGATGATCGATGTACCCCTACTATTCCATAATACACAAATATTAAAAATCATGTGGTATTCATAAATGGGTTATCCAATGAACACAAAGAATCATATTATTTACCATGCTCCTTAGAATCATAAACACAATAACTTTACCATTTTTTCATAACCTATAATTCTCCATGACCTACATTGGTTATGGAAAAAATCAAATTCATACATTGTGAGGTAATATATCTTTTCACTTTAGGAAAATTATATCTATATAATCATGGAATTATCCCACATGAAAGAATGATAAAATGGATTTTTCCGTTCAATTTTTTACATTAAAATATTATTATTAATTTTTTGATCATATTTAATAAAACCAAAAAAAAGAATTGTGTTAATAATAAAATATGATAATTTTCTATATCAGCCATATATTTTCTAAACCTTCTTGGTTTTTTAAACACAACACATCATATGTAATCCCAATCACATCACTATGATGACAAATGTTAAAACACTACGAGTAACTATTCATTGTGAAAATTAATTAAAGAAAACCATTTTAAATAATCGTGACAATTAGGAATCATATTTCTAACAGTTCAACAAATTAAACATATCTAATATTTTAAAAAACATAACATTAAATGTTATTATGTCACCATGTTCTGATAACATATAACTCTTTATAAGTGTATCATCAGAATCAATAACAACATATAATATAGTACCCTAGAGATGGTGTCACTATTATTTCATTTTCATAAGATACAATAGATCTAATATTAAATGATCAATTATTTTAGTATTCTTAACATACCAAAGAAAAACATAATTGAAATTTTATATTGTAAATAAAATATAAAACATTAAAAATTAAATTGTAATCATGATTTAAACTCATTAATATAGTTCTAATTCATATATCGGGGAATGGAATTAGAATAAGGGGATATAAAATTCTCATAATGGATAAACAATGGATTTTATTATGAAAAAATAATTAATATCAATATAGACTGATAAATAACATAAAACACATGACATGTAAATAATCACAGGAGAACAAAATGGATAAATTGGTAATATCCTACAAATCATTCACAAGAAAAATGATAAATGAATTATCATTGAAGGAAATGTGTACTACTATATGTCATGATATTAGACATAATTATTTATATACCATCATGAATTAGTAATAAAAGATTTTAAACTATAGGTATGTATTTACAAAATCCCCGTTTAATTTGGCTAACTGATTTTCCTAATGAGACTTGTTGATTCACCAAGGGGATGTAAATTCTTGGACCAAAATTTTTCATCATGCCCAATCCATTACACTTATATTTAATAATTAATTTAATTCATGAAAAATAACCCTTATCAATAAATGTTTGTATTGTGTAATGAATATAAATATTAATATTTCCTATGTTATTGAATTAAAATTCAAAGTAAAACATTGTATATAGAAAGGGTATTTGGTTTATTAATTAAACGTATACATGATACAAATAATTTTAATATTTAAGATATATTTAATATTTAATGGTCTTATTAATGTAAATTATTCAACAGAAATATAATGAGAAAAAAGATCTTTAGTGGTAAGAGGAGACTGATAAATTATAAGAAGTGTTGGTATGATAATAAAATTAGTTCCATTGGATAAATAAGGAAAATTGAAGAAAAATATTACAATATGATTTCATTAATTTTTTTCCATTAATAATGTTGAAATATTTTAGAGGAAGCTAAATAGTGTTAATTATTTGGAGGTGGGGAGCTCCATCAAAACTATATATGATAAACGTAAACATTCCATTCGATTTTTATAAATAATTTTAAACATTACCCTTTGGGGAAGAATTATTGACATAACATCCCAGGTAAATAAAGAATAAATAATTTTCATATTTATTAATATTTACGAATTAAATATTAATTTTACTTTAAAGGGGTTGCTATGTTCGATAGCATACCCGATACGCAACAAAGAGTTTCACTGAAATCTTACGTTGCACACTAGTAATAAAATAATATTATTTTAAATGATAGTTAACACATAGCCGTTGTATTGGCGGGAAAGGATAGAAATAACTAAAATATGATTATATATGTCTTTTAAATGTTTTTACTTTTATCTAATAAAATATAAAGGCTTAAAATACGGAAAGAATTCAATTTTAGGCGTATATGCCCTAGTTTTCACTGAAGGTTCACTTATCGCCTTTCGATGGCAAACCGTCACTAAATATAGTTTTGTTCACTCTTATACATTCTATTGGACCAAATTAAACTCATCTTTAGAATCGGGACATCAAAATTTACTTTGTGTAAATTTTTGGTATCTTTCCGATAATGTTCATTTTTTAATGAATAGTGTAAAATGATGTATTTTAATTCAAAACCTCTTTTTAATCTAATTTGTTTATATTATTAGATTATATTTTTAATTGTTTTTAAAGTGAAATTAGAAAATATTTTTACCATTAAATCCAATAGTGGTCGTTGGAATTAATTTCACATTGAAATCAGACTTAAACTAGTGTCAATCTTTTGATACTTATTGTTTCATAAAAACACGCTATTTATCATGACAGCGGGAATTAATTAATGTGACTTATATGTTTTGAATTTTTTAAAATATACTTCATTTTTGAATTTGTAATATCAAATATATCTTAGGGTGAATTTTTGGTATTTTTCTGAAAAACATCGATTTTTTATGAATAGTGAAACCACTAAGTGGTACTTATAAAAACTGATTTTTCGTTTATATTAAATTTTACCACTTCTGTGTTTTTAATTTCAAAAATCCAACATACATGGTTTTCATTAAGAAGTAAAATGTGGTTCAATGAGAATAAAATAATTTTTTGGTGAATCGTAACTTTTAAGTTCTTAATCGCGATTAGAGGTAATTAGTGTAGTTAAAGGTAAAAATAATGTTTTAATATTATGAAATTAACTTGACACATGTCCTACCCTTATTGGATGTGTTATGGCCGACAAATAAAATCCATGAGTCAACTTGGGGACCCCATGGAGACTCTTTGGTTGGGAAATGACATAAATGACTTTTTATTTAATGTAAAAATTACACAAACATGAGATGTTTTACTAAAACAATTTTTACATGGGGTTATACAAGTAAGATTTTTTACTATAAATATTCATTAGAAATCTAAAAATATTTCCTACATCATGATATTTATTTTATAATTTTTAGACATTAAATATATTAAATTATTTATGACATCATGATGATGCAGCGATTACCTCATTAATAAAGGATTTAAATAAAATAAAAAGATAATGTAAAATCTATGACCTACACATGTCCAAAACCTATTGGGTGGGTATATTTCGAACCCTTATCACATTATCCTGGAATTATATCAATGTGGGACCTTTTGAATCCGAAACCCAATTTAAAATAAAGTTACATTTCTTTACTTTCCAAGAGTGCCCCTCCTCTCCTCTTATAAAAGGCCCCCACCTCTACCTCCTTACCCACACTTCCAAATCCTTTGGCTCAGCCAAACCCTACCCATTTTGTCTCTCCACATCCCTCTATTACTCCTTGAAGCCTCAATTTGGGCAGAAGTCTTCCCAAGGAAGCCATTGAGCTCAAACCAAAGGGAGTTACCCGATTTCAAGGTAATGTCTTCTTTTGAGTCCTTTTGTTTTATTTTGATTCTCCAACCCCCTAAACTCTTTTTATTCTTTTATTTTGTAACAACTCATGTATATTCAATATACTAGGATGTTGTTATAATAATTATTCGATCTACACTTACACACACCTACATCTAATGGTTAAAGAACTTATTGTTTCTGTGGATGGCGAATTTTTGTCTCCCGTAACGATGGTTGTTCAACATTTTTTTAACACCTTCAAAGGTGTCCATTAAGATGACACTATATTTATATATGATATATAATATGTTTATGTTTTCCTTAATCTTCTGTATTTTTCATTTTGATCATACCTTTAAGGCTTCCATTATGGGTAAACACGATAATTTCATTTTTGGAAGTGCGGACTATCGCCCCCTCAAAGTGATTTGATTCGTTAATGCCATATGTGGGACGTATAAAGGATGGATTTAAAGTTATTATATATTATGTTATACTGTAATTATAATATAACTCTATATCATTATTATTTCTTCCCATTAAATTATGAGATAGGAATTAAAGTAGTGTTCATGCATACGTACGGCTTACCGTCTCCATGAATGGTGCATTTCATTTCTTATCCCCAAATGTAATGTACTATTATAAGTACATATATATAATGGATATATATTATGTATGTAACATTTAAATGATTAATATAATTCTGGAATTAAAATATATATACCTCTCATTTAGTTTTAATTCTATTAATATGACATTGAAATGAAAGTAGCGTTCATGCGTACGTACTGCTTACCGTCTCCATGAAGGGTTCATTTCATTTATTACCACTAAATGATTATGTAATATTGTAAATGAATTTATATACTGGATATATATGATATATATGATATCTACATCATGATTATAACACTGGATATAATGGATACATGAACAACTTGTAATTATAAAGAGCATATTTTTGACTCAAGTACCAATGATCGTTAAAACGACCGTTAATAACTTAAATAATTACATAGTGTTCATGACAAGGTAATAAGTGATATAAAAGGATTAATGAACTTTAAAAAGGTTCTTAATCAAGTAGATATTAACTTAAGTTTATTATTCATGAGGTTAAAGAACGAACGAGTCATGACGGACCCGAGGTATGGGACTTCGTCTCAATCTCCTTTCATTGAGGCATATTTCGTTTTATACAAAACATTCTTTTATAAGGTGTATAAAACCCTTTGAATTTTAATTTTATACAAAAGGAATCATTTTCTATGAAGCATTTTACTAAACGCCAAATAGGAATGTTTCTTTTAACGTACACGGTGACAACGACCTTTTCCGCCGCCGCGAGTATTATTTGGTATTTGGCTTCCTCAACATGTCGCGATGTTTTTAAAATGAAATAAATACCATATACTATTTTATGTATTTTGTTATTGAAAATGGTTTTTATAATGGATTTGTTATGTAAGTGTATTTAAGTGATATATTGTGATCAAAGTGTGGAAATTTTTTCTTTCCATTATATTTGTTTTATGTCTTATGATTTTTATAATAGTACTTGGACATTTAACGGGTGGTTACATGATAAACCATATGACATGTGGTACCGTGAATACCAGGACAGGTGGTTACGTTATAACCTCCAATGCATTGGGTATGGAAGTCGGCCTTATGGCTATTCCATCAAGTATTTATGGAAGTCGATCGTATGGCTATTCCCTTAAGTGATATGAGTGGAAGTCAACCGTATGGTTATTCTATTTAAGTATGTTTATGTGCCAAGTTACCTTTATATGTTATGTGATCTTTATATGGGTTTTATGGTAATATTTTGGTTACAAAAGGGTAAGTAATGATCTTTTATTTTAGTGAAGAGTTTTTACTACTCATAATGGTGAAAATTATTACATTGATAAAGTATACATAGTTTACTTGTTGTTTTGATAAACTAACTATTTTCATTCTTTGTGTATCCCTTACTGAGATTTTTATGCTCACCCCAAGTTTTTTGAAATGTTTTTCACGGGACTTAATGTGGAATAGGGTCAAAGATGGGATCAAGGGAATTTCATGCTATATAAAACATGGAACTTGACATGTTTATTTTTAATAGCTTATTTTTATTCTATGGAAACATAGTAGAAGTGTCAAATTTTTAATATTTTGAGATGTAATTGTTATGTTCTAATTCTCTAAAACTCTAAACCTGAAAAGATCCTCAATGTGAATTATTCATTTAATTCAATATTAACTAAGGTTTAAGGCCGGGGCCTTATAGTTGGTATCAGAGGTCAGTTTAGACAACTTTAGGAGTTAGAAAATTGTTATATTATAAATTAATTTATGGTATGATTGAAAATGATATAGTACTTGAGGATTACCATGTTGCTTCTCCTAAGATATTTCTTTGTTAAGAATGGTTTTTCAGAGAGGAAATAGAAAAGATTTTCCGGGAAGGAATAAAGAGGGAAATGACCTTTCAAATTAGTATCCTGAGATAGTCGGAATCAGAACTAAAGAGTTTGTTGTAGTGATGGCTCAGATGACTCAGGTTACTACCAATGGAGTTGAAAAGAAAATTGGTGAATGCTCCAATTTTGGAAATTCCTTCCAGGAATGGTGAGTTTATTATATACAGTGATGCTTAATTGAAGGGACTTGGCTGTGTCCTTATGCAGAATGATCAGGTAATTGCTTATTCTTCATGTCAGTTGAAAACTCATGAGGTAAATTACCCTACACATGATTTGGAATTATCTGCTGTTGTTTTTTCTTGAAAAATTTTGAGGCATCATTTATATGGAGTAAAGTGTGAAATATATACTAATCACAAAATTTTAAAGTATATATTCACTCAGAAATAATTGAACATGAGACAGAGGAGATGGATGGAATTAATCAAGGATTATGACTGTACAATTCATTACCATCCGGGAAAATCAAATAAAGTGGCCGATGCTTTGAGTCGAAAAATTAATGCTTCATAAACCATGCTACGTTTGGAACGAGATCCTTTGGTTTTTGATTTGATGAAATTTGGCATGGAAATTGTTGGTGCAGGAATTTCTTCTGTTTTTTTCCAGATATCAGTGAGATCATCCCTATCAGACAGAATTAAGCAAGCACAGAGGGAAGATAGTGAGTCGCATAAAAAGGTAGAGCTGGTTTAGAAGGGTAAGTTTCCCGAATTAAACATTGATAATGATTGTGTGTTGAGGTTTGGGAAGAGATTATGTGTGCCTTGTGATTCATATTTGAAGAATGAGTTGTTATGTGAGGCTCATAGTTCCCCGTTTTCTATTCATCCTGGCAGTACTAAGATGTACAGAGATTTGCGGGAGTATTACTGGTGGGATGGAATGAAAAGGGATATTGCTGATTTTACTATGAAGTGTCTAACTTGTCAGCAGGTTAAAGTAGAGCGGCAGTTACCCAAAGTGATGCTTCAGCCATTACCAGTTCTAGAGTGGAAATGGGAAAACATATCCATGGACTTTATTTTGGAATTACCGAGGACATCTTGAGGTAATAATGCAATCTGTGTTATTGTTGATCGCTTGACTAAATCTGCTCATTTCCTTGCTATACGAGATACTTTTTCACTAGATCAACTTTCCCATTTGTATCTTAAAGAGATAGCCAGGTTACATGGAGTTCCTCTCTCCATTGTGTCTGATCGTGATCCCATGATTACTTATAACTTTTGGAAATGCCTTCAGAAGTTGTTGGGTACTGAATTAAATTTTAGTACAACTTTTCATCCTCAATCAGATGGGCAGTCAGAATGAACAATTCAGACCTTGGAGGATATGCTACGAGCGTGTTCGATGGATTATCAGGGAAGTTGGGACCAACATCTTTCGTTGGTTGAGTTTTCTTATAATAACAGTTTTCATTCCAGTATAAAAATGGCACGATTTGAGGCATTATATGGGAAGCGGTTTCGAACTCCTGCATTTTGGGATGAAGTGGCTGAAAGGAAGATAATGGGACCATAATTGGTAGAATAGTTGGCAGAAAAAGTTCAGTTGATTCAGAAACACATGAGAACAACTCATAGTAGGCAGAAGAGTTATGAGGATAACCGGAGGAAGGATTTATGTTTCAAGATAGGTGATCATGTTTTTCTCAAGGTTTCTCCATGGAAAAGTGTGATGAGATTTGGTAAGAAAGGAAAGCTGAGTCCAAGGTTTATTGGACCATATGAAATTCTGTAGAAAGTTGGATTAGTTGATTACCGAGTGGCTTTACCTCTGAGTTTATCTTAGGTACACAATGTCATTCATGTTTCGATGTTGAGGAAGTATATGCCAGATCCATCTCATGTTTTGAGTCCATAGGTAGTTCAGTTGGAAGAGAATATCTCTTATGAAGAACAACCAGTCCAGATTCTTGACTGAAGAGAGCAAGTGTTTCGAAATAAGGTAATCCACTAGGTAAAGGCTTTGTGGAAAAACCATATGGTTGAAGAGGCAATGTGGGAATCTGAAAATTATATGAGGGATAAATACACCCACTTATTTTGATAAGTGAATAAAATTGTGAGGACACAATTCCCAAAATGGGGGAAGGATGTAACATCCCAGGTAAATAAAGAATAAATAATTTTCATATTTATTAATATTTACGAATTAATTATTAATTTTACTTTAAAGGGGTTGCTATGTTCGATCGCGTACCTGATACGCAACAAAGAGTTTCATTGAAATCTTACGTTGCACACTAGTAATAAAATAATATTATTTTAAATGATAGTTAACACATAGCCGTTGTATTGGCGGGAAAGGATATAAATAACTAAAATATGATTATATATGTTTTTTAAATGTTTTTACTTTTATCTAATAATATATAAAGGCTTAAAATACATAAAGAATTCAATTTTAGGCATATATGCCCTAGTTTTCACTTAATGTTCACTTATCGCCTTTTGATGGTGAAATGTCATTAAATATAGTTTTTTTCACTCTTATAAATTATATTGGACCAAATAAAACTCTTCTTTAGAATAGGGACATCAAAATTTACTTTGTGTAAATTTTTGGTATCTTTCCGATAAAGTTCATTTTTTAATGAATAGTTTAAAATGTTGTATTTTAATTCAAAACCTCTTTTTAATCTAATTTATTTATATGATTATATTATATTTTGATTTGGTTTTAAAGTGAAATTAGAAAATATTTTTACCATTAAGTCCAATAGTGGTCATCGGAATTAATTTCACTTTGAAATCAGACTTAAACTAGTGTCAATCTTTTGATACTTATTGTTTCATAAAAACACGCTATTTGTCATGACAGCGGGAATTAATTTTAAAATTAATTAATGTGACTTATATGTTTTGAATTTTGTAAAATATACTTCATTTTTGACTTTGGAATATCAAATATAGCTTAGGGTGAATTTTTGGTATTTTTCTGAAAAACATCAATTTTTGATGAATAGTGAAACCACTATGTGGTACTTATAAAAACTGATTTTTCGTTTAAATGAAATTTTACCACATCTATGTTTTGAATTTCAAAAATCCGACCAAAATGGTTGTCATTAAGAATTAAAATGTTGTTCAATGAGATTAAAATAATTTTTTGGTAAATAGTAACTTTTAAGTTCTTAATCGCGATTAGAGGTAATTAGTGTACTTTAAGGTAAGTATAATGTTTTAATATTATGAAATGAACTTGACACATGTCCTACCCTTATTGGATGTGTCATGGCCGACCACGAAAATCCATGGGTCAACTTGGGGACCCCATGGAGCCACTTTGGTTTGGAAATTACATAAATAACTTTTTATTTAATGTAAAAGAAAAAATGACACAAACATGAGATGTTTTACTAAAACAATTTTTACATGGGGTTATACAAGTAATATTTTTGACTATAAAAATTCATTATAAATCTAAAAAGATTTCCTACATCATGATATTTATTTTAAAATTTTTTTAAATTAAATAAATTAAATTATTTATGACATCATGATGATGCAACGATTACCTCATTAATAAAGGATTTAAATAAAATGAAAAGATAATGTAAAATTTATGACCTACACATGTCCAAAACCTATTGGATGGGTATATTTCGAAGCCTTATCACCTTATCCTCGATTTATATCAATGTGGGACCTTTTGAATCCGAAACTCATTTTAAAATAAAGTAACATTTCATTACATTCCAAGAGTGCCCCTCCTCTCCTCTTATAAAAGGCCCCCACCTCTACCTCCATACCCACACTTCCAAAGCCTTTGGCTCAGTCAAACCCTTCCCATTTTGTCTCTCCACATCCCTCTCTTACTCCTTGATGCCTCACTTTGTGCAGAACTCTTCTCAAGGAAGCCTTTGAGCTCAAACCAAAGGGAGTTACCGGATTTCAAGGTAATGTATTCTTTTGAGTCCTTTTGTTTTATTTTGCTTCTCAAACCCCCTAAACTCTTTTTATTATTTTCTTTTGTAAAAACTCAAGTATATTCATTATACTAGGATGTTGTTATAATAAGTATTAGAGCTACACTTACACACACCTACATCTAATGGTTAATGAACATACTGTTTCCGTGGATGGCGAATTTCTGCCTCCCGAAACGATGATTGTTCAACATTCTTTTAACACCTTCAAAGGTGGCCATTAATATGACACTATATTTATATATGATATATAATATGTTTATGTTTTCCTTAAGAATGTGTATTTTTCATTTTGAGGATACCTTTATGGCTTCCTTTATGGGTAAACACGATAATTTCATTTTAGGAAGTGCGGACTATCGCCCCCTCAAAGTGATTTGATTCGTTAATGCCATATGTGGGACATATAAAGGATAGATTTAAAGTTATTATATATTATGTTATACTGTAATTATAATATACCTCTATATAATTATTATTTCTTCCCATTAAAGTATGAGATATAAATAAAAGTAGCGTTCATGCGTACGTACGACTTACCGTCTCTATGAACGTCGCATTTCATTTCTTATCCTCAAATGTAATGGACTATTATAAGTACATATATATAATGGATATATATGATGTATGTAACATCTAAATGATTAATATAATTCTTTAATTAAAATATACATAACTCTCATTTAGTTTTAATTCCATTAATATGACATAGAAATGAAAGTAGCGTTCATGCGTACGTACGACTTACCGTCTCCATGAATGATGCATTTCATTTATTACCTATAAATGATTATGTAATATTGTAAATTAATTTATATAATGGATATATATGATATATATGATATCTACATCATGATTATAACTCTGGATATATTGGATACATGAACAACTTGTAATTATAAAGACCATATTTTTGACTCAAGTACCAATGATCGTTAAAACGACTATTAATAACTTAAATAATTACATAGTGTTCATGACATGGTAATAAATGATATAAAAGGAATAATGAACTTGAAAAAGGTTCTTAAGAAAGTAGAAAATAACTTAAGTTTATTATTCGGGAGGTTAAAGAAACATCGAGTCAAGACGGACCCAAGGTATGGGAATTCGTCTCAATCTCCTTTCATTGAGGCATATTTCGTTTTATACACAACATTCTTTTATACGATGTATAAGACCCTTTGACATTAACTTTTATTCAAAAGGAATATTTTTCTCTGAAGCGTTTTACTAAACGCCAAACATAAATGTTTCTTCTAACGTACGCGGTGACAAAGACCTTTTCCGCCGCCGTGAGTATTATTTGGTCTTTGGCTTCCTCAACAAGCCGTGATGTTTTTAAAATGAAATAAATACCATATAATCTTTTATGTATTTTGGTATTGAAAATGGTTTCTATAATGGATTAGTTTTGTCAATAAATTTAAGTGATATATTGTGATCAAAGTGTGGAAATGTTTTCTTTCTATTATATTTGTTTTATGTCTTATGATTTTTATAATGGTACTTGGACATTTGACGGGTGGTTACGTCATAAACCATATGACGGGTGGTACTGTGAATACCAGGATAGGTGGTTACGTTATAACCACCAATGCATTAGGTATGGAATTCGGCCTTATAGCTATTCCATTAAGAATGTATGGAAGTCGGTCGTATGGCTATTCCCTTAAGTGATATGAGTGGAAGTCGACCGTATGGTTATTCCATTTAAGTATGTTTATGTCCCAAGTTACCTTTATATGTTATGTGATCTTTATTTGGGATTTATGGTAATCTTTTGGTTACAAAAGGGTAAGTAATGAACATTTAGTTTAGTGAAGAGTTTTTACTACTTCATAAAGGTGAAAAGTATTACTTTGATAAAGTATACATAGTTTACTTGTTGTTTTGATAAACTAATTGTTTTAATTCTTTGTGTATCCCTTAATGAGATTTTTTATGCTCACCCCATGTTTTTTAAATTTTTTTCACAGGACTTAATGTGGAAAAGTGTCAAGTATGGGATCAAGGGAATTTCATGCTATATAAAACATGGAACTAGACCTGTATCTTTTTAAGAGTTCTTTTTATTCTATGGAAACTTAGTAGAAGTTTCTAATTAGTAATCTTTTGAGATTTAATAGTTATTTTATAATTCTCTAAAACTCTAAACCTGAAAAGATCCTCAATGTGAATTATTCATTTAATTCAATATTATGAAAGGTTTAAGGCCGGGGCCTTATAATAAATATTCTTTTCTAAAAATATAAAAAATCAAAAAAAAATGTAAAATTTAATTATTAAATGATATTACAATTAAAAATGAGTATTGTAAAGTATTTTTAAAAAATATGGAGTAGCATGATAAACCCACTTAATCAAAAATAAAATAAGATAATTGTTTAGTGCAAATTTTTATTTTATTGATTTCAGTTTAAAATAAAGGGTAAACAATTTGAAAACATTAGAACTATATAAACATATAATGGACTATAAAAATATAGTTTAATAATGATATATTATAATAATATTTCAATGAATTAAGTGTTATCCCATTAAAATTTTATTGTAAAATAATTTCATACCTCTTTGGTAACTTGAACAATGTAACCCAATTATGTGGTAAACATGAAAGGAATGAATAATGAAAATGAATAGAAAAATATTCATGTTAAATTCCTAAAAGGGGTGTATATAAAACATATAAAATAAAACTAGTTCATAATAAAAAATATGATTCATTAGATTTTAAATTTACAAGAAATCCCTTGCCTCACATTGACTTTCATTAAATTGGCATTAAACTATTCTATGAATATTTGAAATATGTTATTGATTTAGAATGGAAATTTTTTCATATTTATAATATCATATATGATTCTCTTCTTAAATGTCATCACCTATTCTACAAATATTTTACATTATTATCACTATTTGGGTGTTTATGGTTTCACTTTATCATTAATGTTTTCTCATGGATGTTCAAATCCTAGTACATTGATAATAGTTTCATCATATCCAAAATTTTATAATTGAAATAAATATAAATTATATTCATTATCATATTCCTTATTACCATATACATATATATGAAATTAAAAATATATTTCATCACTTTGTGTGGAAGGTAGTCCTCACATACACGCCAGTGAGATTGACAATTTCCAATGTATTATAAGGTCAGAAGGGAGGTACAATATTATACATTAATAAGAATAATTACTTCATAAATATCATATATTTTTTATTTCAATATTTACAACCAACCATGTAAAATGGACGGAAGGAAAAGTGGTTAAAAATGGATGTTTCAAATTTATAACAATGTATTATTATATTTATTGTCACATCTAAACTTTTTAAAAGGAACACTGTGTTATATATCATACATGATACAACACATTTAGCTTAAATAAATAGGTTAATATTATTATTTAATATGATAGTTATAACATATCCATTAGAATGGTGGGAATAAATATGATTAACTGAATTATGAAAATATGGTTTAAACATTATTATATAATTATTAATTGGTTACTAAATTTATTAGGAAATTAAATAAAAACCAATTGAATATAAAGGAAGTGTTTTCTGAAGAAAATATATTTAAATTCAGATAATTGAGTTTATCAAATAATAAAATCACTATTGATGGATTAGTTTAATTGAATATATATGTAATATATTCATTGTAGAATTTATATTCATATTATAAGTTTTCTATAAATGATGTATGAAAAATTGAATTTTTCAAAGAAAAGATGTATTTAAAAAAAATATGTAGTTTTGGGGCCTTTTGACAAATAACCCACTATAAATCCAGCTTCGACATATTTATATGTTTTATTTGAAAAATTTTAATTCTTATTTAAAATATGGACATAAATGTTTACTTTGGATAAATTTTTGGTGGTTTTCTGAAAATAGTCATTGTTAATGAATAGTTAAAAATACTGCCTTTTAATTCTCTCTATTTTTCATTTAATTTTTTATTATATTTAGATTATCATATTCCTTGGTTTTAATGTATAATTGAATTATTTTTTACAATTTAATATAGTTTTTTCCATTGAATGTTATTTCACATTGAAACTAGATATAAACAGAAGTCAATTGTTTGATGGTTTTTACATTTAAAAACATGTTTTCTTATTTTGACATTGAGGATTAATTTTAAATTAATTACTGAAAAAAATGTATTTTAAATTTTCAAAAATTTATTAAATATTTTGAGTAAATGGGTCCAAATTAGTTAAATAGGTTCCTTCTGTTTTTTTAGATTTTATAAATATTAACTTTGATAATTTTTATTTACCACGATTAATGGTAAATTAGGTAAATTATGATAAAAAATAATATGATTAGGAAAATAAAATTACACTGACACCAAAAAAATTTATATTGGAAGAATAAAAGACTACCATTAATAACTAGTAATGTGAATTAACTCATTTAATGGAATTTTTTTTAATGTGATATAAATAATATTTAAACAAAATAATTTGACAACATCCCATCCTCTTATTTCGTACTAGTATATTAATTTTAATATATGGATAAACATGAAAAAAAAATATCAATAATATATCGTATTCATAAATATAATTAAATTATATAAATCATGGGAATTTATTTAAAAAAATTAGTAATTAAATTATTACCATAAATACTGACACAACATTGATATAGTATTTATTATATTAATAGAAATATAAGATAAATAATATAAAAATATCAAAAAAAATTTATTTGAACTAAAAATGGTACTCCATGAATTTTATAAGAGATTAATAAATATTATAAGTCTATTCAATAGTTTATTTATATGTTATCTCTATTTTTTTAATTTATTTAAATTCAATGAAGTGAATAGTTTCAAAATTGACACTATTGATATTTCATAAAAATAATATTTTATGAAATTATTTAACAATCATAAAAACATTTCAAAATTAAAATGTGATTTAATTATGTATAAATGTGGATAAAGTTCCCATTTATTATAAATTTACCATATATAAGTAAAATTTATAGGCTCTTAATATTTAATACTTTGTTACCAAAATTAAAATTAAATTAGATTAATCAAGGGTAAACTGAAAAGATAAGGTATAAATAAAATCAAAAAATGTAAAAAATTTATTCAATGTGATAATTTTGAATAAGAATCATCTTATATTCATAATAAGTTTTTTTTTGTAAATTGAAATTAAAAATTTATATTTATTAATTTAATATTTTAGTATTTTCCAATGGTGGTCCTCCCCTCTCCTATAAAAATGTACGAACTCTTCTCTATTACTCACACATCAAAAAAAATGGGGGACACCCAATATCTTCCTAAAAACCATATTAAAATCTATCATCACATTATTTAGGCCTTATTAATGCATAACACTCTCATTATAGGTGCTAAGGTGTTCTCCAATGGTGGTCAACCAAAGAAGATATATCATTTCTTCAAGTATTTCTATTTTATTTCATATTCCAGTTCCTTTAAATATCCTCCAACCATGATGAAATAATAAATCCAGTATCCTCAATATACTTATAGGTTATTATTTTAATATATTCACCTTAATCCATCTCAAATTTCAACAAATGAAAAATGAAAATTTCGTTCCTGTGTTTATCGGACTACCACCTTTCGAACTGATAATGTTCATTTTTTATTACTGTCTCTTAAGACTGATCATAATGATGGATTTAATGTCTCTAAATGGAATTTAGGATATATTTATAATTATAAGAGAACAATATATCTATTATTTTATTAATTTCTGTGACATAAAAATGATAATAATGTTCGTGTGTATGTGTGAACTATCACCTCAAGGAAGTGATGTGACTCATTTTTATTTAACATATCACTTTGATAATATATATAAGTATATTTAAAGTAATATTATGATGTTTATAATATTATGATAATTATTTATAGATACAATAATAATTATATTTCTTTGATAATTATCTATGAAAAATGGAAACTTTAATCATTCGTATGTACCGCCTACCAACTCCATGATTATAAAATTGTTCATTTTTATACCAATACATAATGGTTTTCATTAAATGTAAACATTATTTATAATAATTATAATAATTTTTAGACTATAATTATATATATTATTGAAAAATGACATAATATACTATTGTCATCATTGCCTGTTCATTTTTTACTCAACTATTAAATATCTAAAAAACTCATCACATGAACATAAATAATTATGAAATTGTTATAACATGGTAATATGTGAAATAAAAGTAATAATGAACATGAAAAATATTATAAATAAAGTATGAATTAATCTATGTTAATTATCAAGAAGATAAATAACATATGTGGTGAATCAAATTCAATGTAATGGGCTTTTTAACTCAAAACCTCATTTTAATGTTTCAATGATATATTCTTAAAAATATTTCTATTTTTTATATGTTTTCAAAATGGTTATTATGAATGTATTTTTGTGGACATGAATGTTTTAAAATGGGAAATTTTTAATTTCCCTCGAATGTTTTCACAAATGGATCCTTGTAAAAGGACTTCATCTTAAACTACATTCATTGAGGCATATTCTGATAATATACATAATATAATTTTATATGGTGTATAATCAACCCATTTTAATTTTAATTTTATTCAATGGTTTTCAAAATGAAGTGTTTTATATGAATTTTTTTAATAAACTAAAAAAATAAATGGATTTTCAACGTATACGGTGATAATAAATTTTCTATTGTCCTGACCAATATTCAATATTTGGATTCCTCTACAATTATTAATGTTTTCTAATGAAAAATAAATTCCATTTTCCCTTTTTACGTATTTTGGTATTGAAAATAGTTTTTAAGATTGATTTATTGTGTAAATATCTTCAAATGATATTTTCTGATTGCAAAGTGAACATTTTATTTTCATTTATGCTTGTTTTATGTTTTCTGATTCTATTCTGGATCTAGGAAATTTCTTATATAAATGGTAGGATCCATGATAAACTGAGGGAAAGTGAACATGTGGTAGATATACAATTAATTGGGTAATTATATTGAGATAAACGGTAAGGTTTTGTAAAGATACATAATTTTTAATCGGGAAAAAATTGAATTTTTTTGAACATTTTCAAATACTGGTTGGGTTATTTTTAAAACTGGGTATCAGATGAAGATTAAAAGATTTTTATACTCTCATAATGATGTTTTTAGACTTGTTAGAAGGCCCGTTATATTTCCCAGGAGGCCTAGGGTTTTTTGGTGCACCAGACCTTAAAATGGTTGGTTTTGAAGAGCTTCAAAGGGAACACATATTGACTAAAACCATGCAGCCAATTATAAGTAATTGTTTACCCTTGTTTATGTGGGGTAAATTCATTTCACACGGGTTGTGCACGGATTCCCAAACTATGCATCTATACAACATGGTTGAAGATTAGAGGTAGTACATTGACATGATACATCGCATGGTCTTTGCACCGTATGGATAACCATGCAGGACAAAATGATCTAGGGGAGCTTCCTTAAATTGGGGGTTCCATAGATTTAGTGAACAACATGCCAAACCATGTGGATTAAACAATGCAGTGGATCTATTTAAAAAAATCCACTCCCTCAACCCTCTCTCTCACCAAACCTATATGACACCCAAAATTGGGGGGGGGGGGTCCCCTTAGACATGTGAACCTACACTCCTACAACCTAATATCCTTCTCTGATTTAACCATGATTTATTTTTATTATTCTCATGATCCTTTATAGTAATTCTACTACTCTATTCTCCTCTTTATTCTAGACTTAGTTTCGACCTCTTTGTCACCTCGTATGGTTTTGCTGAACTGTAGGTTTTTTGGATATTGTGTTATATATATTTTTCATTATTCTAGGGTATTGAGAATGGTAACTTGGGAGCCTTGGGAGAATGTACTGGAGACCACTGCTGAAGGTGAGGCAATTTTACTTCGATTTGTTTTTCTTCCACCATCTGAGGAATATTTTTTCTTTTATTGTTGGTTATCACATTTTTTATTTAAGATAATTATGTGTTTTTAACTTCCTGGTTTTTAATTGGTTGTGCTTTTTTTTACTATGTAGTTTTAGGTTTCCACTTCCATGTGAGGTATGTGTTTGTCCCCACTGATTTTTTTTTTCACCATTTAATTTAGGACCGTAAGGTGTTTTGAGTATCAATAATTGTATGTAGGGTTTTCTAATCCTTTTTTAAGGATCATGCTCAAATACATAAGTAAGTATAGATATAAATATATAAATATCTTACATGTACGTGTTTTTTCATGGAGTTGTGGAATCACATGAACTGGGTTAAGGATATATATCATTATTTATTTATATGGATGAATTTGTGTGGGAGAGGGTAGAAGTGCCTCTTAGTTAGAAAGTATCAAGAGCCAATGTAGTTTACATTGATATACTATTTGAGGTTGGATCCCTTTACATTTCCATTTAATTTATAACAACATTAATTAATTAGTTTCTTATACTTGAACTCTTGTTAATAGGTTTTCATTTCTAGTAGTCTTAATTTAATGATATCCTTTAGTGAAATGGAAGAAATGACTAAATGGAAAAAATGTTTATTTTTGTTAAATAACATTATGATTTTTTAATAAAACCCCCAATGAAGGTGCACTTCCTTCAAGATAATAATGCATAGATAGACATTTATATATTTTTGGATCTTTAAATTTTTGCTTCCTTATTCAATCGTACCATCATTATTAAAAGGAGTTCTACACTTTTATTTAAACAAGTTATTTTACAAAATCTCCCTCTAAGTTTTTTATAGTTAATTGATGAATTACCCTTATAAGAAACCATATTAATGACCATGTCACCACTATGTGACCCCCTATTGTCAATAATTGAATTTTTTAATGTCTTCATTTATATGTTGAAATGAGTTAGGTGGATCACTTTGTTTAGGATGGATTAAATTAAATAGCGGTATACATTAAACTAAATAACCATGTCACCCTTCCTTAACACCTAAATCTTGTAAACTAATTTTCCATGTTAGAAAAATTGAGGGCATTGACCCTATAAATGGTAGTTCGTATAATGAAATGTTTTCCATAATTGGACTAAATGGGATAAATATTGATAATTATGAACACATATGATATTATTTCTTATGTGTTTGTTTTAATGGAACTATCGTTTGTATAAATTTTGAATATAGTATGGTTGTGTGACATTCATAAGAGGTATTACCTTATACATTATATTATGATAATGATTAAAAATGAAATTATCAAATTTGATGGAGGAGATGTTCGTTTCTCATGCATTATATGTTCTGTATGATTATGCTTATATATGTTGTGAAGATAAGGGACTGTGAGAGAACTTAGAGGTGAATGAATATTTGAGTTTCTATGTTGATCTTTCAGAGATTGTAAGAGATCATGGAGTTGAGCCAAGGGATTAAACCGTGAGTGCTACCCTAGGGATGTGAGATTTCATGTTATGTCTCGTTCCATCCAATGCTAAATTCTAATGGACCGTAATAGACTTGGGTAGGAAGACCATGTCATATTCTTTATTGTTTTCCATGAGACCATAACAGCTCATGGAGTTTGGAATATGGGTCAGACTATCAGCGCTTCCCAACGTAATATATGACCATGTGTTACTTCCCAGTCCATCCAGAAGTAATGTCCCATATATTAGGCGATTTAGCATCGGTATGTACCTAATTCATATAATAGGATGCTATATATATATATATATTATTACATATATATTTATTGGTAATAATCTCATTCCCATAACTAGGAAAATTTGGTTTAATTATTAGGTGTCCCTTTCGAAACCGGATGGATCTTTACATGTTTATTCAATTTTGTTTATTAAATTATGTTATACACACATACAATATAATTTAAATCACTCTAGATTGGGATTTACATTGTGGGTGTTAACATAATTAGATTTATATCTCACATCCTTCTTGGGAACCCATGGAACCCGAGTATCCCTTATTATTTTCAGGAATTAGGTTTCGTATGTCGTGATTCTTGTAGATGGAAGTTAGGACAAAATGACTGAGCTAAAGCTCAGAATTCTCATGGTGATCATCTTAGGACATTATAGTTCATTTCTCTTCTTTATTCATATATTTTGTATTGTTATGGAATGTATGTTGTTTTTTCTAATACATTCAGTTATGTGACATCACTATGACATCCATGAATTCATTTCATAAACTAGTATTGGACACTTTTATTAAATGGAATATATTATTCTTACACTACTCTATTATATGTTATATATTACTTATGTTGTTTTATATTATTTATTCGCAAATAATAATGTTGGGTAATTATGATAATATGGTATTGATTCCCACTATCACCTCTAAGACCCTTGCTTCTATCCAAAAACCTTTGGAATATAGGGTGATGTTTCAGACACCATGTGACCCGCTGGTTCAGCTACCTGTTCATTGGTAAGCTGGGTCACGACGTTACACTATGGTTTCAATGACTATTTCAATTTATTTTTTACTGATTTGGGTTAGAGTAGAGGATATTAGTAATGTTTCAGTTCTTGGTTAATCAATATTATTGGGACCAATCCCCCCATGTAATAGAAATGAACAAGTGGTCAGGTATGGGATTACTATTTATGTTTTTTGTATTAAAATTAATATGATTTAACCTAGAGTGATTTTTATAATTTCCACTATTTATTATTTATAGAAATTATGGAATTTAATCCTTGGCCTGATATGGAATGTAATTTTCATTGCATGAAACATATTAGGCACGTATAAATTCACATTCCATTTTATTTTTTTCTACATAATGACTACATGTTTACCGATTATAATTAAATGTTTTTGTTTTTTATACATTAGTATTCAATGAACGGGATCATATTTTTCATTTTATGTTGTATGGGATCCTTACAACCTATAAAATCTAACATGTATATTCAATCCATTGTGAGAATAATATAAATACATTATTAGAACTATTTTTCAAATTTAAATACTTCTATAGGTTCAAAGCTATGGGGAATTGGTTAGTAAATGGGATCCAAAATCCACACTACATTGTGTTTGGAACATTATAGGTTGGTAGGTGTCCACCCATGAAGATATAATGTTATATATTTTAGCATGATATAATTAGAAATAGAATTGTTCATGATTAATGGGAGCCAATTTTAATTCCATAGAGTGAATGGGCTCTTGATAAGTTGGGAAGTGGAAACCCATGTGGTCAAACTCATGTATGTAATTATGTTATACTATGAGAAGCTTAAAAATATAAATGGTTTTGTGGTTTCTAGTTTGAAATGAGTTGGTTATATTCATAAATTTGAAAATGGGCCCATGTGGGTTGATTGAGGCAGTGTTTTTATGGGATAACCTGGTTAGGTGTTTATAAACATACTATTAAAGAAACTACTCATGGGATGATTTTTATATGACCCAAGTTGGCTAAGTAGGACCATCATAGATCACTTTAATTGTTAAGTGGTCTTGTGTTTCTCAATTTCATAAGAAATACGAGATGAATAGAAATGTTAAATTGTTATAGATTAATGTGGTTAAAGGAAAAGGGCTTCGAAAATGGAATATGTAGCGGGGTCCTTCGTTTGAGACCATCGCGTATGGGTAGTTTTGAGTTTCTCCATGATTTTCTTTGAAATGGATCCATATGTGTCTTTCCCATAGGTGTTGATTCACTATAAATGTATTAAATATTAGGCTATTAAGCATGTGAATATTTTTTTATATTACCAAATTCTTGTGTCAACATATATTTATTGTAAGGGGATAGCCATTGGTAGGTATCACTATTAGTGCTTAATGCCTTGATAATCATGTGAGCTATCTGATGTATGGTATCCTACATGATTTCTTATAAATTTTAGGACATTCAGTTTATAATGAAACCTTTATTTGGATGGGTGGTCATGATTTCCTTGATTTTTTTGTACTTAAGCATCAGGTAATGTATTTTTTCAGCAGGTAAGGAATGTCATGGTAATGGTTGGTGGTTTTTTTGGTGGTTTAACCCCTTTAATTTTCCATGGTAGTGGATGAATTGGCATGTTGTTATATAGGTGAATGGTCTTATGGGGTAATACAAAACTGGGCTAAAACATTGTGCTATTGAATATGGTCTGTGGTTATCTCCAACTAGAATGACCAGAGGGATAAATAATCAGTTCATCCCAATTCATAGGATGAAATTCTAGAGACAATGGTGTTATGACACAATGGTCTTTCACGTTTTGGTTTGATCTGGGTTTTAACCATCATTATAAACTTTTTCTTTCATGAGGGTGGGTTGGAGGAACAAAACCCATATGTTTATGGTGGTTTTGGTGGAGCATTCTTATGAGCAGCTTGTTATCTTTTCTCTTTGAAACTAAAACACTCCTAGGTGGGGTGTGTCATGTCTGCTTTGTTATTTACATTCCCTTCCATATAGATGAGATACATCCAGGGAAGACCATTTTGAAAGGTTTAAGATGCAAAAACCCCCTTGGGGTGATGGGTTTTTAAGGATCATTGCTCTCTTTACAGCACAATATTGTTTGGATTTCAATGTGTGAAACTATTGAAGAGTTTCATTGGTCTAGGGTATACCATAGTTGTAATGGTTAAACAAATAATGAATTACCTTCAGTGATAATCACATGTGTTCAGTTAATAACGGGTCATTGGTAGGTGAAGTTGAGTCCCTTCACAGTAGTCAACCATTTTTGGCTCAAACATTATTTATTCTACTATTTGGGTATGATTCTATGTAACCCATTAAAATCCTCATATTGTATTCTATTCATTGGTGAGCATGTCCCCTATCTTGTTTTCATTTTGGATTCACTAAGAGAGCACATATCATACACCACACTAATTATTTAAAGACATTGGGCTTGTTTGGGTGGTTCTCTTTTAGTGTTGTACTTTGCAAGCATGGTTCCCATAGAGGTTGGTACTTATATACATCATTGAATGTTGGTTGCAGGATTCAGTGAACATGTTTTTTCTAAAAACAATATTCTTTGGGTGAAGGCATCACGGTTCATCTTATACAATGTCATCTATCTATGTCGGGTGTCTTCTTAAATTAGTTGTACATAGTGGATTGACTTTTTTACTCTATTTTTATATGGTTATGGTTGTTGAATAGCCATTTTAAAGAATGTTTTTGGGTAAAGAATATTGTGGTTTTTGTCATCCAGATCTTTTAATGAAAGCTAGTTCAACATGGGATAAATGAGGTTGATGGGGAGTTGATTGTTTCAACTACTTCATAAATCATACCATGAGAATCATTATAACCTTAATAGGTGAGATTTAAAGGAAATTACAAAGGTGTTTTGGAATGAGGTTGGGATTTTTCTTCTTAATATTAAATACTAAGGTAGGAAGTACCTTTATCTAGTTCTTAACAAGATAATGATGGGTCTTATCTCTGGGTAATGGGATCAGTGAAGAGCCATGTCGATGTTTGGGGAGGAGAAAGAGTGTTGTATTTACTTTTAAATGGCTTAAGTTTCATGTGATTAAATGGATTCTTAAGGGTACATCTAGAGACCCAAAGCTTGACGTACATGGACATTACATTACATTAGCGAAATACTTAATACATAACAAAAATAGACACACAAGGACCGTGATAGTTTAGTGTCTTTGGAAACTTGGAACGTAATCTTCTAATCATGGTGAAAGATCTTAAACAGCTCCCATAAAGATCTTTCCATTTTTTTCTTACCTAAAACCTTTCTTTATATCCTGGAGAAAAGAAAACATAAAAAGGGTGAACTCAAATGCTCATTAAGGGTAAGCATGGATAAAATAAAACATACCATATAAATTTGAACTTAAAAACATGAACATATTGTTTAAACATCAAAATCTTGAGAAATGACATAAAACATGGATGTATGTAAGGCATAGATCATAAAGAAACATTAATAATGACAAAATAGCTTGGGAATAAAACATGTAATTCTGGAATCCATTAAGCACATGTAATGATATCCATAGTAGCCAAGGCATTGCTCCCAAGACCATCTTAGTGGACAAAGTCCCTTTCCGAATCGAGTTCACTCCTCGTTTCAGTCCTGTTTTACTGAACCGGTTTAACCTACCGTTCCAGCCATGTCTATCTCATGAGATATAAATCTTTACCCTATTCATTGGAGGGAGATATAGGTCCCACCCATCTCATAGTGAAATCATTCTTACTTGTGCCACAAAATAAACTTAAAACATTCATCATAACCGAAAGAATAAAATGGGTTTCATAAACATAATCTATATAAAAGAAATGGATATTTCATCATAAGAAAATCTAATCCATGTAAATCATAGAGTCATTATACATGAAACATACACATATGAAATAATGTCATCTTAGATAGAAAATGATTTTGATAAAACACTTGAAATGAATTCTTGAGGAAAATATCCTTTCTTCTTTAAAATCAATTTCTTTTCACAAAATTCCATGGAATTTTAAAAGAAAAGGGTTTTGTTGAAAATAATCATGAAATCTTGTAGAGGAGGCTTCTTGAAAAAGAGGCTTTATGAAACCGTAAAAATCCGTTCACACCGTATAAGTTAAAAATAACATTCTCCTCGTACTTTTGTCGGAAAAGTCAAAAAATACCTCGTAACGTAAACAAAATATTGATTCCTTACATACCGTGTAGAAAAAGTCAAAAATGTGTAAAAATGACTTTAGACATATAGGAAAACACTTTTCTAAAACATGGACATGGATGATAACCCCAGTAAATACTTACAAATAAGCAATCTCGGTTAAAAATGTAATTTGAAAAATTATCCCTTACCTTAGGTCCGATATGCTTCGTACGTATCCGAACCTCCTGTATAATGATTTAAATAATGTTATTGACTTATTACAGAATCATATTAATTGTTATGATATCATATATGGTTCACTTATAACTTTATATTACCCGTTCTTTTGTAAATTCCATTTTAAAGAGCGTTTTGAGTAAAATCGTTTCATTTGTCATCCGTGTATTGACATGTAATTATTCATATGATTACGTAGATCATGATTACTTAATTATAGAATATAAAACATGATTTATATATAATATATATTCAGAGTATACATATATATAATAGATCGATAAATGGAATGAAATACACCGTTCATGGAGACGGTAGGCCGAACGTATGCATGAACGCTGTTTTCGTTTCCTTATTGAGTTGAATGAAATTAAGTAGATGACATACATATATATACACATAAGTCCAGTATCATTATTATGTAATATATTTCATTATTACTTATTATATATACTTTCTAGTCATTTATGAATGGTTAATCATTGAGAATGAATCTCATCGCATTGTGGAGACGGTATTCCATACGTACGCACGAGCAATGATATCGTTCCCATGATCGTGGAATTTTATTGGAGTTTATGTATACTATTACAGAATCATTATCACTTTACAATAATCATATATTGTTATTATTTACACCATTATACCCATCCAAGTAAGGTGGTGGTGGAAAATAGATTACACCACGGCGTGGAGACGGTATTCCGTACGTACGCACACGCTGTGATTTCATTATCCGTAGGTTGGATATATGGTGAAATAGGGTTGTTTCAGAATTATAATAAAATATCATTATATTATTGATACTAATGTTATTACTTCATAATTAAACAACCTAAGAATAAAAAGTGGAATAAGAAATAAAGGTGAAAAAATCGGTAACGGAAATTACCTCTTCTATGAAGCGCCTCTTTGAGACCTCCTATTAGGGAACAAAACATGGTCTTTGAAAAATACTAGGACCTCTAGGATGTTTCTAGGGAAGTGAAGAAGAGAATTGGTCCGGGGTTGGCCGAGCTTGAAGGATCAATGTGGTGTGTGGAAGAGAGATAATAGGTGCCCTTTTATAAGGGAGGAGAGGGGCACCTTTGGAAAACTAAAAATATTATTTTATTATAAAGACAAATTCGGTTTTAAATAGCTCCAAATTGATTTATTTTAAAGCTAAGGTGGGGATGGGTAGAAATCCTCTCATCCAATAGAATTTAGACAAGTTTAGGTTCCTATTTTAACCTTATCATTTAGTTTTAACATTAAGTTAAATAATTTTACTTTTACTGTATCTTCTTTTGTTCTTACACTATAAGGTTAATAAACATACTATAACAAGCCAAAAGAACCCCAAGTTGTTTATTATTAACATATATAAACTTATCTAAGTCATTTGGCAGAACATTAGATTTTTAAGAATAAAAAAACAATTAATAATATAATATTTGTTTTAAAAACTATTTAATGTCAATTTTGACACTATTTAGTAATTGATTTTTGTGAAAATCATAACAGAATTATTAGTTCGAACCAAATTAATAAAATCAATACTAACATGTCATATTAACCTGGAAAATTAGTGTAATTCATAAAAAGTCTCAAATTGAATTTATTTGTGTAATTATAACATCAATTATGTCAATATTTCATTTATAGGATAATTACTACATCATCGTTGTGTCATAAATAAATTAAATTATTTAATCTCTAAAAATTACAAATAAAATAACATTATGTAGGAAATTTCGTTATATTTCTAATGAATACTTATAGTCTAATTTATCTTATGTATAATCCAATATTAAAAATGATTTACTTATTAATCTTTTAATTTAACTATTTTAACCCTTCTTTAAATAAATTAATAATAATTGTCCTAATCTAATCCATGTGGGCCTCAATGGTCATATTTTATTCCTAAGGTTGTTTTGAGTCGAATTACACTTATCCAATAGAATTATGACATGTGTTAGGGTAATAATAATATCTTTTTTACCCTTAATTACCCTATTTACTTTTAACCGTGGTAAAAAAAGTTAAAAGTTACTATTCACCAAAAATTATTTTCATCTCATTGAACCACATTTTATTCCTTGATATTAACTGTGTCTCTCTGATTTTCGAAATTCCACTCACAGAAGCGGTAAAATTAAGTTTTATGAAAAATTCAGTTTTTTTAACTACCACTTAGCGGTTTCACTATTCATCAAAAAAATGAAAGTTTCCAGATAAATACAGAAAATTAGGCCTATGCTATATTTGATATTAGGAATTCAAAAATGATGTATATTTTATCAAATTCAAAACATATCAGTTACATTAACTAATTTAAAAATTAATTCCCGTCGTCAAAACAAATAGCGTGTTTTTATGAGATAATAACTATCAAAAGATTGACACTTGTTTATAACTGGTTTAAATGTGAAATTACATCCAATGACCAACATTGTATTAAATTGTAAAAATATATTCTAAATATACATTAAAACCACTCAAATTAATAATTTATCACTATTAATTATTTCGATTAAAAAAGTTGTTTTTAATTAAAATTTAGTAATTTTCACTATTCATCAAAATATGAAAGTTATCCGAAAAGTACCAAAATTTCACCCTAAGCTAATTTCGATATTCCGAATCCAAAAATGATGTCCATTTTGATAAATAAAATTTATAAAATTTCAAAAAGTGGTTATTACTATTCATAACAGCTAGTTTTAATAATATTTTAATAGCGTATCATTGTTTTGTGAAACTCGGTATTGCGTACTAAAGAAGCTATCGAGGAAGGTCGCGATTGTGTGTAATGCAAGGCATGTCAATGATGCGTGTTGTGCAAGCTCCTTTTGGTGTAGTGTAAAACACAACACATTAATGAAATTAAAAAGAATATTTTTCATAAAATATCGGGGTGTTATATTCTACCCCCCTTAAAATGAATTTCACCCTCGAAATTCGTCGGGGTTATAAATGGTTTACTACTCGAATGTTTCTTTAATAGAAACCCCCATCGTAAAAAGGAATACCAAAAGAAATATTTAAAAATAAAAGTATGAAACGTAACGGTTACCCAAAAAAACTAATCACTGGGTTTCCACATAGGTGAAGATATGGATATGGAAGAGAAATCTAACCACCATGTTCTGATGCAGAGTGGTAGAGAACATGGCTATGGAAAAGCCAGCAATCACAAATCCATAAATTTGTGATGATCTAAGGTACCATCTGATTCATCAGATATAAGAGCACTATGACATCATTTTTGGTTTTCAAGATCATTTCCCTAAAGTTTATGAAATTGGAATTAGAAGAAATACTTTCGTGATTTTTCTATAGTCACATCGTTGGCCATTATTTGGACAATTTCCACTTCATATCTTAAAGAAATGAAGTTTAATTTGTCATTTGTGATGTGTTAGAAGATCATGTGATAGAATGATGGGTCATTCCATCTATCTCAAACAAAAGGTTAGAAAAGTTATCAAAAATTACATAAGTCCATCTATAGTGAGATTAATCATATATGGTTCCTAAAATGGAATTATACTTCATATATCATACTGCTTAATATAATAAAACTAGTTTCTACTAAACATCGACTTCCCGTAGGCAAGTGGTAGGTGATAAAGGTCAGTCGCACTTCGGTTGTGGGTTCGATTCCCACAACCTTGTCCGACGCGATGGGCTGTCGCCCGTCCTGCAGGTTGTCCTTTTTCTAAAGCTATATTACTATAACATCCCATCAATAATATCGAAAAAAATTTATATCCTTAAACAATAATAACTTATGTCCAACATAATCCATTCCAATCTTTAGTCTTATCTAAAATACTTCGGTCCAAGCTCATAGTAAAAAGAAAACGATTACTTGAAATGTCATCAACCAAGCATGTGAATACCATCATTTATCCCCCATATATCTTGTTGGTCACATTCAAATCCTGTGAATGCCTTAATCATGCATTCTCTTGAAAAATTAATACCCATTAAACCTTAGTGAAAACATGAATGCTGTCAAAAGTTAACCCTTTCCTCATACCGAAATCCAAAAATTCTATATAGTCAAACCATGATATAACCTTCTCCTTATATCAATCATGAGCTCATGAATACTATCAAACATTTACTTTTCTCCTTATCCATTCATTTTGCGCATATCATCTACATTCCAAAAATATCTGAATAACCTTTCATGGATACCTGGTACCATTAATCATAAACATTCAAAACTCAAGGAAAGACAACAGTGTAACAATCCTTAGATGTCTCTTTATTCCATAGTACCATGAGATTACTCATACAACATTACACTTGATAAACATGTAATAATTCCACTACCTTCTTAAACCATTGACTGAGCTTTAACAATTCTTTCATCTCACATATAATTTGTAGTCTCTTCATCATCATCAACATTAATACTACCCATACGACCGTACTGATTCTCTTCATGAGACATTCCCTTAGGGCATTGGTTTGTATAATCCCCGTACATTCCACATTTAAAACATTTAACCATTTTTGA
Source organism: Viscum album (assembly GCA_963277665.1). Taxonomy (NCBI): domain Eukaryota; kingdom Viridiplantae; phylum Streptophyta; class Magnoliopsida; order Santalales; family Viscaceae; genus Viscum; species Viscum album. The sequence goes on from OY728138.1 coordinate 1,247,229,024, forward strand.
TGTCATAGCAATACCATTATCATCATCTATGGTGTTAACTGAACCTTTTCATTTGCACTTACTAGCTTTGTGTCCTTGTTTTCCACACCCAAAGCATCTTCCAGCTTCCCTGAAAAAATCTTCCCGATGCCTCTTCCCACATTATTTACATGAGGGAAATTGAACTTTCTTTCCTCTATAATCATCATGAAACTCCATATTTCTCTTATTATCTGAGTCGAGAAACATACCAAAGTTGAGATTATTGATCATATTATGAGATTGCTGATTAGGAATAATAACGATGTTTGGACTTCCAAATCCTGTTTCATTTGGTTTCTCATGAATAATATCATTCCATTATCCGCCATATCCTCTATTATCATGAATCTTCCTGTTTCCAGCCATTTTCTAAAACCCAAAAATAATAGTGTGAGAGGTAAAAATCTTGCTAGGGAAAACAACATAATAAAAGGGTAGTACCTTCAATATCTATCATCTTAGGTTTAATTCTATGATCGTTAGCGTAATTCTTGGACTATAACCTATATGTATACTTAACCTTAGGGACATCCCTAGACATACCTTAGAAATATCTCTAGGGCTCTCACAAAAGTTCTCACATCCTAGTTTCCAAAGGTTGACTAAACCATTCCTCGGATACCAAATGTAGAGACCCAAAGCTTCAGTACATGGACATTACATTACTTTAGCGGAATACTTAATACATAACAAAAATAGACACACAAGGACAGTGATAGTTTAGTGTCTTTGGAAACTTGGAACGTAATCTTCTAATCGTGGTGAAAGATCTTCAACATCTCCCAAAAAGATCTTTACCTTTTTTGTCTTACCAAAAACATTTCTTTATATCCTGCGGAAAAGAAAACATAAAAAGGGTGAGCTCAAATGCTCATTAAGGGTAAGCATGGATAAAATAAAACATACCATATAAATTTGAACTTAAAAACATGAACATAATGTTTAAACATAAAAATCTTGAGAAATGACATAAAACATGGATGTACGTAAGGCATAGATCATAAAGAAACATTAATAATGACAAAATAGCATGGGAATAAAACATGTAATTGTGGCATCCATTAATCACATGTAATGATTTCCATAGTAGCCAAGGCATTGCTGCCAAGACCATCTTAGTGGACAAAGTCCCTTTCTGAATCGAGTTCACTCCTCATTTCAGTCCTGTCTTACTGAACTGGTTTAACCTACCGTTCCAACCATGTCTATCTCATGAGATATAAATCTTTACCCAATGCATTGGAGAGAGATATAGGTCCCACGCATCTCATAGTGAAATCATTCTTACTTGTTCCACAAAATAAACTTAAAACATTCATCATAACCCAAAGAATAAAATGGGTTTCATAAAAATCATCCCATCATTACATAATCCATATAAAACAAATTGATATTTCATCATAAGAAAATTTAATCCATGTAAATCATAGAGAAATTATACTTGAAACATACACATATGAAATAATGTCATATTAGATAGAAAATGGTTTTGATAAAACACTTGAAATGAATTCTTGAGGAAAATATCCTTTCTTCTTTAAAATCATTTTCTTCTCACAAAATTCCATGAAATTTTAAAAGAAAAGGGTTTTCTTGAAAATAATCATGAAATCTTGTAGAGGAGGCTTCTTGAAAATGAGGCATTATGAAACCGTAAAAATCCGTTCATGCCGTGTATGTTTAAAATAACATTCTCCTCGTACTTTTGTCGGAAAAGTCAAAAAATACCTCGTAATGTAAACAAAAGAATGATTCCTTACATACCATGTAGAAAAAGTCAAAAATGGGTAAAAATGACATTAAACATATATGAAAACACTTTTATAAAACATGGACATGGATGATAACCCCAGTAAATACTTACGAAAAAGCAATCTCAGATAAAAATGTAATTTGCAAAATTATCCCTTACCTTAGGTCCGATATGCTTCGTACGTATCCGAACCTCCTGTATAATGATTTAAATAATGTTATTGACTTATTACAGAATCATATTAATTGTTATAATAGCATATATGGTTCACTTATTACTTTATATTACCCGTTCTTTTTTAAATTCCATGTTAAAGAGCATTTTGGGTAAAATCATTTCATTTGTCTTCCGTGTTTTGACTTGTAATTATTCATATGATTACATAGATCATGATTAAGTAATTCCAGAATATAAAACATGATTTATATATAATATATATTTATAATATACATATATATAATAGATCGATAAATGGAAAGAAATACACCGTTCATGGAGACGGTAGGCCGTACGTACGCATGAACGTTGTTTTCGTTTCCTTATTGAGTTGAATGGAATTAAGTAGATGACATAAATATATATACACATAAGTCCAGTATCATTATTATTTCATATATTTCATGATTATATATTATATATACTTTATAATCATTTATGAATGGTTAATCATTGAGAATGAATCGCATCGCGTCGTGGAGACGGTATTCCGTACGTACGCACAAGCGATGATATCGTTCCCATGATCGTGGAATTTTATTGGATTGTATGTATACTATTACAGAATCATTATCACTTTACAATAATCATATATAGTTATTATTTACACCATTATACCCATCCAAGTAAGGTGGTGGTGGAAAATAGATTACACCACGGCGTGGAGACGGTATTCCGTACGTACACACGCGCGGTGATTTAATTTTCCATAGGATGGATAGATGGAGAAATAGGGTTGTTTCTTACTTATAATAACGTATCAGTATATTAGTGATACTTATGTTATTAATTCATAATTACAAAACCTAATAAGAAGAAGTGGAAGAAGAAATAAAGGTGAAAAAATCGGTAACGGAAATTACCTCTTCTTTGAAGCGCCTCTTTGAGACCACCTCTTAGGGAAAAAACTTGGTCTTTGAAAAATACCAGGACCTATAGGATGTTTCTAGGGAAGTGGAGAAGAGAATTGGGAAGGGGTTGGCCTGAAGTCTCAAAGTGGTGTGTGGAAGTGAGGGAGGAGGTTCCCTTTTATAATGGAGGAGAGGGGAACCTTTGGAAAACTGAAAATATTATTTTATTATAAAGCCAAATTCGGTTTTAAATAGATTGAAATTGATTTATTTCAAAGATAAGGTATTGATGGGTCGAAATAATCTCATCCAATATAATTTAGACAAGTTTAGGTTCCTATTTTAACCTTATCATTTAGCTTTAACATTAAGTTAAATAATTTAACTTTTACCATCTCTTCTTGTGTTCTTACACTATAAGGTTAATAAACATACTATAAAAAGCCAAAAGAACCCCAAGATGTTTATTATTAATATATATAACCTTATCTAAGTCATTTGGCAGAACATTATATTTTTAGGAATAAAATAACAATTAATAATATAATATTTGTTTTAAAAACTATTTTATGTCAATTTTGACACTATTTAGTAATTGATTTTTGTGAAAATCATAACAGAATGATTAGTTCGAACCAATTTAATCAAATCAATACTAACATGTCATATTAACCTATAAAATTAGTGTAATTCATAATAAGTATCAAATTGCATTTATTTTGGTAATTATAACATTAATTATGTCAATATTTCATTAATAAGATAATTACTGCATCATCGTTGTGTCATAAATAAATTTAAGTATTTAATCTCTAAAAATTACAAATAAAATACCATTATGTAGGAAATTTCGTTAGATTTCTAATGAATATTTATATTCTAATTTATCTTATGTATAATCCCATATTAAAAATGATTTACTTATTAAACATTGATTTTAACTATTTTAACCCTTATTTAAATAAATTAATAATAAATGTTCTAATATAATCCATGTGGGCCTAAATGGTCATATTTTTTTTCTAAGGTTTTTTTGGTCGAATTACACTTATCCAATAGAATTAGGACATGTGTTAGGGTAATAATAATATCTTTTTTACCCTTAATTACCCTATTTACTTTTAACCGTGATAAAAAAAAGTAAAATGTTACTATTCACCAAAAATTATTTTCATCTCATTGAACCACATTTTAGTCCTTGATATTAATCGTGTCTCTCGTATTTTCGAAATTCCACTCACAGAAGCGGTAAAATTAAGTTTTAAGAAAAATTCAGTTTTTTTAACTACCACTTAGTGGTTTCACAATTTATCAAAAAATGAAAGTTTCTAGAAAAATACCAAAAATTAGGCCTAAGAAATATTTGATATTATGAATTCAAAAATGATGTCTGTTTTATCAAATTCAAAACATATCAGTTACATTAACTAATTTAAAAATTAATTCTCGTCGTCAAAACAAATAGCGTGTTTTTAAGAGATAATAACTATCAAAAGATTAACACTTGTTTATAACTGGTTTAAATGTTTAATTACATCCAATGAACAACATTGTATTAAATTGTAAAAATATATTCTAAATATACTTTAAAACCACCCAAATTAATAATTTATCACTATTAATTATTTCGATTAAAAAAGTTTTTTTAATTAAAATTTAGTAATTTTCTCTATTCATCAGAATATGAAAGTTATCCAAAAAGTACCAAAATTTCACCCTAAGCTAATTTCGATATTCCGAATCCAAAAATGAAGTCCATTTTGAAAAATAAAATTTACAAAATTTGAAAAAGTGGTTATTACTATTCATAACAGCTAGTTTTAATAATATTTTAATAGTGTATCATTGTTTTGTGAAACTCGGTATTGAGTACTAAACACACTATCAAAGAGGGTCGTGATTGCGTGTAATACAAGTCAAGTCAAGGATGTGTGTTGTGCAAGCTCCTTTTGGTGTAGTGTACAACACAAGACATTAATGAAATTAAAAAGAATATTTTTCATAAAATATTGGGGTGTTACAGTACATTAGGTGTTTGGGAATGAAAAACCACCATTTGAACAATGATTCACAACACCTATCGGCCAGCTATTGTGTTCCTTTTTCGTGAATCCTTTTTGGGGATGATAAGTTCTAAGGTGGGAAGGTTGTAACGATTCTCTTTTTGAACTGGACAAAAATTTGACGGTTTTTTAACCTTTTCAATTACTGAATGGTTCATTTTTAAAAATGAGGATTAGAACAAGATTCAGATAGTCGAAACCTCTCCACATGATTTTTATCAACTTGGTAAAAGGCTCGTTAAGTTTCCAGGGTGTTTGGAGGAGTTTTGGAAGTGCTGAACCCAATAAAAAGGACGGGTTTCAAGAGACACATAGGGTGTAATCTTTGTCAGAAACCATGTGACCCATTGTAGGAAACCATGTGACATTATTTAAGGGAGGATGAGAAATTTCATAGGGGAAACACACATTTTTTCAAACCTTACACCTAACCCTCATAGTTTATGTTTTGAGGTTGTACCTCAACAATGTACATCGCACGGTCTATGCACAGTTAGGATAACTGTGTAGGAAAAATCATGCATTGGGAGCCTTCTTAAAAAGTGGGTGTTTAATTGTTGGTTCACAGTTCTCTAAATCATGTGGCATAATCCATGCAATGGGTTTGTTTTAAGAAAATAAAATAAAATAAACAATAAAATAAAACACTCCCTTGCCCCCTTTATCTTGATAGACCCATGAAACACCCTAATGGATGGGTTCCCCTTTGACACATGAACCTCCCCACTTATATCCTTCTCTCATTCACTGATTTAACATGAATTTATTCTGATTCTTCACGCGATTATTCAGAGTAAGTCCTCTACACCATTCTAGAACCTATTATCGTATTATGTCAGCCTCTTTGTCACCCAATAGTGTATGACTGAATCTAATGTCTTTTTGGAAATCCATTTTCTTCAGTTTCCTTGATACAAAGATTTTGATAATGGTATCTTGGGACCCATGGGTTCATTTTCCGGCAACCAAAGCTAATGGCGTGGCAGTTTTACTTCAATTTGTTTTAGATCCTTTATCCATGGTGATATGTTTTTCCTATGCTATTTATTTTCACCTTTTTTTATTTAATATTTTACGTATTTTTTACTTCTTGATAATTAATCTGTATTGTTTTAGACTATGATGTGTGGTTTGGGGTATCTATTTCCATTTTAGGTATGGTTTTATACATTATTCAATGTTTTTTAACAGTTAATTTAGGACCATGAGGTTTTTTGAGTCTCTAGAATTTTTAATATGGAGTTCTAATCATATTTGTAGGTCCAAACTCACATACATAGTTAATTTTATATATAAATATATAAATATCTTCCAGATATATGTTAATTCATGGAATGGGAAATCACCTGAATTAGGTTAAGGATATATATACAAGGATGTATGTGTGTCCGAGTGGGTAGCAGTGGCTACTAGTTAAAGAGCAGCAAGAGCCAAATTAGTTTTTCATGTTCTAATATTTGTGGTAGGATAACTTTCCATGACATTTTAGTTTATGAAAGTATTCATTAATTAATTTATCATTCATGCACTCTTATTAATTCTTTTGAATTTATAGTATTTTTAGTTAAATGATTTTCTTGGTGAAATGGAAGAAAATATTAAATGAGATAACTGTTTCATTGTTAAATATAGTTATAATTTCATAATGAAACCCCACCAACAGAGGTGAGATAAATTTAAGATAATAATGAATTGATAGAATATTATAGTTTCTTGACTTATTACATTGATTTATATTTATTATTATGTTAGCATGTTTATGAAAAAGAGTTTCACTTTTTATTGAAATGGGATGTTGAACCTAAGGACCCTCTAAGTTCCTTTCACATTTAAGATTAATTGCCCTAGTAGGAAAGTAGTGTAATGACCACGTCACCCCTATGTGACCCCCTTTTTCCTATAAGGGGTATTTACATTTTTTATATAGATTTTTAAATGGTTTATGGGAATGAATTTTTTTAGTATGTCTTTAATTACATAGTAGTATCCTTTAAACTAAAATACCATGTAACCATTCCTTGACACTATAATTATGTAAACCAATTTTTCATGTTAGTAAAAAATGATTTGTTTTGACCTTGTAGATGATTCCTTGTCTAATGACATGTTTTCTTTGAATAGATTAAAAGGGATAAAGTGTGTTAATTTAGAATAGTAATATGGTATGCCATATGTGTTGGTTTAAAAGTAGTTGATTTGTATATTAATTATGAATATGGTATGTCTATGTGAGATTTATAAGAGGTACTACCTTATAAATTATATTATGTTTGTGTTTATAAATGAAATATTCTAATGAGATGCATGAGAATTTTGTGCCTAATGCATTATATGTTGTGTATGATTAAGCCTTACATTGGAATGGATGGAAAGGAACTATGAGATCCCAATGAGGTGACAGACTATGTGAGTTTTCGTGATGATCTTCCAAATACCATGAAATATTGTGGAGTTGAGCCAAGGGGACAAAATTTGAGATCTAACGATGGGTATGATGTCTATGTGTTACATCTCAATCCATCCAATGTTAATTTCTAATGGACTGTGAGAGTCTTTAATAGGAATACCATGTGAGATTCCATATTGTATTTCATGAGACAGTTAGAGATATTAGATTTTGGACTATGGGTGAGACCAAGAGCACTTCCCATTGTAGTTGATGATCATATGTTACATCTTGTTCCGTCCAGATGTGGAATCCCAGTTGTATGACTATATGGAATTGGTACACACATGGTTCATATAGAAGAATTATAGGTATATCTACAATTCTTCTATATATATATATATATTATTATATATATGGTTCTCAATTAGACTCTCATTTTGGTGACGAGATGAAGCTGGTATAGCCTTCAGGTGTCCCTTACGAACCTAGATAGGTGTTTACTTATTTATATTATTCTTTTTGTTAAATAATATTATGACTATCTCATTTTCTATATATTGTATCACTCTTTAATAAATGGTTAGAGGATATTACCTCTGACTAGACTTGTATGGTACAACTATGCCTATACACTGCATAATTGTAATCACACCACATAGGGTGAGAAACTGTGGGTGTCGGCCTACTATGATTTATATCTAATGCCCTGCACGGGAACCCATGGTACCTGAGTATCCCTAATTACATGTAGGATACAGGTTTCTTCTATTGTGATGATTTTACCTATGATTTAGGAGAAAAGGACTGAGCTAAAGCTTAATATTATCATGAAGAGCATCTTAGGAAATTCTATTTATTTTATCTTCTTGGGTCTTATATTTAGTATTGTTCTGAAAAGAATTCTGTTTAGTCGAATGCTTTTAGTTATGCAACATAACTATGAAATCCATGCATGAATTGTATGTAATAGAGTTGGTAACCATTATTAAATTGAATATATTATTATTCTACTGTTATGTTATCTATTATATACTAATTTTACTATTTCATGTTATTTATTCTATGCTAATACCATTGAATATCTCTGATAAGATGGTATAGTCTCCCCGCTATCATGTTAGGGACCCTTGCTACTAGTTAGAAGCCTTAAGCTCATTGGAAGATGCGCTTGAGGCCATGTAACCCACCAATATGGATACCTGTTTGAATGTATGTTAGGTCAGGACGTTATAGGTTTCTCATAATAGATTTGGGGAATATAAATTAATGGGTATTCAAAACATATCCATGAAACATTCTCCTTATATATAAATGAAATCCAAAATGTAATAATATTATCGATACCACAACTTACCTCACTGATTTATGATTTCAAAGATGTTTTTCAAGAATTTTATGATTTCAATATGTATGATAAGATAGTTTGTTTTATGGGTTAAAAGTACAATTTTCTTAAAATGTTTTCATGAGTATTAAATATTATTGGGATAACAGTTTCATGCCTTATTATATATACCTTACTGATAATTTTGTGTTTATTACTTTGTTTTAAAAAATTTAAAGATAGTATAAGGATAGGTAACATAATGTAAAAAGTAAAGATTAATGTTATGAATATTTATATTAGTAAAAAACAATCTTTTCTTAAAATGATTAATCTTGTTAAAATATAGAAAGAAAGTAAAAGTATAAAATTTAAAATATTTGAGTTGTTATATAATAGTTATAACCTAATTCGACAATAATCAAAACCTAAAATGATACTAAATTTGAATTATTAACATAACTCCATATTATGTAACATTGAAGGTTGGGTCCTTATACCTGGTATTAGAGTAATGCTTTATAAATGTTTATAGATTATGAGTTTTGGTCAAAAACTTGTCATGTATTAATGTATGTTATTTTAGTTAAATCCTTATTCTATAACTTTTTTAGATCTAGGGAAGTTAGATAAAAATAAAAAGATTTGGATCTAAAACAACATTTATATTGCTTCTTGATGACGTTTTTTGCAATAATTATTGAAAAATCATGTCATAATTATTCTGAAACATTTTCTAACATACTACTATTTTCCAAAAAATTGAATGATATATAATACACCTCCTATATAACTCAGAACAATCGTTGATCATGTGTTTTTTTCAACCAAATCATATTTTCTCAATATTCTCATATTTTCAACAAAAATTATAATAAAGGAATTTTTAGATATTTATCCTTTTCAAAAAATATTTAATTATATTATGATTTTGAAGAATATATGGATGAAGTAGAACCTTGAATGTCTAATTTATACTTGAATTTCAAATATAGTCTTTTAGCATATACTTATTAAATTTTAAAATGTCCCTTGATTGAAAATTTAAAAACAAACATTGACTGGATGTTTTATAAAAAAGAAGTCTAATCTGATGTTTTGAAATTATATGTAATGCAATATTATGTTAAAAAAAATTCAATACTAAAACCCAAATGACCCAGGCTGTACACGTTTTATTTAGAAAAATGAGGAAACTAATATTGAAGAATCTCTAAATCATTATTGCAGTGCATGGACCTTCTATCTACGTTAACAATGTAATGATGAAACCAAGTAGACACCATGATCATGGTATTCCATTCTTTCTTTTTGGAACAGTTTTTTTAAATCATATGGTTGTTTAAAAAAATGTATATTTATAATACATAATGAATTAATATGTTGAGGTAATTAATAGGTTTGATGAAAATGAGAGGTATAAGAAAACCTTTTTGGTTAAAATACATTATGGTTATTTTTAATTTTTATAATAAAGGAAAACCTGCATGATGGATGACAACCCATCGCATCCGGAAAGATCATGGGGATCTAAACCATAATAGAAGGGAAATATGGGTTCATCAACTACAATTGGCCCACATCAAGTCCATAGATAGTATGACATTTTCATTTTAGTTAAATGGATTTATGGAATTAGAAGAATTTGATTTACATAAATTATGTTTCATCAAATGGATATCATTGGTTTGGGAAAATGATTTTCGGATTATGTGATAAATGTTATTTTAGAAGATGTTAACTATTTTGGGAACCCTATAGGCCTGTAGAAATTATAATAATATGGGATTTTATTTAAGGAGTAATAGTTGAATATTAATTTTCAAAATTATATGTTTTTATTGGAAACATATGGGGATTTGGGTTTTTTAATGATTAACATATCTTGGAGAATATGTGATCTTGGAAAATACATTTTTTGTATGAGACATTAATAGTGATCGACTATATTTGGAGATAAATGTTAAAATTTATCTGGGAATACAATATGATCTATTCCTTTTAAATTTTTGGCTTCAACCATAGTTTGGATTATTTTGTTGAATTTTAAGGAAATTTATTTATCAATTGGTCGATGTTGAACTTTAGGTATTAGTTTTAATTTTAGATATCAAAAGTAGTAATTCTTATTTTAAGGTTAATTATATTTTTTTAATTATATTATTTTACCCTAACCTTCATGGTTTTGGTTAATGATTCAAGACATGAGAAATGGATAGTTAATATTTTTTGGATTATGTGATTCTATAGAAGTTGATTCTTCTTGAATACTCATCCTTTAGAGAAAACGATGATCTTGTGGTGGAAATTGAATAAAGGATAAAACTATACTTGACAATTATGTATGCTTCCTTTTCTTCTTATTCAAGTTATATAATTAAATCCCCAATTTTATGAAAATTATCTTAAAAAATGATTTTTGTTTACTTTTCCTACTACATTGTGAAAGACTATTTAACCCATTACAAATTTATATCTTTTAATTGGTAAATATTTATTTAAAATGTTTTCTATTGTTTTCAATTGTAACATGATTGTCAGTTTTTCTTATATATACATGTATTTATACATGGAATCTTAGTTTTTTTATCTCAGGTAACCTTTATTACTTCCATTCATTCTGTTAAAGTGGTTGTTTTGTTAATCCTTTTTCTGATGTGGGATTGAAATAATGGTATTTTGAAAATTCATTCCTTGGTTAACCACCCCAAATTAAAATTGTGAGGAATAAATTTCCAAAGGGGTAGAATGTAACATCTAATTTTTTTAAAAATGAAACACAGTGTTCGATAGTATTAACAACACACCACATTTATCTTAAATGAACAACATAATTTTATTATCTAATATTATAGTTATCACAATGCCAATAGAATAGTGTGAATCAAAAGGATTAACTAAATTATTAAAATATGGTTTGCACATTTATATATAATGATACACTTGTAAACAAATTATTTAAAAATAAAATAAAAACTAATTGAATACAAAGGATGTGTTTTTCTGGAAAAAAACTATTTAAAAGAAAAAAAGAGAGTTTATAAAATAATAAAATTACTCTTGATAAATATTATAAATGATATATATATGTATATGTAATATATTCTATGAAATGGTTACTATTCATCTTATATGTTTTTTAGATAATATATATGAACAAATTCTATTTTTTTGATAGGAAAAGGATTTCTCAAAAAATATTGTTTTGTCGCATTGTGATAGAGAACACATTTTAAATCTAGTTTTTAACAATTTATATGATCTATTTGACAAAATAAAATTATTATTTGAATATAGACAAATAAAATTTACTTTAGATAAATTTTGGGAACTTTTTTGATTATTTTCAATTTTTTATGAATAGTGTAAAATACTGGATTTTAATTCACAACTGATTTGTCATCTAATTTATTTATATAGATGGATTATCATTTTACATGGGATTAATGATTGAATATATTATATTTTTATTATTTAATCCAATGTTGGTAATTTTATGTATTTTAACAATTAAATAAGATATTAATGCCTTTCAATATTTTGATGGTTTTACTTTTAAAAACCCATTTTCTCATTTTATCAACAAGGATTAATATTAAATTAATTTCTGAAAATTTATTGTTTACAATTTTTAAAAATGGATTCCATTAATGGAATTATCAGGTCTAATTTTTTAAATAAGATCAATTTTTTTTCATTTTATGAAAATTTACTTTGGTAATTTTTATTTACCACGACTAAAGGTATATATGGTAAATTAGGGTAATAAATAATATAATAAGGATATTAAAAATACCATAACACCTACCAAAATACAAATGGATGAATAAAACTAGACCCTTATAACTTAATTATCATAAATTAATAATATAATGGACTTTTATCTATGAAAGTTATATAAATATTACTAAAACAAAAAAATGTGTCAACATGTCACCCTCTTATTTCTTATAACTATAATAATTTTAATGTTGGGATATATAATATAAAACATAACTAATAAATATTATTTAGAAATATAATGATATAATATAAATCAAGAAAATGTATTTATAATTTTTAAAGATTATATAATTACAATAAATTCTAACAAAACAATGATAAATCAATTATTTTATTAATAAAAATATCAAATAATTGACATGAAAAATAAAAAATAAATATAATTAAAATTAATTTGGGTAATCCATGAATTTTATAGGTTAATATGAAATATTATAAGTATAATCAATTTTTTTATTAAGGTTATATCTATATGTGTATTTTATTTAAATTCAATGTAATGAATATTGTAAAAGGTGACACTATTGATATTTTATAAAAATAATATTTCATTAAATTATTTAAATATCATAAAAATCTTTTCAAATTACCATGTGATTATTATATGTTCTATTAGTTAATTAAGTGAACTTTTTTGGAAAATGAACCCATCTTAGTAAAATTTATAGCCACGTGATATTTATATTTTTTACCACAATTAAACCTAAAATAGATTAATTAATCGTAAACCAAAAAGATATTATCTAAAATATAATCGATACATGTCTAAAAAATATTTAATTAGATGATTTAGAGCCATATGTATATTATATACTTTATGACTCAAGTATGGGTCATTTATATTTAAAAATTAATTTGTATTAAAATAATATTATATGTGTATCCAAAGGTTCCCCTCCCCTCTCCTATAAAAAGGTACCGACTCTAATATTTTATTTACACATCAATAACCAATTTTTAACCATTATCATCCCATAAACCTTCCTAAAATACCTAAAATCAATCAGGAGGCCTTATATTAGGTATAACTACCTTCTTGTATGTGTTATGGTGTTTTTTAAATGTGATCAACCAAAGAATATGTATCATTTTCTTTAGGTATTTCTATTTTATTTCCTTTTCCATTTCCGTCAAATATCCTCCAATAGTGAAATAATAATAACTCTAGTATCTTCAATATAAAGAGTTTATATTATGTAAATATCATTACCTAAATCCATCTACAATTTCATCAAATGGGAAATGTGTATTTCATTCGTGTGTTTGGCGTACTACCGCCTCACGAATCAATATTGTTATTTTTTTCATTATTGTCTCTCAAGACTGGTAATAATGATGGAATTAATGTTTTTATATTATTTTAAAGAAATATTAATCATTATAAGATAATAATATATCTATTAATTCTTTACATTCTGTGAACATAAAAATGATAATGTCATTCGTGCGTACATGTAAACTATCACCACCACGAAGAGATGTGAATTGTTTTTATTCACCAGATCAATAGTATGATATATATACATATATTTAATTTATTAGTATGATTTTACTAATATTATAATGATTCATAAATTTAAAAATAATAATTACATTATTTCCATAATGACTAATGAAAAATGGAAATGTTACTCATGCGTAGGCATGATATATCGTCTTCATGATTATAATGTTGTTCATTTTTTATAACAATACCTAATAGTATTGTTTAAAAGTATAATTTATGTATAAAAATTATATTAATTTCATGAATATTTTTCTTGAGATGATGAAATTATGAACAGATGTACTATTTTCATCTTACCAGGTTCATTTCGACTCAAGTACCAGATATCGACAAAATATCCAACGTGAAGTAAAATATTTATGTAATTTTTATAACATAGTAAAAAGTTATATAAAAGGAATAATTAACATGAAATAGGTTATAAATTTTTTTAAATTAACCTATGTTTATTATTCATGATGATAAAGAACATATGTGGTGAATCAAACTCAAGGTAAGGAACTTTTGAACTCAATCCACATTTTAATGATTTAATGATTTATTTTTATAAATATTTATATCTTATGTCCCTATTTTCAATATAAATATTATAAATGTATTTACATAAACATTAATTTTTTAAAATTTTTAATTTTTAATTTCATTAAAATTTATTCTTAAAGGGATCCTTCTAAAGGGACATCGTCTAATCTATTTTCATTGAGGCATATCTTGAAAATATACACCACCTTATTTTTTACAGTGTGTTTTAATCCCCATAGAATTGTAATTTAATTCAATGGTTATAAAAATGAATATTTTAATGTGAAACATTTTACAAAATGAAAAACAGAATTTTTTTTATGTATTTGGTGGAAATGAATTTTCCACCGCAATGACCATTATTTGGTATTTGGATTCATCTACAAGTTGTAATGTTTTTAGAGGAAAAGAAAATACCAAATTCCCTTTTTATGTATTTTTTTCTAGAAAATTTTATTGAGAATGGATTGATTATATCAAAATATTGAAATGATATTTTGTGATTACAAAGTTGAAATGTTATTTTTCTTTTATTTTTTTATATATTATGATTGCGAATAATACATTGGTTATAGCTTATAAATACAGGAGGTTTCATGATAAATCGAGTGTGAGTGAGTACATGAAAGCTATCCAAATAATTAGATAATTAAATGGAGATAAACGATGATTATTATTCTAATTGATTTAGGTAATATACTATAATGGGTATTCCAAACATAATAATTAAGGTTACTCCCTATATATGAATGATAGCTACACCATACAAATGTTATGGATGCCATAAGTTACCTGTATGATTTATTATTGTTATGAATTTTATCATGGATCTTATAAATTAGTGATGTCTGTTAAAAGATTATGTTTTATGGGTGAAAATTGTGATTTTGTGAAAAAAAATTCATGACATTAAAATGTTATTAGAATAATATTTTTATTCCTTATTTTATATCCATTAATCAGCTTTTTGTGCTCATCATAAATTTTTTAAATGTTTTCCACATCGTATATGTATGGTTATGATAAATAAAGAAGTAATGATGAATTTTATAAATATTTCTAGAAAGAAAACAAAATTACATTTTAAATAGTTTTATGTTGTTAAAAAATATATAGTTACTAGAAGTGTCAAATTTGTAATATTTTAGTTGTTATGTAATAATTATTTCATAATTATCTAAAACTCAAAAACAAAAAAGATCCTCAATGTTAATTATTGACCTAACCAAACATTATTTATAATTTAAATCTTAGTTATTTTATATATTATACAACATTCATTATTTTATAATGGTTGATTTTTTTTTGAAAAGCTAAAAGAACTAATTTTCTTTTTTTGAATGAGTCGGAAAATAAGATAACCTCTTATTCTGTAGAATTCCCTAACAACTCCTCTTAATGGATCTAAATATGGTCTTATAGAAATATTATATCCTCTATAACATGGATAATGATTTTTAAAAGATGAATTTTTAGGGTTTTGTTGATCTAGGTCATTCAATCCATTGTAAATGGAATATTGAATGGGTTCTGTTTTATATGTGAGGGTAGAGGGGCGCTCATGGATTTATATAAATTATGAAATTATTATTAAATAAATTTCTTGAAAAAATGATCCTAATTGATATGGTTTTAGATTTAATATTATGTTGAGATGATAACCTATCATACAATAAATAATAGATAATCATATTCAATTTTTGAATCCTTTTCTCTTTATTTTAAACATATTTACCCCATTTAATAATTTTTGAAATATAAAATCAATACAAACATTAATGTTCTTGAATGTTACCATAAATGGAAAATTGGACCATAAATTAGAAGTGAATTATATTTTACACAATATATTATCCCAAATAACTTTTTCCCAAATTTGTTTATTTTAGATATCATAATATTAGTTTATTTTTATAAATTAAATTAATGTAGTTTTTCAAGCTATTCCTTAAATTTGAAATTAATATGTAATGAAAAATTATGAATTTGAATATAATAATTTAAAAAACTATATTATGTTTCCTTTATCTATAAAATTCATGTGACATGATAGATCATCCAAATTTTTGTTACATTTAATATTTTTATAATTGATTTTTTTATTTTTCTATCAATTGGATGAATACAATTTCAGTGTTGGATAAACTATTTCGATAAAAATTAAATAAGTATTAATTAAAAATAAATTATAATGGTAAAAATAATTAATTGTGTTCAAAATAATATTTACATTATTTTTTAAAATATTATTATCCTTATGTGAACTAGAAAATAATTTAAAATAAATAAAGTGACATTTTAAAATTTTCCTTATAATAATATAAATTTAATTACCAAAGTAAAATGGCACAAAAATAGAATATATTATAATTAATGATGGATATGTAGGAATTCCTCTCATACATTGAAATAAAGGCAATAATTTGGATATATTTTTACTGCTTATTTCATTATTTTAATCCTTAATTGCCTGATTTACCCACTATTGATATGATATATTTTACCATATTAAATGCTCATAATCCCTTATAATAAAATGGAATGATTTATATAAAATAAAATTAATCCATATTAAAATATTGAATTATTAGTTCTGGTTGGAATTTTATAAATAAAAAATCCAATGCATAAAGAAAAATATTTTTTCAAAAAAAAATTATTTCTTCTCTACAAAAGTTTATTCATAAAATTAAATAATAAAATTTATTCCAATGAACATACTTTGTTTATTAAAAATATAATATAACTATTTTTTTCAATCCATTTCTAAAAAATAAATTTTTAAATGCACGGAACAAAAAAAGTTCAAAAAAAACTTTTCAACATTTCAATATATTATTATTTTGGAAGGAAAATATTAAAAATCAATTCAATGATAATTTTCACACAATGATTACAAAAAATAAATTAATTTAATAAAATAACATTAATAAAATTATGAATTTAATTTTTAATCAAACTTTTTTCATAACACAATCTATTTTTTGGTAGTGTTTCTTTAATAGGAAATGATTATTGTTAATAAAGATCATCTATTTCATTCATCCCTTCCTCAAAAAATTTCAACCTCCATATTTCCAAAATAAAACCTTACGGATAGATTTGGGTCGTCATTCATCACCATTTCATCATGTTCCCACATCGCAAATTCTATCTTATGATTTTCTAATATACATTTACCATTTGAGTCACATGATTCATTGACACATATTCTCCAGTTTCCATAATTAAGAAAGAATATTCTTGGTAAAATAAATCATGTTCCATTTATACTTACTCATAGTTGGAAACATGTGTCGAAAATATAATTTCATTATTCATTAATGATATATAGAACACCTAATATACTTTAGAGAAACTATGGGAAATTTCCAAATAGTACTCAACAGATCTAATTCACTTTAGAATTTTTATATGTATGACACAAGAGAGGATAATGTTTACTTCTTACTATAACTCATAAAACCATTCCATGGGGATAGTCTCAAAAAAATGTGATCACCCATCTAAAATACGAAATCCTTCCATTAGTTTTCAACATATCTAATTTTTCGTCCTATAGCTCATTTAATATGTGGTTTAATAGCCTTTTTCATCACAAATGTATCCTCAAAAAGTTATTCACCCAAATGATTTATTTACCCAATGTTATTTGAACAACTTATATTATGAAATTTCATAACATATATTACATTATACGATTCCATTTCAATACTTGAATAGAATAAATTTTTATTAAACAACACAACCAGTGGAAAAAATGACCCCATATACCTTGAATGTCAATTTATCATGACTTCAACATGTCAAGGTATATTTGAAATGTTATTTTGGATTATCCACCTGTTTGAGGGTGATAGGTTGTGTTCAATTGAATATCAATATCCATATCCATTTAAGACTTCTCCAGAGTTGTTATGTAAATCAGGGATTGTAATCATACACAATATAAAGAGTCACAACATGAAGCCTTAGAACTTCTTTAATATAGAGTTTTTTGAGTCACTAATGATTTAAATATTGTCTTATAGAGTGTAAATGTGCAGATTTGGTAAGGAAAACAATAATAACCCATACAAAATCAGTCCGTTTAGGGTATTTGGGATTCTAGTTACAATTTCCATAGAAATGTCATACCTTTTCAACATAGGAATATTTAGAGGTTCCAAGGATCCATTTGGGTACAATCTCTATTCCTTCAAAAATTAAAAAACCGGGCTTATTGACACATAATAAGAAATTTCCAACATTATATTATCAAAATACTATTCCTTAAAATATATATACATATTTTAGTCATAGGGGTGTATAGAAAAAAATTAATCTATGAGATTCATCTTGTTATATATATTTCATCTCAGATATATGTGTAAATTATATAACCTTTCCAAATTTCAGAGCATGACCTTCATATACATGGTCATTCAATTTCCCACAACTCACATATTAATTTTTTTATTAAAATTCACATCATAAGGCTAATAAATTTATATCTTTTCTAATATGAAAAGTTTAGTAGTCATTTGAAAATCAGCGCTGTCTTAATTTCCTTTATATTTCCCATTTTTATACTTACTACGTCCATGACCACATGATCCTTTTCTATCCTCATTTTTGTCAGCCCTCAATGTTATTTCATTCTAATTGTAATTTGTACTTTATTTTCCTTCCATAGGTGGTAGTTTTTTATGAAACCATAATCATTGAGTATCTTTCTTATTACCGTTTTCTCTTATTGATAATATTTGGTGAAATGTTGTATTTTAAGAACCTGTTGTATGTGTATATCTCATATTTTCCATATAGATATAATATCTCCATATCATAAAAACAAATTACTATTATATTAAAATCATGATCTTGAGATTGATATTTCTATTTAGGATTCATTAACTAACATAATAATTAGAAATTTCATTAAAGTTGAGAAAAATGATACAATTGTGTCTCTTCTTTTATGTTTAACAATATATCACGAATACGTCACTTCATTATGGTAGATTCAAAATTATTTAAATAAAAAATATTCTATTAAATTCATCATAATATTATTGACATTACTTCATAAATGAAAACATACCTACATTATGAGTAATATTAGTTGACAAGTTAATCAATTCAGATAAATTATATAACAAATCATCAATAGTATCCTTCCAAACAAATTAAACTATATAAATTAGTTTTTGGTATTAGTGTTAGAAATTATTTTAAATAATTTGTATTAATTATATAAGATGTGATTCCATCCTCTGAGATAATATATCCCTGAAAAGAAACATTCTGCAACCATAATTTAAATATTATAAATTTCCCTTATGAATATTTTTCAATATGATTCTAATGATTGATATATCACTGATTCTCATGGTTGAGATATAATTTAGATTACACTAATATATCATCAAAAACTAACACAATAAATGTATCAATATATGACATCAATTTTCTATTCGTGAGATCCTTAAAAATAAGGGGAATTAGACAACCTAAATGGAATTACCATAAATTCAAAATGTATTTACCTCATATGAAATGAAATCATCCGAAAATCCTCCTTTTTTATTATAATTAATTATAGCCAAAATTATTATTAATTTTTTAATGGTATTGATCTATATGTTTTTGACAGAATAAGTCATAAATGTGAGGAAGATTATGTATATTTTTTACCATAGTAGTATATATTTTCCTATAATCTATTTAGAGCTTTATAGATCCATATATCCTATTAATTATATCAATAATGGATTCCATTGGTGAAAACTGGGGAATATAAATACTTTTCACCCAGATATCTTAGTGGCTTCCACAAATCCCCAAATTCCATAGTTTCAATTGTATATAGAGTTTTTGATATAGTTCCTACTTTAGGGATTAAATCAATTCAAAACAAAAATTCATGTTATAGTGGATGTCCAGGTAATTCATATGGAAATACATCAACATATACCTATATATTATGTGAATCCTCATTTAAAATATTACCTTTTTCATCGTTATATTGTTAAACTATTATTCCAGACAAATTTCATTCACACGAGCTTCTAGAGGAAGATCTACAAATGACCTTGATAGTGATGTATCCCCCTCTAATGAAAAGGAATTCTATATCATTATCACAAATCATAATTTCACTCCCAATAAAATAAAATTTTCATTATATTTATAATTTTTATTCATTCCATGGAATATATTAGTTTAAATCATGGGTATAATAATAATGTCCTAAAATATTTATCATTTAAGTTCCGTAATTGGAATTATCTCAAACATTCTTGTTATAGTTAAATTTATATGAGGATTCAGAGATAAAAATATCCTTATTATGGTTATAGGAAAATATTTTATTTTCATGGAAAATAATGAATACATATAAGTGTGTAAAGATTAAAATTAAATAAATTATTAGAAAAATATCATACTAAGATTACTATATCTACAATAAAATCATTAGGAACTTCAATATTAGTTGTGGCCATCACATAATCTTTGACATCCCTATCAACCAATTTCATGGTTCATTCTCTTGATTCATGGAAAATTTGTCCAAATAATTAAGCATTTATCTATAGTTGACGAATTAAGAAATGGTTTATTTCTTCCACGTTACTTTCACTAGCCACATAAACCATATATCTACACTTGTAACATACTTTCATTCCCATAAATTGTGTTCAAGGATATTTCATTCGAAATTTCTCACTTGATGGAAATTTGCTTCTTAATTTTTGTTTGAATATTTTTCTTGGTTCTCAGCTAACTACTTAATTAATTTATTTCACTTGAAGATATAATATTTAAAAAATAAGTTCTTTGTTTTTATGGAATATAATACTATTTAATCTAATGATGATAGAGTTTGAGAAACTAGTGCTCTTATGATAGTTTTCTTACATACTTTAGTGAAATGGACATTATTATTCTTTGTATTTCATATATAATCTTTAGCATAACATGATAGTCTTGTAATGGAATTATCATACTCTAAAACACATTCTTTTACTATTTTTTATTAATAGGAACCTTATGTTAATTTTATTTTGTTTTTTCATCATGGAAATAGTTATCAAAAAATCTTAATTTAAAATATCTGAATTATATAAGTGTTATTTATTCTCCATCCATGGTATAATGGATAAAATACCATCATTAATAAAAATATCATTTATGATAATACACAACCAATATAAACTTTTAGATTTAATTTCATCCCATGGCCATAAATATATTTTTAGTGGACCAGATCTATTTCTCAGTTACAACTATATTAGTAGTTCCACAAAAAGATAAAGGCTCATGTTGTATCAAACGATCTATTATGCTTTTATCATGGAAAGGAAAATAATTTTTCTCTAGATTTTTTTGTTTATTAGTCATAACTTGGAACAATTTACCTAATATATCTATCATGTTTTCATCTCCAACACTAGTTGTATTGGCTTACTCAATATATAAAATTATTCATTATCCATGAGTATTGATACCACTCATTTCACCAGACACATTTTCTAAATAGTGTAATATAATTTATTAGCTAATAACATTAAATAATGTCAGTCGAATATATAATTATTAACATGGTGTAACTGTTAACATAAAATTAAAATTTATGTCTTGTTAACCTGATAATCAAAAACACGGTTTCCTTATAAATATATTTATATCATAAAAAATTTTATAATATTTCATTATGGTCATTAAAAAAATTTTGAATTAAGTAAATAATATCCCCAAGTGTGAAAATAAATGTTTTGCAGTAAGGGTGCACTCTTCGCGCACCAGAATGATTCCCGGAATCTAATTGACAACCTCTTCCAAAGATATTACCCTTAGATACAAATGTTAAAAAACATTGTAAACATTTTGTAAACAAATGTTGATGTATTTAATGGATAACCATATAATACACATGATATCAAAAAATGTATGATATTTTATGAAAATATTACATTTATTATATGTCTTTAAATGTATTATGTTACTTAATATATGTTTCCCTAAATCTAGTAAGTATGGTTTCTACAATTTTTTATCTGATACAAAGTAGCACAACATAAACAATAGTAACCTAGAGATATTATCTACATTATTAATTTGGAATATTATTTAAGGGGTATCATCCTAAATTAAGAATCACTTTCATATTATTTAAGAACCAAACAATTACATGATTCCCATTATACATTAGATACAATATATAAGACTGAATAATAGAAATTATTTGACTTCCTTGAAACTCATTTAATATGATAATCATCATATCCTTGCTATATGAAAAAAAATATAGTGATATTTAATACACATTAAGGATAAAGTAAAATTTAATCCATTATGAGAAAATAAGAAAAATCAATAGTGCTATATAAATAAATTTAAATGTAAATATTATATAAAACAACATCAGTAATAAATGAATCTGCTGAAAATAACAATTGAAATAATCTCATGGATAATAAAAAATGAATCCAAAATAAAATAAATTCATACTATTTGATTCCATTATCTCCAAAAACAATATATCTTTGGAATCATGTCTTTATTCAATGATAGTATAAACAATTGGAATGTATACACCAAAAAACATTTAATTTTATTAATTGAATTTTCTCATGAGACCTTTCAATGAATTAAGGGGATATACAATTCTAGTCCCCACCTTTTACTATGTTAATAATATATTTTTCTATTTATAATGATGTATTCAATTTATAAATAATTTACCTTATCAATAAATTATTTTATTGATTATAAAATATAAAATAATAATGTTTTCCCAGTCAACCAAATAACCTTCATAGAGAAAGACCATATATAGAAATGGTATATGTTTTATGTAACAATAATATTAATGACATATATAATATAAATATTAAAGAGTAATTTATTATTAAATTATCATATGAAAATTAATGTTTCATTAGAATATTAATGGCCAAATAATTAATAAGAAATAATATATGACCATCAATTAATTGGAAAAAGGATTTTTATAATAAAATTATGTCCTTTGAAAAAACATAAAAAATTGTTGTTAAATAATAAAATAAAATTTATTTAAAGAGTATTTAGGGTAAAAATATTGAATATTTATAGAATATTATAAATGGTGTGAAATGGTTATGGAAGTGGGATAGTCTGTTATCACCGTATATTTAAAGTAAAACAATACCTTTCAATTTTTATAATGACTGTTGAAAATAACCCTTTTAAGAAAAAATATAATTATTAAATTGAAACCATATAAAATTTAATTTATAGAATAAAAATATATATGAAATAATTTAATTAAATAATATCATATATTTCTAATTTTTTTTAATATACACATTGAAGAAAAATATAACCGAATTCATTGAGAAATGAGATTGGTTTTTCTTTCAATATTTTATTTTCAAAATTTTTATATAAGAGAGTGAATAGTGTAATAAAATATGGTAACTTCTTAAATATAGAGAGGTAAAAAGTATAGTGATTTTAATAATTATATATTTTACGATTCCTTGAATGATAATATGTGACATCCCACCAAATTGTGATTATAAATGAAATTCTTACCTCGTTGGTAACATCTAATTTATGAACCCTTGGATGAGTAAACATGAATTAAATATTTTATAGTGATAAGAATATATATTCAGGTTAAATACCTCAAATTTTAAATAGTCAAACCACAGAAAAAACATGATCATGATACCAAATATGACTCAATGGTGTTAAAATTTAGATAGAATCTCTTACCTCATATATAACTATAGTAACATAGTATATTATGGATTTAAACATTTTATTAATTTATAACTAACCCGTATTCATATTTATATTATCATATATGATCATTTTATATAATCTTATAATTTATTATATATAAATTTTTCATTATTATCAATGTTTTTGGAGTTAACTGAAATATATTATCATGCATGATTTGTCATGAGAGATTAGGTCTTTGTAATATCATTATGGTTCCATCATATCCATAATGTTAATAATGACATAAATACAATTTTTATTAATTTAATTGATCTTTATTGACATCTATTTGATGTGTAAATGGAAACAGGATACCATTTCTTCGGGAAGGTGGTAGTCCACCTATACTCATGAGTGACATTTTTGTTTTCTAATGGATTCAAAGGTAAGAATGTAGGTATTATATTATAACTATATGTTAGAATAATTATTTAATAAATAATATATATACATATATATTAATTATTTTCATCTTTATATCCACAAAAAAAATGGAGGTCAAAACCATATAACACTATTATGTGTAGACAATAAGTCATATATATGCAAGAGCGATGTTTTTACTTTTTTTAGGATGGAAAAGATAATGAAAGGGTTTGTGTATAATAAAAATATCATCTAATTATATTTATTAGGCTATTTGATAATTTTTATAATTGGTAAAACATATTTAGATGTAGTATGAAATGAAATATATTTGAAAGAGTTATTAATGATAGTTTTCTATTCCTTGGTAAACACCCTATTGTTATCCGATTAAGGGATCCAAGGTAATAATTTGGAATTTAAATATCCTCTAAAATTTAGAAAAGTATCTTTAGATTATAAATATTAACTGCTTCGTTGATCTAACTTGGTATGTGTTCTATAAATAGAATAGATAATGGGTTCTCTTTTATATTTGACTGGAGGGGAACTCTTATAATAACTTAATGTATTAAATTAATTTAAACTACATTACATGTCCAAATAGAACCAACATGATATTATTAAAATATCAAATCACTCGGAGATGAAACTATATTATAAAATAAAATTTAAAAAGTGTAATTTTTTTCTCCATTATCTCTTTGTTTCTACCCCCATTAATCCTTTTAAATTTTACCACAATATAAAAATTTTTAAATCCTAAATGGTTATTAATATTACAATAAAATTAAAATATGCAGTTTAATAGAAAATTTATGACACTGTAGACCATATATTTTCTCTATTGTGATATTTTAATAAATATTTTGTATTTTTAAATACATTATTAATATATTATTTTCATAAATTAAAATTAATTTTATTTTTGACACAATTCATTTATTTTTATATTAAAAACAACAATACAAATATTAAATTATAAAATAAACTTTTTAAACAAATATAATATGTCATATTAATATATAAAATTAATAAGACAAAGTAATTCATCAAAATGTTATTAATTTTAATGTTTTTAAATACTTGTATATTATTTTTCTTAAAGAATAAATACATACATTATCGATGTTGCATAAGAATCTAGGCTAATAATTAAACCATTAAAATTTAATAATAAATTACCTTGATAAAAATAATTGAATTATGTATCGAATAATCTTTTATATTAGTTCATAAAATATTGATATGTTTATCTTGACATGTTAAGGTAACTAAAATCAAGAGTGTAATTTTAAAATTTTCAAAACCGTAAATAATATAAATGTTATTACGTTAGTCAAATGGCTAAATAATTCTATATATTAGAATTTGCGATGGACATTCAGAAATTTAACATATTAAATGAAATAAATCCATGTTTTGGGACGAATTTTATTTCCATATCGCATTATTTTTAATTTTTGTTTCTTGATTTACCCTTTAAAAGTGTAATTAGTTTTAGCAATTCTACTATTCATAATTCTAAAAAATAATATGCAAATGGAAAAAATTTCAACCAAAAAATTATAAATATGGACTTTATTTTTTAAATAAAATATAAAGTTGTGGTAAAAATTAACACAATATAAAGGTGAAAATGGAAATTAAATTTTTCCTAAAAGCATTCCTTTTATGTGTACAAATTTTTTTACACCCAATTCATCTATGTAATTTTTTATAATGAAAATAATTGAAGAATTAATAATATAATATATTTTTTTAAATTTTAGACTACTTAAAAACTAAATATAATTTTTTATATTCTTTAAACAAAAATACAACTTTCAAAAATAGTAATCTTCACCATTCAATGGAAAAATAATTTTTTTCTATAGAAGTCCAACAAATTAAACCCTAAGAATTTATTTAAATTATGAACAAAAAATTTAAATTATTTATTGATACTTAAAATTTTAAATTTCGATAATTAATTTTTTATTCATATTAATTAATAAGACTATTTGTATTATGCGATTATTTCTCTAAATAGAAAATTTTATTATAATTGATTATCGAGTGTTAAATCTTATTTGAAACCATTTTATATCAAAACTTTTACTTAATGTTTATAACAAATTACATTATTGTTAACCAATCATCTTCAAATCGTTCAAGATAAAGTTAAAAAAATCTTTTTTTTTGATAATAAATATAACACAATAAATTCTTCTTTACTGTTATTTCATAAACTGTTTTTCCATATCAACTATAATTGAATTTTTATTTTTACTATAATAATCCTTCAAGGAATGATTTCATTCGTTTTCAAAGAAAACTATTTTTTATTGTATACATATTTTCACTTTCTTCACACACCCAAAACACATTAAGAATATTTAGTTAAAGATATAGTAATATAAACTTATTTTTATCCTAATAAATTATGTTTTAACTTCTATATTTCCATAAAAATATTAGTATCATCATAAACACCATCTTTCCATAATATATTGAAATGATATATGAAACCTTTTTATGAAATAAAATTAATTTACTTTTACTATGAATATTTAACAAATGTCCTAATGTTTTTGTATAATATATTGGATTATATGTGTTTATAACATGTTAAATTTAAATTATTTATTTATTAAAATATTCTAATGGTGGCTAGAAGGAACACATTCCCATATATTATAACAAATATTTGAAAAAAAATTATCATGGTCAAAACAATTTTTTTCAATTCTTCTTCTCATTTTTTTAAAATATTGATCAGTCATAAACAAGGGTACTTGATTTGTTATATTAGATGTATTCTCAATGATAATCTCTAATTGAAAATTTTCACTAATCAAATGAGAAAAATGATATAGAGATACATAAATTTTATGTAGATTCATTTATGATAGATTGAATCCATTACATTCAAATATTCCATGTACTTACTATTTACAACATTTTATAAACATAATATATTTTCTCAATAAATTTTTTTTTTGATTTGAAACACTTTTTATTTACAAAACTTTTTAAAATATACATTCTGTAATAAAAACCATTTAATTAAAATTAATTAATTTCTTTAAAATAGAAAACTAGTAAGAAAATCCTCATGAGTTTTATAAAATCCTTTAAATATATAATGTAAAATACAAAGATATTCAATTATTCATATTATTTCATGAAAACCAAAGGTATCAATTACATGGATTGGATTTTTAATGTAACATATTTGAAATGTTAAACTAACCATTTTCAATTTGTATTGAAATTTTAACCACATATAGTCTGAAAAAAAATGTTTTGTATACAAAGTTCATCCACTCAAAAAACACTCATAATATTGGGTAAAAATTTCTCAATTTCAATCAATCTATAAAAACAATTATATGTGACAATAGTTTAAATTACCAAACCGGAACAAGACATTTTTCATATAATATTATTAAAACACAAAATAAATAATTATACATTTTTAAAAGAATATTAATTCACTATTTTATCTACTAAAAACTACGGTTGTTGAGGAACAATTTTTTCTCACATATTTAACTTTTCTTATGAATGTTTCTTAAATCACCAAACATTCCTAATAATGTTTCTTAGGTTATTAGCATGAGGAGGAGATTATATTAAGCCTCTCTTTATTAAGGATTGATGAAAAAAAATTATCTTGATGTAATGATGAAATTATCAATTGTAGATTATTGTTTCATATAAGTACCATGTACTATTATCAATTTAATATTTAAATTTATTTAATTTTATACCCCTAAAATGTAAAACCATTTTATTGAAACAATTATATCTATTATTGGGCCGAGATCCATATTTCACTACGAAATGAGTCTAATTGGGAATTTCAGTCATCACTTGGTAATTTTGGTAGGGAATCATCCCTAAAATATCATATGTTGATGTTGGATATAACTATGGGAAAACATGTTTCCAACACATCATATTAATTAAATAAACTCAATTCCATGGGTAAAAAAATTCAATTAGGGTCTCCAGAATAATGTTACTCAATCTAAGGGTGATAAGAGGATAAAAAATTACAATACATAGGATCTTAACTAGGTAATTTACTATAAAAGGATGATCTATTGTCACCCGTACTTAAATTTATTACACAAGATAATTCACAGGCACCCAAAGATGGAATTACCTACCCGATTAGATGATTGAGTTCTA
The DNA here is from genome assembly GCA_963277665.1 of Viscum album. NCBI lineage: Eukaryota > Viridiplantae > Streptophyta > Magnoliopsida > Santalales > Viscaceae > Viscum > Viscum album. The sequence continues at coordinate 1,247,257,751 of OY728138.1, forward strand.
TAATTGTGATTCATTGGAAGTAATTTTATACTTTTTATTTAAAAGAAAAATTAATATTTCCATATTATCTAATGTTACAAACATTCAGTTTTTTATTATAGAAATTTATTTTTAAATATAATTCCCTCAATAACAGCATAAAACCTCTACTCCTAGATCCTATGTTGAATTTAAAAACATTACATTCCTGTCATTTATGACGATAATTGTGACCAAAATTTCTCATCTATACATTACCAAATAAAAGGAAAAAATAAATCACTTTCATATTAGATGTCCATTTAGGTTTATAAATATAGTAAATTGGGAAAAACTCATACAAAAATCCTTCACATGACATTAAATGATAATTTCTTCCACTTAACCCAGTATTTCTTCATCATATTAATAAATCACCATCATTCATATGAAATAATTTTTTAGAAAAAATTCATTCAATGTTATTATTTAAAACATAGGAGAAACGAAACTTAAGAAGTGAGACCTCATATAATCAAATGGTTAATAATAAGGATTAATAATTTAATTTCTTCTATAAGAATGAGAGTTAATGGCAGTATGATGACATAATCAATATCCATGAGTGAATCATAAAATAACTCATAAATATCAAATTATGGATCAAAAGGTATACAAACATGGTAATTGTAAGATTAATAAAAATTAATAATCCTGAGTCATATAATATCTCTCTTGATTATTAGAAACATGAAAAACTCATATCAAGAATATAAAATACATAAATGTATCCGGGGAAATTATCATACATCTCATTCTAATAAATGGGAAAACCATGGGGTCAAATTCAAGACACGTAACTCCAACAGTTAGAATAACTATATGGACGGCTTCTATACACAATGAATAGTTGGGATGTCATAGAAACATCAGTTATTAGTTTATAATAGAACCACCCATCATTAAATTATCACAAAACCACCCATTAGGACATTATCTTGTAACAAACTGTAAAGAGTCCAAGTACAATTATATTACAAATAAATTCTTTCATTTACTCAGAGCCTCATAGGAAAAAAGATATTACTTTTTATAGATTGATCAAAACATGGAAATTAAATGTTTTTTTAGTATTATTGAAATATTATTAAATATTGGAAAATAAATGGGTTCAATAATAATATCCTTGATACATTATTAACCCATGGTATAAAAATGGGTTCTATAAGAATCTCTCTTAAACATGATTAACACATTAAAAAGAAATGGGTTTAACAAAAATATCTTGGAAACATGATTAAACCATAGAAAATAAATTTGTTCTATAAAAATATCATTAAAACATGATTGATCAATGAAAAAAAGGGGTGAGTAATAATATTTTGACACTCTGAAAATCTAATGTATGAACGTTTTATTTGATTGCGTGCTTAAAGCACAACACCAAGTGCCTAAGGTAATGTAATATCTAGAATATTAATAATATGTTCATTATTTCACCTATAGTAAATATATTTTGTATCTTTAATCACATGGAACACTAGGTTGTCATATATTTCATGCAATAATGAATTTCTTCATTGGCTTTATTTATAGGCAAGTCTAAGTATCCTTTATAAAAAAAATACTATTAAAATATTATTTTTTAATATTATATGATATAAAATAGCCATTATGAATAGTATTAAATAAATTATTAAAATCAATGGATTTAAAAAATATTGAAATATTTCATTGGTTTCTAATTTATTAGAAATGAATATATTAACCAATTTAAAATATTAGGAATATTCTATATAAAACTATTTTTATCCTCACAAAAGTGTTTTATCCTAATAAAATAAATAAATTAAAATTATTGAGTGATATTAATTTAAAATATACAATATATATTAACATATATATTTTTATATTCATCTAATAAATTAGATATAGATATCATAAGAACAAGCCCAATTTTACACATAAAATACTATAGATTTATTGAGGCACTTTTACCTTTTTTTAATAGAGAACCCATTTTAAATCCATCTTTTGACACTCTTATATAAATTATACCTAAAAATTAACATTATATTTGAATTTTAAAAATAAAAATTTGGATATAATTTAGTTTTCGTATTTTTTGTGAAGATCCATTTTAAATTAATAAAGAAAAATTGCTGAATTTTAATTCAAACCTTCTTTTTAATCTTATTTATTATGAATATTATATCATATATTAAATTGGTTTTAATTTTTAATTAGATAATGTTCTTATGAATTATTCAATTTTATGTCTTTGGGATAAATTTCACTTTAAAATTGAATATAAAATCCTATAAAACATTTGAATGATTTTATATTAAAAAATTGTATTATCGTCATGCCTATGAGATTGAATTTAAATTAAATTTTTCCACTTTTATGATATTTATTTGGAAATATATATTACATATTTTCAATAAAAGTATTTTTTTATTTAAAATAAGGTAAAATTAATTTTTGAACAAAAAAATAAGTTAATGTAATTAGAATTAATTACAATGATTTGGGTAAAATTTAGCTTGTGAAGGGACTACACCATAATCATAAAGGTCCAAAATGACCTATAAATGTGACAAAAACCATTGGATGACCATAAATGGATAATATAAACCATTTTATCTAATTTTTATCATTTTTGTCAAAATTAAATTAAAAAAATGTGGGTAAAATTCCCTTTTCAAAAATATAAAAGTGTCACTCCTAGACTACAAAAAATCACACAATCTTTCAACCTCCTCACACATATCAGGAAAAATTGGATCAAAAAATATCATCCCAAATAGATCCTTAGCATAACTCTTCTTATCCTAGAGGTCATCCATTTGGAAAATGAATCCATCCATGGATTCCCGTTTTTCAAGCAATGCAACATAATCAAAAGAAGACGTAACATCTTTCCTATAACTCTATAATTTTATTCACTTCCAACTCAAATATTATTATCAAATTATTATATTATAGAACAACTATTATCAATATAATAAGAATTTAAAATTTAATTTTTTGACCTAAAGTTACAAACACTTCCACCTATGTGGTTACAAAATTACTATATATGTGTACGGTGGATTACCAACTCACAACATGAAGTTGTTCATTTTTCCATCACTTCATTTCTTGTTTAGGAATTATTTTGGAACCAATAATTTTATAATATATATATTATTTATTTTCCACTTCTTTAATTACTTTATAACATGTAGCATAATCTGTTTCATTTTGTGTAAATATGATTACATCATTTGTGGAAGTGTGGACAATGGCCTGCTAAAAGCAATGTGATTTGACGCCACAAAAAATGGAATGTATAAAATATATATTTAATTAAAAATATGTGACATAAAAAATATATATTATATTAGTTAAATAATTAACCTTCCTTAAATATAATATACATAATTTTCTTTATTGCCCTTTTACACACTACAGTGTGATAATGTCAACTATGGAAGTATGGATTGTATCCACCTCGACATGATATCATTAATTTTACATCAATAGATTTATATATATAAGTATATATGTTTATATAAAAAATTTTATGATAAATTATCATTATAAATATATATAGTGTTACTTACTTTTTTTTCTATAACCATGATCGAAAAAAGAGAACATTACTAATGCATTTGTATGACTTACCATATTAACAATTGTAACATTGGTTCGTTTTTCATAAGTATGTTATTTGATTTGTTTTAAAAGATTAATTGATGTATTAATTACATCATTATGCCATTATTATTATTCTTTAGTTGTTATGTAATGACCCCAATGAAAATAGTTGACCTACAAAAGTTGATTTTGACATATAAAACAAATTTGGTCAAAAAAGCAAACGTAAACATAACTGATAAGGTATATGTATAAAACAATGTAATAAGTGAAATAAATTTTCTAATAAACCTAGAAATGTTTCTCAATAATGGTAATAATTAATTTAAGTTTGTTATTCACGAATATATTGACACACAAGACAAGTTAGATGTGTGGTAAGGGACTTGCCTCACATTTTATATCTGTGAAATAAATTTCATATTCACTACTTAATTATATTGTGTTTTGTATATACTACCCCTTTGATATATTATATCATTAATACATTTATCTTAATTTTATTTAAAAAATTAAATTAATTTATTTCATTCTTTAGGCTTAAGATTTAAATTGTTTCAATGCGGCATGAGATAAATTGGAATGTTTTATGATTATTTTCATCGAGATTAATTTAATCAATTATTAATTTACATTAAAGGATGTCATATAACCATTGATTGACATATTTATTTTCATTTTCATCACATCTTGACATAAATTACAATTTTCATGTATTAGTACAATTATTTTAATTTATGGTACTCAAACTTTTTCATAAAGAGATTTTAAAAAACCCAACATCATTTAACTCTTTAATATAAGAAGTGGTATTTTATTAAAAATATTTTTTTTATAAAATTTTATAAAAAACTCCTTAAAATTATTTTTTAAAGGACTTTTTTCTATTTTGTATTATACTAAATATTTTTAAGGAATCATCATGTCACTTTATAAAAATCCATTTATCTAACCTTTTTACAATGAAAAACGAATTTATTTCACCTTGTATGGAATGTATATAATTAAATATCATCATTTCATTTAATCATACTAAATTATTTTAAATTGTTACATTTAAAGTAAATTTTTTTCAAATTTAATTTTTAAATAATATATTACAAAATTATATTTTCCTCAAGAATTTTTTTAAAATATCTTTTTATAGTATTTATATTAATCAATGAAAACAAGAAAAATATTTTACCCTAATTGGGATATGATGTATTGATTCTGTAATTATTATTCTTCTAAATGGATTACAACTAATATAGATAATTATATTACTTATATTCACTTACATGATTCATTTATAATCCACTTGAAATAATAAATTCCCTAATATCATTTTACATTGACTTTCCCATAATAATCCATATTATTTATCATTGATATTATTGTTTCCTAAAATTCATACCATTTAAAAATGGTGTATACCTTTACAGTTATGTGATTATCTGAGGGAAATAATGATTGATATATATTATTTTTTTATATGTAAATTTGATAAGGAATTTTTCTATTAATTGATAGTAAGAATTATTTGTATTGAAAATTAAGGGTGGATCACAGACATTATATATCCCATATATGAATTAATTCTTTCTAATGAGATAGATATGTTGTGAAAATTAAATGGGTTTCTACTTTTTGTTTTAGGTAGTCTTGTTAATGGTCATGATGGTTCAATTTTTTATATTCTTTAGAAATGATCCTAATATATTAAAAAATTTCTAAATTTATATTTAGTTTTTATTCAACCATCATATTTTTCATTTACATATCTATATTTTATTTTAATTATTTATCCATTAATTCAATGTCATGTTTTTCAGTTTCATACCTTTCTATGATGATTTTATCTTCTACGGCTATTCAATTGGTATGTGTTTCATCTTATTACCTTCATAAATTATTTATTAACTTCCTTATTAATTTATTGATTACATGGTATATTTTTTTAGTAATTTACCATCTTATGTTTCTCATTTTCATTAATTTAATATTTTTTCTTCTATACATACTCTTACTGATCATTTTATTTCACTGTAATTTTTTTCATTTCTCTAGGTTTCCAAAGAAGAATTCTATTAATGATATGTAGTTATATAAGAGATGTAATAATTTTATCCTCCATTTAATTTATTTTAAAAATACATATTTTAATTATTATATTATTTTTTAATAAAATATTTATTTATGTAACTAGTCTTCATATACTATTATACTATCAGTCTTTTGGGACTTTATTCCTTATAATAATGCCAATGTGGTTGATAGTATACATCATATCCAGGGACTATGGGGTTGGGTCTCTAAAAAAGGTATTAAAAGAAGTTTAGTAGGAGCCTTGAGAATTATATTAAGGAAAACAATATTATATTACCTAAAATTGAGGCAGACAATGAGGATAGGTATAGAAAAAAATCATATTGTTCTGGTATGGTAGATATTATGTGGGTATTCATAGAAATACATCCCTATTTGGATACTATAAGTCGAAATGGTTCTCGAAGATATGTTTCTAGGGTAATAACTCTAATAAGGTGTTTCAGGCCTGACTTGGGTTAACCTAGTATAGGAAAACATGGCCTATTGTGCACCAGGTTTTACATTGCTACAAGAAATGCATATGATAATTTACATTTTCTTTACTATCCATTATGAAATATTTGGACAATAAATGACCAATATTAAACCTATGGTGTTGTATATTGAATACAATGTGTCCTGATTTAGATATTATATAAATCATTAAATGATTTTTTATTTTACTCCCACTATGATTTTTTGTTTTATTAAATGGATGGTATCTAGATGTGTCATGTTAAAATTGAACATGATTGGAAATATTGGGAAAATGAGAAAATAATAGTGTTGTTGATATGTGTTGAAGATATCATGATTATGCCTAGTCATTTTATAAAAATATGATAAAAAATATATAACTGAACCAACTGTTGAACTCAACAATGAAGCGAATCATGGCGTCTGATAAGAGCACATGTAGATGGAACATAGTTGGAATATGGATTGATTTCCTTAATCTTGGTAGTTTGGAATGAGACACATGGGAAATAGTATAAAGGAAAGTGGAAAATTATTATGTATGGGAAAAATATATATAATAAAAACAATTCCCAATAAAAAATGAAGAGTGTGATGGAAGGAAATAAAACTGATGCTATGAAATACTTTATAGTTAATTATCATAAATTTTTGGAACTTATAAATTACCTGAGTAAATTACCTTTTCTAGGTGATAAACACTATACTATAGAAAGATATATGTGTAAATAAGTGGATGAAGTATTTATGTATTAGGTCGAATAACTATAGTTTACAATAAATTTATTGATTATCGTTATTTCAAATATTTCAATAATATTTTTTTAAAATTATATTAATATTATTTTATAAATGGAAAAAATTTATGTCAGTGAAAACCAATAATGTTCGACAAGGTCATGGAAAACGCATGACAGAATGATGATAAGGGTCTCAAGTCAACCACTGACCTCTGTAATGTTCTGATTAAAATATCATTGTATGTATTTAAAACATTTGATGAATATTTATTAATAATGATACAGTATTTTAATATTTTAAGATTCAAGATTAATGTATTAACCATATTGAAATTTTTGTATAGTTAGAGACAATTAGTTTGAATTTTCACTCCTTATTGGGCCATAAAATAAAATAAATTTTTATTTTAGTTCTTCAGGCATCATAGTTAATTTTTTGATATCTATTTATGGTAGAAAGGGATGAATTATAAATTTATCATATAAAAAAAATTATTGAAATTATCTTTATAGAATCACGTTATGTCTTTTTTTCCCTTATATTTTGAGGATTTAAAATAATTACTCAGCACAATGAAAATGATAAAAATATATTATCATAATAACTTATTTTGTTGTTGAACTCAAGGATTTATAAATCATCAAAATTTTACACAATCATGGCCCTCATCATTCCATTGATCGTAAAAAAATTTGTGATTTATAACCACAATATTTCCATAAAACTATTTATGCTTTTCTCCCTAGTATGTATCTCTTCTTCATCTAATGTTCACCTACATGGAGAACTTGTTTTCTATTATTATATGTGAATTTTGTTCTTACAATTATCTATATTATAGTGGGTTTATGATGATCAATTCTCATGATGTGGTATTTCATAATTGGAAATATAAAACAATTAATTACCAAGGTCATGTTTCAATTATTAGGATGAAATTTAATTATGTATTGGAGAATGTAATGCCCGGAAAATATAAATATGGAACATTGTATTCAACTGCAAGTATGAAATGAAACAAGAAAAAAATAGGAAATATCATATACTATGTATTTATAATATAATTAATATTTTAAACAAATTAAATATATTTATATATTGCAATTCAAGAAACATTGAGTTATCATATGTCGCACGCTACCTGAGTTTCTTCAATGGATTGTGTTAAACAAAAGACTAAGTTTCACAAAACAATAATATATAATTAAAATATAATTATTTTATAAAATATTTTATAAATTAGAAAATTTTAATAGAATTAGAAAACATATGAAAATATATTTTTTACATAAATATTTAAAAATTAACAGGATACAAATTAATTAGAAATGAATGTTAGACCCAATTGAATATAAATGGAATATTTTATAGAAAACAATTATTATGCTAACAAATGTGTTTTATCCAAATAAATGAAATTAATTACAATTAGTAAAATATATTAATCTAATATACATATATATATATATATATTAAAATCTTTTTTAGATTCATCCAATATATTATATAGTTTAAAGATAAGAGAAAACCCGTTTTTTCTCATTAATTATATATTTTTATTAAGGAACATTTATAGAATTTTAAGAGAGAACCAATTTTAAATCCATTTTTATAATTTTTTTAGTAATTATATGTCAAAATAATATTTATCATTTTAATATACATATAAAAAAAATTTAGAGTGATTTTCTTTTATTATGAAGTTCTACTTTTTAACTATTAATGAATAATACTGATTCTTTATTCAAAATACCTTTTTCATTTAATTTACATATAAGATAATATAATATTCTAAGTTATTTTTAAATTATAATAATACTATTTTAAACAATTTATTGAATTTATTAAATTTCTATCAATTTGACTTTGTAATTGAATATAAAGGCATATAAAAATTTTAATTGTTTTAACTTAAATAACCTTCATTGTCATCCCGTCTGCCGGATTATATTTAAATTAATATCTATAAATTCATTAATTTAAAATTTGAAAAATGGATTCCATATTTGGAATAATAATAATTTATAATTTCTAACAATATCAATATAATTTTTATCAAAATAATTTGTGAAATAAATTCAAATTAATTGTAATGATTTTGGTGAAATGATCTAACAAGGTAATAAAAATTAAAATAAACAACAAAATTACCTATACCCTTTTTCAAAATCTATTTAAGGGATATATTGTGACACTATACTCCCATGTATTTAATTTTTCACATTGTTGGACCGATATGAAATGGGAAAACATGGGTAGAATTCCTATTACCAAAATTAATAAGAGTGTCACTCCTCCTCTAGTAAAAAAAGTCTATCAGGTCTCCCACATCCTTATAACTATCAAGCCACATTTAATCGACCAATATCGACCCAAATATATCCTAAAAATCTATCCCTTTAATATGGTAATGTCCTGTATTTTCCATGTAATTTTTTTTAAAATTATATGGGATTATTTCATGACCAGGTGCTTAGACTAAACTTGATTCTGAGGCCTGGGGTGCCCTGAATTAAAGTTCAAACTATTTTTATGTTTATTTAAAATAGATTTAATGTGCGGTTTTAGTAAATTATAAACATGTACTTTGATCAGAAATATGAGGGAACTGTTTAGCTCAGAAGAGCATGTTTACCTTAGGCTGGGTCTAACATCGGTTAGTACAGGTGGCTGTAAAAGTCAATTTATGGAAGTTTTTAGCGATAATTAGAATACACATAAAAATATACTTTATTTTAATTCTTTAACCTTACATTTTGTCTTGGAAGCACTGCAATACGGTGACTCAGTGATGATCAGACACATTTAAAACATTGAAACACTTTAAGACATTTCCTCCCTTAATCAAGGGTAGGGACTAATATTAGAATTCGCAATGCTGGATAATTTCTCTTAAACCTGTGTAATATCACTCACTAGTAATGAAAAACTATGAACATCGATGAATTACGGATCAAGGATGTTCATTGACAGATCCCCATCAATGAATAATTCTCCCCTTCGAGTGATTCTCTTTCCCCGCAGGGGGGTTTTTTCATAGTATCTCATTCCCCATTCGTGATTCCAAGGATGAACGAGGACCAACCAACGAACTGGTTGATCCATGGTTTGGTCATTCTTATGGGATGGATAAACTATAAGTTTAAATGGGATAGATTTGATAATTATTTATTCTTCATAATCCAACTAACATGAATGGACCAAGGCTGAAATGAACAAGACCATGTTCCATTATAAGGGTGTTCTTGTGCCCTTTCTCTCTCTCATTCTTGCATTCTTAACCAAAGGACCCTCGTGGTCGTATCGAGATTTCTCAAGAGGTTTCGAACATGGAAGGACCCTCAACGTGATGTAAAAAAATATTTATTCTATGGTAGTGTAGATGGTGACCTAGGGATCTTGAAGGTATTCCCAATTTGAAAAATGGGCTACCACGGTGATGGTGGAGACCCGCTGAAGAGGTGACACTGGTGGGGGTGTGGGCCGGCATAGCCAACCAGTAGTTAGAGGATTCCAACCCTATCACCGACTGTGGAGGACCTTGTGGCCCTGTGTCCATGGCTGTATGATAGTACTGTCAGCTCAATGGCTAGCAGTAGTCCTTGACAGAATTTCATAGGAGGCCATGTCAAGTGGTGAAAGGACTTGTTCCTTTTAGAATAGGTAAGGACCCCACAGAAATTGTCGTGGGGGGATCAAGTGTTGGATGACTCAGTTGGATTGGTCCGACCCTAGACTCAACCAGACACTTTTAATTAAATTCCCATAAATCATGAACTGTGTGTCCGTTTGACAATCCATATGCAAAGTTGAGACCCTCGCAATGTGACAATCCATTTGAAATAATTTATGAGTGTTTTTATGGAGGTTGGACTACACCCTTTTTTCATAAGGAGTAGGTGCTCCCAGAGCAAGCACAATAAGGACATAATCCTAGGACTGGGCGACCTATACAGAGTTTGTCTCCTACAAAGTGTGTCTAATTCCCCCTTACGGAGTGTGTGACGTACAATGTGTATCTCTGACTCCCATACAGAGTGTGTCTCCTAAGAATATATGAAGTTTGTCTCCTTCACCCACATGGTGTGTATCTCTTGTGCCTATGCGGAGGGAGTCTCATGCAACTATGGTGAGTGTGTCTCCAATGAAGACCCAGAGTGTGTCTCCTTGAATTTTAATATAACTAGGATTTATTAGTATATTTATCATTATGTGAGATGACTCTAGTGACTCTCTTGACTATACTTCATAGATGTTACACTTTATGTACCCCTTTATTAGTCACCCATATGTTTTACCTTTGTGTTTTGAGGTCCCTATTGAGTATTGTTTTACACACACATGCATAGGATTCAGCCACACATGTCATGTCTTTTGTAGACAATTAAAATATTTTATGGGGTCCTTGGTGGGTCAGATATAGGTGGTACTTTATGGTTACCTGATAAATGTGGTATGCTTCAGCAACATTCAGAAGGTATATTATACCTACCCTTTATGTAGGGTTTTTGGCAGATGGATTCCATGAGCATATAATTTTATATTTTAGTTGGGCTTTCATTAAATATTGATTACCCTTTTAGTTTGTTCGGTTACACTCAGTGGTCGTCTTAGTGGGATGCATATCTATTTACTCAGTGTTTTTTATTTCAATACTTTTTCTTGGGGATAGGTGTGACTGTGCAGGTTCATAAGAAAATACTTGCCTCTTTGTGGGAAATTTAAACTCGATGCTAGTCACCATCCCATGTCATATAGGAGGAAGACCTGGGGTAGTCATATCACGAGCCCTTGGGGACAGGTCGTGACAGTGTGGTATCAAAGAGTGGTTGGTGTTAATTGTTTTTTTTTGGAAACCATGTTATGTTATTCGAGCTAGGCGTTTTGGCTAGGAAACCTATTGTTGGTGCGGTGACTGACGTATCCATACACATAGAACTTGAATTATTCATCCTAGATTGGTATATGAAAATTGTATTTGCGTGTTAAATTAAGGGTTAATGAATCATATAAGAATTTATTATGTTCTCATTTACTTCTTGAGTAATATTCATCTCACCATATATACTCTATTGACCGTTGTAAATCTTGTTCTTCTTCAGGATGCCTCCATACAGGAATCTAGTTTGTATTCTAATGTGTGACCATTTATATGGTCTAATGAGTGATGAGGAATCGGTATAGGGATAATTTAAAGAGATAGCACCCCCTGGTGGTGTACTAGTGATACCACCACCTCGAGAGTAGCAGTTCATAACGGTGTTACCAGTAGAGGATGTATACAGGCTTACATTTTCGTAGGACTTCCAGGGATAGGGAACTCCATGGTTTCGAGATGAGATATATCCCCATGTAGCTGAGCACTATTCGGAGGTGGTGACATAAGTGTTCTACCTAGTATGGACACCTCTTGACCAAATGGTTGTCTTAGCCGTGAGTCTTATACATGTCTCGGAAAAGAGATGGTGGATCTTGATGATCTAAATGCATGAAGAGGTGAACCTCTCCTAGATAGACTTTGAGTATATCTTAGTAAGGATTTCATTCCAGAAACGTTGTGCTTTATGCATATAAAGGAGCTCCGGCATCTGCAACAAGGAAGCTAGACGGTGGCAGAGTACATGGTGAGATTTATGGATCATTCTTGCCACTCCATATACATGGTGGATGATCCATTCATAGGGTCCATTACCTACATATAGGGACTATGTAAGGAGATCAGGGTTTCGGTGATATCCCTTATCATCCCAACTCATGTCAGGGTGTTCTAACGAGATCTACTCATAGAGAGTTTTCTTCTAGAGCATGCACTAGCGGTGGGAGCTACCACCATGCATTTAGGTAATTGGGTATTTGGAACTAGGTTGTTTATGGATAATTTAGGGGTCTAAGAGAACCAAACAGTCTCGGGGATGACTTCAAGAAATGGGATCAGTGGTGTGGAGCTCCTACGGAAGATCAGGTTGGTCGAAAGTAGGGTTGTGCTATGTGTGTCGCAATCAGGGACATATGGATAGATATTTTCTGACTGGCCAAATGACTGACCAAAATATGATCGGGGGACCGTTGAGGTAGTGGTAGAGGCCAGAATAGGGTTGTCTTCTATGCGGTATATTTGGAAGAGGAGCGGGATAATTAGAATTTGGTGCAAGGAGGTTTGAGTCACTACCACCAGAACCCCCAGGTGTTTCACCTAGAGCTGTGGGAGCTGGTGGAAAATTCCAAGTCCTTCTCCACGCGATGGAGGCATTTGATCGAAATAAAATTATGATGATTAGAGGAATGATCTGTTTCTTTTCTCACCACATAACTTATTCGAGACCCATATATTCTAGTGGAACTTTTGACTCAATCCATACGCTTAGAGACTTCTACAAGATAATATTTTATGAACAAAAACTGGTGCCGAAGTTTTGACCATACTCTTGGATCTATGATTTTTGGTTGAGATATCTTAGTGGTAGAATCGAGGCATTACTATCTCATTCATGGTATGGATTGGTTATCTACAGTTTATAATTAGATTTATTGTTTTAGGCACATAGTGCAGTGTGTCCACTGATACAAGACCCGGTTTTCCTTTACCAGGGAAAAGAAAATCGAAGCAGCCTAGGATGGACTCTCATTTAGGAGGGTGCAACCGGTCACACATCAGTTGGCTAGCCTGACCCTCAGTGTAGTGGATGAGTCGAGTCTTTAGATTTCTACAGCGGTGTATGAGTATGATTAAATCTTTCAGGAAGATTTTCTAGGACTACATCTTAATAGGGATTTAGAATTCTTCATTGACCTATACCTGAGATGAAACCAATTTCTACAATGGCATATCAGATGTCTCCTATGGATATTTTTGAATTGATTGTACATTTGGAGAAAGTATGGATGAAGGGATTCATGAGACCTAGTTTTTCACCATGGGGATCCCCAATTTTGTTTGGAACGAAAGAAAAAATGGAGCTTGAGGTTATGTGTGTAATTAAGGTACTTAAATCAGGTGACTATGAAGAATATTAATCCACTACAGAGGGTTGACAAAATCTTTTACCGGCTAAAGGGAGCGAGATGGTTCTCAAAGATAGAACTCAGATCAGGCTATCACCACCTTTAGGTGCGGGAGAGGACATTCTGAAGACAACATTGAAATGTTGTTATAGACACTATTAATACATAGGGATGTTTTTTGGCATAAAATATTCCCTAGAAATGTTTATGAAACTCATTAATAGGATCTTACAGACTTACCTAGTACTACTTGTAGTGGTCTTTGTTGACGACATCCCGGTGTACTCGATGTCCAAAGAGGAGCACACGATGCACATTAGGAGGGTCTTGGACTTACTCTAAGAAAATAAATGTTATAATAAGATCATTAAGTGTATGTTCTAGATATGATAGGTACACCTTTATGAAAATTTCATTTTGGATGCTGGGTTGATGTAGATCAGGCGAAGAGAGAGGTGGTACTTTCATATTAGCAACCCAAGAACATTATCGAGGTGTAGAGTTTCCTTGGGTTGGTTGGGTACTACATTAGGTTTGTACCAATATTTTCTTGAGTAGAAGAATCCATTAAGGACTTGACATGAAAGTGGAAACATTTGTGTAGATAGATAAGTTCTAGGAGAGATATAAGTATCTGGGGAAGATTTTGATGACCGCTCCCATCCTATGATTTCCATAGGAGGGTGTCGAGTACGTGGTGTTTTGTGATGCATTAGGGGACAGGCTTGGTTGTGTTGTAATGTAGGTGGAAACAAGGATTTCCTAAGCTTCATGTATGTTGAGACCACATGAGAAGAAATATGTGACCCATGATCTGGAGTTGGTGGTGGTAGTCTTTTCATTAAATATGTGGGTACACTACCTTATGGGAATGAATTTTATCATCTACTCAGACAAAAATTCATAGGTATATCTATTCTTTGAAGGATATGAACTTGAGAAAATGAATTTTCCTTGTGTTCCTCTGGGACTATGACTTCATGATAGTGAATAATCGATGTAAGCAGAATGTGGTGGTAGATTCTATCAGTTAAATATCAAGTTCACATCTATTGAATGAGGACTTAGAGAATATGGCCTTGCATCAGATATTTTTCGTGGATGAAGATGAATAATATTTTCTCCAGTTGATGGTGATTACCCCTACACTCTTACAGTGTGTGCGGGAGGCACAACTTATATTTACCAGTTATGAGACTACATGTGCTCATATTCGCACAGGGCATTCCCCTAATGGATATTTTAATGGTGGGGATTACCTCATCCTTTTCACAGGACGCACACTTGTACTGAGGATGTTTTGGGATGAGGTGTTAAAGGTGATCCATATAACCCATTTGGCGGTACATCCAGGTGTGGAAATTATGTACAAGGTCTTCCGAAATTAGTTTTGGTGTCCATAGAGGAAAAAGGTAGTGGAATATTTTGTCTCTAGATTCCTCACATCTCAACAAGTGAAGGCTAAGTATCAGGTACCAGTGGGTTTGACCCAACCCATTAAGGTGATATAGTGTATGTGGGATGAAATATCAAAGTAAGTATTAATAGGTTTACCACATACATCCAAGGGAACAATATTATTTAGGTGATCTTTGACTGACTCACCATGTCATCACATAATCTAGTGATTCAGGAATAGGGTTCAGTAGAGAGCATCAGACACCTCTTCATGTAAGAGATAGTTCGACTCCATGGGGTCTCATTGATGATAGTCTTATATTGTGACACAAAATTTACATCTTGATTGCGTAAGGTATTGTTAAAGGAATTTGGTACTCAGCTACAATTGAGCACTGCTTTCCACCCACAAATAGAACCAAAAGGGGATGAACATTCAGGTCCTAGAGGAAATACTACGTGCTTGCATCCTCAATTTCTCCCGTAGTTGGGAGGATCACCTACCCCTAGTTTAGTTTGTTTACAACAATAAATACCACTCCTCCATCAGTATGGAACCATTCGAGGCCTTGTATGGACGAACCTATAGGTCTCCAATTTCGTGGATTGGCCCTAAAGAGTTAGAACTCATGGGCCTAGAGTTGGTGTAGGATACTACGAAGAAGGTTTATGTCATCCAAGAGAGGATAAAGAATACAAAGATCCATCAAAAGTCTTACGTTGATAGGCGACAGAGACCCTTGGAGTTCGAAAAGGAATTCAATGTGTTCCTTTAGGTCTCTCCTCGACATTTGATACAAAGATTTGGCCGGGGATGCATGTTATACTTGATGTTTATCAGGCCTTTTGTAATACTATGTAGATTGGGTGAGGTGGTATACCAAATGGATATATCTTCAAATATTGAGTAGGTGAACAATTTCAATCATGTATCCCAACTGAGGAGATACGTACACAACCCATCAGATGTCATCGACTAGGGAGAGTTGGATGTTGATGATGAGGTGACTTTTGCGAAGTTCCCAGTGGAGATTGAGGATACAAAAGAGAGGACCCTCCATGGGTTATCGATTATTATTGTGAAAGTTTTGTGGAATAACATGAATTCATAGGAGAAAACATGGGAGGGGGAGGCTCAAGTTCAAGGTCAGTATCCTCATATGTTTGTTTAGCCCTTTTTTTGGATTTGGGTGACGTAAAACCCAAAGGTGGGGAAAATTTTAGCTCCCAAATTTTACATGTAAATTTTTGGAATATTTAAGGAATTATATTAAGAATAGGAACTGAGACGGAACATGATTATGAGTCCTATAGTTCCAATAATAAATATTTGAACTATTTTTAGGTTTAATAAAAATAGTGCATGTTTGCAGTTATTGAAACTTTAAACGGGTTCCCGGATCGGAAATCTGACAGCACCGTGGAGATCGTAATAGTGATTTTACCTTAGGCAGGCCCAAACATCCCCTAGTGCTGGTCAGCAACAAAAGTTAATTTATGGATGTTTTAAGAGAAAAAATAAAATAGACTTAAAAATTTATTTTATTATGTTTCATAAACAGTAAATAATGACTCAGCAACACTATGATGAAGAGACTCAGTGACACATCAACACAAAATCGTGGAAATGATGAATCGCATTTAAAACACTGAAATGTGTCAACAAATTTCCTCCACTAATCAGGAGTAGGGACCCACTTTAGAATTCATAATGCTGGAGAATTTCCCAGGAGCCTGAAGAAACTCTCTCATCCGTGATGATGAACTCCAATGAACGACGGATTGAGGATGTTTGTGTATGGATTTCCATAAACATTGATTTATATCCTCCAAGTGATCCTATTTCTAGGTAGGGGTTTTTTATATTATTTTATTCCCCATTATGGCTTCCAATGACGAACATGGACCAACCATGAAATAGGTTGATCCATGGTTTGATCATTCATGAGGGATGGATAAATTGTGGGTTTAAATGGAATAGATTTGATAATTATTTAGTATTTTTAATCTATGTGACATTAATGGACGAAGTCCAACATTTACAAGACCTAGGTCTGTTCTAAGGGTGTTATATTTATCTTTATCTCCCCGATTCTTGCATTCTTTACCGATAGACCCATGTGGTCGCATTAGTATTTTTCAAGATTTTCCAAATTGGATCGGACCCCTGAAGTTATAGAATGATGATCTCGAACCCATGACTATGAAGACGGCGACCCATGGATCATGAAGGTAATCTTGATTTTAAAAACGGTCCACCACAATGACGGTGGTGACCCATAGAAGAGGAGATACCAGTGGGGGTATGAGGCGGTGCAACCATCTAGAAGCATGTGGCTGCTAGATCTATGGCCAACGATGGGCCTCAACCAGATAAGGTAATATGCTGCATCATGTGGTGAAGGGGCACGATCAAATAGGACTGTGGTGGGACCGCGTCACAGCCACAGCGGGGCAGTTCACAAAGTGGCTGATTGCATTGAATGTGGCGGTCATCCATGTTCAATGAATTGGTTTTCCTTCTTGACCATGAAGGTATGTGATTCACTTCATGTCTCATGTAGACAAACTGGATCATCGTGCCTAGGTGGACGAACCGGCACGCCGCATCCTGGGCAGATGAACCTTCCCTCTCGAGTGGCCCAGGTTGTATCCTGCAGCCAGGCCCAACTGGGGCTGACCCAAGGGGTTGGGTCAGAACAGGCGGGTCATGTCAGGTGGGACCCTGGTCGGGTCAGGTCTGGTTGGTTCGACTGGGCTGAACCAGACCCAGTCCAAACAACCCCCTTTCTACCAAAATTCATATAAATTTCAATCCATTTGTCTGTTTGAAGTGTCATGTATGGCATTGGGACCCTCACAGCAATTAATTACTTTCAATATATTCTATGAGACATTTCATGGAGGTTGCAATACTACCTTTTATCTTGAAGAGTATGGTCTCCCAGGGAGAGAACACTAAGGATATGATCATTTGACTGGGTGACTTATATTGAGTGTGTCTCATATTCCCAAACTAATTTTGTCTCCTAAATAGTGTATCTCCTACACCTGTACTGAGTGTGTCTCCTACATAGAGTTTCTCCCATGCCCATATAGATTGTTTCTCCTACTCCTACAATGATTTTATCTCCTTCTCCAGCACATAGTGTGTCTCCTCCACATATGTGGAGTGTGTCACCTCTAAAGAAATGGAGTGTGTCACCTTGGATTTGGATTTTCCCAAACATTCTTAGTATACGTATCATTGTCTGAGATGACTCTAGTGAGTCTCATTTCTATAAAACTTAGAGGCTACACTTTTTGTGCTTATATAGTAGTCTTCCTTGTGTTTATCCTTTATGGGTTGGGGTCCCGATTAAGTATTGATTTACTCACCCCTGCATAGGTATCGCCCGTGCATATCATGTCTTGTGATAATAATCGACATCTTTGATGGAGTATATAATGAAATAAAGACAAGTGGTACTTTAGGGTGACATTAGGGATGCATTATGCTTTATTGAAATTCATAAGGCTTACAATACCCACCCTTCAGGTAGGGTTTTCAAAAGATGGATTTCAAGATATTATAACTTTTTATTTCATTTTGGATTTTTTTTCTAGCCTATTTACCCTTTCAGTTTGTACTATTGTTCTCAGTGATCATATTAGTTTGATAAATAACTATTTACTCGGTTTTTTTGTTTTGGTATTTTTTCTTGTGGATGGGTGTCTGTGTGTGTACTCTTAGGCTAATGCCTCCCAATTTTATGGGAAATTCCTAATCAGAACTACTTTCCAACACCTGGGAAATTGGTGGAATACCTGGTGTAGTCATGCTGCCATCTATGGGCGATGAGTCATGGAAGTTATAATAAGCACACCTTTGGGAATTAATCCATCCATGAAATCCCTTTAATGAAAACCAAAATGAGTTTCCCAATGAAGAGATCACATCATTCCTCGTATTCTTTAGTATTATTACATGTACTCACCACCTCAACACTTCTTATTCCAGGAATATGTTAAAAACTATATCCAAATCATACTAGGACGTTTTTATTTTATCTTCTTTATCTAAACTCACACACACATCCTTCTAATTGTTACTAAAATTACTGTTTTGGTGTTTGGTGAATTATCACATCATGAAATGAAGTAGTTTTTTTCTTACCCACATTTAATTTTTAGGAATTATGATGGAAACACTGTTTATATTATATATATATATATATATATATTATTTATTATGTATTATTAATTGTTTAATTATTTTATTACACATACCATTATACTTTCCAGATTTTGTAATGGCAATAATATCTTTTGTGGAAGTGTGGGTTACAGCATTCTAAAAGTAATGTGATTCGATCACATGATACAAGGAATTTATAATGAATGTTTTTAAATAAAAATATTTAAAATTTAAAACATATATATTATAATCATGAAATAATTAACTTGTTGATAATAAAAAATATATATATCAATTTTTATTACACTTCCACACACTAAAAATTGATAAAGTCGGTCGAGGAGGTGTGGATTGTAGCCTCCTCGACACGATATGATTCCTTTTACATAAATATAATTAGATATACAATTAATATGAATAAATAAAATGTTATTTATGATATAATTATAATTATAGAACGATATATTATTACTTTATTTCATTCAATAATGATCATTGAAAAATGGTAATGTTACTCACACATATGTATGACAGACCATTCCATGACTGTAATGTTGGTTCATTTTTTAGAAAAATATATAATTATTTGTTTTAAGAGTATAATTAACGTAAAAATTTGAAAATTATGCCATGATTACTATTCCATATATGTTCTATAATGACCCCTTTGAGCACATTTTACCAAAAAAAATATCTATTTGACACATAAACCAAATTTGGTCAAAACACCCACTATAAACATAATTGATTAACTAGATGTATAAAAAATTGTAACAAGTGAAAATAAAGTGATCATAAAAATGAAATAGTTTATCAATAATGTAAATAATTAACCTAATTTTGAGATTCAAGAATATAAAGACACATGAGACAAGTCGTTTTATCTTAATAGTGTTTAAAACATTAATTTAATATTTTTTCATTAGGATATTAATTAAAAAAGCATTAAAGTTTTATGGAACACTTTAGAATGATTAATTATTATTTTATTCAATAATTATTTTAATGATCCTTCATTTAAATTCAATTAAATTATATGAATATTATTAAATAAACCCATTAATTTTCATATCAGTTTTTTATCCCAGAAATTTTTCATTTATTAGTACCATTTCTATATTATTTGTTATTAATTGTGTTTAATAAAATATTTTTAAGAATTCCCAACATCAATTGCCTATTTTTATGAGGAATTATTTTTCTTGTAACAACCATGTTTTATTATGTTTTTATAAAAAAAGTATTTGATATGATTTAGTAAAATATGTTTTGACCTTTTTTTATTTACTGATGTTTTCAATTGTAATTTCTTTTCCCTTTCTAAAAAGGTGGTGTTTCTAACCTTTATACTTTGTAAATGGAATTTTTATTTTACCTAATATGACATGTAAAAAGTTACCAAATATATTTTCATTGAAGATACATTTACATGTTTAAAATGTTAATTTTAATGAAACTGCTTTAAAAGGATATTTTCAAAGAAATGTTTTTTCAAAAAAATATTTTCCTCTAGAATATTTTTAATATATATTTTTATAGTATTTCAATTCATCAAGGATATAAACCCTTAATTTTACCCCACTAGGGATATATTGTGTTAATTAAGAAATTATTATTTCATTGGATGGTTTATTATTGATTTGTACAAGGATATTATTCAAATTAATATCATTGATTCCTTCATTAGTCACATTGAAATTTTCAATTACATTGAGTCATTAGTAATAACAATTTTCCAAATTATAAATATCATTTAGATGGGATAATACTATTTCTTAACCACTGTAAAATTTACATAGAATTTCTATCTTGACAGTTATTTTTTTATAAGGATGAAATATTGAAAAATATGTATTCTTTATTAACTATAGATATTTTATAGGATATATTAATTATTTTAATTAATTGTTTTGATGAATGATTTAGACCGATAATGATGTTTGGGGATGAAACATTATATTTCCTCTTTATTAATTAATGGGTTATCAGGATACAAACTATTCATGAAAATAAAATGGGTTTCTATATAATGTTTTATACTTCCTTATGAAAGGAATTGACAGTATAGTTTTTTTGTCTTCCTTAAACATGATGTACAATAATTAATCATTGCTTCCATATACTTTTAGGTATTATTAATACATGAGATTTTATGTCGAAAAATTTATGGAAGCATTTCATTCTCAGTACATTGATTAAATGGAATGTGTTTCAGTTTATTAACCTTCCATGTTGATTTTTTCTTATGTATTTATTTAAATGGAATGTGTTTCATATTATTGCATTTTCATATTGTTTTTAAACATCCTCCTCATTTTTTGGGCTATATAGTAAGTGTGTTCAGTTATTTTTCATGTCATAATTGTTATTATCATTGATGTAATATTTTTTATGTTATACGTTACCCTTACATAGAATTTGAGATCCCCTTTATTTTTTTCCATTCCCAACCATACATGAAGCATTGTTTGAAGGATATAAAAGGATATAATATATGGAGTAATGCTTTCATTGAAGATATTAATGATGAAAAAAATATTTTAATTAGTATATCAATTTTTAATAAAATACCAATGTATGTATCTGGTCTAAAAAGTATACTAAACTCTCGGTCCTTTAGGATTTGATTTCATATAATCATTGAAATGTAATTCATAGCTTACACTTTCTCCTTGGTCTCGAGGGTCAGGTCACTATAAATTTCTTCATAACATGATTTACCCATGGACAAGAAATGGGTTCCATAAAAATAAACTTAGAACAACATTTTCCCATTGAAAGAAATGGGTTCAATTATAATCTCTTTGAAACATGATTATTCCTTGAAAAATAAATAATTTCCATAAAAATTTCTTCGAAACAAGGGTAGCCCATGGAAATGAAATGTCTTCCAAAACAATACCATTAAAACAGTCATTATCCATCTACAAATAAATTATGATGAATTCAGTAAAAAATATCCCTAGTGCAGTATATGTAACAATATGTGTTTATTTAAATTGATTAATTGAAATATCATTAAAATTTCAATAAAATTTATTGAGGAAAATAATCTTTAAAATTTAAAAAGCGTCATATACCACTTTGAAACATTAGAATCATTAACCATGTTAATGGAATGTAATTAAATAATCCATATAATATCATGATAATAAGGATTTTCATAATATAACATATAATTGGAGTAGTATATACACATTATAAATGAAGATATGTGTATAAAAAACCAACATCTAAAATATGGGAAATTGTGAAGAATATCCATTACCGCTTTTATAATGTTGAAATCTTAATGAACATGAAATATAGATCATCAAACGGATATGAAAAACCACATAATTTTATGGGTATGAATCACCAAATACATTCATGTTCATTAAATAGAACACACACAAAAATAAGTAGAAAATATAGAATATATTATAGAGATATAAAAGTGACATGAGAAAAACACATACATAGATCATATCATTGGAGTGAGAGTAAAGGTAACACCATAAGGTTTTAAAAATAAATTGAAATGCATGAAAACCTAAGTCACTAAATAATGACACATTTTTTAAGGATATAGTAGTAAATTGTCCCTAAAATATAAATTTTCTTCTTCTATGATTCGAATTTCAGAAAACAGACATCTAAAATTGAGATTAGTATGTTATTTAGAGTCTGATAGAACCAACTTATGTTTTTTGTGAATGGTAAAATAACCTTATTAATTGTAATATGAATAGTAATTTAAAACTTATGAATATCAAATAATATTTTAAATTTATTGTCATAAGTTTATAAGATAATTAAACCTTGATTAATTTTGCATGGTGTTATAAAATCTGTAACTAATTTAAAAACCTTATTCTTAGAATAAATTATAATTATATTTAAAAATTAAATTAAAAATATATAGAGAATAATTTTCAAAAAAAGGAGTTAATTTTTTATTTCTACACACCGAAAAATGGTTCGGGTGAATTTTTGTGATTTTTCTAAAAATACATGAATTTTTTGTGAATAGTAAAATTCAATAAATATAGAATATGAAAAATAAATGAATATCTGCATCATGCTTGGGTCATGGATAATGTAAATGAACATTGTTTCCAACTCAAATGCATTTATTACTATTCTGGGTCACATTAATCAATAAAATTCGTAGTCTTGAGAAAAAACATTACACTAATTATTAAAATAATGGAAACTCCCTCATCTACTCCAATATAAATACCACCCTCACCCCCTCTTCATATAACACCTATCAATATTTGATAATTGAAGAAATTCATCCCAATACCCTTCCCATGTCTTGCACATCAGCCTTATCCCAGTTAGTGAGGACTCAGCAAGTGCATCCAAGACACCTAAGATCAAATCCAGGTGGAGACATATTTCTAAGGGAACTATAGTAGTACTGTATCAGCAGCATGGGAATACTATTGTAGGCACAATACTAGGAATTGTAGATATAATTTTTTGGTACTTTAGTAGCTATAACTATTCATCCATTTGGGCATCTAGGCCACCAGTTTTTTCCCCAGGTGCTGCAAGGCTTTCGAGCAACCTAATGCCTTTATGCTTGTTGTTTCTCAACGAGTTCAAGCCACCTTAAGGCCTTCGGGCCACCCCAAGGTCATCGGGACACGTTTTTTAGTTATACCAGTCAGACTATAAGGTATAATGCTTCATATGAGGTCCAGGGTAGCCACAAACACTATAGCAGAGCAAACCAAAATTGGAAGAACGTGAGGAAAATGCATTTTCATCAATACAGGCCTCTAAATCATTGCATAGGATAGCTAACCGACCAACCTAGTGAAGGTAGAGTGATGTTATCATGAAATATCTTGGAAAGGAGCATTTTTATGTTTTCTTTAATAGGTAATTAACTTAAGACCTATGGGTCATGTAATTATCTCTAACACTATGAGCTTGTAAGGGTTCGAGCTCACCCCATGTAAGGTGGATTATCAAAAAAAATAAAGGCCTTAAGGCCATCCCAACTAACCCTTCTCAAGTATCTTCCCCATGAACAATACCTCTTGGTCTCACCAAAGGCTAAAAAATGTCTATAAGGAGGATTTCAAGGAGAATATATCAAGAGGTAAAAAACCCCTTTCATTTTCTAGTGTTTTCTATTCAATTATTTTAATTTTTTATAATCTATTAACCTCCCCTTATTCAAGAGGACTGAAAGCTCAAAATTCATATATATTAAGGATTTTATGATGTTTATGGAAAAATTAACCAGCTTACTTGTTCTTCTCTACCATCTAATATTTACAAAAAAAAAACATCATCTGTGATGTGTCGATTTACCAAAATTGTGGACGATGTGTTTTCAGTTTTTTTACATCCTTCGATTCTGGTTGTAAAACCGTTTTAATGGTTGAAACATATTGTAATTTATATTTTATAACATCTATTATGTTATTTAATTAGCTTATATTCATAATATTAAAGGTATATAATGAAACAAGCTCATGATTATCAAAAAACAACCAAAATGATAAAAATGAATATGACTAAAGATTTATCTTATGATTCATCTTAATACCAAATAACCAAAATTATAAATGGAAAAATTTAATATTCTAGAAATATATTAAATCCATTTTTTCTACTTATGGAGTATCTTTTCTTTTAAAAAATAAAATCCTTTACGAGCAGACCATGGAAATTATATAAAGAACGCACTCAAAACAATGGAAATTACAAAATATTATGGGTCAAATGAAGTCATTAAATGATCATATAAGGTATTATAATCATGAATATGCAAATATAAAATAATAAAAACAACATTTTAACCATTAAACAAGAGTTTTAAACATGCTTCAATTAAGGTAACCTGATGTATGGGAATTATTAACCCAATTTCCAACATTTCAGTTAACCATCTATTTCATTGATTATGTGGTTCACAGCTTATTTGAGTAATAAATTTTGTTTATATTATATTTTATTATGTTTATTTATATTATATACACATATTAAATTCATTCTATTAATTTTCACATCAATTATATGATATTTTTAAGGAACTTTTCATTAGAAATCCTATTGCATAATTCTATTTTTCAAATTTCAAAATCCATGCTTTTATGAAATTATCCAAGTTTAATGATTATGATTTGGTTCATAGAAATTATTTACAACAAATTATGGGACCTATATCTCCCTCCAATGAATTTGGAATGTGTATGTTGGAGGTTGGTTATACTATTACTCCAAGTGTAACAGCAATTGTTACACCATAAGGTATCCATGATGGTTAGATTTTATAGTAGTCATAAAGGTTACAAATCATAAGGGCGATTCATGGTTTACAAAATAATTATGTAATTACCCAAGATAACTTTATGGTTTTATATATTTTATATAATGTTTTATATAAATCCCATGTTTCACAGAGTGAGTATATATGGGTGGGAAATATGTCTTTGTGAAAATGAGTTTATATGTTTATAATTGTTCATAGACTAATTGTTTATTTACATATTTTTATATACCTGATATTTTTATTCTCATCCCCTATTTTTAAATTTTTTCAGAGGTTATAGTGATTTGTAATATAATGAAGCAATTCATGTAAAATGTTGTGATTATTTCTCAATGAATTCATGTTTTTTCGCGCTAAAAATGTTATGTTTTTTAACAAATTAATATTTTTTTTAATTTTACCCAATTTTTATTCTTATGGGTTATTATGTATGTGTTTTTTCTAAAATTATAAACCACTAAACTAAAAACATAACTATAATAGTTAGTATGATGTTAATATTATACCATAAATTACTGATCACAATTTAGATAACTGTAAGAGTTATTATGATGTTAATAGAATAGCATAAATTACTTTTACCTTTTGTTTATGTTTAAATGATACTAAATTTAAATATTACCATGATTCTTCATCTATGATATGTCTGTTTAGAATGGTTTTTCATTGAAGCAAGGAGGAACCAAATGTTGAAGGGGACAGGTAGGCTGATATCATTCGAAATCTGCAATCAAGAATGGTGGGAATTGGAACCAATATATTGTGATAGTAATGGTTCTTTTTAAATAGAAAATAAATGGTTGTGTAATCCATGAAAGATAACAATTGGAGATGCCACAATGGAACATGAATATAGTTGATCATTTTTAAGGAAGCACCCTTCTTCATTCAGTGGATCCTCTGACATAGTAGTATATCAAGGATGTATTAAAGCCCTTTAAAATATATTCAATATTATGGTACGTTCAGATAATAAAAATTTTAGTCATAAAATTTATCATTTTATAGGATATGTTGATCAGTTGGGGTCAATTTTCAATAATATAAGTGATACATAGGAGATTTAATCCTTATATTAGGATAAATATAAAAGTCTTTTCCTTTAAAATTATTTAACTAAGGTGGTTTGACATACGATGGAGAAAAAAATTACATGAATTTTGGAAAAATGTATCAGATTCGGTGATTGTGTATGATGAAAACTTCACCCGACAATAAAGGAACACTCCAAATCTTATTCAGGATCCAGAGAGAAAAATCAATCGCATTAACTTAGGATTAAAGCCGATATACCGAAGGGCATTGGACTCCTGAGAATTTAAAAGTTATTGGAAAAAATTTTATGTGATGAGAGGGTAGACATCATGTTTTTTTATGATCAATTTTACATTTACATCAATCAAAAGAGGAGATCCAAATTTTATGTGAAGGGTAAGAATCAATCAATTAAATTTGATGGTAAGAAAGTGAAGTTTCCAGTTTGTGAAAAGTGTGAAAAAATGGAACCTGAGGAATGTCTTACCAAAATTGGTATGTGTTATTGATATGGTATGATTGAAAAAATGGCCAAATATTGTAATGAAAATGATATTTATATAAATTTTGATAATAAAACTATAAACTATTCAATATGCGGTGAGATGGGTAATTATGGAAATGTCTTCCCAAATAAAGATCTGAGTGATGGAAAACATTTAGACTATAATAAAAAAGGTGTATTAAGATCCTTTACGACTACATCAGTAGTGTTTTGGTCATCCAATGATATGGTATCAGGTATATTTTTCTTTACTATGTTTTTCTAAAGTGTTATTTGATACGGGGTCTACACATTCTTGTTTTTGTTAAATTTTACAAAAAATTAAAAATTTCAACCCTAAAATATGAGATCAAAACTTATGGTTGAAACACCATGGGGAAATGGTACAAAGAAAGAAATTTTAAGAATATTCCAATTATTATCTATGTAAATAAACTACCTACAAACCTTTTTTTTATCTTAATAGAGTGATGTCATTCAGGGTAAGGATTTGATTTCTTATAATCATGCTAACATTGATTGTAAAGATTAAGATATTGCTTTTCAGAAATAGTTTTTATTTTTATATAATAAATAACCTATAAAACTGATAACATATCAGGATGATGAGAAACTGTTGAAATATTTAAAATAAATTCATATTTATCATATTTTAGAAAATAAGGGAACTGTTCAGATTAATAATGTGCTTGTGGTAAATTAATTCCATAAGTTTTTTTCTGATGAGTTACCCTGTGCTATACATAATTAGGAATTTGAATACTGTATTAAAATTGTTCTAGATGAAAATCCTATTTCAAAACCCCCTAATTGAATGTCTTAAATTAAACTTCTTGAATTGAAAAATCAGTTGCAGGAGATGCTTGATATAGGCCTCATTCATCCTAGCACTTCTCCATGGGAAGATCTTGTTTTAATTATTAAAAACAAATATGTTTTCATGAGGCTTTTCATTTTTTATATATATATTAATAACATTATGATTAATAATTTGTATCATTTGCCTCTCATAGATGACTTGTTTGATAAGATCAAAGGAGCTCCATATTTTTCTATAATTGAATTCAAATATATGTTCCATAAGCTAAATTTGAAGGAGGATGACATTCCAAAAATAGATATTCGAACAAGATATGGTCATTATGAAATTTTTTATTCAGATTGGAATAACTAATTCACCTAAGGTATTCATGGATCTTATGAATAGAATATTTCCAGAGTTCTTGGATACGTTTGTAATTTTGTTTATTGATGACATTCAGTTATATTATAGAAGTAATGATGAGCATCAAAAACATCTATGGGTTTTTTTTAAACCATAAAATAATAGAAATTATATATGAAATTAAGCATGTGTGATTTTTGTAGAAAAATATTTATTTCCTTTGTCACATTGTTTCTAAATATGGTAGAATTTATTGATCTTTCTAAAATATAAGTTATTGAAGAATTGTAAGACCCAAAAATATAACCTAGATTTGAAGCTTTCATACTTTGGAAGTCCATTACTGTAGGTTTGTTGAAAAATGTGCATGGTTATCTATTACATTGACTAAGCTAACTATAAATGGAGTTAAATTCATTGGAACAAATGAATGTGATGATTTTTTTCAGGAATTGAAGTGAATATTGGTGAATGATCTGGGTCTAATCTGACATTCCATAAATAGAGAGTTTTTCATTTATAGTTGCGATTCATTAAAGGTACTTTGTTGTGTTCTGATGTAAATTGATCAGTTAATTGCATACACTATAAGAAAACTAAAACCACAAGAGTTAAATTACCCCACACATTAATTGGAATTAGAATATTTTGTTTTCGATTTAAAAATTATGAGGTATCATTTATACATTTCCAAATGAGAAATATATACTAACCAAAAATGTTTGAAGTATATATTCTCATAATAGGAATTAAACATGATTCAAAGAATAGGGATTTAATTTATAAATGATTATTATTACATAATCAATGACCATCCTAGAAAATTAAAAAAATAGTGGTTAATGACTTCATTCAAAAACATCATGTATAATTATCTATGTTACAGCCTGAACAATACCATTTGATTAATGATTTAACAATTTTTGTAAGTAATTTTTTAGTATAGGAAATTATTTTGTTTTGATTCACGTTTCAGTGAATTTGCCTTTGTCAGATAGAATTTAGAAAGCACAAAAAGAAAATGGGGTGTTACAAAAAAAGTTATAATTGGTTAAATTGGGTAAGTTATAAAAATTTAACATTGATAAAGATTGTGTTCTAAGATTTAGAAAGAGGCTATGTGTGCCTTTTGAATCATAGTTAAATAAGGTATTGTTCTATGAAGGTCATAGTTCTCTATTTTCATATCCTCCATGATACAAAATGATGTAAAGATACATTCGTAGGTATTATTGTTTGGAATTAATGAAAAGAGGTATTCAAAATTTTAACGTGAAATTTTTGAAATGTCAACAGGTTAAAGAAGAGTGGTAGTAACAAAATTGGATGCTTCATTAATTTCCAATTCTAGATTTGAAATGAGAAAATATTTCAATGGAATCCGTTATGAGACTACCAAAGATTTCTCAAGGTAGCAATGAAATTCGGGATATTGTTGACTGACTAACTAAATATTCTCATTTTATTCCTATCCAAGATACCATGTCTTTGTATCATCTTCCTAAATTGTACCTCAAAGATATTATCAATTTATATGGGCTTCCTATTTCAATTGTATCTCCCCGTGATCCTAGGTTCATGTATAACTTTAGAAAAGTCTTTCAGAAGTTGTTGGGAACAAAATTAAATTTTATTTTAGATTTTCATCCTCAATCAGAGGGATAGTTAGAATGGACGATTCAAACTATAAATGATATGATTCGAGCTTATTCAATGGATTACCAAGGAACTTGGGATCATAATATATATTTTGTTGAATTTTATTATAATAACAGTTTTCATTCCACTATTCTAATGCCTCCTTTTGAGGCATAATATGGTAATTGGTGTCGAACTCTTTATTTTTTCAATGATGTCGGGGAAAGGATGTTGATCAGAACAGAATTAGTAGAGTAACTAGCTAAGAAATTGATGATGATCGAGTAATACTTGAGGACAACACATAGAAGGTATAAAGGTTATGTAGATAATATGATAAATGTATTTTCTATTGAGGAAGGTCATCATTTTTTTATTAGAATCTCTCCATTTAAAATTATTATGCATTTTGATTAGAATGGAATGTTTAGTACATGGTTAATTGAACCTAATGAAATACTATAAAAATTTGGAATAGTTTCCTACTGAGTATCTTTTCCTTTGAGATTATCACAAGTACACAATGTTTTTTATGTTTCTATTTTGAGAATGTATTGTCCAAAGTCAAGTCATGTTTTAATCCAAACCGTAGTTTTGCTGGAATAGAACATTTCTTATGAAGAGAACCATGTTCAGATTTCTGATTAAAGAGAACAAGTATTGATGAATAATGTAATCCATCGGGAAATTTTTTTTTTGAGGAACTACATTGTCAAAGAAAAAACTTTATAATATAAAAATTCTATTAGGTAAAGTCACCCTCACTTGTTCAATAAGTAAATAAAATTGTGAGGATGTAGTTTCTAGAAGGCGGGGAGAATGTAACACCCCAAATTTTTTAAAATAAATTGAAATGTATGAATGGTTGAGTCTCTACATAATGATATATTTTTAATGATAAATTTGTAAACAATCCATTAAAAATAATTTTTTCACTTCTCTGATTTGTATTTCAAAAAATAGACCTTTATTATTGTGATCAGTAAGTTATTTAGAGTCTAATAGAACCAACTTGTTTTTTGGTTAATAGTAACATACCCTTAATAATAAAAATAGGAATAGTAATATGACCTTTATGAATATTAAATCACATAATTATTTCATTTTCATATTGTTATAAGATAATGATACCTTGATTAATTTCTCCCAATTTTATAAAATCTTTTATAGATTAAAATATTTTATTTTTGGAATAAATTATTATATTATTTGAAAATTAAAATAATAATATTTAGAAAATTATTTTAAAAAAATGTAGTTCATTTTTTAATTATACACATCAAAAATATTTATGGTAATTTTCTATTATTTTTATGAAATTCATGAATTTTTTATGAATAGTGAAATTTGATAATTGTGAAATATGGTAAATAAATGAATTTTCGCATCATGATTAAGAAATAGATGATGTAAATGGTCATTGGTTCGAACTCACATTTATAAATTACTATTTTAGTTCTCATGTATCAATATTATTCATAGTCTTTAGAAAAAATACTAATCTAATGATTAAAATAATGGAAACCCTCCTCTCCACCACTATAAATACCACCCTAAACCCCATCTTCCTCTCACACCTCTCAAGCTTTTATAATAGTATAAATTCTTCCCAATACCCTTCCCAAGTCTCTTCTCTATGTCCAATACCAACTGGTCATACCAAAATTCCAAAATCAAAGGCCTTATAAAGGATCAACATGAAAAGATATTAAGAGGAAAAGATTCCATTTCATTTTCTTGTGTTTTATTTTCAATTATTTTATTTTATTATACTCTATTAACATCCCCTTATACAAGAGTTGTGAGGGCTAAAAAATCTTATAAATTTTTCATATTATCTTTTTTATAGAATAGTTCATCAACTTACTTCTTCTCCTACACCTTCTTATTCTAAAAATAAAAACAATGTCTGTGATTTTCCAATTTGAAAAAATCATAGATGATGTGTTTTTAATATTATTTAATTCTTTATAATATAAATGAAAAATAATTTCAATGGTTTACATAGATAATAAATTTTATGATTTTACCTTTCTTTTGTTCTTTAATTCACTTATATTCATAATATTAAACGTATATGATGAAATAAGTTTGTGATTTTTGAAGAACCACCAAAATGAACTAAATGAATATCACTAATGATTTATCTAATGATACATCCTCATAATATGTAACCAAACTGATTTATGGAATCATTTCATATTCTAGAATCATATTAACACCATTTAATTCCACTTTATAGTTTCACGTACAATCGAAAATAAAATCCTTTACGGACCATCCGTGCAAATCATGTAAAGAACGCACTCGAAACAATGGAAATAAAAATATATTATGGGTCAAATGATGTCATAAAATAGTAATATAATATGTTATAATCATGATTTTTTTTATATAAAATAATAATAACACCCTTTTAACATTCTATTTCATTCTTTGGGTAAACATTCTATTTCATTGATTATGTGTTATTGAGAATATTTTTGTAATTAATTTTGTTTATATTATGTTTTAATATGTTTATTTATATATTATTTTCATATTAATTTCATTATATTAATTCTAAAATCAATTATATGATATTTTATGGGACTTTTCATTATAAATCCCCTTATAAAATTTTATTTTAAAAAATTAAGAAGCATTGTTTTTATTCAATTATACAGAATAATGATTATTTTATAGTTCATGGGAATTATTTATGAAGAATGTTTGGAACTTTATATCCCTTAAATTCATTGGTTATGTGTATTTTGGTGGTTGGTTGTATGGTTGCTCCATGTGTAACTGTGAATGTTACACCATAAAACAGTCGTGAGGGTTACAATGTAAGGTAATCGTGAGGGTTACAAATAATAACATAGTCATGGGGGTTAAAATATAAGTAACTAATGCCCCAAGATACCTTTATGGTATTATATATGTTCTTTAACATTTTATAGAAATCTCATCATTCAAAAATTATTTATATTTGGGGGAGAAGTGTGTCTTTGTAAAAATGATTTCATATGCGTATAAGTATTCATGGAAAAATGGTTTCATCCCTTATTTTTATATCCTTTACTGTGTTTTTAGGATCATCCCATGTTTCTAAATGTTTTTTATAGGTTATAAGGATTTCTAAGATAAGGAAGTAAGTCAATTTAAATTTTATGAATATTTCTTCAATAAAAACATGATGTTGTTTTGTGTTAAAAAAATTCTGTTTTGGAAAAAATGGATATTTATTTTAATGGTATCCAAATTTTATGCTTATTGGTTGTTAAGTATAAGTTTTTTCCAACTTTATAAACCTCTAAACCGAAAATATCATTTTATTTTAAATAAGTAAAATTTAGTTGAAATATCTAGATTTTGTAATGTTTAAGGTCATGTCCTTATAATAAGTCAATTAAATAATTATTTTGAAATATATAAATTAAAATAAATATTGTTGAAATACGTAATAATATAATAATTGGTAATTTCACATATATTTTTTGCATTACATAACCAATTACATTTATGTTAAACCCAATTAATAAAAATTGAGTTGAGTGATCACTTACTACATGAGTACCTTTTGAATGATGAGATACATGAAATAATTACATCAATTTGAACTTTTAATGTCATGAAATAAATTTGAATAATGATATGAAAAGTTATAGGTATGTTGATACTCTATATAAATGTAACTAGGTGAATAATAACAAATATGTCTCAGTGGAATTTAAATTGACATTAAAACATTTACCTTGAGTTTGAATCATCATTATTGTTCTCATACAACATAAATAATAAACTGTTGTTAATTATATACTTTAATTAGAACCTTTTTCATGTTTCTAATTAATTTTATTACCCTTAATTAAAATATTTATACAACTACTTAAATGACTATATTTTTATCGAGTGTTTTGACCTTATTCATTTAATGTTTCAAAAACTAATTTGGTTGGTCAACTATTGTCAAAGGAATAATTATTTAAACTAATATAGAATAATAATTATGAAATAATTATCATATTTTTAAATAAATTATATTTTAAAAATTAAATAGGTTGCAATTTTATGAAATATTAACCAATATTTCAAACTTTGTGATGGTAGTCCATATATATGCTTGAGTATTGTTATCGTTTTTGAATGATTATTACGAGAATAAGATATGTAATTATTATATTTTTAGAATAAAAATACACCATAAATACAAAATCTTTTATTTATACATACTTAAATATATAATAATTATTTTTTGGTGATGAAAAAAGAATAATCACATTGCTTCATGGAGGTTTTATTCCACACATCCACTTAGGACAATATCACATTTTTTGTGTGTGAAATGGAACAAAGAAAATGATATGCTATATGTAAAGAAATATAATTTGGTAATTAATATCATTTAATTTCATTTATATCACATATGGTTATTAAATACAATTTTAATACATTACTTTTAATGTTATAATAAATCACATCACTTTGCGGGGGCAGTATTCCATACATCCAAAAACGACATTATCATATTCACATAAAATGGAAATCATGAAGGTATGTATTACATAATAAATATAGAGGTATGAAGAAATTATAAATAATATATATTTAAAATAAAAATAGCATTTCCATCATAATTCGCAACCATTAGATGCAGTAAAAGAAAAAAGGACATCGTTTCTTGTGGTGATAGATCGTCGTACACACCAAATGTGATTTCCTTTCCCATTTAATGGAAGAGTGTGTAAGTATAGGTTGAACGTATAATATAAAAATATATTATTATATTTTGGAAAAAACTTTTATTATATATTATTGAAAAAATATTAATTGAAGAGGTTTTAAAAAAATAAATAAATAAAAGTGATCATTGATGAATGTTACATCTTTTTCAGGTAACACCTTTTGGTTTTCACCAAAGTACATATTTTGATTTATTTCATCCAAAATTGTGGATAATATGATGATATTATGGATTTTTTGATCTTATATGGGATGTGGACATATGAGAAATATGTATTGGGAGGCATGATTTGTTGAGGATGAGAGTAGGCCTTTTATATGTGGGGAAAATGACACATTGAGTATTTTTGAAAATATTTCAATTATCCACACATATAATTTGTCCCACAATGGAGAAAACCTGAGTAACAATAGATAATTACAATGGTAATGGTAAAAATATATACATAAAATAATTTTCAGATAATTATATGGTCATTTTGACACCTTATATTGTAAGATTAATCATTAGTTATGATCATTTTTATCTTAATCATTATAATTAATATTAATTACATTGACAATTATTTTTTGAAAAAATTAATTTTTTATAATAGAAAGTATAAAATATTATTATTAAAAATATGGAATCTATTTTTTAAATTCCAATCATAGAGGTGGGATAAAAAAATTTAAAACTATTCTCCCAAATAGGATGAGACTATGGGTTTATCATGAAAAAAGTTCAAATTATAGAAATGTTTTGATATTAATGTTCAATGTGAAATTGATTCAAATGAACTTAATATGTTTTTTATATAACAATTGACTATTTATAGTTTAAAACATTCTAAAATATAATTTCACACTATAAATTATTTAGATGAGAAATTAGTTTTCAATTAAAATTCACTATCTATCACTATTCATTTAAATATGAATCTTCACTGAAAAATACCCAATATTAACCAAAAATAAAATTTTTAAATTAATAATTCAAAAATTATGAATATTTTATCACCCAAAAAATATAAAAATTTCAGAATATAGATTCAAAACTTGTATTTCATTAAATGTAAATAAAAAACCATTTACAAATATACTATTTTTATACTTAAAATTGAATTTTTTTCTTATATTAAGAATATAAAAATTATTGGATGAATTTAAAAAAAAATTGCCTAATTATATAAAATATATAATTAATAGTGATTAATTTAATTTATTAACATAAAACATCAATATGTTCATAAACCATATTATCCATAGAGAAACATACTAATCATTCAATTGGTCTTAATTTTTTTTCATAATTATTTGTAACTAATAAAATCAGCATATTAACATGTGAAAACTATTATTTTTATAATTTGGTGAATGATATTCATTCCATACTATCAAAAATCTTTGTGATAACTATTATTTTTACTAAATATTATTATTATTGTATTATTTTCAAATAATACTCGGGCTTCTGTGAATCATTAGTCACCAAAGGACTCGAGGTTTCGTGGAAAGAAAGAAAAACATGGTGTTCAATGTGTTACAAGATAAAACATGTATTGTATGTTACACAATTTATTAATTGGTATTAATTAATTTCAAAAAATATATATCATAAAATATCAATATTTAACATCCTTCCCCCTTAAATTTATTTTCTCCTCTGATATTATTCATTGTTATCACATTATTAACATTTATATGGTTCATTTAGTGAAACCCACTTCATAGAAAGGGTTAATAAAACATCCTATAAAAAGTAAAATTGGGATATATAAGGGTCATTAGAGTTGTGCATTACCAAGATTCTGACTAGGGAGAACATTTGTGGGAAATAAAAATATGGATTTTGAAAGAAAAACTAATTATCATGGACAAATAGAGAGTAATATAGAATAATATCAAGTAAAATTGAAGGATAAAAAACACTAGGCCAATAGGTGCCCCAACAACATTTTTATCATTACAGAACATGGTAATAGGATAACATTTTATTTCATGATCTATTTCAGAATGATAAATAATTATTTTACCATCTAGAATTAGTTATAAACACCTAAATATACTTACATTATGAGTTTAGTTTCATAAATTATTTAATTTACACAAAACTCC
This sequence comes from Viscum album, assembly GCA_963277665.1. NCBI lineage: Eukaryota > Viridiplantae > Streptophyta > Magnoliopsida > Santalales > Viscaceae > Viscum > Viscum album. The sequence goes on from OY728138.1 coordinate 1,247,294,655, forward strand.
TACCATTTCCTCCCAAATATGAGTATTCAATATAAAAGTCTAGTTTTTGAATAACAAAAATCAATGTTTTAATGACCAAATAACAATAAAAGGGATTTTCATGTTATTCTAAATGCCTTTATAAATTTATCAAAGACAAATTGGTAATCACATTATAGGATAATTTCAAAAATGATTAAAACATCATTTGATAAATTAATATTCAAATGAAAACCCCAAATTATGATAATAAATTATTCCATAAATAACTATCCAGAAAATTATTCAAACATTTTTTAAAAAGTATTGAAACCCATAGATTAGATGGATTTAATCACATATTACTCTAATAAAAATCAATCATTATTCCTCAAATAAAATCCTTATATTATTTTAATAAACATAATTAATTTTATAAAAAAATCTCATGTTAACCATGACATAACATATTCCAATGTTTGGAATTACACCCTTATTGAACTTCGGTTGTGGGTTCAAGCCTCTTTTCCTTTCTGAATGTGACAAGTTGAGACCCAACCTTTGGTTTGTCATATTTTCTTAATTCCACAAAAACAAAACATCCTAAAACACTTTATATTTATATTTGGGGTTTCAAATATATTAACCTAAAAATACTCTAAAAAGAAGTAATAAATTCAAAAAAATCCTATATAAAAACCTCATGTGAGGAGTCTTCTATATTGAATATATGATGAAATTTAATCTTATTGTCCTATGATGGTGTCCAATACACTTTAGATAAACTCATATGAAAAAATACTAAAATACAATGTTATCTAAACCAACCATTGATCCTAACTGTAATATCCTTGAACATGTACTCTCAGATCCTATGCTAGAAGCCATAACATTACATTCACATATTTCATGTCAATAATTTTAACCAAAATTTATTGTCTAAACATTACTAAATCAAAATGAAAACATAGATAACTTACATACAGAATGACTTTTTAGTTTATTATATACAAAGAATTAAAAAAACTCTTATATAAATAATTCAATTGTCTTAAAATGATCATTTATCTCACTAAACCTATAATTTTATTATCACATTAATATATCATAATCATCCATATAAAACCCGTTTTAAGTATAATTTTTTCAATATCATTCTTTAAAACATGGTAAAATGGAAACATATGGAGGGTGAGCTTAGATAATGATTCTAGGTAAACATATTAATTAAAAATTTAATTTCATTAACATAAATAAGAGTGTGTAATGATATAATGACAAAATAAAATAGTATTAGAGAATCATAAAAAAACTCATACACATCAATACATGAATCATTGTTATGAAAACATGGAAAAAGAAAAAGTATTCATAATAAATAATCATGAACCTTGTGATAACAATATTGATCTTTCGAATCATTAGAAACCCATATCAATCATAGAAAACACTTAAATATATTTTTGGGATGTTATTATATTTTTCATTTTTGAAAATAGAATGCCCAAGAAGTTGAATTCAACACATGTCACTCGTACAACCAGAATAGCCATACAGTTGGCTTTCATTCACAAAAAATGGAAGGATATCATAGAACTACATGTAGTAGGATATCATGGAACCACTCTCCATTGGATTATGAAAAAACCACAGGTCATTGGTTTATCATGTAACCACACTCCAAATGTCCAAGTACTACTACACAACACATAAAATCATGAATTTAATCTTAAAATAAAAAAAAATTATACCTTCTTTAACAAAACCAATCCATGGATATTAAATCTATTTCTTTTCAATTCATTTAAATTAAATTAACCCATGAAAAAAATTTGTTCAATAATAATCTCTTCGAAATGTTATTATCCTATGGAAATGAAATGGATTCAACAAAAATCATGTAAAATTTTGATTAAATAATCGAAAAGAAATGGGTTCAATAATGATATATTTCAATCCTATTTAACCTTTTTAAAATAATTGGGATCAATTAGAATTCCCCCAAAACATTACTAATATAGTAAAAAAATGGTTTAATAACAATATCGTCAAAACATGATTAACCCATGGAAACAAAATGCGTTCTATAACAATATCATTAGAAAAATAATAAAACATAAAAATAAAATGGGTTAAATAAAATTATATTTAGAACATGATAAACCCATATAAATTAAATATGATAAATAATAATATCATTGAAACATGATTAACAAATGGTATAGAAATGGACTCTATAAAAATATCTACGAAAACTGGCCAGCCCTTTGAGAATAAACGACTTCAAAACAGTATATTGGAAACAATAATAATCAATCCATAAAATAATGATGTCTTATAAATAATAAAAATCCTCAGTGGAGGATAATTTACAACAATTTCTCTTGACATTGATGAATGGATAAACTCCTAAAATATCATTAAAAAATTGTTGTGGAATATAATCATTAGACATTACAATGCATACCATACCCCTTTGAATTATTTGAATCCTTAAACACATGAATGTAATAACATTAAATGAAACATATAATGTATTGAAAAAAATTATATTCATGATACAATGTGTCAATGGAATAGTACATTCACCTTATAAAAAAGATAGGTGTATAATAAAACAAAAGTCTCAAAAAATGAAAATTTTGACAAAAATACATTACCTCTGTTGTAACATTGAAATCATGACCCAATAAACATTATATCAAAAAATGGTATCTAAACAAAATAAATTTAATTATAATAATCATTAAATAAATTCAAGGTAAGTATATACCCAACACAAAATATTAAGTGAAGAATATAGATTATATCTCAATAAAAATATGTGACACAATAAAATCCTTTATAAGGATTGTAACATTTGAGTGAGTTTAAATAAATAAAAAATTTAGTTTGAAAATTATAAATCCAAAAAATAAAACATTATATATATAATAAAAAATCAAAGGTCATTTCGCAGATATTCTTGGCATAACTAAACCAATGACATAGAAGATTAACCCGGTGAATAGAAATTTAGTTATGAAATTCCATACTACTTGAGTAACTTTTAAATCATGATATCTAAGAAAGTATGACATAAATTGAAAAAATTATATCATTAAATTAATGAAACTCATGATATAATAATTCATAGGGTTGTATATTAACCATATAAAATTCTCTAGGTTCATAATAATAAATATGTTTTAGTAGAATATAAATTGAGGCCAAACCCCTTACAATGACTCTAATTCATCATTAATATCCTATAAATTCATCAACAAAGAACTAATATTTATTATTATAATTATTAATAACCATTTATATTTTTATATTTAATTTTAATACACTGATTATAATGTTTCCCACATCTATATAATAAAATTATGACTAAATTGGTTTTTTTGACCAAATCCGATTTGTGTATCAAAAATGACTTTGGTTAGTCAACTATGGTAAAAAATTTCTTATTTAATAATTTACATAATAATAATAAGGGAATAAAAATAAATTTTTAAAATCAATAATACTATTAAAATCAAATAGGAAATATGGTAATTAAAAAACACCAATGTTACAATAATGGAGATAGTTGATTATACATATGAAGGAGTAACATTCTCATTTTTCAATGATCATTATGAAAAGAAGGTAAGTAATGTTTATCAATTATGATTTAACATTATATAAAACATATAATATTTTTTTTATTATATACACTTATATATATCATCCTTTTTATGTAGTGATAAAAAAGGATGAATCACATCTTTTTGAGATGGTGTTAGTATACACGACCATGAACGATGTTATCAATTTTTTATTATGTGAAATGGAATGGATAAAATTATAGTTTATATGTAAATAATGATAATTTTGTAATTAATATAATATATAATTCATTTATATCATTTAATATTATTAAATTCATCCTTAAAAATTCCACATAATGTGTGAACGAATCGCATCACTTTGGGGAAGGAGTAGTCCATACGCCCAAAAACGACATTACCATATTCCCATAAAATATAAATATTGAAGTTATGTGTTATATAATAATTAAATAAGAAGTAATACTTTGAAATTTTTATATATATCAAATAAAAATAATATATACATCGTAATTCCAAACCATCATATTTTTTAAAGAAAGAAATGAATCATATAATTTCATGAGGCGGTAGTTGTTGTACAAACAAATCTGATCTAATTACCCATTTTGTGGAAGAATTTTTAGGCTTATGAATACAAATTAACCTAAAAATAATTTTATATTTAGCATACTAATGTTATTATATAATCTTGGAATAAAAATGGTTTATGAAGTTTGAGAATGAAATAAAAAATAACTAATCGTTGAGGAATGTTACCTCTTTTACAGGTAACCAATTTGGTATTCACCAAAAGACTTATTTGGTTTTCATTAATCTCAATGTGAGGGTAATAGGAGAATAGTAGGTATGTTGAGTGATATTTGGCCTATTTTTGGACTAGATAATTAAATTTAGAGGTTATATGTGAGGACAAGTAGAGGAGCCCATTTGTAAGTGGGGAAAAGACACATTGGGTATTCTTGAAATAATTTGATTTCTCTCCATGTTTTAATTTTTTAAAAAGGGTAAAACAATGTTATCTTATATATCCTTATAAGTATAATGGTATAAATATTTAGATAAAATAATTTTCAGACAACATTAGGGTCATTTTTACAACCTTTATTCTATGTTTAATCATTATTTAATCTTTTTTACCTTAATCACTATAATTAATTTCAATTACATTCACTAATATTTTTTCTAAAAAATAAAATTCACAAGGTTAAAATTATAAAAAATGATTATTAAAAATATAGAATCTATTTTTACAAACTCAATTCTCATAATTGGTGAAAATTTATTTAAAATTAATCCCACATATGAGATGAGAAAATTGGTTTTTCAAAAGTAATGTTCAAAATATTAAAATGTTTTCATATTGAATATCATTTTGAAATTGATTTAAATTACCTAAATTTGTTTAATTGATATAAAATTGAACATAATATATTTTAAAATAAATTAAAAATATAAGTTAATACTTGGATATTTTAGTTAATAGCTCATGTTTCAATAAAAATTCAGTGTCATTAACTAATCATCGAAATATAAATGTTCTCAGAAAAATACCAAAGATTAAAAAAATTTAAATTTTGATATTACTCATTCAATAATGAAATTTTTTTCAAATAAAAATTATAAATGGTTAAGAATTTATTTTTAAACTAACTAATCCATTAAAAGACTATATAACTATCTTTAAAAAATACAAATCTATTAATGAAAAAAATTGGACATATTCTTATATTAGCACAAAAAACATATAGAATGAATTTAATAAAATTAGAAAATATATAAAAATTAAAATTTGTAATTACTAATTTATTTTATAATGATAAAATAAATGTTTTTTTATAAAAATAGTTTTATTTAAAACACATCCTTTATATTGATTTCTTCTTAATTTTCAATTATAATTAATTGGTAACCATTTAATTAATTTCATATAAATGTTTAAAATGTGATTTATGCATTTAGTTAATCATATTCACTCTCACCACTCTAATGGATAAGTGATAACTATTATGTAAATAAATAAAATTAATAGTATATTGTTGTCTAGTTAGACTCAGTCTTGTTTGTAACTTAAGCTACCAATTGAATCAATTTTGCATGAAATGAAAGATAAACGATTTTCTTCATTTAATGCTTGATAAACTATATATATTTTGTAAGATAATTAATGAAATAATTAAAATTAGTTTTTAAAAAATATATTTTATAATGTCTCATGTTGTTATACCCTCAACCATATCAATATTTTCCCTCCATCACTATAAGAGAATTGTCATTTAGCGGTGGTTTTTTATTCGCATTTAGCGGTGGTTTAAACCCCCGCTAAAGGATTTGCCGAGGGTTTCTATAAATTGTTGCCTAATACGGTGTCACCAATCTATTAGAGGCAGTTATTTACTTTTCGTGGTGGTTTATGGAAATCATCGTAGATGCCTCACTTCCCGGCGATTTTACTGTGTTTAGCAGCGGTTCTTACGCACCCTGGACATCAGTTTATTCGCGTTGGTTATAACTGCCCAGGACATCAGTTTATTCGCGTTGGTTATAACCATCGTGGAATGAACACCTACGATGTGCCTATGTAGTGGCGGTTAAAATCGCTGCGAAACGTCATTTTTTTACATTTCATGGCGGTTTAAATCGCCGCCAATGTACTTTTGGTGGCTGGTAAAACCGCCGCGAAAAGCTGACCACAAAAAAACATTTTCTTCTGCTGCACCACTGCCCTGAATGAAAAATCAATCCAGAAATACCATATTTAACATACCAATAGAAAACAAGAAACATCAACCTAGGAAATAGGTATACAATAAAATAAAAAAAATCAAGTAATCATTTACATGCTATATAAGAATGAACCATTTTGTACATACCAACATACAACAAGAAACATAAATGGTGGAAATCAATTTAGAATAAATTGAAAAAAAATATGATAGAATCAACTATAAATCATAGGTCCATTATTTGAGTACTCTCAAAACGTACATCTAGCCGATCCTTCTTGATCCCCCATAATATATATCTTTTGAAAATGAAACTTAGATCTACATGTTTGTCAGTGTTCCCATATAGGGAGTGAGTATGAAACAAAATTAGATTTACCATTTGTGGGCCTCCTACTTGGTTTAATACCCCAAATATACCATCACCACACACATCTACTATACCAGGTGTCTTAGAGAATCTCGTGTGATAGTCTCACTCAAAACTTTATTGTGCACTTTTAGTTAACACAAATAATCTTCTATTAACTTATTTCTTAAAAAATCAAGATACACAAAAAAATTCTGTTCTATTTGATCATAATTTAAAATAACTATTGAGATACATTATAGTAATCACCTTCTAAACCTGGTAGGACGACTCTAAAATTCATTACACATGTCATTTAAAAAAAATTTTAATCTACGATGAATCATGTCACATTACCTTGAAATGCATGCCTTCTATTATATTTTATTTTATTCCTCTTTACTAGGATACAATATATTCCCCTCTGAGGTTCAATCCCAATAACATGAAACATGCTATTATTCTTATGCGATAAGAATAATATGAATAACTTTTGAAAAATACCTTAGTTAAAGACTCTGGTATTGGATTCCTTATATAGTCTTTAATTATAGATACCCCTCCTAGTATCACAATATCATATCCACCTTGAAGTTGTATGCCCGAGCCTCTTAAGAATTCACCCATTATCATCATACCAACATTTATGAAATTGAAAAGAAATATATTGGCCCTCTAACAGGTGTAATCCACAACCATACCTCCTACAAATTATTCATTGAAGACCAAGATAAAACTGAAATGGAAAATCAGGATAAATTCAAAAACTATCTATATCTAGGTACCTTTCACAAAGTATTCCCCATCACAAAAAGTAATGATTCTTGAAATATTTCTATTTAAATTGAACATAAATTGTATGATGTATCCCACTAATCATTTATAAACTATGTGTGTTATGATTCTATTTATAGAGATTCATATGATGCTCATCGCATGGGCCTGATCCCAATAATGTAAACACCTACGATCTCTTTGTATGACGAAAAATGAATAATCTCATAACTATGAGTCCTTAAAAAAATTATCCATAAACATGTATTATATGTATGATTAACCTAAATATCATATATTTTCATATCTACAATGATTCATAGAGATCATAGGAATAGGGGTAACTCATCAAACACTAGTATTTTGACATTATTCATTAAAAAATCCTAAATCTATAAGGGAATCCAATAATTCAAATGATTCCACCTACAATGGTGAGGAATGAAAACAATTTATATTTCATACATAGGAATCAATTTCTATGAATATATGTTCCCCATACCCTAACATACAATGTCTTCTGCCCTTGTAAAATGAGTGCATGATGGTTCACACATTATTTGAGGAATAATATCTAAATGGATCTATCCTGACATTATATGACACTCATGGTAATCTATACGGAATAATTCCCCACAGGTTGTCCAGCTAAAAATATTCTATGGCGAAACCATTGGTCCATAATTTCACATCCAACCTTTTTGTATCATTTCAATCGATCATGAGAACATGTTCTTCTCTTATCATATTTATTTGGATAAATATGTCCACCATAAAGTAGAAATCACCTTATAACTTCATTATGAGTATCATGTTCACTATAGTCATTTTTATTAACATGTGACCTCGAGTACTCAAGAAGATATATATGGTGTTTTTCTGTATTTTCTATACTCAAGAATCTAAAAGTTGATCCCACTAGGGATATCCAACCACTATCAATCAAGAGTATATTTATACCCCTGCTAGTTTAAACACCCTTGAGGCCCATTAGAATATCTAGATAATATACTAGGGATGGTTACAATGCTCTAATTTCTAAAAGCATCAGAATCTATCCTAAGTGGTGTTTGTGACTATAAAATTACAATGGAAAACATAACCCACATGGGTGGGGGAATTTTTTATCATTTTTCTTCATGGTCATCTCCAGTATCATTTATCCCATTGGATGACACCCAAACTAATGATATCCCTCTTACAATGTAAATATGTGTTTTATATTTGTTGTAACACATTAGTATATTTCTTCAATGTTAACCCAATTGATGTTGGGAAACATGATTCCATTGAGTGTGAAACAGTTGTGGATGAATCCACTACCCCCTCAACACTAAAAAATAGTAAAACCATCTCAACATAAGAGAATATTACATAGTTGAAATTCAAAATAGTGTAACATGTGAAATGACCAAATTTGTTCAACACATCAACAATGGGTTTAACTCCTAGTCATCCAAAATCTCGACTACCAATTCAAACACAAGCCTAAATGGAATTATGTATACCACACTCGATAAATCAAGGCAAAAAAGAAACATCAGAAATCAATAAAACATATAAATGGAAACATGAGAAATCAAGGAAATTTTAAGACATGAAAATGTTTAGTGGAAACGATGTGCCAAAAATGTTACATATACAAACCAATTGTCCCCATATTTGTTCAACATAAGAACAATACAACTACTTATGTTTCGATGATGCATCATCACCCTCTCCACCTTCATCACCACATTATGTTGTCACCTGTTAGATCAGTATATTAAAAATTATACACGATTGCATATTTATATTAAAACTTAAAACCAATGAAAGTTAGAAAACTAAATAATTTTGATTTTTTGTGATTTACCTGCATACCACAAGTTGATGCACTACTACCAGGGGAATATATGCACATATGATGACGTAGTTCAATCATCTCTTTCTGACAAGCAGATATCTGATCCCCCTACATGTGAATTGTGTCTCGTAATGAAACAATCTCTTTCTGAGCATCTCCGGGTATGGGATGACTAAAGCCAGGAGTAGACACAGCTGCCATCCCCGGTGCCCTGCTAAAAACATCATATAGTACAGGTCCCAAACCCATCCTGTACACTCTACCAGGATGTTCCTTCCCAAGGACTTTAACAACCGGGTCATCCTGGGAGACTGAGTAGGACTTCGTAGCATTGACATCCCATAGTTCTTTAATTTTTACCTATAAATCAAATATCAAAATATATTAACACAGTAAAAACACATAATAAGTTATTATAATAAAAAATTGACTTCATACCCCAACTTCTTTAGCATGCTCATTGACAAAACTTCTATCTGATTTCTTTTGAACATCCAACCACAGTTCAGTTTGGGATGCTTCGTTCCCTAAACTCTATGACTGCATTAATAAAAGATAAATCAACAATTAAATATATTAAATATATAATATTGTCCTATAAATATTTAAACTAATTAAAAGATTAACATTGTCGTTCGGCTTCTAGAATAGCTTTTTGAGCCCACTGTGTGAGGGATGACTTGATTAGCCCGGTTTGAAGCATTGTTTCTTGAGAGATCATGAAATAAATAAAATTCAATTTAATATTAATTTATTCAATGTCATTTCCTCTTCATATACATGTATAAATTTAAAATGAGGATAATATAATAATATATATTTCAATACCATCCACTTCTCATCACGATGTCTGTCAAAAAAAACATTCCACTGTTCTTTCGGTACCCCACTGGGTAGCTTCTCATACATTTGTTGCACAGTCAACCAGGTATATTTGAAATCAAATCACAATATCCATTTGAAATCTTTCCATTTCATACCTAGATTTTTCAACATCCACTTCTTTGATATCACATCAGCAACTGCAATGTGGAAGAACATCTATATACAGAAATTCATTTTGAACATATTAGTAACGTGACATTCAATTAAACCATAATTTAATAAATTTACCTTTATTTTAGAATAAAAAACATAATTTTTCCAGCTTAGAGGCATATGTCTCCAATCCTCATATGAAATACGAAGGTAAATGGGCTCTGCTGCCAGCTGGCCTAGAATTTGGCAATGTAACCCCGCAGCGTCATCCGTCGGGACCCCATAAGAATCAAATGGAATGACTCTCTTTTCACTATTCATATTCCAAACATCTGCACTTTTAATGTTTTTCTCCACAATTGTATTTTTTCATCTTCAATAAGAAAAAAATTAGTATAAACAAAATGCAATAAATTTATTTAATTAAAATTTGTACCTAAGAGAGTGACACTGTAGTACGCCCGTGATGAACTAGAATGGGCATGTCGCTGCCCCACTACTGAGGATCCTAAAGGGGGAGTCGATGACTCACCATCTAATGGGACATCGAAAGATGATGTTAGAGATGGTGCAAGGGGAGATGGTGCAGGAGTGTAGGCATCTGGTGCATCAGATGTCGTGGGTAGGGAGCTAGATGGATTGTCATCTATCGCGGAACTAGATGAAATAGTATACTGCTACTTCCTTGACATTCATGTCATTTAATCAAATAAAATTATGTTCATAATATATATTTAAAAAAAATTATGTAGAAAAAATTTAAAAATGATAATAGATGCCCAGTACTAATAGACAAAATATATATAACATTGATAATGAATGACTGCAAAAATGAAACAAGTGGTTACTGAATAAATAAATAATTGTATATACTATCATTTTCCCATTCAATAATGTTGGTTTCCTACTCCATTGCTTCATCCACTTCATTAACCCTTACTAGACTAATAATTTCAATATCATGATGGACAAATAATTCTGCATCCTATTGTTGATTAAATTCAATTTCAGAGGTCAAATTATCCACTTTGTCACCCATATCATACAAATATCTTTGTATTACACGAGTAACTACACTCCATCCTTCATCGAAAATATAATTCACATAATATACCATTTTTTCGTGTGATGTTAAGATATATGGATCATGCAGTTCATGATCACCAGCTTCTATCAAGCGAGATAGGTTCACAGAAGTAAACTGCAAGGAATCTGTTTTAACACCTCTGATAATATCGACCCATTTGAATTCGAATAAAACAACATAAAATTGTCTATGGTAGTTTAATTAAATAATACCATGAATCTTTCCATATTATTCCAATTTAGAAATTGTAAATATACCACAATTCTATGTTTTCAAGCCCACTTCTCGATTGACTGTAGGAAATCTAAATCCATTCACATTATAAGCGTCGAACATTCTAACATTTTTTAGAGGACCTCTAGAAAGAAACATCAAATCTTCTGAATCCTCTGCTTGAGTATCAGTTTTCATGATCAGAGAAAACAAATATACTTTATTGGATTTTCAAAATGTATGTGTCAAACTAATATTCATACTTATTGAAATATTTATTAACATACAAGTCGTGCAAACCATTCTACAAGATCTTTATTAACATCTTTCGTTATATCATTCTCATTTCGTGTTCGGCCTCTCATTCGCCTATTTGTTTATATCCTCAACTATTCAATAAATGGATCTACAATTTCACTATTTAGAATCACATATCTATGTGCCAGTAATAATTCCAATTCAGTCAGTGTCAAATTTGAGGTCCTCCCAACTGATCAGCCAATAGTTGGAAATATTTTGGATTTCTGATGTATTTGAGATTGAGTTGATGTTTTTTCAACACATCCTAATTGATTAAATATTGTCTCAATATCATCCAAGTATCGAGAACAAAAGGTAACACACTCTTCATCCAAATAGCCTTCAGCAATAGAGCCTTCTGGTTGAGCTTTATTTCTCATATATGATTTCAAATACCCAAGATATCTGTTAAATAAAATAAACATAAATATGCATTTAATTAAGTACCAAAAATTGTTTACATAACTGAAAAACATATAAATAAGGTACCTCTTAATTGGATACATCCATCGATAATGAACGGGGCCTCCTAATTTAGCTTCCTAAACCAAATGAAAAATTAAATGCATCATTACAGTAAAAAATGATGGAGGAAAGATCATCTTCATTGCACAAAGGGTCAACACAAACCTCTACTGGAGGTTGTCAAGCTGAAATGGATGTAGAGATTTCTCACATAGTTTAATGATAAATGCGCATAATTGGATTACAACATCAGTAATTTTTTCAGGTAATAATGTATGCAATGCCAATGGTAGTAACTATTGTAACAAAATATGTGAACCATGAATTTTCAATCCATGTAACTTATGATTATTCAAGTCAACACACCTCGATATGTTACTTGAATACCCATCAGATACTTTTAACTTCTTTAAAATTCGAAGGAATGTATCTTCATCCCTATTTTTCATTGAAAAAATTGTCGGAGGATACTTTTCATTCTCATCTAGACATAGATCACATTTTATGTTCAATGCTTGTTAGTCTTTATGACCATTGAGATGATCTTTCGACTTTCCATGCTCATTAAGAAATGTGAAAATCAAATTATCACATACATTCTTCTCAATATGTATCAAATCAAGATTATGCCGCAACAAATTAAATTCTCAATACGGAAGTTTGAAGAATATACTTTTTGTCTTCCATTGTTGCGTTTCGATTTCGCTTGGCAATGCACTTCAGACCCGTTTTCCCCTATCAATCAAATGATGAACCTTCCCAAATTCTGTTTCAACATTTTCAAGTTGTGTCAATATTTCAGAACCATTTAAAAACATTGGAGGTGGTATAAAATCAATGGAACCATTAAATTTTGATCTGTTCAGCCGAAATCTATGAGATGCATCGAGAAATCTTCGATGACACACGAAGCACCATTTTCTACTATGAGGTAGTCGTTTGGGATCAAAATCAAAGTTACAAATGGGACAATACAAACCTATGTTAGTGTTACAACTAGATAAATTCCCAAGCCTAGGGAAGTCACTAACGGTCCATATTATAGCAACAGGTATTTTGAACATTGTTTTATAAGAAGCATCAAATGTCTCAACACCGTTTCTCCATAACTCTAGGAATTCGTCAATCATAGGCTACAAGTATACATCAATACCATTTCCATTCATTTGTTTTCCAGGAATAATCATCAAAAGGATAATAGATTTTTGTTGCATACATATCCACAGAGGAAGATTTTAAGGGATCAAAACAACTGGCTAAATTCTATAACTATTACTCAAAGTCCCAAATGGGTTAAATCCATAGGCAGCCAATCCCAATCGAACATTCCTAGGATCAGCTGAGAAATCTAGATATAATTAATCAAATGTCTTTCACGATTGGAAATCTAATATATGTCTCATTAACCCATCATTATTATTATCTATAGATTTCAACTTCAGGTATTCAATGGTTTTTGATCAAATGAATAATCTTTGCAATCGATGCTTCAAAAGAAAGTAACACAAAACCTTTGCGGGTGTGTTCCTTTTATTATTCTCTATGAAATTATGTTCATTCAGACATCCAATATCACCCTTTTCATGCCATCTAGAAGAAGAAAATTTCTTGCAATTCTTTCTACTTGAATCCTCTCCCAAATAAAGCATACAATCATTGGGGCACAAATGTATTTTTGTATAATTCAGACCACGCTTGTTAACAACTTTTTTCATATCATAAAATGATTCTGGGATTTTTTCTTCAAGAAATGATTCATGAATCAATTCCAATATCATGGAAATTGCCTTATTTTTAATTCCACATAGACATTTGATATGGTACAACTTCATCAGAAATCAAATCTTTGAATATTTCAAACACCCACTATACAACTCTTGATTTCCATCATCAACTAAATCATGAAACACATTTTCCATAGTGATTTTTTCTCATACATTTGGCTCCACATAATGAAGAGGAGGATCCAGTGATATGTTACAATCTTGATCTTCCAATGTTACAGTCTTAAAAACATCACTTGTTACATTGCAATTTGTAGCACCCTCTTCTGGTTGTTCTGATATGTTTTGATGTTGATAGTGGTGTCTTACAGTTTCGAATGCATCATTTATGAGGTTTTTCATTTCATTTTCCATTGTCGACGAACTACGGACCTCATTCTGTGGATTAACATCAGTGCTCAATCTTTATGTAATGTTCGATTCTCCATACCAAATCCAACACAAATATTAACGATGGAATTTCTTCATTATTAAATGTTCATAAACATCATCTCTCTTCAACCATGTTCTGAATTTACATTTACAAAATGTACATTTAGTTCTACCTTCAACGGATCGGTTAGAATTTGAAAAATCTAAAAACTCATTCAATCCCTTAACATACTGAGGTGTGTTCCTCGGTAATGTGATCCATCTTTTATCCATGTATATCAAAATGTTCCTACACAAAATATAAGATAGTGTAAGATTACATAAACATAATATAATAAAGATGACCAATTGTTCATAAAGTATGCATAATATTATAAAGATGATTAATTGATCACATTTACCACTTCAGACCAACTGAACAAGTCTTATCCATAGGAGACAGCATCAACACCTCATTGAGGAGCAGTAAGAATATCAGGTTACACACTTATCATAACACTGTCGATCACACATTTATGTTGCCTCAACCAACACCCTATTGACGTTTGATCAAAACCGATCATAATGCATTTTAAACCTGAGACATTATGTAATTGTTTAGGCTTGACCTTAGATGTCCTCCAAGAGGAATGATGTTTCTCAATGGTTTCATACATAACCAACCATATCAAATTCGTATTTCCAAGTAATAACTGAAGAGATTTAAGACATGAGAGCTCAAAATAAATTCTACAAAAAATTTACATTTTTCAATTGACATCTTAGGTTGTGTTCATTCTATTTGAAAGGACACATGTTTAACAAAAATGACAAGATTTTCTCCACCTTTGGAGTGTCCAAGTTATCAAAATTAGAGATATATCAACGAATAATAATTTATCTATATCATATTCACATCAAAAATATGTTTGATTCTCCCCTCAATCATACTCATTACATCATAACAATCATAAAGAGGTCCAAACCCAAATCAAAAAGCATGCCAAAACACCATATTCTTTTTAAATTCCTCCAATGCTTTGATACATAGTTGATTATTTAATTCATAGGTCACTCAACTCCGTAGATGACCCGAAACCATAAAAAACAGCCTATGGTTCAATGATTTAACCAAACTCTATACATTCATTACAACATTTAGAAATCGACAGGAAAAACATAGATGTAAGCATATTACCATAGGTTCCATAAGAAATTGTTACATCCTGATTACTATGCATAGTTTTTCCACCCTATGAATTAAAGAATTTGATGGTACATAAAATTGATTTAAACCAACATCATATTGACTCATATGACCATCAACATGAATTAAAGAATACAATGTTGTCTAACACTAAGGAAAATAAAGGGTCATGCGACCTGAAAAGTAGATTACAATGCTTGAGGTAAGCCTATCCTACTAAAACTGAGCATTTCTCGATACTCATGAAAATAAAAATGGCCAAAAACACAATAACCACCCAAAAAAGGGTTTCATTAGAACTAAAGAGTCATGTGAGGGGAAACGACACCTGAACAGAACCGAGCATCATAAAACTCCTTGTAATATAAAGGTATTAATGTTCTAGGTGTACTACTTACCAAAGGATATCAACATAAAATGATAATGCATAAAACCTAACACCATGTTATAATTACAAAATTCACTAGGCTCAAAATCCAATCAACTAATCCATCATTAAAAAGGAGGTCTATGGAGAATGCATGTGGTTATATTCCAAGACAACTCAAAAAAGTACCATGCTACCCTTACATAAGAGTCTCTACCAAGGACACCACTAAAGGTTCCATTTCCAATAAATAATGGGAAATCCCAAACTGAATTTAAATAAGTTTTTTTCATAATAAAGTATCCTGTATTTTAACATAATAATGGGAAATCACATGTTCAACCCATTCCATCGATCCTAATACACCGTTCATATCACCATACATCCACTATATCAGGTTCTAACTACAACCAAAAACCCAATACTAATTAACAATATACCTTCAATATTCATCAATCCCAAGATAAAAAATAATCATATAAAAATACTCAATTAGAAAATAAAATATATAAGTAAATAAACAATAAAAAGTGTAAATAGGTCATATAGGCCCACGAAACAATGTATCTGAACATCACATGAAAATAGGCTCGCTTGACCCCAAACAGTTATGTTTATCAAACAAGTAGTTTTATTTCTATTTTGGATTAACTGATTCATTTATCATAGGTTAAAACTATGAGAAACATATGGAATTAGCTACCATAACCTATTAATTATTTAAATATTATTTCAATCAAAACATCAGTTTCATTGAATTTTACGGATGAAAATTTCCATTAACATACTTCTTTACTATTATCATTAATAAGTATTTCCAGATTCATTTTCTTTATCTGATTCCACTAACACATGGAATAACAATTTCAATTAAACATGTATTATGTATAAAATTAACAATTTTCTTCAAATTAACATGATAAAAATTTGAGTAACAAACATTCTAATCAAATAATAAACATATATTGCACAAAATATTTTAAAAAAATATGAAAAATGTTATCACAATGGAAAACTCACATTGGGGTCGCGGTCGTAGTGAGAAAGGTCACCGGGAGAAGGGGGGTCGCGGGTCGCTGGGGTCGCCAGTCGCGGGCTCCGCCGTAGACGCTGGTCATGGGGTTGCTGGAGACGAAGTTCGCGCGTTCGCCGAAGACATCGTAGCGTCGCTGGGGGGGTTGCGGGAAGAAGGGAGCACGAGGGGTTAGGAGGGTTGGGTGAAATGGGGTTCGGGGTAGAGAAGGGTCGGGAATTTTTTAAAAAAATATGGGTTTATCGGCAGTTTATTAAAAACCACCGCGAAACCTTTTTTGGAAATCATTTAGCGGTGGTTTTGTGAACCGCTGCCACAAAACTACTGCTAAACCCTATTTATGTTGTGGTGCATATTGATTTATAATCCTTTACACAACCCACATGATTGTATTACAAATCGCAAAAAGAATCCCACATATTCATACATATCCTGATGAATAATATTCATATGGTATATAAACACATGAAGTAATAGAAAATAATTATATGAAATTTATATTCTACACCATATTTCTCCTAGAGTGACTAATATCGACCCCATTACCTTTTCTATAAAATTCATTGATCTCCAGCTAAGTTGGTAGTCCGGCCATATTACCCTCTACCAATAGATACATTACTCTGGATGGAATACAATTATTTAGAACACTTATAACCTAAAATATAAAAACTAATTTTAAACTATAAATTCAAAATAACTACAATAATTTAAAACTGAAGTTATGGAAGAATAAAAACTAAATTTGTTAACATATCCAAAAATTTAATGTTAAACACAATCTAAATGTACTCTAACATTTTAAACTAAATCATAAAAATATATTCACATTTACTTAACAATTTATTAAAAATTAATATTATTGGGACTAAAATATTAAATAAATGAATTATTTAGATATTTAAAAATATGATAAACATTTATGAAAAATTGATAATTTAAACCTAATTTTAAACTATTTTATAATTTTCATCATTTACATTATAGAAATCCTAAAATTTTGAATTTATGAAACATATATTAATTCGTATATGTATATTTGCATTATTTAAAATATAGTATTTTAATTATATATATATTATACTATATGAATTATAACTATTTACATTCTATCTTCTATTATGTAGACAACTTAAAAAACCTAAAAACCATATATTTAATCATTATTTAAAAATTATTAATATTAATCACCAAAAAAAATTTACATGGTTCAAATAGTATAAAAATATGGTCTATGTGTAAAGACTGCCAATTCTCATACATAGATATCACATCTTAATAGATATATATATATAATAAAAAACATAGAGATACATACAAGAATCGTATCGGTCTAGTATCATTGGAAACATGGATACATAAATAAATATTTTATAATTAAACTATATATTCCTCTATTATGTTCTTCATAACTTCCACACTTCATATGTATATCATATATAATACTTTTCTTTATAAACAAGGGAAAGGTAACATGATAAAGGGTGAGCTCAAGTAATCTGTTAAGATAAACATGTAAGATATCAAACAATGATCATCTGAAATTATAAAAATGATCATTAGGGTATGTGCTCTTGAATATAACATTGAACGTTCATACTCAATATATCATTGATTTTATAGATGATCAATATAATAGAAAATTATTGTTGTTGATACATGAATAATAAGAATGATAAACCATAATAAATCAATAATGGAGTATAGTTTCATTTAATATAAGAGTGATACTATCATGAATACAGAAACCATTTCAAATGTCATGTTTAACTGCTGAGACCATAAAATCATAGTGAATTATGGAATAAAATCAGTTTCCCATATCATAATAGATGAGTAATTATAACTTATGTTCCATAGTAGATCTATCACTTTAACTTGATTCCCATATAGGATCAATCACATTGACTTGTTTCACATAACAGATCGAGCACATCAGCTTATTTCCTATCACAGATCAATCACATCTACTTATTTCCTACATTTGGCTCATTAACATTCAAACATTAACATATTAATTATAAGGATATATCATTTATAGACCACCCATCACATAATAATACTTATAAACATGTGTGCAATAAAATCAGTAAACATTCATCACATGTTCAAATCATAACTCATGTAATTAAATCTGTAACATTAGTATTTTATCAATTCAAAATAACATAACCCATGGAAAATGAAAGTGTTTCATAATAATCTCATCACTATTTTCAAAAGGTCACTTGAGAAAGAATAGTCGTGGTAGCATAACTTCATATCCATTATAAAACATAAACAACACCAATTTATGTTTTGAATAATGAATATAAATTCTATAAATAAATCATTAAAACATTCCATGAATAAAATTTCCTTAAAATTTTTAAATCACTTATACAAAATAAAAAAACAAAAAAAAATAAAAAAACATCCATTTCTTATGAAAATAAACATATAATCAAGAAATGGAAGGTTTACACACTGATAAGTTATAATATTGGGAAATACAAATCATTCTATACATGTTTAAAAAAATATTACTTTAATAGTTTCAATAAAATGTCAAAGTTACAAGATTCTTATAATTACATGGGCATTACTTTTTTTTTTAAATGATGATAAACCTTATTTTTAGAATACTAAAAACATTCTTGAAAATAGTTTTATAAAACAAGGACATCTAAGGGAATTGATTGTCATTTGAAGTGAAAAATAATGTATCATAGACTTAAAATAATTTTGTCAGTATCTTGAGTAATTAATGAGAGAAAAATAATGGAAAAATGTAGTCTCCATTAATAACCACATGATAATATAATATATGTGTTTCTTTAGAGATATATCATATGATTTCATCATATAAAACTTTATAATAAATAATCCCAGAGAAAATTGAGATTGTAACATAAAAAATTACAACTTTTGTAACTTTTGAATCATAATACCCATGAATGAGAGAACCCTATATTGATATGTATATAATAAAGATATTATAATAATAATAATTAATAAAATTGATGGAAAATATATAAATAATATAAAGTAAAATGATGGTGAATATGGCAGTAGTCTAATAAAAATATAAGTAAGATGAGAATCTCTTATAGATAATGTATTCATTTGAATCGTAATCCCAATGAATGAATAAAATCAAGTTAAAATTTAAATAGATTTTAAATAAAGATAATAATTATATAAAATTCCAATGGGTTTGTAAATATACGTCATAAATTAATATAGGTGTGTTACATAACATTTGTCCTATTGAAGAAAATTTATATAGATAAACCCTTACATCATGACTCGACTTTACATGTACACACATATATATCATGTATATAAAATATTGGTTTATTATAAATCTATTAAAGAACAATAATATTATATATAGTTCTATATATAGTTTTCTTATAATATTTTATCACACATTTATTAACAATTCATTGTTAAAATCATTGTCTTGGGTAATAATTGTTTTGTTTTTCATGTATGTTTGGGTTCTATAGTTTTAGTCCATACACAATAAGTATGGTAAAATAATAATAAAAATAAAAAAATGATTTAAATATAATATAAATTCATTATGTAACTATTTTTATTCATCTATAAAGTCTAGATAGAGACAATAAATCACTCCTTCTATTGAGAAGGTATGTGAAACCAACATGTGATAATTGTATCCATTTATTAGACTGATGGAAAAAAAGAATGATAAATATGAATTCACCTTTATAAAATCATTTTTTATCATATATATAGTATATATTTATTAAATTTACCCTTATTTACATCCATGTCAAAATAAAATTATGAACATATCACATCACTTTGTTGAGGTTCTCATCCACATGTTTCCACATGCAACATTTTGGTTTTACAAAACATTTCAATGTAAGAAAGTACAGGTTTTATTATAATTATTGAAGAATAATTATTCCATAAATATCATATGTATTATATTATTATGTCATTATATCCACCCATAATAAGAGTCAATGAAAAACTAATTACATTAGTTTGTGAGAAGGAAGTCTGTCGAGCACATGATCTACAGTTTCAATTACAGGTTGATGAAAGAGGCTTGATAAATGGCTTATTAAATTAACATAAACAAATATTAGTACATGGGTTATAAGGATGACATTATATAATAATATTTTATGAATATTATAAATATGTGGAATAATAAATAAAACAAATATTATCTATTAAGAACTATACCTCTTCTTCAGACAACATATTTAAGTTTTCACAAAAATAATTCATAAGTGAATTCGAAAAATTCAAACGAGGCCACTTAGACATGATGGGGAACGAAATGAGGATATTTGGGTAGGTATTGTTAAAACAAAAAAAATAATTTTTTATATTATTAGTATATGAGAGTGGTTATCCTAATATATGTGTGGGAGAGGACACACATTGAATGTTTGAAAATAAATATATATACCTACAGTTTACACATGTCACAGGGCACCAAAATTCCTTATTTACCAATAATATATGGTTTAAGGTCAAACAAGGACAATAAAATATTAATTGTACAAGTCATTAGGTTATTTTTACCCTTATCGTTTTAGTATCTCCCCTAGTATACAAGTTTTAACCTTTTCATAAGTAATTAATTTTCTTTTTTTAATATTATTAATGAAAAAAATTTATGTTGAAGTTTTTTTTAAATTTTATATTTTATGAATAAAAATATAAAATAAAATTTTAAAAATAAAATTCATAGAATTTGTACAACTTTTTTAAATTTAAACCCATATACATGAAAAAATTTCATCTAAAGAAAATTATTTTAAAATTATAAAATGTTCTTATATCAAAATGTAAGATGAATTTGATTCTAGTGAACAAAATTGGATTGATCTTAATTTTATTTAAATAATGATTCCTTTATAACATTTTGAAACAATATGTAACATTGTAAATAATTCATTCCAAAAGAAATTTTTTATATAAAAATAAGTATTTTTCACTATTTATAGAAAAATTTGTATATTCAAAAAGAAATTAAAACATTCACCTTATGTATATTTTTATATGTTAATTATAAAATTGAAGCTCATTTTTTAAAATAGATTTTATAATAGTATTGTTAAAATAATAAAAAAATTAATAATATATTTTGGTTCATTAAATCAAAGTTCAGAATGTAACACAAGTTATCGATGAAAATAAATTTATCTAAAAAATAAAATTTCAAAAATAATCAAGGAATTAAATTCTACCCCCCCCCCAACCCACAATAAATTTAAACCATTAAATTAACCACATGATTTAACAAATTTTGGTTTTTATTCCATACCATATCCTCAGGTTCCCCTTTCATATCATCCAATTAGTGGTTTCACAGTAAAACAGTAACCAGGTGAGTAGATATAATTCACACAACTTTATGACAACAAACCAAAATCTCAACCATTTTTTCCTTATAAAAATTATATTTTTTCATTGGTACAACCTCAATTCTCAATACATGTGAAACATCCAGAACATTCTTCCACACAAGTGATACATTTAAGTCATCTTGAACTTTTTAGAGGTTTAGTGAATGCACCAAGAATTAAGTAACTATACCTACATGATTCGGAATATAGAAATAACTAATATAACGAGGAAATATAATCGATTGATTCAAAATTTTTATATCCATAATCCACAAAAAATACACAGAAAATGATTTTCACTAACTTCGTATTCTATATTAGAATAAAACAATTTATCATAAAAATTATGTTGACTCATAGTAGCCTTTATAAGTGCTTGGGTGGAAAAATAATACGTCTATTTAATCCCAGGAATTAAGTCTTTATGTTTTTATCTCTAACGCAATCCATCCATGATGGCGTTAAATGATTCCTTCCATATATGGCTTAATAAGGAGTAATCTAAATTCCTAGTTGAAATCTATTGTTGTATGAAAACTCCACTAGAGGAATTTTTTGATCCTAACCACCTTTTAAATCTATAGGAAATAATAACATTATATCCTCTATGGTTTTAATGGTTTTATCAAACTGACAATTTTTCTATGGGTGATATGTTGTGCTAAAACTCATCATTATATCATGGGATTACTGAAGACATCTCATAAAAACAATGTAAACCATATATCCAAATAACATAGAATAGAATTTGGTGCTCCATGAAATAATATCAATTACTTAATGTATATTCATAAAAGATAATCCAGGGATATATATTCTATAATTGAATAAATGTATACCAAATTAGTAAGTAAATGGGCAACTACCCAAATATATTTATGGCATTTAGAAGTTTTTAGTAGTCAAATTAAAAAATAAATGTTAATGGTTTCATATTTCCTCTCTATTTTATTTTGTGGTTGTAACATAACATTATAATTTTTCTTTTATTCTTAACATACTGACATACCACGCAATGAGATACAAACTCTATAATATATCTTTTAATTTTCTCTAACAAAAAAATAAATTTTACATCTCTATAAATATTCATACATCCGGTGTTTAAATAAAATAAAGAATTGTGATATTCCTCAAATGGCCCCTTCAAATATGTTATTTATAGGACACAAATACTTTCCATGTACCTTTTCATTACATCATAAAAAAATATAAACTCTATAATACATATGACATTCTTATGATGCTCTACAACTTCTTCCTCAACCTGTTTAAATCTTAATTATTTCAAGATCCATCATGGGAATGTTATATACAGATAACAAAATAGTAAACCTCTTTCTCTTGACCTGTCTCTCCCCCGTGATTCCATAGATGAATTGATGGCTGCCACTCCGGTCCCTCCCCCTCTGTGAGAGGGACTTGTTTCTTCCTCAGGAGGTTGTGGCCCTTTCATTCGCTTCTCTAATCCTCACTCACTTCCCTCTTTCCCATCCATCTCTCTCAGCCCTAAAGTCCCTAACCTGTTTGAGGGATGTCTAGCTCTTCCGATCTTAACATCGGAATTTACAGATGCTTCCTCGCACATCAGACTGACTCTGGTAGCTCAATTTAAGCATAACCAACCTTCAGTAAACATGTATGACCATTTTTTTCACTTTCTGTGGTTTGAAAGATCGTGAAACGGTTGGACTTATCGATAGTTGGCACCTTATGATTTTATTTGTGTCTGATAGTTATATGATCCAAACCTGGTCCATCACTCCTCGCTTATGCAAAAGCTTTCTCTTCTTCCCATTCAGATAGACAGAGGACTTTCTTATGAAGTGGGACTCTCCTTCAATGTAATTTTGGGTTAGATTACCTGATTTTCCTCTCCCTTTTCAGAATCCCTCTATCATTCGAATTCTAGGTAATTTAGTTGGTATATTTCTATGCACGAATAGCAGAACAAGGGATATTTTCCACCCAGTATCTCCATAGATATGTGTTTCAGTTGATGTTTCAAAGGGTCCATTCGATTGTAGGTGAAGAATTTTGGTTTAATAAACCTATTGTTTTTGAGACATGGGTTGATTTATACTCCTCTTTTAACAAACTTGGGCATTATAAGGCAGTGTTTAGGCGAGGTTTTTCTAACTGTATCCTTTTGAAGGAGGAAGAGGGGCTGGTCTCCCCTGATTCGGCTCACATTCTTACTTCTCAGTGTGACAAGCAGGGTAATAAGATCTAGGTCCTGAGTGTTAATGATATTTTTTCAATGTTTCTTAATGATTTAGGTGTTCACAAGTTGACAGGGCATTGCTCGGGAGGACCTTGATCTATGGATACACCCTCCTTTAGTCAGACTGTTAAGGGTGGTGGGGCAAATCCTAGCCAGGTAACTATGCAACACCCAGTCCAGGGTGGTGTGGGAATTACAGCAGAAGCAAGTGTTCTTGGGGAGATACCAATCATCAATGAAAAGGTAGTAGTGTCTGCACAGCACCGAGTTCCATATCACTATAAAGATTCTATGTCACTATTGATACATAATAGTTTCTCATCCTTGAACCAAGTTAGGAAGAAGAATGTGGACCCTGAAAGATTGAAAACCGTCATACCAATATTTAAGCGCAAATAGGTCGGTTCAAGAAACACAAAAGATGAGGAATCTAGTGGTATAGAATGGAATTCTCACCCAGACATGGTCTACGATCAATACCCTCTTGTTGGAATTGGATCAAGGAAAGGGGAACAAGGAAGCATCAAGACTGGGAATTTCCTGGTCCCCAAGGTGGAGAAAAATTCTATACCCTATAAGGATTATTTAAACACCCTAAAGACAGTAGTCACCAAATCTTTAGGGAAGGTAGCGTGTAAGATTACTTGAGTTATACCTAAATTTCCTCCATAGATGGCAGGTGTGAAACTGGCCTCGAGCCTGAAGAGTATGTAGAATCCCTGAGAATCTTGTTCCACTTTTATGGTAGATACTGAGGTGTAGGAGTTCCCAGTGATGGATGAAGGCCTGGATAGAGAGGGATGAAAACTATAAGTATTGTGGGGGGGAAACCTAGTAGCATATATAACTATTGATGATGGAATGGAGGCAGTGTTAGGGGAGCATGATAAAATTGGTGGTGCTCCACTATTGAATATTATTGGTTCACAGTACGCAGATGGTATAGAGGCCACAGACAATATTGGGGACCTACTTATGCATTCTAACAAAGAGATGGTGGATACTTCCATAACTATTCAATACTTCAGATAGGATGTATAAAGGATGAGTAGACATCCAATTCAAGTGGAAACAAACTTGGAACATATAAGATGGATCAAGAAACAATTTCTAATTATGATGAGAGGCATTAATGGAAAGAAGTTAACAGTGGAGGAGTTCATGAAAACAAGGTACAAACTAGCCCAAAATTATGAAGATATTCTCAAAGACGGTTAGAACAAATTGGTAACAGATCTATCCAACACACTATATATTGAGGTCACATCTAATAAGTTTAAGTTGGCATTTATGGGGTTTCTTATGTGCTATTGTGTTTAATGTTTCTAGTTGTACATGATGGTTTCACACTTTTTCCACAAAATTTTATTAAATAGAAATTAACTTAATATTAAAAGATCCATCATTTTCAAATCCTTGAATATTGTATGTTTTGTTAACCACATCATATATAATTAAGCATTATCCTTTTGACTCAAAAAATCGACCACCTTGTATGCTTTCCTATGATAGTAATGTATTAAGATTACATGATCATTAATTAGTTCCAACCATCAACTATGAAACATATTAAAATCCTTCCCAGTGAATTTATACAAATTTTTTTTATCAATACTTATATCACAACATTCTATAAATAAACAATTCATCAATAACATTAATGAAAAAAACATCATGAAACAATTAATAATGTGTTTGTTAATTTTTCTCATGACTCTTAAAATTTCATGAGGCATACTCTATCATCATATAATTTTGGAGAAGGAAAAATCAGAGTCCCTCATTTGATGCACAAATATAGATTACAAATTGTTTTCCAATTTAGGGAATTTTATGATAAGGTGCATCGACTAAATGTCTATTTTGTTCCTTGAAATTTTCCTGATTTTGATATTTCCAATGAAACATGTTTAACTTAAAATATAACATGTATATGGGTCTATATAGTCCAAATATATTCTTCACAAACCTCAAAAAATATCAATCCAAACAAAAAAAAATTATCCCTCTATCATAGTGGATAGTCTGGGAGAACATTAAATAAAATCCTTCCTTTTTGGATTAAAATATATAATCTTTCATGATATTATATGACCAAAAATGACATACTTTAGTGAAAATATTAATACCTGAAAAAATCCCTACAACTTCTACATCCTCATGGTCATCAACACAATTCTCGTGTGATCTTAACTATCTTCTTTTCTCTTTGAATATTTATAAATATCATCTATGAAGACTACCTAAATTTTATCATGGTAATTTTTAAGGATATTATTCATTAAATCCATAAATATAGTATGGGAATTAGTATGACCAAATGGGATCACTATATATTCATAGTGTACATACCTTTTATAGAATTTATTCTCTGGAATACCCTCCTTCATGAACCTCAATTGATGATATTCCATATGAGGATCATTTTTAGAAAAGTATTTTTCTACTGAAATTTGAATAAACAAATCATCAATATGGAATATTGGATACATATTCTTGATTTTTATCTTTTCTATTTCTTAGTAATCAATAATGAGTCTTATCGTTCAATCAATAATCATAAAAATGGTGCACCCAAGGGGAAACACCTAAATGAAAGAATCCCTTAGAATGATTATCCTTGAGTTTCTTATTGAATTATTGAAAATAAATATTTTTAATTATATATATATACATTAATATAAGTTCATAACTAGTTATGAGTTTTATCAACAACTAAAATTTTTGATTCATTGAAAAACATTGAAATGTTCTTGAAAATACCTTAAAAACTCATGGAAACTAGCCATGTCAAAGAGGTTATTTTTTAACTAGAAAAAATAGATAAAAACAATATTGAATGGGTATCAAGACCCTTATAATGGATTTGATATCCAACAGAATATCATATCTATCATCACCCTGAAAAATGATTATAGAATTCTCTAGTATGTCATACATCACTTTTCATCCATTGTAATTGATTGGGATTTATGTATAAAAATCCAATCCATGAAAAAGATAACATCAAATTAAACTAGATGGAGAATAATAAGATTAGAAGGAAGAATATTATGACAAACATAATTTAGAGAAGAATCATGGATGTGATATGTAATGTCTCATATTTTTACCATGTTTTAATTTAATATTATATGGGAATCATTTCGAGACCAGTCATCGAGATGGCTTATAGTTCTGAGGCCTGGTGAGCTCGAAAAAAATATTGGAATTCAATTTATTAACTAAATTACGTGCACATGTGGTTTTCCAAAAAAAAAGGAATAACTCCCAAACAGGTTCTCGGATCAGAAATCTGAGGGCACTGTTGCCTTCAGAACAGTGCTTTTACCTTAAGAGAGGCCAAACATCGGCCGGCGTAGGTCGGTGGTGAAATCTTGTGTTTGGACATAACAGTAATACAATATTTAACAAAAATATTTTATTCTACATAGAAATCTTTTTAAATCTGTTGCAATAGATATACTTTATCCTTTTTCATAAAGGCTTGTGCAGGGGTCTAGGGTTACAAACCTCATAACCCGGATAACCCGGGCGACTCTGGAGGCTCTGGAGAAAAACTCCCAATGCGGCGACGATATTCTGGATGATTTTCACCGGCGACAACGATGCAGCGACCGGATTTTCTCCAATGAATGAAGCGGATCTAGGTAGGATGTTAGTTTTTTATATTCTCCATTCCTCGTTCTTGGTTTCTATGACAAATGCGGACCAACCTACAAACCGATTCGCCCGCAGATCGATCGTTTTGCGGGTGGGTGTGATTTGGGGTTTTATCCGGAGATCAAACACGTGAGAGTTATAATATGTTGATTGTTGTGATTTTAATCTAACAGCAACGAACCCAGATCTTCACGAAAAATGATTGAGTTTCTTCCCTCTTATTCGATTCTTTGTATTTTTTTCTATCCCTCACGTTCTTCGTTGCGTTCTACGCTTTGTTAAAGGAAATCGATCATTGAATATTAGTTTGTTTGCGAAAAGATCCGAGATTTTAGATCTAACCCTGGAGTGATGTCATAGAGGTGAGATGATGGTTTTGGCAGATGATTCGGAGAGTATAGAGAGATATGAGTTTTCAGTCATTTTTCTACGGATGGATCGGTTGAGGAGTATGATCTGATTTAAGCTCTAAAAACACCCATTTTGGTGTTCATATGATTAAAAAAACCAAACCCTAGAGTATCGGGATGAACAGATGAGAAACCATGGATCCAGAGGATCAGCCACGACGCGAGGTGGAAGACAATGTTTCTGGAAAAATCCCGACTACAAGGCATGTAGTATGGGCTACACGGCGTGTTTTCATCGGCGGACCACCTAGCATGTACTCTGGGAGTACACGGACATGGGTTGGGTGCACGGCCTGGGACACGGTGTGTATACCTCTCCCCAACCAGACCCGGCCAGATACACGGGATTCCTCATGTACTGGTACACAGGCAGGCGACACAGACAGAGACCATGTACGGGCACATGTCCAGTATACACGGATCAAGACCCAAGTGCTTGGACACAGTGTGTAATACAACTACACGCTCTGTAGTAAATTTTTATACGATGAGCCAAATGACATGGGTCGTTTACACGAGCACTACCCAGAGTCAAGGAACACGGCATGTGGTTCTTCTACACACCGTGTAGTTGAGTTTTACACGACATGAATGTATGACAAAGTCCGTTAACATGGGCAGTACCCGGGGTCAAGGAACATGGTGTGTAACCATGCTACATGCCATGTAACCAATCTTAAATGGCTTGAGCCAATTTCGTTATGTGACTTGGGCTACTTTCCCTAGGGTTCTTCCCCTTGGTCTTTCTCCTGAAGGTTCCCATTATCATTTCTTACATATATGAGTATGATCCCTTTAGCAGGACTTCCTGAATAGAGTTGTTGGAATCCCCTCTGTGAGACTTATATCTGGATCCTCTATTCATTCCTAGAACCCTATGTAGGGTTCTTGGTATCGACGTGACCAACTTTACACGGGAGCCGATCCTCTGCATACAAGATTAGCTCGGACTGAGTTGTCGGAATCACCCCATGACATGGTGGTGATCCTCATCTGAGCATCATGTTCTCAAAGTAATTGTAGAGTGTGTTCTCCCGGAATGAGTACTTCGTATCTCTCTCTACGGACCAAGGAGTGTGTTCTCCCAGTTGCATTCTTAGTGGAATCTTCGAGCTGGATCTTCGTGGTGGTTTCGCAATGGTCCATTGTGTGTGAGTATACCTGGATATTCTTGTTATATATTCTATAGACATATGTTTTTTTAGAGATTACTGTATATTTTTTTTGTTATTTATGTCGCTGTATTCCATTTTGGTTTTGGGGTGTCCAATTGGGTATTTTTATACTCACCCATGCACATGCATTTCCCACACATGTCTTGTCTTGTGAAGATGAGTGAGCCTTTGACTTGTTTCTAGGAGGATCAGGACCGGACGGTACTCAGTGAGATCAGACAGACTGGGGTGCATTTCTACGGCTACAGATTGAAGTCCCAGCACCTTTCTTTATAGGTTGGACATTGTTACATACTCTCTTTTGGTAGGCTTGTAATTTTGGCCTAGAGTTTTAAATTACTGTACTTTACCTTCCTGTCGTATTCTGTTGGTTGGGTTTTTAGTGTATGCATGCATTTTTCCTTTTTAGTAGTTTTTTACTTTTCATCTTTGTGGGCTTGGAAATGTGTGTCTGTGTGTACAGGTTTTTAGGTTATTCCTCCCATGTTAGTAGCATTCCTACTCGGTGCTAGTCCCCAGACCATGGCCTATTGGAGGCGGGCTTGGGGAGTTGCAGCTTGGGCCCCACAGGGACGGGTTGAGGCAGAGTGGTATGAGAGGTGGTCAGTTTTACTGTAGGACCGAGAGTTTGTGAGTCATTTTGGGGCAACAATGTTATGTGTTTCAAATTTGGCATTCAGGCCAGGGACCCCATTGTTGTTGCGGGCGGATAACGTATCCATACATTAGGGATCTGATAACCTGCTTTTCGACTCGGAACATGAAATCACCGATTTCAAGGGGAAATAATGGTACATGCATCATGTAGGAATGGGTTGTGGTTTCCATGTCCTTCTTGAGTCAGCTATCTAGATATACTCACTGACTGAGATACATCTTTTTTCTTTACAAGATGCCTCTGCGACGTGCACCTGCTAGGATCCAGCAGCTCGATCACGTGGATGACCCCCTCAATGATAAAGCCTCAATACAGGGACCAGATCCCCCAGTTTTACCATCGGGTGGTGTGCTAGTTATCCTTCCACCTCTAGAGATGTGTTTAGTGCCTCTTGTACCAGTAGAGGAGGAGCACAGGCTGAGCGCACTCCATGAGTTTCAGAGACAGCGACCCCTCTGGTTTCGAGTTGAGCCTGACCCTCATCCAGCAGTGGACTGGCTTGAGGCAGTGGCCAGAGTCTTCCATTTGGTCAGGACACCAGCAGACTAGATGGTGATCCTGGCAGGGAGCCTCCTACAAGGCTCGCCAGGGCGATGGTGGAGTTTGGTTATTCAGACTCACGACAAGGAGACTCTTTCATGGTCAGAGTTTGAGAATCTCTTCAGATATGAGTTCTCACCAGTCACACAGAGAGTAGTACGTATACAGAAGCTTCTTCATATCCAGCAGGGAACTATGACCGTGGCTGACTATTCATCAAGGTTTACCGACCTCTCGTGGTACTCGATGGATATGGTCAGAGATCAGTACTTCAGAGCTTGGAATTTTTAGTGGGGATTGCGGAGAGATATCTGAGCAAGAATCACCCCTATGAGAATTCCTACTTATGCTGGGGTGCTCGAGCATGCGGTGGTGGTCGAGAGATACTGGACAGAGGCAGGGACAACTGCAGGTGGTAGAGGCGTATGACATACGTACTCCCGAAATGATTAGAGGTACAATCTGTGTCTTTTATACTTTGGCTGCCGTATTGATAGACACATGTGCTAGTCATTAATTTTTGGATGCTTATCATGTTCGAGACCTTGAGATTCTAGTTTAGACGTTGACTCGGCCCTTACGCTTAGAAACACTGACTGGAGAAGATTCATAGATCACACACCTTTGTAGGCAGTGTGACCTGACCCTTGGAGGTGAGAGTTTCGGTTGGAACCTCTTGGTGGTAGCGTTGATTCCTTACGATGTCATTCTTTGTATGAATTGGCTATCCACGGTTCATGCCCAGATCGACTATTTTAGGTGAAGGGTGAAGTGTGTCCACCGTGATGGAACAATGTTCTCTTTTGTTGGTGAAATAGAGAACCAGGCAGTGCGGGATGGACTCCTGCATAGGATGGTGCAACCGATATCCTATCAGTTGGCTAGCCTAGCCCATGGCGCAGAAGATGTTACGAGTTTCCAGTTTCTAGCAGTTGTGGTTGATTATGAGGACATCTTTCTGGAGGATGTCCCTAGACTACCTCCCCGCCGGGAGATAGATTTCTGCATTGAGTTACAACCCGGGACGACACTAATATCAGCATCAGCATATCGGATGGATCCTGCAGAGCATCGTGAACTGAGGGTGCAGCAGGAAGACTTGTAGTAGAAGGGCTTTGTAAGTTCCATCATTTCACCCCGGGCAGCACCAGGGCTATTTTCCAAGATGGCGGATGGGGGCATGAGGCTATGTGTGGATTACTGGAACTTGAATCAGGTGACCAAGAAGAACCGGTATCCACTACCGAGGATCAATGACCTCTTCGAACATTTGAGAGGGGCACGATGGTTCTCGATGTTTGATCTATGATCAGGCTATTATCAGTTGCGAGTATGGGATGAAGATGTACTGAAGATGGCTTGTATATGTCTCTATTGTCACTCTGAGTACTTGGTGATGCCCATCGACGTGACGAATTCCCTGATAGTGTTCACGGGACTCAAGAAATAGATCTTTCAGCCCTATCTAGATCAGTTCTTAGTGGTCTTAATCGATTTTATCCTTGTGTACTCTGTGTCCGAGGAGGTGCACTCGAGACACCTAAGGATGGTTCTAGACACACTATGAGAGCACCGGTTGTATGGGAAACTCTCGAAGTTTCAATTCTGGATACAGGAGGTCCACTTTCTGGGACACGTTATTTCAGCAGAGGATGTAGTAGTGGACCCATCAAAGGTGGAGGATGTTCTAGCATGGGAGCCACCCTGGAGCGTGACAGAGGTGCGGAGTTTCCTATGGTTGTAGGATAATATTGGAGATTCATTCTATATTTCTCCAGGATTTCATCACCCATGACATCTTTGACCCGAAAGGGGCATCCTTTCGTGTGGACCGAGAGATGCCAGTAGGCTTTCGAGCAGTTGAGACAGAGTCTGACGAGCGCCTCAATCATGAGATTACCGGAGGAGGGAGTAGAGTACGTAGTGTTCTGAGACACATCAGGAACTGGTATTGGTTGTGTCCTGATGCAGAGGCAAGCAGTGATTGCCTATGGCTCACGCTAGTTGAGTCCCCACGAGCAGAACTGTGCGACCATTGATCTTGAGTTGGCAGCGATAGTCTTTGCGTTAAAGATGTGGCGGCACTACCTGATGGTCGAGCGGTTTATCTCCTACTATTATCACAAGAGTATCAGATATATCTTTTCTCAAAATGATATGAATTTAATACAAATACGATGGATTGAGTTCCTCCAGGATTACGACTTTGAGATCTTTTACACACATGGGAAGGGGAATGTTGTGGCAGATGCTCTCAGTGGGAAATCCAGTTCGCAGTTGCTAGATGAGGCGAGAGGCAGTTGGCCTTTTTACAGTTATCCTTTATGGATGGAGATGAGGGATATTACCTTCAATATATGGTTGTTACCACTCCACTCCTACAGCGAGCTAGGGAAGTACATCACAAGGATGCTAGTTATGAGACTCTACGTGCTCGAATATCCACAGGTAATGCTACCAATGGGTATTCAGAAGGTGGGGTGCACGTTGTTATTTTCTGAGGGCGTACAGTAGTACCAGTGACGTTGCGGGAGGAGGTTCTGAGGGAGTCCCATACATATTATTTGGGGGTGCATCCAGGCGTGCCAAAGATGTACCAGGACCTCTGATGTCAGTTTTGGTGGCCAGGAATGAAGAAGAGTGTGGCAGAGTTTTTTTCTCAGTGCCTTACTTTTCAGCAAGGCGGAGCACCAGGTGCCATCCGGTTTGACTCATCCCCTTGAGGTTCCATAGTGGATGTGGTATGGGATATCCATGGACTTCGTGACTGGATTAACATGTACGTCCAGGGGACACGATGCCATCAGGGTGATCATTGACCGACACACCATGTTGTCCCACTTCCTTGTCATACGGGAGCAGAGCTTAGTAGAGATATTGGGAAACCACTACGTGTAGGAGATAGTTCTACTTAATGGAGTTCCATCCACGTTCATCTCAGATCATGATGCTCATTTCACATCCTGGTTGTGGAAGGGATTGCAGGAAGCTTTTGGGACTCAGTTACGCTTGAGCACAGCGTTTCATCCCCATACTGATGGACAGACAGAGCAAACCATCCAGGTTCTGGAGGATATTCTTCAAGCTTTCATAGACGACTTCAGTCATAGCTGGGAGGATCACCTACCACTAGTGGAGTTTTCATACAACAAAAGTTATCATTTCACTATCGGTGTGGCACCATTCGAGGCTTTCTACGAGTGACCTTGTAGTTCACCACATTACTGGACTGACCCAACAGAGTCATCAATCATGGGACCAAAGATGGTGAGATCTAATACACAGAAGGTGTAAGCCATCTAGGACCAGATGAAGACTCCACAGAGTCAGCAAAAGTCTTATGCCGACTAGTGGTGTAGACCCTTGGAGTTCGAGGAGGGAGACCATGTGTTCCTTTGGGTCTCACCTCGATGGGGATTGTGGAGGTTTTGCTGAGGTGGCAAGCTATCTCCGAGGTTCATCGACCCTTTCAAGGTTCTGAGTAGAGTTGGAGTGGTGGCGTATCGCTTAGATCTACCTCCTCAGATGGACTGGGTACACAACGTCTTCCATGTGTCACAGCTACGGAGGTACATGCATGATCCATCGCACGTCATCGACTGGGGTGAGCAGGACATCGATGATGGAGCGACCTTTGCTGAGTACCCAGTGGAGATCGAGGATCAGCATGAGAAGGTCTTTCGTGGGTGAGTTATTCCCTTGGTGTGTGTCCGGTGGTAGCACGGGCATCTCTAGGAGAGCACATGGGAGCGGGAGGCTCAGATTCAGGTGTTGCACCCACATCTTTTTTAGTAGCCTTGGTTTTGGCATTTTGGGGATGTAAAATCCCTAAGGTGGGTGTGATGTAATGTCTCATATTTTTACCATGTTTTCATTTAATATTATGTGGGAATCATTTTGAGACTAGTCTTTGAGACGACATACAGTTCTGAGGCCCGGTGACCCCTGAACAAATGTTGGAATTTAATTTAATAATTAAATTACTCGTGCATGCGGTTTTCTTGAAAAAGTGGAATAACACCTGAACGGGTGCTCGGATCAGAAATCTGAGGGAACCTTTGTGTACATAACATCTATTTTACCTTAGGTGAGGCCTAACATTGACTGGCGCAGGTCCGTGGTGAAATCTAGTTTTTGGACGTAACAGTAATAAAATATTTAACAAAAATATTCTATTCTGCAATGAAATATTTTTAAATGTGTTGTAACATATATCCTTTATCCTTTTTAATAAAGGCTTGTGATGGTGTCTAGGGTTACAAACCTCACAACCCGGAAACCCTTGGTGACTCTGGAGGCTCTGGAGAAAACCTCCCAACACGACGACGACATTCTTGGCGATTTTCACCGGTGAAGATGACATGGTGACTGGATTTTCACCAACGAATGTGGAAGATACAGGTAGGATGTTAGATTTTTTTTACTCTTCTTTCCCCGTTCTTGGTTCCTATGACGAACACAGTCTAATATGCCAACCGATTAGCCCACAGATCCATCATTTTGTGGGCGGGTGTGATTTGGGGTTTTATCGGCAGATCAAACACTCGAGAATTATAATCTATTGATTTTTGTGGTTTTAATCTAATGGAGATGAACCTAGATCATCACGAAAAATGATCGAGGTGTGTCCCTCTTGTTTGATTCTTTTTATTTTTACCTCTCCCTCGCGTTCTTCGTTGCGTTCTGCGCATTCTTGGAGGAAATCAATCGTTTCACATTCGTTTGTTGGCGCAATGATCCAAGATTGTAGATCCAATACCAGAGCGATGTCATGGAGGTGTGATGACCATTTCAGAGGATGATTCGGAGCAGATCGAGAGATATGAGTTTTCGGGCATTTTTATCCAGAAGGATCATTCAAGGTTTATGATCCAATTTAAGGACCAAAAACAACTGTTTCGGTGTTCCTGTGATGAAACGAACCAACCCCTGAAATATCGGGACGAACGGATGAGAACCCATGGATCTAGAGGATCAGCTGCAATGCGAGGGGGAAGATGGTGTTTCTAGAAAAATACCAACTACACGGCGTGTAGTATGGTCTACATGGAATGTGTTCGTAGGCGGGCCACCTGGCATGTACTACAGAAGTACATGGACACGGGTTGGGTACACGGCCAGGGACATGGCTTGTATACCCCTCCCCGACCAGACCCGACCAGATACATGGGATACCCCATGTACTAGTACACAAGTAGGCGACACGGAGGGAGACCCTGTATGGGCACATGGCCAGCGTACACGGAGTGAGCCCCAGGTTCTCTGACACGACGTGTAATAATACTACATGTCGTGTAGTTACTTTTTATACAATGATCCAAATGACACCGGCCATTTACTTGGGCAGTACCTAGAGTCAAGGAACACGGCATGTGATTCTTCTACACGCCGTGTAGTTGAGTTTTACATAGCTTGAATGGATGACACGATCCATTTACATGGGTAGTAACTGAGTTCAAGGAACTTGGCGTGTAACCATGCTACACGCCATTTAACCAATCTTACATGTCTTGAGCCATTTTCCTTCTGTGACTTCAGCTAGTTTCCTTTGGGTTCTTCCCCTTGGTATTTCATCTTAAGGTTCCCGGTATCATTTCCTACATACAGAAGTATTATCCTTTCAGAAGGACTTACTGAATAGATTTTTCGGAATCCCATCTTTGAGACTTAAAACCGGATCCCCTATTCATTCATGGAACCCTAGGTAGAGTTCTTGGTATTGACCTGACCAACTTTACTCGGGCACCGATCCTCTTCTTAGAGGACTAGCTCAGACTGAGTTGTCGGAATCACCCCATGGCTTGGTGGAGATACTCAACTGACCATCAATTTCTCAAAGTACTTGTGGAGTGTGTTCTCCTAGAATGAGTACTCTGTATCTCTCTCTTCGGACATAAGAGTTAGTTCTCCTGGTTTCGTTCATAGTGGAATCTTTGAGCTGGAACATAGTGGTGGTTTCGCAATGATCGTTTGTGTATGAGTATATCTGGATATTCTTGTTAAATGATCAATAGACATATGTTGTGTAGAGATGACTGTATCTTTATTTTGTGGTATTTCCCCTGTTGTATTAATTTGTGGTTTCGAGGTGTCCTACTGGGTATTTTTCGACTCACACCTACACGGGCTTTGCCCGCACCTATCGTGTCATATGTAGACGAGCGAGCCTTTGACAGGATTCTAGGCGGACCAGGACCGGACAGTACTCAGTGAGATCAGACAGTCCGGGGTGCATTCCTACGGCTATAGATTGCAGTCCCAACACCTTTCTTTGCAGGTTGGACTTTTTTATAGACTCTCTTTTTGTGGGCTTGTAATTTTGGCCCAGGGGTTTACATTACTGTAGTTTACCTTACTATCATACTCTGTTGGTTGGGTTTTTAGTGTATGCCTGAATTTTTCCTTTTTAGTAGTTTTTACTTTTTAGCTTTGTGGGCTTGGAAATGTGTGTGTGTGTGTGTGTGTGTATACATGTTTTTAGGCAATGACTCCCATGATACTATCATGCATACTCAATGCTAGTCACCAGCCCCTAGCCTATTGGAGGCGGGATTGGGGAGTTGCGGCTCTGGCCACACTGGGACGGGTCGTGACATGATATGTGATCATCATTCCATTAAGTATTTTTACTACTAATTCAAAATATAATTATTTAGGAGAGGAATTAATATTCCAAGATATGTTTCATGATATAATGGAATTTATATAACTAATATAAAAAAATAAATCAATATTTGATAATATATTCCTACTACCAAAATAAAATTTTCTACAAAAGATGGCTTAAAAACAATAAAAATAGCATAATAATAATGAATCATTAATGGGAGTGATTAATCATGGAAAATCATTTATAGGATATATAAACCTAACACCTTCTTTTCAATATATAACACCATATATATAACCTATTACATTCATGTTCATAAACTATTTAAATACTTTATGATGGTTGGTTATGTATTTTTAAATTTCCAAAGAATATTCTCCAATAGTTTCTAAAGGGATATGCAGTAATGCCCATCGTACTTCACCTGGTGATGAAATTATCAAAGCCTTGTGCACCCTATTCGTATTTACTACAACAATGTATTATTGTTCTAGATCCGAATATAATTTTATTATCTATAATGGGATTTAATTCTATGGAAACCAAATTCATTAAAATTTAGTAACATTATGGTAAATTATCAAATACTTTAACTTATCCCATTAGATCCCACAGAATATTTCTCATGCTAATTTTCAAATGATAACTTATCCTTGTAGGAATACCAACTATATATACCCTTAATTTTTATACATAGATAACACATATAAATATATTAATATTAATTAAGTAACATAACAGTCCATGCCCAAATTATATGGGTGTATTTTATTTTGAATCATGGATATTTTTCATGTCATATAAAATAAGAAACCTCATAAACATGGAAACAATTTCATATATCAAAGCTAAATACTGAGACCCTCAACCCATAATGGATCATGTAAAAAACATATTTCATGTGTCATAATGAATCTGAAATCCTTAACTATGTTTCATAATGGATCGAGTTTGTAAACGTTTTTTCTATATTAGATTAGGCACATCGACTTGGTTCCCATAACAGATCAATCATATCGAATTTTTTTACATAGTAAGTCAAGTACATAAAAATATTTCTCATAGTTATCTCATGATATTTAAAACTATAACCATTTCATTATATGGATATATAATTATATCCCCACACATAAAATAATTAGAATAAAACATATTTTTTCAAAAAAAAATTAACCTTATTTATATAACCTTATCATAAACAG
Organism: Viscum album; assembly: GCA_963277665.1. NCBI lineage: Eukaryota > Viridiplantae > Streptophyta > Magnoliopsida > Santalales > Viscaceae > Viscum > Viscum album. The sequence continues at coordinate 1,247,333,546 of OY728138.1, forward strand.
TGAATTGAAGTACAGTTTTATAAACATATCATCCATAGATCATTTCAAAACTCTAGTAAAATTAATGGGTTTGATAAAAATATCATCATTATAGTCATATACCACCAAGAAAAAATATTAAGGATGTTGATAATATATCATATTCATAGAAATTCATAATCAACACAAAAGGATATTGTAATTGATGATTTTAAATTCTATAAAATGGTCATCAAGATATAAATGATAAAAATATCCATTCTATTTTGAAATAAATTACATTATCTAAAAAAATTTACCAAATATTAAATAAAAAATTTTATTTTAAAAAACAATTATTACTTAAAAATGATAAAAATTTTATTTTAACCATTGATCAGTCTTGATTTCCAAAAATATTGTTCGTGGGATGCATATTAAAAAAATCATTACTTTTAAATTATCCGTAAAAAGTGGAAAGTAAATTATTTGAAAAATTACATCAATATTAATTTTAAATCGTCTTGTAAAATTAAAAAAAAGTAAATAATAAAATAAAAAACAATTAATACTAGTAAACACATTTTCTATTTTCTTTTGAAAACATGAACATGGAAAGGAAAGTATTTTCGACTAGAGAGAGAAGTAAAGTTGATTTTTACTAAAAATATTCATTCAAAATAATTACTACATAAATAGTATAAAATTAAAGGGAAACCAAAATTCTCAATAAATATTTGGATAAGAAGAAAATTAATGAGTTTAATGAGACGTATATAAAAATATTTCATTATAAAAATACATAATTATAATCAATCCTGAAAAAATTTAGATTGTAATGTAAAACCATTACCACATTACCATCTTTTGAATAATTATCATAAGGAAATAAAAAAAATATATGTATGTTTTAATCCACAAAATATATATAATATTTATCATAAATGTAATTCATGGGTTTTATATACATCATATAAATAAAAAGTTATTATTATGGCATGGCTCTTATGGAAATAAAAGTGAGATAAAAAATCCTTAATGTTGTGGAAATGTTTTCATCATAAGAACAACATATTAGTAACATGTAATGAATCGTAAAATATCATGTCTATAAGAATAATAATTATATAACATTTCAAACTAGTTTTAAATACACCTCATAAAACAATATAGGTTTATAACATAACATATATCCCAAATAAGGAAATTTAAGATGAAAACGCTATATGTCATGTCTTGACATTCTACGTTCAAATTTGAACATCATGAATAATTAATATAGGATTAAGAAAATATATTCTAGAAACACAATAATTTATACCATACATAATATTATTTACTTATAACCTTTAATCTCCCATTTATTAATAATGCTATGTTAAAATAATTATTTCAGTTAATAATTTTGACATTTTACATGTATGTTTGGTTCAGTAGTTTTGGTAGTTTGACATTGATTATGGTCGCATCATATAAAATAATTGAATCATGGAATAAATATTATATAAATTCATTATGTACATAAAATTTAACTGGCCTAAAATGTAACATCACTAGTTTTAAGAAAAAACACTATGTTCAATATCATACATGATATACTACATCAAGCATAAACGAACAACTAAATATTATTATTTTAATGTTATCGTTATAGCCTCACCATTGTAATGGAAGGAATAAATAGTATCAACTTAATTATGGAAATATTTTTTACGTATGTTTATTTAATGACTCTTTGGTTACCCATTTAACTTGAAATGAAACTAAAAACCATTTGAATATAAAGGATGTTTTTAAAAAAACATTTTAAATGTGAATAGTAGTTTTTATAAAATAATCATATCACTATTTTTGGATTATATTAATTAAATATTAATTCAATATAATGTTTAAAATTCATCTTATGTATTTTATAGATATGATATAAGAACAAAATCATTTTTCAGATAAAAGATGTATTTTTCTAAAAATACTGTTTTAATGTCTTCTGATAGCGATCTCATTTTTAATTTTGTTTTTGACACATTTATATGTTATATTTAAAATAATAAAATTATTATTTAAAATTGTAACATAAAAATATAATTTGGTTGATTTTCTTGTATTTTGTTATAACCATCATGTTTTCATGAATTGTAAAAATATGATAAATTTTAATTGAAAAAAACTTTTTCTACTAAGATAATTTATATAGTTAAATCATATTTTTTAATGGTTTTAGGTATAAATAGATTATATTTATATAATTAATTATAATTTTTGTCATTTTCAGTAGCTATATATTTAATTCATGTGTAAAAAACATTTGAATCTTTTGTAAAGTTTTGAATTTTAAAAACATGCTTTATGGTTTTGACAATGGGAATTAATTTTAAAATAATTTTTTCCTATTATGAGTTTTGAATATGTAAAAATGGATTCCATATTTGTAATAATAAGGTTGAAATTATGTATGTAGTCCCATTTTATTTTGGGACATTATGAACAGTAAAATCAATAATTATTTTTATTTAATATGGCTAATGAGTAAATTAGAAAAATAAGGATAAAAAATAATATTATGATAAATTAAAAACTACCCTAAAACGTGTTCAAATACTATTATATAATTTATTTCAAACCATGAGAATCCTTGGTTTCATGTTAGGACCCAATGTAGACACTTTGGTGTGATAATGACATGTTATAAGAATTAATTAAAAGTTAAGTGAAATATAACATAAACATGTATCTTTTTAATAAAAAAGTTATATAGGTATATATAAGTGATATATATGACTATAAATAGTCACTATAAATCTATAAATATTTCGTACATCATGTTATTATATTTATGATTTTTAGAAATTAAAAAATATATTTATGACGAAATGGTGACGTAAGGATTTCCTTATTAATGAAATATTCAAATAAATGACATTATAAATATTAAAATAAATGTAATTTGAAAATTTTGATTCCATTCATGAATTTTTTGGACTAAATTTACATGTTAGGGATTATTTAATTGATTTTTCTCTAAGGAATCAAGCTTTTATGACTTCAAAAAAATCAATTACTAAATAGTGTCAAAATTGACATAAAGGTGTTTTAAAAAAACACTATACTATTAAATGATATAATAGTCCTAAAAATATATTACTCATAAAAATAACTTATATAATGTTACAAATATCATTAGTGGTTCACTTTTTCTTCTCTTGTCATTTTTAGTAACAATAGTAACCATATATTATGAAAATAAAAGAATACATGGTAAGAGTTAATGTTTTTAACTATGGGTTAAATACAAAGTATAAGGTTAATTTTGTAACCTAAACATATATAAAACCTATTTTTAGAATATTTATACCCATAATCATCATAATCTCTAAATATATTAGTTTTTAACTATTATAATTCAAAAATAAATTTATAATAAAAGAATATTTCAAGACTTTCCTAAAGTTCCCCTAATCCCTCTTATAAAAGGCCACCACCTCTTCCCACTTACTAAAACCTCTAAACACCCTTGAATCACCCAAATTCTACACAAATAAGATCCCACAATACATAACTTAATTATAGATGCCTTAATTTTAGAATAAGGAAACTCAGGGAATCTTTTTGGGTCAAATCAAAAGGGGTTACCTAATTTAGAGGTAACGTCCTCTCTCAAGCTCTTTTCAATTATTATCATTCTACAACCCCCAAATATCCCTTTATTACATTATTTTATAACAAAATAATTATCCTCATTATACTATAATGTTTTTATACTATGGTTTCCACCTAAAATTACACACACCTCCATCAAATGGATATATAACCTATTGTTTCTATGTATCGCGAACTACTGACTCATGAAACGATGATTGTTCAGTTTTAACCTACCACCTCTCATGGTGGAAATTATGATGGAAATATATTTTTATATGATATATATTATATTTATATTGACTCTTTTATTATTTAATTTCTATTATCAATATACCATTATGATTTCCATAATTTGTAAATATAATAATTTCATTTGAGGAAGTATGGACTACAACACTTCAAAGTGATATGACTTGATTATTCAATACATGGAACATATAAAGAATATATTTAATGAAATTATGTAACATATATATCATATATATTATAATATAATAATAATATACCAATGTATCATTTATTTTTTCATTTCTTTAATTTGATAAAGAAATGAAAGTAGCGTTCATGCATACGTTCATCCTACCGTCTCCAGGAATGATACATTTCATTTATTATCTCCACATGTAATGTACTATTCTAAAAAATTTATTTTTTTAATATATAATATTTAAATAATATATTGTAGATGATCTAATTTTTCCACATGGACAATTTACATCAAAACAAGTAAATTTTTTGACACAAGTAGCGATATCAACAAAACAACAGATATGAACTTAAATAATTATGTAATTTTTATAACATGGTAATAAGAGATATAAAAGGAATAACAAACGTTATAATTTTTCTAATTAAATTGAAAATTAACCTATGTTTTTTATTCATGAACATAATGATTGTGTGTGATGATTCGAACTCATGGTAAGATAACTTCTTAACCAAATTTCCATTATTTGGGATAATCTTATACTTCTAGATTATGTCGTTATATGACTATGAGAGAAATAAATTTTGATATCCTATATTGTATTTATAATTCAAATATGTGTATTAATAGCTAATACACATAATAAATCTATTTTTATTGAAAATGGCTTTTTAAGGGAAATCATAACCCAATCTTCCATCATTGAGTAAAATATCTATGTCATTGGTATTGTTCTTCTATGAATATGTGTGAATAATCCATATTTGTTTTATAATGAATATCCAATTATATTTTGTGGATTTATATTTTTCACACATAATTATTTCAATGATTTATTCTTAATCTAATGATATGATATTTTTAAGGGGTTTCATCTCAATCTTCTTTCATTGAGGCATATCTTGATGATATGCACATTTATTAACCTATATAGTGTATATAAAACCATTTTGAAAGATTATATCATGAAATAGTATATTATCATGATATTTAATGTTCTTTAATGTCATTACTTGATGATTTTTATTCATGGGTTTCTTAATTGGTAAGAGACTCATTGATTAAAACATCGGTCTAAATGTTTTAATGATTTATTATTCTAAAACCTTCTACTTCATTTCCTTGTTTTCAAAATGGTTTTTATAGATTTATTCAAATTTACATGAATGTTTTAAAATTTAAATTACTTTCAAAATTTTTAAAATATTATGGTACACTTTGATTCAAAAGTTTCTTTATTAAATTTGTTAAATGGTTTTCGAGAATTTTCAAATATTTAAATATCTTGAAATGATTTATTAGGATTGAAAATGACATATTATGATTGGAATGTTGATAATTAAATTTTTTTTGTGTTATGATTATATAATAGTACTTGGACATTGGAAGGAGGTCATGTGTTAAACCAATTATGGTTGGTTACATGATAAACCAAGACGGGTGGTTCTGTGAAAAACTAAGGATGGTTGGTTAAGTTATAACCTCCAATGTATTGGTTATTGAATTCATTAGTATGGCTATTCCATTTAGTTATATGTATGGAAGTCGATCATATGGTTATTCCATTTAATTATGGTTATGTACCAAGTAACCTTTATATGTTATATGTTGCTTTATATGTGCTTTATGGTAATCATTTGGTTGAAAAAAGTGCAAGAAATTTTCTTATATTCAAAGAAGTATATTTACTACTTATTAAAGGTGAAACTCAATACTTTATGATAAAGTATTCATTGATTACATTTTTTTTGAAATAATAAAATTTTAAATTATTTATGTATCCCTTACCGAGATTTTTATATGCATCCCATGTTTTGATATGTTTTCCACATGACATAAAGAATAATAGAGTCAAGGATGTGATCAAGGAAAATTCATGAAACAAACCATTTTTCTTTTTATATGTTTTTTATTATGAAAAAAAATCATTGGTATTAGAAGTGTATACATGTAGTATTTATGTTCTTATATATTACTTATGTAATAATTATCTAAATCTCAAAACCTGAAAATATCCTTAAATTGAATTAATGTCAATTTATTTTCTTATCTCAAAATTATGTAATGATTAATAGTGGGTCATTATAGTTTGTATCAGAGTAAATTTTTAGACAACTTTAGGGATTATGAGTTTTAAATAAACACATGGTAAGTCTCAATATCTATTATTCCAGTTAAATCCTAGTATTATAAATTTTTCTGATCAAGGAAATTTAGTTACGAATTGTTGGAGGAGGATCTCAAACAACATTATTATCTCTTCTTGATGAATTTCTTTGTAATAATTATTAAAAATTCATCTCCAAATGATTTTGAAAATTTTTATAACATACAAATCACTTTCAAGATGTTGTTTGAGATATTAAACACATCTATTATACCTCGATACCATCATGGATCATGGGTTTTATTTTAATCAAATAATATTTTCCTAATATTATCATATTTACATCAAAGGTAAATATTATCAATGATTTTTCAAATCATCTACCTTATCACTAGATTTTAAGCACATTTTTATTTTGAAAACAGAGAAGAAGAAGGTTATCCTTGTGAAACCTATTTATATTTTCTTTAAAAACATAGCCTTTCAGCACATACATATAGTATTTTAAAAGTACCGTGGATTTAATGTTTCATCTGAAACTCAGTCCGACTGTTTTATGAAAATCATGTTTTATCAGATGTTTTAAAATAATATTCTATACGTGATTTTTTTCTAGAACTACTTTTCTATGAACACCAATATGACCCAGGTTTTACAAGGTATATTTTGATAAAGATCACAAATGAAATTTAAAGAATCTCTAAATCATTTTTTTAATTCATGGACCTTCTATTTACATGAACAAGATTACAATGAAACCATGTGGACACCATAATCAAGGTATGGATTTCTTTATATTGGGAATATTTTTATTTTATCTTATAGAGGAGAAATAAAAAAAATCAATATATATAAGACTTCATGAAGTAAGTTATTGTGGTCATTATGATTTGGGATGAAAATGAGTGGTATAATACAACCAATGTGGATAAAACATGTTTGGGTTCTTTTTGAGTTTTATAAAAATGGACAACCTGCAAGATGGGTGAAAATCTGTCACATCTGGAAAGGCCATGGGAATCAAACCCACAACCGAAGGGAAACAAGGCACCTCACCTACCACTAGACTATGTGATGACCCTAGTTATTATGACTTATTCTTTTTAGTTACTTGATTTTATTTATTGAGTATAAGTTTATTTTTGTAATTTCTGTTTTATCAAATGGATATCTAAAGTATAGGAAAATTATTTGGTTATTAAGTAATAAATGTTATATTTTAATATTTTTTCTATTTTGGGAATAGTATAAGACTAAGGAAAATAAAATACTATGGGATTTAATATTAGGATTAATGGTTGAATTTTATTTTGGGAGAATATTTGTTTTATTCAAGACATATGGAGATTTGGGTTATTTGTGGAAATGGTTAGCCTATCATGGAGAATATGTTATTAGGTTAATTACTTAATGTATGAGACTTTAAAAGTAGTAACTGATATTTGGAGATAAATTTTATAATTAATCATGAAATACGATGTGATAAAATCCTTTTCAATTTTGGGTTTCTATATTAGTTTGAATTATTTAGAATAATTTTATAGTCAATTGTTTAGTGAATGGTCATTGTTAAACATTGGGTATTGTTTGTTGAATTTTTTTGATTAAGAGTATTATTTATTTTTATAAATCATTATTATTTATGGGGGATTATCTGATCATGTACTAACTATATTGGTTTTGGTTAAGGTCCAAATATAGGGTAAATATTTGGTTCATCTTTTTTGGATTATGTAATTCTCTATAAGTTGATTCTAGTGCTTTAGGAGTGACTAAGTCATCTTAAATACTCATCGATTTGGGAAATAGATGAGTTTTTAGTGGAATTATATTAATGGATAAAACACTAAATTTTATGTAATTATATTTGGTTATGTTATAATTATAATTAGTAAGATATTTCCTCAACTTTATGAAAAATAGCTTAAAACAAAAAATTTTTCTGTTTACATTTACCTACAATGAAATAAATATTATATTTAATCTATCACAATTTTTTTTGTTTTTTTTATTATTAAATTTCTCCTAATAATGTTTCCTATTGATCTCCATCAAAAATTGATATTTATTTTTTCTTCCATATTCATTTTTCCTATATGGAACCATAGTATTTGTTCTCTCAGGTGACCTTTGAACATCACTTTCTATCTTTTAAAGTGGAAGTTTTATTAACCATTTTTTGATGTGGTATTGTAATTAAGGTATTTTGAAAATCCATACCCTAGTCATTGAGGAATAATTAAAACTATAAGGATTCAATTTGTTAAAGGGGGTGAAGTAACATCTCATATTTTAAGAAAGAATCACTATGTTTCATAGAATACATGATACACTACCTTGAGCTTAAACAAACTACTAAATATTATTATTTAAATGTTACCATTATAACATAATATTTGGAATGACATGAATGAATAGTAAAAAATAAATTATTAATGTATTTATTAAACATGTTTATATAATTACTCTTTGGTTATAAAATTAACATGAAGTGAAACTGAAAACCATTAGAATATAAAGGGTGTTTTTTTAAAAAATTAAATGTGAATAATTATTTTTATAAAATATTCATATAACTCGTATTGGATTATATTAAATAAATATTAATCCATTATAATGTTTAAAAGTCATGTTATGTATTTTATAGACATTATATACGTACAAATTCAATTATTCAGATAAAATAATTTTTTTTTCTAAAAATGCAGTTTTACCACCTTTTGATGGAGATCCCATATTAAATTTAGTTTTTGAAACCTTTATATGTTCTGCTTGAAAAAATAAAATTATTATTTAGAATAGGTACATGAAAATTTACTTTGGATGAATTTTTTATATTTTTTTGATAAAAATCATTTTTAATGAATAGTAAAAATATGCTAAATTTTAATTGAAAACAACAATTTCCATTGGGATAATTTATATAGTTAAAAAATATTATATAATAAATTATATATAACATATATATTTATTATTTATTATATTTTAGGTCATTGGTATTAATTCTATATTGAATTTACATGTAAAAATATTTCAATCTTTTGCAATGTTTTAACTTTTAGAAACCTAATTTTTGTTTTTGACAATGAAAATTAAGTTCAAATTATTTTTTTCAAAATTATATGTTTTGAATTTGTAGAAATGGATTCTATATTTAGAATAAAATGTTCTGAATTATGGAAATAATTCTCTTTTATTTTTTGGACATTATGAATAGTAACTTTAGTAATTATTTTTATTTATCATGGTTAAAGGTTAAATCGGGTAAATAATGGTAAAAAATAATATTATAATAATATAAAAACTGCCCCAAAATGTGTCATAGTCATATTGGATGATATATTTCAGACCATTAGTACCCATGGGTCTATTTGAGGACCCCATTGAGCCACATGGGTGTGATAATGATATGTCATAGGTATTAATTTAAAGTAAAGAAAAATAAAACATAAACATGTATCTTTTTACTAAAACATTATAATATAGGGTTATATAACTGATCTCTATGATAATAAATAGTAATTATAAATCTATAAATATTTAATACATCATGGTATATTATTTATCATTATTGTAAATTAAATAAATAAATATATTTACGATACAACGACGATGTAGTGATTTCTTTATTAATTAAATATTCAAATACAAGATGTTATAAATATTAATATAAATTTAAATTGAACATTTTTTCCACAAATAATTTATTAAATGAAATTAAACATTTAGGGATGATTTAATGCATTTGGATCTAAGGAATCATGTTTTATGACTATAAAAAATCAGTAACTAAATAATGTCAAAATTGACATAAATGTGTTTTTAAAAAAACTATATTATTAATTGATATAATTGTACAAAAATATAAGAATATTAAATGTTAATTATATAATGTTAAAAACATCATTAATGATCCTTTTTTGGTTATATTTTCATTTTATAGTAACTATTTTAATAATATATTATGAAAATAAAAGAAGACATGGAAAGAGTTAATGTTTTTAACTAAGGGTTAAAGCCAATGGATAAGGTTAATTTTGTCACCTAATCTTATCTAAAACCTATTGGATGAGAGTATTTAGACCCATCCTTGTCTAATAACTGAAATTTATGAATTTTTAACTATTATAATTCTAAAAACAATTTATAATAAAATAATATCTCAAGACTTTCCTAAAGTCCCCCTCCTCTATCTTATAAAAGGCCACCAAATCTTACCACTTACTCACACCTCTAAAGACCCTTGGATCATCCAAAATATGATAAAATAATCTCTCAAAATCCCTAAATTACACCTATATTATTTACCTTGGGTATAAAGAAACTCATGGAATCTTTTTGGTTCAAATCAAGGGGAGTTACTCGATTTTGAGGTAACATCTTCTCTCAAACTCCTTTCATTAATTGTCATTCTCCAACACCATAACATATCATTATTCAATTATTTTATAAAAAATCAGTATCTTTAGTATACTAGGATGTTTTTATTCTAATATTTCTACTGACACTTATACACACCTCCATCTAATAGATATTTAACATATTATTTCTGTGTAAGGCGAACTACTACCTCACGAAATGATGATTGTTCAATTTTCTCCTACCATCTATCATAGTATCCATTATTATGGAACTTTATTATTATATAATATATATTATATTTATTATTTCTCTATTATTCTATAATTTCTATTATTATCATACCTTTATTCATTCCATAAGGTGTAAATACGATAATTTTAGTTGAGGAAGTGTGGACTACTACCCCCTCAATTTAATATGACTCATTCATTCCATACATGAAACATATAATGGATGGAATTAATGAAATTATGTAAAATATATAAAATATTTGTTTAATTTAAATTATAATATTCCTATGTATCATTCATTTTTAATTTCAATAATATGATAAAGAAATGAAAGTAGCATTTATGAGTATGTATGGCCTAGTGTCTCCATGAATGGTGTATTTCATTTATTCTCCCCAAATTTTATGGACTATTATAATTAAATATATACAATATATATAAATTATATTTCAATAATATTTTGAAGATGATATAATTTTTACCACATGGACAATTTACATCAAAACATGTTCATTTTCGACTCAAATACCGAATATCGACCAAACAACTGATATAAAATTATATAATTATGTAATTTTTATGACATAGTAAAAAGTGATATATAAGGAGTAATAAACATCAAAATGGTTCACAATAATGTGTAAATTAACCTATGTTTATTATTTAGGAACACTATGAATGTATGTTATGATTCAAACTCAGGGTAAGGTAACTTCTTAACCAATCTTCCATTCATTGTGTTAACCTTCTATATCTTGATTATGTCGTGTTATTACTATGAGATATATAACTTTTGATATCATATCTTGTATTTATAATTTCTTTATGTTTATGTATATTGAATACACGTAATTGATCTATTTTAATAACAAAATAGTCTCTGTAAGGGAAATCATAACCCAATCTCCATTCATTTTGTTAAATATCTATGTCATTGGTTATGTTCTTATATGAATATGTTTGAATGGAACATGATTTTTTAATAATTAATATACACTTAACTTGGATGGATTAATATTTGTCACTCATAATAATTTCATTGATTTATTCTCAATCAAATGATATAATATTTGTTAGGGGCTTCATCTCAATATCATTTCATTGATGCATATCGTGATGTTATGCGCCTTTATTATCCTATAGGGTGTATATATAACTCTTTTGACAAATTATACCATGAATTAGTATATTCTCTTGATATTTAAAGTTTTTTTAAATGTTATTCTGTAATTATTTTTATTCAAGTGTTTCTTAAGTGGTAAGAAATTCTTTGATTAAAATATAATTCTAAATGTTTTAAGGATTTATTCTTTAAAAACCATATTTTTCTTGTCCATGTTGTCAAAATGGTTTTTATGGATTTATTTATATGGACATGTATTTTTTAAAATGTAAATTTCATTCAAATGTTTAAAAATGTAATGGTGTACTTTGATTATAATGTATCTTTATTAAATGTTTTAAATATTTTCGAAAATGGATTGAATATTTAAATATATTGTTATGATTCATTATGATTTAAAATGAAATTTTATGAGAGAATTGTTGATAATTTCAATATTTTATATGTTATAATAATATAGCGGTACATGGTCATTTGATTTGTGGTTATGTGATAAATCCAATATGTGTGGTTACATGATAAACTGAAGATGGGTGGTTCCATGATAAACCAAGGATGGGTGGTTATGTTATATCCTACAATGTATTAGGTATGGAAGTCAGATGTATGGCTATTCTATTTACTGATATGTGTGTAAGTTAACCTTACGGTTATTCCATTTATGTTTTTCTATGTCCCAAGCTACCTTTATATGTTATATGTTTATTTATATTCAATTTATGGTAATCTTTAGGTTACAAAAAGGGAAAGCAAAGAGCTTATATTCAATGAAGTATATTTACTACTTCTTAAATGTACAAAGTATTAGTTTCTGATATTGTATTTATTGTTTACATGTTTTAACAACACTAACAATTTTCATTCTTTACTTATCCCTTAATAAGATTTTTTTGATCATCCCATGTTTTGAAATGTTTTTCACAGGATACATAGAAAAATAGAGTCATCAATGGGATCAAGGAAAAGTCTTAAAACAAACCATGTTTCTTTTTATAAGATTATGGTATATGAAAAAATTTCCATAGTGAGTAGAAGTGTCTAATATTAATATATATGTTGTTATTTATATGTTATGACCTAATTATCTGCATCTCTAAACGTAAAAAGTTCCTCAATGTGAATTAAATTCAAATTGTTGACTTATCCCAAGATTGTGTAATGATTAAGTCTATGAATTATTCTAAAACATTACATAATATTCATATCTGTTAATAATTTTACATTATTTAATATTAATGATCTCTTAAAGTTTTTAGATTTAAAGATTTAGGTCATAATTAGTACATAATGTATCACATTTTTACAAAGTGAACACTAATAATCCAATATATATTTCTTCCAAAATATAAAACTTTTAAAATAAAACAATATTTCATTTAAAATTATTCATAAAAATATTAACTAATTCTCTATTTCTATTACCCATCATTATAACATGTGAAAATCATTTTAAAACATTTGATGAGGACAAGAATCTCATTAATAACATAAAGATTGGAAATTGGTAGTCCAATGAAAACATTAGATATAATTAAAAAAAATTATAGAAAAAACATTAGCATGAATAGAAAATTCATTAAGTTGACATGGGATATATTTACAAGGACACTCTTACTTTCACCCTTAAAAATGGAATAACCTTTCGTTCAACTTTCATCTCTAAAGTACCAAATGAGTTGGAGAGCTATAATGTGGCTCACTCATCATATCTTAAGCTATAACGGGGCTCAACCAATCACTTTATAATATATAATAGGGGTCAAATAATTATATATTGAGATATAATAGGATGAACACATAATAAATAATTTAAATGAAACATATAATAAGTTAAACCATTGTTATGTCATTGAAACCCATGGGAAAAAAATATTCCAATATCAATTTACACGTTTTTCATAAAAAAACAAAATTCAAATTTCAAAACCAAGAACATAATAATGGAATCATAATCATCAAAAGGAACTAAAAAATCATATAATGTAAATATTATAATAATAAAGAATCATTAATGTGGGAGAAACTTCTCATTATATATATAAAAACGAATCTTTTTGAGTTTTTTAAAATATACATTTAAATGGATTTCAAAGTGAAAGTCACCTACCTCTGGTTCCACTACCTTAATATGTGTCCAAACCTCTTGTATAATGGTTTAAATATTGTAATTAATAATTAAAGAACAATAAAAATTATATAATGCCTTAAATAATATTCTAATAAAAATTTTCACTCATTTATTAACAATATTTTGTTATTTATATTTTTTCAGATCTGTAGTTTTCATGGTTTCCAAGGTTAGTTTATGGAATTTTTTTTCAAATAGAAATAATAATCCAAAAGTGATAACATATATATATTTATATATATATATTTCTTTTAATTTTAAAAATTAAAATTTAATTTAAACATTCTATGATTTCAGTTAATGGAAACAAAAACTCATCGTTTCTGAAGGTGGTGAATTGACACACCATGGAAAACAATTTTTTTATTTAAGGATAAGAGGAGGAAATGACAGATTTTATGAAGAATATAAAAAAACAACATTAAAATATACATATTATACAATAGTTATCATGAAACATTATATATAAGGTGAGGAAAAGGTAAAAGTGATGAAAAATTTAAATGAGAAAAAGAAGCAACATTCCACTAGAAAATTTCACTTTGATAGACTCTTTAGGCTCTTAGAAGTGGTTTTTTGTGGGTCCAGAAGCACTAGAATGTGGAAAGTAATGATTAAATGTGAATTTTATAGAATATAAACGAGAAATATGGATGAAGGTGATTATATTTTGTAAAGTCATGATTTTCATTTAGTAATTGAGGTGAGGGGGAAATTTTGAATTACAAAAAATATTAAAATTTAAATATTCTAATATAGGGTTAAAATCATTAAAAAGGACTAAAACTAAAATTATATAACATTTTAGAAGTAACATGATAATTTTTGGAATTTTTCAATATTTTACATATTTTTAAATTATTTAAGAAAATATATTTTCATGAAAACTACTTTTTTTCAAATTAAACACTATTTATAACTATGACTTCGAACACATAAAAAAAATATTTAAATTCGAATAAAATTTATTATTATATCCTATAAATATCATATTAATATATTAAAATTTTAAATTTTCTTAAAAATCATAAATTACATTTTTTTTATTATATTTAATTTCATTCATTTTATTTATTACTTAAATAAATAAATACTTCATCATCATTGGGTAAGCCATTACAGTATTGTTTTGATCCAAAAAAATTAGAACTAAATTTTTACGATAAGGAAAGAATTTTTGAATTAAGAAATAAAATTTATTTATGAATAAATCTTTTTGAAACTGATATATTAATGTTCTATAATAATAAAAAACTCTAGTTTCACCAAATATCACAAACATTAAAATAATGACATAAAATTATTTTTTATTATCAACACACATTTAAGGAAAATTGAGAAACCAGTGGATCCAAATTACAAATGATTAAAATAATAAACCCAGAATTAAACTATAGCGACCACCCCTCCACATCCACTACATTGAGATAATAAACCTTCACCATTAACTAACCTCTCAACATACAATTCTAAGTGGAAATCACTTGTGATGGTTTAATTCTCCGATCCCCATATAAAGTAGACCAATATAGAATATTGGTTGAGTATCACAAATCTACACTTCAATATCAATAAAAAGATACTCTAAAAGACAACACAACCCGATCCATCATACTTCCCAACCTCTCAACAAGTTTTACCCATTTAAGAAAAACATTGAAAATTAATTTAAGAATACCACAGACCAATTTCTTATACAACTTCCAAGATATAGAAGTTACTTGAATGTTTGAAATAGCCCACATTAGATTTTCAACTACAGAATCCAGCTGATCCCAATTCTGTATGTACTCTTCCGCATTGATCTTCTCTTTATTGAAACCCCCCATAATAATTAGATCATATTTATCAACCTAGATGAATTGTTCCTCATTGAGGGTCACCCTTAGTGGCCTCCCTATTATCTTATCTGCCTCCTATTTAGACATATTAATCAATAAAACCTGGTCAACCACATCATATATAAAACTTACCATTAATTCGCGAGTCTTATTTACCACAACCTATACTTTTTTTCTTGGAATTAATTTTTTTAGAGGATCGAGTCTCTATAGGAGGGGGTAGCGTGGAGTGATTCTTTCTAATTTTACTCCTCCTATTACTTCGGGAACTCCTCTAGCTTACATCTAAAAGGATAGGATTAGTTGTATTGGGTTCTATCACATGTTCCCCATCTTCATCAATCAGAATACTATGATCAGAGCCCAAACCATCCTCTAAAAGACCTTTAAAACTGTTTCTCAACTGGATTAAATTACGGGATATTTAAATAGAATCACCTAGATTCCCAACACTAGATTGGTGACTCAATTCATATACACCTTACCTGAATCATCCTTACATGATCTCAACACCTCCACATAAGAAGAAGTCGTAACATCCACGTCGCCACCTTCCCTATGTCCCATAGCCACTGATCCCGCATATATATGACATGCCTCAAGAGAATCCTCAATTTAGACCATATCATCTCCCACCCTTACACCCTCAAAAGAGGTCATCACATTTCAAATTTAAGGACTGAAAAGATCCTACTTTAACCTATTAAATACATCAAAAACCTTTGGATTAACAACTTATTTCATTACCCTCTTCCCCAAAGTATCACCAGGACTAGATTCGAATGAAACATTCAGGATCATTATGATACGGTTGGGCTGCTTCTCCTCCACAGGTAGTCAAAACTGTGGAACATCCCGCCTATTTGACAAGCTATTGGTATTGACCACCCTCCCTCTACCATCCATACCCCTAGCAAAAATCTTCGACGATCTAGCATAATTTCAGATCTCCAGGGCCTTTACACTATCTCTACCCTCATTCCTAATAGAAAAATGTTCTCCTCGACAATTGTTATCTAAAGAATGACACAACTGATTATAGGTAGAACAAAAATCCAGCCAAGACTCAGAGACAACCTGTTGCATGAACCTGTACTCATCAGCAACTATTACCCAAAAATACTCAAATGGAATCCTTTAAGCATCAATTTCCACACAAACCCATGGGTTGACGGGATGAAAAATAGATGTACAACTACTATAATATCAGATAAATCTACCAACAAGATTTCCAATCATCCTAATGACTAACAGATTCTGAAACGACAAAGGTAAATTCGGAAAACTCAACCATACCGCAGTTGTAGGAGAGTCTACATTCATATGGAAGTTCAAGGACCAACGAAAAATAAAGAATCGATATTCATTAAAGCTATGTGGATCTCTTGACTAGGTAATAATGAGATCCTCATCTGACATGAATTGAATCATAATGTGGTTCCTATAAAGAAATTCCACCGTCTCCCACTCCTACAAGTTCTATGAGCCAAACAAAAACATGTCGAACAAATCTACAGAAGGTAGCCTTTATTTAAACCGAGCAACCGAGGTGAGGTTTAAGAGCGCTGAATTTTCTTTTATCGTCAAAGTAGACAACTAATTATTAGGGAAACCATCAACCAGATCTGGGACTTTAGGACATAATGAATCCATTAGAAAAGGAGGAAAAACTCTAGGTTGGAGAAGGGATGAAACGACTCAGATCTCTTAAATGACATTAGAGATCCCCCCCCCCCACCAGGTGGAGATGGATTGAAATGAAAGCCTTCGTCGTCACTACGAGGGAGAGAGCATCATCCTAGGGTTCCCTCTCACTCTTGGACTCTATAGAACTATTTATGACATACTTTTATATAAAATAACAGAAAGGGATTCAATTGATTAATGTGGGTCTAATATGTCCCAAATTGAAATAAAATCAATATAATGATTGAAAAATTATTATTCTGATACACATTAGTCATGTTTGTGGTCATTTAATAGTACTTATAATTTAAATTAAAAAAACCTTTATTTATTTTTATTCTACTTGTTCATGCACTGATTCAACATTAAGGACAATTATTTCATTTATAAAAATTAAAAACATTTTAATATCATTGATATAAATTAATGTCATTAAAATAAATTAATTATGTTGAAAATTATATTATATATTCAATTATTTTGTGTATTTACTCAAATAAATTCCCAAACTACTTCATTAATATGTTAATTTTATCTTTTCTACCTTGCAGATGCATTTGGTTAATAATTTTTTTATATAACACTAAAATTATAATATATCATTAGAAAATAAATTATATGTAATAATTAATAAACATGTCATGAAAAATTACTTTTATACTCAATTATTAACTAAAACAAACAAAATTTGACATTACTAATGCTCTGAAAGCACTTCATCGACACTGATAATAATTTTTATACTTATTTTGAAATATTAAATATTTACATGTTCTTAATTATTTATGTTTAATATTAAAATGATAAAATATAATTTAGTTATTCAATAATTTTTTTAATTTTTATATAAAAATTATGTCGTCATGACGTCACAAAAAATCATATTTTATAAAAGGTTTTCATATTTAGTATTTAATAAAAATTTATATTTTTAATGAAATTGTAAAAAATTTATTATAATAAAGTTATGACATTATGAATTAAAAAAATTATTTTTTTTAAAATTAAACAATGTTAATTGAAAAAATAATGTTTTAGAAAAGGAATCATATAATATATTATTATTTTTAAAAATTACATATTATCATGAATATAGAAATTTAATTAAAGAATACTAATAAATATTAAAAAAACTTATTCTATTTGTACATGTGATGTTACAACCCCATCATAATTTTTTAAATTGCATTCTCACATTTTTATTCAGTTATTAAACAAATGGGGATAAATTTCTCTCATAGGATGTTTTGGATTCCAGTGTTAGTTTTTCAACCATGTGGTTTCTACACAAAACCTTAACATAGTGAATTACCTTATTTGGAAATACTGATTATATATGATCAACAATTTAAATATGTTTCTTTTCATATGAAAGGTTCTCTTCTATTTGAACTTGTTTTAGGATCAATACATGATATGGATATTGGACATTCTCTATTATTATCGAAACAAGAAAAAAATTATGTACCAGTGTTAAAATAGGAGGCAATCCAACTCAGTAGTAACCGGGTCAAACATTCTCTAGAATATCTTATAGTGCAGTGAACTGTGGGAATAACGTTACATTATTACCAAAATGAATAAATATTTTCCATGAAAATATTTTATGGAAAACATGATCACCCACCTTGAATGAAAGTTCATTCATCCTGTTATCTGGATAAATTTACATCCTGAACTGATCTACCCTCATATGTTGTTAGATCATAAACTGTTATCTAACACATGAGCTACTAATTATGGTCTGATCTACTTTATTTCCACAACATCATACCAAAATTTTGGAGTTCCCATCCACTTTTATTATAGTGGCTCCAAAATTTCCATATATATACCAAAATAACAACTGTTATTATATGGAAACCAAACTAATGAATGATGTTAATAACAACATCCATGGTAATCCATTCAATAAGATCCAATAATATCTTATATTTTATGAATTTTTCACTATGACTGTCCACTTGATTGAATATGAAAGGTTGTGCTAAAATTTAATTTAGTTCCCAACGGCTTCTTAAGGACTTTCCAATTTTTATAAGTGAACATGGGATCATGATCAGATACAATGTATAAATCCACTCCATGTAACCTGACTATATCATTTTGATACAACCGAGAAATGTTATCTTGATATATGGTGTCTCAAATAGTAAGAAAATGAGCTGATATAGTCAATGAATCAATAATAATCCAAATCACATTATTATCTCATGATATCATTAGTAGTCCCACATCATAATCCATGTATATATTTTCCCATTTCATCTTTGGCACTAGAAACTTTTGAATAATGCACTCTGGAACTAGAAACTTTTTTAATCATACCCTTCATAAACAATAATGTATTTGCAGGTTAAAGAATAATTCCATATTTATAAACAATGTGACTAAGGAAAAAAATTGTTTAACCCAAATTCACACATTATATATTTTATATATAGTTTATTTTATTTTATAGTTTTAAAACAACCCTTATATTTTGATCATGTTCCTTATAAATTTTAATATATACCAAAATGTCATCGATAAAAAAACCAAAAAAATATCTAAGAACTCATGGAATATTCTATTTATAAGATAAATGAATAAATTAGGTGAATTAAATAACCCAAATGACATAACTAAAAATTCATAATGTTCATATCTAGAATAAAATATAGTCTTTATAATGTATGTTTACATTACTTTCAACTGAGGAATCCTTGAACACAACTCATGCATTGAAAAATTTCTTTTTCCCTGGAGATGATAAAAAATTCATAGGTATGAGCAAAATGACACATGTTATTAACTGTTAAGTTATTCATGGACCTATAATTCATGAAAATTGACATTAAACCATCTTTATTGTTAACAAAAAATATTGGATAACCACATAGTGATGTTTTAGGTCAATTGAAGCTTCTATCTAATAGTACATACAACTTCTTTTTAAATTCTAAAAGTTGTACATGAGCCATTAGATTAGGAGAATTTGAAATTTTCTTAACATTAGGAACAATATCAATAGTGAACTCAACCTATCGATCAAGAACTACATTATGAAAACCACAAAGAACAACATCAAGATAATCATTTACCACTCAAATATCATTAATATGAGTAGTTCATTTATTTTCAACAATATGTGTAAGATAACTTTCGTTTCCATGTTTTATAATTTTCTCAGCTTCCAAATATTTTATCAATGATATTAGTTCATTGTTATAAAAAAATGATACTGTTTATAAAGAACAACTACTTTAGCTCTTCAAACATTATTATAATGGTTATCATAAAGCTATTCCATAACTAGAATAAAAAAATACTCTACTAATGTAAAACCAAAATAATTTCCTCGTAAAGTCCTTACACAGAAAATTAATGGAAGATTCATATAATATATTTTAGGCTTAATATTTTCCCTCTGTGTTTTCACTATATGTTATAGATTAATTTATTGATGTCGGGTATCAAATTTACCATAACATTTCTCCAAAATGAATGAATGTGAAGACCCTCAATCAAACAACATATTGGAATTTCTATAAAAACAAGAAATGTATCTAATACCAGTTTATTTTATGGATCAACATGTAAAGACACACACTTTTAAAATGATATTTGTTTCCTAAAGATGTATATTATATTATTACCCCAAAAACTATATTTAATTAATAAAAAAGTAATTATATATTAATGTGACAAATGGGATTCAATATTTATATGAATATTGGTCGATATGACTGTTGGTTAATATGACTATTGTAAATTACACTCTTAACATTATGATTATTGTAAATAAATAGAATTGACAAGGAAAATTTAATACAGAAAGAAGAGTTGATGGCCAAATCTAGTACAGTTAGGCTATACAAATCCCATTTTTGAATCTTTGGTGGGAGGTATCATCTCTGGGGTTCTATCTTGACCAATATCCAGATTAGAATCACCATGTTAGGCTTGAACAAAATTGCATACATGAGATGTTCAAGTTAGTGGAAATTACAACTCAACCAATGTTATCTGAGCCTCCCAATAATTCTATCACAATTTTACACCACACCATTACGTCATATATTGGTTTTATAAGGGGTTATGTTATAAGGCCTTATGTAGATAATGTGTAAACCCTTTGTATTTATAAAAGTTTTGTATTGTATTTTCTATTTTAAAAATATTTTTTTCTTAATAAAATTAAGAATGATTTTGATACATTTATATTTTGGACATAAATTTTACTTTTCATGAAACATGTAACTATTATAAAAAAAATAGGGTATTATTAAATTCCATTATGGTAATAAGATAGTGTTATAAAAACACTCATTTTTAACTATATATGATAAAATATTTTTTTTCATCTATAAAAAATTTCACTATGAAATTTCACTATGCATTTTCTATTAGCAATTATTTTTAATAAATAAGTATTTTTTAGTTAAAATTTAATCATATAATATTTAGTGAATTATTATGATAAAATAAACTTCAATTTTTTATTGAAAACATTTGTATTAGGTTAGTGTCAATTTATGAGATTTTTATAAAATACTTTAGTTTTTTATGAATAATAAAAATATATTGTTTGAGTTTTCTGGAAAGTTTAATGACATCATATCTATGTCAAAAACATTTAATGATTAGTTAAAATTTATCTTCTACACTTATGTGTTAAATTAACTCTATAGGTGTCCCAAGAGTCCAATACTATGTAAAAATACCCCTAGAAAGCCTATGGTTTTGTGAAGACCACCAACAAGGTGTCTAGAAAAATTAATAAAAATACACTTCATTTTATATAAATACCCACACATTACATCATTTAATTTCATTACAATAGTATCTTAAACAGACCTATAATAGTATTACCTCTCAAGGAGCCCTCACATGGTTTCTTAAATCCCCCAATGTCTCAATCTTCACGCTTTACTAATAACTATTCAAGGTAAAGGAAGTCTCATCTTTTCTTTTCCTTTCATGATTCCTTTTTATGTGGTATGTATTTAAAATTTCAATACCATGTTATTATATGAATATTTTTTTCTATCCATTTAATATATTATGAGTTATTTATTAATGGGAGACCCTTTCCCCCTTATTTTTAATGTATTATAAAAAATATTTCATACCCGTTATGCAACTATATTTTTTCTAACAATTGCTTTCTTTTTATCATGAAATTCAATTATTTTATTTCTGAATACCCAAACCTCTATATTATAGTAGTTTATTTACATAGTTTTATAAATTATTTATTTTATTTTTTATATTAACATACATGAAACCTGACTTCCTTTTCCATGGGTTTAAAATGACAAAAGTATCTTTTTTAAGAACATTCTAAAACACCATGATTTTCAAATTAAATTCATTTATTTTATTCACCATATGTTATTTATGATTTTTTATTATGATATATGTGGCTCACATTAATAAATACATATGAATGGTTCTACCTGATATTTCACCAATTCATTGTGTAATGAATTTAATATCTAGAGATGACAAGTTTTATGATACCTTGGTAAATAAACTTGGTGATATGGTTACGAATGACCCAATTAAATGTCATATCCACATTTCCATGTTATGATACATTTTCTTGTATTTATTATATTCCACTTATAATATTTTTCGTTCCATATTGATATTCTTCATGTTCTTATCAATATTTATGAATATCACATGTAAACTATTTCACATTTTTTCCTTACTAGGCCTTCTACACACCCTCTCCATTTAGGTATATCTGAAGGTTATTAGTTATAATAAATTTATTTAGGGTTAAACTTGAACAATAATATAATGAGGAATAAAATAGTGCATTATGTTTGTTCATGTATTATGTACCATTTTTTCAAGATAAAATATTTAAAAAAAATCATCTTTTTGTAAATTGGTGTGTAATGTTATGCAATATAAAGGTGGGATTAAATTGTGTTTATCAAAGGACCATTTAGTTGTCTGTGGAAATTTGGAATTTGAAACTTTAGTAAGAACCTTAGATAAATGTTTAAATATTTAAAAACATAATGGTATTTTGGAGAAATATTAAGTATGTGGTGTCTGAAAAAATAAATCCTTTTCTGGATATAAAGAAGTGGATGTGTCTATAGACCATATGTATATAGGGGTAAAACCTAAAAAGTCCACCTTGAGCTATACTCTAATAAGAATTGATGCACAAAAATATTCTTTGTTGCACTCTTGGTCTGACACTCTTGGGGGATATATTTAATTAATCATAATATTTTTATGAACTATTATAAAGGATTTATAAGAAACGTAATTTTAGTAAATGAATAAAAAAAATTAATCATGATGTTTTAAGATGTGGAATTCTATTCGAGTTTTAATATTTTTATAAGAAACGTGTTTCTCACTGTGTTTTTCTTATTTTTTAAAATTGATTGAAATATGAGGAATTCTATAAATGGTGAGCGCAATGGACCATTGACTAATGACCCTATGATGAAAGCCGTAATGGAAATATTATTGATAATTATGAATCAACTAAATAAAGTTATAGGCAACAATATAAATTAATATGATATATTGGTTTAACCATGAATGTAAAAACACTCAATTGAGACCTTTATGCATTAATATCCACTAAAATTCAGTGTATCTTCTGACCACTTTATTTTTGAAATAGTTTATAAGATCTATAGAAAACTATTTTTCTATACATCATTGTTTAGAACAATAGAAAGTAACTCTGGTTGTTTACCTCTTAGAGGGAGATGCAGAGCAATGATGGACCCAGATTAAAAACACAAGGCTAAGAGAGTATATTGAAGATATAAAGAGGGAAGAGATCATGGGAATATTCTTCAATATGTATTTCCCTATTGAGTGAGAATGAGAATGGAGAATATTTTACTTGAGCTCATGAAAATGGAAAATGAATGTTTATGAAACTATAAGATGAACTTCAGAAGAAATTTATGTAATAAATTTATATTTGACATTGATCCTAATGGAAAGTCTGATAGATTATTTGGTGGAATAAGTCTTCATATATGAAATAATTTTGAGAACCGAGACTTGATAAAAATGGATAAATCATATGGTTTGCTATGAAGGTATAACTGGAGCTTGGTGACATGATGTGCTCTCACAGATTGAATAATAAGAAGATATATCTAGGGGAAAAATATAGAGGAGATCTGATCAAGGTATGGGATGAAATCAAATGAAAATTTTCACATGAAATAAATATGGGGATAAATATTTGGGGAACTACCTACATGGGAGGCGAATGTGTTATAGTTGTGGATGATATGGCCATATCACTCAAAATTATCATAGTGAAATGAATCCTAAACTTCTCAACACAAGTGAAAAAGGGAATATGTTTCATGCCCTACCTGAAGTCCAAATCATCATGTGTGGATCGCTCAAGAACTTTTCCAATCATTATCCAAATATAATGGTAGTTGAGGTTAATCACCATCTTCCTTAGTATAGACCAAGGGAG
The DNA here is from genome assembly GCA_963277665.1 of Viscum album. Taxonomy (NCBI): domain Eukaryota; kingdom Viridiplantae; phylum Streptophyta; class Magnoliopsida; order Santalales; family Viscaceae; genus Viscum; species Viscum album. Next base: position 1,247,358,512 of record OY728138.1, read on the forward strand.
CATGGTCATGATTTCGCTATTATGTTGACTGAAGAAAAGGCTAAAAAGGATGTTGTCGCAGCTACTCCCATTTTTCATTGAAATATAGAATGTACTTTGTTTTATTCTTGTTCATATCATTCCTTTATTTCCTCCATGTTTATAATGAATATAGAATAAATCCATAAACATCTATATATATATATATTATTCATGACCCATGGAGGCATTATCCAAGAATAAATATTATTTAGAAACTCTAGTATTCAATTTGTTGAGCATAATCTCATCTCAAATATAGTTGTCATTCCCATGTTGGAATTTTACATTATACAAGAGATGGACTATATCTCAATGTAAAATTCTATGATAAAAATCTGATGAAAGGAAATCATAATAGTCTTGAATAAAGAACATGTAGTTGTTTTTAATGGAGAGATATCTTGACCTGATTTTTGTCTAAAATAACCACTCGTATCATTATTTATGGAGATGATCGATGAAGATGAAGTAGAAAATGAAAGTGTACAAATATAGGGTTTCCCCATCATTAAGGAATACATTAACATATTTCTTGATGAATTACCAAGAACTCCCCCAAAAATAGAGGTAGAGTTATCCATTTAAGTAATTCCTGGTTCCAAGATGATTTCAAAAACTCTATATAGAATAGTAAATGTAGAGCTGGAGGAATTAATGAGGTAACTCCATGATCATTTGGATAAGGGTTTTATCTGGACAAGTGGGTCTCCTGTGGGATCAATTATTCTATTTCTAAAGAAGATGGATGGATCAAAGAGGATATGTCGTGATTAAAGAAACCAAAATGGGATCAAAGTGAGGAACAAGTACAATCTTCCAATAACTGATGATTTATTTGACCATCTTCACGGGGACCATTCATCTCTATTATTATTCTTCATTCTATTTATCATCTATTGAGGATTAAAAAAGAATATATTCCAAAGAACGCCCTATAATCTAGATATGGGCATTGTGAGTTTTTTGTTAATCTCTTTATCTTGACTAAGTCTCCTTCTAATTTAATAGATTTTAGGACTAGAGTATTTACAGAGTGCATTGATAACATTGTTTTAGTTTTTATTGATGATATTTTTATATAAATCATAATTCATGAGGTGGATGAAGATAACCTAAAGGTGATACTAAAAACTATGAAGAAGGATAGGTTATTTCGAATGTTTAAGTATTGTAGATGTTGGTTAAAACATGTTTCTTTATTGGGGAAAATTATAATCGGTGAAAAAATCACATTTGACCCTGAAATGAATTTTTTTTAGAGGAGTGGCCTCAGTCTACAAAATTAATAGATATTCAAAGTTTCCTTGGTTTAAGTTTATATTATAGTAGGTTTGTGAAAAAAAATTCTTGACGTTATAATCCTGAAATAAATTTAACTTGAAAAGGTGCCACATTAATATTGAAAAAGGAGTGTAATGAATGTTTCCAACAGCTGAAGAAGAGGTGTATTATTGCACTCGTTTAACTCCATTCTCTATCGGAAAATGATTCCTTATTTTTAGTGATTCATCTCTAAAAGGTATTGGGTGATTACTCATGAAAAATTTAAATGGTATTTCTTATGAATCTCTAATGTTGAAACCTCATGACCAGAACTATCCTATGCATGACCTGGATCTAGATATAACTTTTATTTCTCTAAAGATATGGAGGGTCTATATTCATGGGGATAAATGTGATATATACATAGAACATAAAATTTTATGTATATTTTCTGGAAAAAAAAGAATTTAACATGAGACATAGGAGATGGTTAGAAATTATTAAATACTATTATTTCTCAATTAATTATCACCCTAGAAGAGAAAAAAGGCACTGATGAATTATGTAGGATGTACCATATTGTTCTATCAAGGATGAGGATTCAATGTGATCCTTTGATCAAAGCCCTAATAAAAATAGACATGAAGTTCATATGGGAAGTGACATCATCAAACCTATCCAAAATGATTTATCAACCACCTTTACTAGAGAAGATAAGGAAATCTAAAATAGATGATACATTATTGCATATGGAGTTTCAGTCTAGGATGTATTGGATATTTAAGGAGTTAAAAAATGATCAAGAAGATGTACAGATATTTTATACAATACAATGTGTTCCATCTATTGTGGAAATAAAACCGATGATGGATAAAACTCATATCTCTACATTCAATATGCGTACTGGAAACACTAAAATGTATAAATTCATTTTTGATCATTATTGGTTGGATAAAATAAAAATGGAGGTTTATAGCTACATTATAATGTTCCTGGTTTGTCAACAAGTAAAGGAATAGTAAAATATTCCTAAAGGGGTATTACAACCAATACTTATACCTTCATTGATGTGGTACAATATAACTATGTATTTTTCACTGGTCTTCTGAAAAAATACAAAAGAAATAATGTGATATGTGTTATAGTGGACCGTCTGACCAAGACATCCCATTCATCTTTATCATAGAGGATTTATATCTTGACGAACTCACTATGATATACATAATGGAACTGGTAAGGATACATGGAGTTCCACTTTATATCATATCTAATCATGATCCATGATTCATATAAAATTATAGAGAATACATCAGCATTATCTTTGTACAGAACTGAATTTTAGTATGTCCTATCACCCTAATACAAATGGCTAATATGAAAGGACTATTAAAAACACAAGGACATTCTAAAAACATGCTCAGTGGAATTTAAATGTTGAAGGGATCAAAATATCTTATTAGTTGTGTTCTCAAACAATAACAGCTTCCATTCGAGAATTCAAATGGTTTCGGGTGAAGATATATAAGGGAATTCATTTATAACACCTTCTTTTAGAGACGAAGCTGGTGAGAGAAGAATTATTAGGCTTATTCTTGTGCATGATATGACCGAAAATTTTCATTCCATCCAACAACACATAAAGGCTGCTTAGAGTTTAAAAAAGGGTTATATTGAAAACCATTAAATGGAATTAGTGTTTGATGTTTGTTAAAATTTCATCCTTAAAATTTATCTATGAAAGATATTTGTGTGATTTCAGAAGAAAGGGAAGCTTATCCCCAGGTACATTGGTCTCTATGAAATCCTTGGTCGCATAAGAGTAGTGGTCTATCGGCTAGCACTTCCACCAAATCTATCTCAAGTTCATAATTCTTTATAGGTATCACTTTTTAGGATGTACATACCTGAACCTTCACGTGAACTAAATTTGGATCCAGTACGACTAGAACATGATCTCTCTTATGAGGAGAATCCATTGGAGATCTTGGATCGAAGGGACAAGGTTATATTCCAAAAAGACTAACCACATCCTAAAAGTGTTTTGGAGTAAACACGTGTATGATGAAACGATGTTGGAACTAGAGGAATCAATTAGAAAGAAGTTCCCTATACTTTTATAAACATATAGAATGAGTTTAAATTTTGGGGATGAAATTTCTTAAGTGGGGGAGAATATAACCACCTAAACTTTTTAAATGATATTTATTTCCTAAAAATTTGTGATATAATATTACACAATAATTCTATATATCATTAATAATAAAGTAATTATATTTTAATATGACCATTGGGTTTCGACCATTATATGACCATTGGTCGATATGACCATTGGCCTATATGACCTTGGGAAACTATACTCTTAATGTTATGATTATTGTTTTTAAATAGAAATTATAAATTAAAATTAATGAAAAAAAGAAGAGTTGATGGCCGTATCTAGTAGAGTTGTGCCATATGAAGCCAATTTGTTGGAGCTTGGGTGGGAGGTAGCATCTTTGGGATATTCTCCTAACCAATCCCAATCTAACCTTCAACATGTTATGCATGAATTAAATCTCATATAGAATAAGTTTAATATAGTAGAAATTTCCATTTGAGTGATGTTATCTGAGCCGCCAAACGATTCTATCACCATCACACACCATACCCTTATCTCATAAATGGGTTTCATAAAGGGTTATGTTACAATGCCATAGATGCAAGATGTTACGAACCTTTTTATTAGTAAATTGTTTGTACTATATTTTCTATTTTAATAATAGTTTTACTTAATAAAATTGAGATCGATTTTGATAAATTTAATTTTTGAAAAGAAATTATTCTTTTTGGGAAACATATAATTATAATAATAAACTAGGTTATTATTAATAATATTTATGTTAATTAAATACTATTATAAAAATATTCATTTTTAATTAAAAATGATAAAATATTTTTTGTTTTATAAGTATTTTAAATTTAACTATGCAATTTTACGATGCATTTTATCTCTGCTATTATATTTATTAAATATGAATTGTTAATGTTTAAAGTAAAATTTATCATATTTAGATATTTATTATGATTAATTAAATTTATTTTCTGAATTCCAAATATCGATATTAGGTTATGGTGAATTTATGTGAATTTTATAAAATACATTAGTTATTCATGAATAGTAATAATGCAGTTTGAGTTTTTCATAATGTTTAATGACATAATAGGTATGTCATAATGATTTAATGATTATTTAAAATTATTTTAGACTCTTACGTGTTAATTTAAATCAATATATTTCCCAAGTGTCCAATATAATGGGAAAAACCAGGGTCAAGACCATGGTCTTTCAAATACCACTAATAAGGTATCCCATTAAAATAATAAAAAAATACTGCATTTATTATATAAATGCCCACCCATTACATTGATTCCACTCATCAAAAAAATAATTCTCAATGAATATAAAATATTAGTACATCTCAAGGATTCCTTCCAATGTGTCCTCAAATCCCCAAGGTCTCAATCATCGAATTATAGTAGTCATTATTCAAGGTAAGAGAACTCACAACTTCTCTTTTCATATTATGATTCCTTTTTATGTGGTATGTAATTAAAATTACCATATCATGTTATTTGGTAAATTTTATTCTATCCATTTAAATTATTATTATTCATCAATTAATTGGAGAGCCTTGTCCCATATATTTTTAATGTCTTCAAAAACCAAGTTTCAAACCCTTTATGCTGCTAGATTTCTGTCCCAAAATTTATTTCTTTTTATCAAGAAATTATTTTATATTCATTATGAACACCCAATCCTCTATATTCTATAGGGGTATTCACATAGATATAAAAATGATGAATTTTAATTATTGTATTAACATAAATTAATCATGCCATTCTTTTTTGAGGTATTTGAAAGGAAAAAGGATCTTGTTATTAAGAACATTCTAAAACACCATGATTTTAGAAATGAATCTTGTTTCTTTTATTCTCCATGATTTATTTATTATTTTTTTATTATGATATATGTTTGATCACTTTAATTAATAAATATAAAGGGTTCTCCCTAATAGATCTCCAATACATTTGGAAATAAATATAATTACTTGATATGATATGTTTTATGATACTTTAGTGACTATCATTGGTAATTTTTTTCACACATCAGTGTTAAACCGTAGTGATATACATATGAATGACTCTATTAAATGTTTTATCCAAATTTAAAATTTTTGATTCATGTTATTTTATTTTTTATATTCATCATGTTATCTTTTTCATGCCAAATTTATATTCTTCTTGTTCTTAAAAATATTTCTCAATATCACATATAAATTATTTCACTTGTTTTCCCTTATTGGGCCTTCTCCTCACCATTTCTATTGACGTATGTCCCAAGGTTATGATATGAATAAAATTAACTTAGGATAACCCTTTAATAATCATTTATCATTTAATAGAAGAAAGTTTTATATTTTCATGTATTATGTAACTTATTTAAGACACTAAATTTTAAAATATCATCTTTTATAAAATCTTATGTAATGATATATAACAAAAAGGGTGGATTGATATAACATATAATGAGGTACATTAAAATTATTTTTCCATGAACTTTTTTATCAAATCATTCTGATTTCCCACCAGAGTGACTAGATTTTGATAGACATTAGAAAAATGACCCAACTCCTTACTTTTAAAGCATATTACCATCAACTTATCACTATTCTTTTGATCATTTTACATTCCCTCAAAAACCATTTTTACAAACATTCAAAAATGGTAGAATATCCTAGAATTTAAAATACATTATCTAAAATTCTTTTTTACCATACTTTTGATTATAATGGGACTTAGTTTCCTTACCTCCAAATTTCATTGATGAATTCTTCCAAAATAATTTCCAACCTGACCGCTTCTTATTCTTATCATCACATAGAAAATATGTGTTAGTAAAATCCATTTCAACCTTTTTATTATAATTAACAATTTTCTCATAGATTTAAAATTCTAATGCATCCAATATTCTTCTTAAGTGGGGTTTCTATCTTAGGTAAAACTGAAAAATATTTCTATATGTTTCCCAAAAAAAATTTCAAATACCTATCTAATTTGGAATGTTATCTATATCCAGCTAAGAAATCATTATGTTTTTTCCTCAATTCTAGAAACAATTTTCCCATTCAGAGTTAAGAACCCTGAGGGAAGTATTTTTCATGGAATAAATATTAGAGTGTCTCTTACTCTATAGAATAAATATCTTCTTTTTGTCTAGTACTCTTAACCGAATAGCACCATCAATCAGATTCAAAATCAAAATTGTTGGTCGGAGTGTATACTCAAGAGGGGGGTGAATTGAGTTCCAATTAAAATTTTCTGTTAAAAACAATGTTTATTAAAATCCCCCTATTTCAAAAACAGATTAAACTGTAGTGAATTTATACAGATTATAAAGGTTCAATTAGTTTCTCAAAGATTGATTAGTTCTCAGTTAACTTAATCTTATGATTAAATTAACTTTTGAAAATAACTTACTGGTTTATAATAAATATAAACACTTGCGAGTTTAACTATCAAAGTAGCTTTGAAAATAAATTATATTTCAAAGTAATAGTAGTGGAATATGAAATAAATATGTAGTATGGATATATTATATAGCTACAAAGAAAGAGAATTAACCAAGAGGTTCAGTCTCAAGCCGAGACTTAGTCCTCTAAAAAGTTTATATAAAATTGATCCACACCCTGGATCGGGGTTAACAACAGTGAACACACTGTCCAGGTCACAAGACCTCTACCACAGTTCTGCGTGGGGAAACAAACAACAGCTTGGAGCTTTCCAGGTCTCACACGACCTCTACCACTATCCACAGTGGGAAATGAAGTGTAAAAAGGTTTGCTGAGGATTTATAGATCCTCCAGTGAAAGTACAGGATTCAGTGTGTGTGTTTAATACAGCATATAGTACACACTGCTCAAAATGTAAAACAAATGTATCACAGAGCAGAGATGTAGAGTTTAGAAATGGATCTGGTGATTTCAGTGTATCTCTGGACTCTTTTGTATTTGGTCAGAATTTATTCTGAGTCCTCTTCTCATTTTTGTTTGAGAAGAAGAGTGTCGTATGTTTCAGGTTCAAAGGCAGTGAGACATAGTCGATGTAGTTCTTCAATGTTCTTTTGTATGCACAGAACTCTTCTTGAGTAGGCTTGATTGTGTATGAGGTTCTGTCTTGCTTGGTTCTTCCTCTTCTTTCTTTCCTCTATATTCTTCTTCTGTTCTTCCGTCCACTCTCTTCTTCAGAAAAGTCTTCTTGCATTTATGTCACGTGCTTCATAAGACAGAAAAAGTTTCCTTTCCGCAGGTACGAGGTACGGTTTCCTGACATCCGACAACCTTTATTAATTAATTGACAGAGCATTAAAATATACCTAATATGACCGTTGGTTAGATAAAATAATGATAAAGATAAAGAAATTCAAATAGTTGTTTATGACTATTGAAGAATCAAGTGATCGGTAGGTCATCAGCATTAGTGGGTAATGATCGGTGACTCGGATAGATCAGCATCGGTGAGTCATTTGCATCGGTGAGTCATTTTTCATCGGTGAGTCATTTGATCGGTGAGTCAGTTTGATCAGCATCGGTGTGTCATCTGATCGGTGAGTCAGTTTGATCAGCATCGGTCTGTCATCTGATCGGTGAGTCAGTTTGATCAGCATCGGTCTTTCATCTGATCGGTGAGTCAGTTTGATCAGCATCAGTCTGTCATCTAATCGGTGATACAGTTTGATCAGCATCAGTCTGTCATCTGATTGGTGAGTCAGTTTGATCATCATCGGTCTTTCATCTGATCGGTGAGTTAGTTTGATCAGCATCGTTCTGTCATCTGATCGGTGAGTCAGTTTGATCAGCATCGGTCTGTCATCTGATCAGTGAGTCAGTTTGATCAGCATCGGTCTGTCATCTGATCGGTGAGTCAGTTTGATCAGCATCGGTCTGTCATATGATCGGTGAGTCAGTTTGATCAGCATCGGTCTGTCATCTGATCGGTGAGTTAGATGATCGGTGGCTCATTTTGAGATCGGATCGGTGCGACCGTTGTCCTTTGATATTGGATCGGTGCTTCTGATGTATGTTGATATTGGATCGGTGCTTCCGATGTCTGTTGATATTGGATCGGTGCTTCTGATGTTTGTTCATATTGGATCGGTGCTTCCGATGTCTGTTGAAACCAGAAGACTTCCAAAATACTTTGTAAGTCAATAAGCATAGACAAAAACATGATAACAGATTCATTCACAGATTGTAATTAAGTTTATGAGAAATCAAACCAGATTAAGCATTAATGGTATTTGATGATTTGTGATTATTAAAACATCAATCATAGACATGAAATCAACAATCTTCCAGAGGGCTCAACAATCTCCCCCTTTTTGATAATCACAAATCATTATCATAAATAAAAACATAATGAGAATTAAACCATAAAGAAAATAAATATAAAGAGATATATAAATCTCCCCCTTAATTTAAATTTCCCATATATATTATACAGATTTCTCCCCCTGAGATATATACATCTTTTCGCCCCCATATATCTCTCTTCGCCCATATATCATTCGTTTTCTTCCATATATCTCTGTTTTTCTTCTCCCCCTTTGGGATAATCAAAAAGGAGGGAAAACATATAAGTGAAAGTGAATGTAAAAGAAGTCAGCATTGAGTAGAGAGGAAAAAAATTGATAAAGTACATAATATTACAAGAATCACATTGTTCACCCTATCAAAAACAATACACAACTATTTGTTGGGATACAAAGGGGCTTTGCCTTTGTCTTTGGCATCAATAGTGGGTAAGTTTGAAGGCTTGGAGGCAGGCTGGACTTGGCGAATCTGAAGTGGTGGTAGGAAAACTCGGGCAGGTGTAGGAGCAGGTGCCACAGAGAGTTGTTGTTGAGAAACATGAGCTGGTTGAGAAGCTTGCTGAGGGACTGGTCTTAACTGGGATAGAGCTTGAGCAACAGATAGCTGATTTGGAGCTACATCAGAGTCACTGAGAGGTTCAGAAGTAGGAACTACTATTGAAGTGGCATGTGCATTCATATAGGGCTTCAAAAGATGAATGAAGTCCTGAATGTCTTCTGCCCCATACTTCATAGATTTTTCAAAATCATCTTTATTCTCCATGAACTGGGCCAAGGAAGGGGTAAAATCTTGCAACTGATGTACTTGAGTTTTGAAGGCCTGAGTGACTGGAGGTAATTTCAGATTCTCTACCAACACCTTGAAGTTTGCATCCATTTCATGCTTTGTATAAATCTTGGAAAAGTAATTATCAACTTTCTCTTTGATCTCTGGTAGAGCTTTCTTAGCATCTGCTGAATATACCAATGCCATCCTATGAATGTTATCATAGAGCTCTTTCATCTTCCTCAAAGATTCTAAATCAAGAATTTGTCTAACAGCAGCTAACTCATCATGCACAACTTCTCATAGAGCTTCTAGCTCACTGGTAGTGATCTTGGTTACCATGCCTGTACTGTCTTGGCCAAGTATGTGAGTTAACTCAGTTTTCAACTTCCTCAGGTCAGACTTGTTGAGATGTTCAATCAAATTTCTCAAAACTTCCATCATAACAGAGATGGTTGATCGGAATTCGCTGGATAGAGATACCAAGCTGGTGTGAAGATCCTTCATTGTCTGATTCAAAAAGGCTATGTGCCTACCAATAAGTTCACCAGTATTGGCCAGGTCTGGCTTCACAGCATTAGATACTCTTTGTGAGAAGGCTTCCAATGAATTTTCAGAAACATGTAGAGACACTTGAGTAAGAGCATTAGAAATTTCTTCTCTAACTGTGGCTCTCACAGCGGTTAGCAATGCAATCTTAAACTTATTAAGATCAGCTTGAGAGATTCCAGAACCAGGTAAATTAACATTTGTAGGATAAACAGCAGGAACAGACCTTGCTTCTCTTGGGAGGTTCCTCTTCACAGCTGCAGCAGATTCTAGCATTGCTTCTTCTTCTTCAGAATATTCGAAGCCCAACACAGCATAACCAGGGTAGTCATGCCAAACAGCAGCACATAGGGTGTATTTTGGTTTCTCATAGATTGTTGTTCCACTGATTTTTGATGAATAAACCTTGCCACTGATATGTATTTCTTGTTCTGACTGAGGTGATTCTATTTGATCTTCAGAAAGACCATCCACTGGTCTGTTATCACCATCAACAGCTGCCTCAGCAACATCAGCACGTCAATCATCACTCTTCTCAGAAGCTTCACTGTGATATTCTTCAGTATCAGAATCTTCATCATCACCAAGAATGGGTTCTGATTCTGGTAGGGCTAAGGGTGGACTAGCAGGTCCAAATTCTATTCTTCTCTTCGGACTAGTAGTGTCAGGATCACTCCTATCATCAGGAGATGACATACTTCCTTCCTCAGTCGCAGCTTCTTCTTGCTCTTGGGCTTTGGTGGCCTCATCCTTTCCTTCTTCTTGTTCATCATCATCAGAATAAACTAGTTCCTCACTTGGTTTCAAGCCAGGGTCTCTCAAATCCTTTGGCCTATTGCCATGATCTATGGGATTGTAGGCTTCATTCAATTTATCTTCATCTGCAACCCCGCACTTCTTCCATGGATTCCAATTGATTTTCATCCTCTTGCAGATCTCTTTGTTGAGACAGAAGGTATGATTTGTTTCATCAACTTCATCATCTTCATCAATACATTCTAGATTCTTGAGCATGGTAGATATCATCTTTGAATAAAACAAGGCATTGGATTTTTTGGATGGTTTTACCATTCCAGCTATGTGCACCATCACATATCTACACAAATTGATCTTCTCATGTGTTTTCAGAAGAAACAACAGGAAAACATCCTGGTACTTTACAGCCGCAAAATCTCCTCTCCTAGGGAAAAGTTGGTGCTGAATAAACTTGAAAAGAAGTCTACATTCACCATCTAATTCTGAAGCTGTGATTCTCCATGACTCTCTGTTTCCAGTCAGAAGCTCTAGAGCAAATTCATAAGAGAAGTAATCAGATGTTGGAGGAATATTCCCAGCATAATCCTCATACCGACCTTCATGAGGTACATTCAAGCACTCATCCCACTACTTAGATGTGAAGGATATTTTCTTTCCTTTTACCACAGATGACATCCTGGAAGCCTCCACACCATCTAATGTGATTTCCAGATTCATATAGAACTCATGTACCAGCTTCGGGTAGTCTATTCAAGAGTTTTCAGAAAACCAGTCTATCCATCCTTGTGATTCAAGAACTTGTAGCAATAGTGACTTACTTGACAAAAGCCATACAGAGCTGACTTCTCTTTCTACAGCAACAATCCGAGTTTCCAGGTTCAGATTTACTGATCGTTGAGAGGTACTACTCGACTCGCCTCGAGCATGCATTGAAGGTACATGGCTATCCGGTCCTTTGCTCGGTCTCTTTTTCTTATCCATTCGAGGATTTTGGGAAGGCAGGAGTTCGAAGGTTCTAAGTAGAGGGGAAGAGAGGTTGAAAGGTTCGGTGGGAAATGAAATGTCAAAGGTTTAGGGAAGATAAATAGCCGCGTATCATTTATTTTATCATTTAGGGTTCCCATAAAAAGTATAAATGAAATTTACTAATTAATTACAATATAATAAAAAATGATCGGTATGACAGATCGGTTGCACAGATCAGTTTCACAGATCAGTTTCACAGATCAGTTTCGCAGATCGGTTTCACAGATCAGTTTCACAGATCAGTTTCACAGATCAGTTTCACAGATCGGTTTCACAGATCAGTTTCACAGATCGGTTTCACAGATCTGTTTCACAGATCGGTTTCACAGATCAGTTTCACAGATCGGTTTCACAGATCGGTTTCACAGATCAGTTTCATAGATCGGTTTCACAGATCAGTTTCACAGATCGGTTTCACAGATCAGTTTCACATATCTGTTTCACAGATCGGTTTCACAGATCCGTTTCACAGATCGGTTTCACATATCAGTTTCACAGATCGATCATACACAACTCCTATTTAATAAATTTCATTTTTTCAGAGCATAAAGGCTTTTTGAAGATATCATCTAATTTATGTTTAGAACTAATACATTTTAAAGAAATATCACCTTTTTTATAATGATCTCTTAGAAAGTGTTGTATGACATCAATGTGCTTAGTTCTAGAGTGAGACACAGGGTTCTTAGATATATTGATTGCACTAGTATTGTCACAGTTAATTGAAACATGTTTAAGATCAAATCCATAATCCAATAAAGTGTGTTTCATCCATAGAATTTGTGCACAGCAACTACCAGCAGCTATGTATTCTGCCTCGGTAGTAGACAATGCAACTGAGTTCTGTTTCTTACTACACCATGATACTAGGGATTTTCCAAGCAAATGACATGTTCCAGATGTGCTCTTTCTATCTAACTTACATCCAGCAAAGTCAGCATCTGAATAGCTAGTTAGGATAAATGATTATCCTTTTGGATAAAACAAACCTAAATTTACAGTATACTTAAGATACTTAAAAATCCTTTTAACAGCCAGTAAGTGTGATTCTTTAGGATTAGCTTGAAATATAGAACACATACATACACTGAACATAATGTCTGGTCGACTAGCAGTAAGATAAAGTAAGCTCCCAATCATACCTCTGTAATTGGTTTGATCCACTGGTTTCCCAGCTTCATCTGTATCCAATTTACAGGTAGTACTCATAGGTGTATCACTTTCCTTAATACTATCCAATCCAAAAAGTTTTAAAAGATCCTTTGTATATTTACTTTGATTTAAAATAATTCCATCTTTAGTTTGAAAAATTTGAAAACCAAGAAAATACTTATGCTCTCCCATTAAGCTCATTTCAAATTCATTTTGCATAATCTTTGAAAAATCAGTACATAAGGAATTTTTAGAAGATCCAAAAATAATATCATCAACATTGATTTGTACTATTATTACATCTTTTAAAATCCTTATTATAAAAAGAGTGGGATCAGCTACTCCTTTTGTAAATCCTTTTGAGATGTGAAAGTTTGAAAGCCTTTCATACCAAGCTCTTGAAGCTTGTTTTGAACCATATAAAGCTTTAGAAATTTTAAAAACATGTCTTGGAAAATGAGGATTTAAAAAACCAGGTGGTTGTTCTACAAAAACATTTTCAACAATAAAACCATTTAGAAATGCACTTTTGACATCCATTTGATATAGCTTGAAATTCAGTTGTGATGCATAGGCAAGTAAGATCCTAATAGCCTCTAATCTAGCTACAGGTGCAAAGGTTTCCTCATAGTCAATTCATTCATCTTGATTGTAACCTTGTGAAACTAGCCTAGCTTTATTTCTAATGATGTTTCCAGATTCATCAACATTGTTTCTAAACACCCATTCTGTGCCTATGGTCAAACTGTCCTTAGATCTTTCTACTAATTTCCAGTCTTTGTTTCTTTCAAATTGATTTAGTTCTTCTTGCATAGCCATTACCCAAAATTCATCATTGATAGCATCATTGATATTTTTAGGTTCTAACTGTGAAAGAAAAGCTTGATGTTCAACCTGATTTCTTAGAGAAGCTCTAGTCTGTGTTCCTCTATCTAGATTTCCTACAACAACATCAAAAGGATGGTTATTTAGAGTCCTAGATGGTCTTGAAAAGATAGGGCTAGAGATTTCAGATTCATCTACAGATTGAGGTTCAACAGAAGCAGGTTCTGGAGAATTTACAGAGCTGGATGTTTTAACTATAGGTCCATTGTCTTTATCATTGAGATTCAAACCAGAGAGATCATCTTCAAAAGAGATTTTAGGTTCATCTGGATCAGTTTCATCAAATTTGATGTGAACAGATTCTTCGACACATTTGGTTCTTTTATTGAAAACTATATAGGCTTTACTAGAGATAGAGTAACCTAGGAAAATTCCTTCATCACTCTTGGATGCAAATTTGTCAAGATTGTCATTAGTATTGAGAATGAAGACTTTGGAGCCAAAAACTTTGAAGTAGTTAACCTTAGGTTTTCTATGGTTCCACAACTCATAAGGGGTCCTCTTAAGAACTGGTCTGATCAAGACTCTATTAATGACATAACAATCTGTATTTACAGCTTCAGCCAAAAAGTAAATAGGAAGTTCATATTCATTGAGCATAGTTCTAGCTATTTCTTGTAGGGTTCTATTCCTTCTCTCTACTACACCATTTTGTTGGGGTGTCCGAGGGGCAGAGAAATTGTGACTATAGCCATTGTGTGAGCTGTAAAAATCAAACTCATGATTTTCAAACTCACGACCATGATCACTTCTCAGGGTCTTAATCTTGAGTCCACTAAGATTTTCTATAGAATTGTAGTATTTAACAAAGTAAGAACAAGCTTCACTTTTGTGATCTAGAAAATATACCCAAGTATATCTAGAAAAGTCATCTACAAGAACATAGACATAGTGCTTCCCATTTAAACAAGAAACTCTAGAAGGTCCAAATAAATCCATGTGAACCAACTCGAGAGGTTGAGAAGTTGACACTTCTTTCTTTGATTTAAAAGAAACATTATGTTGCTTTCCTTTTTGATAGGGATTACAAACATTGTCTGCTAGAAATTCATGTTTGGGTAAGTCTCGAACTAAGTTCCTCCTAGAATGCTTTCTAAGAGAGTGTACATGGCAGTGTCCTAATCTTCTATGCCAAAGCCAAGACTCTTTATGAAATGCATTTAATCAAGGAATATTCTGCTTATCTAGAGAATCTAAATCAACAGCATAAACATTTTCATTTCTTAAAGAAGAAAATACTAAAACAATTTTTGAGTTAAAAACATTGCAAGAATCATTTTTAAATTTCACATAAAAACCATCATCACACAACTGACAAATTCTTAACAAGTTATATTTACGTCCATTGACAAATAAAACTTCAGAAACCAAGATTGAATCAGTGTTACCAATCTGCCCTAAGTCGATGATTTTTTCTTTTGAATTATCACCAAAATTGAAAAAGCCTCCATCAACTTTTACTATGCTCTTGAAATATGAAAAGTCTCCTGACATATGTCTTGAACAACCACTGTCTAAGTACCATATCTTCTTGTGACAGCTCTTCAAGCAGGTCTCCTACAAAACAGATTTAGATGGAAGATGATTTTGGTACCCAGATCTTCTTGGGTCCAGACATGTTAGCCAATGATACTTTAGGTATCCATATTTGTCTAATGGGTCTCATATAATTTTTATAATTAAGATTCTTTGAAAGATAAACCTTATTAGATCCATAACTATGTATATAACTGGTTGAGGCATATGAAGTTCCAGAATTAACTATCTTCTGTCCAGATATAGGAATGAATCTAGTTTTGGAAACTTTTCTTTGTCTAGGTTGGTATCCTATACCAGTAGTATATCTAGGTTCAACTTGCTTTCCTAGCATTTGTGTTAGAGTATTCTTGCCATTTGTGAACATCTCTAAGTATTTTCTGAGTTTCTCATTAGACAATTTTAGTTCAGTATTCTCTTTAAGCAACTGAGCATTCTTTTCTACGTCTATATCCAAATCATATTTATGCTTAACACTTAAAGCATACTGTTTCTTTAAACCTTTATATTTATCTTTAATCTCATTACAGGTTTCTTCAAGCATATAACAATATTCAAACAGTTCAGATTTAGACATATTATCACATTCAGAATCATCTCCATAATAATATGAATTTGAAACAGGAGTTTCTGATGTTACCTCAAAAGTTTTTGTCATGAAACACATGTTGGCTCGATTCCTTTCAGAGTATGAAGATTCAGCTTCACTTGTGCTGTCTTCTGAAGCACTCCAAGTAGCATTCATGGATTTCTTGTACTTGTTATCCTTGTATTCATACTTCTTTCTTTATTTCATCTTTGGACAGTCTGCTTTTATGTGTCCTTTTCTTTTTCATTCATAACAGACAACTTCATCTGATTTATCAGACTTCTTCCAATCCTTTTTCCAGTGTCCTTTGTTATCATACTTACCTTTGTAGTTTTACTTTCTTAAAAACTTCTTCTTCCTATAGAATTTCTTAAATCTTCTAGCAATGTGAGCCATCCCAACATCACTGTCAGAATCATTCTCACTTTCCTCACTGCTTGAACTTTCATTGATAGCTTGAGGCTTTTCCTTATCCTTATTCTTTGAGGTTTTAGTCTTGATGGCAATATACTTCCTTTTAGGTTCATCATCTTCTTCTTTGTTTACCTTGAGTTCTTCTTCATACATCATCAACTTACCAATTAGTTCCTTGACAGGCAGTTCTCCAATGTCACACGATTCTCTAATGGAGACAGAGGTTCCTCTCCATCTTTCAGGCAGACATCTCAAAATTCTCATGATGTGTTCCTTTGCTGGAACATCCTTTCCCAGAGAAGTCATTGTGTTAACAATTTCATTGAACCTGTGATACATATCAGAAATGGGTTCATCAGGCTTCATCTTAAAATTATCATACTTAATAGTATAGGTATTCAATCTCATCTCCTTAACATTAGTTGTTCCTTCATGAGAAACAGCTAAGGTATCCCAAATTTCATATGCAATTTTACATGTAGAAATTATATTAAATTACTCATCTCCTAGAGCACAGTACAAGGCATTCATAGCATTACAATTATTATTGTAAGCAGTCTCTGTAGGTTCATCCCAAGTAGATCTATCAGTAGTGGGAATTTTGTATTCAGATTCAATAGCATTCCAAATATCAAAACTCATGCTTTCTAGATTAATTTTCATTTTTAGCTTCCACTGAGCATAGTTGTTTCCATTAAAGAATGGTGGCCAGTTATTAGCATCACCCTCAAGTCTATTATCCATGATATCACAAAAAGAATTTTAAAGAGATAAAAATTTAGAAATAACAGAAATTTTAAGAACTTTAAAATACAACTAAAATCAAAGTTGAAAACCAGGGTATATTAGAAAATATTTTCCAACCTCTGATACCAAATTTTGGTCGGAGTGGATACTCAAGAGGGCGGTGAATTGAGTTCCAATTAAAATTTTTGGTTAAAAACAATGTTTATTAAAATCCCCCTATTTCAAAAACAGATTAAACTGTAGTGAATTTATACATATTATAAAGGTTCAATTAGTTTCTCAAAGACTGATTAGTTCTCAGTTATCTTAATCTTATGATTAAATTACCTTTTGAAACTATATTACTGGTTTATAATAAATATAATCACTTGCGAGTTTAACTATCAAAGTAGCTTTGAATATAAATTGTATTTCAAAGTAATAGCAGCGAAATATGAAATAAATATGTAGTATGGATATAGTATGTAGCTACAAACACAGAGAATTAACCAAGATGTTCAGTCTCAAGACGAGACTTAGTCCTCTCAAAAGTTTATATAAAAATGATCCACACCCTGGATCGGGGTTAACAACAGTGAACACACTGTCCAGGTCACAAGACCTCTACCACAGTTCTGCATGGGGAAACAAACAACATCTTGGAGCTGTCCAGGTCTCACACGACCTCTACCACTATCCACAGTGGGAAATGAAGTGTAAAAAGGTTTGCTGAGGATTTACAGATCCTCCAGTGAAAGTACAGAGTCAGTGTGTGTGTTTAATACAGCAGATAATACACACTTCTCAAAATGTAAAACAAATGTATCACAGTGCAGAGATGTAGAGTTTAGAAATGGCTCTGGTGATTTCAGTGTAGCTCTGGACTCTTTTTTATTTGGTCAGAATTTATTCTGAGTCCTCTTCTCGTTTTTGTTTGGGAAGAAGAGTGCCGTATTCTTCAGGTTCAAAGGTAGTGAGACGTAGTCGATGAAGCTCTTCAATGTTCTTTTGTATGCACATAACTCTTCTTGAGTAGGCTTGATTGTGTATGAGGTTCTGTCTTGCTTGGTTCTTCCTCTTCTTTCTTTCCTCTATATTCTTCTTGTGTTCTTCCGTCCACTCTCTTCTTCAGCAAAGTCTTCTTGTATTTATGTCACGTGCTTCGGAAGACAGAAAAAGTTTCCTTTCCGCAGGTACGAGGTACGGTTTCCTGACATCCGACAACCTTTATTAATTAATTGACAGAGCATTAAAATATACCTAATATGACCGTTGGTTAGATAAAATAAAGATAAAGATAAAGAAATTCAAACAGTTGTTTATGACTATTGAAGAATCAAGTGATCGGTAGGTCATCAGTATTAGTGAGTAATGATCGGTGACTCAGATAGATCCGCATCGGTGAGTCATTTGCATCAGTGAGTCATTTTGCATCGGTGAGTCATTTGATCGGTGAGTTAGTTTGATCAGCATCGGTCTTTCATCTGATCGGTTAGTCAGTTTGATCAGCATCGGTCTGTCATCTGATCGGTGAGTCAGTTTGATCAGCATCGGTCTGTCATCTAATCGGTGAGTCAGTTTGATCAGCATCGGTCTGTCATCTGATCGGTGAGTCAGTTTGATCAGCATCGGTCTGTCATCTGATCGGTGAGTCAGTTTGATCAGCATCGGTCTGTCATCTGACCGGTGATTCAGTTTGATTAGCATCGGTCTGTCATCTGATCGGTGAGTCAGTTTGATCAGCATCGGTCTGTCATCTGATCGGTGAGTCAGTTTGATCAGCATCGGGCTGTCATCTGATCGGTGAGTCAGTTTGATCAGCATCGGTCTGTCATCTGATCGGTGAGTTAGATGATCGGTGGCTCATTTTGATATCGGATCGGTGTGACCCTTGTCCTTTGATATTGGATCGGTGCTTCCGATGTTTGTTGATATTGGATCGGTGCTTCCGATGTCTGTTGATATTGGATCGGTGCTTCCGATGTCTGTTGATATTGGATCGGTGCTTCCGATGTCCGTTGAAACCAGAAGACTTCCAAAATACTTTGTAAGTCAATAAGCATAGACAAAAACATGATAAAAGATTCATTCACAGATTGTAATTAAGTTTATGAGAAATCAAACCAGATTAAGAATTAATGGTCTGTGATGATTTTTGATTATTAAAACATCAATCATAGACATGAAATCAATAATCTTACAGAGGGCTCAACAAAAATGATTGATTCAAAGGGTTAACATTGGATGTTATGAACATTCTATGACATCTAGTATCTTTTCCAAAGCATTTCATCATTCAACTACTACTAGGTTAGATGATCCAATGAATGATGGGGGAGGTGGCATCATGAAATTAAATATAAAATATGGTATACTTTATGGTAGATCAAGTTACACTATATCATGAATACAACCATATTTTATCTCTATATTCAACTAATCCACTATTTTCACAAACAGTTTGGTTCTAATTTCCACAAGTGTAAGCTATAGATTCTGAAGGATGTATGCCTTTTGGTTCCTTCCTAACTCTGCTTCCCTATTTATTCTATGGAAAACCATTATGAAAATACATATAATAGATTAATAAACATGGTAATACAAAAATTATATATCATTTTAAATAAATCAAAAACTAAAAATAATTTATGGAATTCAGTTAACATCATAAAAAATCCATGGTTTATCTAAACGATCATTTCATACCAACTCTAGGCACCCAACCATTAATTATTAAATAATATTTACTTAAGTCAATAATTTTATATAATATTACATTGAGGATCATTTTAGGTTTATATAAGGTATGAATTAGTTCATAATTCAGACCTAACATCCCACATTTATAGAAATTGGAAACTACAAAAAAGTATCAATTTGATAAAAAATATAATAATTTTAAAACAGAACATGATTTCATTGAAAAATATTCATACCACTAATCATTACATACTTATTTATCTAACCCATCCTTATACCCTATAAAAACCATTTTAAAGGATTTTATGATCATAAAAAGATTAGTAAGGAACATATGGAATGGAATCGTTTGTCCAAAAAAAACATGAGAACCCACTAAAAATTCTTTTCTATAAATATCACTAGCATAAATAGAAAATCTGTTAATTTCCTTGGGAATTATTTATTGTGTCAGTCTTAAAATCACCCTTTTAAATGAAATAACATTTTGTATTACTTTTATCTACAATGTAGCCAATGCATTGGAGATATATAATGGCTTTTACCCTACATATCATGAGCTATAATAGGGAACAACCCATAAAATATTGAGCTATATGGTGATAAACCCATCCTTAATTGAGAAATAATTTCCTCAAAACATTGTAGACAATTCCCAAATAATATATCTTTAATAAAACTATTGATGAGTCATTTAAACTAATGTAAAAATTAGTTCAACATATCAACATACACTTTTTTTATAAAAATAACATTTACAATATAAAGAATGCACACATAATAATGAAATCATATTCACAAAAAAAATAACTATGAGAAATTTTAAATAAATATTTATAATAATAAATAATAATGAAATCAGGAAAAACTGGTCATTCCATATATAAAAAAATCTTTTTGAATTTTGTAAAACAGTAATTTAAAATTATTTCAAAAAAAAATGTCCCTTACCATCAGTTTTACTTCTATAAAAAGTGTTCAGAATTTCCATATAATGGAATAAATTGGGTTTTTAATTTATTACACAACTATAATCATGATCATAATTCCTAGCATTATCTTCTAATAACATTTTTCACTCATTAATAAACATTATTTTGTTATTTCCCTTATTTTGGGTGTGTTATTTTATCGGTTACCAAGGTCAATTTATGGACAAAATTTTCTTATTGAAATAATAATCCAGAACTAAAAACATATATATATTCAGTTAACCTTATAAAATTATATGATTATTTAATCATTCCATGATTGTTGTAAATGAAAAAAAAAATAATGGTCCAAGAAGGCGGTGAATTGACACGTTGTGGATGATGATTTCATTATTTAAGAACAAAAGTAGAAAATGATATATTTCATGATAAATATACAATCAAAAAAAGTATATATATGATATTGGGGTTATCATGATATATTTTATAGGATATGAGGATAATGTAGAAGTGAGAAATAATTTAAAAGAGAAAAATAATGAATGTACCTCTTGAAAAATTCTCCTTAAGAACCACCTTAGGCTCATGGAAGTTGTATTTTTGGGAGACCATAAGCACTAGAGTATTTCAAGTGATGAGTAAAATGGTATTTAGAATAATATATTCATGAAATGTGGTTTATGTAGATAGTATTTTGTGAAGCGATGGGTCTCCTTTTAAAATTGTGGTGAATGGAAAATTAGGAATTACTTAAAATATTGAAATATAACTAGTCTAATATAGGGTTAAAGAATTTTAAAAGGCATAGAACTAACATGATATCACATTTTAGATGGAATATTATCATTTTTTCAATGTCCTAGTTTTTTGAAATAATTTAATAAAATATTTTAATCATTAAAAATATATTTTTTCAAATTACACATTATTAATAATTATTAAATTAAACACATCCAAAAAAATTAAAATTTAAAAAATATATTTATATCACATATATATCATATTAATCTAGGAAAATATTGAATTATCTTAAATATATAAAAAATATATTTACTTGGTTATTTTTATTTTCATTAATTTGATTTGTTTATTATTTTAAGAAATACTGCATCATTATTTTGGAAGACATTATGTTATTAATTTGATTCTTAAAAAATTTGAAAAACAAATTAATGAATAAGATAAAATTATTATATTTTAAGTTAAAATTTATTTTCTACTAAAACATTATGAAATACATATATATTAATATTAAAATAATTAAAAACTATGGTATGAATAAAGAGACTTACTTTTAAAAAAAATTAATGGATTAAAAGTGATTAATGTGTGTCAAAAATTACCCAAATTAAAATAACTACTACTACTACAAATCATTTTTTTCATAAACCACTTTCATGGATAGAGTGGGAACAACACATTGTTTAAAACATCAAACAATCAAAAAAACCACACACAATCCAGTAGGAGAAAATTTAAAATTCAAAAATCAAAATCCATAAAAACCAATAGGATCCCATAAATCACGCAGCCATCTGAAAATCATGTAGTCTATCTGAACGATTGAACCACATAGAGTCAACAGTGCATCCGTCAGGATCGTCCCATCGCCGTCGACCATCCCAAACCACGAACACAACATCACCAATTGTCTTCGCCGGAGAACCATTGCTGACCAAGGAAACCACGAACCAGGGACACGTGAACTCCATAAAGAAACCAAAATCTACCCTCAGAATCGACCTCCTCGAATTGCCACGCTAGTTTGACCATCTTCACCAGCCCCAATCCATAGAGCCACCGACAAAATCTAGTTAAAATCTATCGAAACCCTCCAACATCGTGAGATGAACATCCGAAACTCCTCCGAGAAGAACATGTTCCACAAAAAAAGGCCATAAAAGAAGACAGATTGAGGAAGAACAGATGTCATCCTTTCATCGCTTCAGCTCCTCCTCTCTCATCTTCAGTGCTACACAAGCTTCTCCCTGTTCCAACACCAAAATTAAAAACCCAAAACCACTGAGATCATGGAAGAAAAATAAAATTGGTATATAACCCTAATCGTAACAATTGAAGATCACAACAGAGATGGGATGAAACATTAAAAAGAAATCAGGGGCTAAAAACACTAGAAGAGGAGAAAAAAGAGATGCTGAGAGGACCCTCGACTGGCGAATTGCTATCCAAAAGCCTCGGTGTGCCCATCACTCTTGATCTAACCAGGAGTGGAGTGGTTGAACTCTAGTCCAGAGCATGGACTGAAGGACAGAGAAATTCATTCATGTAGTTGAGGAGAGCGGTCCTAGAACCAGTAATAGAGAGAGATAAATAAATTGAAGAAGAAGAATAAGAACCAAGGCTGTCGAGGAGGAAACCCTAGGGGAAAGAGAAACCCGAGCTGAGATGAGAGCACGAGAGCAGCCTGGAGAATTGGGCGTCATTCCACCCAAATTAGAATCAAATTAACATAATTTTATAAAATTTATTATAAATATGATTTATTCGGGTTTTTGGTGATTTAATGGTACTCATAGTTTTATTTTAAAAGTAAATTACTTATTTTCTTCTGCAATCACAAGTAATACACGAACATTGAATCAGTATTAAAGATACTAATTTCATTTTTAGAAATTAAAAATATATTAATATCACAAAAAGAATTAAATGAGGTTCAAAATGATATTCTATATTCATAATTTATGTATATTTAATCAAATAAATGTCAAGACAACTTCTTTAAATTTTTAATTTTTTATATTCATGCATTATTTAATTATTTCACATGAATTTTTATAATAATTATTTTTTATAATGCTAAAATTATAAAATATCATCCCAAAACATAAATTGAATATAATAATTAATAATAAATTCATGAAAACGATTTTTAGGACTCAATTATTAACTCTAACAACCCAAATTTGATATTTTTATTGTTGTACAGACCCTACGCCAACACTGATAATAATTATTATACTAATCATGAAATAATTTAAAATTTACATATTCTAAATTATTTATGTGTAATATTTCTCAAATAAAATTAAATTATCTTATTAAATAAATTCAATAAATTTTATATCATGACTATGTCTTCAAGAAATCAAAAAAAAACAACAGTCTTTTTATAGAATAAAAAAATTGTATTCTATAAAAAGGCTGTAGTTTTACTATTCAAAAAAAATTAAGTTTTTTTGGGAAATTATCAAAACATCAAACTATTGTAATTTAGACATTATAAATTAATAAAATATTTTTTTATATATCTAAATTATATAATTGAAACATTAATGTTTTAAATTAATGAATATATAAACAATTACTTATTTTAAAAATTTCTTATCATAATTAAAATAACTATTTAATTCAATAATTATAATAAATATTAAAAAATTATCAATTTGTATCTGGGTTGTTATAGAATATATTTTGTGTCATCAATTAAATTTAGAGATATAAAATGAATTGTTTCATTCATAGAGATGGAAGACTGCATGTACACATGAGTGTTGTTTCAAATTATTGATGGATAGATCGAAATAAAAATATATATGAATTCATTTTAAAGAATTGTTTTTTATGTCATATATATCATATATATTATATAAATCTGTCTATTTCAATATACATGTCAAAAATAAAAATAAAAAAGGTAACATATAGCTTCATGGAAGCATTAGTCCACATGTGTGAACGAGCAACATTATCATTTTCCAAAGGATTTTAGACTAAGAATATTGATTTGATATTATCATTAAAAAATTATATTTATGTCAGCAATATCATACAGATGTTTTAAATGAATAATTATATCCACTCATGAAATACGGTAATGGAAAACAAATTATGTTGGTTCATGAGGTGGTACTCCACAGTACACACGGTTGACAGTTTCATTTCCCATGTAATGGATGAGTATAATATATGGGTTATTGAATTAACATAATAATATAAGCTTATTATAAGATACAATGATGTTATTATATAATCATTTTTTAATAACATTTTACAGAGGTTTAAGAATAAATAAAATTAAAATTCTTGGTTAAGAATGATTCATTTTCATCGGGAATCCTCTCTTGGATTACACCAAAATCCTGTGTAGAAGCATTTACTAAAAAATAAATATACATTAGGATGTTATAGGAAAATTGAAGAACATATTTGGATTGGTATTAGATGAAATAAAATTTCTTATATGTTTTATGTGGGGATGAATGTTAGTTCTCTTTTATAAATGGGAGAGGGGACACAGTTGGAATCTTTTGAAATAATAATATATACTGATGTTTTAGACATGAAAAAGGTTACAAAATATCTCATTCATCAACCTAATAGTATATAAGGTATAAATATTGGAATTAAATTGGATTAGGAAAAGTTTTTTTTCATGTTAAGCCTTATCTAATTAGTTTAACCCTTAGTTAACCTGTTTTAGGTCATTCCATTGGCTGCTGGGTATTTCAGGTAGAAACATGAAACCTCTTATGTTGAAATCAATTTGTTGGATACCCTTGATTAATTCATGGTTGATGGAAAATTTGTATAATGTATCATATGGAATTACCAGGCCTATGGTTTATGACGGTGTCTTCCGAACTCACCATTTTTTTCAATGGTTTTTCATCACTTTATTCTCCATGGAAGTTCAAAAGAAGCTATGTTATAGGTCATCATATATGTTATCAAGAATATTCTATACCATAACTAGAAATAAATATGGATATAATTGGACACATACATTTATGTTAATTCAGTCGAAGGAAAACCCAAGGATTTTTCATCGATAATCCTCCCTCATTGAATTAGATGTCTTAACTATGGAAATTTTCCCAGTTTAACCACTTCACATGTCTATATAGAATAAAATCAAGTAGAAGATTTATTTTTGAAGAGATAAATCATGGAAAGGAATACTATGTTTTGAATTTTAATTCATAAATATTGTGCATCAATGGTGGATGAGGATATGTAGTGTGGGGACCACTCCCATATTTGTAAACCACCTTGTAATACATAACATTTTACCTTTACATTGATCATAATAAATATTAGGGCTTCAAAAGCCCAAACCTTGTAACTTTTTTGTATTATATTTATTATTCTAATTATAAAAATGGAATCCACATTTCAAATTCAAATCATTGAATTGTCATAATTTAATTTAAAATTAAACTCATAGACATGACGAAAAATGTTTTTCCAATGAAATAAAATAAATAGTAAAAAACGGGTTATATAAAATATAAATATGAAATTGATTAGACTACGTGAATTATATGAGTAGTAATATTTTCTAACCAATTTTAGTTTTAATAAATTTTAATACATTAATAAAATTTTTTAATACATTCAATGAATTGCATTTTGTAATAAAAATCTTTATTTTTCATTATTAATCAAAAAATTAAACATTTCAAAATATTCACTAAAATTCACTTTATTTTATTTTTGAAATTTTTATTCAAAATATGAATTTACAATTTTAATTTTTTTTTAAAAAAAATTCATATTTCTTTTATTATTTTTTCCCAAAAAAACTATCAATATTTTTTAGATGAAATTACACTTCACTGTATATAAAGACACTATATAAAATATATATTTATTTAAAAAAATATTTTCATTGTCTAAATCTATTATACTTAATTTTTTATAAGTATGTATTCTAATTCATACTACAGTTTTTAATGTCTTGGTTATAATGATCGTTTATAATGAAAAATATTAATAATATATTTGGATTTTTTTAAGACTCGGTGTTTCATTTAAAATATTAAATCAAAGAAGTTATAATTATTGAGAAATATATATTTCATAAAATATTGAGTTGTTAAAAATTATTTATTTTTCATAACTAAAAATATATATTTAAAAATAATTCATAGTTTAGATGTAAACATTTTATATTTTGGCCATATTTCAATGTTTATATCACTATATAAGTTATCATGAATGATTTGAAAATAAATAAGATAATTTCAATATCATATGTTATAATATATGACTATGAAGAAGGTATTTTAAATATTAAATTTTACTTTTTTAGAATAAATTATTCGTTAATATATTTTGAATTGTAAAAAAATTATAATTTATTAACTATTAAAAAATTATAAATTAAATTATAACAAAATATCATCATTGATGAATTATAAAAAAAATTTAAACAATTAAAATCACTTTATATGTTAAAAAATAATCAATTTTCAAGACAATTCATAAAACCCTTAACATCTGAAGTGACATTTCCAATATAAAATAGTTATACATTTACTAATAAGATTTAAATTGTATAATACATTGAAATGGGATAACATTTCTCTCCATTTATAATCTTATTTTTCCAATTGTAATATTTATATGATTTATAAATAATAAAATAAAATATACTTAACATTAAATACTTTTAATATCATTTTAAGGGCTATTACCATAATTAGACATTGAAAACAACCTAAAACAATGGATATTTAAAATTTTTTACATGAAAATTAAAAAAAATTGAAAATTATTATAAAATTATTATTAAACTAGATTTTATGCAAAAAATATTAATTTTTATGTTTTAAAAATCATTTAAATTTATACTATTTGTATAAGTACTATGTCAGTGTTGTGTATGCTTTTAAGGTAATTATTTAATAACAATAAATTTCAAAATAAATATACATCATTATTATTATGTAATTATGACCAATATTTCAATTGATATATATTCACAACATATTTATATCCATATATTATCATAAAATATATATTTAAAACAAATAGAGTGACATTTTATAATTTTATATACATTAAATGTGTTTTCAATGAAAGTGGAATAACATTGATATAAATTATAATCCTAGAAGATTACTATAGAGAACCACTCATAAAATATATTAATTTCTTGTTTTATGGTCATTTTTAGTCATTATAATATTATTTTTATCCATAACTACCCTCATTTGAACATACAGAGGTGATAAATATTTACCATGATTATTATTCATAATGGCCAAATATAAAAGGAAATTTTTACCAATTTTGATTCAACTGATTCCGAATATGGTATCCATTTTAGTAAACTCAATTAATATAATTTTAATTATTTGATTTAAAATTAAACCAGGAAAAAACGACTAAAAATAGTTTCTCTGAAAAATTACTTTTGATATATAAAAAAAATCAACATATTAAAATATAATTTTGACTACAATTAATTTTTTTATATTATTTATTGAAAAACTTAACTAAATATTTTTTCAAAATAAAAATAATATAATGTGGAATTTTATATAGTTTAAATGAATTGAAAATTTAAAATATTATATTTTTTATTGTTCACTAGAACATAAAAATTCATAGAAAATTCACCGAAAATAATCCTATGATAATTTTGACACTCTAAATTAGAAAATATAATTCATTTTTTTACATCAAAATTTTCTACTCTTTCATCTAGATTTAAATAGATGTATATAATAAAATAAAACCCAATGTGGTTAGATGCAAAAAAAATTCCTTCTAACTAAAAAATAACCTAATATTATAATAATGAATATAAATCTTAAAAATATTATAAATAAATATTAATAATAGGTGAAGAATATTTTGTATAAAATTATCTAAATATAAAATTCTCCCCCTCGTCTATTTTGAAATTGCATCCATGTATTTTTATCTCATATCTGAGGGAAATAGTTTAAAATATTTTCATTATAAATTCCATGGAGTAGAAGATTAAACATGAGGGTGTGAATAGAAAAACCTTTTAAAATTTTAATTTAACTTTGTTTCAAACTAAGAATCTAAAAATTTATTCAGTTTCTTCCATTTAAAAAATGGAATTAAAAATATAGAATTCCATTATAATAACACATAACAATATTTCTAAATAGAATTACATTAGTGGGATGTGAAAATATAGACTTGGATGGAAAAAAGTAATGTCTAAAAATTATAGTGGGTGTAATATATAATTGACTATAATAATTTGAATGATATTTATAATGATAATTACCAGAAAACCAAAAACCATTGAGCTATGAAAAACACCATCAATTCATCAAAAATGAACGTACTAGGATAACATTATTCTTTTGTGATCTCTTTCAAATATTTGAGAATAATTTATTTTTCTTCCAAACAACGATCATATGATAATATTCTTACATGATAAATATAATGTAATCAATTAATAAATATGCAACAAAATCACAACTTGTACACCAATAAAAAAGTATTTTTGATTTATTATTCATGACTAGAGAAATAAAATAAACTTCTAAAGGATTACATAATCCACAAAATGATAACATGATATTCTTGTTTCCTTTTGGATAAGATAATAATATATCTAACATTATTAGACCACAATTAGATGAAATAATATATTATTCCCCAAAATTCAATACTAACACCAATTTATCAATGTAGATCATTCCATAAATAAATATCCATATATCCCTAATAACCTCAATAACCTCAACATTATGTATTTTTTGACCTCAAAAGTTATATCGTGCAATATTCATATATTAAAAAAATGTAATATTAGTATTAAAAAATAACAATTCATGTTCAAAAAAAGTGTAAATTATACCTAAACCTAATAAAACATCTCTAAAAATATAATTAATCCTATTTTAATCTCATATTTTAAAATCTCAAAATGATTTTATAAACATTTGAACAAATGATCAAACTTAAACATATAATCACATTACAGTATCCATAACTCTAAAATTAAACACACATGAAAAAAAATAAAATTCTAATATGTTATTTAACCCCTTATTTGATAACAACTACAAAAACCCTGAACCTGCACTATTTTGTCAGGTTCTAAAGATATAATTATTATGTTTATATCTTAATATTGAAAAAGATGACTCACTTTAAAAATAAAAATGTTGTCACATAAAATTTAAATAATGGATCACATACATACCAAATGGACTTTTAGGATTAGTTTTTTATATAATTATGGAACAAATATGAGGAAGAAAATAATCATAACGAGAATATTAAAGTGAATCTAGAGGAAAATTAAGAATAGTTAGTAATTGTCCAACAAAAATATTCTGAATCCAAATATAGGAAAAAAAATCAAAAACTATGTCACTTATGTTGGTGAAATTTCATGTATGAAGGAACCTAATAAGGATAAAAATATTTCATGAATGGTTTATAAGAAATATTGAATTGTTTATGAATAGAAGATATCTTAGAATTTTTTGTTTGTTTCCATGATTAACAATGTGGAGGATTCATAAGATTCAAAATACCCTGAGTTATGAAATGATTGTAAACATTTTGAAAACAAAAAAAATTCCAATACAATGATTAAGTTAAATATGGAAAACAAATGACATGAAAAAAAAGATTCATATTTATTATATAATGGTTTCTAATTCAAATAAGAAAATAAAGAAATTTGTTGAGATAAATGCTCACAATTCTGGTTATTATAAATATTTCAGACTAAAATATTATTTTTTTGGATATTGTGGGTGTTGTGGTGGATTTTTAAATAAATAAAATACGTATTTTTTAACCATAAAAATTACTAGGATTCCAAGGGTTATGAAAGGAAGAGGTATATGGGGAGTTAGGCCTCTCAAAAGAAGAAGTCTAAAAATGATGTTCTGAAGTAATCCTAGAAGGATGGTATAAGAATAAAAAATAGGTCCCCATAACAAAGAAACTATTTTTGAAAGATGTGAACAACCAAGGAATATTTCTAAGGGTTTTCTTTTTCTGTTACCAGAACATAAAATTTATCTTAACAATGTTCAGATGTCGAAGATGATGGAAGAAAAGTGATATGAAAAAATATATTTTTGTTGAAACTACTTTGAATGCAATTAAAGGAGAATGTCTACGTATTCTAGACGGTGGATGTTATTCTCATATGATAGAAGGTTTTATTTTTTTAAGAATATAAAAAATTTAAATGATGGAACATTTATATTCAGAAATGATGAATCAATAAGAATCAAAGCGATGGAATCAGCTATCATTGGGAAAGAAAAATTAAAATCCAATAATGCATTAAATATTTATGGGATGAATCATAAAATGGTGATTGCAAAAAAAAATTGTGTGATGATGGTAACAAGGTTACTTTTATAAAGGATGTATTTGTTTTGAAAAGTGATAAGGATGTAAAGATAGTTCTAATAGGACAATGTGAAATGGTAAAATTATTTTATGTTGGAGAAGATCAAAACTCTTGTTACTTGATAATTGTGGAATAGAATCATTGGTGGAATAAAAGGATGAGACATATGCATCATAGAAACATGAAAGTGTTTTCAAAGATAAGTAGTTCCTATTAAATTCTAAATTTATCATGATGTAGAGATTGGTGATGCAATAATTTTTAGAAAGGAATGATTAAATATTTTGTGCATATAAATGTAGACCTTTGTTCAAAATCTTCCCTTTCACTTATCCATTCTGATATGAGGGTGCTGATGAGAAAACAATCAAATAATAGAGATAATTATTTCATCACTTTAATTTATTACATTACTAACATTACTTATATCATGTATATGAAAAATAAATCAAATGATCTAAAATGTTTAATAGTTTTTGGAAGAAAACTGAGAAATAATGTGTGTATTTAGTAAATAAAATGAGAACATAAAATGTCAGTAAATACAGAAGTAAAGAATTTGAATGTTACATTTAAAATCAATGAATATGGCATTTGTATATGTTTGTCAGAGTAGACACTCAATAGGGGGGTGAATTGAGTTCCAATTAAAAATTTCTGTTTTAATGATAGGTATTAAAATCCGCCAAATTAAATAAAAATTAAATTGTGGTGAATTTATAATTATTGTAAGTTTTCAATTAGTTTCTAAAGAGATTGATTATTTCCCAGTTAACATAATCTGAAGATTAATTAGCTTTTGAAACTATATTATTGGCTAAAAAAAGTTATAAAGACTTGCTAGTTTAACAATCACTGTTACTTTAAAACAGATTTATAATTAATGTACTTAGCAGCGGAATAGAAAATAACTTAATCTAAAAATAAGATGCAAAGTAGATATTACCAAGAGGTTAGGTCTCAAGCCAAGACTTAGTCCTCTCAAACATTTTATATAAACATTGATCCACACCCTGGACCAGGGTTAACAACAGTACAATGACTATCCAGGTATTAAGACATCTAACACAGTTCTACGTGGGAAAACAAAAATAATAGCACATAGGCTATCCAGGTCACACTTTACCTTTAACACTATCCACATTGGGATATAAGAGAGTATGGTAAAGACTGAGTGAGGATTTATAAATCCTCCATTTCAACACAGGAGACTGTGTGTGCCTAAAAATACAGAGCGCACACACTGCTCAAAATGTAAATAAATTAAACACAATAGAGCTAACCAAATAGAGATGAGTTTAGAATGCACTATGTGTTTCGAGTGAAGATCTGGACTCCTTGGATTGATGCAGATGAAGATTTGAGTCCTTCCCTAGTTTTTGTCAACAAAAACAGAGTGTCATTTTTGTATTTTACTTCCAGGTCCAAGTTGATCAGTGTGATCAGCTTCAGTGTGAGTGAAATCATTTAAGACTTTTACTGCTTGAATAATCAAGTTATACATACTCAGAATGCATTCTTCATTATTCTTCTATGCATGTATTTCCTTGAGTATCTCTAAAATATTGTTTTGTATATGCATGGAAAAACTGACCAATTCCTTGTTCTTTTCTTTAGTATTTTGAGGTTCTCTTTTATAGCTCATGTGTTCTGACAAAAAGTATGATTACTAATACAGGTACGAGGTACAGTTTCCTGAAATTCAACACACATTAATTAATTAATAGAAATTGAATTCAAAACATCAAATATGGCCGCTACAAATTAAACAATAGAAAGAATTTTAGAGAAACATTGATTGGTTTCCATCAGTATCTCTTAGTATCAGTGATCTTGTATCGGTGGACTTGAGTCAGTAGGTCTGTATCGCTAGTTGTTGCTCTTTATAATGGTAGACCGCTTGAATCATTATCTCCTTCTATCGGTAGCTCCATCTATCATTAGTTCCTTCTATCATTAGCCCCTTCTATCAACGACCCATAATGGTCACATTCTTTTATCGGTAGACTTTTTATCAATAGTTGTCTGTCTGTATCAGTAGACTTGTATCGGTAGTTGTCTTTCTGTTTGTATCGGTAGCTGTCTGTATATTTGTATCAGTAGCTACCTATCGTTATCTATCTCTGTCGATGGACTTTCTCTGTCTATATCAGTGAATATTATTCATACTGGTTGACTTATGCATAACAGTGGACTTACTCTATCGATAGGTCTGTATCAGTGACTCAACACTTAATACTTATCTATTTTATGCAAATCAAATCCATATTGAGTTAGTAACATTTCTAAACAAGTACAAACATAGATAACCATTGATTAACAAATTCCAATGATTATTTTTGATATTTTATCTACTCAATAGTATGATGTCATAGATTGAAAGAATTAATACATAGATAAACATTATTTGGGATTATCAATGTGTACAGAAACATAATTGAGATTATCAAAAAAAGGTGAGGTCAACAATCTTTCCCTTTTTTATAATCACAAATTATTATATTATAATCCAAATAATCATTAATATATCAGAGTATATAGTATTAAATGAAATTATATCAGAGGTAAAAAATGTACTAGAATTATAAAAAAAATGTATCAGAGGTAAAACGTAATAGTTCATCATATCATAGGTCACCCCCTCTGTCCTCCCATATTTTTCTATATCAGTTCTCCTTTATATAAATTAAGATATATTATTCTCATATTATTTATATATATTATGCTCATATTTCTTCCTCTTTGTGATTGGGAAAAATAAGTAAAAAAATATGAGAAAAGTAATATAAAGTTAGAGATAATGAAGGTATTTATATATTACGTGAGGAAAAAAATACATAGAATACATGTGATTCCTATCAAATTTCCTAGCCACTAATAAATCCACATCCTGAATGTCCACATTGGATTACGATTTGCATTTGGAGGTAAACTTAGGCAGGGTAGCTTTAGTAGAAGGTTTGGGGATTCCAGAAAGCACTGCTGGAGGTTGAGCAACAAAGATTGTTCCTGGCCTGTAGTGGGTAGATTTTTGTGTGATCATAGGAGTGAGGCTCTGAATTCCATGGACTGGAGTCATCTGAGGAATGGAGGTAGACTAAGTAGAGGAAGGCAGAGATGGAGTTGCAATGATAGGGAAACTATCTACATGCAGAAATGGAAACAATAGATTCCTAAATTACATAATGAATCCTCCTCCTTTCTCCATAGCAGAGATAAAGTCATTCTTGTTCTTCATAAAATTGTCTAGAGCTGAAGTCAACTCCCTGAGCTTTCTAACTTGTTCTCTGAAATCTTAAGTGACTAGAGGTAGTTTCATGTTCTCTAACAAATGATTGAAATAGTTTTTGAGCATGTCCATGGTATAAACTTTTTGAAAGTAGTGATCAATCATGGCTTTGATTTCTTGTTGGGAAGTAGTGGCATCCCTCATATGCTCCTGAACAAATTTTCTGATATCTCATTAGGTCGAAAGTACCTGAGAATCAGCTAAGCTACTGGTACTAGCCTGACCAAGATCCTCTTTCATCACAGATCGAAATTGATCAAAATCCACTAAATCACTGGATGTAGCAAGTGGTTTGACATTTAATGCAACATTTTCCTTGAAAGACTAGGTCAAAATACTTATCAACTTCTGGACAACCAAATCTTGTGTGCTCACATGCTCTTTCACAGAATTCTTAAAATCTTTAAAGACATCCACAAACTTCCTTACAACACCTTTAATGTAATTTATATCAAAATTCATTTGAGATTGATAACTACTCAAGGTAGTTAAAGAAGCAACAGACTACTTCAAGGCAACAACTACTCTTGTCCAACTCTCAATCTGAGTATGACATACTCTTATCTCATTCGTCATCTCTTTCATAGTGCATGACATAGTACATCCCAGAGAGAGTTCAAAAGATTTTTCCATTTTTCTCAACTATTCAACAAAATAGTTCTTTAAGCCTACAACAGATGTCGTCCAAGTCTCCATCAACTCTTTTTTAAAGATTCAATACCAGCCTTAGTAACCATATTTTCAAGAACAACTACAAGTGATCTCTCTGAAACAATACGATCCATAGAGTCATTCATAGCATATTAAATTGATGATATTAAAGAGGTTTCCATTATTTTTATCTCTTCCACAAACGAGGTCTTAAGATCAGACTTCAACTAGTTTAGATCAGATTTTCTTACCATAACCTCAGGTAAAAACTCATAAAAGAGATTATAGTTAACTTTTTTTCAATTTATGGGTGTCTCGTCTTCAGAATCAGGATAGTCCAACCAAAAAACTACAAAACCTGGGTCTTCTTCCCAGTCATCAATCTAAATAGCTACTGAAAGAATTCTAAATCTTGTAGGATACCCCCCCTCAATCTATGCATTCTCCTATATAGAAACAACATCCTCTACAGCTCGGTCTTCCTGATAAGAATCCTCTACAACCATCTGTAATTCAAAAGCAGGAGGCACCTCAAGAATAGGTGCAGGTATTTCTACTTCAAAAATGTCCTCGGTAGGCATTGAGGAGTGCCCAATCAGTGGACTGAGACTCAAGAAGGCAGAAACAGATGCTTTAGTTTTAAATTATTCTTCATACTCATTCTCAGGAGCTGGCCGGTCTTCCTCATTAATAGGGTCTTCTTCATTGTTTACTCCCAACATTGTTTCATTTCCAGATGATACAACATTAGCAACTGGACATGGAGGAAAGTCTAGATCCTTTCCATTAGCTATAGAGGTATCCTTCTAATCAGTATCATCACTATACTTAGGTTCCCCTTCCTTAGGTCCTAGACCTGGATACCTCACATCCTTAGGCCTAGGGGGTTGATCTACAAGATTAAACTTATCATACAACTTCCTTTCATCACTGATCCATTCTCTTCTACAAGGATTCCAATTGATTTTCATGTATTTAAAAACAATTTTCGTAACACAAAAGTTTTCTTTCATAACCACAGTCTCATCCAGAGTCTTAGCCACACCTCTTCCCTTAATCATCAAAGAAATCAGCTTTGAAAATAATAGAGCATTAGTTTTTGACTTTGGCCTGGTCATATCTTCAATTTGAATCATCAGAAGCCTAATAAAATTTACCTTGACAACATGCCTCAACAAATGAAACGAATAAATATCATGGTACTTCAAATTCGAAAATTCCCCTCTTCTTGAACATAGAACATGTTTGATGAACTTTAACAGTACCCGGTTCACTCCATCCATTTCTATAGAAACTACTTATCTTGGTGTGCCATCTCCTGTTAATTCTTCCAAGGAAGCTTTATATTCAAAGATGTTACTAGTTGGAGGTACTGATTTTGAGAAATACCTAGACTATCCTTCATGTTGAACTCTTAGGCACTCATCTTACTCAATAGTAGAAAAAGATATTGTCATTCCATTCACTACTGATATCATTCTGTTCTCAACATCTGATTTCCCAAAATGAAAAAACTCATAGAATTATTTTACCAGCTTTAGATAATTGGGGTAATTGTTATTTGAGAAGCACTCTACCCATTTATGATCTTATATCACTTCTAGAACTAAAGACTTACTAGTCATCAACCATTCCGTGCATAGCTCTTTCTCAACTACTATTTCCCTTTGAACGAGGTGTGGATTTGTATGTTTCCTTACTTCACTGCCACTACTAGAATATCCTTTGAGTCTATTGGCATTTGGCTCATCATCCTTTTCTCTGAACGATGGGCTCTTCACATTTTCCATTCTGTGAATCGTGAGGCTTATGGTTCGAGAGAAATGATGGTTTGGAAGCTAAGGCTTCATGGTAAAGGGTTTAAGGTGGAATGATATGAGGTCAAGAATTATGTTTTATCGTTTAGGAATCAATAAATAAATAAATAAATCATAATAATTATAGTACATATGATACAGATTTCGGTGGCTAAAGATAAAAATTTTAAAAACAGTGCAACTTAACAGTAATACATACCGGTGAGGATTCCTTTCGGTGAGGTATTTTTATCGGTGTGGTATAACAATGTGGTTCATACCAATGACGTATAAAAGTTATGTTCATACCAGTGAGGTATAATAGTGAGGTTCATACCGGGGAGATATAACAGTGAGGTTCATAACAGTGAGGTATAACAGTGAAGTTCTAGCTAACGGTGAGGATTTGGCTAACGGTGAGTATTTGGATAGCAGTGAGGATTTGGCTAATAGTGAGTATTTGGCTAACTTACAAGGTCTATCATTCCTAAATCATGTCTAATGTAACTTAAACTATCTTAACTTAATGGTTTGGTGAATATTTCAGCTAATTGATGATCAGTACCTATAAATTCAAGATTAATATCACCCTTTTGGTAATGATCTCTTAGAAAGTGGTGCCTTACATCAATGTGGTTGGTCCTAGAGTTAGATACAGGGTTCTTTGAGATATTAATTTCCCTAGTGTTATCACATTTTATAGATACATGTCTAAATTGATATCCATAGTCTAGTAAAGTATGTTTCATCCACAGAATTTGTGTACAAAAACTACCAGAAGCAATGTATTCTACTTCAGCAGTAGAAAATGCACCAGATTTATGCTTTTCACAACACCAAGAGTCTAGGGACTTACCCAGAATATGACATGTTCCAAACGTTCTCTTTCTATCTAACTTGTAACCAATAGAGTTAGTATTTTAATAACCTATAAAATAGAATTATTTTCCTTTTGGATAAAATAATCCTAAGTTAGTAGTATGATTAATATATTTGAAAATTATTTTAACAGAAATCAAGTGTGACTCTTTTAGATTAGCTTGAAATCATGCACGCATACACAGGCTAAACATAATATCTAGTTGACTATTATTAAGGTAGGGTATGCTCCCAATCATACCTCTGTAGTTGGTTTGTTCCACTGGTTTTCCAGTTTCATCAGCATCCAACTTACAACTAGTACTCATAGGTGTATCACTTTCCTTAATACTATCCAAACCATAATGCTTTAAAAGTTCCTTTGTATATTTACTTTGATTTAAAATAATACCATTTTCATTTTGAAAAACTTGAAATCCATTAAAATATAGGAGTTCTCGCATTAAACTCATTTCAAATTCATTTTGCATACTCTTTGAAAAATCAATACACAATGTATTTTTAAAAGATCCAAAAATAATAGCATCAACATAGATTTTCACTATCAAAACATCTTCGGAAATTATTTTAATAAAGATATTTGAATAAGAAATCCCTTTAGAAACAACTTTTGATATAAGATGACTACTAAGTCTATCATACAAAGCTCGTGGGGCTTGTTTTAAACCATATAAAACATTAGAAAGCATAAAAATTGATTTGTAAAATGAGGATTAATAAATTCAGGTTGTTGTTCAACAAAAAAATAATCAATTATAAAACCATTTAAAAACACTTTTCACATTCATTAGATATAACATGAAATTCAGATGAGCATCATAGACAAGTAGAATCCTAATAGCTTTTAATCTAGCTACATGTGAAAAGGTTTACTCATAGTCTATTCCTTCCTCTTGACTATACCCTTGTGCAACTATCATTGCTTTGTTTCTAGTGATATTTACTGATTCATCAACTTTATTTTTAAAAACCCATTTTGTACCTATGGTTAAGGTGTCCTTTCGTCTATCAATTAATTCCCAGACATTGTTTCTTTTAAATTGACTTAATTATTATGGCATAGCCATTACCCATAATTCATCATTGATTGAATCATTGATATTTTTAGGTTCAAATGTGAAAGAAACGCTTGATGTTCAACCTATTTTCTTAGAGAAGCTCTAGTCGGTGTCCCTCAATAAATATTACCTACAACATCATCTAACAGATGATTCTTTAGAATTCTGGTTGATCTAGTAAAGGTAGGACTAGATATTTCAGGTTTTTATCTATGTTTGGGTTCAACAAAAGTAGATTCTAGAATATTTCTAGAACTGGGTGTCTTTACAAAAAGTTCGTTGATTTTATCATTAAGGTCCATAATAGATAGATCTTCTTCAAGATTTTCAAGAGAATACTTAGGTTCATGTGGATCAGTTTCATCAAAATTTATGTGAACAGATTCTTCCACACATTTAGTTCTTTTGTTAAAGACTCTCTAAGATTTACTAGTTATACAGTAACCTAGAAGGATTCCCTCATCACTTTTAGAAGCAAATTTGTCAAGATTATCCTTGGTATTGAGAATAAACACTTTTTAACCAAAAACTATGAAGTATCTAAATTTAGGCTTCCTATTATTCCATAGTTCATAAGGGGTCTTCATAAGAACATGTCTAATCAAGACTCTATTTATAATATAACAAGATAAATTTATAGATTTAGCCCAAAAAATAAACAGGTAAATCATATTCACTGAGCATAGTTCATGCATTTTTCTGAAGGGGTCTATTTCTTCTTTCTACTACACCATTCTTTTGAGGTGTCCAAGGGGCAAAGAAATTACTATTGTAGCCATTATCAGAGCAGTATAATTCAAATTCATGATTTTCAAACTCATGGCCATGATCACTTCTCAAGGTCATAATCTTAAGTCCACTATGGTTCTATACAAACATGAATTTTTTCTTAAAATTAGAGCAAGCTTCAATATTGTTAGCTAAAAAGTATACCCAAGTATATCTAGAAAATTCTTCTACTAAGACATAGACATATTCCATCCCATTTAAACTATAAATCTAGAAGGTCCAACCAAATCCATGTGAACAAACTCGATAGGTTGATAAGTTGAAACTTTCTTCTTTAATTTGAATGAATCATTATTTTTCTTTCCCTTTTTATAGGGAGTAAAAACTCTATCATCTGGGAATTTTAGTTGAGGTAGGTCTCTAACTATATTTTTCTTAGTAGGTTTTTTTAGTCAATGAAGATTTTAGTGTCCTAATCATCTGTTTCATAGCCAATATTCTTGATGAAAAGAATTTAAGCAAGTAAAATTTTGATTGGATAACGAATTTAAATCTACAGCAAAAACATTTTCATTTATCATGGCAGTAAATACTAAAACATTTTTAGAATTAAAAACAATACAAGCATAATTTTCAAATTTAACATTTAAACCATCATCAC
This sequence comes from Viscum album, assembly GCA_963277665.1. Taxonomy (NCBI): domain Eukaryota; kingdom Viridiplantae; phylum Streptophyta; class Magnoliopsida; order Santalales; family Viscaceae; genus Viscum; species Viscum album. The sequence continues at coordinate 1,247,398,412 of OY728138.1, forward strand.
AAAACTGATTAATGCTTAACAGATTGTATTTTAATCAATCATCAAATAATACTTTAGAAATTAAAACTGAATTAGTGTTACAAATATGGCCTAAACTGATGGTTCTTCCTTTTGAATTATCACCAAAGGTGACATGTCCTCCATCAACCTTGATTAATATTTTGAAATATGAGTAATCTCCAGTCATATTCCTTGAACATACACTATCCAAGTACCATATCTTCTTATAGGAACTCTTCAGGCAAGTCTCCTAAAAAATAGGTTTTAACAGAAAATGATTTTGGTACCCATATTTTCTTGGGTCCAGACAGGTTAGCAGACAAGACTTTTGGTACCCATATTTGTCTAATGGGTCTCATATAATCAATTTATTCAAAATATTTAGAAACATAAACATTTTTTTGTCTATAACTATGTGAATAGCTATTTGAGGCATAGGAATTTCCAAAATTGGAACTACCAGTATACTGTCCAGATTTAAGAATAAATTTATTCTTAACAAGATGTCTTTTTCCATGTTAATATCCTAAACCAGAAGTATAATTTGGTGCAAATTGTTTTCCAAGCATTTCAGTTAGAGTATTCTTTACATTTTTGAACTTCTCTAAATCTATTCCATGTTTCTCATTGGATAATTTGTGTTTAGTGTTCTCCTTTAATAGTTGAGAATTATTTTCATTTTCTACTTCTAATGTATATTTGACAGTTCTTGTTTAAGCATACTGTTTCTTTAATGTTTTATAATTATCTTTTAGCTTATTTCAGGTTTCCTATAGCATGTTACAGTATTCAAATAACTCTTCACAAGACATGTTTTTAGAATCAGAATCATCTCCATAATAATAAAAATTTAAAGTGGGAGTATCCAATGTTACCTCAGATGTGTTTGTCATGAAACACATGTTGGAATGATTCTTTTAAGAATCAAAAACCTCAGACTCACTAGTGATGTCTTCTAAAGCCATCCATGATTCCTTCATAGCATTGTTATATTTTTTGTCCTTATAATCTTATTTCTTCATGAACATCAATTTTTGACAGTCATCCTTAATGTGTCCTTTCCTTTTTCATTCATAACACACTATCTCATCTTTCTTATCAGCTTTCTTCCAATCATTCTTCGAATTACCTCATTGGTCATACTTACCTTTATAATTTGGTTTTCTGAAAAATTTCTTCTTCCTATAGAATTTCTTGAATTTCCTGGATATTTGAGCCATCTATTTATCACTATCAAAATCTAAAACACCACTTGTTGATCTTTTAGTTGGTATGTGAACCCTTCTCCTTGTCCTTGTTCTTTAAGGGAGTAGACATAAATGACACTGACTTCCACTTTGGTTCATCATCTTCCTCTTTGATTAACATTATCTCTTCTTCATACATCATCAACATACCAATTAACTCCTTAACATGTAGTGAACATATATCATAGGACTCTCTTATTGAAACTGATGTGAATCATCATCTCTCTGGCATACATCTTAGTATCCTCATGATTTGTTCTTTTGAAGGAATAGCTTTTCCAAGTGAGCTCATTGTATTTACAATTTCGTTTAACCTGAGACACATGTCAGAAATATGTTCATCATGCTTTATTTTAAAATTATCATACTTAATAGTGTAGGTATTCAATCTCATTTACATAACATTGGATGTTCCCTCCTGAGAAATAGACAAAGTTTCCAAAATTTCATAATAAGTTTTACAAGAAGATATACGATTAAATTCTTCATCTACTAAAGCACAATACATGGAATTAATTTCCTTAGAATTATTATTGTAATCTATTTTCATAGGTTCATCCCAAGTAGTTCTTTTAGTTTCTGGGATCTTATACTGAGTCTCTATAGCAATCCAGATATCAAATCCCATTCTTTATAAATGAATTTTAATTTTCAGTTTCTATTGGGAATAATTAACACCATTAAATAAAGGTGGCTTGTTAGTAGAATCACCTTCTAGTCTATTATCCATAATTAGATTTTAGAAAATATATTTGAAGATATAAAATTTAGAAATAACATAAATTTAATATCATTAAGATACAACTAAAATCACAGTTGAAAAACAGGGTGTTTGGAAATCCTTTATTAATTACAAACCTCTGATACCAATTGTTGGTCGGATTGGACACTCAAGAAAATGGTGAATTGAGTTCCAATTAAAAAATTTTGTTTAGAATATTTGTATCAAAATCCCTCAAATTAAATAAAAATTAAACTGTAGTGAATTTATAACGATTGTAAGTTTTCAATTAGTTTCTCAAGAGATTGATTATTTCTCAGTTAACTGAATATGAGGATTAATTAACTTTTGAATATAACATACTTTCTAAAAAATTTATAAACAATTTCTATATTAACTATCAGAGTTACTTTAAAACAGATTTATATTTAAAGTACTTAGAAGCGGAATATAAAATAACTTAAAATAAAAATAAGATGCACAAAAGATATAACCAAGAGGTTCAGTCTCAATCTGAGACTTATTCCTCTCAAACAGTTTATATAAACCTTGATCTACACCCTGGATCGGGGTTAATAACAGTACAAAGACTATCCAGGTACTAATACCTCTACCATAGTTCTACATGGGAAAACAAAAACAATAGCATACAGGCTATCAAGGTCACACTTGACCTCTACCACTATCCACAGTGGGATACAAGAGAGTAAGGGAAAGATTGAGTGAGGATTTATAAATCCTCTAGTTTAGCATAGGAGATGGTGTGGGCCTAAAAATACAGAGCACACACACTTCTCAAAATGTAAATAAATGAAACACAATATAGCTAAACAAATAGAGATGATTTTAGAATGCTCTATCTGTTTGGTGTGAAGCTCTGGACTCCTTGGATTGATGCAGATGAAGCTTTGAGTCCTTATCTAGTTTTTGTCAGCAAAAATAGATTGTCGTTTTTTTATTTGACATCCAGGTCCATGTTGTTCAGTCTGATCAGCTTGAGTGTGAGTGAAATCGTTGAAGATCTTTACTCCTTTAATGATCAGGTTCTACAAACTCAGAACGTATTCTTCCTTCTTCTTCTATTCATGTATGTCCTTGAGTATCTCTAGAATATTGTTTCATATATGCATGGTAAAACTGACCAATTCCTTGTTCTTTTCATTAGTCTTTTGAGGGTCCCTTTTATAGCTCATGTGGTCCGAAAAAAAGAGTGATTACTACTGCAGGTACAAGGTACGATTTCCTGCCAGTCAACATACATTAATTAATTAACAGTAGTTTCATTAAAAACATCATATATGACGATTGCTATATAAACAATAGAAAAAGAGTTTAGAGAAACATTGACTGGTTTCCATCAGTAGCTCTTAGTATTAGTGAGCATGTATCGGTGGACTTGAGTCATTAGGTCTGTATTGGTAGTTGTGGCTCTTTATAACGGCAATTTTCTTGAATCGGTAGCTCCTTCTATCAGTAGATCCTTCTATCAGTGACCCATACTGGTGACATTCTTTTATCGATAGGCTTTGTAGTGGTAGTCATCTGTCTGTATTAGCCGAATTGTATCGGTAGTTTTCTGTCTGTTTGTATCATTAGTTGTCTGTCTGTTTGTATCGGTAGCTGTCTGTCGGTATATGTCTGTATCAGTGGACTTTGTCTATCTGTATCAGTGACTATTGTGCATACTGGTGGACTTTTGAATATCAGTGGACTTACTCTATTAGTAGGTCTGTATCAGTGACTCAACATATAATACTTATCTATTCTATACAAAACATATCCAGATTGAGTTAGTAACATTTCTAAACATGTATAAACATAGATAACCATTGATTAAAAAATTACAATGATCATTATGATATTTTATAAACTCAATAGTAGGATGTCATAGATTGAAATAATTAATATAAAGATAATAATTATTTGGTATTATCAAATCATACAGAAACATAATTGAGATTATCAAAACATGTGGGGTCAACATTATATTTCCACATATGCTTCTCAAAACAAAGTGGTTGCGGAATGAAAGAATAGAAATATTGTTTAAATGGGGAGAACTATGTCACTTGAACATGGTCTTTCTCATTACTATGGGTGTCAAGAAGTGACCATTGCCTTGTATATCCAAAACAAATGTTTTTATAGTAATTGTTTTGAAATCACAATATAAGAGTTTTTATAGAAAAAATCTGAGTTGAAAACACTTACGAGTTTTGGGGAGTCTATGAATTATAATGAGGACAGTCGAAAACATGGAAATATTTCAGAAGAAAGGATAAGATGGATTTTTTTGGCCATTCGTAGGAAGGATGAGGATACCTATGTTATGGAAAAATAAATTGAAAGAAATTTTTATTATTTTGATGTGAATTTTATTTAAAAAATGGATGAAGATAGTCATACTCTTATAGTTAAGAAATTTAACCAGGATAAGGAAAACATTTCTGATAAATATAAAAAAAATTGTAATCCATCTCAAGAAGAAGAATCAAACATATATATTTCCAGTGTTTAGGATGATAATTGAAATCCTCTTCCTAGTATAAGGATTCTAGGGGAAAATAATAATCCTATTAGTGATCAATATTAGAAGTTTTAAATAAGGAGAATATCAAATGTTATTACACATAATTCTTTGTATTAAAAAGTTAATCCAAAGTATGTGAATGAAGATTTTGAGCATACAGAATGGGTTTTTCTGATTAATGAATATCTAGATCAGATAGAGAAGAATGATACTTGGGAACTCTTGCCCAATCTAGAAAAAAAAATATTATCGATACAAGTTGTTTTTTCTTGAACAAGAGGAATGAAGTTGGTGAAGTGATAAGTAACAAGTCAAGAATTTTTTAAAAATGGTTATTTAAAAATTGAAATCATTGATTATGATGAAATCATTTCTCTATTGGAATGATTTGAAACAATAATAGTCATTCTTTCATTTTATTCTCAATTATGATTCAAAATTTTTTAAATGGTTATAAATATTTCATTCGTGTATAGTGATAATTAATAGGATGTTTACATTGAATAAAAATGTGTATTTTATGTTGGGAAAGAAAACATTAATGTATGTAGGTTGAAGAAGGCCTTGTATATGAGAAAACATGTTTTGAGGGAACGGTATTCCAAATTGGATACTTTCTTGAGGAAGAGGAATTTAATTAATTGCATAGTTGATAAAAATATTTAAATTAAATAAATTCACAAGTTTTCCATAATCATAATTGTTTATCTCAATGACATTATTATATTAAAAAAGATAAAGGAATTTTTGAAATATTTTTTGAAGGGACGAAAAAATATATTTGATTTTTCCATGTTAGGAGAAATGAAATATATTTATGGGTTAAAAATTTAAAAAAATTATAAACACATTTCTCTTTAAAAATAAATGTATTCTAGGGAAATTCTTAAGTTTTTTGACATGGAAAACAAACAACATTTTTCAATACCTATTTCAATTGAAACCATATTGTGTAAAGATGGATAATGAAATTAAGTTGATCAAAAAGTGTTTTGAAATATTATAGGATGTTTTTTGTCTTTAACTTCCTCAACACCTACAAATTTTATGTCATTTACTTATGTGAATTATTTCAATTTTGTCCAAAATAATCACATTTTATGGCTATAAAAATAATTTTTTGTTTATAAATGGCAAATTAAAATTTGGAATCATGTATGACTACTCTGAATGTATTAACATGTTTGGGTATTCCGATGCTGATTGAGTAGGAAATATTGATGAAATAATATTCACATCTGGTAGATTATTCTTTCTTGGAAATAGTTTTATTAGTTGGAATACAAAAAAATAGAATTCAGAATCTCTCAGTACAGCTGAAGATGATTATGTTTTTACAACTCAAGAAACTAACCAACTTATGTTGATGAAGACTAAGTTATAAGAATTTCTTATTGAAGAAAAGTCATCCCTTATCATTGGTTGTGATAATAAAAGTGAAATAAAAATTACTAGATTTTTTTTACCCATTTTCATTAAAAACATATTGATATGTAATAAAATTTAATCAATTATCATGTGCAGAATGATGAATTGAAGCTAGAGTATATTCCTACATTAGAAAAAGTTTCTAAAATTTGCACAAAACCATTACCGAATGAATCTTTCTCTAAATTGAGGTTGAAAATGGGAATCCAATAACATTATAATCAATTTTTAGGGGTGTGTTTTTGACCCCTCTCATATTACCTTTGGATAATGTTTTCACTTGTGATAATTGTTTTGAAAATCTATACTTATGGAAGTATATAAAAAGGGGGAGTTGTGGGTAAGTTGTGAATTCAAAATTTTGTGTATATTAACTAATATACTATTTATTGGAGTGGTCATAGGATTCAATATTAGTTTCTAGGAATGTTGAAGATATTAAGAATAAAAGCTTAAGAAGGATTCTCATAATCACCACTTTTGGACAGCATGGATTTGTTGTGAGTAATTATCGTTTCCAACAATGAGTTATCTCACGTAGGCTTAAAATTGAGGATTAGAAATCCATTACTTTAGCATAAAAATTTCCATGATTTACAAATATTGGTTGAAAGAAAAAAATAGTTTATTATTGGGACTATGATGGCTGGAGAAGGTTTCTATAATTTGGTGAATATTGTTTCTCAAATGTAATGTCTTTTTTTGTAAAAGGAGTTTAAGGAGAATGAAGATAACCTCACGTTGTATTTGGTGAAAATAAAATTGAACATCATATTCAAAAAATGATCTCTGATGCTTGAAGATGTAAATCATATTTTGAATGAAAATTACCAGATATAAATGGTTATCAGATTTACACTGAATTCAGAATTAATGGTTTGATTATAATAGGGAAGAATTAGAGTTCGTTTGAATACAATAAGAATGTGATGATGCTTTGGTGATATTGGAGTTATAATAAATCAAAAGTGTTATATAAAATTTTGATGAAAGATTTATGAAATAATGGGATAGAATATGTCATTCCAATATTACTCAGATTAATTATATACAAGTGGAATGATAGAGAAATTCAGGTAAATTGTATTAAAAATGAGGAGGAAAGAGGGATATTGGTGGAGGATTTGGAAGTCACAATAAATTCCATTGTATGTATGAAACAGTTGAAGTCAATCCTCAATGTAATCAAGAAAAAAGATGTTAAATTTGGTCCTCAACGTAATCAATTTCATGAAGAAATTCATGATACAAGTTGATGTTATTAAAATGAGAAATATTTTGAACCTGGATATTTCCTATCTCAAAATCATCATATTAAGTTCGTATGACTAATTTTTTTAATGGCTGGGAAGTATTGTGGAAAATGTGAGAAACAAAAGGTATTAGTTTTTAGTTAAATCAAAATCCAATGATACAAATCATTGAATGATTAATCTTATGGGCATCATAATTAGAAAATAGAACAGTTTGTTTCCTAGAAATATCATTGGTATTATATTCCAAAATAAGAGAATTCATGGATACTGGTTCATCTAATTCATTATATCATTGTATTAATTATGAGGTATATTTTTTAAAAACTGTTGAAAAGGAAAATAACTTTTGTATTATAAATTTTTCAAGAGCCATCAGATTGAAGAATCTCTGGTTGAAGTCACGACTAGTCATCATTCTCATGGAAAAAAGAAGATTAATCCCACTTTATAGTTTTTTTAATATGTTAAGGAAGGACAAGCATGAAATTAAAATAAGATTATGTATATTTAATGAAGATAAATGTAATAAGAAGACTATTAATTTGAATTTGTCTTCATCATAATAATGATGAACGTAAATAAAACAATGAAACGTAATAAAAATGAGGTTTTTAAGATATTATGAAAGAGATATGGAGTTTTAGGATGATTTGAGAATAATTGTGAAGAGTTTTGAAATTTTTAAGAAGACATAATGCAGATAAAATTCAAAGAAACATGCAAATTTGAGTAATTTGGTTCTGTGTAAAAATTTCTGAAATCTCATCCAAACCACTGTTGGATAGAGTATAAAAGGAGATAAGTACAATTTATTTTTCTGAAAATGTAATTATTAATAAATTAAGAGATAGAAGCTCCACATTTATAGAGAGTAAAAGTTTACTTATTGGGATTTATTGAAGAAGACTTTCCATATAAAAGTGGGAGAAGAGACAATATTTCAACATATTCACCTAATCATCATATCCATTTGATCATAATATTCCACTAATTATCATATTCTATTTGTCATCCTATTATGTTAATTCATCGTATAGGACTGGATAATAAAACCAGAATTATTGCATAGTGTGTTATAGATATAGGAAGAAAGTGTTCAAAATTGTTTCATCCATATTTTTGATAGAGATATATTTTCTATACTGGGAAATAAAAATATGAATTCAGATCGAAAATTCAGAATGGGAAAAGAATTGTGTGGTATATTGTTTTTTATCCTAATAAATATCATTTTGTAATTATAAAATATATCTATTATTTAAATCATTATAACCATCCATGTAACTTAGTGATGATAAATATATTACCCCACAACATAGATACAATATGTCATCTGTGCGCTGGCATGATGCATTCATTTTTTACATGAGGAATAAAAGGATGAATATGGTAGTCCCATAATCATAATAAAATTTCATAATATAAGTGGTACTATTGATATTAACTTTGATTTTGAAAATTTCATCCATTTTAAGTTTAAGAATAAATACACATGAATGAGTTAGTAAATATGATTACTTCTTATACGATGAACTTCCTTTAGATATCATCTTAGGGAAACTATAAATGGTAGTTTGAAAAGAATATAACCTCTATAAATTGACTATGGAATTTGATAAGAGAAATTGGATTGGAATGGTCAATATTTAAGGACAAAAATGATTTTAATAAGTGAGGTAGGAGGTTCCCTTTTATAATTATGGTGAGGGAATGTTTTTTATTTTCTAGAAATATTAATTTATTATAAATTCATTCTCAATCCATATAACTCGAAAATTTCATATATTCTATGATAATTTAGATAACATTATAATATCATCATAAAAATTATTTTAGATATGTTTTGGTGCTATTGGAAACCTTGTTAAATTTATTAACACATGGTTAACAAATTTTAATTTTTACAAATGTATCAAAATTTTCAATATTACAAGGATGTAATTTTTAATTATGTTATTCAAATAAGAACATAACAGAAAAATATATAAATTTTATAACTTATTGTAGTTATTTTTTATTTTTAAATATACTCTATGACTTTTAATTAAAATAAAAAAAAATACTTATCTGATTAAATATCAATACTGTAAATTTTAACACAATTCATTTCATGGAAAATTGAAAATAACAAGATTTCATGTTAAGTTAGAACTAAAAATTTATTATATCCCTAATAGATCAAGGATGTCTCGAATATTAATTGATCGCATTAATTATCTCATGTTATATTTATTTTTTTATATTTAATAACATTTATTTTATATTTCAATTAATAAAATCATTACCTTATAACTGTTGTGTAATTATTTAATATATTTATTTTATTACTAAAAATTAAAAATGAAATTATATTATGGAGATATATTCCTTAAATTTTATTATAATACACATATTCGAACATATCTTTTGGTTGATCCAATATTAAAAATCATATAGTATTAAAAATAGGAATGTATCATCTTTAAATTTTTATTAATTAAAATATTACAAATATAAAAATCTCATCTATGTGGATAAAAAATACAAAATTAAATTTTCATCACAATACTATGTTTAGTAAGTTTTAAATTCACATTTATATTCTTTCATAACTTATCTTTTTTTGTAGGTGGACATATAAGTGATATTTAAGAAAAATAAAATGACATTTTGCGACATTCATTGATTTAAATATTTTATTAGTATTTTTTATGGATAATACTATATTAAAAACACACTATTTATTCTTAGTTGTTAACAATTGAATTAATTTCATTACATATTTTTTTGCATATTTTGGGGGTATGTTATAGTCCTTGTCATATTAAATTAAACCTAAATTACCCAATTTACCTTATATGGTGGAAATTTGTTTTCCAAGCTTACTAATCATATTGAAAAAATGTAAAATATAGATATTAAATTAATTTTTAACTTTTTACTAGAAGTATAGAAACCATTTTAAAAACATTATAACACAGATTTTTTTAAATTAAATTTAAATAAGAACATGTAAAAGGACATGAAAAACACTAATTTGTAAAAAGACCCTTTTAGACCATAAAATGTTTTCATAATAAATAAGTGTATGAAATCCATTTCCCAAAAAATAATATTATTATTTAAAATTAAAATAAACTTATTACAATTCAAAACAAATCGAAATCATAATTTTACATTGTAAATACTTGAATGGAAAATCATTTTTAAATAAGAATAATTATTTTCATTATTCTTCGAAAGATGATTCTTTTTAGAAAAAGAAACCCAAAATTCACCCTACTATGATTTTAACATTCATATTTCAAAAACTAAGTTTATTTTGTCAATAAAAAATTATAAAATTAACACTATTTAGTTTTTTAAAATCATCTCCATTAAAATGTAGTAAGAGTGGCTTTTAGAAAAACATAAAATAAATTAAAATGGGGGTTGATTTTATTTTATGCTTATAAAAATAATGGATAGATTAAAAAATATTTCATTGAATATATAACATATAAATTTTTTTAATATCATTCACTAATAGTGATTCATTTAATTTATTATTATAAAATACTTTTGTGGGAATAAGAAAAAATTCATAAAAAATATTCCTTTAATTTCATGTGGTTTTTATCTTCATTTATAATTAATAGGAATACAAATAACTAATTTCATACATTATCTATTACTTATCCATTCAATCCATTCCAATATCTATGTGATAACTTTCATAATATATTGTTGTTTAGTCAGAAGTGATATTGTTTGTAACATAGGGTATCAAACATACTCAGGATTATCTGCAACAGAAGCCAAACATTTTATTGTGTGTACCAAAAAAATATAATCATTTTGTGTAGTTAAATCATTATAATGTATTGTGTATGAATCAGTTATAACATATTGTAGCATGAAATGAAAACCATCTAATAATTAATTTTTATTAAAAAATAATTCATAAAAACTCATGTTGTTACCTGAATTTTGGCCAGTGAGTAGCATATGCAGAATGTTTTCTCATGTAGAATACATTGGTTCACTCATTTTTGGGCTTTGGTAAATGATTTGAGATGTTTTTTGTGTGAAAATTATTTTGGTGGAACCCAACAATGGGATTGATCATTCAGTTAATCACCAGTGACTTATAGAGTGGAAACCCCTCCCCCATCAACTTAGGTGTTGGTCCCCAATAATTCTATTGGAACCCCATCTATAGATAGGGTTTCGTTCTTTGTGAAACTATATTGGAACCCTTTGAGGTATAATCGAATATTTACTTTAATTATAGAGTGTAACTCCTTATTAGCCTTGGCCTAGGTTCTCTTTCTATCGAGTGGAACCCACTATCTCATAGGGTTTCCATCAAAATAACAGCAGAGGGGAACCCCCGTATAGATCAGGGTGTGGGTCCTCGGCATATATATTGGATCCACCCATTCATCTTATGTTAAGGTACTCTAACTATCTATTTTAACCCCCTATCGGATAGTGTGTGGGTCATTCTGATACAAGAGTGTACCCCCACTAATATTTTAGGGCATGATTCTTCAACCTATAGTGTTCCCCCCCCCCCCATTATCTTGGTAATGGGTCCTCTAGCAATCTAGTGGAGTCCCTAATCATATTGGGCATGTTTCCTCATGAAACTATAGTATAACAACCCTTTACAAACCATGATGCGGGTCTCTGTCCTATAGAGTAGAACCTCCCATTAACATTATTAAGGGTCACCTGTAGATAATTATTGAGTGGAACCCCCTTATGAAATAGTGTCTGGGTCCTCTATGTGGAGATTGTTCCACCTCGATTGAGAGGAATTGTGGTAGGTTGTAGTCCTCCACCTGATTAATTCTGGACGGATTCATAAGATGCTGAGAATTATTGATGGACATCTAGAACTTTTCTCACTCTATTCCTAGGCAGGGTTGTGATATGGGTATCTCATTATCTCTTGATTGGGATTATTTGGGTTTTATTTATATATATATATATATATATGTATGTGTGTATGTATGTATGAATGTATATCCATGTTGTGGATTTTTTATTCCTTTCATTAAGATGATCTATTTCATGTTTACTATTATTTCATATTATATCTCTTACTACTCTCCATTCATCTTTTGGGGAATCCTACTAGGTATGTATATATTATCCCTTTTATAGTACTTTCCAATATGTTTTTTGTATTATGTAGATAAAAAACTGGTTAGAAGTGACTTCATGGGAGCTTAGGGATACGTGGTGAATTGGGATGCATATGGTTGTTATATTTTAGAGATTATTAGTTGGTATCTCTCATCATTTTACTATTAAGTTTTGTCAGTTTGGGACATCTTCCTTGTTGGGTGTGTTTTTCCCATCACTTTTCATTTTTCACTATCATACTTCTATACACCCTAATGGTTTTGCATTCTTAGTCTTCATTATAGCTATTTTAAATATTTATTATAATTCCCTTTTATTTTTTCATTAATATGGTCAGGGTTGTGAATACAGTTACATTAGGAATAGGACTCCCATTTCGGATATGCATTTTTGTTCTTGTCCCCACCACTTGGCCTATAGAGTCGGGCTTGGGGTAGTTACAAATTGTGCCCTGTCTAGGATTGAGTATTGAAATATCAATATCATAGGAGTTAATTTATTTGGATGGTGTTAGGTTTCGTCATCTTATATGGATTTGGTTGGGATTTTGGGAAAAATTATCAACATTTCATGGTTTCAGATCTCAAGCTAATGAACATGTTGATGATACCGGTGGCTAACGTATCCATTCACCAGAACATTGAATACCAAATTTTCGTCTCAACAAACATATACATTGGTTGAATGAGTCAATTTCGCATGAATTATATACGATTGAATTTTTTATTATAATTTTTGAGTCAACTACCCATTATATATATATATGTTTTATCATCTAACTTATATACGTATTGATTAAAATTTCAGGATTCCCCCTTAATGAAATCCATTTAAGATATAAATTTGGGATCATGATGATGATTCAATGTGAAAAGATGAAAAAATTTAAGGACCATAAATCAACCTTCTTCCTTTAGGTAGACAGTTACTAGCACCCCCAACCTATTGAGAAGTAGATTATAATGGCATTGGTGTTTGATGTACGCAGGCCTAAGACACTCCATAAGATCCAGCATTAGAGGCCACTGAGGTTCTGTGGTGATCTAGATCTATATGCAGCGCATGATTATATACAGATCATGTCCTGTATGATCAATGTTATCTAGATAATAACATATTTAGTGGTTATCCTAGCATATATCCTTTTCCATGGAGCAGCTGGGCACTGATGATGTCTTGGTACACAGATGCACGATGAGTCTAAAATTTCATATCCCAACATCCATTATATTTTTTATGAGGATTATTATCACACCTAATTGCACAAAAATCATATTATGGATATTTTTGAGCTACATTATGGAGGGATGTTAGTGTAAGGGTACGTTGTGAGGTTTAGTGACATTATATGATAGTCACTCAATATGATTCAAGATTTATACTTCCAAGCATGGATTTTTGACCAGGGAATCTGAATAGAGATCATTTTTAGTGTGTTTCCCTTATGTACCCTGACCTAATTCGGGGTTTTTTAATGGGAAATGAAGAAATAGATAATATTATTAGAGGAATGATAGGCATCTAGAGTTGGCACTCTCATCATATGTTGGAGTCAACTATAGTATCTAGCAGGTTCCATTCGACGGGATATCAACATAGGGGACATCCTAGTAAATATATTTAGGCATGTGGTCTATAGAATCTCATAGAACAAGGTTATACTATAGAGGGTCAGTTCTATGCTTTTTATGGATGAGGTCACATTATAAATCATTTCTCTGCATGATTTTTATTAATCTTAGGAAAATAGATCTCAGACTGCCACTATAGAGGTAGCGATATAATCTGGGATCTCACAGATTATGTAAGGTGGTCGCAATGTAGGAATATCATGAATAGTAGCATGAGGAGGTTTAGGGGGTGGATAATGTTATGATATCCTTCACCACCACCATCAAGAGGCCCACATCGGGCCCGAGGAGATGGCAGTCGGGGCCACAGACAGTTGCAAGCTATGGAGGCTTATGACCCCATGGAACACCATTTAATCAAAGGTATGATTTTTTATATTCTAATATTTATTTGATATTATTAGAGTCAATATTTATTCATTTATTCATCTTTACAATCCCGGTGCGAGATACGGAGCTCCAAGTTGATGCACTAGCCTAGAAGCTTTGTCTTGAGGTTCTTGCATGGAACACTTCTTCTGTATTTTTTTATCTTCTAGTAGTACAATGTATTTATTGGTTGATAGAGGTTCACATGGGACTTTTTTTCAACATGATGGACCACTAAGATGTAATCATGGGAATGGATTGTTTTTCCATGGTCCAAGCCTAGATTCATTTTCACCACAGCTAATTTAGATGCCTTTACACTGATGGGATGTGACTCACCATTATAGGTGGGATAGATCCTAAGGTGGGATGAAAAGGTTCTATGGGATTTACATTTCATACCATAATCCATTATTTGGTTATTATCTCCCTTTGTGAATCAGAATATTAGGGAATTTTGATTCCTTTGGTTGTGTAGGATTATATGGATGTCTTCCCTAAGGACGTTCTGGGACTACCTATAAGGATGGTGATTTTGTTCTGTATCAAATTGAATCATGGGACAACATTGATATATTATTCACCATATCATATGGATCCTACATATATCTAGTATATGTGTTTTTAGGTATATGAGATTTGAGAGAAGGGATTTATCAGACTGATTATGTCCCCCTTGGCAGCTCTAGTGTTATTTGTGAAAAGGGAATTTTTGAGGTTTTGGATTTACATGGATTATCATTAATAGAATGATTCCATGATAAATAAAAACGTAACCCTTTTCTAGGATTGAAAATCTCATCGACCAATTATGATGTGTGATTTGATTCTCAATGATATATCTCATGTCTGACTACCACCAGTTGAGGGTTCGCAAGGCTGATATTTCGAAGCTAGGATTTTGGTGTTTCTATGATCAATATGAGTTCCTAGAGATTCCATTTGGTGTGAAGAATTATCACAATATAATTGTTGCATTTATGAACCTAATTTTTTATAATTTCTTGTAACGGTTTTTATTTTTTATTCATTAACCACATACACACATACAATGTGTCATAGAAAGAGCATTCTAAACACATCACGATGTTCCTTGACTTTCTTTGGGAGCCACATATTTTTTATACTCATGATGTTCTAGTTGTTGAATAATAATGTTCACTTTCATTGGAATTCCATTTCTATCCATTGTTTATCCATGTACCATGTGATGATTTATGTAGTCATTTTTTGGGAGCCTCCAAAGAACTTTCCAGAGGTGTGGAGTTTTCTTGGCTTGGTTTCTTTACTATCAGAAGATTATGGTAGGCTTCCCTAGTATTATATCCCCCTTAACCCCATAATATGTCAAGGGAAACAATTTACTTGTACTGAGTAGTTCCAGAGGGCCTTTGAGGTGTTGAGGCCGAAGATGATGATTAATGAATTTTTAGACTACCAGAGTATGCCATAAAATATGTTGTGTATTGAGATTCCTCAGGAGCTTGGATGGGATGCATGTTTATGAAATATATGGATGTTATCAAATATATGTTAAACCATTAAATACCTAATGATAATTACTACATAAATCAATACATAGATCATAGAGTGGTATTCTTCATTGAGATGATGTGGTGGCACTATCTTCAGGGAGTGCACCTCATGGTTTACTGAGAGAATCAGAGTCATAAGTACGTCATCATTTGGAGATAATTGAATATGATACAATGGTTCTAGTTTTAGTTCCTACGCAACTATGACATTGAATAGGTCTATACAATAGGGAAGTGAAATTATGTTTTGGATTCCCTTAATAGGAAGTCACATACTCATTTTGTGAATTAGGCTATTGAGTAGTGGGATTCCTTTTATCTAACTCTAGTTGAGTATGGGGGTTAAACGATTCTATAGTTTATGGGGCTTAATCATATAAAAATTCATCTTGTGAGGGTTTCTATGTTTGGATAAATTTATTTTGAGTTTGTACATGACTATATAACCTCAAGAGAAGATATCGATGGATTTTTTGAACGAAGAAATCATGTCATCCACTTCATGGGATGGATTGTGGTCCCATTAATGATGAAAGAAGAGGTTATGAGGGAGTTTAACACATTCCCTTTAGATTTAAATCATAGTGTGGGGAATATTTATAGATAACTTTAGAGGATTTTTTGGTTGGATGGTATGAGACTGATCATGGATTACTTAATTTCATCGTGCATCACTTTTTAGTATGAGAATGTTGAGCCCCAGGTTATAACATGTTTATTATAAAACCTTAAGATAGATGAGTGGAAGTGGACAAAATATTTATATACTTGGTGATATGGATTATTCATACAAAGATGGTCCATGATTCCATCTGAGTGATAGTTGAAAGAATCATTAAATCTGAATATTATTTTATATAAGGGAGCATAGTGTGCTTGAGAGTATATGGAATATGTACATGAAATATATTATTCTACTTTATGGGGATCCCATGATTATAGTCTCTAGTTTTTTGTGCGGTTAACAAATTGATTGTGGGAGGAATGTAAGAGAAATTGGGACCTATTTGAAGATTATTACATCCATTCACCATTAGATAAAAGGGTTGACCAAACACACAATCCATACATTGGAGGATATGTTGTGGGATTTTATTTTTCACTTCATACATATTTTGCAGGATCACATTACCTATGTATAGATTTCATATAATAATATCCACCAATCTACAATTAACTTGAATCCTTTTGATTGATTGTTTGGGAGACTATGTAGGTATCCCTTATACTAGAATGAGATTGGTGAGACATCTCTTGTGGGTCTAGATATGGTGTAGGAAAGAATAGAGATGGTCAAGGTTATCAATGGGTGGATGAGGATGGTTGATGGAAGAGAAAAATTTTAGGCAGACCAAGGTCATAATACCTTAGAGTAAAATTAGGGAGATGAAATTTTTATGAGAGTCTCCCCACAGTGATGATTGTAGAGATTCGGTTGGGGAGTCAAACAATCCATGATGTGCATTAGGATTTTTGAGATCATGCAAAGGGTTCATGAGGTTTCATACCACCTCTCCGTACCATCATAATTGTAGAGGGTTCAAAAAATCTTCTGTGTGTCTCATCTATGGTGATAAGATCATGACCCTATGCATGTTGTTAATAGGGTTGAGCCTAAGACTGAGGATAGAGATACTTTTTTGTAGAACCTGGTGCTGATCAGGGATCGGTATGAGATGACCCTCCATAGATGGAAAATCCCAAGTTTTTCATGTTGGGGGACAACGAGAGCATGAAAGAGAGATTTTAGAAGTGGGGGAGGTAGATGTCAGCTCATAATCACATAATATTGTTTTAGTTTTTTTATAATGAAAATAATGAATTACGGAATAATGTAGAGACAAGTATTTTTCTTGTGAGACATTTAAAAATTTCCACATATATTTTCAAATCCATGAACTAAGATGAAATGTGATTATGAGGAAATATTTGCACAAAATTAATTTTATAATAATATTACATTTATTTCATATTAAATGAACATGGTTTATTAAACAATATGGGTTATTACTTAAAATGAATCTTGTTTATAAACTTTCAGACCATGGTTGAGTCATGAACAAGATTTTTACCCTTACCATGATCAAAAATAAGACTGTGTGTGGCATTATGATAAAATGGTCATTGACGGTGTGTTCAATGATTTAATTAATTGATCAAATTAATTAATTACTTAACTTTACCTCACCTAATATCCTAAAAATACATTTTTATCATGAATTATTTGTGTTTATTCACATAAACCCTAGGAGGATCTAGAGAACTCTTATCATCCTTCTATTAGTGAATCAAATATAACGATGATGAGTCTCTAGAATGAAGTTGGTCAAATAACCACGAACACAATGACTCATATCACTAGTTGGTGAGATATTTCTTTGAAAATAACTATACTATCTCAAAGTAGGAATCATTAATCCATGGATTTTTCATTATTTATGAAATTGATTTAACATAATTTTTTCAAAATTGATATCATAAAATTATTGGAAATTTAAATACACAAATGTACTATATCAATCAGTTATTCAATTTTTTCTATCTCAGATATACCAATTGTTTTGGTTTCCCATGATCTCTTGGACAATGATCTATTAAACTTTTTTTTTCTTTTAACCAAAAATTTATGGTGGTTTATGTTAATGGATCATGGGGTTAAGATTTTACATTTTTAGCTGGAATATTTCCCTATAAAACCCTTTAATTTGGATTAGTTCTGCAAGGGATGAAGGAATGAGAGATTAGGGATGGATTTAGGGATGAATCATTGTGGAATGTGTGTTTCTTTTTGTGTATTTCATAAACAACAACATTAGGAGATATGGGAGACCCATGGGAAAATAGAGGTCAGTGATAACTTCTTCAATTTCAATGTGATTAAAATTTTAGGCCATCTAATGGTTGTATATATTGTCTAGAGTGTAGATCCAAAAATTTTTATGATGTTTTGGCCTGATCTAAAAGAGGAACAACAAGATCAGGATACCGGAGTGTAGATCTAATGTCCTACGAAAAACCAACTACACAGCATTTATTTTGATGAACCCACAATGCATATATCCCATTTTATAAAGTAATTGGTTTTGGTTATTTATAAGAATCACATGTCTCGGGGGATCCCCACACACCATGTTTCATTAATTCAGTGACCCAACATTTACTCTAGAAGTACATTGTCCTTGGAATGTCAAAACACACTTCTTGTGCTGAAGTACATAGAAATGACCATATACATGGGTGAAACTTTGTGTGGATGTAAATTTCATGCACCAAAGTACATAGATACCGGAAGGGTATGTTGATTGATCTTAGGATAATGGGAATGACCTCTGGTGTCTCAGACACACCGTGTATGGACACAAGGGTTTATGAGTTTTATACCTTGAGGTACATAGATAGGTGATAGAGTATGACCACATGCCATGTGTGTCTCCTCACAAATCATATACCCCTTGTTTCCTTTTGATGAAACATCTCTCTCTTGTATCTTCATCATTTGGAATATTATTTTAACATGCAGGTAGACTAACCAGAGTTTTTTTTCACATAGAAGATAGTGGTTCTCTTATTTATGGGTTTTGGGATACAATGTGAGATTTTCTGGGATGTAATATTATTTATGTTGCACTCGATGAAAATATTGTTGATCCAATGAATCAACAACAACTTATGGAGTGGAACCCATCATAAATGTGGGCATGGATCCTCAATCTCCCAATTGGACCCCCCCCCCCATATCAGATTTGAGATAGGATCTTGTGACACCATAATGGAACCCCCATGATAGATTAGGGTCCAGTTCCATGGCATATAAAGTGGAACTCCCATCTGCATGAGGTATTCTATATATCTAGTTGATCCCCCCCCCCAATCAGATTGAACCCCCCCCCCCAATCGGATAGGGATCGAGTCCTCATGAAACAACATTGGAACCCCACTAGTGGATTATGGCATTGGTCTTGGTCATATAGAGGGAACACTACCCCATGATGTTAGCTGCATTTCCTCTATCTTATGAGTTGAACCAGACTATTATATATGGCATGATTCCTCATGACACAAGAGTGGAACTCCCTAATATACTAAGGAGCATGTCTTCAACCTTAATAGTGGTACCCCCATCATTTGGGTTTTGGTTCATATATATACTAAGTGGAACCCCCCCCCCCCCCGACCCCCATAGGTGGGCATGAGCCCTCAGCAAAATAGAGTGAAACCCCCTGATGGAAAATGGTGTTGATCCTTGACCAATAAAGTGGAACCCCCATCATCTTAATTACGGGGCATTTTTTGGATACATATTGAGTGGGACCCCCTAACATAGTAGGGAGAGGGTCCTATAATCTTTTATTTTTTCCTTTCTATTGTGTGGCATAGTTTTAAGGTGTGGTACTCCATTATATTACTTCTTGATTGATGCGGGAGATTATGGGCATTGTTGATGGACTTCTGGATCTATTGGAACTATTTTCCTACGATTGGATTTGATATGGATATCTCATTCTCTATCAATTTATTTTCTCTCTATATACATATACATTTTTTTATTTTGAACTAACAGGATTTGTGATGATATATTTCATATCCAAT
Source organism: Viscum album (assembly GCA_963277665.1). NCBI lineage: Eukaryota > Viridiplantae > Streptophyta > Magnoliopsida > Santalales > Viscaceae > Viscum > Viscum album. The sequence goes on from OY728138.1 coordinate 1,247,418,831, forward strand.
ACCATTTCAGATATTGTCTCATGTTTTTCCCCATTTCATCTTTCTAGGCACCCTATTGGGTATGTATATACTTATGTCTACATGGCTATTCCTCGCCATGTTAGGTATTATGTGGACAAAAAACATATTTTTTTGTGATAATATAAGGAAATATGGATAAATGGTGAATTAGACCATGTACGGTTTTTGTATTATATAGATGAGGTGTAGGTATCTCTCATTATTTTTCATTCTAGGTTTTTTAAGTTGGGACATCATTCTGCTTGGGAATTTATTTTTTCACGTTAATTTTGGTTTTCAATTTATTACTATTATACACACTAGTGGATTCATGTTTTGTTTACATTCTACTCTTTTTATATATTTATTACTATTCTTCTTCACTTATACATTGATATGGTTGGGTGTGTACATACAAGTACATTAGGAAAAATTATCCCATTTAGGATATAATTTTGGTGTTTTTTTCCGCCCCATTTCCTATGGAAGCAAGCTTAGGGTTGTTGAAGATTGATCTATAATTAGGGTAAGGTCATGAAAATTTCAATTTCAAAAAACACTGCATTACTATTTGATTTCGGGACAGAATTGGTTGTTCCATTTTTTGTAACATACTCACACACTTCACAGTCCACCACTACAAATGGGGACCTAAGTATCCATCACTTGATACATGTTCAGGTCAGGTAGAGGCCTATGATATGATGATCGAGATGATTCATATAGGATGTAATTTAGATTTTGATTCAGGGAAAATCTAGGAGTCTCATTAGAGTCTTTTATTTTGTTTATTTTGATTATTATATGATTGTGATCAGATGTGTATGTTATCATCGTTGTATGCATGTATTTTAGTGTATATTTTTGAATTGTCCCATAATGTTGGTAAATTATATTATACGTAATCGAACATGAAAAATAATTATGATAATATTTGATTCTTAAGTGATTTTTTAGTCTGATATTTACAAAATAGTCTCTAAATGGTAAGTCTTTAGACTGTCACTTCTTGTCAGTGGCCTCTTCCATATGGGGATGTAAACTTTTAATATATACCAACCATTTTTCTATGAAATGATTAATTGTTAAATAAAAGATTATTTTTTAACGTGGTATAAGATCTTCCTTTTAATTATTTATTCTACTAGTGATGTGGTATATATGAGATATAGGATTTTTTTGAGATAGATACGGATATCTGGTCAGTGTTTCATGACACCAATTCATGTAAGTTGTCAATGATACCAAGGGATCATGATTTTTTTTATAAATAAGTGATTTTTTATTGATATTTTTTTTACCTAATGTGACACAAATGTTTTTTTAGATTTATGACTTATGAGTAATTTATTTTTGGCTCTTAAAAGGTTTGAAAGAAGTCCTTTAATGGATTTAGCCCTTGGCCTACCAAGGCAACATGATTTTTTACATTAGTCAATATTGGTACATAAAATTCACATGATATATAGGGTTATACTAGCATCATTTTTTTCACCGAAAATAGGTTTTGATTTTTAAGGTGTTAGTAACTACTCATACAATGTTTTTCTATATAATTATATAGGGTATTTCTACATAACTGGGCCATCATATATATTTCTCCTTCTGGTTATATGTCATGTGGGTAATATGGTGATAAAACTTATGGAAATGGATATTATTCATTTATGCAATGTAAGTTCAGTGTTGTGACCAGTGTAGGCTAGTACATGAATTTTATGACTTGATGATGATCCCCTTTTGGTTGATTGATTTATATGATGGTTATTCTATGTTTCAGTAAAAACATTCATGATTTTTTCTTGTATTTATTCAAATGAAATTCTTGTTAATAAAAATGTGTAACTATAATTCAATAGATATATATTATCTATATGGAACCATTTCTCATATAATCCATGTCTATGTAAATTATGATTTTTGAGGGAGTAGTCACGTCGGTGGATTCTTAATAAGGATAGTTCCATAAAAGGATGAGTGTTTGGCCTGAGTTTCATATCTTATTTATATATAAGGCCCTATATTTAGTGGTGGTTTTGGATTCTGGTTTTGTATTTTATGTGAAACGCTCAGGTGGGTTTTTTGGGAAAAAATTTTATTTTAATTTCATACAGGACCATAGATGACATCCCATGAGTTCTGTAAATTTGTGAGAGTTGAACTATATTACAGTTGGGAGGATCTAATGATTTTGGGATGAATTAAAGTTTTTTTTATGTTGGGAGTTATGTTGCATTTTGGAAACCTGGGAATGGGTGGTTATGTAGTAATTTTGTCCATAATGATGGAGATCATGGGTTGGATCTTGGGTATAACTCCCAAGCCTTAATTATATTTTATATAATTATTCGTAACATACTTTTCAAATAGATACAATATATTTATATATATTTATAGTGAATTTAGAAATTATACACCTAGATACATCATTCTAAAAAATAAATATAATTTTTATTTATAAAACCACATAGTTATCCTAATTCCAATAGATCGTATAAAATTCTAGAGGATGTCATCATGTCCAAATGTGATTTCATGAATAACATAACATAATATCCCATCGAATTTCACCTTCATGTAAACCCTTATGGACCCATAGCAAGTAATTTTGGTGATAAAAATGATTTAAATGAATTTGGAGGGCTTGAGGAGAGACTAGGGAAGATCCTTTATTATTTCATAGGTAAATATTGTATGGAAAAATTGGGATTATGTTGTCTCTTTTTTTTAAGTGAGGAAATGATAAGATGCATAAAAAACAGTATATCTCAATAATATCAATCTTTAATTATATGGAAAAGGATCTAAAAAATTTCAATACTAGATTATGTAAGGGGAAATGGTAAATCCTATGTCCAATATAAAATATTAATCATGGTTTAACCTTATTCACTATGTTATACAAAAGTTATCCTAATTTACCTTAATAGTGGTAACTTCACTTGCATAATTGTAAACTTATATTAATGGGAAAAATTATAAAAAAATATTTCTTAATTTATGTATTCTCTTATACAATATGGAAATAAAATTATAGAATAATGTTTTGATTTTTTAGAAAAAATATTTTTTTATTAATACATATTACCCAAAAAATCCCATTTTGGAAAAACAAAATGTGTATTTTATGAATAAGATATGTGTGTAAGATATAATTATCAAAGTTATTAAGTATTTTCACATTAAAATGTTTATTTTTAATCAAATTATATTTAATTAAAATGAAGTTAATTTGAGAAATTAATTCCCCAATGTGAAAATTGTATTGAAAGAAACAAATGAAAATGTGTTCTTGTTAAAACATTACCAAAAAATTCTAAAATTTTAATTATGGGATTTTTATTTAAAAATATAGTTTTAAAATATATAATATAACTTCACAGAATATATTTTTTACTGATTTTTTTTTCAAAAATAATTCATGGATTTTATTTATAAGTATGTCATAAAAGTGAAATTATTAGTAAAATCTTTTTTTACAATTTACATAAAAATCAATTACATTTAAAAGTTTCCTAAAAAATAATCATAAGTTAATAATTCCATGAAAAATTATATAATGATGTTAATTTTTTCAAATGACCATCCTGAAATGTTTAATCATTATTTTTAATTAAACATTTTTTATAAAGAGAAAAACCACTTTTGTAGGAAAGCAACATTTGTTGTTAATAAATTAAAAATTAGTTTTGTGAAAACTAATTATAAATTTGTCAAATATATATTTTTATTATCTAATCTTGAAAAACATATTTCCTTAAAATAAAGCAGAAATTTTATAGTAAATAAATCTTTTCAAATAATTTGGATTGGGGACAAATCACATCCGAAAAAGTATAATAATTACTAATATTTCAATTTGAATTAATATATTTATAGGTATCGATATAATCAAAATTTGTACTTGAATAACCACTTGTGAAATTTTTAAAAGACCTAACCATTAGATAAACGTTGATTGCAGTTTTGGGTGGAAATTCATCTGGTATGGATCTTGTAGAAATATCCAAAAGCATTAACTTAAACCATATATTATTTTTATATTAATGTAATTTGTGGAGTTCAGCATGGGATTCGTGAAGGGAAATTGGAAGAGAAGATTAATCCCATCCAATCATAGAAAAATGGACTTCATAAGAAAGACTTTTGCTTCTAGATTCCATTTCTTCTTACTTTATTTATAAATATTATGGATATTATTATTTAAAATTATAATAGCGAATTTGATGACTATGTTTTAACGGTCACATTTTATATTCATGATATGTCAATTTTTTATCAAATTATTTTGTTACAAAAGTTGAAAACACTATTAAAAATATTATTTATGTAAGATAAAAATACACTGAAATGTTGGTTCATTACCTTTCCCCTCCCAAACAAAAATTACATCCCACGAAATTTAAATTATTATATAATAAATATGTTAGATATGTGTAATAATAATGGGCTCATGATTTAATTCTTATAAAAGGTAGAAACCAAATAGAATCACTTATAATAATTATAATCATTATAATGTGTTTCTTCCTAACAATTTGAGTTAAATACCAAAATGGGTTTTTTTATAATCTATTTTATTTTTACTTGAGTTTATATTTATAATTACTATGATGAATTGTCATAAATTGGTCTAAGGGATACCAATTGATTTCCTATTTTATTTACTTGATATACCAAATAGACCTATCTATCATACCCCATGGTTCATTAACATGGTCATTCTGGGAAGATGTGTAGGTCGAATAACAAATTCGATGAAGAATGATCCTCCACTTAAGAGTTGGTAAGGTCCAAATTCTACCCCCTATCAACTAATTCAATGTTATCTAACACTAAAACACTAAAAGAGATCCATATCTTTCTTATCTCTCACAAACCTATCTAACCTCAATAGATAACCTCATATCTCCTTGATCGCTTATTCCATTAGTCATTATCTTCCCCTGTATGTAAATCCCTTTGGTACAATGATAAGAATGTTCTGTATTCCCCACCATATCATTTCTAGGTGGTTCTTCAAGATCCCAACACAAGGCCTTTAACACATTAACTATTCCGCACACACCTTTCATGAGACCGCATGTTATAGTCCACAAACCTCATTCAACAACTCCTCAAAGATATGATGTCACTATGAGACATCCACCAAATCACCTTAACACCATTTATTATATAACATTATGTGGTGATTGGGTTCATATTATATATCCACTATAGGCCTGGTTCTTTCGTCCTCTTCAAAAACATCAAGGACACTACAAGGTAGCAGTTCATTGACAAATTATGATGAAATGAAATGTTATTTTCATATATTATTGTTATGATAATAATATTTTCCTTAGGTGGAGACATTTATTTTCCTATAAGCCTATCAATTTCTTCCAATCATGAGGATATTGTTTCTAATATAACCATGACTAGTGAATATGGATTCAATTATAAAATAGTCACTATACTAGAAGAATAATGTCAAATCCATCAAAAAGGCCTATACTAATATTTATATTCATATTAGACTAAAATTTGAAATGAAAACATCATAAAACTAAATCTGTTTTAATAAAAAACATTATCAAGGACCATATATAAAATTATCTTGGAAAAATAGATATTCATGAATAGAGACACCATATTCATAATTAAAAAGTGAAGTACATAAATAAAAAAATAAACCTCATTGGTTGTAATTGAAGATGATCCACATGGTTTCTATGGTTATGATGTTTGTTCGCACTTATAATTATCATCATACTAGGGTTTATAATAGTAACTTGTGTAATGTACATGTTTTCCACACATAGGGAATTATACTATTAGTGGTGGTTTTGGATTTATGTTTTCTATTTCCATCATTCTAACCAACCTCTTCATATTCCTATTATAGTATGAAGATATATCACACTAAATTTCAGATATAATGAATTTTTTAGCACCCTTGATAAACTTTTTATGGTTCTTATTCCCATGTTTTAAATATTTAGTTATTTTAATATCAATTTTTCATTACCTTCATTACGTGACTTTTAATGATCCTCAATAGTTCGCTTATTTGGTTTACTCATGATTTCAAATATGATTACATTCTTAAAAATTATTCATGATAGTTGGTTTTGAATGATAATCAGATTTCTCATTCTTTCCCCCTTCTAATGGTTTGATTATTTTAGGTTATCATTGGTGTTTCCCTTTCGCCCAATTTTAACTAAGTTTCATCTAGTTCCATGAACCCCTTAAACCAAATGTGTTAATATGAGTAATGAACATTTATCATCATAGCGGGATTATCAGATCCAATAAAATAAAAGGGATCCAACCTTAAAACATTTTCCCACATTAAATTCATCACATAAACATATAACTCATTTAATGAATCCTATATCAATCCTAGTTTAAATATGGTTAATTTATTTGGGTTTTTATATAATTATCAAAATATCACCTGAATGAAACTAGAAATTTAATATTTTATTGTTGTTCAAAAATTGTATATGTTGAACCAAGGCATATGTAGTAGGTATTCACAATTATATGTGTTGTTAGGACTCTTTATATCACATAAAGTCATAGTTGAGTTAATATACAACACATGTAATTTTATTTTATTACCACTTTGTATAACTCTTCCATATTAAACATCCACATTCTAGTATATGAAAAGGAATAAAATTTCAAATAAAATAAAAAAATATCTACCTTAACAAAAGTGTAGGAGGTTCTAAATATTTAGGTTTATCATTATACCTATATATAGGTTTTTTACAAAGGTTTTATCGTACTAATATAAAAAAATAACTATATTGTTCACTAAAACCAACTATAGTGACCTAAAACTTAAACATGCATTATTTCATAATTTATAAAATATTTTTTCTAACAAATACAAGTTGAAAATCTAGATTTATTATTTTATTGGATTTTTTAAAATAAAACTATATCAACATAAAAATGTTCCTTTTACCCCCTATCAGAAATATAAACATACAAATTTCTTCAAAAAATACACAGGACATTATTATGTCTAAAAATTCTTTTCACATGTTGTTAACTTCCTCCCCCTTGTATTTTCTCTCTTGGGAAACTCCTTTAGAATTATTAGTGTTGTATTTTTACGAGACGTAGATTTAAATGGAATTTCGAGGGTATATAGGAGTTACTATAAATTTTTTAATGTAATACAAATCATTATAATTAATAGATAAATGGGGATTACATATTATCCTTTCATATGTGAATACAAGGTCACGTTAATAGAAAAATTCCTTATTTTACAAAAATATCACTCCACTATTCAAGTAAAAGGATATAAAATGGTCATTAGTGTTGTAGCGAAGGAGATGAGGTTTCTATTTACTCTACCATCAATTATCAAAAATATTTTTTCATTTTTTAACCCTTATAACTAGGTTAAAGAACATCTACAATAATTTTCCCTTACCATGGTAACTCCTCATTCACCCGTCGAAATTAATTTTAATGGGAAATTTAAATTAATCTTCTTTAAAAATTTAAACATATTGACTCCAAATATTGAAATCATTTTACAAAATTAAATTTTCATGACTTACAGAAATATATTTATTATTACCACATAAAACATTTAAAAACACACTTTTAGAAGGAAAAAATTATTATATGTTTTATATTTATATTTAGAATAAACTATAGATGTTGTTGATTATATTTGAATTAAATTTTTTATTATTGTTTAAATTATATTAAATTAATAATAAAATATTTCTAAATGTAAATTGAACCATGTGAAACTATTATTTAATTAAATTGAAGATAAAAATGTTTTCATTAAAACATTTACAGTGTTTTCTAAAATGAAAATTATGGGTTTTATATAGAAATATATAATTTTAAAATACATAATCCAAAATTATAAATAGGTTTTATTCTTATAAAGTATTTCAAAAAATAACATTACTTGATGTTTTTATATTTATTCCATAAAACTCACAGTATTGGTAAAATAAATCTTCTCATTGTCCACCTAAAAAATTATTTTCAGAAAATAAGAAAAAATAAATAATAAGTTACTATTTTCAAGATATGTAAAATAAATTTTTATTTGAAATTAATTTCCTAAAATTTATAATAATTATTTTTAATTAAACATATAAATAATAATGATATAATTATTTATAGAAAAATGTCTTTCGGTATATTAAGAATTATTTTTTATATAAATTACAAATTAGGATAGTGTTAACTGATTGATTATGAAATAAATATATATGATCAGTATTAAATGTTAATAAAAATATTTCTTTGAAATAAAATTCTATGTAATGGAAAATACATTTTTTAATTTTAATAGGAATTGAAGAAAAATGACTTTTAACATGTTATAAAAATTCATTATATATATACGTATAAAATATTTTAGTAAATGTTAATATAATAATAAACTATAATATCATAAACACTTATGATAATTATGTAATAACTAAGAATTATATATGTTCTTATTGCAGTTTTTTATCATGGTTTAAATAACATGGATCTTGTGGAAATCATCCCTATATAGAACATATCACATATGTAGTTTATTTCAAACAGTAATTTCTTTTGTTTACCATTTCCTTAGTCCTAGTGAAACCCTAGAAGATTTAACTCCCTTTAATTGTTTCCAAATGTGAATTATTATAAAGATTAATTACATTTTTGGATGTTATATATTGTTACTTTATTCATTGATTTTGTGATAAGGTTTCTAAAATTTATACCAACTTACCTAAAAAATATATTTTAACAAAAAGATTTAATATTCATAACTAAATAAGGTTATTTTTACATTTTATTTTAGAATATCCATTGAAATAGAAAATCTAATATATTATTTATTTAAGTATAAAATATAGTGAAATCTAGGGTCGTCATATTGGATTATGTTTTGATGTATGGAAGGTACTGTCAAGTATGTAATACGAGAATCATTATGACATGGGGTTTTATAATAATATAACATTGAGTGATTGTTCATGGGATATTAGGTGCTTATATTATCACTGTTTGAAGGTTGTTTTTAAGGGATGGACTATTTGGATTTCTACCCCTATCGACTCTATAATTTCTATAAGATAGTGGTAACTGGAAGGGTAGTTAATCAAACATTAAAACGATGTAAAATGGTGGTTAGGTGTGTGTTCAAAATAGTGATGGGTGAATATATGGATAGTTATATAAGAATATATTTTTATTCTTGTATATTGATGAGACTCATATCTAATTGGATCATAGTTAGCCTAGTTCTGTTATGCAAAACCACAATGTTTTGAAGATACCTCTGTGGAATGTTAATTTCATAGAGGCACAAAAGATCAAGGTGAATGATAGAATCTATCCTTTATAATTGAATAATTTTAATGTAGTTTACATTAGATTTATGAGATGTTGTTAGATGGTGTATATGTGATCAATCATGTGTTGGTCGAGGATCGATGTGAATTTGTTGAGTTGCTCATTGGAATGGTGACCCAATATGTTCTATTAGAGAAGGAGGATAATATTTAAAAATAAATAATGATGTAATGTTTAAGTGGTTTTTATTGTTGATATAATTAATATGCCTCATAATGAGTGTCACACATCTGGTGATGGAAACATTAGAAGATATTGTTGAGTAGTATGATGTAATTCTATATTATCGGGAGTTCCCTAGTGGATGTTTGGGGTGGTGAAACACAGTATGAATTTCATTAATGTGGAATAAAAAAATTAAAATAATCTAGGAATGGAATGTGAATTTATGTCCCTAGTAAGAACACAGTTTTTAGTGAGCTTGGCCTTACTGGTCATTATGTTCGGTGATGGATGGGACATGGGATTTGATGAATAGTAATATAGTATGGTAGTGTTATGACAATAATTCTAACATGGTGGTAAGTATGATATTAAGACATAGTAATATGATCCTCATGTATGAATTTTGTGGGTAAATAGTAATTATGTTTAGATATTCATTTTAGGATTTTGGATACCTATAAGAAAATTGATCTGAAATGATCATGATTTTACTGATTATTCCGTACGGGATTTTGGGTATGACATTGAGCTAAGACTGAGTTTCAGATTTGGGATTATGATTTATTTTTACAATCCATGTTTTTTCTATATGTGTTTTTTCGATGCTTGTAGTTTTCCCAATCATGGAGACAATTTTTACAAGTTGTTGATTCATTAATGGAGTTTCACTCAATTTTTGGTAAATAATTTAGTTGGTATATTCTAATGACCAAAATATGCCTTTAATGATAATAAGAACATGATTGAGTAATTTAGAGGGGTTTTGGTGACTGGAGTTAAGCATTATTGAGATAGTTTGTCCATATGATTTTTGACTAGTGGTTTCACATGTAGTTGGATATAGTGAGTCAAAAACCACAATAACCAATCCTTTTTTATGTGATGAATATGTTTTGGGAAATGTTTTGTGATTTTTGATGATAATTGTATATCCTCATGTTATGATTCATATTGTAGACACATCTCTATCAACATAGATTTGGGAAGTGATAGTTGGTAGTTTTTGTTGACCGGTTGTCTCACATTTTTTATGTTTTACTGTCATGAGAAACATTTAAAATAGAATAGAGGACAATAGAAATTATGATTCAATAGTAAATTTTAATGGTAGGAAGTATGGTTCCTTTAATTAACTGTTATGATCCCTTACATATAGAAGGGGAATATAGGCTAGATAAAAAAAATTTTGAAACACATCAAGTGTCTCAAGGTATATGGGAATTGTAATGACCCATCTCATTATTTTTTAATGAGTTAAAATTGTGGATCATCTTTTGGAGAGTTGAGAACAATATATTATAATTGAACTTAGGATATTACATAGTATTATTGGAAAAGAATATGTCAATGTTTAGGGGAATTAATTTCTTGGATAGGTTAATACTAATGGTATAATTCATTTTGATAATTCATAGTGGATAGATGTGCTATGATGGGGAGACAGTAATAAAATATGTCCATACAAGTCATGGAAATTCTATAGTAATTTATATTTTCCATTTATTGTATTGGTTTTCTCAAATATATTGATTCATGTGAAATTATTATAGTATAAGAACAAAAAAATAATTTTTTATGAGGATTAAGGCTTGAGAGGGGTCTCAAAAGATCATAAGGCCCCCAAGATGGGCTGGGTGTACACTATAGCCTTGATTATAGGACCAACCATCAGGTGTTTAATGAATAAATACATATAGACTATTTTAACCACAGGAAGGATGCTTACCTATCACTATATAGTAAATGTTTATTTTAAGGGGTCTAATTAAACCTTTTTTCCATAGGTTTTTTAGCGTACAACAACTTTTTATCCATCTCACAAAACAATACAGCCATAGGTATCAACACCCTACCCTCCATTCACCCCTATAATTTTTTGAGTTATTATTTTTGATTTAATGTAATATAATGTGAATATATACTCCCTACATCGTCATCCATATTATTCCTTAATTTAATTTTAATTACCATTTTCGTTAACTTTTTATTTTAAAGTGATTTTACCAAATCATGGTGAAATAATATGAGTTTTATAGGGTTACAATTTTCACATATAACTAATGTCCAATGATGTCACGACCTGTCCTCAGGGCCCGTGTCGTAACTACCCCAAGCCCGCCTTCCATAGGCCAGGGGCTGGTGAATAGCACCAAAGGTGAATCCCAGATAAAAAGGGAAGGCATTGCCTTTAAACTTGTAACACACATAGTCTGAACACAAGAAGAAGATGAAACAAGTACTAATATATAAAAGAAAGGTGTGCTAAAAGTAAGTGGGACATCATACAAACCCAACTGAACAACAAGAACAAGTACAAGTAAAGAGGAAAAACAGCTCCTGGATCGTCCACCGGGGAATCCAACCATAAGGGTAGGTACAGATCTTGAACAACTCCTCCTTGAGGTATGTACCATCTAGTATAGCTCCGAGCAGCCTCCCTTCCATCACCCTCGGCCTCGATCTCTGATAATCGTCGTCTGCATAGATCACAACAAGGTGCGAGTGAAGCCCATGCAAGGGAGATCATAACAATACTCACTAAGGGACCCAGAGACCCACGATGGTCTCCTAGAATCCACTATGGATAAACCACATTAGTAAGATACAATCATGAAGTATCAACCATCCCTACTTAGGTATATGCCCATACATATACCTAAGTTACCAATCACAGTCTGGCTCCAACACTCGAGCCCAAGCACAACCCATTCCACAAAGGAAGTAAAGTCCATCATCTCGATGATAACAATGGAAAGTCAAGACTCAGTTCACATAGGTATACAACTCATGTAGTGGGGTAGAGATGAGTAAATGTAGCCACTAAATCATCTCCTTTGTTGAACCCACGTAGGATCCGGGAACAGTATCAGCGCTATCGAACCCATGGAAGATCCCGGTAGAGAAGTCATCATTGTTGAAAAAATGGAGCATCCTAGTCCAGTACCATCGCAATCGAATTCTCATAGCATCCGGGTACAGTATCTTCACTATCGAACCCACGAAGGATCCTGGTACAATAGTAGGTCCACATAGGATCCTATCATCTTAGTCGTAGCCAGCCATAGGGTTCTCACACACAAAACGCTCAATTCCGGGAGGGTCTTCTCCTCGATCCAAGTTTCAATAAATCAACTACCACTATGTATCGAGTTGATGTATCCCATATTTTCCTCTCATAATAATTAACCCAACGCGAGAGACGATGCGTTAATCGGACGCTCGGTCTGTGAGTTATTGGCATATCCGCTGCAAGGGCCCGGTGGATTTAGATTCAATCCAACTCGTCCATACCCCAACTATGTCCAAACCTCATGTGGGGTATTCCAAAATAACCTTCTTTCTCAAATCATTCCGTCTCCGCAGACGGTTTGTCGATCAGACACTCATAGCCCAAAATGTGGGCGAAAAGGTGAAATGGGTCAAACTGGGTCCGGGTCCGGTTCGACCCAGCCAGACCGACCCACCCCGACCCAGTCTGGGCCTACCTAACCCAGTTCTGGTCGAATCAACCCAGGTCTGGATCTAGATCGGGGTCCGACCCGGCCTGCCAGAAACAGGCACGGCCCGCGGGTGGCGTCGCCCGCGTGGCTGGGAGGCAGACTGACAGCTAAAGCCAGCGGTGGTCGTGCCTCACGGGGCCTACCCTGACCGAGTGAGGGGGTGTGGTCAGTGCCCCCCCATCTCCCTATAATTCCTAGCATGTGGCGTTAACCCAGTGATCACGAGACACGAAGGGTCCCGCTTGTGTTGCACGGCTGACAGCTGGCTCAGCCGGCAGCCCTCCTCCGTCCACCACAGCCTTTAGTCATGGTTCATCTACGGATAGGCAAGATGGTTTCATGCCCAACCCGTCTAACCGCCGTGGCCCAAGTGGTTTTGGATACTTCCTTTGGTGCGTTTTTATGGCACCAGGCCCCTCCGGCATCGCCGCTGCCCACCTGGGCACAACCCGGTTTTCTACGCGGCACAACGGCGTCCCTCTCCTCCGACGACCCCGCGGCCCTTGCACCGCTGCTTCCACTCGCGGTTGGCCCATCGTCAGTCGTCGATGCTCCACTGTGTTCCTCCTTTCCGATGGCACCATTGCACCACTGCCATCTTCAAAAAACGTGATAGAATGAAGGGGGAGGGTCGGGTCGTGTTCGTGAAGACCGATCCCTCCTTGTTATGGTGATATCAATCGGCAATTCTCAAATAATAAATTGAACGATGAAGAATGGGAATAAATTCTACTTAAATACCCTACCTCGATCGTTGATGGAGGTGGTGCGTGGAAGAAGACGAAGTCGATGATGGTGGTGTCGTCGGCATTCATCACACACTCCCAATTCTCAAGCTTGTGTGTCAGAAAGTGTTCGAAGGTGACGAAGTTGAAGATGGAATTCTTCACATTCCTCGTTGGAGATTTCTCCTCCTTCCTAAATCTCCACCCAAAAGATTATGTCAAACAAATTAAAATAATAGCATATGCTTTATTTTAATGGTTGAAATGATTTCAAATAGATTCAATTAATTAATTTCAAGGCTTAAATTAATTAATTCAGGGAGTTGGCACATTAAAAGTAATGGGGGAAAGTTAAGATTTCTCATCCCACAAAAATTGGGGGTTAAATGGGGTTTAAAGCCGGTGTGGCCCCCTCTAAGGATATCCTCTCATGGGAGGTTATGTGTGGGTGGGCGCCACCACCAATCTCCTCTTGGAGGTTTAAACCACCAAGAAATAAAAATAAGCTAACTCTTATTTTTATTTAACTTATTAAAATCCCTCGAAATCTAACTTCCATTCTCGTTAGAACGCAACTACGGTGAAAGTATCACTAAGAAATCACCGATGCTATGAGTTCAACAGTGCCCTTAGATTTCAATTCCAAGCACGGGTTCAATAGTTATAAAAACCCACTCATACGTTTACTGAACGTACCCGAGAAAAACATCCAAAAATTGATTCTGGGCACACCGGGCGTCAGACTCAAGCACCGTCAGAAACTGCAGACTCGTAAAATTATCATGAATTTAAGAAAAGAAATTTCTATGGAATTTCAGGGTCATTAAATTCTCCCCACCTCAGGGCTTTACATCCCGATAAGCTATAACTCGATCTAAGGGAACAAATGGGGGTACTGAGCACGCATCACAGCCTCCCACGCCCATGTGCTCTCCGGGAGGTTCTCGTGCTGCCAGTGAACGCACTCCAGAGGTATCAACCATCCAAAAAGGACCCACTCATGTCGATCCTCAATCTGCACTGGAACCTCCATGAAAGTATCCCTTTCATCGATGTCCATCTTCCCATGGTTGATGATGTGGGACGAGTCATGCATGTATCTCCTCAGCTGAGATACATGGAAGGCGTCGTGCACCAGGTGCTACTGAGGTGGAAAATCTAAGTGGTAATCCACATCACCTACTCTGTTGAGGACCTAGAAAGGTCTGATGAATCGTAGATATAACTTGCCGCCTTGACCAAATCTATGTAGACCTAGTCGTGGGGAGACCTGTAGAAAGACGTGATCTCCATCCTCAAACTCCAGAGGTCTTTATCTCCTATCAGAATAGGACTTATGCATGCTATGTGTAGTCTTCATCCACTTCTGAATGATCTAAACCTTCTTCGTCATAGCCTGCACCATCTCTGGTTCCATGAGTGCTGACTCCCTTGGGTCAGTCTAGCATTGAGGCGATCTGAATGTCCGGTCGTACAGTGCCTCAAAAGGTGTCATCCTGATGGTGGAGTGGTATCTGTTATTTTATACAAACTCTACCATGGGTAAGTGATCCTACCAACTGTGACTGATGTCGAGGATGCATGCATGGAGCATGTCCTCGAGAGTCTGAATGGTCCACTCAGTCTGACCATTCGTCTGAGGATGGAAGTTGGTGCTCAAGCAAAGTTGCGTCCCGAAAGCCTCCTGCAAGCCCTTCCATAGCCGGGAAGTGAAACGTGCATCTCGATCGGAGATGATCGTCGATGGAATACCATGAATTTGTATGATCTTCCATACATAGAGGCGTCCCAAGCTCTCTACTAATCCCTTCTCTCTGATCGATAAGAAGTGGGTCGACTTGGTGAGTCTGTCAATGATCACACATATAGAGTCGTGTCCTCTAGATGTACATAGAAGTCCCATCACAAAATCCATGTATATCCCATACCACTTCCCCTATGGAACCACTAATGGCTAAACTAAACTACATGGAAACTGGTGCTCTGACTTCACTTGCTGACAAGTGAGGCATCATGAGACAAACTCTTCTACTGCCTTCTTCATACATGGTCACCTGTGCTATCATCGGAGGTCCTGATACATATTTTACACACCTGGATATAATACTAGAGGAGATGCGGGGAACTCTATAAACACTTCCTCCTGAAGTGATATTGGTACCATAGTACGTCCTCTGAAGATAATGACATTCTCCCCACCTACAGAAAATTCATCTGGTGCTTGGCCTGTGGATATCTATATATGTTGAGCCTCATAGTTAACATCCCCATTCTGCGACTCCCTGTCTCTCTGAATAAGTGGATGTGTGACTGTAAGAGACTGCAGAAAGGCTGCTCCATCTTAATGCACAATGGATAATTGCAACGCGGACAACTTCTCTATCACCTATCCTAGTAGCTGAATGTCTGATCTCCTACTAAGATAATCTGCTACAGTGTTCCCCTTTCTAGGAGTATATACTATCTTGAAGTCATAGTCCTGGAGGAACTCAAGCCAACACCGTTGTCTCGGGATCAAGTCCATCTAAGAGAAGATGTAACTAAGACTATAGTGGTCATAGTATACTGTAAAACGCTTTCCCATCAGATAGTGTCGTCACATCATCAAGGAAAAGACCACTGCTTCTAACTACAGGTCATGGGTAGCATAGTTTTTCTTATGCTGTTGTAGTTGATGAGAACCAGAAGCTATCACGGCTCGCTCCTGCATCAGGATGCATCTGAGCCAATTCCCTGATGCATCGTAATAAACTACGTACCCAATGCCCACCTCCAGTAGCCTCAAGATGGGCACACTAGTTAGCCTCTTACTCAGTTCCTGCAAACTTTGTTGGAATCTATCAGACCACATGAAGGGTTTCCCCTTCTATTTCAGTTCTGAAAGTGTTGCTACAACTCTAGAGAAGACTAGAACAAATCTCCAATAGTACTCAGCCAATCCCAGAAACTATGTACCTCTGTCACACTCTTGGGTGGATACCAAGAAAGTACTGCCTTGATCTTCACTGGTTCCACTGCAACTCCATCCTCTAAGATGACATGTCCCATATAGTGTACCTCCCGGATCTAGAACTGGAACTTTGAGAGCTTACCCTAAAGCTAGTGCTCTCAGAGTGTGTCCAGTACTACCCGCAAATGGTAGGTGTGCCCCTCCTCAGTAACTGAGTATATCAGAATTTCATCGATGAAGACTGCAACAAAGTAATCTAGGTATGTCTGAAAGATCTTGTTCATGAGTCCCATGAAGACTGCTAGTGTGTTGGTTAAGACGAATGGCATAACCAAGAACTCGTAGTGGCCATACCGGCATTTGAAGGTCATCTTCTGCACATCCTCATCCCGTACTCTTAGATGGTGATAGCCTGACCGGGGATCTATCATAGAGAAACAATGTGCTCCCTTCAACTGATCAAAGAGGTTGTCAATCCTCGGGAGTGGGTACTTGTTCTCCACGATCACCTGGTTTAGGTGCCAATAATCAACACACAAATGCAACCTCCCATCTACCTTCTTGGAAAACAAAATCGGGGATGCCCATGGTGAAACACTGGGTCAGATAAATCCCTTCCCTTGCAAGTCCTCTAGCTATACACACATATTACAAAGCTCCACAAGATCCATCTGATATGATTGAGTGGATATCAGTGTCGTCTCGAAGTACAAGCCAATGTAAAAGTCTACCTCTCTACGAGAAGGTAGTCCTGGAACATCCTCAGGGAAGATATCTTCATACTGATCCACCACAACAGGAAAACTCAGACTCCGCACGTCAACCGCTACAAGAATAAGGCTAGAAAACTGGTGTGTGATCTATTTCCCCCTCATCTGGGTAATTCCATCCTGCGCTACAAAGGCTCCCTTCTCGCTGGTGAAGGTAAACCTCATCCCATCCTCATTGACACACTATAATTTTCGCCAAATCCAGTCAATCTGAGCATGAACTGTGGATAACCAGTCCATACCCAAGATGATGTCGTAAGGCATCGACGCCACTATGAGAAGATCTCAGCCGAACCTCTCGCCTCCTAATGTAATCTCACCCTACTAGAACCACTGTGTAATTGTCGAGTCTGCTCTTGTAGGAGTCTACAGCTGTAAGGATTGAGCCAACAGCTCCGTCGGAATCTCCGAGCTCCAAACGAGGGATGTGGTAATAAAGGAATAACTCACACCTGTGTTCATAAGTACTGTAGAAAGGGTGGAGTAGACATAGATAGTACCTAGAATCATCTCAGGAGTGTCATGGTCATAGGCCTCGACTGCCTGGAGTTGAGCTCACCCCTATTCTCTAGATCCCTATGGTTGGGGTGGACCTCCCGGTGGTGGTGGTGGTGGAACCTCGAAACGTCATCCACCATCTGCTGCTCGGCCAGCTCCTCTGCCACATCTGACATCTCTCGAAAGACCAGCACGGTCGAACCTTTGCCTCTTCCTCGGAGATCCCTTTACTGTCTTCTGGCCATCTACATGGTGGGTCGGGCAGTCACGAGCCATGTGACCCTGCCCACTACATGCATTGCACTGCTTGCTCCTCGTATGGATGGCTCTTTCTCGTGTGCCCCACACAACCGAACCTGTATCCTGGGGTTTCCCACCTGATGTCCTGGTCTTCTTGAACCTCTGAGACATCTATCACCTGGCGGATGTAGAAGACACCGCTACGTGTCACCCTGTGGTGGGTCTCACTGCTGGTGACTGCTCAGCAAGAAAAATCTCCAGAAGAAGGGCTCGCTCCGGCACCCCTGCATGTGTCGGAATGCTGAGGGAGATCATCGAAGCACTGATATCATGCCTGAGTCCCTGCTCAAAGGTCTGGGACCTGAAGAGTGGGTCCTTTACCATATTCGTGGAGTAGCATGAGAGTTCGTTGAACCTTGCTGAGTACTAAGCTATCATTATGCTACCCTGCTGTAGATGCAGAAACTCCTGTATCTGCACCGTACGAAGGGTGGCTGGTAGAAACTCCGCCCGGAATAGGCTCTCGAAGCCTGTATAGAGTAGTGAAGCCACGTAATTCACCTGGATAATTAGGCTCCACCATCTGCATGTTACTACCTACAGGATACTCGCAGAAATGATCACCATGAGGTCGGAGGGTGTCACGACCAATCTGAAAACTCTCACAATAGCCTCCAACTAATCCTCATCTACCTGTGGGTCCATCTCTCTTCAGAACCTGGGTGGCCTCTGGCACTGGAAAACGTGAGACACACTCAGATGGCGTGCACTCTCTGCTGCTAGAGATGGTGGTATTGGTGGCCTAGCGGGTAGTGGTACCGCCGGTACCTCTACTGTGATGGGGCCCTACATCGAGGCCTCTTAACTTGGTGGGCTACCATCTTGTACAAAACTCAGAACCCTGGTTGGCTGCCTACGTGGGGCCATCCTGAAAATAAACAGGTTCTCCATAGCCAAAATAATATACCTAGTGAGCTGACACAAAGTAATCACAAAGACAACTTTTCAAATGAAACACACACGCAATCATTGTTTTCATGCACTGAGTCGGATGTCAGAAGTCAGAGTCCTAGTGTATGGATACGTCAGCTGCCGCACCAACACCAGTTTCCCTAAATAGATAACCACAACCAAAACACCTAACAGTATTTCCATTAAAAGAATTAGAGTCAAATTTATACAGTAGAACCGACTCCTCTGATACCAATTTGTCACGACCCGTCCTCAGGGCATGTGTCGTGACTACCCCAAGCCCACCTTCCATAGGTCAGGGGCTGGAAACTAGCACCAAAGGCGAATCACTGATAGAATGGGAAGGAATTTCCTTTAAATCTGTAACACACACTTTCTGAACACAAGCAGAAGAAGAAAGATGTACAAATATAGAAAATAAAGGTGTGCTGAAAGTAAGTGGGTTAGCATACAAACCCAACAGAACAACAAGTACAAGTACAAGTAAAAAGGAAAAAAGCTCCAGGATCATCCACTGGGGAATCCTACCTGAAGGGTAAGTACAGATCTCGAACAACTCGTCTCTGAGGTATGTCTCATCTAGTCCAGCACCGAGCAGCCTCCCGTCTGTCACCCTCATCCTCGATCACTTCAGACCTTCGTCTGCACAGAACATAACAAGGTGCGGGCGAAGCCCGTGCAATGATGAGTATAACAATACTCCGTATGGGACCCCGAGACCCCCGAAGGTCTCCCAGAATCCACTAAGGATAAACCACAGTAGTAAGATACTATAACAAATTATCAACCATCCATACTTAGGTATATGCCCATACATATACTTAAGTTACAAATCACAATCCGACTCCAACACACGAGACCAATCACAACCCATTCCACAAAGGAATTAAAGTAAATCATCTCGATGATAACAACTGAATGTCACGAATCAGTTCAAATAGGTATAAAATTCATGTAGAGGGGTAGAGTTGATTATATGTATCCACTGAATCATCTCCTCTATCAAACCCACATAGGATACTGGAACAATATCAGTGCTGTCGAACCCATGGAGGATCCTGGTACAGAAGTCATCACTGTCGATCCCACGGAGGATCCTGGTCTAGTACTATCAATGTTGAACCCATGGAGGATCATGGTACATTTTCATCACTATCGAACCCATGGAGGATCCTAGTATAGTAGTAGGTCCATGTAGGAGCCTATCATCTCAGTTGCAGCCAGCCATAGGGTTCCCGCACATAGCACGCTCAATTCTGGGAGGGTCCGCTCCTCGAGCCAAGTTTCGATACATCAACTACCATGAAGTCTTGATTTGATGTACCTCCTAGTTCCATCTTATCATAAGGAACCCAACGAGATAAACGACATGTCAATTGGACGCCTGGTTTGTGAGTTATTCGCGTTTCCGCTCGAAGGGTCCGGTTGGAGGTGGTTTTTTGATCAGACACCCATAGCCCAAAACATGGGTGAAAAGGTGAAATGGGTCAAACTGGGACCGGGTCAGGTCTCGTCTCACCGGACCGACCTGACCCGACCTGGTTCAGGTCATCCTGACCTGGGCCCACATCCAGATCGAGGTTCGACCTGGCCCGTCAGAAACCGGCCTGGCCCACGACGGGAGGCTCGGCCCGCATGGTGGCTGCCGTCATGGGGCCCACCCTGACCGAGAGAAAGGGGGTGGTCAGCACCCCATGTCTCCCTGTAACGGCTGGATCGTGGCACCGAACCTGTGACTGTGGGACCCAAAGGGTCTCGCTTGTGTTGCACCACCGGTGGCCGGCTCAGTTGGCCGCCCTCCTCAGTCTGCCATAGCCTTTGGTCGCTGTTCTTCTTCGGCACGGCGCAATGGCGCCGCGCCCAGCCTAGCCACCCGCCACGGCCCAAGTGGCCGCACATCCTTTTTTTAGCATGGTGTGATGGAACTGATCACCTCTAGAACCATCGCGTCCTGGTTCTCCATGCGGCGCGACGACTCCATGCTCCTCCGAAAAACCGGTGGCCCTTGCGCCGCTGGTTCCTCTCGCGGTCGGCACTTCGCTGGCCACCGATGCTCCACCGCGGTCCTCCCTTCCAGTGGTGTCGTTGCGCCACCATCGTCATCAATAAACGAGATAGAACGAAGGGATAGGGTTAGGCTGTGTTCGTGTGGACTGATCCCTCCTCGTTATGGTGATATCAATTGGCAATTCTCAAATCCTAAATTGAACGACGGACAATGGGAATAAATTCTACTCAAATCCCCTACCTCAATCATTGATGGAGGTGGTGCATGGAAAAAGATGAAGACGATGGTGGTGGTGTCATCAACGTTTGTCACGCACTCCCAATTCTCAAGAGTGTGCGTCAGAATGTGATTAGAGGTGACAAAGTCGAAGATCGAATTCTTCACATTCTTCGTTGGAGAGTTCTCCTCCTTCCCCAAGCTCCACATAAAAGATTATGCCAACCAAAATAAAATAATAGCATATCCTTTATTTTAATGGTTGTAATGAATTCAAATGGATTCAATTAATTAATTCCAAGACTTAAATCAATTAATTGAAGGAGTTGGCACATTAAAAATAATGGGGGAGTGTGAAGAGTTTTCATCCCACATAAATGGGGGGTTAAAGGGGGTTTAAATCCCATGTGGGCCCCTCCAAGGATATCCTCCAAAGAGAGGTTATGTGTGGGTGAGCCCCACCACCAACCTCATATTAGAGGTTTAAACCACCAAGAAATTAAAATAAGCTAACTCTTATTTTTATTTAACTTAACTAAAATCCCCCAAAATATAACTTACATTCTCTTTGGAACGCAACTGCAGTGAAGGTCTCACTAAGCAATCACCGACGCTACGAGTTCAATGGTGCCCTCAGATTTCAGTTCCGAGCACCTGTTCAAAAGTTATAAAATATCCCTCATACGTTTACTGAACGTATGCGAACAAACATTCCGAAATTGATTCTGGGCACACCGGGCCTCAGAATCATGCGCCGTCAGAAACCACAGACTCATAAAATTCCCATGAATTTTAGAAAAAAAAATTCCATGGAATTTCTGGGCCTTTACAAATGAAAACACATTTTTACTATGTGTTGTCATTTTGATAAAGGTACATGTATATTATTAGGTCCTTGGACTAGGGTTTTATCAGGGGGACACTATGGTCCTTCAGCAGGTGTTTGACCGCGGTTTCATTGTAGTATAATGGTATGATAGGTTATCTGGATTTATCCCTTTGTTAAAATATATTTACAAATTAAATAAATAATATATAATTAATTAATTATGTATTTTATGATTGTGAGAGGGACTTCGGAGGTGATTTAGGATTTATTTGGACTTGGAAGATCTTTAGTAGGCCTTGGTGAAGTTTCTGATCATTTGATAGTAAATCGGTAAAATTTTCAATTGAAGTAGGTGGTCTATGAACAATACCAATGGAATTTATGAATAATTTATAAATATTTGGTTTTATTGTCATGCCAATTAAGGTTATTTCCTATTGAATTTAATTATTTATTAATTTAAATTAATTATTATTTGATATTTTGATAGAATAAATTTATTATACTCGTTTTGTTTGTTTGGGTGATTGTGCAGACCTAGGTTGAACGTTGATAACAATATGAATATTGATCTGTCTCTCTAAATTGTTGCATATGATATGTTCCCTACGTATTCTAATAGGAAATTTTTTCTTTTTACGTTGTTGAGGATATTTATTATCTCCAAGAAAATAATTATTAGCTAAGACTTGTTGCATTTTAGGAAGTATAAGTGGGGTTACCATAATTTCTGGTAATCTAGGGGACCCCATTTGGTGCCCCAAATACATATTAACCCTGTTGATATAGTGGGATTTGTGGTGGATATTGATGATGAGTTTATGTATTTGGACATCCGGGGTTCTCAATTTCATTTCATTATAATGGTATTTGATATATAAATCAAGGTGGTTCTGTTAGAAAATGGAATATTCTTGAAGGAGTGGTATTTTTTTGTTTGTTTTTTGAAATGACCCTTTGGGAAGTCATTAAATTGTTTTGGAAAGAAACCATAGGTGTGTCATTTTATTTTATTTTGTAAAATTGTATACGTGTGGTCTTTAATTTTTTAAGGAGATCACTAAATGGTAAATGTTTATTTATGTGGATCTTGGCTAAGAAAACACCCACATGGGGGGGTCTAAGCAATATTTCATATATGTCCATTGATGAGAAAACACTCCCAAAAGATGTCTCAATTACCTATCTAACAAAATATATTAGGGGAGGTTTCTTATATATATTTTATTCTTCTATAGTGTTTTATCTTGTGTTAATCATGTATAATGGGATAACTATATAAAGAATAATTCTTAAGGTATATGGTACTTATGGTAGTTTTCCCATGTCAAATAGTACTCTCAAATGGGAGTTACATGATAATTGATATGTAAACCAAAGAGATCAAGGTAAGTTTTTTTGGATGAATCATTAAATTTTCTTATTGACACCCTTTCATTAGTTGAATCAGGTATGATAAATATGGGTCATAGACCTAAGGGTTTCCACCAGTTCTCGGTTCCATGGTAGTAGATGGACTGCCTTCAATGACATGGTGATTATAATGGTTTATGAAACATGATAATATACATTCATTCACTATCCATTGCAGTTATTATTATTGGTTATTAGTTTATTAATATAATTTATATCTTCATTATGTGTTTTCTATAGGTACATATCGTTAAATTTCTAGTAGATTATAGGAACACAATTATGGTTCTATGAGGAGTAATGTACTCAGACTCTGTTTGAGGTACCACTTTACATGGGTAATTAGGAATCCCACACTAGTTATTGACATAGGTTTTTCTAGGGAATGATATTTCATGGTTGATCAGAAGTATCTAGAATGATATTTTGAGTTTAGTTTTTAGTATGGATCATAGTCGTAGTTGAGAGTTGAATTTTAGTTATTTTTATCCTATATATGTGATCCAGCTAGGGGTTATAATATTTTAATGCTTATATATCATATTTTACTTATTTATTATCATATATTTCTATTAAATTGGTATTTTTAATCTAATATAGTTGTTGTTTATGATAGATGGGTTTTATTTTATGATTCTTCACATTGATGTTTGGGGAATAGTATCCCCCATAGTACCTCATTATAAACTCTTTTATTATAAAAACCTAGAAAGTATGGTGATTCATACTTAAGGTAACTACTGATCCCTGATCCTATTCCAAATTAGTAGTCTTGGGTAGTAGAACACTACCGTTTTTTTCAATCATCATGAAAACACATAACCAATTAAGAGAACAAAGACCATACTAAAAAAATCATAATCACAAACCATTCATCGTGAAGAAATAACGTTATTAATATCATTCAAAAGTATATAATTACATTTATAATGATAAAAATATATTTTTTAGTAATGTTAATAACTTAAAAAAATTTCATAACGGTCACAACCCATATCATTCAAAGCCCATGATAACTACACTTCATATATGCTTGGTGGTGGGTTTATGGGTACCATCTAATGATCATATACAGTTGAAACAACCCATGAAATGGATTATCAATATTATAATAATAAATTTTGATGGGAAATAAAGAACAAAACTAGTAGGGGTATACCTATAATGTAACTATCATAGACTATATCATATTGAGGAATGATCGATGAAGATTAGTGAAGCAGAAAATAAATGATTCTACCCTCAAAAAGTATTACACTTTCCTAAAGATCCTTGATCATATTGAATGTAGACTAAAGCACAAAATACATTCTATCACCTTCAGTATGTGATTAATTGTCTATTAAGAATAAGGGAGTTTTTTATACCTATTTTAAAATAAGTTTACATGTAACATCTTGAGATTTTTAAAAATATCATTCCTCAAATTAATTAAAATTGTTTGATAGCTTGTGTAACACTCAATGCACCATTTATCTTTTATTTTAACCAAGTTCAATTTAATCGTTTTTTCATGTAACATTGATATTATTTAATAACTTTTGTGACAAACAAGGTCAACTCTTACTGAACAACAATATTATATTATTATTTATTTAACATAATAGATATAACATATCCATTGGAATTGTTGAAGTCAAAATTATTAACAAAATTATGAATATATATTTTAAATATGTTTATATAATGAATATATTGGTGACTAGTTTGTTATAAATGAAAATAAAAACTAATTGAATATAAATGAAGTGATTATATGAATAAATAATTGTATTCCCACAAAAGGATTTTATATTAATAATTAAATAATTCACTATTAGTAAATTATATTAATGAAATATATATTTTATGTGTTTAATAAAGTGTTTTTAAATTAATTTGACATGTATTATAGCCTTAATGTAATAAAAAATACAATTTTTACCACTAATAGTGTAATTTTTTAATGATGTCCTTTAACCGATCAATGGACGACATTATTTCAATAAAAATATTTAAAATTTTAGAAATTTTATTTGAAAAATAATCATACATTTTGAAATATGAATATATAAGTATTATTTGGGTGAATATATGGTATTTTTAAAGAATAACCATATTTTGATGAGTAGAAAATGACAACTTATTTTAATTGAAAACATATTTTTATTATAATCAAATTATATTGTTAAATTCGATTTTTAATTATTTTAAGAGTATAATTAGATATATAAAATATGATTTAAACCAATATTGGTAACTTGAATCAATTTTTCATTCAAAATGGATACAAAAACATTTCAATGTTTTAAACATAACTCTAGAGGAAAACCTAATCTCTCATCCTATCTATGGGATTGATTTTAAATTAATTTCATCCTATTATAATACTGTAATTTTGAAAAATTTCTCCCATATTGGTAATAATAATAATTTTTTATTTATAGTAATATAAATTTATTTTTTAACCAAAAATATTCACGAACGATGTTAAAATTAATTATAGTGATTAAGTTAACAAAATATGTTTACTTTGCAGTTAAACATTAATATTATGTTAAAAATTGACCTAGATGATTTAAAAATTCCTATTTTATAGAAATTATTTGAACATATCACAATTTTTTATAATTTGGATCATAATTGGATTCAATTGATGTAATGGATATCTCCTAATATAGTTTAACTTTTCATATTTACAAGTATGTCACTCCTCCCCCAATATAAAAAGGAACTCACCCTCCCCCTCTTTTAAAACATCTCAAACACTTTTGACTCTCCCATAAAATGAAAAAATATGCACCCAAAATCCATCCTATAAAACTATAATCTATATTTTGGTAATTTTCAATTGAAGGAACTCATTTTTGTAAAACAATATTTGTTACCTGAAAACGAGGTAACATTATTCAACAATCATTTTTATTTTATTTCCTTCTACATCACATAAATTATTCATATTCCATGAGTATATATTATCTAAAGTTTAATAAATATAATAATAAGTTTTTATTTTAAATTTTTTACCTAAAACAACACACACATCCATTAAATGTGTAAAGAAATCACTGTTCTTCTATATAATAAACTACCTCCTCATTAAATGATGTCATCTGTTTTTCCATTACCACCTTTTATAGTTGGAGATTATGATGTAAATACTATTTTTATTTGAAAAATATGATATTTATAATATATTAATAATTCTATAATTATTCTATCACATATACCTTCATGATTTCCATTTTATGGGAATACGATAACATCATTTGTAGACATGTGGAATACTTCTTCCATGAAGAGATGTGATATGTTCACCATTTACATGGAATTTTTTAAGGATTTTTTTATAAAAATAAATGATATTAATGAAAAATTAATGATATTAAAGAGATAATTGCTTATCTTGAAATATAATATATCATTTTTCTTTCAAGTTCACAAACTGAACAAGGGATAACATCTTTTGTGTCATGTAGACTACTGCCTCCTCAAAGTGATGTGACTCTTCCTTTTTCATCACCACATCACAATAATGATATATAAATATATATAAGTATATAAAATTTAATTTAATTATTTTTCATTATTTCATTTTTATTATTCTTAATATATTTAAATAATGACCTCATTGGCTACATTCGGTCTATCAAAGTCAGTTTTAAAACATAAGCTGAATTTGGTAAAAATAAATGACATAAAAATTATTTATTAAGTAAATAAATATAAATTTTTTCAAAGTGAAATAAATTTAATAATAAACGAAAAAAATTGTGAATTATTTAAATAATTAACATAAGTTTAATATCAGGGATAGAGAGGACAAGCGTGAATAATCATACTCCAGGTATGGGATTTCTTAACTAAATTTCCAATCATTAGGTTAAATGTTAATTTTATTGGTTATGTTGTGCCAGGAATGTGTGTTAAATGAACTATTAATGTTTAATAATGTATTCATACATTTATTGTGTGGATTTAAATTTTTCACACATAATTACTTCATTGACTTATTCTCACTCTAATGATACGATATTTGTAAGGAATTTCCATCTCTCCTTTTACAAATATGAGATAAATTTCATATTAACAACTCTATTTATTTGTTTGGGGTATCTAAAAAAAATAAATTATATCATTAAATATTTTATCTTCATTGTATTTAAATTTTTTATTTAATAGTTATTACTTTTATGGTTTCCAATTAAATTTTTTTAACATTTGTAAATTGATTTCAAGTCACACATTTATTTATGTGAGACATATGAGATAATAAAAACTTATTTTTGGGTTATATAATTCTTAATAATAATTATAAATTTTTTATTATTTAATTTATTGGTCTTTAATTTTCCATTTGATAATATCTCTTCCATGGGGTTTACCATTTTAATGTTTACTTCTTTAAGATGTTTGTTATGTTATACCAGAATATTCATTTTCTAGTGTTTATAATTCTACATGGACATGAAGTATCATGAATATATTTATTATACTGATATTATATTATCATTTAATGTTTCTGCATCATTAAAACTCTAGTTAAAATTTTTTATGGTGCTATCGGACACTATGATATGTTTCCTGATTATTTTCCACATGAAGGTTTTAATGATATTTTATGGGAATTTCTATTCATCAGATGTCAAAAACCATTGTTTTTATATAACCCCAACTGGGGATATTTTTAATTAATACCATTAAAATTATTTAATTGGATAGATTATTATTGTTTCAATGATATTATTTTGACACATGTTACCTTTACAAAAGTTTATTATATCCTAAAGATATTTATATGGTTTCCATTTATTTTTCATGGGTTATTTATATTTAAATGATATTTTTATTAATTCCATTTTATTTCCATGGTTTAATCATATCCTAGAGTGATTTTTATGGATCCCATTTATTGTGGATGGGTTAATAATGTTTCAAAAAGATCATTATTGATCTCTTTAATTTCTTATGGGTTAACCACATTTTAAAGATATTTTTATGGAAACCATTTATTTTTCATTGGTTAATCATGTTTTAATGAGGTTATTAATTAACACATTTATTTTCCATGGTTTAATAATTATCTAAATAAATATTTATAGAACCCATTTATTTTTTATGGGTTAATCGTGTCTCAATGAGATTGTTGTAGAACCCATTTCTTTTATAGGGGTTAATAATGCATCAAATATAATATTGTAAAACATGTTTCATTTATATTTGTTAATCACTTTTTTCAAGGGACAATTTTATTACTATGATATTTTATTAAATAAATTAATTTATATTTTTTTACTTGGACATTTGATGAGTGGGTATGTTATCAAAAAAATAATGAGGGGATACGTGATAAACCAATGGTGGTTGGTCATGTGATAATCTAGTGGTGGGTGGTTCCATGATGGATGAAGGATGGGTGGGCCAATCATATCCCTCCATTGGATTTAGTATGGATGTCGATCGTGTGTATATTCTATTTGTAAGAGTGAAATTTATGTAACTAGACCGCATAGGAATTCCATTTTTGATAAGAAAATGTTTAATTATGTCCCCATATTCCTTTATGTGTTATCAATGCTTGATATGGGTTTATAATGTATATAATGATTGATATTGATATAACATGGATCTTGATTATGGATTCTAATGATTGTTTCCTTTTTGATATTTTCATATTTGATAATATATGAATTGATGTGTATGATCTCTATTATAATTACCACATGAAATTTGATTATTTCATCACACTATTATTCACTCTTATTATCATTGTTGAATTTTATTATTAATGATTATTTCCACCCTTACTGAGCATCAGATATCACCCTTATTATGTTTACTTTTCCATAGGTTTTATCATATAATTTTGAAAAATTCATTCCAATGAAGGATTTCATAAGGATGGATTTCATTACCAGATGTAATATAAGATATGGTGGTTATAATGGTATTTGATGTTTAACATTATAAACAATTGATTATGAGTCCTATTTGAGGTGAATTTTTTATGTAGGTGTTTATCTAAATTTTATAAAACTGTAATCCTAAAAGATAATCCACAATATAAGTTATCCAATTATTCTTTTTGATGTTTTAAGGTTTTGTTTGAAAAAAATCATGTCACGGTAATCAACCTAATTTCTGGAAATATAATGGTACATATTTGAGGATAAGATTCAGGAGTGCAGGTCCTAGGATGTTTTAGTTAGAATCAATGGTTAGTTCATATAACATTATATTTTTTTAGGATTTTATATGTGTTTATACTAAGATGTTTGGATACTATCATATGTTTATATGATTAATGGTGATCATATGTTCAAATTCATTGACCCCCATTTGATGTTTTTAAAAAGTATAAATTTTGAGGCAATGAATGATGTTTTAGAGAAATTTTTTTGGGTTTAGGTATTTTTAAACCATAGAATCGAAATGAATTATTTATAGATGATTAGTTATTCTGAATTAATGAAATAAGGGACAATTCAATGACTGGGTGATAACCCAGCACATCCATCAAGGTCATGGGGCATGAACCCACAACCTAAGGGTGGCAGGGGTCTAACGTCGAGCATTGGACTACGTGATGTCCATGTTAGTATAAAATTTTTAAAAGTTTAAGATTTTTTTATTAAATAAACATTATGGATTTTATTTTGTGAATAAAGGTTCATTTTTCTTGGAAGAATATAAGGTCGAATCCTTCTAATCCTTGGGTTTCAAGAATAGATAGGAAATTTTTGACGAATTTTATCGATACTTATTCATAGAAAATTTTATTTTTCTCATTGGTTGTTAATTTTTAATTTTTAATTTTACTATATAATTTGATGATTTAGTAATTTTTAGAATTATATTACAATGTGTTAACCAGTTTGGTTTTGGATAATATCTAAAGACAGGTGAAATATCTTGACTATCCCTTTTATGGTTATGTGGTCATTAAAAAGGTGATTTTAGTGATTCATGATTTAAAAACTCATCTTGAATAATCATACTTTTGATAAAATGATGATTTTTTGTGAAAAATGAATAAATTATGAAATTATAATCTTCAAGTAAGTATATTTCCTTTTTTATATACTGGTTTAGATGGTAATATAAATATTTATCTCTAGGAAAAGGGTATTTAAAAAAATCATTATCCTAGTAAGTCCAATACTGATGAACCAATAGACATTTGGATCATAAAATATTTATGTATAGAGTTACTTAATATTATATTGGTCATTAACAAGTATATCATCAATGAACAGAATCACTCTATATAGTTATCTATGTTTTTTCTCTATTCCCATCTTTTCTCTTACTATATGGAATCCTAGTTATGAATAGCGTCTGGTAAAATTTATTTTTCTCATATTATATTTTTAATAGGTTCTTTTAATAACATTTATTATGATGTGGGTTTCAGTAAATTTATTCTAAAATTTTAATCCTTTGATAACCAAATCGAATTTTGAGGGAGAAATTAATTTTAATGGAGGTATCATGTAACATCCTAATTTTTTTATGAATATCAAAAGTCAAATTAATTTAAATTCAATGATAGTTGTTATAACACATAATGAATAGTTTTTCATTATTTTTATAAAGAAATAATTTTATATTATGTTTCACATAATATTGAGTTTCTTTGATAAATTGTGTTATATGTAAGATCAAGTCTTACTGGACAACAATATACTATTAATATTATTTATTTAAGATAATAGTTGTCACATATACATGTGAATGGTATGAATACGTATTTTTAACTACATTTTGAAAACATGGTTTTCACATGTTTATATAATGAATCCTTTTGTGAAAATTATAATTTGAACTAAATATAAAACCCAATTGAGAATAAAGGATTTGTTTCTATGAAAAACTATTTTTATTCTCACAAAAAAAATTTATCATAATAAATTAAATTATTCTGTATTAGTGAATTATATCAATCATATTTATAGGTTATATATTAAATTAAATGTTTTTAATATCATCCAATATGTTTAACAGGATTAAAGTAAGAACAATTCAAATTTTATGCATTAAAAGTGTGTATTTTTATAAAAATAATTTTTTTAACATTTTAATGGAAGTCATGAATTAGAAAAAAATTTATTTTTAAAAAATTTATTTTTCAAATAATATTATTTTTAAAAAATAATAATAATAATAATTTTGTTGAATTTTGGTTATTTTGATAACTTTCATATTTTGATTAATAATAAAACACAACAAATTTTAATTAAAAACTAATTTTTGATGTAAATAATTTATAATGTTAAATAAAATTTTTACTATGATTTAAATTATATTTAGATATATATTATTTATTTAAATCAACAATGTTATTTGGAATAAATTTCACATTTAAATAGGATATAAAAACATCTCATACATTTGAACTTATCACTTGAAAAGAATCTATCTGTATGGTCTTGTCCGCAAGATTAATTTTTAATTAATTTGCTCCAATTTTATGTATATAATTTGATAAAATATTTTTAAAAATTGAAATTGTCATATTTTTTAATTTATATTAATGTAAACATTGTTTTTGACAAAAATATTAGTGAAAATAATTAAAATTAATTACTACGATTAAGGTAAAAAATGTGTTTACAGAGAGGTTGAACATTAATATTAAGTGGTCAAATGATATTAAAACATGTAAAAACAAATATTATTGGTATTATCTAACCATATCCCAAATCTTATACAATTTTATTAATGATATGAGTCACATGATTTATGGTATACCTTTGAATTATGATTGCCTTTTTGTAATTACAAGAATGTCAATTTTCGTCCACTATAAATTGGAACTCACACTCCCCCTCTCTACACCAATTTAAAAATTATTTTTATAATCATGTCCCTATCCAAATAATCACCAAAATTCCCTCCTCTTATACTAGAATATTTCCTTTTTTATAAATCAATCGACAGATTTCCTTTAGATTAAACCAAAAGGTGTTACCCAAGAAAAAAATTAACATTCTTTTACAATCATATTTGATTCAGTTATTTCTCCACCGCTAATTTTTTTTTCTATTATAATATATAAAAATTATTATCATAAATATGAAAATATTTTGTTATGTTAATAGTTAAATATACAAATCTACCAACATCCATAATATGTCGAAAAAAATCATCGTTCGTGTGTATAGATAACTAGTGCCACACAAAATGTTTTCATTCATTTTTCCATTACCACCACTTATTGATGGGAATAATGTTGGAAATAGTATTTCTATATAACATATATTTTTATATATTGTGTTCATAATTCAAAAAAAATTATATAAAACAAAGCTTCATGCTTTCCATTTTATGGTAATATGATAAAATTCTTTGTGGCTGTGTGGATTACTATCTCCTCAAAGCGATTTGATATGTTCACCCTTTACATGGAATATATTAAGTATGGGTTTAAAAATATATGATATAAATTTCATATTTATGATATTAATTATGTAATTATATATCTCTAAATGTAACATATTATTTTATTTGTTCCATTTCACACACCGAAAAAGTGATTACGTCATTGCTAGACGTGTAAAGTACCACCTCCTCAAAGGGATGTAATTGTTCCTTTTTATCACCACATTACAAGAAAGATATATATATATATATATATTTAATTATATGTATTTATTTAATATGGTATTTATTAGATAATGGTAACTATTCAGAATATATTGCTGATTACCTTCTATCTATCTAGAACATTTCTAAATTGGAAATTTACTCATGCGTATGTACGACATAATGTCTCTATGATCGAAATGGTTGTTTATTATATCATTAAAATATTTCATGTATGGTTTTAATAGTATAATTGATGTAAAAAATTGATAATTTTTTCATGTTTGTAATTCTGTAAATATATAAATAATGACCTCATTGTATATATTTGATTTATCAATGTCACTTTTGAAACATAAGTTGAATATAGACAAAACATCTGAATTAATAAATATTTATTATGTAATTTTAATTATATTTTTTTCAATTGAAATAAAATTAATTTTGAAAATTTAAAATCTTATGAATAAATTAAATACATATAAAAAAAATTTATTCATTAATATAGAGGACTAAAAAAAATCAGACTCAATGTAATGGATTTATTAACTCAATTTACATTCATTTGGTTAAACATCTATGTCATTGGTTATTTTATGACATGAATAATTGTAAAATTCCCTCTAATTTTTTAATACAATATTTCAACATTTATTGTTTTTTAATAAATATATAATATATAATTATTTCATTCATTTATTCTCCCTCAAATGATACAATCTTTGTAATGGATTCTCATCTCATAATTTATAATGTTGAGACAAACGATATATTCAGCAATAAATTTTTTCTATTATATATATAAATCCTCTTTGGATATATTATACAATTAATTCTTATATATTCATGTTAATTAAATGTTTTATTTGATGATTACTAGTTTTGGGGTTCCAAATTCAAATTTTATAACATTACTAAGGGGATTTATAGTCTCAATTTTATTTATATGTGAATTATACCATATAAACCAATTATTTTTGTATTGAGGTGTATATACTACCAATGACTGGTTTTATAATTTTTATACTCGAATTTATTGTGATTTTTTAATCCATTTCATGATCTCCCTTTCATGGGATTTTCAGTTTCAATGTTACCAATGTGGTATTGGACTTTTGTCTCATGTAGAAATCATTGAGACGTTTGTTATGTTATACAAATATCATAATTTATGAGGTGTATATACATATCCCAGGGCCTCTAAGCAGCGGATCACTTCCTTCGTGCGATGATAGATTTTTTCGAAGACAACCCAGAGGGAAGAGGTTGTGCAGCCTTCAGCACTGAGTGGGAGGATCTTCGGCGTATCCTCCCCCTATATATTTCTCCTCGTTTCGGTTTTTTTTCTTCCTCTCTCATAGGTTTCGGGATCGTTTTATTAGATTTTCTATTGGAATCTTGTTTGGTGTTTTTTTGGAGTTGGCATCACTAGAGTTTCTCTGTCCATTCTATTCAGTCCCTTCTGCTTGTCGTGGTTCATCCAACTTGGAATCCATTGAGGGTTATTCCGCGGCTTCGATCTAGTCGGATTCAAGCCCAGAGTAGCATTTCTAGATTTGATAAGATCGGACCCCTTCAATGATGAAGATTCCTCGATTTTCTTTTCTATCTTCCAATCCTGTGTGACGAAGATTCGACTTCACGATCCTCGGTTCTTCATTCTCTTCGGGATTCTGCAGCTAATCGGAGGGTTCTCATAGCTACAGCAGGGTTTTGTTCCAGCACCGAGTTGTCTAATTCAGTGGAGGAGCTTGTGTGTTTTCTGGTTTTCTGATTTTTTTCAAGTTTGTTGGCTGTTTTGAGTGCTTGATTGTAAATTTTTGAACTTCTTTTGGATGATTTACGGTGCGGACTATTGTTTTTGAATCAAAATAGGTGATCACTTCTTGCTCCAGTTGAATTTTTGAAAGGGCATAAGAGGGCCATAACTGAAGATTTTGTGATAGATGGGGGGTGAATTTTTATAAGAGGAAAACATTGATGTTAAGTTTGAATTTTGGATCTTTTTGTAAGGTTTGGTAGAATTTTATTATGGTTTGGGGAAACACATAGACATTCTACATGGAATAGCTCCAGATGAGGAGTTAGAGCACTAAATGTCACCAAGTGTGGCCATTCATATTTGGAAGTTTGAGAGGGTATGGCTTTTTCCATCAGTACCATCCCATGAAATCCTGAATGGGATAACTAGCTGTGCATTCATGAAAAGGTGGTGGTTTTTCATAATGTTGTTATGGCTAGAGAGGGGTTGTTCCTATAGTTTTTATCTGGGATGTCTGACCTCTTATGTTTTTATTGGTTGAAGTTGTTCTGGTTCACACTTACCCCTTACAAGTGTCATTTGATAATACAAAAAATTTGGATTTTCAGTCAGTATATACATATCCCTTTGTATAAACTATCATGAATCTTTTTATTCTCATGATATTATATGTTTATTTAATGTTACTCTTTCATTTGTATTATAATTAAAATGTTTCAAGGTGGTATGGGATACATTATAATGTTTAATGATTTTTTTCTCCTGAATTTTTTTTAAGCTATTTTAATTAAATTTCCACTCATAAATGTCAAAAAAACCATTTTGATACATGTTCTCGATTGGGGATATTTTGTTTTGATACCATCCTCATTCTTACATTTGATGTTTTTTAATTGTTTTGAATAGTTTTTTATCAAAACCCTTACTTTTAAACAAGTTTATTAGGTCATAAAGATATTTTTATGGAATTGGTTTATTTTCCATGGGTTATTCATGTTTCAATGAGATTGTTATTGAACTCATTTCATTTCCATTTGTTAATAATGTTCTAAATATTTTTTATGGAACCAATTTCTTTTTAATGTGTTAATCATTTTTCAAAGAGATTATTATTTACACAATCACAATATTTTTATTTTTCTTATAAAAATTCTTTTAAGGGGTGAGTGACAATGCTCATATAATACACTAACTTAAAAGGATCACACCAATAATCCATACACCCCAAACACCCCACTCCATTACCACAACATATCAGGACCCATATGAGATCACATAGTAAATAAAAATGACATTAAGCCTATTGGATGCTTTATACATATATAAATTCTAATAAAAGCTTCGTACCTTTATTACCTATCCCTTATTGATCAAGTCATCAAATCAAGATTATATAATCTCTAATATTTTTATAAATTCCTCCATATTAATTTTTCTTTCATTAAATCCTCTCGTCAAAATGTGTTCTTATTTGTTTATCCACTTCATCTACTCATAATTGGTGTCTTCTAGAAGAACCCTCTCAACTGATATTTAAGCATCCTCATTGGAGGCATTAATCAGCATGGAATCCGCCAACATATCTTTCTTAGAGTGCAAGATTAGATCCCATTGCTTTTCCTAGGTTGATCATGTTCATAAGAGATTGTTATGGAACCCATTTTCATTCAATGGGTTAGATATGTTTGAAATGGATTATTATTAAACATATCTAATTTTCATGGGTTAATCATGTTCTAATGATATTTTTATGGAACTCATTTCTTTTCCAGGTGTTAGTCATGTTTTTAAGTGATTGTTATGGAACACATTACATTTAAAATGGTTAGATAAGGTTTCAAAGAGATTGTTTTAGAACATATTTCATTTACATGGGATAATAATGTGATTAAATGGATAATGGTTGTTCCTATGTGTTTTTATGAAATTAAAACATTTATGTGTTATGGTGTATGTAAAATTGGTGGGTGGTTATGTTATAAACTTATGTCATGTGGCTATGTCATAAACCAATGGTAGGAGGTTATGTGATAAAAAATGATGAGTGGTTCCATGATACACCATGATGGGTTGGTAAATGATATCCCTCTAATTCATTAGGTTTAGAATTTATCCTTATTGTTATTCCACTTGTATATGATATATGTATGGAATTTGACTGAATGGTTATACAATTTATATGTTTTAAAATTACAATTATGTCCCATGATTCCTTTATGTTTTTTCATTCCTTTTTGTGTTTTTATCATGTTTCTATTGATCTATATTGATATCATAAGGGTAATGACTAGTGATTATACATAATGTTGTTATTATCTTTTTTTGATATTTGATGATCCATATTTTTAGGGGTACGAGTTACATTATGATTTACTCATGCGCTTAATCAAACCCTTGTTCAATCGTATGATCATTGATGAAATTTAATTACTAATGATTATGTTTACCCTTACTAGTTATATGAACACACTTTCATATGTTCCCTTTTACCCAGGATTTAAATGTTTATATTGATTGATTTTATTCTATATACGATGTCTCATAGATGGTGATGAAAACCTAATGTAAAATAAGAAAAGCTGGTTATAATAAGAGAGGATGTTCAACTATATGAAATAGTTGTTTATGAGTCCAAGTTTATGTGATTTGTTTATATATGAGTTTTTTGTAATTATATAAAACTCTAAACATAAATGGTCCTCTAGAATGTAGGTGATCCATGTACTAATTTTGATGTAATAAGGTTTTTATGTAATATAATGGATTATAATTATCCGCATCATTGTCATAAGTTAGTGTTATGGATTTCAGCTAAATATTCGGGTGTGTGGGACCTAGGCTATTATAGTAATCCAATATAAGGGATATCATCCCTTTTATATGCATCCCAAATTCACTTCATTAAATATTAATCATCATCCATATTGACTATGGTATGTGACATCATGTTTTGAAACTCATTAATTACTAATAATTATTGTTTATTCATTGAAATCAATCCATTAATTTGTAAAACAACATAGAATAATATCATGATACACAACAAATGTAAAAAAATTTAATTTGTGAGTTTCATGTACACAGATTTTATATCATATAAAATATCATACTCTAAAATAATTCTGATCATATATATCGTATAATTATTTATTGTATGATTAATTCTTATCATTTAATATTAATTATTTGAATATGATTTCTAATTATATTTTTATATTGTTGAATATAATAAATACCCAGTTGAGTGCCTTTTTAAGAATTTCCAATAATAACTAAAATCCAAAAAGGACATTGTGAAAAAAACCACAACTCTTTATGAATCCATCCTAATGATTATAAATAAATTATGTCATTCTGTCAACATTTTGTAAGTAATAATCTATATAAATTTTAATTTCTAGATAATTGAGATAATTTTTTAACTTGTGGGGTATGTTATCAAGGTAAAAATGTATAAAATCATTATTTCATATATATATATAAGTACACTATGGCCTCTAACAATGCATCATTGCAAGTCCATCTACTAAGGGGTCTGATGTGATCTCTATCAAACATACTCACATGTCCTACCCCACAATATGCATCATATACATTATATGTATACATATATAATCCCTTTTCCCATCATGGTTGAACTATAATATATAACATGATTAGAAACAAACATAACCAACCCATGATTAGATAATCCATAATGGAATATTTGAGAAATTTCACAAATTATTAAGGTTCTCATGTTCTGTATCTTTGCAACCATAAGTAAAAAGGATTGAAAATAAGAATAAACTCCTTAATATATTACCGATTTTCTGATATTACATGGTATATAAATGATCGTTCAATATAAATAATATGTTTCCACTTATTATCTCAATTATTCCACTACTCATAATAATTTTAACATATCATCATAAACCGTAATAATCTATGATGATCATTGATTATGGAAAACTCAAAGACACACTATTATGGGATACTATCATTCTACAGTTCTCGTAATATAAAGTGCATTGCATAATAATTTATGATTAATAGAGATTTTGTTTTTTAAAAATACATGATATATAAATAAAAAATTTCATCAATATCTTATGTATTATATTCCAATAGTATAGAGAACTTGGATTCTCATACATGGATATTACATATTTTTAGATGATTATTCATTACATTACCCAAACACACATATGAGGAATGTAATAGATTAGTTCATTTGGAGACTAGGTATATAATAATTTGATTTGGTGAATAATATTAAATAGCACCCGTAAATATTTCCACATTTATTAATCTTCACAAACCAACCCTTCTTAAAAAATTTCATCATAACATGGGGAAATTAAATATAAGAAATAGTGGGATCAGATGCTTAATAAGAGTAGGTATAAGCATCACATAAACATAATGTTATGAAAAACGTGAGAATAATCTATGAATAACATAAAAAATGAATAAAATATCATAATATTGAGTCAATGAATCAATATTGGTAGTTCATAAGACATAAATAATAAGAAAATAAAAAAAATTGTCCTTGAGAGAATAAAAGTGGCATATGAAATGTAAATATGGCCTAGAAATATGCATTGAAAGTTATTTCCTTAGTAGTCAAAACATATTGAAAACACCTTTTAGTGACCCCATGGGTGGCTTCCAAACATGGGTAGTACACAACACCATTCCAAGTGGTATCCCATTCATCATAGCTGAATGAGTTTAGTCCCCACACAATTGTAATATTCATGGACTTCTAAAAATTCAATTATTGTGGAAAAAATCCCTTTTGAACAAAATTCACACCCCATTCCTATTCAATATATCTTATGTAAAATAAGTCTTTACCTAGTAAATTTGTGGGAGATATTGTCACGACCCGTCCTCGGGGCCTATGCTGGGACTACCCCAAGCCCTCCTTCTATAGGCCAGGGGCTAGTGACTAGCACCAAGGCGTAATTCTCGGGAAAAAGAGAAGGAATTTCCTTTTTAAAGTAAACAAACACCACAGAGAAAACAAGAAAAAGTAAACACTAAGTAAAAACTGGGTACAACAGTAAGTACGGAGAAGTAAGTGGGCCAAAATAGAAACCCAAACTGAAATTAAAGTATAACTGGAAAGGGAAAACAACAACTAAAAAGTAAAGCCACAGCCTCGAGCCGTCCACTGGAAGTCCCACCTGAAGGGTGGGTACAGATAGCCTCCACAGCTCCTCGGGTCCATCCGTCTGCTCTGAGTACGTTCCGCCCAGTGGTCCACCTCCAGGTACTGTCCTGCTCTGCAAGCCTCAACCAAGATCAGCGATGTCCGTCGTCTGCAACCAACACAACGTAGTGTGGGCATAACCCATTCCAGGGTGAGTATAAGCTACTCAGTAGGGACCCCAAGACCTCCAAAGGTCTCCCAGAATCCTCAAGGATAATCCAAAAAGGAAAGATACAATCAAAAAGTAACATCCAACACTACTTAGGTATATGCCCATACATGTACCTAAGTCATCAATTCTCGTTCGGCTCCAACATCCGAGCTCATGTACAACCCAATCCACACAGGAAAACACAACCCAATCCACACAGGAAATCATAACGTAATCCACACAGGATAGCAGAACACAATCCACATAGAAAAGAAAAACAAGATTCATCTCACACTGGAATACTTCTTCATATGAGGATAGAGATGATCAGATGTAGCCACTGATTCAACTAAGTCATCGGACCCACAATGTATCGATTTTTACTAACCCCCGCAATGACCCACAAAGGATCAGACCCACACAGGATCGATAGATAACTAACCCCCGCAATGACCCACACAGGATCTGTAGACGCTGGCCCACACAAGACCGTTGAGCACTGACCCACGCAGGATCTGACCCACACAAGATCGGTAGCACTGATCCATATAGGATCGTTGAGTTCTGATGTCGTCGCCGTCTAATCCATGGAGGATTTCTGCACAGTCGTCATCGTTGTCGCAGTTGCAGCCAGCTCTAGGGTTCTCGCACAAAGAAAGATCATTTGGGAGGGTCCGCTCCACGAGCTGAGGGGTTGATACATCAACAGACACATAGTCCGGATTTTATGTCTCTTAAAGTTATGTATCGTCAACAGGAACTCAATGTGACAGACGGCGCGTCGATCTGACGACCGGTCTAAGAGTTATTGGATTTTTCGTCCTAGGGGGCCGGTTGGTTTTTAAGTCAAAACCAACCCGACCGTCCTCCAACTGCGTTCAATCCTTGAGTGGAGTAAGCCAAAAGCTCCGTCTCACAAAGAGGAATCCAACAAAGTCAACAGAACGTCAATCGGACGTCCGGAGCTCAAGTTATAAGCGTTTCCGCTCCGAGGGCCCGGTTGGTTTCATATACGAACCAACCTGGCCAAACCCAAAGTCCTCCAAAACCTTGAGTGCGATATACCAAAACAATGGCCTCAATCCAGGGATCGCATAGGAACTAACGGTGCGTCGATCGGAGTCTTGTAGCTCATGTTATGGGCAACAGATTGAAAGAGGTTCGGTATTAGGGGGTTCGGGCCCGGTCCGACCCGGCCTGATAACCCCAGGGTCAGCCCGAACCAGGTTGACTAGAACCGGGTCCGGGTCCAGCCAGGGAAGCCGTCCTGGCGTGCTGGCGCCAGCCAGGGGCTCGGCCATTTTGGCCGAGCGAATGGACAAGGGGGGGCGCTACCCCCCCATTTTTTTCAAGACACGCCCCCTCGTGGGGTCCGCTATGCTGGCCAGCTGGGGGTCGTAACCCCCGGCTCTCCCCTTGACCGGCCGGCCAACTCCATCCAGCCGGCTTCTGCTTCCATGGGACCGGCGACGGCCGGTCCCCCCTGCTCTGACGCCGGCGACTCGAAACCGTCTGCCGGTCTCCCTACTCCGCCGCGCCCCTCTGCCGCGGCCCCCGCTCCGGCCTCGGTACTTTTGTGGTTCTTTGGTGCGGCGCGACGACGCCGCGTCTTTGGTTCGTCTTCAATGGCACGACACGACGGCGCTGTGCTTCTTCCCCTTTCCTTAATAATTTCCGTGTGGTGCTTCATCACCGCATTTCTTTGTTCGTGCTACATCAATATCAAACAACCAAAAAGGGGAGGAGAGTTGGCCGTGTTCGTGCGGTCCGACCTCCTCCCGTTATGGCGATAATAGGCATCCCCAAATAGACGATAAACCAACGATGAAGTAATCAGGAACAAACGAAATATTAATTAAACCCCTACCTTGAGAAATCGTTGAGCGAGGGTTCGTCGCCGAAGAAATGTCACGGAAGAAGCGGTACATGGTGTCACGTAGTCGACCTCCGAGGGTTTGGCGTTCTTTGTCGGAGGTCGGCACGTTCTTCGCTTTCTCCGCGTTATCCGCATTCTTCATCGAAGAAGAAGGATTTTCTCCAAAATCCTCTCCACGCAACATTTCCAACAGAAATAAAATAAGAGTTGTCTTATTTTATTAACTCACAACCCAACGTTTTAATTTCAAAAGAAACGAAACAAACAATTAATTGAGGAGTTTAAAACCACCCAATTAATGAGGCGTTTCTTAACCAGAAAAAATGCATGAGTTGACATTATTAAAAAGGGGGTACGGGTGCGTTACTTAGACGAAAAGAAATGGTGGGGATCATGTAGACCACACCCCACAAATTTCCTACCAAGTGGGTAGGATATGGTGGGTCCCACATCATCCACTTAACTTATGTTATGCAAAATAAAATAAAAACTGGTTGCACCACTTTTATTTTATTTCTTAACTTAACCCCAAAAATTAAAATCAACACTCGAGCAAACGCAACTCTGGAAAAGGTGTTTCTAAGCAATTACCAGAACTGCGATTCTATCGGGGCCCTCGAAATTCTATTCCGAGCACCGGTTCAAATGTTAGAAAACCCGCTCGTTCGTTCACTGAACGTACCCGACCTATACTTCGAAAAATGATTCCGGGCACACCGGGCCTCGGAATCAGGTGCCGTCATAAACTGCGTTCTTTTAAAATTCCAAAAAAAATTAATAAAAAAAATTTCTTGAATTTTACGGGTCTTTATATCACTCCCACCTCAGGTATTTATGCCCCCGTAAAGATACATCATAAACTTGGGAAATAAATGTGGGTACTGAGCACGCATCCGAGCCTCCCACTCCCAAGTTCTCTACTGGAGGTTCCCATGCTGCCATCTGATACATACTAGAGGAATCGACCATCCACATAGGTCCCACTCCTATCGATCCTCGATCTCCACCAGGTCCTCCGCAAACATCACCCCATCATCAATGTTCATCTCCCCATGGTCAATGATATGCATCGAGTCGTGCACTTATTTCCTCAGCTGGGATACGTGCAAGACGTCGTGTACCCGGTGCAACTGAGGTGGTAGAGCCAAGCGATATGCCACCTCTCCAATCCTGCTGAGGACCTGGAAGGGTCCGATGAAGCACGGAGATAACTTGTCATCTCGGCCAAATACCCGTAATCCACGTCGAGATGAGACCCGCAAGAAGACATGGTCACCATCCTCGAACTCCAGTGGTCTCCACCTGCTTTCAGCATAAGACTTCTTCTAGCTCTGAGCTGTCCTCATCCGCTCTTGGATGACCTGGACCTTCTCTGTCGTGGCCTGGACCATCTCCGGTCCCACAAGTGCTGACTCCCCAGGTAATTCCAGCATAGAGGAGATCTGCAAGGTCGGCCATTCAACGCCTCGTATGGTGCCATCCCGATGGTGGAGTGGTAGCTATTGTTGTACGCAAACTCCACCAAGGGCATGTGGTCCTCCCAGCTGCGAGAAAAGTCAAGGACACATGCACAGAGAATTTCCTCGAGAGTCTGAATGGTCCTCTCCGTCTGACCATCCGCCTGACGGTGAAAGGTGGTGCTCAGACGTAGCTACGTCTTGAATGCCTCCGGTAACCCCTTCCAAAGCCGGGAAGTAAAGCGAGCATCTCGATCAGAGATGATAAATGATGGCACACTATGAATCCTTACAATATCCTAAACGTAGAGACGTCCCAA
This sequence comes from Viscum album, assembly GCA_963277665.1. Classification (NCBI taxonomy): domain Eukaryota; kingdom Viridiplantae; phylum Streptophyta; class Magnoliopsida; order Santalales; family Viscaceae; genus Viscum; species Viscum album. The sequence continues at coordinate 1,247,462,819 of OY728138.1, forward strand.
GCTCTCCACTGATCCCTGGTTTCTGATGGTAAGAAGTGTGCCGACATGGTGAGTCGGTCTACAATCAACCAAATGGAGCCTTGACCTCTGGAAGTGCGTAGAAGTCCAGTCATGAAGTCCATAGATATGATGTCACACTTCCACTCCGGGACCTCTAAGGGTTGTACCAATCCTGCTGGTACCTTGTGCTCCGCCTTCACCTATTGGCAGGTGAGGCATCGAGAAACGAACTTCGCCACAACCTTCTTCTTTCCCGACCACCAGTGCCATCATCTGAGATCCTGGTACATCTTCAAAACTCTAGGATGTACCGCCAAAGGAGATGATTGAAACTCCGTCAGCACCTCCTCCCATAAAGCAACGAGTACGAAGGTACGTCCTCTGAAAATTACATCTTGCTCTCCTCCAAAGGAGAAACCATCAGGTGCCTATCCTGAGGATATCTACACACGTCGTGTCTCACATTCGGCGTCCCCACATTGTGCCTCTCTGACCCGCTGCAGTAGAGGAGGAGTTACTGTGAGTGACTGAAGAAAGGCTACTCTATCTCTATCCACGAAGGATATCTACAAAGAGGCTAGCTGCTCTGTCGCCTCCAAAAGTAGTTGAATGCCCGTCCTCCTTCTAAGAGCATCAGCTACTACATTCCCATTTCCAAGACTATAGACTATCTCAATGTCATAGTCCTGGAGGAACTCGATCCATCACCACTGTCTCAGGTTCAGGTCCTTCTGTGAGAAGATGTGAATGAGACTCTGATGGTAAGAATAAACTGTAAAGCACTAGCCCATCAGATAGTGTCGCCACATCTTCAGAGCGACGACAATTGCTGCTAACTCCAGGTCATGGGTAGCGTAGTTCTGCTCATGCGGCCTCAACTGGTGTGATCCATAGGTGGTCACTGCCTAATCCTCCATCAGGACACATCCGAGTCCAGTCCCTGATGCGTCGCAGTAGACTACGTACCCAAATCCCTCCTCCGGCAACCTCAAGATATGTGCGCTGGTCAATCTCTGTCTCAGCTCCTGGAAGCTTTGCTGACATCTGTCTGACCACAAAAAGGGTTTCCCCTTCTTCGTCAAATCTGAGAGTGCTGCCACAACTCTGGAGAAGTCTGTCACAAATCTCTAGTAGTAACCAGCTAGTCCCAAGAATCTCCGCACCTCCGTCACGCTCCTAGGTGGTTCCCAAGCTAGCACTGCCTCGATCTTCGCAGGATCCACTGCAACTCCCACCTCAGAGACGACGTTTCCCAAGAAGTGGACCTTGAGTATCCAGAAATGACACTTTGAGATCTTACCATAAAGATGGTGCTCTCGGAGTGTGTCTAGTACAACCCGTATGTGGTAGGCGTGCTCCTCCTCAGTGGTCGAGTATATAAAAATGTCGTCGATGAAGACCACGAAAAATCAATCGAGATATGGTTGAACTATTCATGAGGCCCATGAACACTGCAGGAGCATTGGTTACACCGAAGGGCATAACCAAGAACTCATAGTGGCCATACCGACATCTGAAGGCCATCTTCTGCACGTCCTTGTTCCGAACTCTAAGTTGATGATAGCCTGACCTGAGGTCTATCTTCGAGAACCACCGTGATCCCTTGAGCTGATCGAAAAGTTCATCAATCCTCAGTACTGGATACATGTTCCTCACTATCACCTGGTTCAGGCGACGATACTCGACACAAAGTCGCAAGCTCCCGTCCATCTTCTTGGCGAACAATATCGGGGAAGCCTAGGGTGAAACACTGGGTCAGATGAATCACTTGCCCTGCAAGTCCTCCAACTATACCAGTGGCTCCTGAAGCTCAGTGGGTGCCATCCGATATGCTGGGGTGGATATCGGGGTTTTCCCGTGGTACAAGTCAATATAAAATTATACCTCTCTACGAGGAGGTAGCCCTGGGATGTCATCAGGGAAAACGTCCGCATACTGATCCACCACTGCAGGAAAACCAGGACTCCGCACGTCAAGTACTCCAAGGATGAGGCTAGCCAACAGATGAGTGATGGGTTGTCCACTCCTCTGCAGGAACCCATCCTGTGCTGCGAAGGCTCCCTTCTCACTGGTGAAGGTGAACATGCTCCCATCGGTGCGTACACATCGCACCATGCGCCTAATACAGTCAATCTGGGCATGGACTGTAGATAACCAATCCATTCCCAAGATGATGTCGTAAGGCCTCGACACAGCTACAAGAAGATCCCAGTCAAAGCTCTCGCCTCCTAGAATAAGCTCACACTTCTGGCACCAGTGTGTAATCGTCGAGTCTTCTCCCGTAGAAGTCTCTAGCCGTAAGGATCGAGCCAACAGCTCTGTCGGAAGCTCCGAGCTCCGAACAAGGGCATCAGCTTTGAAATAATGACTCACTCCAATGTCTATAAGAACTGCAGCAAGGGTGGAATAGACATAGATAGTACCTCGAATCATCTCGGGCACGTCGTGGTCGTAGGCCTCTGCTGCCTAAAGTTGTGCATGTCTCTGCCCGCCAGCTCCCTGTGGATGGGGTGGATCTCCTAGCGGTGGTTGTGGTAGAGCCTCAAAGTGTCTCCCATCACCTACTTCTCAGCCAGCTTCTCTTCCTCGTCCACTTTCTCCATGCGGACCACCACGTTCGACCCTTTGCCTATACCTGGGTGGCCCCTCAACCGTCTGCTGATCCTCGACATGGCGGGTCGGGCAGTCACAATCCATGTGGCCCTGCCCGCCGCATGCGTAGCACTGTCTACCTCTCGAAAGACTGGCTCCGCTCTGTGTGCCCCGCACTGTTGATCCAGTGTCCTGAGGTCGTCTTCCTGAAGGTCTGGTCTACCTGGACCCATGGGTCATCCGTTGACTGTAGAAGACTATGCTATATGCCACCCTACGGTGGGTCTCGCCACTGATGTAGGCTCAGTAAGGAAGCTCTCGATGAGAAGGGATCGCTCCAGTACCCCTGTCTGTGTCAGAATGATGAGGGAGATCAGTGATGCCCTGATCTTCTGCCTTAATCCCGGCTCAAAGGTCCGAGCCCGGAAGAATGGGTCTCATACCATATCCGTCGAGTAGCGCGAGATATCGGTAAATCTCGCCGAGTACTGGGCGACCATCAAGCTTCCCTGCCGCAGCTGTAGAAGCTCCCAGATGCACACTGCACGGAGGGTGGCTGGGACGAACTCCAAGCAGAAGAGGATCTCAAAGTCCATCCATAGAAGAGATGCCTCGTCATGAACCTGGAGCATCAATCTCCACCATCTTCATGCTGCTGCGTGTAGGAGGCTCGCTGCGAGGATCACCATGAGGTCTGCTAGTGTCCACACTATCCTGAAAACTCATACAACTGCCTCCAGCCAATCCTCGGCTGCCTAAGGGACCATCTCCCCGCAGAACCTTGGCAGTCGCTGACGCTGGAACTCGTGCAGTGCACTAAGGCGACGTGCATCGTCAGTGGCTGGGGCTGGTAGCATCGGTGGCTCGGCGGTTAGAGGTACCGTCAGTGCCCCTGCTGTCAAAGGTCCTTGTACTGAGGCCTCGTCGCTCGGTGGGCTATCGTCATGCACAACGCTCGGAACCCTAGATGGCTGCCATCATGGGGTCATCCTGAAAAGAAACAGGTGTGCCACGGTTAAATAGTATACCTGGTGAGCTGACACAAAGTAATCACAAAGAAAACTTGAAACACACATGCAACCAATGTTTTCGTGCATTAAGATGGAAATCAGAAGTCAGGGTACTGGTGTACGGATACGTCGGTCGCCGCATCAACACTGGACTCCCTGGACTGATAACCACACTCAATACTCTTAACAGTATTGCTTCACATAGAAAAAGATATGAGTCCTGAGTTCTGTGGTAGAACCGAACTCCTATGATACCAATTTTTCATGACCCGTCCTCATGGTCTGTGCCGTGACTACGCCAAGCCCGCCTTCCATAGGCCAGGGGCTGGAGACTAACACCAAGGCATAATTCCCGATAAAAAGGGAAGGCATTTCCTTTGTAATGAAAACAAACAGCATAGAGCAAGCAAGCAGAAGTAAACACTAAGTAAAAACTTGGTACAACAGTATGTACGGAAAAGAATGTGGGCCAGAATACAAACCCAAACTGAAAGTAAAGTACAACTGGAAAGGGAAAACAACAACTGAAAAGTAAAGCAGCAGCCTCAAGCCGTCCACTAGAAGTCCCACCTGAAGGGTGGGTACAGATAGCCTCCACAGCTCCTCGGGTCCATCCGTCCGCTCCGAGTACGTTCCACCCAGTGGTCCACCTCTAGGTACCATCCTACTCTGCAAGCCTCAACCACGATCAGCGCTGTCCGTCATCAGCAACCAACACAACGTAGTGAGGGCATAACCCATGCAGGGGTGAGTATAAGCTACTCATTAGGTACCCTAAGACCCCCGAAGGTCTCCCAGAATCCACAAGGATAATCCACAAAGGAAAGATACAATCACGAAGTAACATCCAACACTACTTACGTATATGCCCATACATATACCTAAGTCGTCAATTCTCGTTCGGATCTAACATCCAACATCAAGTAAAACCCAGTCCACACAGGAAAACACAACCCAATCCACACAGGAAAGCATAACGTAATCGACACAGGATAGCACAACACAATCCACATAGGAAAGCAAAACAAGATTCAGCTCACAGAGTAATACTTCATCGTATGACGATAGAGATGATCAGATATAGCCACTGATTCAGCTACGTCGTCAGACCCACAAAGGATTGATAGGTACTAACCCCCGCAATGACCCACAAAAGATATGACCCACACAGGATCGATAGATAACTAACCCCCGCAATGACCCACATAGGATCGGGCCCACAAATGATCTGTAGGCGCTGGCCCACATAGGACCGCTGAGCGCTGACCCACACAAGATCTCACCCACACAGGATCGGTAGCACTGATCCATGTAGGGTCGCTGAGTGTTGATGTCATCGCCGTCTAATACACGGAGGATTTCTGCACAGTTGTCGTTGTCGTCGCAGTCGCAGCCAGCTCTAGGGTTCCTGCACACAGCAAGCTCGTTCGGGAGGGTCCGCTCCACGAGCCGAGGGGATGATACATCAAATGACACATAGTCCGGAGTTGATGTATCCTAATGTTCTGTATCGTCAACAGGAACTCAACGTGACAGACGGCGCGTCGATCATACGCCTGGTCTGAGAGTTATTGGCTTTTTCGTCCTAGGGGCCCTGTTGGTTTTTAAGTCAAAACCAACCTGACCATACTCCAACTGCGTCCAAACCTCGAGCGGAGTAATCCAAAAGGCCCGTATCACTTAGAGGAATCCAACCAAGTGAACGGAACGTCAATCGGACGTCCGGAGCTCAAGTTTTAAGTGTTTCCGCTCCGAGGGCCCGGTTGGTTTCATGTACGAACAAACCTGGCTGAACCCAAAGTCCTCCAAAACCTTGATGCGATATACCGAAATGAATTTCCTGATCCAAGGATCGCATCACAACTGACGGTGTGTCAATCGGAGTCCTGTAACTCATGTTATGGGAAACAGACCTAAAGATGTTCGGTATTAGGGAGTTCGGGCCCGGTCCGACCCCTCCCGATACCCCCATGGTTGGCCCGAACCGGGTCCAGATCTGGCCCGCTTGGGTGTGGCCCGGCTTGCCCTGGGCACGGCCCGGCCTGGCCTGGTTGCGGCCCGGCCTGGCAGCCCGGTCTGGCGGACCAGCCAGGGCAGCCGGCCGGCGCGCTGGCGGGCTGGCGCTAGCTAGGGGCTCGACCGTTTCGGCCGAGCGAAGAGAAGCAGGGGGCGCTGCCCCCCGTTTTTTTGAAGATGCGGCCCCTCATGGGGGCCGCTTTGCTGGCCAGCCGGGGGTCATAACCCCCGGCTCTCCCCCTGACCAGCCTGCCCGCTCCGGCCGGCCGGCTTCTACTGTCACGGGACCAGCGATGGTTGGCCCCCCCTACTCCGACTCCGGCAGCCCAGAACCGGCCGTCGGTCTCCCTGATCCGCCGCGGCCCGGAACCGGCCGCGGCCTTGGTCCGTTCTGCGTAGTGTGATGGTGTCGCGCCCCTCCACCACGAACCCTTCTCCGGCCGTGGTACTATTGTGTTTCTCCGGCACGGTGCGACGGCGCCGCGTCTTTAGTTCGTCTTCAACGGCGCGGTTAGGCGGCGCTGCGCTTCTTCCCCTTTCCTTAATAAATTCTACGCAGTGCTTCATCACCACATTGCTTTGTTCGTGCCACATAAATATCAAACAACCAAAAAGGGAAAGAGAGTCGGTCGTGTTCGTGCAGTCCGATCTCCTACCATTTTTGCGATAATAGGTGGCCCCAAATAGACGTAAACCAACTATGAAGTAATCATGAACAAACGAAATAATAATTAAACCCCCACCATGACGAATCATTGAACGAGCATTCGTCACGGAAAAAGGAGTTGTGGAGGGAGGATTGTCACGTTACAGAGAAGAGTCTCGAAAGAAAAGTCACTGAAGAATCAGTACATGGCGTTGCGTAGTCGATCTCCGAGGGTTTGGCATTCTTTGTCGGAGGTCAGTGCGTTCTTCGCGTTCTCTGTGTTATTTGCGTTGTTCCTCGAAGAAGAAGGCTTTTCTCCCAAATCCTCTCCACACAACAAGTTCCAAGAGAAATAAAATAAGAGCTGTCTTCTTTTATTAACGCACAATCCAACGTTTGAATTTCAAAATAAATGAAACGAACAATTAATTGAGGACTTTAAAACCGCCCAATTAATGAGGCATTTCTTAACCAGAATAAACGCTTGAGTTGAATTTATTAAAAAGGGGGTGCAGGTGAGTTACATAGAAGAAAAGAAATGGTGGGGCTCGTGTGGGCCCCACCTCACAAATATCCTACGAAGTGGGTAGGATATGGTGGATCCCACATCATCCACTTAACTTAAGTTAAGCAAAATAAAATGAAGACTGGTTGCACCACTTTTATTTTATTTCTTAACTTAACCCCAAAAATTAAAAACCACAATCGAGCAAATGCAACTCCGGAAAAGGTGTTTCTAAGAAATTACTGGCGCTGTGATTCCATCGGTGCCCTCCGAATTCGATTCCGAGCACCGTTTTAAAAGTTCGAAAAACCCGCTCTTTCGTTCACTAAACGTATCTGAGCTAAACTTCGAAAAATGATTCTGGACACATCGGGCCTCGGAAACAGGTGTCGTTGGAAATTTTGTTCTTGTAAAATTCAAAGAAAATTAAGAAAAACATTTCCTTGAATTTTACGGGTCTTTACAGATATTTTTCTCATCGATCATTTATTATAATGTAATCATCATCTTTTTTTATAACGCAACCAATGTCTCACAATGATAATAATACATATGTGTTATAGAAATTCCTAAAACAATTTCTAAACTAGAATCCATGTATGTAAATTGGTTTCATAAACATTTCATCATAACATAACCTATTGAAAATGAATAGTTTTTAGAATCATTTCAATATCAAATCATAACTCAGGAAAAATAGATTGGTATCTTAAGAATTTTTTTAAGGTTAAATATATGGAAGAGAAATGGGATTTAAAATCATATTGTCATTATAGACCATTCATATAATGAATATTAATGGTATAATTGGTTCATATCATTAGTAAGTCATAAGTTACATCATTCAATTTCATCTTAGATGGGAAATTATTTTCCAAGAAAAATGACGTAGAATGTATCATGACAAAGATAACTTTTAGTTAGAAATCAAGTTTTAAAACATAATACATTTTATATATCATTTCGTAAAAAATAAACCTGAAAACATATTATATATTCATTAAAAATAATTTTAAACAACTCCAAAAAAAATTGAAAACATAAATTGAAAACGAGAATATTTTTAAAATACATCTCATTGAAATTAATATTTAGGAATATAATGTATTATTAAAATAAAATAATATTCATTATAGTTGTAAATCCTTTTTATGTCGTACACATTAAAAAATATTCCTTTCCTATTATCAGTAAAAGAAAATTAGTAATTTTTTGGAAAAATATATGCATTTTCCATTAGAAACTTTTGAAAACTACTAATTTTTCAAAATTACAATAATAAATCATTTTAAAAACGTTACAAGCCTATTTGGAAACTTTTAAAAAAACATGTATTTGTATGAAAAAGATTTTTTGACCCAAATTATGATTTTTTTATAAAAAATATCTTTAAAATATTTATTATGTTAAGATAATAAAATGAAGAAATAGAATTCATTATTATAAAATTACCATGGGATAATTAATTTAATTTTTTTCATGAGAGATGTATTATAATATTCTATCATGAAAAATATGATCATTCATAATCCTTTTATAGGATTGGATTGTAATATAAAATCATTACCAATTTGGTAATATTGAAACTTAAGCCCCATGATGTAATATGAATAAATAAATCATAAAATATTATAATGATTACTAAATTAAAGATGTTACAAGTCATATGGGGTTTTAAACTTCATATAAGAGTATAGGTTTATAAAAAATCTTATGTCTTGAAGAAGGGAAATTGAGACAATAATTCCTTATTGGTTTGGTGACTTTTGACCTAAAACCCCTATTAAGTGATATAATAAAATGGATATGTAAATACCCATAATGTTAAGTATAATAATAATAAAATACATTAATGGGAATTACATTTACCACATAAAATAAACTTTTTATAAATAAGGAATTTTTCTCAAAAAAAATTAAAGTGAGATGGAAATCACATACTGAAACTCACAAATTCCATCACACTCACTAAAACCACCAGTATAAAAAATATAAGTTTATTATTGTTATATTAATGAATAAAAATTCTATATATCATCCTATACATTATTTATTTATTTCTTTTTTTACAATATTATTAACAATTCCACGATAAAGATATGTTTCCAGTAATAATAATTTTATTTGTCATATATGTTTTGATTTTTTGTTTTTAGTAACATAAAATTTATCATCCATCCATAAGCCATATAAAAATAATCATTATATAATTATCATATTTATACATCAATTATAATTTTAATAGAAATAATAATGGATGGTTTTGAAAAATGATATACGTTAGGATCATTGAAATGGTAGGCCATACTTATGAATGTGTTACGATCCCATTTTTTAGTGATCATTATGGAAAATAGGTAAGTAATATTTTAATGTTCCATAATTATCATTATATATTATATATAATATTTTCTATTTTAATTATAATCTTAATATCATACATGTTGTGAGGTGATAAATAGAGAGTGTTTCTTCGCTCTGTGAAAGTGACAGTCCACACTTACATGAATGATGAAATTTTATTTTAGTGAATGAAAACATAAGAAATAAAATAATATAGTATAATATAAATATTATAAATATTTAATTAATATCATAATTTTTTCATTTATATCACATATTTTTATCTTTTTTGTATTTCCTGTAATGTTTTATAGAAAATTGAATCGCATCGCTTCACGAGGTTGTAGTCTATTGTGAACACAAGAGACGTTATCATACCTTTATGGAATGGAAAGTAAAATGGTATATATGATATAGTATCCCTATAGGTTTACATATTTTATAAATATTATACATATAATTTAAATCCATCGTCATAATGAATCATGAGAGTAGGTGATGGAAAAACGAACGATATTGGTTCGCGAGGTTGAAGTCTATCATACATAATAAATATGATATTATAACCTATTTGATATAATTTGATATGGTTATAGGTCATGTTATTAACATAAAAACACCTCAATATATTTATAATATAAAATTTTATCATATAATCATTATTTAATAATAATTTAATGTGTTTTAATATGAAATAAAATAAAAACCATCGTCAAAAAACATTACCCCTTTTCAGGTTACCTCTATAGGTTTAAAAAAAATCATTATCATGAATTATTTATGACAACAAATAATTATTTTTGAATTTTATTATGAATTTATTTATGGTATTATTTCATTTATTTTCAAAAAATATTTTTATCATGTCTATAAGAGAGGAGAGGGGTGACCATTTATAAGTGATATGAGTGGCACACTTATAAATTTGGGAAATAAAAAGATGTATCCACGTTTTTCAAATTAATAAATTATGAAAAATAGATTATCATAAATATGAATACATTATAGGGTCCAAATATTTTAGAAAAATATTTTAGACTAATATATAGGTCAATTAAACGATTATATTTCTTGCATAACCTCCTGGTAAAACCATTATTCTCTTTCACCGCATTAAATAAATTGTGAAATTTTTACCTTAAATTGTCATCAAAAATTATTTTTAACTTATTATATAATATCAATAATTAATATTAAAAAAATTATCAATCTTAATAAATTCTATTCATATAATTGGGAATTTGTTTTCAAAATTAATCATGTAGATATGACGAGAAAACATGGTTTTAATGAGAATTATTTAAAAATTATACAATGTTTTTTGTATCATAATTAAACATATAAAATAACTCCACAAACCTAAATTGAATTAAATTATATATAATTTATTTAATTTTACTTTAACCCAAATTTTAAATATAATTTATCATTATAAGTAATTTAATCTAAAAGGATGTTTTCAATTAAAAATTAGTATTTTTAACTATTCACCAAAGATGAAACTTTTCAAAAAAATACAATAAAATTACCTTTGATAATATTGATATTATTATTTAAAAATTTATTTATTTTTAAAGTACATATTCTAAATTTTGTAAAATATAATTTTAAAATAAGCGTGATAAAGGTGACAAAACTGTTTTTAATAAAATTGTAATCATAAAATTGAATTTTTTATTATCTCGTTCATATAAAACACATAATATAAATGTAAATAATTAAATTGAATAAATAATATATAAATTTCATTAATATAATTATCTAGAAGTTATTATATTAATTTATTTATGTGAAAAACATTTATATCCATTAATAATAGTTTTCTTATAAAAATTTTCTCTTATTTTCATATAGTTTCTATTTTTATTTATAATGACTTGGTCACAAAATAATTCATTTTACATACATGTAAAATCCATATAGATTAATAATTTTGATAATCCTATTAATACACACCATTCCAATATCAATATGATAAATATTATATTACAAAATAATATTTGAAATGTGTATCTTGTTTTGTTGAAACATGGTGTTGTTTCTAATGAAGGTTATCAATGTTATTAAATTTATTCTAAAATTTGAATGTTTTATGCCATACCAAGTTAAAATTTATTTCCCCCTCAAAATTTATCATGGTCATTGATGTTTTATAATTACAAAATAACTTCATAGAAACCCATATTATAAGAAGGGTTTATTAAAAATTCCCATGAAAAAAGAGAAACGAATTTTTAAAAGTCATATGTAATAACACATAATTGGTTTTAAAATATGAGAATATATATGGGAAGTGAAAATATTGACATATAATATAAACTAATCACCCAAATAATGATGTATAGTGGAAGAGGACATTAATGAAAAAATGTTTTTGATACATAAATGGTTATTGAACCCAAAACCATAAAACAATGAGGCATTAAAAGTTCATTAATATCATAAAAATAATTATAAAATGCTAATATATTCTTTCATGAACCTTTTCCTAATGTTAAATAATTATCATAAGGATATATAAATATTTAATTTAATTCAATATTTAGGAATAATATCATCCTTTGGTCATGCCTTGATAAATATTCCCTTCATATATTACTCTAAGAAAAGAATTTGAATTTATTTGCATAAAGAACTATTGGATCATAGTATCCATAAATATAATGAATATTCATTGTTTTGATATTTAGTTATCATCACAAAAAATGGTTGGAGTAGGTAATCCAATATTTTTAAATATTTATATGGCGGAGTAATACATTAAACTCTAAAACATTATCTAATGTTCCACTCAAACCATTATATAAATTTTTAACCTTATAACCCTTTCAAAAATAAAAAATTTAAAAAATGGTCACTAAATTTATCAAAATCAACTCAATATTAATCACAAAAAAAACAATATTTTCTCCTAATTTTCACATACGAACATGTGAAAACATTCACAAGGTACTCTCCTTAAACATGGTAATAAACTGAATTACCATTAAAAGGTAATAAAATCATAAATATTTATTTATTTCTTTTATAAAACCACATATAATATTACATATTCCATAAATCCAATAATGTTGTAAAATATATCAATGATAACATAAATCACACTTCTTTAATATCATTAATCAGTTCCATGGTTATCAATATTGTCCTATTTTTTCATATTCTCCATCTCTTTATCCAAAATAAACAATATTTTCTCACCATCATGAATATTGTAAGTTTTATCATCCCTTTATCAAAATATCACCTTTCTATTAAATTGATTTTTTGGCCCATCAATGCCATTTAATATATTTTTTATAATCCTTAAGAAAAAACTTATAATGAACAAACAATATATATTTTATGATTTATATAACAAAATCATTATATTCCAATACATAAATACTTCAATCATCCCACTTAATTTTTAAAATTATTAACTAGGAATCATCATATTATTCCATCTGACATGTTTTCATACATGTTTCATTTTTAGTTCATTCATCATTAGAAATATAATGATTACTCTTCCAAACACTCTGATTAGTTTAATGGGAATTCATTTTAGGACATCGATTTACATAATTTCCATTTCTTCAACATTTAAAACATTAATCCAATTAATAATACCATATGGAGACCAATATTCCCATCCATTAAGTTAACTAAATTTTTCTTTTTCCCTGATAAATTGATTACTATATGCCCTTATTCTCAACACATAAAAAACATTATCCATCAATTTGATACACTCCATAATGTTATTCTTCCAACATTCTCAACATATAGGAAACTAAATATTTTATCCTCCATAGTCTTGACTGCCAAAAATATCAATGAACTCTATAATTATCATTTTTGGTGAGTTTGAGAATTAGTTATAGAACACATTGTTAATCATGTTCTATAATATTTTAATAGGAACTATTATAAAATCCTTTAATCAAATAACCTTCTCATTTCATTGTTCAACATAAATATTTTTGTCGCAATAAATATTAACTCAATTCCTTAAAAATCACACCATTGAATAAAACCTAAAAACATAATGTGAGAAACAGTAATAATAAACGGAAAAAAATAATCATGAATATCACTTATATTATATATAAATAGTGACATATTATTTTAATTCTATGACACCATAGGTTGATCGTAAGTCATTTATAATCATCATCTCCTTAAATAATTCATAATGGTTCATCAAGAATTTGTGAACCTCAAATGCATATCTCGCAGGAGTGCCAAACTATATGTGTCGAAAGGCCCATTTTCTTGAACCATGTGATGAGAGAGACCTATTACATAATCCATTTTTTGGTTTTATTACCCCTAGGTACCTTTATTATAGATCCACATACACTTTTACTCTCTAGAATGGGAGTTAAATTCATGGAAACCACATTCTCTATCCCTTAACAAAATTATAGAACATTTGACTGTATTTAAATCATCATTTGATTTATCCATATAGACATCCCTAAACATATCCTTACAAATATCCTAAGTTATTTTACTAATTTTTTCCCATCATAGTTTATAATGTTTAAATAAAAATTTGACATTATACCAATTATAGGGACTCATGCTTTTCATACCTAAATATTTCATATTTTTGTATGATTATTCATTATATTACCCAAACACATACATAGGGAAAATAATAGTTTTTTCTCTTTAGATACTAGGTAAAAAATCATAAAAATTGGTGAAATATATTTAATGTATCTCATAAAGATATCCCTATTTAGTAGTATTTTAAAAACTAACCTACATAAAATATTTTTTCATAACGAAGGGAAATAAAACATCAAAAAGGGTGTGGTTAGATGTAGAGTAAGGGTTATTGTAACATCCCAGGTAAATATAGAATAAGACATATTTCATATTTATTAATATTTGTGAATTTAATATTAATTTTACTTTAAAAGGGTTTCAATATTCGATAGCATACCTGATACGCAACAACAGATTTCTTTGAAATCTTACGTTGCACACTAATAATATAATATTATTATTTTAAATGGTATTTAACTCCTAGCTGTGGTATTGGAGGGCATGAAAAAAACTAACTACAATATGATTATACATGTTTGTTAAATGTATTTACATTTATCCAATAAAAAATTTGGAGGCTTAAAAAGTGAATGAATCTAATTTTTAGCATAATTTACATTAAAAGGATGATGTACTGCCTTTTAATGGAGAACCCTCTTTAAATTTAGTTTTGGTCACTTTAATAAATTCTAATTTACCAAATAAAATCCTTCTTTAGAATGGAGAAATCAAATTTTACTTTGGGTAATTTTTTGGTATTTTTCTGGTAAAGATCCTTTTTAATGAATAGTGAAAAATATTGTATTTTAATTCAAAAGTACCTTTTAATATAATTTATTTATATGGTTATATGATCTTTGTAATTTTTTTAAAGTTTAATAATAATATATTTTTACCATTTAATACAATTTTGGTCATTGAAATTAATTTCACTTTGAAATTTGACATAAATGAGTATCAATCTTTTGATAGTTATTGTTGCTTAAAAACGTGCTATTGGTGTTGATAACATGAATTAATTTTAAAATTAATTAATTTCACTTCCTTGTTTTGAATTCGAAAAAATAGACATCATCTTTAAATTCCTAATATCAAATAAATATTAGGCTAAATTTTTGGTATTTTTTTGAAAAACATCAATTTTTGATGAATAGTGAAACCACTTAGTAGTAGTTAAAAAACTGACTTTTTCATTTAAATGAAATTTTACATCTTCTTTGAATTTAATTTCTAAAATACAATATACATGGTTATTATCAATAAGTAAATTTGGATCAATAAGATGAAAATAATTTTTGGTGAATGGTAACTTTTGACTTTTATTTACTGCGGTTAAAGGTAAATATGGTAATTCAAGGTTAAAAGAATATTGTAATAATTCAGAATTACCTTAACACTTGTCCTAAAATTATTATATGAGTAATTGCCTACCATGGGAATATTTGGGTCTATTTTGGGACCTCATGGAGCCACTTATGAAAGATAATGACACTTTAGATTAATTAATTTAATGTAAAGGCCAAAATGAAATAAACAAAAAACATTTAGTAAATTAATTTGTATATGGTGTTATATAAATTATATTTTCAACTATTAATATTAATTGGAAATCTAAAAATATTTCCTACATCATGGTATTTTTTATAATTTTTAGACATCAAATAAATTAAATTATTTATGACAGAATAATGATGTAGAGGTTACCTCATTAATAAATGATATAAATAAATAAGATTATAAATATTAAAATAACAGTCCAAACCAGTAAAATTCATATTGTATGATATTATTTCGACCATGAGTCATCATATATTTGACTTTAATGATTTTTGGACCTTTAGAAACCGAATATCATTATATAATAAAAAAATATTTTCACACTTTCCTAAAGAGCCCCTCCTCCCCCTTATAAAAGGATACCACTACTAACCAATTATTCACACCTATTAAGCCTTTTGGATCATCCAACCTCTATCCAATTAATCTCCCTACATTCCTATCCTCCTCCTATAATCCTTACCTTAGGCATAAGGCACATCAAGAAGTCCTTTGGTTCAAACCAAAGGGAGTTATCTAAATTAGAGGTAACTGTTTCTTTTAAATTGAGTTCTTTTATTTTACGTTACCAATCCCTAAACTCTTTTTATTCCTATATATTGTAACAACACCAATATCCTAAATATAATAGGATGTTTTTATGAGAAATATTCAAACTACATTTACACAAACCTCCATCTAATGGGTGAAGAACATAATGTTTCTGTGGTTGGAAAACTAACGCCTCACGAAACGATGATTGTTCGATTATCTACTACCACAGCTCATGTTGTCCATTAATATGGAAATGTATTTATATATGATATATATTATGTTTATGTTTTTTTATGCTTCTGTAATTTCCATTTATAGCATACCTTTATGGTTTCCTTTATGGGTAAACGTGATAATTTCAATGGAGGATGTGCAGACTATTGCCCCCTGAAAGTGATATGACTCGTTCATACCATATCTGGTATGTATAAAGGATAGATTTAATGATATTATATATAATATTTTACAGGAATTATAATATACCTTTGTATAATTATTTTTTAATTCCATTAAATATGAAATATAAATGGAATTAGCGTTGATGCGTACATACGACTTACCGTCTCCGTGAACGGTGCATTTCATTTCTTGCCTCTAAATATTATGTACTATTATAAATACATGTATATGATGGATATATATGATATATATGATATCCGAATCATGAATATCTTTCTAGATATAACGAACCTTTTACCACATGAACAACATTTAATTATAAGATGTCCATTTTTTACTCAAGTACCAAATATCGACAAAAATACCATTATAAACATAAATGATTACATAATGTTTATAAAATGGTAATTAGTGATATAAAAGGAATTATAAACATGAAAAAGGTTCTTAATCAAGTAGAAATTAATATAATTTTATTATTCAGGAGATTATTGAACGATCAAGTCAAGTCAGACACGAGGTAAGGGACTTCATCTCAATATCCTTTCATTGAGACATATTTTTTTTATACACGAATTTCTTTTATATGCTATATGAACACCCTTGACTTTTCAACGAGAATCTTTTTCTATGAACCGTTTTACTAAACGAAAAAAATGATTGTTTCTTTTAACATAAGCAGTGACAACGACCTTTTCCCCCGCCGCAAGTATTATTTGATATTTGGCTTCCTCAAAAAGATGTAATGTTTTTAAAAGAAAACAAATACCATATACTCTTTTATGTATTTTGGTATTGAAAATGGTTTTGATATTGGATTTTTTATTTCAATATATTTTAGTGATATATTGTGATTGAAATGTAGAAATGTTTTCTTTCCTTTATATTTGTTTTATGCCTTATGATTTTATAATGGTACTTGGAAATTTGACAGGTGGTTACGTGATAAACCAAATGACGGGTGGTGTCATGATAAAACAGGACATGTGGTTACGTCATAACCTCTAATGCACTGGGTATGAAAGTCGGCCATATTGCTATTACATTTAGTGATATGTGTGGAAGTTGACCGTATGGTTATTCTATTTAAGTATGTTTATGTCCCAAGTTACCTTTATATGTTATGTGTTCTTTATATGGGTTTTATTGTATTCTTTTGCTTACAAAAGGGTAAGTAATGATATTTTATTTAGTGAAGAGTATTCACTACATCATAAAGGTGAAAATTATTACTTATGATAAAGTATTCATGGTTTACCTGTTGTTTTGAAAATCTAACAGTTTTCCTTCATTATGTATCCCTTACTAAGATTTTTATGCTCATACCATGTTTTTAAAATGTTTTTCACATGACATAATTTGGAATAGGGTCAAGGATGTGATCAAGGAAAAGTCATGTTGTCTTAAACATCGAACTAGACATGAGTCTTTTTTCAATAGTTCATGTTTTGTAAAAAACATGGAAACTGTGTAGAAGTGCCTAATTTGTAATCTTTTGAGATGTAACAGTTATGTCCTAATTCTCTAAAACTATATACCTTAAAAGATCCTCAATGTGAATTATTCATTTAATTCAATATTATGTAAGGTTTAAGGTCGGGTCCTTATAGTTGGTATTAGATGTCGGTTTATATAACATTAGGAGTTAGGGTATTTTTAAATAAATGTCCATAAATTAATTTATGGTAATATTGAAATGATATAGAATTTACAGATTACCATGTTGCTTCTCCTAAGATTTTTTTGTGTTTAGAATGGTTTTCCATATATGAAATAGGGCATCTATGTTGGGATGACATTAGGAGGAAGACAACCTTCCAAATCAGCAACCTAAGATGGTCAGAATCAAAACTGAACAATTTGTTACAGTGATGGCACAATTGACTCAAGCTATAAATGGTGGTGGTATCCATGCATGAGATCAGCCAGATCAACCATAGAGGAACATGTCAGTAGTGGAGAATTTCATGAGTAAACATCCTCCATCATTCAATGGATCATCTGACCCTTGCTACTTAAAGGGTGGATTAAAGGACTAGAGAAGATTTTCAATGTCATGGGTTGTTCAGAACATCAACATGTTAGTCTTACTGTTTACCATTTTGAAGGTGAAGTTGATCAGTGGTGGTCGATGGTGAAAAATATCATGGATAGTGAGGAGATTGATGCTCTTGATTAGGATTAATTCAAAGGTATGTTTCTTGAAAAATATTTTACTAAGGTGGTTCATCTTAGGATAGAGAAACATTTCCTAGAATTTATCCAGGAGGATGACTCGGTGGCTGCTTATGAAGAATCATTCACTTGACTGGCAAGGTATGCACCAAATTTCATCTAAGATCTTGATAGTAAGATAAATAAATTTTACTCAGGACTGAAGCCATGATATCGATGAGTGTTAGCCTCTCGTGAGTTCAAAAGTTATGAAAAAATTGATCGATGTGCGGAGAAGGTGGAAATGGATTTTTCATATGATCAGGTGTTCTTTGACAAACAACAAAATAAGTGGACTAGTTGGCAAGAAAAGGGGAAGAATTCATCAAATAATCCTGGAGGTAAGAAAAATAAATATCCACCTTGTGATCAGTGTGGTAAAAATCATCACTGAGAATGATTATCAATGTCTGGAAAGTGCTTCCGGTGTGGTAAGTCTTGTCATATTTCTCGTAACTGTAAGAATGATGATAAAACATGCAATGAAAATCCATCAGTATGATGTTTTAAGTGTTACGAAATGGGTCATTATGCAAATGAGTTTCCAAAAAAGAACTCAACTGAAGGAAATCAACCAAAATACAAGCAGAAAGGGGTGGTGAAATCCTTTTCAACTACTTCAATAGATTTTGAGCCATCAAATGAAGTTGTATTAGGTATACTGTTTGATTGTTTAGATTATACCAATGTGTTGTTTGATTCAGGGTCTATACACTCTTTCATTTCTAATAAGTTTTCTAGTAAATTGGGATTTCCATATCATGATATGAATACTGAAATTATGGTAAAAACACTTGGAGGAAATGTTGAGACAAAAATAAATTATAAGAACATTCATGTCCTTGTGTGCGGAAAGAACCAACCTGCAAACATTATTTTTTTTCCTCTAGTAGAGTTTGATTTTATTTTCATCATGGATTGGATTTCTATATATCATGATAAGATTGATTGCAGAGTTAAAGTGGTTTATTTTTAGAAGTATTTATAGTTTTTGTACAAGAATGAACTCTTTTTTTATAACATATCAGAAAGTTGAGAAACTAGTAAAATATGGAAATGAATGTTACCTTGCACATATTGTTGAAAATAAAGGAACTGTTTAGATTAATGATTTTCTCGTGGTCAATGAGTATCTTGATGTTTTTTCTAATGAGTTTCTTGGTATAATACATGATTAGGAAGTTGAATTTATTTTTGACTTAGTTCCTGATGCTAATCCAATTTCAAAACCCCCTTATATAATGCATCAAATTGAACTTTGAGAGTTAAAGAAGAAATTGCAGGATTTATTTGATAATGGTTTCTTCAACCTAGCACCTCACCATGTTGTGCTCTTTTCTTTTTTGTTAAAAATAAAGATGGTTCAATGAGGCTTTTCATTGATAATAGAGAATTGAATAACATCACTCTTAAGAACAAGTATACTTTGCCTCATATCGATGATTTTTTTGAACTGCTCCATGAAGATCTGTATTTTTCGAAGATTGATTTGAGGTTGGGGTACCATCAGTTGAAAGTAAAGGAAGCATATGTTTTAAAGACCGCGTTTCATAATAGTTATGGCCATTATTAATTTCTAGTTATGACTTTTGGGTTAACCAATGCACCTGCTATATTCATGGATCTTATAAATTGAATTTTTCATGAGTTCTTGGATAAGTTTTTGGTTGTGTTCATTGATGATATTTTTGTTTATTCCAAATGTAAAGAGGAATATGAAATTTATTTAAGGGTTGTATTTCACACCTTAAAATAAAAGAAATTGTTTGGGAAATTAAGCAAGTGTTAGTTTTGTTTACAAAAAAATTTCTATCCAAGGTCACATTGTTTCAAAAAATGGCATAACTGTTGATCCTGCTATAACAAAAGCTGTTGAAGAATGGCCACAACCCACAAATATAACTGAGATTTGTAGTTTTATTGATTTGGATGGTTATTACCGGAGGTTTGTTGAAAAGGTTTCATGTTTAACTAGTCAAATGACTAAGTTAACTCGAAAAGGTGTTAAGTTCTTTTTGACAAAAGAATGTGATGATTGCTTTCTTGAATTGAAAATAAGATTGGTGAATGCTCCTGTTTTAGCACTACCTTCCAGAAATGGTGGTTTTGTTAACTATAGTGATGCTTCGTTGAATGGAATTGGTTGTGTCCTTATGCATAATGATCCAGTAATTTCTTGTGCTACATGTCAGTTGAAACCCCATGAGTTAAATTACCCTACACATGATTTGGAAATTGCTTTTGTTGTTTTTTCTTTAAAAATTTGGAGGAATCATTTATATGGAGTGAAGTGTGAAATATATACTGATCATAAAAGTTTGAAGTTTATATTGACTCAAAAAGACTTGAACATGAGATAGAGGAGATGGTTGGAATTAATCAAGGATTATTATTGCATGATCCATTACCATCCAGGAAAATCAAATAAAGTGGCTGATGCTTTGAGTTGAAAAATTAATGCTTCATTAACTATGTTATGTTTGGAACAAGATCCTTTGGTTTTTGATTTCACGAACATTGGCATATAAGTTTTTGGTGTAGGAAATTCTTTTGTTTTGTATCAGGTGTCAGTGAGATCATCTCTATCAGACAGAATAATGCAAACGCAGAAAGAAGACAGTGAGTTACAGAAAAAGGTAGCGTTGGTTCAGAAGGGTATGTTTCCTGAATTTAACAATGATAATGATTGTGTTTTGAGGTTTGTAAAGAGATTTTGTGCGCCTTGTGATTCACAGTTGAAGAATGAGTTGTTACGTGAAGATCATAGTTCTCTGTTTTCAGTTCATCCTGGTAGTACTACGATGTACAGAGATCATTGGGAGTATTATTGGTGGGATGGAATGAAAAGTGATATTGTTGATTTTACTATGAAGTGTTTGACTTGTCAGAAGGTTAAAGCAGAGCGACAGTTACCAAAATGAATGCAACAACCTTTACCGATTCCAGAGTAGAAATGGGAAAATATATCCATGGACTTTGTTGTGGGATTACCAAAGACATCTCGAGGTAATAGTGCAATTTGGTTTATTGTCAATCAATTGACTAAATGTGCTTATTTCCTTCCTATTCGAGATACATTGTCTCTAGATCGAGTTGCTCGGTTGTATGTTAAACAGATATTCAATTAGCATGGAGTTACCCTCTCCATTGTATCTGATCATGATCTAAGGTTTACTTCTAACTTTCGGAATGGACTTCAGAAGTCCTTGTGTACTGAATTAAATTTTAGTACAGCTTTTCATCCTAAATCAGAAGGGAAATCAGAACGAACAATTCAGACATTGGAAGATATGTTACGTGCTTGCTCAATGGATTATTAGGTATGTTGGGACAAACATATTTCTTTGGTTGAATTTTCATATAATAACATTATTCATTCCAGTATATAGATGGCTCTATTTGAGGAATTATATTGAAAGCGTTGTCGAACTCCAGCTTTTTTGGATGAAGTAGGTGAATGGAAGCTGATGGGACCAAAATTTGTAGAAGAGATGGCAGAGAATGTTCAGTTGATTCATAAGCACATTAGAATAGCTCAGAGTAGAGAGAAAAGTTATGCAGATAACCGGAGGAATGATCTTTCTTTTGAGGTAGGTGATCATGCCTTTCTCAAAGTTTCTCCATGGAAAAGTGTGATGCGTTTTGGTATGAAGGGAAAGTTCAGTCCGAGGTTTATTAGACCTTATGAAATTATGGAGAAAGTTGGATCAGTTTCATATAAAGTGACTTTACCTCCATGTTTATCCCAGGTACACAATGTTTTTCATGTTTCGATGTTGAGAAAGTATATGCCAGATCTATCTCATGTTTTGATCTCAGAGGTAGTTTAGTTGGAAGAGAACCTATCTAATAAAGAACAACCATTTCAGATTCTTGACCATTGAGAGAAAGTGTTGCGGAATAAGGTAATTCACCAGTTAAAGGTTTTGTGGAAAACCATATGGTTGAAGAGGCAACATGGGAATCTTAAAATGATTTCGGGGATAAATACCCCCACATATTTTGATAAGTAAAATTGCGAGGACATAATTCCCAAAAGGGGGTAAGGATGTAACATCCCAGGTAAATTGAGAATAAGACATATTTCATATTTATTAATATTTTTAAATTAAATATTAATTTTACTATAAAGGGGTTGCTATGTTTGATAGCGTACCCGATACACAACAAGAGGTTTCTTTGAAATCTTCCAATGCACACTAATAATATAATATTATTATTTTTAATGGTAGTTAACTCATAGACGTTGTATTGGTAGGAATGAACAAAACTAACTACAATATGATTATACATGTTTTTAAATGTATTTACATTTATCCAATAGAAAAGTTAAAGGCTTAAAATGTGAATGAATCAAATTTTATGAATAATTTACATTAAAAGGTCAATTTAATGCCTTTTAATGGTGAACCCTCTTTAAATATACTTTTGGTAATTTTAATACATTATAATTGACCAAATAAAATCCTTCTTTAGAATTGGGACATCAAATTTTACTTTGGGTAATTTTTTGGTATTTTTCTAATAAAGTTTATTTTTTAATGAATAAAGAAAAATATTGTATTTTAATTCAAAAGTCCCTTATAATCTAATTTATTTATATGGTTTGATTAGCTTTTTAATTGGTTTTAAAGTTTAATTATAATATATTTTTACCATTTTATCCAATGTTGGTCATTGAAATATATTTCACTTTGAAATTTGAAAAAAAACAACTATCAATCTTTTAATAGTTATTGTTTCTTAAAAACACTCTATTTGTTTTGATAACGAGAATTAATTTTAAAGATAATTAATATCACTTTTATGATTTTAAATTTGAAAAATAAACATCTTTTTTGAATTCGCAATATCAAATAATGCTTAGGATAAATTTCGGGTATTTTTCTTAAAAACTTCAATTTTTGATAAATAGTGAAACCACTTGGTAGTAGTTAAAAAAGGTGACTTTTTCATTTAAATGAAATTTTACCACTTCTGTGAATTGAATTTCGAAAATCCGACATACATGGTTGTTATCAAGAAGTAAATGTTATTCAATATGATGAAAATAATTTTTTTTGAATAGTAACTTTTGACTTTTATTTACCGCGGTTAAAGGTAAATAGGGTAATTCAAGGTTAAAATAATATTTTAATAATTAAAAATTACCATAACAATTCTCCTAACATTATTGGATGAGTAATGGAAGACCAAGGGCATATTTTGGTCTATTGTTTGACCCCATAGATCCACTTATAAAAGAAATGACACTTTAGATTAATTAATTTAATGTAAAGGCGAAAATGACAAAAACAAAATTCTTTTAGTAAATTAATTTTTATATAGTGTTATATAAATTATATATTAAACTATTAATGTTCATTGTAAAGATAAAAATATTTCCTACATCATGGTATTTTTTTAATAATTTTTAGACGTCAAATAAATTAAATTATTTGTGACTCAATAATGATACAGAGTTTACCTCATTAATAAATGATTTGATTAAATAAGATTATAAATATTAAAATAACATCCAAAACCTGTCCAATTCGTATTGGATGATATTATTTCTACCATTATTCATCTTATCTTCCACTGTAATGATTTTTGGATATTTATAAACCAAATATCATTATATAATAAAATAATTTTTTCACACTTTCCTTAAGAGCCCCTCCTCCACCTTATAAAAGGAGACCACTTCTAACCAATTCCGCACACCTATCATGCCTTTTGGATCATCCAAACTCTATCTAATTAATATACCTACATCCCTCTCCTCCTATAAGACTAACCTTAGGATTAAGTCACTTCAAGAAGACCTTGGGTTCAAACCAAAGGGAGTTACCCAAATTAAATGTAACGGTTTGTTTTAAATTGATTTCTTTTATTTTACTTCTCCAACCCCTAAACACTTTTTATTCATTTCTTTTGTAACAAAAACAGTATCCCCAATATACTAGGATGTTTTTTGAGAATTATTTGAACTACACTTACACACGCCTCCATCTAATGGGTGAAGAACATAATGTTTCTATAGATAGCAAACTAATGCCTCACAAAATGATGATTGTTTGATTATCTGCTACCGCCTCTCATGGTGGACATTAGGATGGAAATTTATTTATATATGATATTTATTATGTTTATGTTTTATTTATGCTTCTGTAATTTCAATTTATAGTATATATTTATGGTTTCTGTTGTGGGTAAATGCGATAATTTCATTTGAGGAAGTGTGGACTACTGCCCCCTCAAAGTGATATGACTCATTCATACCATATGTGGTGTGTATAAAGGATAGATTAAATGATATTATGTATGATATTATACAGTAATTATAATATATATATGTATAATTATGTTTTAATTCCATTAAATAAGAAATATAAGTGGAAGTAGAATTCATGTGTACGTGTGGCTTATCATCTCCATGAACGGTGCATTTCATTTCTTACCAATAAATGTTATGTAATATTATAAATACATGTATATGTTGGATATATATGATATATATGATATCGAAATCATGAATATCTTTCTGGATATAATGAACCTTTGACCACATGAGCAACATGTAATTATAAGAAGTCCATTTTTGACTCAAGTACCAAATATCGACAAAATGACCATTATTAACTTAAATGATTAGATAATGTTTATAACATGGTAATAAGTTATATAAAAGAATTATAAACTTTAAAATTTTTATTAATAAAGTATAAATTAACATTAGTTTATTATTCAAGAGATTAAAGAATGATCGAGTCAAGTCGGACATGAGGTAAGGGACTTTGTCTCAATCTCCTTTATTGAGGCATATTTTGTTTTAATAAATGACTTTATTTTATACGCTGTATAAAAACCCATGACTTTTCAAAGGGAATATTTTACTATGATGCATTATACTAAATGACAAAAATGAATGATTCTTTTAACATATGCAGTGACAATGACCTTTTTTGCCACCGCGAGTATTATTTGATCTTTAGCTTCCACAAAAAGTCATAATGTTATTAAAAGAAAATAAATACCATATAATCTTTTATGTATATTGGTATTGAAAATGGTTTTGATAATGTATTTTTTATGTTATTATATTTAAGTGATATATTTTTATTGAAATATGGAAATGTTTTCATTTCTTTATATTTTTTTTATGTCTTATGATTTTATAATGGTACTTGGACATTTGACATGTGGTTACGTGATAAACCAAATGGTGGGTGGTGCTGTGATAAACCAGGATGGGTGGTTATGTTATAACCTCCAATGCAATGGGTATGGAAGTCGGCCATATCGATATTCCATTTAGTGATATGTGTGGAATTCGGTCGTATGGTTATTCCATTTAAGTATGTTTGTGTCCCAAGTTACCTATATATGTTATGTGTTCTTTATATGGGTTTTATGGTAGTATTTTGGTTACAAAATCTTATGTAATGTTCTTTTATTTAGTGAAGAGTATTCACTACTACATAACGGTGAAAAGTATTGCGTGTGATAAAGTATTCATGGTTTACCTGTTGTTTTAAAAAACTAACATTTTTCTTTCTTTGTGTATCAATTACTGAGATTTTTATACTCATCCCAAGTTTTTGAAATGTTTTTCACATGACATAATGTGGAATAGGGTCAAGGATGGGATCAAGTAAAAGTCAAGATGCCTTAAACATTGAACTATACTTGAATCTTTTTTTTCAAGAGTTCATGTTTTGTAAAAAAATGGCAGCTGTGTTGAAGTGTCTACTTTCTAATATTTTGATATGTAATAGTTATGTCCAAATTATCTAAAACTCTAAACCTGAAAAGATCATCAATATGAATTATTCATTTAATTTAATATTATGTACGGTTTAAGGTCGGTTCCTTATAGTAATCAAGGGGAAAATGTTTGAATAACATTCAAATAATGTCATGATAACATGATCATAACATGAAAATACTACACTCTATATATAAAATATAATAATCTTGTCTCATCGAATAAGGAATAGCAGTTCATAAGACACGATTCATAATGAAATCAAAGATCATGTGAAATGAAAAAAATAATATTATCCTACGACATACTTTTTATCATACAGTTATGTATAGAAATTGTTTTCCTTATTTTTTAGGGATATTTTCAAAAATGTATTAGTGCACTCCATGGGAGTATAAACCTCATGGGAGGAGCAAAACACTATCCCCAGTGGAAGCCCATTCCTCGTAGTGGAATGTGTTCAATTCCTAAACCATTGTAGTATTCAAGATTCGGTCCCAAGAAAATAATTATGAACAAATTCCCATACTAAAGAGTCAACATGCCCTATTCAAATCCTATTTATATCATTAAATATATATATATATATATATTCCCAATTTATTAGATAGATATATATTTCAAACCTGTATTTTGTTATAATATGAGCAAATTTCATCATTATAGCATTACCATTATCACATTATGAAATTAAAACATATGTGTTACAAAACAAATCATAAAGCATTAATCGTAAAATAACCCCTGAAATTAAATGGGTTTCATAATAATTTCATCAAAAAATAACTTATATAGAATAAATATATTTCATAAATATTTCAATGTCAAACCATAACCCTTAGAAAAATAAACAAGAGTAAAAATAATTTTTTCATTATATAACCCATGGAAAAGAAATAGTTTTTATAAACATATTGTAATTATAGAACATTTAGATAAATAATAATAAGGGTATCCTTGGATCTAATTCCTAATATGGCATATGAAACATCAAATTATGTTATCTTAGATGGATATTGATTTTGAAAGATTAATCAGTTGGAATGTTTCACTAAGATGTTAAAATTTCATTACAAATAACTTTTTTAAAAATAAATCATTTTGGAAAACCTTTTCTATGAAAATAAAATTGAAAAAATGTAATTTATGCTTTTAAAAATCATTTAAAACATTTCAAGAGTGGGAGGATCTGTATGCGCTCGTACGGTTAGCTTTTCTCATAGTGTGATCTCCACCGTCATTATCACTACTAAGGGTTACATCATCTCATTCCCCCATTGTTGATGATACCCATCATTTATTAGCCTCTATATCTTCCTCTCATTCCCCTCAAGAACTCTTAATTTTCATAGCTTTTTGATGACTTGTCCGATTTTGAATCCTCACATACTACATCCCCATCCTACTGTTCTTCCAATGATATAATAATTTTTGGGAAGATATTCTAGTTGATAGTCATTTATCCATTTTTGGTGACTAGAACGGTGGTGATAACATCATCTAATCAAATTTTGAGCATCAGGATGATCATGGTGGCTTTTTCTGGTAGGCTTGATCAGGTTTCAGGTGGGGTATATGTGACAGTTTCATCAATTGTTTACAGTGGTGCATTCTATGAGTTTTGGGGAGTTAGAAGGTAGGTATTGTAGTACCTAGTTCATGGTGATTATGTTATTTTATTATGGTAAAAAACATGCACAAGGGAGTGTGGGATGGTGTTGACCATTATGTCTATGTTATAAGAATTTCACCGGCATAGGAGGGAGATATGTTTTACTTCTACTTGTTTCTGGAGGGAAAAATATGTTTTCATTTAATCTGATGGAAAATCATTTTGATCTCTCTGGTTGATGATTGTTCATATTTGTTCATAGTACTAGATATATTTAAGGTTACATATATCATTGTGAGAACTGTATTTTTTCTTATTGCATTTGATAAGTGGTTTAAACTATTATTGGGTTCTCTAGGTCGGCATCCTCAAAAAGGTGATGGTTTTAATGATACCCATAATTAAATAATTTATCATACTTTTTTGATATACATATGGTCACCTTATCCTTGATTGGTTTGCTATTTTTTTATCTAATGTTCAAGAACACCAGGTTAACATTGTCGTGAGTACCTCAAAATCATTGTTTGGTGGGTGTCTCCTAATAAAGATGAGTTTTCTAAAACTTATCAACCAGTCCTCCATCGAAAATTTATTATATAATTGATTGGTTCTCTTAAATTGTTTTCCATCATGATCAAAATCTTATCAATGGTGTGTCATATTGTCTTACATTGGAATCTCTACAAAATTGACATATTGGGGGAGAAAAGATATTAATGGATAGTATGTGTCTTAATATATAATAATTTATTTTCATCTGGGACCATGAATGGGACTTTATTTCATTTTTATTTTATAATTTTAGGTATTTTTTATTTAATGGGTTCCCCCTATTACCATCTTTCCAAACGGTATCCCTCATTTTTTATGTTCAATAAATGTGGCTTGACCCTCCACTTTTAACAAAATTTTACATCTTTTCATGAGAAATTTCCATTAAAAATACAATTTAAAAAATAAAAAAAATTATAATGGTTTCAATTGTAAATTAAAATTATAATATATAATGTAATCTTCAATTAAAATAATGGTCATTATGGAAAAAATTCCATTCCTATCATACATGTTTTAAAGAGACTCCAAAAACGTTTTTGACAAAAGAGAAACAAGACTGGTTTGGAATAATATATGAAGAATAAATTTAATGAATAATTCGAAAATTCAAAAATGGTTAAAACATTACATAATAAATGATATTAAAATTTATAATTTTTTTAAAACATTTTTTTGAAGAAACTATGTTTCCCACCGAAATGATGATTTTTATTAAAAAAATATTTTAAAACTATTGTGTAAATAAAAAGAATAAAAATTTTAGGAGAAAATTTATTTTCATTAAATAACTAAATGATAATAAAATTAATTATCTTCTCTATTGATAGATCATAATATTCTATCATTAGAGAAAATGATCATAAATATTCTCGATAAATGATGTTATTGTAACATAATATATTTACCCCATTAGTATATTTGAAATTTAGGCCCCATGAATTAATATAATTAAAATAAGAAAATAATATATTAATTATTTATATTACAAGTAAATTTTTTGATATATATATCTTACAAGATTATTGGTTTATAACCGAATCATGTCTCAAAGATGGAAAATGGAGATGAAAATCCATTACTAATTTGGAAACTTTTTAAAATTAATCCCCCTAACTTATAGATCCTAAATGGACATTTAAATAAAAATAATTTCAATTATATGAATAATAAAATAAATTTTTGGTATTTATATACAACACACAATAAAAACATGGAGTAAATCTGTAAATTGTCTCCTAGAAAATAGAAGTGAGACAAAAATCCCTTAACATGAATCCCGACTTCGATCGTACTCATTCAAAACTCCTATATAATAAATATGTGTTTATTAAAAAAATATTACATAACCATAATTATATATATATAATATCAAATATGATTTAAATTTTTCCTTCCATTAACTATACATTATAAATTCCATGTTGTAGTCATGTTTCGGGTAATAATCTCTTTATTTTTCATATATGTTATGATATGTTATATTTTTCTTCAATTTACATTAATATTGGATATATAATATATTTAATATTATTCATGAAATATTTTTATTATTTATTACAAAAATAATTCATATAATACTAATTAAGTTCTGTTGTGCGTGCTCTCAAAAATATTTATAACTAAGTGCAGCATAGGGGCTGACCTAGGTCGTTCTCTTGAGGAGATTTTGTAGTTAATCACTCGCTACTTCTTATTCACTATTTATTATACTCTTTTTTATTTATGATATAAAACTAAATTAAATTTATTTTTTTATATATTTGTATGCAATAAAAAGATTTAATATACAAATGCAATGAAAACACAATGATTGCAAACAAAATGATGTCAGAAAAAAAGGAGGTAATCCCGAGAGAATCACTCAAATTGATCCTTAATATTTTCATTATTAGTTTGAAATTTAATTAATAAACACACTCTATTATATGTGTGAATATCCTCTTATATATGTGGTTTTGAATATAGTGTTCTATCAACAATCGTTAAGATATCGCACATCCACCTCCTCAATCGAGAGAAAATATAATAGAAGAGAAAGTGAAGTCTCGGGTGGAAAGTGGAAAAACAAAGGCATCTTACCCACTAATATCCCCCTTGAACTAACTCTAATAAAATAATAAACAATTAAAATTAATATGCAGTGACTTGGGTTCAACACTGGATTGACCCCTTGGGATGTTCCTCGGGTTAGTTAGTTATGATCACGAGTATAAGAGATCGCAGTGGAGAAGAATGGGGTGGAAAGAAAAAAGATAAAAAAATGATAATGAGATGAAGAAGAGTAGAAAACATTATTAAAAATACATAATCCTATTATAATGGAAAATAACTATAAAATAATAGAAAATGGCCACATTGAAGTTCCAATGCATTGAGAATGGGTGATGATACATCTTTAAAGGGGGAGGAGGTGAAAGAATTCTCTCCTAAATCATCCTTCAAATTATTCTGCATAGATGTCCCACTAAATGGCCTCATTGATAATAGGTTTATTCAGAAAATATGTTTTATAATGTCTCTAATGTTCACCGTCAAAATGTGATCTTTATTGGCCATCATATGTAGGATTTATGGCTGATTTAATCCAAGACATTTAATTTTTCCATTTGACTGGCCAAATTCCAATTCATCAACTTACTTGGCCATTATGACATTTAACTTGTTGATTCAATTATTTCATCCTTACTAAATGTTTTTGAAAATTTAATTTCTCATCTCTACAAAAAATTTCAACCTTTTTGGATGCATGGTCGCGATGTTTTAAATTAATTAATCAACGGAATGTTTTCTGCCTGGTGAGAGATTTCATTATACACATGTTTGGAGCATTCAAATAATGCCTCAATGTGGTTAGTTTGATTTAAAATAATCATGGATGGAAGTATTGAATCCTAATTCATTTCCATCTAGAATAAATGTATTTGGACGTGTTTGGGTCGAGTTATGCTTATATTACATTAGTGGGGCCCATGATGTCTGTCCAGAAAATATCCCAAATTAAATGATTTTATTGGCCTTTAAATGATTGAATCTTAATTTACTCCTGAAGAAAAAGTTGTAGAAAATAAATAACATATTTCACCGAAAAATAACACAGTATGGAATAATAATGTAAATTTTATGACAAAAATACCCCTTGTATAAAAATCTGTCAAATTTTAAAATTTAACCATTTTTTGTATTTGAGATCAAAATACAACTAACACCTAAAAACATGAAAGTTGTTCATACAATAACACAATGTTGGGATTATAAATAATGATTTATAGTATAAAATATATGAAAATGTGAGCTTCATCACTCCCCCACACTTAAACATTGCACTTATCAGTAATCATCTTACATCCAAATCAAAGTCCACACAACAATCAAAAATGAGAAAATATCAATGATCTTATCCAAAATAGAATTTATCATGTATAATATTTTAAACAAAATTCTATATAATTTTTATTTCAATCATTCAAATTTGTTTTACCTCATTTATCAATCCATGGCCCAATCACAACCTACCTCATATTGAATTTTATGTCACTCTTCACTGAAGAGAAATTAAATTTCTAGTTATGCTCATACTGTAAAATCACATGTACCAACATAGGTTTGTAAAAATTATCATTTTTCTATAGCATGAAACATGAAAATGAATTCAATAATGAGGTATTTAATTAATGGTTCAAATGATTCTATGGATTAGGGTTGGAGGGAAATTGGTGGAAAAAAGTTTAAGGCCAAAAAGAGGAGGTTGGACTCTTATGTACAATGGATGATTAATTCAAGTAAAAACGTTGCAAATTCCTCTCTAAATCCCACATGAAAATATGAAAAACAACCCCAACACCTTTTATTAAATGGTATGTGATCCAATACGTGATTACAAAGAATGATATCATATATGTTCTCCCCCTTTTTTATAAGCTCCAGAAAGACAAAACTTTATTTTCTTTATTTTTTGATCTTTATATCAAGGATGAGATGAAAGTTGAATACAATGAATGAATTCAATTCATGCACTTGATTTTTGAGATGAAAATGAGTCATAAATAATATGCAATGATGAATGAAATCTTATCTCCATTTTTCATTTTTTTGAAGGACAAATGGATGAAACAAATAGAGCACAATGAAATGACAACACATGCGCAATTCTCTTATTATCCACTACAAAAAGTATTGGCACTCACCTCTCAACACTCATAAATGATACAAATCACAATGAACACACATGAAAGGTCCTTACCCCACACTCAATCTTGAAATATCCATGTAAAAATACTAAATGTGTGGGTAGGTAAGGAAAAATCGGTTTGTAATGTGGCTTAAACCTATATAGAAACTCATGGAATCTAAGGGATTATAAAGGATAAATGTAAATATAGATCTCAAGAGAAAATGTGTCTATCCAATTATATGCCTCAATCATATCAAAAAAATTTCATGAAATCCAATGCTTTGAAAGAGAAAAGTTAAAAATTCTGGTTCTCACCCAAAATCCAAGTTTATCTCATGAAAGTGTGTGTATTTGGAAGAATATTTCAATGTAGTTTATAATACCTCACATTATTGGAAAAATATTTTGATTCCGTGTTTCATGGTTTTGGATTCCAAAAATCAGTCAATCTCATAAAAATTCATGAAAATCAATTTCAAGGAAAAAATTATTTACATCAACAATCATTTAAAATCAATTATTTCAAACATCATTTCAACTCTTTCAAAATAAATTGCTGTGTGAAAAGTGATAAGAATATTCACTAAAGATGAAAATTCCTAAAAATAATAAAAAAAATATAAAAAAGACACAATTATAACTAATAAGGTTAACACTCCCCTAGACTTAAATTTGACTACCCCTCATTTCAACTCAACAAAATATAAATATAAAGGTAGAAAATCAAGGGAAGGAAAGATACAACCTAAATTATTTTTGAAGTATATTCCTTGAGTTATGCTCCTAGTAGATGTCACTTTAAGACTACTAGAATGAAGTGAAAATAAATAATAAAAATAAATAAAAAATAAAGATAAAGGGAATAGAATAGAGATAATGCTTGGTTTAGACCCCCAAGCGGGTGAAAGGTTTTTACTACCCCTAGTCAAGTAGTTTCAGTGGATTGTCCCTAATCAGATGGTGGGTGTGATTTCATTGAGATGAACCACCACGTATGACTTTTCTTGATGTATATGAGTAAACACTAAAAATAGATAACCCCAAAGAAGATACGAAAGTTCCCAACCCCCAATAAATAATAAAGATGAAATTTGAGGTTTGAAGTGGGAGGGAATAGAATATAGGGGTTCTCCCTGTTGACTTTTCTGGTGTCCTCCTCCGTATGGTATGAAAAATGATGTTGAGGAAGTAGTCGCACCACCACATGTTTGTCCAACACTTCTCCTTGAATCATCTCTACTTGGGTAGTCTCATTTTTAACATCCATGGTCTTCTCCATTTGTATTGTATCAAAAATTTCAAATAAATAGAAGTCAAAAAAATGTATCTTGAATAAGATTATAACATGTAAAATTATTAGAGAAATCTTCTCTTTCAAGTAATTCATCTTGGTAATTGATCTCTTCAAGTATGACAATTGTAAACTCAATCTCATTAGGTTTGTCTTTTTCCTTATCTTCTAACGCAAGAGAGAGGTATAAAGTGTCTGATGTTTCATTGTCAAGGATGGGAATATCATGTTTTAAGTTATCTTCAACAAAGCTATTCTAGGATTCTTTCAAAAAAGGTTGATCTCCCAGTAGTGCATCAGCTCGAATGCGTACATCTGGGACCTCCTCAAGCAATGGTTGAGTGGGAGATTATGTAATTAGTTCCATTAGAGGTTCTTTATCACCCATATCAGGTTCGTTAACATAAAAAATAATTGGTGAAATCACTTCCACCACTCTTTGTGGTTCAGGATCTGGCTCATGTTCGGATTGCTCCTGGAATGTGCATAGATATCCAGAAATCCATTCTATTTGGATCTCTAGGATTTTAACTTTATCACTAATCCTATTAAATTGAGCATCAATTACATTGTAAACATTTTCATGCACTTGAGATTGGTCATTCGATGCATAATAATCAAAATTTGAATATATCATGAACAAAGAAGATTTTTTTTTTGTTTTTGAAATTTCTGATTTGTTTGTTTTTTTAATTAATGGAAAACTATTTAAAAAATGTGAATAAAAACAGTGAATGAAAACCACTTGGTTCCCCAGAAATTTTTCCAATTTGATGAAGCGTTTTCCTGTACTCTCTCAAAAATATTTATAACTAAGTGCAGCATATGGGCTAACCTAGGCCATTATCTTAAGTAGCTTTTGTAGTTAATCACTCACTACTTCTTATTCAATTTTTATTATACTTTTTTATATTTATTATATAAAAATAAATGAAATGTATTTTTTTATATATGGTGATGCTGTAATAAAATTTAACATACAAATGAAATGAAAACACAATGAATGCAAACAGAATGAAGTCAGAAAGAAAGGAGATATTCCCGAGAGAATCATTCAGATTGAACCTCCATCGTCCCATTATTAGTTTTAAATTTAATTAATAAACACTCTCTATCATATGTGTGAATATCCTTTTGTATATGTGGTTCTGAATATATAGTGCTCTCAATGATCGCCAAGATACCGCACATCCACCTCCTTGATTAAGGGAAAATATTATAGAAGAGAATGTTAAGTCTCTGGTGGAAAGTGGAGACACAAAGGTATCCTACCCACCAATACCCCCTTGACCTAACTAAAATAAAGAATAATTAAAATTAATGTTCAATGACTTGGGTTCAACACTGTATTGATCCATCGGGAGGTTCCTCGGGTTAGTTACTCATGATCATGAGTATAAGAGATCACAATGGAGAAGAATGGGGTGGAATGAAAAAAGATAAAAAAATGATAATGAGATGAAAAATAGTAGAATTTTATATTAAAAATTCATAATACTATTGCAGTAGAAAAAAATATAAAACAATATAAAATGTCCACGCAGAAGTGCTAATGTTTTGAGAATGGGTGATGATACATATATATAGGAGGGAGGTGATAGAATTCTCTCCAAAATCATCCTCCAAATTATTCTATGTGTATGTCCCATTAAATGGGCTAATTGTAAAAGGTTTCTTCATAAAATATGTTCCATAATGTCTCCTCAGTTCACCCTCACATTTTGAGCTGTATTTGGCCTCGAATGTAGGAGTTATGAACGCTTTAATTTGAGACAGTTAATCTGTCCATTTGACTGGACAAATTTCAATTCGTCAACTTAGCTGGTCATTATGACTTTGAACCCTGTAGATTCACTCCTTCCATCCTTAATAAATGTTTTTAAAAATTTAATTTTTCATATCTCCACAAAATATGAGCCTTTTTGATGCATGGTCGTGGTGTTATGAATTAATTACTCAACGGAACTGTTTCTGTCTGGTGAGATGTTTCATCTTACACATGATTCGAGCATTCATATAATTCCCTAACGAGGGTATTGTGACATGAAATTCATCATGGACACTCTGTATTTAATTCTAGTTCATTTCCAGCTATAATAAATGCATTTGGAGGCTTATTTGTCTAGTTATGCTTCTGTTACGTCGGTGGGGCCCATGTTGTCTGCTCGGAAAATAACCCAAATTAAATGATTTTATTGGGCCTTTAAATGATTGAATCATCTGTTCCTCCTAAAGAAAGATTTTGAGGAAATAAATCATATATTTGATCAAAAAAAGGAATAACACAATTTTGAATAATAATGTAAATTTTATGATCAAAATACCCATATCATAAAAATCTTTCAAAATTCCAGATTTTACCATTTTTTATATTTGAGCTCAAAATACCACTGAAACCTAAAAACGTAAAAATTTTGCATATAATAACACTATGGTGGGATTATAAACAATTATTTATAGTATAAAATATATGTAAATGTGAGCTTCATCAAATACCTATCATGAATTATGGTTTTGGGAAATAAAGTATGTTATGATTATGGAGAATGTAGGTTGTAAGAAAGCATTAGTAACATTTCCATTTTTCAATTATCGTTATGAAAAGGATGTAAGTGATATTTTACATTTCAAAAATGAAAATAATTTCACAAAATATTATTATTTATTTAAATATATATATATATATATATCATCCATGTGGCTTTCTGATTAAAAGATAGAGTCACATCGCATCATAAATATAGTTGTCCACGCATACATGAACGATGTTATCATCATTCAGTGGGTGAAAATGAAAAAAAGGATATACTAATATTTTTTTAATAATAAATATTCAATGAATATCAAAATTGTGTCATTTATATTACATATATTTTTCCTTATTTTCATGTAATGTTTTAGTGAAAAATGATTCAAATCGTATTGTGAGGTGGAAAGAAAATAAATTTATTTATGATATGATGGATCTAAAGGTATAATTATGTTTTAAATATTATATATAAACTTTAGATTCATATTTATACCAAACCATCATAAGTGGTAATGAAAAAATCAATGACTTCAGTTCATAAGGCGGTAGTCTGTAATAAAATCGAATGATGATTTCGTAACCCATTTGATGGAATTAGATCTTGTCATATGTAATTAAATATAAAATATATATAATTAAATAATCATTGTTTAATAATAAATGAATGAGTTTGAGGAAAAATAAAACAAAAATGATCATTGATGAACGTTACCTCTAATTTTGGTATCCCCTTAATATAGGACCAAAAGTATTCCAATGATGTATTTATTACTTGGAAATGGAGTTTAGTATGAGAGGAGGTAGTTTAGGAAGGATTTTGAGTATTTATTTTCTGAAAAAAATGGTTTGATGTTTTGA
The DNA here is from genome assembly GCA_963277665.1 of Viscum album. NCBI lineage: Eukaryota > Viridiplantae > Streptophyta > Magnoliopsida > Santalales > Viscaceae > Viscum > Viscum album. Next base: position 1,247,499,944 of record OY728138.1, read on the forward strand.
GGATGAGAGGAGTGTGGGTTTTATTTTATAAGTGAGATTACTGAACGAATTTTAATTCTTAAAATAAAAAATGTGTACCAAAGTTTTCTTCATGAAAAAAGAATCCAAAATATATTATTGTTCAAACATAAGAATTATATATTCAAAACATGTATATAAAATTTATTTTATACATTTTTTAGGTCATTTTAACACTTCTCTTTTTCATTTATCCATCGGTAAACTGCTTTTTAATATAACTACAGTAATTAATTTTTATTCCTTATAATATTGATTTTTGTAAAATATTGTTTTTACCTGATTATATTATATGTATAATTCATATTCCAAATAATAAAAATAAGTTTCCGAATTACATTAGTAGAATTGTAAAAATATTAATTTAAAATTAACACTGTAAACGTGATGATAAAGTCATTCTCAATGAGATAATGTCCAACAATATTTTTATTTCAAAATTAAGTAGTAAAATGATTGTAATGAAATAAATTATATTAATAGATAGAAAATTTATATAATATCACTTTAAAATAAATTTAAAATATAATTTATATTTATAAATAATTTAAACAAAAAGACAATTTTTAAATAAAATATCATATTTTTCACTACACATAATAAAATGAAAGATTTTAGAAAATCCATGAAAAATTTCCCTAAGATAATATTCATATTATTATTTAATAAATTAATTATTATTATTTTTAAAATTCATTTTCTAAAAAAATTACAATTATAGTTATAATAAGTGTAGTAAATGCGACGAAACTTCATAAAATATTTTTTAATCATAAAATCAGATTTATTCTAATCTCATCAACAATAAATAATAATATGAATGATAGAAATTATATTGATCATATAATTACTAAATTTCAATAATATAATTCCTAATAAGTTATATTTTTAAATTATTATTATAAAACACAATTTTTATATAAAAAATAGTTTTTATGAAAATAATTTCATTTATTATCCAAGAGTATTTTTTCATTCATACATATTAATTACTAAAGAATTAATATTATATACATTAGTAATCCATATATATTAATAATTTTGTTAATACAATTAATACAAGGATTTCGAATGGATTTGTGATAAATATTATATTCAATAATGTCATTTTAACTGTATGTCATGATTCATTTAAATTAGGTGTTTCATGTAAAATAAGATACCATATTAATATCATTTATTGGAAAAAAACTATTTATTAAATCTATCAGTGGTACAAAGAGACTCTACATTGACAAAATGATTCTAGTTTAATAATAATTTCATCTATGGATTAGTTATAGTTTTGATTTTATCCATCCAATAAATCCTAAGATCACCCCTCTCAAAAAATACATTTTATGAGACCATATTTGGGAAGAATGTGTCATGTGATTTAATGTGTTGGGGCGTAGCAGAGGTGTGTGGTACCTCAAAAACACAAAAACAAGAGTAAACGGAGCAACACAATAATTTTAATGTGGTTCAGTGATTTTCCTACATCCAAGGGAGAAAGGAGGTATTGCTCTATTTCATTTCTCTCTGGTTCTTGGTAAACGATTTACAACACACACACCACAAAATCACACATACATAGCAGAATTATTCCTTACAAACAATGGGATTTTTATCCCGTTTAAATAGAGAAACAAAACCATCTTTCTTTGGTTGTTGGAGGTTAGCTCATCTAACCTTGTCCTCCCTGACGGCTGCTCACCCACCTTGACCGCCCACCAAAGGAGACTCCTTCTCCTTGCCAGTGGAGGACTCTTCCTACAGAAAACTCCACCCCACATTGGGAGTGGCCCCCACAAATCTCCCCCTGATGACTAATTTGGGGTAAAATCTTGACATACGATCTCCTTGGAGGTGTTGAAAACGTCATCATCAAATCGAACATGCTTCTTCATGCCAGATGACATGGCACTTCAACCATTTTCACTCGATCACGGGCTGACTATGGTCTCCATAAAATGATACAACCCTTGACACTCCTTCCCAGTAAACTTCACTGAATCCCCACGTGAGACTTCCAACACTCCACCTTCTATGAAAATCTTGAACCCTTTTTCATCGAGCCTACTTAATGATACCATGTTCTATCTCAACCTCGGAACAAATTTCACGTCACCCAGTTTATAAACTCCTCCATCGGGTGTCTTCATTTTCACTGTCCCGACACCTCGAACCTCGCATGTTGACCCATAACCATGTCTCACCGAGTCTCACACCTGCTGAAAACAATCAAATGTACCTGTCGTCGTACATATGTGTGTTCAGCTCCCTGAATCAAGAACCCATCCGTCTTCCTTTGGATTTTGAGCTCTCTTGCTCTTCCTTCTCAGAAAATGACATTCCTGCTTCATGTGCCCGTATTTTTTATAGTAATAACACTTCACTTCTCCCCATTCAACTCGCTCATCTGAGTACAAGCTTCCCTTTGTCAAATAGATTTCATCATATGCTGATAAACTTGTGATCTTCACATCCTCCTCTTCAATTTTCTTCTTTCCAGCAATGTACCGTTTGCGCTCTCCATAATCGCTTTCATAAGGACCTTTCTTCTCACACCAAAAACACATAATTTCTCTAGGATCATGTCCCCTGGATTTTGGCCGCCATTCTTTACCTCCTAACTTCTGATGTTGGCTCCTCCAATATTGATCATCTCACATTGCCAAGATTTTCTCACCTAAATGCATCACGAGTCTTCAGAATGCCTATGAATCTTGAAGTAATTTCATCACCTCGTCCAGCTTCAATGTCTCCTTCCCCATGAGAAATGCAGTCATAAGCCCATCAAATGAGATTTATAGGGATGAAAAAAGCAAAACCTCTCTATCTTCCTCTCCAACCTTCACACCGAGCCCCAATAACTGCGTCAGGATCTTATTGAATTTGATAGTGTGATCCAACAAATTTTTCCCCTCATCCATTCGAAACTGGTACAATTTCATTTTCAAGAAAAACTTGTTAGTCAGCGACATCACCATATATCGCTGCTCCAACTTCTTCCAGATCTCCTTTGGTGATGTCTCGTCCAACACCGAGCACTTTACCTCATTCGCCAGACATATCCGAATTGTGCTGACGACCCGCATCTCGAGTTCTTCCCAATCATCGGCACTATTTGTCTCGGTCTTTTCTCCGATCAATGGTATGATCATGCCCTATTACACCAAAAGATCTGTCACTGTGCTTTTCCACAAGACAAAATTATTTCACCCATTGAACTTCTCGATATCAAATCTTGGTAGTGCTCCTCCAACTGTCATCGTCGATATCGCAAAACGCGATCACCACCATAGATGTCACACCTTTCTTATAGAACATGATAGAGTGCTAATTTTGACAAACTAACAATACTGATGCGTCCGGAACGGTAGAAATAGTCGGAATCAACTATTGGATTGCCAAAATCGGACGCCAATTGACCGAGATATGGTCAAAACGAGTTGAATGGTCCAGACCACCCGCTGGTGTGGCGCTGATGTGGGGTTGACGTGGCACACTGGAGTTCCTGCTGGAATCTTGTCGGAATTGACGCCGGCGGCATGAACAATGTTGTCTTCTCTGGCATGGAGGTACTATTCACCCACGGGTTTGACCAAACATTGACCGAGCCTACCGATCTCATTTCAACTCGGTTTTCATCGTCGCTTGCGTCGTTGGAATCGTTTCGCCGCCCTCTTCATGAATATACCGTCGGAAAAATTTTCCAACCACTTTAAATTTTCTGGCCACAGGAAAATTCACTATGGGCCTTCTGTCTCACCTCCGTTCGCTCTGACTTACCTCTGATACCACTTTTTGGGGCGCTGCGGAGGTGTGTGGTAACTCAAACACAAAAAAACAAGAGTAAACGGAGAAACACCATAATTTTAACATGGTTCAGCAATTTTCCTACATCCACAGGAGAAAGGAGGTTCTTCTATATTTCATTTCTCTCCAATTCTCGGTGGAGGATTTACATCACACACACCACAGAATCACACATACAGAGCAGAATTCTCCATTACAAACAATGGGATTTTCATCTCGAATAAATAGAGGAAGAAAACCATTTTTCTTCGGTTGTTAGAGGGTAACTCATCTACCCTTTTCCTTCTTGCCGGCTGCTCACCCACCTTGACTGCCCAACAAAGGATACTCCTTCTCCTTGCCGGCTGAGTACTCTTCCCGCTGAGAAATCCACCCCCCATTCGAAGTGGCCCCTACATAATGAGACTATGATCCATTTTCCCAAGCAATGGGTTAATTCTTATAATAGTAAACATATATTTTTTCCTTTATTATATGAACCAAATCACGTTAAAAAAACACTTCTTGATTCAAACAGCTCCATTCAATTCATCTGATGCAACTATATATTCTATATCTATTATCTTGTATAACATGATTCCTTTTCTAGAACTCTTCCAATTTATAGAACCACTGTTTAGAAAAAAATAAGAAAGTATCATCTGAACTCATTTCATCTACATCGTATTAAAATCATCCAGTTCTATAAGATTTTAACTAGATATTGTACTCTCCTCCAAATACTATGAATATATCCTTTATTATTCTCAAGTACATAAGGATGTTCTTCTAAAAAATATAGTAAATATCACTGGGATTTGAATAGAATATAATCGTTATGATTATTGCATAGGATCCATCATGATTAGTTAACAATATTTAATACCTGATAGATAATATGGATGATGCACATGGACTTATATCCATAATTTCATACTATATAGAAGTATTCAAAAACATAATATGATTCATACCATGTAACACAAGAAACAGAATATTTTTGGACTTCCAATGATAATACTAATTAGTAATTTACCAATGTATGTGTCCAACCGTATCCAAAGAATCCACTTAAACCTATATCTATAGATCATTATACCAAGTATGCATACTGATTCACCCAATCCTTTCATTAGGACATATTTATGTAACTATATTTTTATCTAGTGAAGGTTCATGTTGTCATTTCAGATTATAAGTATGTCAACCACATGCAATATAAAATTATATCAACCCTCCCACTAGTTATATTATACATATAGTAATAATATACAATTTTTAAGAAACCTAAATAATTAATAACATCATCAAAAAATACTCCTACTCTGAGAAGACTTTATTCAATCCATTACTTGGATGTCAGAACATGAAAACCATAGCATACTCATTCATCACATCAAATCTATAAAATGAATCTTATACACATCCTCTTCAAAATTAAAAATAATTAATGTTGTTTTTAAAATCTATTTCACATATCAGTAAATATTCAATTTGTCTTTATCATAACAATAGGTGAAAAAAGTCTTTATATTCAATACTATGAATTTTATAATAACCCATTGCAAACATGCATTCTTTATATTCATACACTCTACCATGAATATTTTTTATCTTTTGGAAGACCTAAATTTAACCTATGTTCCTCATCGCTTCAGGTACATGTACCATATTCAAAATATGATTATTGTACATGGGGCCCATTTTAGATTTCATTGATTTTAACCATTTATTGGAATCATATCTCTCAATAGCTTCCAAATATGTGGTAATTTCAACGTTTATAAAAAATAACTCTCCATAATTATACATCTGAAATATTTATTTTATCAGATATTGATTAATTTTACCAAACCATCACGAATCCTGTGTAGCTTCAGTTATTTCTTCTTCTATAGCTCTTTATATAACTATCTCAAATTCTATCCCTAGATCACATCTAGTTTATTAGTTATAAAATTCTCTATGTTTATCTTTCCTCATACAAATTATTTAATGGATATATACCTTCATGTGGAATATATAAAATCCTTCCACAAAAACATTGAAACCATCTATAATATAAAAATAATAACACATAATTACATAGGCATAATAAATAAATATTAAATTTTTAGACATTGGGTTAGAATAATCCAAATCCATGAAACATACCTATTATTAAAAACCTAAATATTCATATAATAATATTTAAAATGTTTCTTATATAATATATCAGATAGTGAAGTTATGACTGCTTCATATATATTATTTACTACGATTGAAAAAAAAAACACGAGTATAACCCCAGAATTAAATTGGAAGGTCAACATAATATATTGTCAATAGAAACATGTATAAAAAAGTATTATTCCTCATCTTAGGCACATTATTCTAATATGGTCTATTAAGAGTGGGATACATAAAAATTACACAATCATTAAAAATTTTAATGACTTCCAATATAAGATATTCACCACAAAATCCTATCATATATTTTTAATACCTTTTCCATTTGATTGTATATGTATTTTTGAAACTCTATAAACATTTTAAAACTCACGTACTTGTGTCTTAGCAGAAATGCATAACCATACAACCTAATTTCATTAGTAAAATTAATGATGTTCCATAATATAACACATACCTTAGTACTAAATTGTGCACATACATCACTCTGTGTAAGATCTAATATTTCACTATCCCTTTCCCCATTTCCAATAAAAATTTATTTGTTTATTTTTCATAATAAAAAATATATTCATTCTTCAAACATTCTTCTAGTTCTCTTCTAGACTGGAATTTCATGCTCTTAGATGGTGTTTTTTCTTGTGTAATGTTTGAAGAGTTTTTTTAAATATGTTTTTTTAAAAAATATTTTTTTAAAACAGACTTAATTTAAAATAATTCGAAAATACGCCACCAAGGCGGCATCTTAGATGTCTCCTCTCCCCTAAAACAGAAAAAAAATTCTTGAAAATTTTTATTTTTATTTTTATTTTTTTTATTTTGTTTATATATATATATAAACAAAACAAAACAAAAAAACAAAAATAAAATTTTCATCAGAATTTATCCGCTATTTAAAATCCAGCAGTATTGTCATTACAGTAGTCTGGATTTTGACAGAAGCTCTCACCCAGGGCTCCTTTTTATAAGAGAGCTTACCCTGAAATCATTCTGTATTTCCAATGTGGTATTCTTGTTCTCTATTTCCTGCAAAGAACATTTTCAATTTCTGATGTGGGATTCCGTTACTAGTACGTGACTTTGAAAGACTATAAAATATAACCTATAAGGCCATATAAATGAAACTTAAAACATGATTAAACATATAAAAAATAGTTGAATACAAAAAACATTCATGAAAAATGATGATAAAAACTAATTTATAAGCTTTCAAAACCACTTACTTGAAACTTAAGAAGTTTCAAGTACGTGATTTTGAAAGCTTATAAAATATAAATTATAACACCAATATAAATGAAACTTAATACATGGATTAAACATAAAACAAATATTCTAAAATATAGATATTTTGTAAAAAATATTGATGAAATATAATTTATAAGATTTCAAAACGACCAACATGAAACTTAAAAATGTTTCAAGCACATGACTTTGAATGCTTATAAAATATAAACTATAAGACCGATATAAATGAAACACAAAACACCGATTAAACATCTAACAAATGGTTGAAAATAAAAATAATTTCATAAAAAATGTTCATGAAAGATAATTTATAAGCTTTCAAAACAACATACTTGAAACTTAAAATGACTAAAGTATGCGGTTTTGAAAGACGAAAATATAAACTATAAGACCGATATAATTTAAAGTTAAACCATGTATTAAACATATAACAATTTATTTAATTATTAAATTAATATTATTAATAATTAATTAAATAATAATTAATTAGTTAATTATAAATTATTAATAATTAATTATATAATAATTAATTAATTAATTAGTAATATAATTATTCAGTATATAATAGTTAATTAGTAAATTAGTAATATAATTATAAATTATATTTATCCATTATAATTAATAATTAGTAAATATTAAAAATTATTATATAATAATTAATTAGTTAATTGGTTATATAATTTTTAATTATATAATAGTTAATTAGTTAATTAGTAATATTATTATAAATTAAAGTTATTCAATATAATTATTAATTATAATTAATAATTATAATTATTCATTATAATTATTCATTAAAATTACTAATTATAATTATTAATTATTAATAATTAAATATTAATTTTTTAATTAATAATATAATTATTAATTATAAAACTATTAATTGTATAATAATTAGTTAGTTAATTAGTAATTATTAATATTAAAATATATAATAAATAATTAGTTAATTACTAATATAATAAGTAAATTAGTAATATAATTATTAATTATTTAATAATTAATTAGTTACATAAAAATATAATTATTAATTATTTAATAATTAATTATTTACTTAGAAATATAATTATTTATTATATAATAATTAATTAGTTGATTAGTTATATAATTATTAAATATATATTTTGTAATTTGTTAATTAGTTTTTACTAATCATTAATTTTATAATATCTAATTAGTTAATTAGTAATAAAATTCGTAATTATATAATAGTTAATTAGTTAATTTTTTTGACAAAGATAGAGTCGAGGCCCTTTTTATAATTAGTTAATTAATAATGTAATTATAAATTATAATTATTCATTATAATTTTTATTTAGTATTTTTAAAAATTATTATATAATAATTAAATAGTTAATTAGTAATATATTTATTAATTATATAATAGTTAATTAGTTAATTAGTTATATTATTATTAATTATAATTATTATAATTTTTAATTAGTAATTATTAATAATATATATGTCATAATTAATTAGTTAATTAGTAATATTATCATTAATTATATAATAATTAATTAGTAATTTAATTATTACATATATAATAAATATTTATTTAATTAGAAATATAATTAATATTTATAATTAATTAATTAGAAATTAGTAATTAGTAATTATTAATTAGTTAATTAGTAATATAAATATTTAATATAATTATTCATTATAATTAGTAATTAGTAATTAATAATTATTAATAAGTAATTATTAATTATTAATTAGTTAATTAGTAATATAAATATTAATTACAACTATTCATTAAATTATTAATTATTAATTATTACTCATTAATTATTACTTGTATAATAATTATTTAGTTAATTATTAATATAAATATTAATTATATAATAATTAATTAGTTAATTAATAATATAATTATAATCCTTCAAAGTCGCGTACTTGATACATTTTTAAGTTTCAAGTAGACGGTTTTGAAAGCATATAAATTATTTTTCAATAAATATTTTTTAGAAATTTCTATTTTTTTAGACTATTTATTATATTTTTAATCAATGGTTAACGTTTCATTTATATTGGTCTTCTATTTTATGTTTTATGGTCTTTCCAATTCGCGTACTTGAAAAATTATAAGTTCAAGTAGGTGGTTTTGAAAGCTTATAAATTACTTTTCATCTACATTTTTTTAGAAATTCTTTTGGTTTTCAACTATATATTATATGTTTAATCATTGTTTAAAGTTTCATTTTTATTGTCCTCCTAGTTTATATTTTATTGTATTTTAAAGTCACATACCTGAAATAGAATTCCACATCAGAAATGCAGAATGTGCTGCGCAGGAAAGGGTGAACCTGAACCCCACATCAAAAATGCAGAATGATTTTCAGGGCAAGCCCTCTTATAAAAGGGAGGCTTGGGTAATAGTTTCTGTCAGAATCAAGACTACTGTAATGGCTGTATCAGTTGATATTTAGTAGCATAGAAATTCTGGTGGTAATCACTATTGAAGTGTCTGACGGTGATAATGATGTTGAATGTGATGAATCGATGTGACAAAGGTTCGGTGGCAGACGCATAAGGTCAGTGGTGCGATGATTGCAGAGTCTCAGGGGTGGATATTTTTGATAACGACGATGATGGATGGCTGTAGAAGTGAAGGGGCACGTGAAGTGGGACGCACATGACCTGGGAGTGGGGACGTTTCCCTTTTCCAATTTCAAATTTTAAATATGAAATATTTTGGGTGCGGTTCTTTGGATTTTCACACTTATCCATTAAATTTTCTTTTTGAAAATACAAAAATATGGATTTTGGATACTAAAAAATCAATATTCATTCATAAACTAGTCCTAACCACATGGTACATCTATTAACCTTGATCATGGACATTATAGTACCCTAAATCCCCCTTAATAAATCAAAAAACATGTATATAAAGGGCGATTTGGTTATTAGGGGTGTTTAATTTTTATTTTATTTTAATGGACCCACTTTTTTTATTTTGAAAAATGGGTAATTACAATTTTAAAATTATATTTATAAATGTAAATTTAAAAATGTGAGATTATTTATAGTTATACTTATAAATATAAATATAATTATACAATTATAAATCTATATTTAGAGAGTTATATATAAATATATAAATATATTTAATAAATTTATTTATCACATTAATGAATTTGTATTTATTTATAATAACAGAATAATAAAATAAATATATAAATATAATAATTATATAATTATAAATATAACAAATCCATAATTATAATTAATATATTATTATAATAAATATCTAATTATAATAAATTTATAAATATAATAAATATATATTTATATATATAATAATTATATAATCACAATAAATATTTAATTATAATAAATATATAATTATAGTAAATAAATAATTATAATATATTTATTATAAATATATATTTAATGTAATTATAATTACTTATATATATTTATTATATATTAAATTTATAATTATAATAAATATGTAATTATAGTAAATATATGATTATAATAAATATATGATTATAATAATTATATAATAATAATAATTATATAATTATAATAATTTTAAAATTATAATAATTATATAATTATAAATATAATAAATATATAATTATAAATATAATAAATATATAATTATAAATATAATAAACATATGATTATAATAATTATATTATATAATAAATATGTAATTATAATAATTATTTAATATTTCATAAGGTTTATTTATATAAATATAAATAATTTTAATAATGTTTATATATATATATATTTATTTATAAATAAATTTAATATGGTTTATTTATGTATTTAAATAATTGTATATAAATTTATAAATTTTAAATATAAGATTTATTTATATTTAAATATTTAAATATAATTATAAATATAATTATAAATTGTTTCGCATTTTTAATTACACATTTATAAATATATTTTTAAAATTGTAATTATTATTTTTAAATGTAATTATAAATATATAATTATATATATTTCTGAGTATATATGTGTGATTATAGATTTATTATATTCATGATTATATATTAATTATATATATATATATATTAATTAATTAAATATATGTTTATAAATATAAATTTATTTATATAAATATAAATTTAAAATTCTAAATAAATATAAATATAAATATATATTTAACTAAATATATAAATATATAATTATATATTAAAAATTATAAATAAATATAATTATAAATATATGCATATTTATAATTATATATATGTGTGTGTGTATTTTCATTTTATATTTAGTATATTTATAATTATATATTTATTATAATTATTATTATATATTTATTATATTTATCATTATATATTTATTATATTTATATTTATTATATTAATAATTATTACTATAATTAATATATAATTTCAAATATATAACTATTTATTTTATATTTATCATATATTTGTTTTATATATAATTATACATTTATTATATCTTATATTTATAATTTATTTATTATTTTAATAATAAATATTTATATTATAAACTAGAAATATTTATTTATAGAGATAGATTTCCAATTGTATTTATTATATATATATATATATATTTAAATTTATAAAAATAAATTCATATTTATAAATATTTATTTATAATTTTTTATAGTTTAAAAATAATATAAATTTCTTTATATATAAAAATATATGTATAACTATATGAATATATTTCTAAATATAATTACAAATATTATAAAGATATTTATACAAATATAATTATTAAAACATATTTATGTATACATTTTATATATATTTTCAATTATATATAAATATATATTAACAATTATAAATAAGTATAATTATATATATTTACATATATATATATATATATATATATATTTTACATTAATATATGAAATTCTATATTTATTTATTTATAATTATAATTTCTTGTTCTTCATGATTTTATATTTATTATAATCATATATTTTTTATAATCATATTTGTCTAAATATGTTTATAATATTTAGAAATATATTTCTAAATATAATTATAAATAAATATATTTATTATAATCATATATTTATTATAATCATATTTATTACTAATTACATATTTACTGCTATAATCATATAAATATTATAATTACATATTTATTTTAGCAATTATATTTATTATAATAAATAAATTTATTATAAATAATTTTTTTTACTATATATATAAATATATAATATTGGGGTTGAGGGTAGCGTGGGACCGAAGGGGTCAAAGTTCCACTTCAAATTATATATTTTTATATTTCTAATTTAATTAAGATTTATTTTTAAATACATAAGAATAGATATTTATAAAAATTATCTCATTACTATCATAAATTAACTTGTATTAATATTTGTAATAAGTATAAAATTATAAATATTCATAGTAAAAATGTAATTATCATTATATTTACAAATATATTTATAATTAATATATAATTACTATAATAATGTTTTATAAATATAATAAATATATATGAAATATATAATTTTAATTCTTTAAATATATTTGTAATTATTTAAATATTGATTTATATGTATATAGATAATCCTTATTAAATTTACAAAATATTATATAAATATATAATATATAATTTTATATAATTATAAATATTGATTTATTAAGATAGATTTATAATATATATATATAATTATAAATATATATTTATAATTATTTATTTATTTAAATATATGTATATATATTGTTAATAAATAGAATTATAAATTTCACTATAAAGAAATATTTATAATTATATAATATAAATATATATAATTATATATTAATAATTATAAATAATTGTATATAACTTAAAGATATAATAAATTTATAATATTTTAAAATATATAATATTTTATATTTAATATATATTTATATATATTTATTATATTTAAAATATATTTATTATAATTATAATGTATTAATTATATTTATAATATATTTGTTATAGTTATAATATATTTATTATATATATATTTAATTATATGTAAATATTATAAATTCTTACAATTACATATTTATTATTATATTTACAATTATATTTTTATTATATTGATTATTATATTTACACATATATTTATTATATTTCTTATATTTTTAATTCTATTTATATTGTATTTTAAATATATGATAAATTTATTATATGTATATTATACTTATTAAAATATATATATATTAAAGGGTGGTTAAGGGGGTGGGGGCATGTAACGTTGGTGGTGGTGCAAAGGGCCACTTGAAGTAGCACTACACCACCCCCTTTCCCCAATTAATAAACTCCGTACCCCATTAAACTAAAAAAACCCTTCCCGCTAAATCCCCTTGTATATAAAGGTTGGGGATATTATATTTACAATCCTAATAGGTCATTCACAGAAGGACGAGAAAACACTCATAATATTATGTCTGTATAAGAATGTTCTGTTGTAAAAACACTAAGGCATTATTCTGATCTCACTATGCTATAATTATAAACCATGGGTAAACTAGTTAATCCTTCAAATCATTGAATTACCCTATTGAATATATATATGAATAACTATTTCTATCTAATCACCAAATGCACTCTATAAATATAAGATTAATTCAAATAAGTGAAAACCCATTCTCATATAAAATCACTACTAAAGTGCCCATTAAACCACTCAAAAACACCTGATCACTATTTTCCCAATGCCACATTTTATGAAAGAGGTCTACATCATTCCAAATTCCTTATAACTACATCATCCATATGGAATCACCGTGAAAGGGTATACACATATACATCAATGGTACTCCCACCAACATCACATATATTAATCCCATGACATGGAATGATATATGGTACTTCCATATCATGGCATCGTATATGGAACTCCCACAACATGAAATCATGTATTGACTTCACATGCCATGAAATACCTAAAAAGGGACTAAGTCCACTAGTTATCTATCACATGTTCTCAGTCACTTGGTTTGTATTGGGTTGCGCCTGAGAAGAAAAATCATCTAGTGGTTCTTATGTAGTGATCAGTACTTCGATCAGATGAAATAAGAATAATATAAATAAACATTCATTTATTTTGTATGATGATCAACCATAAAAATTATTGTAAACCAACCTATCATAAAGTATGGTGTCCCCCATAAAAAATAGAGAAGTATTATTCCTTTGTATGAATAACCCTCAATGATATAATACTAACATTATGTGTTGTAAATCAACACAAAAATCTAATAAAGACCATACACGTTTAGTATACTCAAATTCTTTGTGGTACTCTTAATTACATCCCACGTGGAAATCTCAATTTATGGAATGGATATCCATCTCTGAAATCCTTATGTGGGTGCATGAAAACGTCTTTGGAAATAGAGTCACAACGACTCTTATGTAGTCACACTAATATCAAGTTGTAACCAAAAGCTCTATTTTTTATGTCAATTAAAAGTTTGATAGTGTTTAATTTATTTTAATATTTTTTTATAAGGCTGATGGGAAGGGTTGTGTAGTCTAAAATAGATGCAAAATTTAAAAATCATGTCATATAATGAGTACTCAGATCACATCAGAAGTGTAGTTAATAAAAAATACAAAATGACATGAAAATAATTAAATAAATAAGGGTAGATACTACAATCACAAAATTTTGAATAGTACCCACGTATATAAGAACAAAGACCTAGTATTTCATTATAATATACATGGGTAACCTATTCTGAGTAGTTTGGGACCTGAAATATGGATTATTCATATATTATTTAATATGAAAGGGCCACCGAGATGAGTCAAATTGAAATTACAAGGGTAAAATTATAATTTCTAAAGTATAAAAATTTATTACAATACATAAATGTATAATTGAATTGATATACACCACTCAAAATTTATATTTTATATCATTTACTGATTTTTGGTGAAGAGACGGTCATGCCATCGAAAGGATTCACTTACAGGATGTAATGAAAAAACATTCTCGAAAGGTATGTGCCATTTGTTTTTTGTTTGAATTATTTTCTCCCTATTAATGTGTTATAATATATTCAAGGAGTTATTAGGTTTTTCTGATACTCATCCAGAGATCATAGCCTCAATACAGGTAGAGGTATATCAGGTTGTAGAGTTTGTAGATATCGTACGGCCCAACCCGCACAGTTTCCCTAACCATACCACTGTAGAAAATGGAGTGTAGGGGGGCGCATGGTTTAACTGCAATCATGTCCCCAAGAACATAACCATTTTTTCTTTAGTGTTTTGGGATAGAGAGGATTTAAAAAGATTTTTCACATTTTGACCACATGTGTGCCAATCCGTGCAGGGCGCCCCCTTGAAGCAGAATATGGTGCATGGTTGGTGGAAAACCTGGAAAACAGTGCGACCAAACTATGTGACCTTGTTTTTTGGGTGAATTTATGTTTTTCAAATGTCAAATGGTTCTAAATTATTTATTTTTCCTCCCCTCTATACCATTCCATAAATTAAATTTTGGAGTTAAATGAATTGCCCAAGTGCTTAATACCTCGTGCCTTATGACATAGGTGCAATAACATGATGGTAATGCCTCAAATAATATTCATATTATGACATAAATTTTTAGACTAATGAAGTGGTCATTTTTATAGACATTATATATATATTGCTTGTTTAAATAATTGCACCATTATACTAATGGTGAAAAGGTGAGTTCTGACAAAAGGAATCATTGGATGGACTCTTCATTCCTCCTTAGTTAGACATTATTATTTCTTTTTTAATACATTAGTAGAGACACTAGGTATTATTTGGATGAGATTTCCTAAAATTATCTGTTTCTAAATCCAGAAGAGTGAGACTAGTTCCCCAGGGGATACCCATTAGATAGGCTCAATGGAAAAATTGTTGTACCATGCCACTAGAGAGACTACATCCCCTACATGGGATACCAGGTATGGACTTAGAGGATAGTTATAGAAATTATCACACCATGTTTGGTGTGACACTTGCGACATTATTCTTAGGTCACCTTGGATGGACACCTTTTGAATTGGTCATATACTGTGTCCCACAAGTGACACTTAGAGTACATTAATAATTTCCATTTATTGGCACAATGTGATAGATAATACATTAATTAAAATTTTAATTTAGTTAATCAGTAAATTATGGGTTTTAAGTGAGAAATTACCCCTTAGTAATGGAAAATTAAGGATGTATCCTCCACGAAGAGTCACGAGAATGAGTACATTCCCCGTTCTCACAATTTAACTAACTCCCATTACTTATGCAAGATCAGTTGTATCAGACTCAATAGCATAGGACGAAGCATGTAAATTGGAAAACTGTCAAATTAGAAAATAATCCATTGCAAAGTAATGGAAAACATACCTATACCAATGGTTTAGAACTGTTGGTATAGGTCCTCAAACCATTGGTATAGCCAATACCAACGGTTTGGGGAGTCGATGGGTGATTTGGCGGGGGGAAAGACCTATCCCAACGGTTTGGAGAAAACCATTTGGAAAGACATATCCCAACGGTTTTCAAACCATTGGTATAGGTCTTTCCTAATGGTTTGAGGAAACCATTGGGATAGGTAAATATATAAAAAAGAGTTCCAGTAGAGGTTTGAACCCAAAACCTCCACATTATATATCAATTACATTACCAATATCCTAGAGTATCCTTTGTGAACATATTTTTGATATATATATATATATATATGTAATTTATATATTGATTTATTTGACGATATTCGACAAATGTACTCATAAAAAATAAGGTCACATATCCCAACCATTTGGCCAACCCGTTGGGAAAAGTGGCCTTAAAGTGGACTTTTCCCAACGGTTTCGCCAAACCGTCTGGAAAGCCATGCCCTTTCCCCATAGTTTCGCCAAATTGTTGGGAAAAGAGGCCACAAAGTGGAATTTTCCCAACAGTTTGGCCAGACCATTGGGAAATCCATACCCTTTCCTAATAGTTTTGAAAAACCGTTGGGAAAAGTTACCTCAAAGTGGGCTTTCCCAACGGTTTGGCCAAACTATTGGGAAAGGGGACCTATAACAACAGTTTTTAGAAACCGTTGGTATAGAAGCATTGGGAAAGGTAATATTTATAGTAGTGGAAATTATTCATTTATTTAAATTATCATATATTGACTATTGAACAATATTCACTTTATAATGCATGTACGAGATTGATCTAGACAAAGTCTTTGGTGGCCTACTGTTATTTTATCTCACAACCTACTTAGAAATCCGTTATAACCCAAGAACAGAAAATTGTTCTAGGAATTTATAAAGGGAATATACTAGGATCTAATTCTTTATTGGTATTTCTTGAGTGACGTTGGGAGAAAAGGACCAAGCCTATGCTTGAGACAGAATTCATAACAGTTTTTTGGATTTGTTCTATATTTTTTAACATGTCGTATATGATTGTATCCCCATCCCCTTGCATATTCATTTTTTATTAATAAACTACTTTAATGATAATGATATTATATCTTTTCATTATTCAACTACCACATTTTGATTACATAGCTTTCATGACTTATTATGACTAGTCCACTACAATCTATTGGTTTTTCTTGCTTCTATTGTTTGTTATTAATTATATATTATTGTGATTTAATTTGATCTATAATGACTAGTATCCCCTCAGATATGTCATAGGAACTCACTACTATTCAAAATACAATGGTGTTTGGGGATGCATTCTTCAGTTCTTGTGGCACACCGTCTCAGGGCACCATCAAGTGGTATCAAGGGAGAGATAATTTAAATTGGTATTAGATATTTATTTCCTATTTTATTGCTATTTTTTAAAAAAATGACTATATGATATTGTAATTTTGTCAAAATAATGTACATGGTAGTATATAAACAACGTATAGGGAAACCCCAATTACATGGTTTGGGTGATTTGTTTTATTTCTTATGTTTGTACAGTTTCGTTGATATCACTATTGGGTGACACACATTCCTTGCATTATTAATTTTATGATGGGATATCTATTATTTTAGCCTAATGATATGAAGGTATATTGACCCATGTATCATACTAGGAATCATAGGATTTATAATTTCATACATTATTCCTTTCTATATTTTCTTTTTGTGTGCATTGAATGAATTGCAAGTGATTGTTGTTTTTCCTTTTTTGGTTCGTAGAAGTGCTTGTATGATACATCTGTATATTTATATAGTGAAATGTGATATTATTTCCAGGATGTACTGAGAATACACAATTTTCACTTAATTCATATACCATAACCTAATACTTTTTTCCTACATAGGTTAAAGAAGATGCCTTAGGAATCCAATTATTAAACATTGTGCCATGGAAAATCAGTTGCATGGGCTAGAACATGTCCTGGTTAAGATTAAATAGACACCACCATAAAAATTATAAATTTTATGGGAACTTATAAATTATAGATATATATTCATATAATTCAACCATTTAAAAGAAATTTAAAAACATAAACCGGGGTGTCCTTTCTTGAGGCCATGCTATTGATTTTTTATTATATTGAGGCACTTCCATAGTAAAGTTTCATGATTGTGAACTACATTCTATGTGGATATTCCATGTGATGGTGGGAAATTCTAACTCATACTATAAGAAATAGGGTATAATCTGTGAATACTTCCATATAGCCTTTTTTTTGAATACTTCTTTCATCAGAATCTATGAAAAAATAGATATTGGGAATTCATGAAACATTAACAATGTTACAAGTAAGTGATGGAATACTCAAGTCACATCAATAAATGTAAGAGGGGGTTTTAAACCATTTCCGCTAATGATCTAACTACTGTGTGGTGATTTGGAGATGGGAATTCATATGGAATTCTCTCACATGTGAACTTCTTTATTATAAACTCCATTTTATTTATATTTCCCACATAAATGAGAGGAACCTGTGGGAATTATGTGAAATAAAGCAGGGTAGTTCACATTCCAAGAAGTGAAGTGGAATATCCTGTAGGGGAAAGTGACATTTCAAGGCTACACATAGGGTAATTACCATCTACGTGGCATGTTCTTCCTTATAGTGTTCCCCAATTGTGGAAGGCTAGGAAAAAAATCCCTAGTGCATGGGAAACCTGATCGAGTGCCGAGCTTGAGGTAGAATTGGTCACCTCCAACATCTCTATTGATATTTTCCTCCAGTTACATTTCAGTGAGGTTATGTACCAGCACCAAATTTGAGAGAAAGATCAATCAAACCATGTCAGTTCAAAAGATTGTCATCTATATGCCAATCATTCTAAGAAGGTATTAATGGTCGAGGTATTCAAGATTCGAATTGTTAGCTTCAGTACACTGTACCTTCTTAGAATACTCATGTAGAATCTCCGCATTATAGTTCATGCCCCATCTATGTCATACAAACTATTATAAAGGAGAAGAGACTAGGTCCATCTATAATTATAGGTAATATTTTTGTATCACCCACTATAGTATCTTCCACATTTGAAACATGTTCATCACACCCTTTCATATTTATTTCATCTATATAAGTCTATCCCTAAAGATAGTGTTATCTGGTGGGCTTATGACTCTCAAAAAACCTTTAGGAGTTAGAGCGAAAGATATAACCTAGTGTAAGTAGTTACCCATTGAGATAGGTGGGTACTATTTTATGGGTGTTTCTTTATCCATGAGATGACTGTAATTGATGTCATTCTTGACAAGGAATGAATTGCTTTTTTTTGAATCCTTTGTATATTTCCATCATCATTGATTTTCTTTCACATATCCATAGGTTTTCGTATATATTACTAAGGGAGAATGTGTTATCCTAGAATGTATAGTTGGAACAAAACATACTACTCTAGGTGGAGATATATCCCATATGTATAGTCACATTATGAGTTATCATCGAATGCAACTCGTGAATTTCCCTCTTATGGTACATCATTTATAAATCATATGTCATTTAAATTTATCTAGCTTTCCTCTTAATAGATGTGTTCAGATCACTAAATAGGTTCTACTAGGTGTGGAATCTATTTCCATTATTCTATATAGTATGAAACCTATGAAGCTCCAGGAACTCAAGATGAAGCTTTAGTACATAGATTTTAATAGTTTTATATGAACCATCACATCACCATAGGGTTCACCAATCCATGTATATAAGAATGTGGATGGTTACCATAAAATGTGTGTGCATTAACACATTCTAAACTATATTTTCATGAAAAAAAGTATTATCTTCCTTAGATAGATGACCTCTTTGACCAAATCCAATGGGAAATTATTTTCTCCATGTTCAATTTGAGGTCAGGCTATCATCTGGTTCATATGAGAAAATTGTACATACAAGATAAAGTATCCTGGTGTTTGTATGACTTGTAAAAGTATCTGGTTATGTTGACCATTCTAATGAATTTCCAGGCATCCTTCATGGATCTAATGAATTATGTTTTCTGCATATATCATTATTTATTTATTATGGCCTTCGTAGAAAACATCATAGTGTATTTTCACTCCAGATAAGACAATAATAGCCATCTTGAGATTGCGCTGAGTACCCCAAGAGATCACCAAATATAAGTGAAGCTTTCAAAATGAAACATATGAATCAAAAAAATTTATTTCATGGTTTATATCATCTATGAAATAGGCATATCAGTTGACCTAGAAATGGTGAGCACCATGGTTTCTATAGAAAATCCCAAGAATGTGTTTGATATAAGTAGATTATTATGGTTGGATGGATATTTTAGGTGATTCATCCAGGAATTATCACACATGAAATCAAATTTTATGGTCCTAACCAAGAATGGTTTGAAATTAAACTGGGTTGAATTTTTTGATGTAGCATTTCAAGAGTTATAGGGTAGACTGACTTGACCACTAATCATTATTCTAATTTTGCTTGGAAGAATATGTATTGTTTACTTTGATGCATCAAGAATTGAGCTTGGTGCAGCTATGATGCATGGTGATAGAGTTTTTTGTCTCAAATCCCACTACCCATGGCATCATGTGCATGATTACCCTTTTCGTGACCTCGAGCTAACATCCATGGTTCATGCTATATGCTATTGAATTCCTTATTTATTAGGTTATTGGTTCTTTTTTTACCTAGATAATAAAAGTATTAATTACATATCAACATAATAATACATCGATCTAATGTAGCATAAGTGATTTGAATAAATACAACCATTCAACATTGATCATGCTTAAAGAGCTTGAAATGAAATGTTATAGTTAATTCCTTATGCTAAAATAGTCATATGAAAGCTATCAATGAGGATAATATAGAGTTAATGTGATGTATATGTTCTCTAAGATGCATCTTGAAGTTTAAAAAAATAATGGGGATCCTGTTATAGAAGTTCAAGTAGTGACATCATCCCTTTTATAGTGATTATAGAAGAGGTAGTTATCTTATTCTGAGTTCCCCATCTCGAGGGACAACATTATATGTTAGGGACAACCTATGGGATGAATTGAAGAATCGATTGATAACTTACACATCCATGGGTGTGTTTAGGTGCCTTCAGATATATGGGAATAGATGATGAGGTAATATTATCCCTCTATGTGGGATGTCCACCCTAGCCTCTCCAATATGTTTTGAGACATTTTCTATTAGTTTTGGTGTCTATGTATTAGGAGGCATATTTCAAGATTCATCTCATAGTGATCCACCCATCAATAGGTGAAGGAAGGGAGACCATGATCTGCTGGACATCTAAAGAATTTATCAATTTCTATGTGGAATTAGAACTATGTCATATAATATTTGATGAAAGTCTTGCTGATATCACATTTAGTAATTGATTCATTATGGGTGATATTTGATAGGATTACCATGGTAATGCATTTCCTAATGATCTCGGAGACCTTCCCTTTAACTACCCAATGTTTTTCAATGGAAATTACCTTCTTATATTTATGTCATAAAATAACATGAAAAACAACATAATGAACTACTAGGTGATAATTGACCTTTAAACATAAGTTTGTCACTTCTGTGTTTGGAATTTTAAAATTTTGACATACACGGTTGTTCTCAAGATGATTTTTGGAGTCTAATGAAACAAAATATTTTTTGGTTAACAGTAACATACCTGTAGGAATAGTAACATACCATTATTAATAGTAATATAACCCTTATAAATTGTAAATCATCCAACATAAGAGTAACCTTACACAAGAATAATTAAATAAAATTTAGTCATATTAGAAAGTGACAATTTGACCTTAGTAAACGTTTTAGAATTTCGTAAGTCATAAATAATTAATTATAAATAAGTAATTAATTTAATGTAAATTTTTTTAATATGTATTCATTATTTATCAAAACAATTTCTTATAGTTTTTTGATAATTTTATAAGACCCTACGTAATTTTTTAAAGAACTATAAAAATAATTTTAATATTAAAAACTGTTTTTTTAAGTAAATTGTGATTTTAATTAAATATTAAATTAATAATATTTAAAAAATTATTTTTGAAAAATGGAAATCATTTTTGGATTCTACACGTTGAAAAATTATTGGGGAAAATCTTTGGTATTTTTCTGAGATACTTGAATTTTTGATGAATAGTAGAATCTGATAATTTAAAATAAATGCAAAATAATGGATTTATTGGATAATCAATGATGATTTTATGATTTTAGACCACTTGGTTCTGGATCACATGATAAAATTACTATTATTGGTCATTCATGACTCACTATTCCTTGCCTTAAGAGAAATTAATAAACTAATGAATTTTATATTAAGGAAACCCCTCTCCCCTCCACTATAAAAGCCACCCTTCCCACCCTCATTTCCTCACACCTCTCAAGATCCAATCCTTATATAAACTCTGACCAAACATCTTCCTTAGCACCTCTACCACGTCCAAGAGCTTTTGGTTTCATGAGAAGACCAACCTTAAGCCCTTAAGAAGGATCTCAAGAGGAGGATTCAAGAGGTAATTTCTCTCCCTATTCTCCTTTAATTTTTTTTCATGTTCAAGTTACTTTCTTGATCTCTCCCCACCTATCTTCATCTAAATTGTATTTTAACTCCATTATTATACATCTAATGTAATTTTATGATGCTAATGAGATTTTATATCATCCAACACCCTTTACCTCTTCCTTTAATTTTATTAAAGAGAACGTTGTTCGTGAGGTGTTAATTTTTCACCTTCACGAACGACATGCTTTCTTCTTCCATTTCTTCCATCAGATCTGGCCATGAAACCATTTTTTTAGTTTAATCAGAACATGTTATGTGTATTATCTCCTATTTAAAGTTCTTGAACTAACTTATGTCCATATTACTAAGTGATAAATTAAAACACGTTCATTGTGATCGAAAAACCGCCCAAATTAACCCAAACAATCATCATTTAATTATTGTCTAGTATTCATCCACATGGATATAATATGATTAATTAAAAATCCTTTAATATCATTAATAAAATGAAATATCATTTCTGTATGTTTACTCATGTTCTACTTGAACATCAATTTAATAATACAAGTGAACCACTCAATAAAACCATAAAAACAAACATTCCCAAATAATGTTTTTAAACACTATAACTCATCCAAAGGCACATAAAATAACTTAATGAAACCATAATTACTCATATTAATATATAAAAGGTTCTGGATTTTTAATTAATGATTATAATTTCATTATAAATGACATTAAAGAGAAGGATGTATTCAGATACAATGTAATGGGAAATCTCAAACCCGATTTTCTTCCTTCAGGTTCTCCCTATTTCACTCAATTTTTGATATGGTTACTCCTTAAATATCATTTGTTCATCATTGTCTTTAATTTTTTGGGATATAAATGTTTGTCACTCGTTTTTATTTCAAACAAAATGTTTTCCAAAAGAAATCCTCTTTTAAGAACACCCCTTTTACTTCTCACTCAAAGTGGGCGGTTCTTGTAACATAAATGTTATTCCCTCTTTCTTTTGGGAACCCAAATATTATGAATGTATTCTTATGAGATGAAAACCATTCCATTCCATGGTTTAGTAATGTACATTTTTTATATGTGTTCTTTTTTTCAAGCATGTTGATGATAATGTTATGATGTGATGGGTGCGCCCCGAATTTTATAGCGTAATATGAATTTTTCAATGTGACTTGTGCGCCTGGAATTATACAGTGCTCCAATGAATTGGTTTAAGTGACGAATCTCATGAGTAAATGTCAAATAATTTGTAACATGATTCTATATTGGTTCACAAGTATGTGTGGTGGTTAACCACTAAGACATGATGTTTCATTTTTATGCATTGCCACATTTCAAGTCTTATATTTATGATTCCTCTCATGTTCATGATCTTTTTCCCATGTTATGATTATGATCACCCCATGATATATTGTTCTTATCTATCCTCTTACCGGGCTTCTAGATCAAACCATTTTATATATATCCTCAGGTTTCTATATTTATTAAGGAGATGACAAGTTCCAATAAAAAGATAGAGAATAAGAAATTAAATAAATGTTTATGCTTGATGTTGTAATTGTTATGTATGGTCCTAGTTTTCCAAATACACTAACCCTTTGTATCATTTATGTGTCATTCTATTATGATGTTTATATTAAAAATGATGTAAAAGTAATGTAAGAAAAGTTTGGGTCTCTATAGTTGGTATCAGAGGAATGGATTAGTTAATTTTGGAATTAATATTAGTGAACCCTAAATAAAACCTATAGCATGAGACTAACTATAAATATGCACACAATAAAATTTAAATAGGGATCACATATGTTATTTATTTGGTATAAATTATTGAAATGAATAATTTATAAAAGAATTGTTTACTTATGTTTTGTTCTAACCTTTTCTATTTAGAAAATGGTGGGAACCAGGAGAAATCATGCCAATAATTCGTGCGAGGGCCAATGCAACGATTGCCCGAATGACATCCCCAATGATTTTGAAGGTGGAGTTCAAAACTTCATGGTGATACTTACCCAATTATCTCAGGTTAAGAACAATAAACATAATAATGGGGAACTTCCTCCTTCACCAAAGAGGGAGAAACTGTCTATCGAATGTTTTATGCGGAAATGACCACAAACGTTTAGTGGATCTTCCGATCCACTAGTTGCAGAATAGTGGGTCAAGTCCATGGAGAATATCTTTCCTGTTATTCACTATTCTACGATGGAGAAGGTGAATCTAGTCGTTTATCATATAGATGGAGAAGCCGATCAATGGTGGGCTTTGATTAAGATAACCAAGACAAGGGAGGTAATCAAAGAGATGGAATGAGAAGACTTTAAGATAATGTTTCTTAATAAGTACTTCCCATGAACTCTTCGCACGAATATGGAGAGAGAATTTATAGAGCTCAAGAAAAAAGAAGGAGAATCTGTTACAACCTTTGAAGCAAATTTCACTAGGATTTCAAGGTACGCTTCGGGTTTTTTATCAACAATGATAGAAAAACTGATAGATTCTTTAGTGGATTAAAACCACACCTTTGAAAGGCTCTTCCAATTTGAGACTTTGGGAGTTATGAAGAAGTTGTTCAGTGTGATCTCAAAGTGGATATGATGTTTGGAGAATGGTACCACGGCTATGGGGATATGAAACGAAAGATTTATTTTCAAGAAGGAGGATCTAATGACAAAAGAGGGAAGAAAACTCAACGAACCACATTCCAAAAATGTGGGAAGTTTCACCATGGGAACTGCCTCAAAGGGTCGAGGAAATGCTTCATGTGTGGAAAAGAAGGACACCATGCTCAAGAGTGTCGAAAAGACACAAAAAGGAAGGAGAATGTAACTGATGAAAGGAGAGAACCACTCATGGTTCAATGCTACAATTGTAGGCAGCTAGGGAACTATGCAAACTAGTGCACTAAACCTTGAGATCTCAAAGGTAATCAGCGTCAGTAGCCACCAAAGCCAAAGGAACAAGGGAAGGCTTATGACATCACTACAACGGAGGTGGAGCATGATAATGAATTCGTAAAAGGTACACTTCCAATTCACTCAAGAATGTAAAAAGTCTTATTTAATTCTAGTTCTACGCATTCATGTATATCTTGCATGTTTTCTAGAACAACAGAATCGAAGCCCCGAAGCCTTTATGTAGAGATATTTGTAAAAACACCAAGTGGTGCAATCATTGCACCCCATGTGTTTGAATCTACTCCTGTTGGTGTATGTGGGAAGATTCTTCCGGAAAATCTCTTAATACTTCCCTTGGTGGAATTTGACGCTATAATGGGAATGGATTGGATCTAGTTATATAGATCACATATCAACTGTCATGAAAAGGAAATATCTTTTCATATTACGAACCATCCCATGCTCCTCTACAAATGCAACGAATATCATGCATCTCATTTAAAAAATCCTTCAATGGTGTGGGTGTTGATTCCCTATGAAGAAGCATACCTTGCCCAAATGGTTGAGTCAAAGGAAAGTGCCAACCTTGAAGAAATTCTCATTGTGAGGGAACTCGATGATGTATTTCCTGAAGAGTTACCCGGAATTCTCCCAGATCGTGAGGTAGTGTTCTCAATTGAACTCATGTCCAGAGATACTCCAATCTCGAAGTGTCCCTATAGGATGGCTCTTATCGAACTTGAGGAGTTAAAGAAGCAGCTACAAGAGCATCTAGACAAAGGGTTCATACACCCTAGTGAATCACCTTGGGGTGAACCAGTGCTCTTTGTAAAGAAGAATGATGGAAAAATGAGGATGTGTGTCAATTATCGGGAACTCAACAAGATCACCATAAAGAACAACTATCCTCTCCGAAAGATTGATGAATTTTTCGATCGTTTAAGATGATATCAATACTTCTCAAAGGTGGATCTTTATTCTGGATATCATCAGGTAAAGGTGAAGAAAGAAGATACAGAAGACTGCCTTTTGTACAAGGTATGGGAACTATGAGTTTTCAGTGATGCCCTTTGGACTTACTAATCCCCCTGTAATCTTCATGGATATGATGAATAGAGTCTTTAGATATTACCTCGAAATTTTTTTGGTAGTGTTTATTGATGATATTCTCATCAACTCCAAGAGCAAGGAGGAACATGAAGAATATCTAAGACTTGTGTTGGCAAAATTGAGAAAGGAGAATTTATACGCCAAGTTCAGCAAGTGTGACTTCTGGATGAAGCAAGTCATGTTCTTGAGACATGTGATCACAAGTGATGGAATTTCTATGTATCCTTAAAAAAGGTGATCAAGGAATGGCCTAGGCCCTCTAGTGTCACATGAATCCATAGTTTTCTTGGATTAGCTGGGTACTACAGACGTTTTTTGAGAAACTTCTCACGATTGTCAAGCCTGCTAACTATGTTAGAAAGGAAAGGGGTAAAGTATGTCTGGATAGAATAATGTGAGGGAAGCTTCAAGAAGCTAAAGAGAAGGCTGATCACTACACCTATAATCACACTACCGAAAAGTGGAGAAAGTATTGTGATATATAGTGATGATTTAAATAAAGTCTTGGGTTGTGTACTCATCCAAAATGACAATGTGATAGTCTACGCCTCAGGATAGTTGAATATAATTGAGAAGAACTACCTGGCACATGATCTAGAGCTGGCAGCCATGATTTTTTCCTTGAAAATCTAGCGGCACTGCCTTTATGGTGAGAAGTGTTACATATACACCTACCATAAGAGCCTAAAGTATATATTCACACAAAAGGATCTCAAAATGCATCAAAGGAGATGGTTAGATCTAATCAAGGATTACCATTGCTCTATTCACTACTATCCTGGAAAGGTGAACAAGGTAGGTAAAGTTCAAAGATGAAAAGAACCCACTACACTATGCATGATACAGATTGAGAAAGACCCTATCTTCTTGGACATGAAAAGAATGGATTTGGAAATCATAATGGCAGGGGATACATCCTACCTTGCCCATATGATTGCGCAACCATCCATCCTAGAGAATATTATGGAAGCACAAAGGGATGATGTGGAGATACAGAAGATGTGAATGCAATAAAGGAAGGGAAGCTACAAGAGTTCCATATCGATGATGATGGTGTGATTCGGTTTGAAACTTGACTTTGTGTGCCTTCATCAACCGGTATAAAGATGGTTCTACTAGAAAATAAACATAGCTCAACATTCACTCTCCATCCTAGGAGTACCAAAATGTACCATGATCTTCGAGAACACTTCTGGTGGGATAACATGAAGAAAGAGATTTCAGAATACATATCAAGGTGCTTGATATGTCAGCAAGTTAATGTTAAGAGACAAAAGTCCAAAGGAATGAAGTGTCCATTGCCTATACCCATGTAGAAATTGGAAAATGTTACCATGGACATTGTCACGAGTCTCTCGAAGATGTCAAAGGGAAATAATGTTATTTGGGTTGTGGTTGATCGACTCACCAAGACTGCCCATTTTATCGCTATTCGAGAAGATCACTTACTTGAACAACTTTCAAAGATATATGTGAAGGAAGTGGTGAGACTGCATGGTGTTCCACTCTCGATTGTCTCTGACCGTGATCCAAGGATCACATCGAAATTATAGTAGAGCCTTCAACATTCTTTGAGTACTGAATTAAATTTCAGCATGGCCTATCACCCCCAAACAGATGGACAGTCTGAAAGAACTATTTAGATGCTTAAAGATATGCTAAGAGCCTGCTCTCTTCAATTCAAAGGTGTTTGGGATCATCATCTCCCATTGGTTGAGTTCTCATACAACAATAGGTTCCACTCGAATATTCAGATGGCACCATATGAAGCTCTGTATGGAAAGCGATGTAGAACTCCAACTTGTTGGGATGAAGTTGGAGAAAGAAAGCTACATGGACCTGATCATGTTCAAAAGTTGATAGAGAAGGTTCAAGTCATCCAGAAACACATCAAAGCTACTCAATGTCGGCAAAAGAGCTATTCTGAAAACCATCAAAGGGACTTGGAGTTTGACGTTAGAGATAATGTATTCCTTTGAATATCTCCATGGAAGAGAGTCATGCAATTCGGGAACAAAGGGAAGCTAATCCCAAGGTATATTGGCCCCTTTGAAATCCTTGACTGCATAGGAGACGTGGCCTATTGTCTTGCACTTGCACCAAATATGTCTCAAGTTCATGATGTGTTTCCTGTATCACTACTGAGGAAGTACATACCAGTCCCCTCACATGTACTAAACTCAAAGGTAGTGTAGTTGGAAGATGATCTCTCATATGAGGAGTGCCAGTAAAGATTATGGATTGGAGAGATAAGGTTCTACGCAACAAGACAACCCATACTGTCAAAGTGTTGTAGAGGAACCATAAGATTGAAGAAGCATCTTGGGACCCGTAAGCGGCAATGAAGGAGAAACACCATCACCTGTTTGTGTAAAGTGAAATTTCAGGGCCGAAATTTCATAAGGGGGGAAGAATGTAACGACCCAATGGTTTTCAAGGGAAATTCCCTTCTTATATTTATGTCATAAAATAACATGAAAACACAACATAATAAACTACTAAGTGATAAGTGACCTTTAAACATAAGTTTGTCACTTCTGTGTTTGGAATTTTAAAAATCCGACATACACGGTTGTGCTCAAGATGATTTTTGGAGTCTAATGAAACAAAGTAATTTTTGGTGAATAGTAACGTACCTTTAAGAATAGTAACATACCCTTATGAATAGTAATATGACCCTTATGAATAGTAAGTCATCAAACATAAGAGTAACCTTACCCATGAATAATTAAATAAAATTTAGACATCTTAGAAAGTGACAATTTGTCCTTAGTAAATGTTTTGGAATTTTGTAAGTCATAAATAATTAATTATAACTAATTAATTAATTTAAAGGAAAATGTATTTTCATAAAATGTATTTATTATTTATCAAATCAATTTCTTATAGTTTTTAGATAATTTTATAATACCCTACGTAATTTTTGAAAGCACTATAAAATCAGTTTTAATCTTAAAAACAGTTTTTAAGTAAATTATGAATTTAATTAAATATTAAATTAATAATATTTAGAAAATTATTTTTGAAAAATGGACTTCATTTTTCAATTCTACATGTCCAGAAATGGTGGGGGTAAATTTTGAGGATTTTTCTGAGATACTTGAATTTTTTATGAATAGTAGAATCCGATAATTTAAAATAAATGCTAAATAATGGATTAATTGAGTCATTGATGATGCTCTGCTGATGTAAGACCACTTGGTTTGGGATCACATGATAAAATTACTATTATTTTTCATTCAAGACTCACTATTCCTTGTCTAATGGGAAATTAATAAACTAATGAATTTTTTATTAAGGAAACCCCTCTCCCCTCCACTATAAAAGCCACCCTTCACACACTCATTTCCTCACACCTCTCAAGATCCAAGCCATCTCTAAAGTCTGCCCAAAAATCATACATAGCCCATCTCCCACGTCCAAGAGATTCTGGTCTCATCAAACGACCAAGCTTAGGCTCTTAAGGAGGATCTCAAGAGGAGGATTCAAGAGGTTATCTATCTCCCTCTTCTCCTTTAATTACTTTTCACGTTCAAGTTAATTTCTTGATCTCTCCCCACCTATATTCATCTAAATTTTATTGTAACTCTATTATTATACATATAATAGAATGTTATGATGCTAATGAGATGTTATATCATCCAACCCCCTTTCCCTCTTCCATTTATTTTATTAAAGAACACGTTGTTCGTGAGGTGTTAATTTTTCACCTTCAAGAACGAAATGATTTCTTCTTCCATTTATACCTTCATATATGGTCATGAAACCATTTTTATGGTTTAATAAAAACATTTTATATTTATTATCTATATTTAATGTTCTGGAACTATCTTATGTCCATATTACTAACTGATAAATTAAAAGAAGTTCGTTGTGATCGAAAAACCACCCAAATTAACCCAAACAATCATCATTAAATTATTATCTAGTGATTCATCCACATGGATATAATATGATTCATTAAAACTCCTGTAATATCATTAATAATATGTAATATCATTTCTGGATTTTTACTATTGTTCTACACGAACTTCAATTTAAGAATACAAGTGAACCACTCAAGAAAACTATAAAAACAAACATTTCATAATAATGTTTTTAAACTATATAACTCATCCAAAGGAATGTAAAATAACTTAATGAAACCATAATTAACCATATTAATATATAAATTTTTTTTATTTATATTTAATGAATATAATTTCATTATACAGGACATTAAAGAGAAGGAAGAATTCAGATACAAGGTAAGGGGAAATCTCGAACCTAATTTTCTTCCTTTGGGTTCTCCCTCTTTCACTCCATTTTGAAATGGTTACTCCTTAAAGATCATTTTTTCATCATTTTATTTACATTTCAAGGATATACATGTTTTCACTGGTTTTTAAGTCAAACAAAATGTTTTCCAAAGGAACTCCTCCTTTAAGAACACCCCTTTTAGTTCTCACTCAAAGTGGACAGTTCTTGTAACATATATATTATTCCCTCTTTATTTTTGGAACCAAAAGCTTATGAATGTGTTATTATGAGATGAAACCCATTCCATTCCATGCATTAGTTATATACATTTTTTATATGTGTTCTATGTGGAAAGCATGATGATGATAATTTTATGATGTGACGGGTGCGCCCAGAATTATATAGCGCAATATGAATGTTTCAATGTGATGGGTGTTCCCAGAATTATACAGCGCTCCAATGCATTGGTTAAAGTGATGAATCTCATGAGAAAATGTGAAATGATGTGTGAAAAAGAATATAGCTTGGTTTACAAGTATGTGTGGTTTTTAACCACTAAGATATGATGGTTCATTTTTATGCATTGACACATTTCCAGTCTTATATTTATGATTCCTCTCATGTTCATGATCTTTTTCCCAGGTTATGATTATGCTCACCCCATGATATATTGTTATTATCTATCCTCTTACTATGATACTAGCTCACCCCTTTAAATGTATAACCTCAGGTGTCTACATGTATTAAGGAGAGTACAAGTTCCAATAAGAATCTAGAGAAGAAGAAATTAAATAAATGCTTATTCTTGATGTTGTAATTGTTATGTATAGTCCTAGATTGCCCAAGAAACTATACATTTCGATATTCTATGTGTAATACTGTTATGATGTTTATCTTAAAAATAATTTAATAGTAATGTAGGAAATGGTTGGGTCACTATATTCCCGATTGATGAAATATGAAAGATTTAGATTCAGGAGATATTGAGACTTCATGTTGTTCCCTGTTATATTGTAAAAGATCGATATTTGAATTTCACATCATTGTTTTGGAACATTTTAACAAATTAAAAACTTTCACAAGTATTTTTGAGTATGACATATCACCCACATACTGATGGGTAGTCTATGTGAACAATATGTGTCTTAGAGGAAATTATACGGGCATGAATCCTTGATTTTAATGGATCATGGGAACAATATATCCCTTTGATTGATTTTTACTAAAAAAACTACTTTCATGAAATGTTTTAGATAGAACCATATGTTTCCCCTTAAAGTAGGTCGTGTTAATCCCCTCTATGATAGTTAGAAGCAGGTGAAGCTCCTCAACTATATCCTCATATCATTAAAGAGACATCAAAGAAAATACAGCTGATTTAGAAGCATATCATAACAACTCAGTCAAGGAATATGTTGTATACCGATCATCACTATAGACATATGATGATACAGGTGGGACATCATGTCTTTTTGTGTGTTTCACCGAGGTTAGATCATATCCAAATTCATATAGATTCAAAGTTATCACATCGATATATCGGGCCTTTCTAGATAGTGGAAATAGTAGGGTTGGTAGCTTATTGATTGTTGTTACATTAGTGGTACATTTACATGCATAAAATCTTATATGTATATCATATATGAAAATATCATGCCAACCCATCACATTCATTTGACCCTAAGAATATTGAGTTGGATACAAATGCATCCTTTGTCATGCATCTCATACATTATATTAATAGGATCATGAACGCTCTATGAGGTTGGCCAGTCCCCCCCGGTCCAAGTGTTGTGGTAGTACAGATTCTTGTAGGACATGTACTTATAGTGGGAAGGTGATGTATGTGTGCAATGGAATTAAATCATCTTAGACAATGTTATTATTACCTCACAAGGAAAACTTGAGGGGTGAATTGTCTAGAGGAGGAGACATTGAAATTCCCCAACATTTTCAAAGGTATGGACCATTTTTTCAATTAAAATTATTATATATGGCCCAAATAAATTTTCAAAATAGATTCAAGGAGGTAATGATTATGATTGTAGATCATTTGAACCCCAGAGTCTTTAATTGGATAGAGCAAGACTGGGCTGCATGTATAGTACAAAATATGCCACCCAGCCTATGTGGTTTCCCTAACCGTGAAGCTCCAAATAGTGGGGTGCTAGGGGATGAACATGTTGTATTCAATTGTGAAAACCATACGCATGTTTTTGTTGTGTATAATGTTTTTGGATAGAGTTGTTTCTCATGGTTTGTTCACTGTTGGACAAACTGTGCATGTAACAATGTAGGGAACCCCCCTGAAGAAGAACCTAGGACATGGTTGGAACACATTTTGGACAACTGTATGGACAAACTACTAGCCCTAATTATTTGGGTTACTTTATATTTTTCCCCTCATAAGTTATTTTAACATATTTCTTTTTACTCCCCTATTTACTCTAGTAGGCGATCCATATACTCCAAATAACAATTCACATCCTCCTCCTTCATATGTTTTGTGATTACTCCTTTATACAGATTATGAATCACAAGTCATTGGATCCAACAATATGTTAGGGATATTTTATTCAATCATCTCCCTTCAATAACAAGTTAGTCATCCAATCTATTGTGAAATATAGGTGCAAGATCATTTTAACTATTTTCATTCCATTTTATGGTTTCATTTCATTCATCTAAGCTGACTCAAAACAAAGGTAAAGGGTGGACCAAGGATGACCTATATGGATAAAGTAAGTGGTATACGTTTATTTCCCTCATATTGTTGAATTATATAAAAGTCCTCGGTTATCCACGAGAAAGATCAATCATTCAATGCCCCAAATTTTCCAATTAAATTTAATTAATATCCCTACCTTTCTAAATGAGACCCAAAATGATGGAGAATCACACCCTCAAGTCGATCACCTTGACTCATGCATCCCTTATGGGAGTGCTCAGCCTTAAAGGCCAAATTTACCCTTTGTTCTAAATTTTTTAATTCCCATTGGGAGGATTTCTTCATAATAAATGACTAAAGTTGTAAATGAATTGAAATGGGTAATTATCCATGTGTTAATCCCTTCTATCCCATTCCATAAATGAAATTCTAGAATTAATTGAATTGGAAAACTGCTTAATGACTCATTTCATATGACATAAATGGACATACCTAATGGTAATTCCTCAACTAATATTCATGTTATGATAGAAATGCATGAACTAATGAAATGGTCAATTTTCTAGACATGTTATATACACACACTTCTTATTTAAATACATGGACAATAGTTATGAGGGTGACACATTGGGTTCCAACATAAGGACCATTTTGAAAAACTATTTGTGCCTTCTTAGTTATAATTTATTAATTCTTTGTAATCACACCATGGGAGACACTAGTTATCCCTTAGATGGGCACATCAAGATTTCTCTATTTTTATATACAGATGAGTGACATCGATTCCATAAGGGAAAAACATTGGATGGACTTGATTGAACGATGGTTGTACCATGCCAAAAGAGACTCTTGTGTCCTTACTTTTGATACCATGCATATACTTGGAGGATAGTTCATGAAATTATCACACCATGCCTGCAGTGACACATGGGACATCATTCATCAGTCGCCTTTGATGAGATCCTTAGGAACTGGTAATATACTAAGTCACATGAGTGATACATGGATTTCATAAATAATCTCCATGTACTTTCTTAGGATGAATCCTACTCATTTAATTAATAGTTTAATTTAATTAATATGTAAGTTATGTTTTTAAAATATAAATGATATATTGGTATTGTAAACGTTGGGGCATCTCCTATAATACCAATCGGATGATTGGGTATAGTCCCCCATCATACAAATTATCCCATTAACATTACCTTTCAAGGATCCCTTGATTCAAAAACACCAGATTAGGCCAAAGCATATAAATTAGATAGATGTCCATGTGGAAAACAATTTAATATATTACATATGTATTCCTATTTTAATTTATTTACAATGGATAATTGTTCATTTTATATATCACATATTTGTTTGATCTAGACACCATTGGGGGTGCTATGATTATATTTTATTTGACACCTTACTTGGGCCTCATTTAGTACCCAAGAAAACATCATGGTTTCAGGAATGGATATTGTTAACTAGAAAGATTAAAATTCTAGATTTTTAGTTATATGATGGATTTGGGATTATAGGAATGAGCCTCTCATCGAGATTATAGTCATATAATTTTGTGTCCATTTTTTATATTTTTTTATCATGTGTTATGTTCTTGTGTCCCCTACCCATTCCATATTCAATTTCAGCTACATCACTATTTTGATCATCATATTGGATATTATTAATTTTTAGCTTTCTCTTATTGGTTACTTACCTTGAATATCTTATTATTATTTTTCTATATATATATTCTAGTTTTTTTTCTTATCATGTTTCTTTTTCATTATATATTACTATGCTATCCTTTGATATTTTTGGGAATAGTATCCCTATAGATAGACCATACGCCCTCGATGCTAGTCAGAAACCTATAGCATTCTGGAATGCCAACTAGAGGTCTTATGGACCACTGTCAAGGGGAACCATTAAGTGGTATCTTAGAGGGACACTAAATATGAAGATACTTAGTATAATAACAGTGGTTATTTGTATTTGGAGAATTATTATCCATGGATGTAGTTTATGACACAACATGGTTGGTAATCAAGAATATATGGAATTTCATCAGATCATGATACAATCGGTCAAGATGTTATTATTATTATTATAGATACCCAAAATTATCATATATATATATATATATATTACGACACAATATATATATATATGGTCATTACATAAAAAACCATAAATGCCATAATCATTTAGTTAGAGTGAATTTGGAAACAAGATACACTATATTCATATATCACAAATGATCTTCGATGCCCCTCATAATGAACTTCCCATTAATTAATATTCCTAGACAGAACCTACATAAAAACATTATTTATAACCTGCAGAAAGGAAACATTGAATGTGTGACCTTATATGCTCAGTAAGTGTAATAATGGATATATTTAAACCAAACATGATCCTAAGGGTATAATAATATGGGAATAATGTTTGAAAATAAAACCAGACCCTTCATATAATAGAACATAAACATGAGTTATTTCATATATATTTTTAGTTCATAAGACATGAGTCATAATGGAATATAAGAGCATGTTCCATGTGATCATAACATTAAAATAATAAAGATACTTTTAGTAAAAGAAGAAGCACACACAATAATATGTCAATGATACCCACTATGAAATTCATAACTTGTAATGATTGGTCTAACCACCCATTTACTAGCTTCTTATTTGGGACTGCATCCTACACTAACTGAAAATTAAATATTTATTATACAAATACTTTGAGGAAAAAGTGAGAAACCAAACATGACTCCACAACTAAAAACCTCAAAACCACCATGGTACAAAAATTTAAGGCCGATCAACATAAAAACACAGAGGATCCACTAACCAGCATAAAAAACAATATAATCGGCTTTCTCCCACTCCTCGCAGCTGGAAAGTTATCATGTGCAAGAATGCACAGGCCTGGAACCGATGGCAAAGCCATGCCCTCTGAATCATCTGAATCTGAAGTGACGATCAGAGGAAAACCCTCTTCTCTAAACCACATCTGAAGCAACCTCAAGTGTGACAGATGCAGCAACCCACAAACCTCGAACCAAAGATCCGCAAGGATTCACAATACCAAGAAAACATTCCACTAATTCAACTCAATCAACCAGTAGCCTCACCTAGAACCGCAGGGGAACAAGGATTCACAATGCCAGAAAATATTCCACCTATTGAACACAATCAACCTACATCCGCACAAAAATATATGCATCTCCTCCATCCATACTACAAAATCATCTCAAAACCAATGAAACATCCTTCATGCTCCACCATTGTTGGAATCAAAAAAACAAAACAACAGCTGTCGTTGCAACCACGCCGTCATCGTGACACCATAGGAGATCAATCACAAAACAAATATCCAGATCCAAACCAAAATCCAAAAACACATCCAATTCGCCCAAAAAATCCAAAAACCATAGACTAAAGAATGAAAAAAACACCTGCCACAAACCTGACGTACAAACCCACCACTGCCTTCAAAACCTTACACTGTGACCAGATCCTCCCAACGCAACCAGACCACGGAATCGTGTCGGCATCCACACCCCAACAACAGAAAACTCAAGCCTTATACCAATATTTCTCTTCCATGAAATCCCAGACCAACTTTAAGGGCATGGTGTGAAGAAGGCCAGAGAATAGTGAAATCACCGTTTATTCGAGACGTTATCCCCATCGGAGATGTCGCATGCCACAAATCCACCACCCCAAAGCATCGACAGGAATATGAGCCATAGCGGGAAGAAGAAGGAAATGGCAGGGGAGAAAACCCTAGTGCACAGCCCCTTACGGGCACATCCTCCTCTTGATATCAAATATACACCGGGATTGCAACCTACACACCATCTATTTTAGTCAAGGGATATCCTTATCTGTACCCTTTGATCTCATAAAACATTAATAATTACCCAATTCAATAGTGGGATATATAGTTTCCACTTGTTACATAATCAATACAGTTGTGTCTTGCATGATCATAAAATATCCCTCATTTAAGAACCATAAAATGAAATGGGTTTTAAAAAATCCTCATATTAGAACCCATGAAATGAAATGGGTTTCATAAACATTTCACCATATATTAAATCACAGTAATGAAATGGGTTTCAAAAATATTTTTTCATCATAAACATAAACCATTAATATAGAGACTAAGAATGGTATCATTGTATCATATCCCCAATAAAAAATAATTAACATCAATGGATGTCATATAAGATGAAAAATTATTTTCAAAAGACACTACATACATTT
Source organism: Viscum album (assembly GCA_963277665.1). Taxonomy (NCBI): domain Eukaryota; kingdom Viridiplantae; phylum Streptophyta; class Magnoliopsida; order Santalales; family Viscaceae; genus Viscum; species Viscum album. The sequence goes on from OY728138.1 coordinate 1,247,538,219, forward strand.
CTTGAGAAAAATAGCATTTCCAAAATTCAAGCAAACATTTTAATTTACTAAAAATATTTTAAAATATATTCTATTGAAAAAACCTTGGAAATTTACAAATGAATTTTTAAGACCATTTAAAACATCTGTTGAGTAAAATAAGTATTCTTTTGAAATAAAATTTTAATACTAAAAATTCTTAAATCCTATTGGAAATTCATTTCATTAAAAATAAATATGAAAATTATAAATTAATATTTAAAACATTGAGTGTTTATGATAGACGAAAATTTAATTCATATTAAAACAAATATCCCATTCACATTTTTAATAAAATAAAAATTGACGTTGTATTAAAAACAAAATTACAATTTATTTTTTAAAAATTAAAAATAGTCAATTAAGGGTACAAATTATATTAAAAAAATCCCATATGATCATTAAAACATCATTAAAACGTATTTAGAGATCCTATATATATAAGAAAAAAGGGGTTTCCGGTGAAGAGATAAATAAGGATGGTTTTCATTAAAATAATTCTTTTAGAATTATGAGTATATAAAGAGAGTTAAATAAAAGGAAAACATGTATTCTTATAATATAATGATGTGGGAATAAATTTCATTATTTTTTATAGATATATTATAATATTTTATTATTGAATGTACAAACATAAATATTATAAAAAAACAAGGAGATTTTGTCATAAAACCCTTACCACATATGTATCATTGCATTAGAATCCCCATGTAGGAATACCATTAAATGAAACATAAAATATAATGAGAATAAATAAATTCATGATATTACATGTCAAATGAACTATATATATAATTCATCAAAGAAGATATATGCATACAATAATGTATGTCATAAATAAGACAGTGTGAGTAAAATCCCTTACCCCATTGGTAACTCTAAACCCACATATCACATAAAAGAGAGATCATATAATGGACATGTAAACCCCAATTATATTCCAGATATGAATCATAAAAGACATTCATGGTTTTTATATACAACACATAGAATAAAAAATTTATGAATATGGAATATGTCTCATAAAAAATAAAAGTGATATAGAAATACATTACCTTAAGTCCTGATCTCCATCATAACTATTCTATATGATGACCCACTTTTTAATTTCACAAATCTTTCATTATATGGTAAAAAATTTAAAATATTGGGGATCATATAAATATTAGTTTCTTATAAATTAGAATATCATACATGAAAAAAATTCAACATTAGACATAATTTCAATCCACTTTATAGAATTTATAATTGGTTCATCCAACATTACTTTTACTGCATCATGTGTCCTTGGGATATAAATCAAAGAAAGGGGTTACCATTAATCACAACATGTGATTAAATAGAGAAAATACATAGTATTTGAGAAACTGTCTTATAAATAAGAAATGATCATATGAACATTTGGTATATCATAATATAAATAACATGAATCATAACATTGAAATGTGAATACAACATATGAATGATAAATTCATAATGATATCTTGACGATATATCACTAGGGATTCATAAATCATAATTACCAAGGTTTTTCACCCATGTATCAAAAAATGATTCTTCAATAAAGACTAGTTATTTACCCAATGAATTGGAGTAATATATTGGTGAACCCTTCACAAGTGTTAATTATTGTCAGAAACATTGATTATAATAAATAATTACATCAATTACCCAAGGAAAATAATGAATGGTTTTCATATAAAACTATTGATATTATAAGTTCTTAAACACCTGAGAATTAAATAATTTTTAACCCTTATAAATTTATTGTGAGATTCATATATAGAAATACCCAATTCAAAAAAATATATATTGGCATCTATGTGAATACCAACTAAAATAAATTTGGATTGGGCATTCATAGTATTATAATATCTAATGTTTAAGAGAAAAATATATGAAATGAATTCAGCAGTATGACATTATAAAACAAGGATTAATGGGAGTGAATAGAGATGGGTAATTAAGACTTGTTATTTTATAAAAAAATTATAGGGAGTAAAGGGATGACCACATGTTTTTGAAAAATAATGTATATCAGTATATAGATTTATACAAAAAAACAAGTTACTAGAGTGAAAAAAGTGAAGTAGAGAATTCCATTACCATGAATATTTTTTAAAACAATAGGGCGGAACCATGACACCAATATGGAACAATATAGGGACTCTTTGGGATAAAAATTTACCAAAATATCATGGTTTATAAATTTTTATTGGGGAGGTGAGTATAATGGGTGGTATTTATACTTGAGTAAGGGTGGGTTTTAAAAGATTAAATATTTATTATATTATAATATAATATAATAAATTATATGTATATTTAATTCTAACCAATTTCCAGGATATTTACTGTGTGTTCAAGTATGTTTGGATGCTCATGGAAATGGAGACATAAACCATGCATTCTTGAAAACAAAAATATTTCACAAAATCGAAAAAAATATCTCTTATATTTCAATTTTTTGTTCGAAAATTTACGGTATAAATATATAAATTTTAATTTTAATTTTTTAATTTTTTTTTTAAAATTATTAAATTATAGTTTTATTAAATAATATGTTTCTTTCATTTGTTATGATGAACTAATAATGATGTCATGAAATCATAGTATTGGTAAAGCAAAAAAAATTTCCCTTGAAAATAGATATGGTCAACAAAATTCCATAATAAATCACCCTAGGATAATTTTGATTTTTTGATTCCAAAAATTAATTTTATTTCAACAAAATAATTTTCTATGTTTGATACCTTTACCATTTTATCAAATAATTACTTATAGAAATTTAATAGTTAAAAAGAAAAACTAGCATTCCGAGCATTGTAAAAAGTACCTAGGTCTTCGTTAAAATATAATATAATTTAAAAAAATTTATAAGATTAATAAATTAAATAAATTTTATTTTAAAATATTATATAAAAAATATTTTAAATAGGATATTTTTTATATTCTCCCAAAAATAAAACAATTTTTTATATTAAATAATCCTACTGATTATTTAAATTCATCTACGTAACAAAACATAATAATGAAGAACTGTTTTAAATAATAATTGTTTTAATTTTGATAAATTATATTAGTCCAAAAACATAAGGTTAGATGATAATATTTCTCTATAAATACACCATAATTCTTACACATCATTATTAAATTCGATTCGAATCAAGGTTCAATATCGCTTCTAAAAGGAATATTGTATTACTAACTATTTGTTTGTATGTTATATCACTTTTCATGGGTGCAGTGAATATAGGTGATATATGTGACACATATTTTTTATTTTATTATACCGATAATATTCTTACCATTGATAAATTGTGTATTATATTGGGTATATGTTTTTATTAATGTATCATTTTTAAATAATTTAATAATTGTTTTTTGGTTTCTTGCATGTGATTTATATAACTATATTATTCCTATTTTTATTATTTCATATCAACACATGATATGTAATGTTCATAGGATGAATTGAAATGTGATTATATTGTAAAACATAATAAAACACAATTTAGAGGTAATATTTCCTTTCGTTAATGAAGAATATTTTTTAGGATATTATATTCCTACACTTAAAGAAATTGTGTCCTCACAATTTTCTCTTTTTTATATAAACCATTAATTGAAAAGAGTATAGTCTTACTAAAATTTTCTGATATGTAATTCATCCTTCAGCATGAAGGGTACAAATACATTAGTGAAATTGTCATGTCCTTGGTGGTTCGTTCTTTTCTCAAATGAGATGATAGAATTGATCTTCTAAAATTATATCACAAAAACATTATGATGCATAAATATCAGAAAGAAATTAAAATTTGTTGGATCAATTAGATAGTTTATTAAAGGTGATTTGAATATTTGAAATCCTTTTTAAATAATCCAAATGATACTATTCAATAGTATTGATTATTAAAACAACTATAGTGGATAATAATACAGTGCATGATTTCATTACTTCCATTTGATAAGTGATATGTTGAAAATAAAATGATAAAACATAAAATGAATTATCTACAAAAAATTATAACAGGAATTAATTATTATTTATATGCATTAATAAAAAGAACAAAAATAAGAAAAATAAGATTTTATATAATAATAAATTACAATAATGGAGGTATAATATTATATATAAGAATTAAATTCCCATGAATATTAATATGTGGTAAAATAATAATAACATTTTATCCTTAATAATGTCAATTCATTTCAGGTATTGATCCAAAATTTTTGAAAACATCCCATAAAAACTAGACATAAAAAATAAAAGCAGAACTCTATAGTGGTGGATCAAAATAATTATAGGGTAGTCTCGACATAGTTCCCTTGTATTGATGATTGAAAGTTCTTATCATATTTAATATCCATTATATTAAGTAAATTTCATTGATAATTCCCAAGTCACCCTCCTCTATGATGTTAAAGACTTAGTGATTCTTTATGTTGAATCATTTTCCTCTCCCTCGAGTCAACTAATTTCTTATTTTTTAAATGGATGTTAGAAACTTTATGTCATCCTTTTCCACACATTATGCGACTTTTACATCCTTTAATACATTCTCTATGGTTCCAAATCCCAATATTTTTACTCCTAGAAATTTGATTCTTATTCTCATTATCATCCTTGTTTCTTGAAATTATATGATATCTCATCTTTATCTTCTTTATTATGTCATAAAAATCATCTATATTCTATTTTTTATTCATAATAAAAGATAATGAGTATGTAATAAACATTATATGACTTTCTTCAACTCCACCTATATTGGGAGGGATGTCATCACATTGTTTCCATGAGTCAATATATTTATTTTAATTTTTCTATAAGTAGAAAACCTAATTGAGAGACCTTTTAATATTGGGAATCTTATAATCACAATTTTAAATAGATATTAATCATAATATTTTCTAATATCATTCTTTTAAGATGATATACTCAAATTATATTTTTTTTTGAGAAAATATACTTATAATTTATATTGGTTAGTAAAATAATGGTATTTAGCAATGAATACCCCCTAGGAGTTTCAAACCAAGTGTGAATAATTTTCCAATATCATTCACCATTTGATGATATAGTCCATCTAAATGTTCCATTTATAGGGGTTTTACCAGTATTTACAACTATGTTAGAGCCACATATACTTCTAGTATCCAAATAGTGATGTATTTTATTGGAAACAATATAAATTATATTTCATCTAAAAACAAGGATATTTTATTATATTTATACATATAAATAGGTTTGATTTTAAGGTTTTACTAGTCCAAATTTCCTCATATAACTTAACCTACTCTAATACCATCTATGATGACCCATGTTTTAATTTAATAACCCATTCATTCCATACTACCATGTGTTATAATAAAAATGATCTTTTGAGGTATAGTGTCTTGGAAATAAGAACATAACACCTTAAAAAATAAAAATTGGATGATTTTAATCCACTTCATAGAAATATCCACTGTTTATTCCTTTTTTACATTTACTATATATCATATACTTGGAATATACATCAATGAAATGGGTGAGTATAAATTCTGGCATGAGAATAAACACATTAGAAACTTAACATTTGAGAAAGTGACATATCAATAAGGAATGACAATAATACAATAAACCTGAATCATAAAATTACAATATGGATTCACCATAAAAAATACATTCATTAGAATATCAATAATTTTTATCTCTAGGGTTTCATAAATCATAATTACAATAGTTCTTCACCAAAGGTGTCATAATATATGTGATCTATATAGATTAATTATTTATTTTGTGAATTGGATCTCTATTAGGGTGAACCCATCATATTTCCAAATTCATGTGAGCTACATTTATCATAATAAATCATTTCATCAATAACATACGTAAAATAAATAAAGGGGTTTATATAAAAAAATTGTGTGTAAAAGTTATTAAATACATGAATGTTACATCATATTAATTAAATAAAAATGAAATGTGGGTTTCATAAATGAAAATAAATAAATTTTAAAAATTATTTTTGAATCAATGTGAAAACTCAATAAAAATTAATAGTGTTTTAGTATTCTCATTATTTGAATTTCTCATGTTATGGAGGGAAATTGAAGAAAATAATTTGGTAGCCTGAACATATAAAATAAGGATTACTGGGTGGAAATAAGGACAGTTAAAGAAGGTATTATATTGGAAAATAATTATTTGGTAAGTAAAGTGATGAACAAAAGTATCTATAGTATAATATAGTTAAATATTTAGAGGCTTACAAAAAATGAGGTAATTGAATGAAAAAGGATAAGAGTATAGTTACCTGACCATGATTATTTTATTCCTAAATCATGATGGTGGAACTGTTAAACCATTAGGTAACATTTGGGGGAATATTTGGAAGGGAATATTTCCATTAGATAATTTTTTTTATGAATTTGGAGTGGAGAGGTGGGGGGAAATGGTGGTATTTATACTTGAGAAGGGTGGGATTTAAAGGATTAAATAATCATTATTTTATCATATAAGGTAACCACATTAGGGTAAATTTAATTCCAACCTATTTATAGCTAATTAATTAGTAAGAGTGTGTTTTTGGAAATGCATGAAATTTCATATCCAAGCCATAAATTCAGGCCCAAACAATTATTGTGATGTATCTAAAAAATAATTTTTATCTTAAAAATCCAATGTTTATTTCCAAAATAAAATATATAAACATATAAATTAAAATTAAAAATTAAAAATTAATTTTTATATTTATTAAAATAAATTTTGGTATAATAAAATGTTTCAATATTTTTTATATATGTTGACATTATAATGATATAATAAAATATCAGTTCTAGTAAATTATCAATTTTTTCTTTTTCACCAAAAATTAATTTTTTTATCAAAACTACCCATAAAATCACCCTAAGATAATTTTAATTTGATGAATCAAAAAATGAATTTTATTTAATAAAAATAATTCATTATGATTTATAATTTTACCTTATAAAAGAAATAATTTTTTTAATGAAAATTAAATATTTAAAATATAAATAAATATTCTTACCATTATAAAAATTAATTACGTATCCATTTAAATACATAACAGTTTATAAATAATTTATTGAGATTATATCATAAACTAATATTTATTATAAACCCAATGAATTTTTATTATATTATGTTTATATTCAATTAAAATAATAAAAATTTCAAATTAAATAATCTTAATGGTCATTTAAATGTTTTGACGTACCAAATAATAATAATGAACAACTATTTTATTGAATAATGGTAAAAATAATTATCAATTGTATTAAACAAAAAACATAATAATACATGATCATATTTCCCTATAAATATGACATAATTATTACACTTTATCATGCATTTATATTCAAATAATGGTTTAATATCATTTCCAAAATGAATATTGTATTACCATTTATTTTTTTGTTTGTAATAGTATTATTCATTGGTGCAATTATTCTAGGGGGTCGAGTAGAAATATAATATAAATTCACATAGAAGAATGTAACCTATTTTTCAGGTAATGGTTACATTCATTGTAATATTCATGTAACCTATTTATGGTAATTAAGTTATTATATAATATTGGAATAAAAAAAATTAATGGTCGGATAATGAAATATAATATAAATTCACATAGAAGAATGTAAACTAGTTTTCAGGTAACTACTTTTTGGTTATCACAAAAGTGATTACATGGTTGGATTTAATCAGAATTTGATTATTTTATGATGATATGAGGGATGTTGAGAATTTATTGGGTAATGGTCTTGATGATATTTGGTTCTTGATATTTTTTTAATGGAGGAGAAGAGTAAATTTCATTTTATAGTGGAGGAGAAATGGAATGATTCTAAATACCGAAAGTAAACAACATTCTTAGGTATCAATTACCTCTTGTGATTCCAAAATGAAAAATAATTATGTAAATGGGAAATATGGTTAATCCTCAATCACATAACAATTTATTTTTTATTTTGATTTAATGTTTCTTTTTTTCAGTTTTTTATTCTGGTAACAGGTTTTCTATCATATGTAATTAATACATTAAGAATAAATTTAAGTGAAAAATATAATAAAATTTATAACTATTTTTTACAAAATATGATAAATAATTTCTAACAAAAAATTACAAATTTTATCATAATGTTTTTAAGGTAGATATATTTCTATAAAATGGGTGTTGGACATTTGTTTTTCAAATTACAATCCTAATATTATATGTTTAATATTCAAGTATGCTTATTTTTACATTAATTATTGAAACTAATTTTAATTACATGAACTAATTGTTTTGGTTAAAAATTTATTTTTATCTTATTAGACCAAAAATATCAAAATATTCCAAAAAATAATATACATTTTTTTCAAAATTCATTTCGTAAAATACATTCATATTAATTTAAACATATCTTGAAGACGCTATGAGACAACATGTTTTTATATAGAAAAGTTCAAAGTTCACTGATTTTATATCCAATTTTAATTTTCAATTGAACCTATTAAACTGAATTGTATTTACAGATATATATATATTTCAAATAATTATAAATTAGGAAAAAATTATTATATAAACTAATAGTGCAAAAAAATTATGAAAAAGTTGTTATCACTTAAACTGTACCGATTTATATAATTCATCAAAAAAATGAAATTTCTCATTATAATACCAAAAATTACCTCAAAACAAATTTTTATATTATTATTTATAAATTAACATTATATTGTTATACAAAAATTATTAATGTATTAAAATTATTATTTTAAATATGTTCCCCATTAAAAGATGATAAAACCACTAATAAGAAAAATATAATTTTAAGCATAAACCCAAACATATTATTATATTATACCTATCAACACTGTTAGATGAAGGAAAAAACATATTATAAATATCATTAAAACTAATTTATTTATTCATATTCCCAACCACTAATATAAAATCCTTAATAAAAATTCCATATTAAATAATAATATCAACAAAATTTATTTTTTATTAATACTCGGCCTTGTGTGTAACAGAATTTATCAAAAAAAATTAATGTTATTTGAAATTAAAGTAAATTTTTTTTGTTTTTAAAATTAATTCTAAACATTTTATTATGTGTAACTAAATATGAAAAATAATTTAAATAAATTTGAAATAATAAATTTCTTAAAATATCTAGGTGTTACATTCGACCCCCTTAAAAAATTGCATCCTCAAAATTTGAACATTATCTCAGTAAATAATGGTTGGAAATTTGATAATACAATTTTTGAAAGGATTATATTCATATTTATTTATAGTTATTTTTTGTGTCTGAATATAAGGAATCATACTTACTTGATAGATAGAGATTCATCCATCAATAAAATTCCACAACAAACTCATTACTTTCTTTAAAAATATTAGAATCTAAGATGAATTTTCATGCTTGATGCACTATAATCAGATTATAATGGATCAAGTAATCCTCAAAAGTATAAAATGATATACCTTAAATCATAATATATAATCCAAAACATAATTTTATTCACATATCATGATAATTCAAAAATTCATGTGATGATATAATACATTAATCCCGAATATTCAATAGTAATACCCATATTCAAAACTGAATCAATCTATAATGGTCACCAATTCCATTAAACATATATCCATATAAGTATATATATTCTTCCTCGAAAAAAAATTTAACATATAACTCACACATCAATTGAAATCAAATAAATATCTCTGAATTTATTTCCATTATTTGAAAATTAAAATAGGTGTTCCTAATAAATCAAGATTATAGTTATCCTAAGAAAAATATAGAACCCCATAGACCATACATCACATCACCAGATGCCCTAAAATCATCTGTAGAAGTAGAAAATGACTTATACTTCCATTTTTTGTCTAATCAAGATGATATCCACCCTGAGTACATTTTATCATACACACATTACCATAATGTCCCAATATTTTGTAGTTAATGCATATTATTATTTCCTTCCTATCTATAATATCTTTATTTGATTCTTCTAGACTCATTTCATTATAGTCATGAGACTTAGGACCAAACATACCACACCCATAAAACTTTCTAGATCTTGATATACATTCCCCAAAATGTATGTTTCCACCCATGGAACCTTTTTTAGACTTACATCAATAATTATTCATTGGTTTCTTCTCCATTTCCTCCCACCTTGACCATTTCTTACTATTCTTATATCATGGAACATAACAATTGCAAAAATCCATTTCAACCGTCTCAGCACAATGAAACACTTTTTCATAACATTTAAATTATTGAGAGTCCAAATCACATCATATACATGGGTAAAATCCTACATAAAATATAATATTTTTTCTTGAAATATATTAGATAATTTTCAGAACATAAATTGCCAATAATGTGATGTTTGATTTACATACAACCATTTAATCTTCATCATTTTTCCTCAAATACATGAATTGATTCTCTACCCTATTCTTAACAACCATACAGAAGTACTTTTCAAGGAAAATATCCTGTAATGTTTCCTATTACATGGTACCAATAACATATTTCTCTCTAGAATTATTAACAAAATATCACCATTGATAATATTATCCTTCAAAAATATTGATAGAAAGAGTGAACATTTGATTTTCCAAAAATACCATGACATAAAATATCTTCACTAATTAATTGATACAACCTTTGGATAATTCTCTATTAGATGATCTATTGAATGATGGGGGATACTGTGTTATAAAATGATATACTATATTCATGTTACTTCATGGTAGGTCAAGTTCTTCTTTAGAACATATACCACACCACGTTATAGTTTCTATCAATCGATAAATTGCTTAAAAAAAGATTAGTTCCAATTCCATCCATCTCAGGATGCTATTTTGGAAGGATATTTTATTCTTGATTCCTTAAAACTACAACTTTCATATTTCCTCTTCAGAAAATAATTTTGAAAAATCATTCCACTAATGAATAAACATGGTAATATTTAAATACTAAGTAATTATAACTCAACCAAAAAGTAAAATATGTATTAAAAATTATATTAACAATATCCTTACATCTAATGTTTTCTAAAATTTTCGTTTTATAATAACTATAAGAAAGAAACCTTAAACATTTAACAATCATTAATTTTAGTCAAGAAAATACTTGCTATCACATTGATTCTATTTTCTGGTTGATATTTTTTGAGAATAAGTCCATAACTCAGACACAACAAAATAATAAAATATACAGTGGAAATTTTGGATTAGGATCCAATTTTTCCATAATATGAATTTTTTAAAATAAAAAATTATTTATTTTCATGAAAAATCTCCATGACATACAACATGAATTCTTCCTTTCCCTTACTAACCATTAAACCATATGAAAACATTTTAGAAACATGGGATTAGAAAAAAAATCTAAGTAATGGATATAAAAATAATGGAAATCATTAGTTATTTAAAAACATGAAAATTAATATATCATTTACCTTTACCTTATATTGTCTTTGATAATATGAAATAACATTTTTTCACAAGAATAAAAAAAATCAACTTTCCCTTTGAAAATAATTAAAAACCATAGGAAGAAATTAAAACTCTTTTGGTGACTCTAATAAAAATGTATAAAGTACCTTTTAAAACCATTTTAAGTGTAATAACTAACGTACGACTTAGAACATTATCATTTACCAATTCGTTGGAGATCTATAATGGGCATCAACCATTATATAAGCTATATATGGATCCCCGGTGAGTTAGGTTATGGATAGACACTTATTATTTTCTATATTAGGATCAAATGTTTCAAATAATGGTCAATTAACATTTATATACAAAAAAACTCTCATCATAATACCCAATATTTTTTTAAAACAAATATGAAAACACCTTCATAAAAATATACCCTTTTCATATGAGAACCAATTTTCAATACCAAAACACCATTTTATTTGAAAAATTAAAATAATACCCCAATATATAGAACATGTTATCCTGAAAAGGAATATGAAAATAAAATGATTTACATGATGGAAGAAAAATCATCATTGTCATCTACATTAAAAAAGGAACATTCCTGTTAATGTTTATCAAAAAATTCTAAATAAAACATTTAAAAACATTTCTTTTTTTAAAACCATTTAATGAAACTAAAAATGGTAAAAAAATCATTTATTTCACATTTATATACATATAAATAAATATGTAAAATAATAATAATAATACTTTCATATATAAAATTATTTGAAATTTTAATCTTTAAATATTCAAAGTGTTTGATTCCACTTTAAAAACATAAATCATATTCCTCATGAAAGAAAAATATTTTAAAAAGTGATTAATTAAAATGGTAAGAGTTAATATATATATATATATATAATGAAAAAGGGGATATATATACTACTTATTAAATAATTATATTATATATCATAAGGATATGACTCAATGAAAAGAGATTGAGATGATATCCATTTACTTGTTTCTGACATGTCACATGTGCCTCTATATTTCAAATAATAAAATTATATTAAATATTTTACTACTTAAATACCTTTTTCATGATAATAATTACATTAATTTCACTTAATAATGTTTTTTATACAAATACCTAAACAATTTAGTCTTCACAGAGTGTTTTAACTATAATTGGTCTATTTGTCAAAACGACTAAGGTTGGTTTTCGATGGTAAATGATGTAATTATTTAAATATATTCAGAATATTAATAATTAAATTATTATCATATTTTTACATAATTTTTACATTAAAACCAATCATGAATGATGGTAATAAAAAATGAACCAACATTTCAATTATTGAGATGGTAGGCCATACCTATGCATGAATGAAATTTCCATTTTCAATAATCATTATAGAAAGTAGGTATGCAATATTTATCATTCCTAAATTATAAGTATATTCTAAATAAAATATTATTTAATTGTATATAACTTTGTATTTAATTCTTGTGATCTAAAAATAATCACATCGCTCAGAGGAGGTGGTAGTCTACACGCCCCCAAATAATGTTATCACTTTTTTACGTCTGTGAAAAGGTAATAAAGAAAAGAATATATTATATTTATAGAAATGTAATTATGTTATGGATATAATATAAATTTAATTTAAATCACATATTTTTATTAATCCCATTCTTAATATATTTCATGTAAATCATGAATGAATGACATCACTTTTAGGAGACAGTAGTCCACAAATCGACAAACGATGTTATCTTATTCACTCAAAAAGGAAATAATGAATATATAATTTATTTAAAAATGATTTATTCATTTCGAAATTATAAATATCATATTTATCATACAAAATAGAATTTACTTTATAATTACCAACCATGCGTGGTAGTAAAGGGAAAAAATGAATGACATTGTTTTGTGAGACAATAGTTCACCGTACACACAAATAATAATTTTGTTACTAGTTTTTTGGAAGTGTGTAGTTTTATATAGAATTGTAATAATAAAAACATATAATTATATTTATGATATTTATTTTATTATATAATCCATCAATTGGAATAATTGGATGTGTTGAGAAATAAAAAAAATAAAAATAGAAATTGAAAAATGTTTCTACCTTTTTGGTAATCTCTTTTTAGTTTTCATGAAAGGGATAAAATAGTTGTATTTTCTCTAATTTGAGGCTCCTATTATGATATTACTTTTTTCGGGAGAATATATCTGTTGGTTTTTTTGGCAATCCAACTCTATTTATAGTTGTGAATAGAGGGTAGAGTAAATGCCTTTTTATAGTGTATGATTAGTGGATTTCATATAAATGAGAAAAGTAAACATTATTTAAGCGTATACTTTACCTCACATGCTTAAAAAATAAAAATAATGGACTAAATGGTATCTATGGTGGATAAACTCTCACAAAATAATAGTTTTCTCTTTTTTCAATAGTTTTTATGTTTTCTTATTTTTTTCATCTTTTTTTCATTTTGGTAGCTAGTTTTATAACCGATGTAATTAATCCATCAATAATAAACTATAGTCAAAATAATTATAAAATATAGAACCAATTGTTATAAAATTATATAAATAATTTAAAAAACAAAAATCCAACATATGTTTGAAATTAGTTCTAACAGAAACACATATAACACAAAAAAACATTCCTTTAAATATAACATCACTAAAAATGTTTTTAAATATATATGGGTCAATATTATCATTATAAATGATAAATAGGCCCATTATTGGACTATAATTTGTTCTTAATAAAACAAATAATTTTTTTTCAGAAGACAAGATTTTTAGTAATTTTTTATTATTTAATAAAATATCATTTTTATTATTTAATTATTTAATAAATAATCTATTCGTTGGTGTTTGATATGAATTTTATGTAATGATATCATCTATAATAACTAATTATAAGTTATTATGATAAAAATAACTCATTAATATTCCTATATTATATTTATAACCAATCTTATGTGGCTTATTCCATAATGCTAAGCTTTACAATTATAAAAGGCAAGGGAGGTTCATTTTTTTCTTTTTATTTACTAAACATATTTTATAGGTCACATTCATGAAATAATATCCATAAAACTTATAAAAATATATCATAAGTTCGGGATGGTCAAAATATTTAAATTAATTGTATGTTGGAAGTGTTTTATGAGATTTATACACATTGTATTCGAGGGTTAATGCTTAACTATGTTTGTTTTTAATTGAATAACTATAATAAATTTCAATTTTTTCCACTAATATTTTATGTTAATAATTTATGTTTATCCTATTATATAAAGAAACATCATACTAATTCTAAATATGTATATCCATTTAACCAAAATCCATTCACATAAGAGGATATAATTAATTTAAAATTAATCACATAGACTCTATGAGACTACTGAGGTTTAAAGATAAAATTTCACAAGATTTAAAAGTTATTATTTCCAATTATTATGTAAAAGTGAATATATGAAATAAAATTTTATTTCATGAAGTTTAATTTTACTAAATTTAGTTTAAAAATAATTTCAAATATGATTAATCTATATAAAAAAAATTCATAATTTTTTTAATTAAAATACAATGTTTTTCTCTATTCATAAAAAATTAACCATCTTAGAAAAATAAAAAAAAATAACCAAAATTAAATTATAATAACCCACTTTCAATATTTATTATTATTTGTTCATATACAATTTATAAAAGTGTACAAATTTATATTTAAAATTGGTGATCCTTTAAAATAAAGTAGAACCACAGTGAAGAAATTACAGTTTTGAAATGCACAAATTGATTTATTTTTATATTATGCAAATAAAATCTATTAGATGCTTATAAAAAAAATTATAAACTTCTTTAAGAATAATATAGATTTTCATATTGACACCCTCTATTATAACGACTAAGTCTTAACAACCTTATTAAATAATAAAATCAATAATATATAATTATTCATTAAGACTCGACCTTCTGCCTAACAAAAATTTTCAAAGAAACTCAATATTACTTTTAAACAAAAATAAAATGGTTGTTATTATAATAAAATATAAAAATCTCATTTAATTTAACTCACACTACTAGAAAATGGTCCTATAGCGACTGCCATTGGCGGTCACTCTAGCCCTACAATGACTGACTTGCGATTGCCAATGGCAGCTGCATTTGGACCGTCACTCTAGGGCTATAGTGACTGCTAATGGCATCCCTATAGGTGACTGGAAATTCAGTCCACCACGACCGCTTGGTGGTCTCTTTAGGAGGCCGAACAATCGAACTAAAGTGACCACCAATGGTGGCAGCAATTCTGGAATTTTTTTAAAAAAAATCATTTATAAATCAAATTTTCACTAATCATAAAAACTATTACCGACCAGAATAAACACAACTTAAATGAAAATGAAAAACAATTCAAAATAGAATAAACATTAGGTTCCTCAAAAACAATAAATTATGGACATAAATCTTCATATACAATGATCTAAACAGCTCTAATCCAATCCAATCTTTTTCTTCAAAAAACCTACAATAAGATACAAAAGAAACAACTAAACAAAGAAAATGAAAATTGAACATATTTATTAAGTTAGTATATATATATATATATATAAAATTGGGCCATTATGTCAATTGGATAATATGCCATTAGGAAATTTGGTCATTACGACGTCACAATAATATGCCACTAGTGTGTTCATGCAGCGTTAGCGCGTTAACCCCCCTCCCCAAACATCCCCCCCCCCCTCAGAGAGGCTCATGTCAGAGAGGCTCTAATCCCCCTTTTTTAGTAGTGTCAAGATATCAAATATTTAAAAAAATCAAATAATATATTCCATAAATAAATTTGAAATGGTCAAGGTGATGCTCTCCCTCGAGGTGGTGACCTAAACCTAATGTCGTGAAGCCCTTATCCCCCCTCTCGATTGAAGTGGGAGTATTTCTATCTCACTCTCATGGAAAGGGTAGAACATTCTTTTTGTTATCAAATCCTGATTATCTTACATCCTTCTTGAGAATTCCCCTCTCTCCAAAAGTTCCTGACCTCTTATAGGAAGTGCCTTAGCTCTCTATTTCCCCGGTGGAGATCAATAGTTCCATGAACCTATAAAAA
The DNA here is from genome assembly GCA_963277665.1 of Viscum album. Taxonomy (NCBI): domain Eukaryota; kingdom Viridiplantae; phylum Streptophyta; class Magnoliopsida; order Santalales; family Viscaceae; genus Viscum; species Viscum album. The sequence goes on from OY728138.1 coordinate 1,247,554,810, forward strand.
ATCACTTTGGAAGATCAGTTTTGTCTTCAATGTCCCTATATTGAGGAGTTTGATTGGTTTATCTCCAATTCATGGGATCTTAAAAACCACGTGATTATCGGTTTAATTGATTTGAGTCACTTTATGATTATGTTTGTGTCAAAAATAGATTTGAATACCGCCTGATCTAGGCCCCCTAGTAGATGCAATGATGATATTTTTATCTATTTATATGGATTCTTAATTTCCACATGTGGAGTGACCAATGAACTATGGTAACATGGGTAACTCTACCTGTTCTTCCACTTTCCTTTCAAAATCCCCCCATTTTGGGTGCTATCAGGAATATGGTTGACTGATACCTATACTCTGATCACTAAACGGATGAGGTATGTCACATCATTTATCCATGAATTTCTATTGAGGTTCATGTTGCGAGGTCACCTATTAAATTGTTTAGATCATGGATTGGAAGGAGTTTTGGTGGAAGCAAGAGGTTATATTTGAGTCGTGCATGCTCTACTGTGTTGCTTTTGGCCATTTTGGGTCACATAGAATCAATATGTCCCAGCAGAGGTTTCACTGGGACTTTATAGGGGGTGATGAAGATAGGTAATGGTGACTGTGGTGCTTCTATTTTGGATTTTCTGGTGTTGAGGGATCGACCTATGAGTATTCCTCAAATGATATCTTTTGTGGAAGTATTTCATGAGTAGGGATTGCATGACGAGGAAAATTATTTTGGACATGAAGTGGTTGAGGAGAAATTTCAGGAAAATGTGGAGTGGTCTTGCAAGATGATTGATCATACAGGGGTCAATGTGCATGGTAATACGATAATGAAGTTTAAATGAAGGTCACCATATTCAATGGTTAGTCATGTTATTGATCATCTAAAGTGTGATATCTGTATTTAGAAGGCACCTCTAGTAGAAAATACCATGGGAATGTGTTCCCTAAAGCCAGAGCCTATGAATGAGGAGACCAAAGACTCTATGGTCACTGAGGCTAGTGTAATATTGTTGGATGTAGATTTTTTTGATGGAGATTTTTACGGGAGGGTTGATATTGATAGATGCTTGAATATCACAGTCTCTACTTGTAACTGATTTCAAGAACTGGAGCATGAGGAGATCTCTCATGTGGAGGAGGGTACTCAAATGACTGAAGGTGTCAGTATGAAGCTTGATTTTCAATCTCAGAATGCAGTTTCTAAATAAGGTGAAATTAAGAAGGAGATTCTTGATGACCATGTTTTTGAGGAGCACCCACAATTTTTATCCATGATTGATAATAACAGACAATATCAGCAAGACCGAGGAGTGATTGATAGTAATCAAGACATGAATATTCCTAGAAAAGGAGGGTAAATCTATAATAGTGATAAGGAAAATGATAGTGGCATGTTAAATCCTTCATATAGTGACATTGTTTAGGGTGGGAAGAATATGGTGTCTGAAAATGAGGAATTAATGAATTACCTAGTAAAAAGATGGATGATGAAGGACTATTCTTATCTGCCAAAGCCGGTTTCTACCATGTCTTCTTTCAAAATGGAAGGCAGTGTTGTCTCTAGTTTATAAAAGGGTATGCAATATTCTAAGGATTTTCTATATTTGGATAAGTTAAATCTTAAAAATAAGTATGCCTAGATTTTGAAGCTCTATGAAAGCTTAGAGTGGGAACTGACTACTATGGAGGAATCAATCTATCATGGATGTGGTGACAGGTTTGATTTTTATGATCTGTAGTTGTTTATTTGGTTTTTTGTACTTTATTTCTGTACTTTTATTTTATTTAAATAATTGGTTCGATGTTTTCCTCTGACTAAGATTTTCTTGTTTATTCCATAAATTTTCAATATTTTACACACACACACATATCATATGATATATTATTTACTTATGAACTTTTATTACAAATTTATTAAAACTAAAATTTTATAATTCCTTTTTTGGTAGTAAATACATTGTTTTTCATGTGTTTTTTGATTTTTTATTATTACATTCCAAAATCATCACTACTGGATTCGGTAGTAAAAACATGAAATTTGAATTTTAGGATTGTAGTATTAGATAAATTATGTAAATTAATATATTCAAAATACCAATGTATTGAAAAGATCATATCTCAAGACATAACCAACATGTCTTATTTCAAATTTATTAATCACCATCACTCATATTAAATCACTTATAGACATAATATTTTTGGCCTCTATCATTATAATGTGGGGGAAATGAAATAGATGAAGGGAAACATAAAATTGATAGTATGGTTAAAAGTAATCATTATCAATTTAATGTAATCAGTGAGAAAAAAGATATAATAATGGTATAATGACATAATAAAATTTCATGAGTTTAAGATAAGAATATCCAAACCCATAAATACATGAATCATCAAACATTAAATCACGGAATAAATATTTTTCAAAGGAAATACACATCAAATTAAATAGTCACGAGACATGTCACATTAATATTGATAAAAGGAATCATTTTAAACACAATGAAATCATATATGAAATGTATTGGTATCTTCATAATTTACTCATCATATCACTATTACAAATGGAATAGCCTATATGGGTGACTTCCATCTTCTTCATACCCACCACATTGGAGTCCCATAACAGACGCATGCATCCTTGGGTTTTCATTGAAGTAACTATCCTTGGTTAATAACATTACCATCATCTGGGTATTATAACATAACCACCACCCATAATTTATAATGGAACCACCATCCATTATAAAAAATAACCATGATCCTTGTCATGAATAATGTAAAAATAATATTCATATCATCATAAACTCATTGAAAACTAATTTTTTCTTCTTCCGAACATGCTAACCCCAACGAAAATAGAATAGTTACAAGAAAATTATTTTAAAACAAGATTAACCCATTGAAAAGAATGAGTTCAATAACATTATTTTTTAAACATGTTTAATTAATGTTAATAAATATGTTTTTATAAAAATATCTTTGAAACAAGATTAACTTGTCTAAAATAAATGGGTTCTAAAACAATATCAATGAAACATGAATAACATGTGGAATAAAAATATGATCCATAAAAATATCATTAAAACATTATTTACCCTTAGAAAATAAATTGAATCAATAAAAATATATTCAAAACCTGAATAAATTATTGAAAAGAGACTATTTTTTTAAAAATCACATCAAAACATTATGAACTCATTGAATAGAAACAAGTTCAAAAATAATATAATTGAAAAAAATATTAATTCATTCAGATGATGTATGAATGTAGTATCATTAAAAAATTTCCCCATTTGATCAATACTAACAATAAGATTTTTTGACATTGAGGAATGGAAAAACTAGTAAATGTTATTTAAAACATTTTTTTAAAAAAATAATCTTTTCATTTTGATGATATCTTTTAAAAAAAATAAAAATTCACGATATATTGTAAAAATCACACAATTAGAGAAAACCTGTGGAAACATATAGAGGACTAATTAATAAAAATAATTGACATGATGGTATTAAATTCCATTAAGAAATGTAAAAAATAAACAGTATTTTAAAAACATTTTGTAAAAGAGAGTCAAAAGTGAACCTTATGGAAAACATCAATAAATTACCTTAAAAATATTTTAAATTATTGTAAAGAATCATGTAAAATGGCTTTATGAAATCATTTATTTTTTAAAAAATAAACCATTTCAATAACATAGATATGGAAGGGAATGATAACTAAACTAAATTAGATACATGATTGGAATTACAAATAACAGTCTCTTTTGATGTTATATAAATCCATAAGGTAGTAAATTCAAAGAAATATCGTGAACCAAATTAAAAACTAGAATATAATAAAAGATATTTTCTTTTCAAGAAAATATAAACATATTATTTCCTATAAAATAAATCTAAAATTAATGAATCTATAAAACAAAAGATTTTGTTACATAAAGCCCTTTTAACTTTAGAAACGCTTCATTCATAATCGCTATGAATGAATGAAATCAAATGATACATTAAATATCCTGAAATTTTTATTCTAATGATATAGAATGTTAAATTTCATTATAGATTACACAAAAATTAATATAGTTTCATATCATAATATTATTTCTCAAGGAACTAGAATTTGAGATGAATAACCCTTAAAACAAACATTCAAATAAATTTTAGAATCAATAAATGAATATATATTTTTGTATAAAATGTAAATAGATACAAAAAATTTGAAATAAATAATATAAATATTTATAGATCCATTCCCATATAATCTTATACTAATAATGTCAATGGAGATGTTTATAACCTCGTGAATGGAAATTGAGTTAAGAATATTAACACCACTTGAAAACTTTTAAGTCAATCCCCATTGATAAATTGATTCAAATTTAAAGACATTATATGATTAATTATTAATTATTAATGATATTAAATTTAAAATATATAGTATATACAACACATAATTTAAACTGGTGATGATTATGGAATATTACTCAAAAAAGTAAAAGTATGATGATAAAAACAAATAGATTGAGTACAGACATTCCATGAATTTATTTCAACTCTTATACACTAGTATTTATTCAATTATTTTATTTCCTAAGAATAATTTACATACTTAATTACTTATATTTATATATTCCTTTTATTTATTTATAATTAAATATTTGAAAACATAATCAATTATGTTCACATTGGGTGTATTAGATGTTCAGTTCATTATTTTATAACGACCTTGGTGTGTTGGCCATGCTCAAAGAGGTCATAATTTTACAATATAATGAATAATAATAATTAAATAATTATTAAATTTTTTAATAAAATTTAATTTTAAAACAATTCATGAAAATTTGTTATGAAAATTGAACTACATTACGATCATGGAGAAGGTAGGACATATGTACGCATGAGTAACATTACCAATTTTTAGTGATCATTATGGAAAGAATATATATATTATTTCAATTTTACATAATTATAATAATATCATAAATACCATATTAATTCTATAAATATATATATAAATAATTATTTTTTTATAGTGACTAAAAAATTAATCACATTACTTCGTGGAGATGGTAGTCCACATATACATGAAGAACGTTACCATATTTTAGTGTAATAAAAAAATGGTATACTATATTTTCATAATGATAAATATTTCATTATTATTATTATTATTTCATTATATTTCATATATTAATTAACATTATCCATATTACCAACCATGTAAAGCATTCATGATATATGAATCATATTGCTTCACAACGTGGTAGTACACAGTACACATGAGCGAAATTATAATACCCCTTAAAAATGAATGTTAATAAGTTATATGAAATATCATAACCAAATAAGTATAAATAAGTTAAAAAGATTTTATATATACTTTTAATCCATCATAAAAAAAATACATGAGAAGAAATTATGGAAAACGAATGTCGTCTATTCGCGACATGGTAGACTATCATACACACAACTAATTATTTCATTTTCCATTTGATGGATGATGAGAATTATTTTGGTTATTACATTTATATAATAACATATAAGTATATAATATATGTTTTCTTTCATATGATCATTTTTTCAGAATATTTTATGGATTCGGGATAACTAATAATTCAAAAAATCATAGTGATAAATTTTAATTATCCTCATACCCACGCTTTCACATTATTCCTAAAGAATTCATAGAATGGATTTATAATAGAAAAGGATTATAGTATTATTTTATGGTTTTTGGAAGTTATTTGGTCTGGTATTGGATAGATAATAAGGGTTTTATTTTGATAATAAGAGAGGATAAGGGATGGCCTTATATAAGTGAGGTGAGTGGAATACTTGTAATTTTTTAAAGGAAAATGGTGTACCCAATCTTTTCGCATTCCAAAAGGCTCAATAATATAGATTTATAAACTATTATACATGATAAGGTAGAAAAATGACCCCAAAATAGGTTTTAGACATGCTTTCAGGTTATTTTAACCTTTATCTTTTTAGTTTTACTTCTGAAAAATCTATTTTTACCTTAACTGTGGTAATTAGCATTTACTATTTTTACAATTCATTATGTTAAAAAATTAATTTAACCGTAGTAGAAAATATAAATTATTATATTTAAAACTTTTTAATATATTTTTCTAATTTCAAATCACATATAATTATTATTAATTTTAGAACACAACCTTCTAACATGATGAAAAAGTGGGTTTTTTACACATGTATTTTTCAAGAAAAATATAATTTTGTATTATCATTATGATTCATAATAATAATTGAATGAATATAAATTATAAATTTTTATATAAAATATTTATATTTCATTTAGAATATATATCATTAGTTATTTGTTTTCTTTATTAAACATAATAAATATTATACATGTTAAAATAGTGTTTAGAATAACCAGGCTTTTAATCTAAAAAACTAACATAAACTGAAATCCAATATAATGTTGATTAAAATGAAATTAAATGAGAAAATAAAAATATAAAATAAAAAATTAACATTAATTCATTTTTAAAACATTTTTGGACATTCGATTTCCCTAATTTATTGAAAATAAAATATTTTCTACAAAAAAGATAATTTTTACTATTCACTAATAAATAAAAAACATATTTTCTAAATTAATCAAAAATTAATTATAATATTTTTCAATGATAATATATAAAAATAATTTTTGTCTAAAATTATATTTTATGAAAACAATTACATTACTAACAATTGATTGATTATTTAATAAAAAATAATTAATAATATTAATTGAGTAGTAAATATATATATATATATATATATATATCCTAATTTATATTATTTTATTCATACAAAAAAATTTAATAGTTAGGTTTTAATCATTTTATATTTTATTTTTCGTTTAAGTTGGGTGTTGCATGTTGAATACGCTATCGAATATAGTTTTCATTTTCAAAATATCAAGGTGTTACATACTCCGCATCCCCACATTAAAAAGTTTTCTTCTTTAAAATTCAACATTATCTCAATAATAAAAGTTTTTATAGTTGTGGTATTTTTTTAAACCCACATCTTAAAAAGGGTTGATAAAAAAATTTCTTGATAAAGTAGAAAGAGAAGTATGGATGCTATTTGGAATAAAAATAATAGTTTTCCAAAATATGTGAACATACGTGCGATACAAATATTTGGAAAAGTAAGAAAAGTGTATTTCCTAAATAATGATATATAGTATCAAAAATTATTTATCATAAATAGTGAATGATTAAGAGTAATTTAACAAACATAAAATCATAAACCAAATAATTGTAAAATTGGCCATTGATAGCATTATCACCTTTAGTAATAGAATATAATTTTTTTCAAGATCAATTTCACATGTTCGAGGACTTTTTTTTCCATCTATTATATGATACTAAGTATATATAATTTCATTATGAGTAGAGTTTCATCCATCGGCTAACTAACACCACAATTTAATGAATTTCACCAAGCGATGAGTATTCAAGTTGAATTATTATTTCACAAAGTAATAAAATAATATTTTAGATACAATATAATCATAAAAGGAATAATTATATATTCCAACTATTTTGAAAAATAAACCAAACCGAAAATGATGATCACATGGTAATATAATTCACAAAATTAGTAAATTTCCATATGAACAAATAATACATTAATCTCCAAAATATAAAAATAACACCCAATGAATAAACTATATCATTCCTAAAAAGCCTCATAATTAAATATTATTTAACCTGAAATATTATCTAATACCTTTTATCTTTCAAGCCAAAAAATACGGTGACCATTTTATTGAATTAATTTTAATCACATTGTCCCCAAATAACTTTTCAATCGAATCATTATTTATTCAATGAAAACCTTATTCCAATAATAACCTCAATATCCAAGACCATATAAATCCAAAAAAATAGCAATATATGAAATCTTATATAAAAAAAATTCAATACATTATGTTAATCCAATTATTTACATATATTTCATCCGAATAAAACATCATTTTAAATGTCTTTAATAAATTAAAGAATTCATCATTTAAAATATCAATGGGGTGTTGAGGGATTTGAACATATAATCATCCTTACCCATATATACCTATTATGGTACCCATAAATATTAATATAACTTCACATTAAAAAATTTCTGATATCCAACGTGATGTATACCATTAAATTGAAACCAAATTTAGCATATAAGTACTCGCACTCCAATATCTAGTCATGAATCATGAACAATACGTTTCCATAAAGATATCAATAAAGATTACCATATTTTATCCATCCAATAATTATTAAATCAATAGGGAAAATTGTATACATTACATTCTAATGGAAATTTTAGGTTTAGAGTTCTAGATAATTAAGGAAAACTCATCAATAAAAAACAAACATGTATTTAAATGATCATTTATCTCACCTTACATAGAATTTATTATCTCACATTAAGTCATGACGCATCTTGTCATGGTCTGTGGAAAAAAACAATTATATTTTTTTCCTAGTGCAACACAGTGGCTGACCAGGGTCGTCTCTCTTGAGGAGCCTTACAATTTGGTTCACTTACATTATCTAATTCACCTAATCTATCTCTTTTTGATATTTTGTTTTTTAAATGAAAGCGATAAAAATATTTTCTGTGTTTTTTATATGAAAAATATAAACTATCATGCAATTATAAACAGAATGAGTTAAAGAAGAATGAACTTGGTTTTGGGGTTCAGTCATTGATTCAATCATTATTTTTCTTTCTGTGTTTGATTTTAGTTTGATAATCCAAACATGAAATCTCATGTTTGAATCACTACTATTTTCTAAAATATAAATAGTTTATGTTACATTTCATTGGGGGCCATCACCAAATTGGGGGCATTCGCCTCACCAATGCATAAAACCCAAATCTACTACAAACATAAAATAAACTTTAAAGAAAATTCATGAACACCTTGACCTCTCCCCAATCAAAGTCTCGAGTTAGCCTCTGATTTACGAGAGTTTGATATTACATTGTGGATTGTTTGTAGGAAGATAGAGAGATTGAGAGATAGAGAGAGCCAATGAAAATAAGAAAAGTGGGTGGAGAAACACAAAGGCATGGATTAATTAAACTAGATATTAAATTAAAAATGAAAATAAAACAAAATAAAACAAAAATGAAAATAAATAAAAATAAGAAATGAGGTGGGAAGAGAGGATAAGCAGTGGCCAATTCCCCGGTGGGATCCCTCCTTGGATTTGGGTGTCGAGCTGATGTTTTGGAAGGAGGAGAAGGCCTCCTTTATATGTATATTTCAGTCCCCTGAACGTTTTTGTATTGTTGGACCCATAAATTTCCGATTCACATGTGGACCCCTGCGTCAATATTGTTTATGAATTTGTTGGCCGTTCCCCCTAAAAATTTCAGTGCATTTGGATTCCGGATGAAGGAGTTATGAATTTTTCATTGAAGGCTTCTTTTTCTTGACAAAGCTTCCAGGAAGGTTCCTCCAAAAGTATGTCATTCAATGGCTACCTTAATGACTTAGAAACTCTCCAAAATTTTGTGTAGAGACTACCTATATGTCCTCGTTATATATCAGGCGGAAACACCTCATTTGGATGTGTGTAGGCCGCGTTTGGGTTCCATTACATTGGTGGTGTCCATGCTGTCAGCCCGGAACAATGTCCAACTTCTATGAATTTTTAGGCCCTCTAGATGGCCAAATCAGCTCCTGGTCCAGTAGAAAAAAATGAAGGAAATGAAATTAAAATTCTAAAAAAAATTATTCATAAAATTTAGAATTATATTTTTCAGTAAATGAACAAAATACCCATGATAAAAAAAGATTTAAAAAATCCAGAATTATTCGTTTTTCACAATTTTGCTCATTTTCATTCTAAAACTCAAATTACACATTAGTTTTATAAAAAAATGAAATACATGGGTTTTATCATTGACAAATAGTAAAAAATACTAATTATTTTATGAAAAAATTCATGTAAATTTTCACTTTCAAATACCCCCACACTTAAACCATGCTTGTCCTTAAGCATTAAATCTCAACATGGAAATAAGAGGACACCAATGTTACCAATATTAAAATTTAAATGCAATAAAATCAAACAGTTTTCTATATAAAATCAAAATTTCAAAAATCTGCATAAAATATCAATTTATGTTCCCATTTTTCAATGAAATAAATAATTCACATATTTTACTTTTTCCATTTGAAAGTTGATGGAACTTATCCTTTCATTCATTCAAGCTCCTTGATTCATCATTATTAAACATGCCATGTCATGATTTACCTCACTTTTTTTCTCTCATCAATCATGATACAATTCAAGTATAGTTATGCTCATATCATGATAACATGCTCATTATCCATATGCTTGTAAATAAACTATGTTTCCACATTGTAAAGGAAAAAGACACATAAAATCATGAGGACTAGCAATAAAGGTTCAAATGACTCTAAGGCTTAAGGTTGGTAGGATTTGATGCATTAAAAATTAACGCTCAAGGAGGATGATAATCTCTAAATTAAAATGCATGATATTAAAAGTAAAAGTGCAATCAAATTCTCCCCTTGAAAAATAGAAACACCCACTTCCCAAAACTCAAATAAAAAGTTATGATCAAGTAATCATAATGGATGATTTGTGCACCCTCTTGATTTTTTTATTTTGTCCTTTTTTTTGATTTTTTAAAAGTTATGATTAGATCAAACCTCACATCCATCACCTTACTGCATACGATCTTAATATCGTCGGTCTGGAAAATGGTGATTTTTGGTTCTCTAAAATCAAAACCCATTTTCTATATTTTTTTTCTTTTTATTAATTTTTTTCATTTTTTTTAATTCAAGAGGGGCAAACAATAGAGTATAATGAATGATTTCAAAACCTTTTACAATTCCCACAATAACACCCCCACATTTCTTCCACACAATGTGTATCATCCCATCCACCGTGATTCCCTTTACCCCCACACTTCAACCTTAAAATATCATGTAAATACCAATATTTGGGTAGGAATAGATAAAAATGGATTGAAACATGTCTCATCCCTATAAAGGTCATTCATTGTATCTATGGGATAAACGAAGGATTGACGTAAAGTTGGTATTTTAAAGAAATGTAGCTTTTAAAAGGATACCTCAATCATTTTAAATGTTTTTTTCAAAGTCATAGCTTTGACAAGTTTCATTTCAAGTTATAGTGAGTTACATGTCCCAATATCACTCAAAAAAATATGCTCAAGAATAAATAGGAATTACTTGGTCTATAAATCTTCTCACGAATGAGAAATATAATATTGGACAATCACTCATGGCATTAATAATAATAATAAATAAATTCACATAAACTTCAGATATTCAAAGCATGAAATATGGTTGAGGAATTTCATTTACATGAATTAATTAATTCCTTTAAATCATGAGTCATCATTTCAATATCTATGCTTCATATTTAATAATTGAATTTTTTATTTCAATAATTTATTCATATAAACATTGAAATCTAAAACATGGCATCACTAGGTTTCTAAGAAACTCATGTCTCTTAGATAAGTCGAGTAAAACAGTAATTAAATTCTGATCATGCAATTTTATCTTTAAAGCTCAAAACATATTGTGGACTAAAATGTGGAGAGTTTAAAAGATAAAACACTAAAATTAAACTTCGTTTTTCCATGAAACTTATTCTTGTCCTTCCTCTTCAATTTATAGGGCTTCCTTCTTCCATCGTGATCCTATAAAATATAATGACACAATTAAGCATAAGGATCATGTCTTTTAAGCTCAAAAATATAGGAGCGAGGGGGCCGAATGCTAGACTACTTCCTAAGAAATGAAATTAAAATCCAATTTCCTAAAAAGCAAGTAAAGATAAATCATGGTACGATCCCCCAAGTGGGTCATAACGTTTTGCTTCCCCTAGAGGGAAGTACCAGATATTATCCATAGTCTGGTGGAGGGTGATGCTTCTTTGATTTAAACCACCACATGTGGATTTTCCAGTTTGTGCATCATTATTGTTCTTGAGGGATGGTCCATGAATAGAGTACACCATATCCTCCCACTTCACAATGAGGTATAGATTACATTTTGGGGGTAGGATGAAGTATGGAACGTCCTATTTTTGTGTTGTTACTTACACAACCTTGTTATCTTTCAGTGCTAGCTTCATGGGGGATTCTTGAAGAGAATCCTCTTGTATAATTTTATTAGGGTCAGCTATCTAGATCTCTTGATGGGGATCCACCAATGTGTGTTCATTGAAATCAGGGATCTCAATGTGTTCTTCAATAGGTGCATGTCCACTGTATTCTCCAACTTCCTTCAAGGCATTGCAAAGAATGTCTGATTCTTTATAATCAAAACAAGAGGGAGTGATATTCAAATTTGTTTCAATAAAATCAGAAGATATGTGGATAATGAAATGTTTCACTCCCTGAGTTGGTTTAGCTTCAATCTCTGCCTCAATGGTATTTGCCTCTTGGGGTATGATGGCAGATGGTGAAGGTAGTTATTTGGGTTCCTCCACCTCAAATTTGGCCTCATGTTCATGGATGTCTTCTGTGAAATTTGGGAAGACTAGTGGTACTTCCTTCATGGGCTCAAATATTTTTATGTTGTTTTGGAGTTCATTGACCATCACCATTATGTATTTCAGTGAGATCCATGTTTTAATGCCTCTTTTCCCTTTCACGGACATTATCATCAGTGCATCAGCTGTTCGCTGGAGGGCTTGCTCAGTGTAGTTGTTTTCTTGCACCTGTGAGTAATTTTCAATCCATGTAGAATAATAATTATTTAAATTATTCATGGAAAGAATTTGTTTTTGTTTTTTTAAAGAAATGAAATCTAACTAAGATGTGAAAATAGAAAAATTAAATGAATAACTGATTGGCTCCCCGACAACGGTGCTAGTTTTGACGCACCCTTGTCACGGTGCGTGGATAAAAACAATTATATTTTTTTCTTAGTGCAGCATAGTGGCTTACCATGGTCGTCTCTCTCGAGAAGCCTTTCAATTTGATTCACCTACTTTATCAAATTCACCTAATCTATCTCTTTTTGATATTTTTTTAATTAAATGAAAGCGATAAAAATATTTTGTCTTTTTTTATATGAAAAATATAAACTATTATGAAATTATAAACTGAATGAGTTAATGAAGAAAGAACTTGGTTTTGGGGTTCAGTCTTGGATTCAATCATTATTTTCCATTATGTGTGTGAATTTATTTTGATAATCCGAACATGAAATCTCGTGTTTGAATCACTACTCTTTTCCAAAATAGAAATAGTTTAAGTTACATTTCATTGGGGGTCTTCACCCAATTGGGGACATTCGCCTCACCAATGCATGCACCTCAAATCTACCACAAACATGAAATAAACATTAAAGAAAATTCAAGAACACCTTGACCTCCCCCCAATCCAAGTCTCAAGTTAGCCTCTCATTTCCAATAGTGTGATATTACTTTGTGGATTGGGTGTAGGAATAAAAAGAGATTGAGAGAGAGATATAGAAAAATAAAAGAAGAAAAGTGGGTGGAGAAATACAAATGCATGGATTGATTAAACCAGAATTTAAATTACAAATGAAAATAAAACTAAAATAAAACAAAAATGAAAATAAAATAAAAATACTAAATGAGGGGGGAAGAGAGGATCAGCAGTGGCCCATGCCTCGGTGGGATCCCTCCTTGGATTTGGTTGTCGAGTTGATGTTTTGGAAGGAGGAGAGGGCCTCCTTTTATAGGCATATTTTCGTCCCTTGAATTTCTTCACGTTGTTGGACTCATAAATGGCCGATTCACATATGGAACAATTCTTTAATATTTTTCAGGAATGTGTTGGCCGTTCACCCTCCAAATGTTAGTGCATTTGGACCCCGGATTAAGGAGTTATGAATTTTTCATTGAAGGAAACTTTTTCTTGATGAAGCTTCCCGGAAGGTTTCTCCAAAGGTATGTCGTTCAATGGCTGCATTAATGACTTCAAAACTCTACAAAGATTGGTGTATCGTCGTTCATATATGTTCTCGTTCTATACCATGTGGAACCACCTCATTTAAATGTATTTAGGCCACGTTTCGGTTCCGTTACATTGGTGGTGTCCATGCTGTCCGCCCGGAACAATGTCCAACTTCAGTGAATTTTTAGACCCTATAAATGGTCGAATAAGCTCCAGAATTAGAAGAAAAAAATGAAGAAAATAAAATAAGGATTATAAAAAAAACTATTAGAAAATTTGGAAATATATTTTTCAGTAAATGACCAAAATACCCTTGTCATAAAAATCTGTCAAAAATACAGAATTAGTCATTTTTCAAAAAATTTCTCCTTTTCATTCTAAAACTCATTTTACCCATTATTTTTATAAAACAATTAAATACATAGATTTTATTATTTACAAACAGTAACAAATAATAATTATTTGATAAAAAATGCATGTTAATTTGCTCTGTCAAGTCATCATCATCTTCATTCATATGAAATCCATTTAAAAAATAATTAGTTTAAATCCAATCATTATAACCTAAAAAAAATGAAACATAATATGGGTGCACAAAAATTATCAGTAAGGGTATATATAGGCATTCACAACAGAACATCATCTATTAGAAAAAGAAGAGCATAACAGAATGATTAAATCATTAATGTGGATGAGCATTATATAAGAATAATCATACCCATAAAAACCCAGATCATAAACCATAAAAAAATTTCATTGGGATTTATCAGTGGAACGAGTCATCATAATCAATAATCATGAGCCATGTGATATCAATATTGATCAAATGAAACATTTTTAACCCATGAAAAGCTTATATGAAATGTCTCAATATCGTGGGGAAATTTTCATCAAACAATAATTACAAATGAAATATCTAATATGGATAACATTCATCTTTGGAGTACCCAATATATTGGAGGATTATAATGAACCCACACATCCATGGTTTATCATAGAACAAGAAATACTTGGATAGTAATGTAACCATCAATACATGGTTTATAATGGAACCACCAGTTCTTGGTTTATATCATATAAAAAAATAAATTATATAAAATTTCTAATAACACCATCAATAATAATGTAACTAAAACATTCATTACATCTTAAAATCATTAATGAAATCGTTATTCTTTTTAGAACATTAATAACCCATAAAAAAAATAATTTTATTAAAAAGAAATTTGAAACATGATTAACCTATAGAAATTTAAAACATGTTCCATAATAATATCATTAACACATGATTAAACCATGTAAAATAAAAGGGTTCCGAAACAATCTCTTTGCAACATGATTAAACTATAGAAATGAAATGGGTTCCCTAAAATTCTCTTTGAAACATGATCAACCTATTGAAATAAAACAACTTCTATAAAAATCTATTTAAAACATTATTAACTAATGAAAAAGAAATGGGTTCTATTACAATCCCTTTAAAACATTATTATCCCATGGAAAATAAAAGGACTATAAAAATATATTTCAAATGTCATTATGCAGTGGAAATGAAACGAGTTTTATGAACATATTAGTAAATATATCTTATTAAATCTAAAAAAATTATTATTATGGGGTAATTACAATGTATCCCCATTGAATCATAAGTAAAAATGAGCATTATTGATGATGATTAATGGAAATAACATTAAAATAATTTTTAATGAAATGTTATGTTTCATTTTTATAATAAAATTTAAAAACCAAAAAAATAAAAAAATACTATGATAATAATTTTCATTGAAAACAACCTTATAAAAAATAATGTCAACTTAAAGGAAAATAATGGAAATAAAAACGGTAAAATATCTTCATGCCATAAATTTTAAAAATAAATATTATTTTGAGAATGTTTTTAAAGGGTATTAAATGTGACACATTTGGAAATTTTTTTGAATTTTTCTTTGAAACTTTTTTAAGATATGGTAAACGATAATGAAAAATTTCTTTAGAATATTATTTATTTTTTGGAAATAAAAATTTCAAAAACTTTTTATAAATATTTATATGAAAATGAAAAATACCTGATCTAATAAAGATAAATTATTAGTATCACTTAAAAATTAATTAGGTTATATTTACTAAATAAATATAAGAAGGAAATATAAATAAAAAATATTAACCACATTCAAAATTAATTGAGAATAAAATTTATTTGGATTAATAAAATAAGAGTATATTTTTCTTCCAATGTATCCATGATCTCAAAAAAATATATAAAATAATGGAGATTATAAAATAAATTCTTTTCCACTATGGTAAATCTTCAATCATAACACCCATAAAATAATAACATTAAATTTCACATTAAATATAATTTATATATTGATTTTAATTATATAACATGTCAAATGTTATTATATACACTTCAATAATGAATAAAGTTTCATATCATAAACTTATGTCTCAAGGAAAGATAATTTGAGATGAAGAAAACTTACAAAAAACATACCATTGAAAGTGAGAATTAATAAATGAATTAATTATGTGTTTAAAACTTTAAATCCAAAAAAATACAAATACATAATATGAAAATTTTATACCAATTCAAACATATTTATAAAATAATTGGGCCAATGAATACTTTTTATAACCCAATAAAAGGAAATTGAGTTCAGAAACTCTTTTCCAATTGATAACGTTCATGTCATTATACTTAGATAAATTAATAAAAATTAAAAATAAAAATATAATTATGTATGAATGATTCATTATAATACTTTTAAAATTGATATTATATACACCAAGAAATAAAAAATGTTTTGAATATGTAATATGTGTCACAAACATAAATATGATATGTGAAAAATACATACCTCACATACAAACATTCATTGTTTGTACTGTACCTCATTTATAATAAGAATAAATAAATTATATGATTTCTTAATAAAATTTTATTGGTTTAACATAATAAACATGAATTATTCATTTTATTTCATTATAATTACATATTTGAATACATAATCAGTTATGTCCACATCTGGTATTTTAGTGACTTTTGGTTCATAGTTTGAAAATGGATCCAGTGTGTTGAAAGTGGTAATAATGGTCATTATTTCATCATATTCTAATAATATTCATGAAATTATAATCATATTTATTCATCAATCAAAAATTGAAAAAAAATCGTGAAACACAGTTATGAAAAATGAAATATATTACGATCATGGAGATGGTAGGTTGTTTTTACGCATTAGAAACATTTCCATGTTTTGATGATAATTATGGAATAAAATTATGCACTATTTAAATATTTTATAATTATCATAATATAATAAATACCATTTTATTTCTTTATATGTACTAATATATATCATTATTTTTATGTGGGTCTAAAAAAAATAACCACATAGCATTGTGTAAGATGTAGTCCACATGTACATTAACACCATTATCATTTTCCAGTGTAAGAAATAAAATTTTATATTATATTTTATGAAGGATAAATATATAATTAATATAAATAAAATATCATTTATATCACATATATTCATTAAATATACCCTTATTACCTTCAATTTTATTCATTATATAAAAATTAATCACATTTATTCGTGAGGTGGTACTCAACCATACACATGAGCATATCCCCAAAAATATGAAAAATAATAATTTTTATTCTATATAATATCTCAAAATGTAAAAATATTCTTAAAATAATATATATTTATATATATATTACATTTAAATTCGCCATTATAAAAATTTGTGAGAGGTGATGATGGAAAACAAATGATATCGGTTCACGAGGATATAGGTCGTTAACCCCATGAATGTTATTTTTTATCCCATTTGATGGAAGCGGAAATGTGTTGAGGTTATTATATTAAAATAATAAAATTTAAGTATATAAAATATACATTTTTTATCATATGATCATAGTTTCATAATATTTTAATTATGGAAATTAAGAAATTAGATAATAATGTGTAGTTGGAAATAGTACCTCTTCCCAAACAAACTATTTAGGATTATTCTAAATATATTACGAGAATATATTTATTACAAAAAATGATTTTGGGATGAGGAATGGGATTTTGTTAATGATTTGGGTTGATATTTTTCTAAAAATACGGTGTTTAACCTATGAAGAAGAGAGGAGATCAGTGGCCTTTTATAAGTGATGTGAGTGGAACACTTCTAATTTTTTAATATAATTTAGTCTACCAAATTTTTCATAGAAAAAAGATCCCAAATTGATAATTTCTGATAAATATAAATTATAAGTTCTAAATAGTTATAACCACATGGTTTAATGAATTTTTAGGATATTTTTACATATATCTATTTAGATTAACCCCCAGTAACTAATTCTCATATTAGCCATTGTAATTATTTTTACTATTTCATTATTCATTAATTCAAAAAATGATGTTAAAATTATTTGAAAATGTAAATTATTTGGATTCTAAATATGGAAACTATCTTCTAAAAATCATTTCATATAATTTTAAATTTTAAATTTCGAACAAATCATGAAGGCGCGATGAAAAAAGGGTTTTTGATAAGTGTATTTTTCTAGGAAAAGATAGCTTTATATTAAATATATGGTTAATAAAAATCAATGTATGAATATAAATAAAGTTTTCTTGATATAACATATATTAGATTAATTTTACACATTTATCATTTTTTATTATATTAATTAATTTATGAGGATAAAGTTTTTTTGTATTAAAATATTTTTTAGAAAAATCCCATTTTAAACCCAAAAGTACATAGATGATAAAATCCAATATAATGTTTAATCAAAATTAATTAAGTGGAATAAGTATAAAAAATAGAAAATATGTTACATTAAATAATTTTAATAAAATATTGGTACTTTTATATTCCATAGTTTTTTGAAAAGTGAATATATTTTTACGAATGTCATTATTTTTCACTTTTCACCGAAAGATCATCATTTTTTGGAAATTTGTTAAATTTCACAATTTTTTTATATTTGGATTTCAAAAATAAATAAAAAGTTATAATATAAATTTTTTAAATTTTCCTAACATTGATTATAATATTTTATCATGAAAATTATTTAAATTCATTTTTAAAGAGAAAAAATTTTTAAGAATAAAATCACATTACAAAAGGATGATTGATTATTAACTATATAATTTTCATTAATTTGTATTGAATTTTAAATTTATTTATATTTATATTTATATTTCAAAAAAAAATTAATACTATTCATACACTCAAATTTAAGGGATATATTATAATGGTTATATATTTTTTTGATTGTTAATGCTCGGTGTTGCATATCGAATACACTATTGAACATTGTTTTATTTTCTAATATATCAGGGTGTTAGAGTAATATTTGATCCTGTTACACTAATCATGGTTAAATGATATTAATAACTATAACTATGATAAAAATATCATATATATATGTATATATATATTCAGTATATATTTATTTAGAGTAATCCACAAAATTTAAAGATTGAAAATTATATACACACTTCATGGAGAAGGTATCTCATATGTACGTAAGAATACTTTTTCTAGTTTCATTAAGAATGGAACATAAGGAAGGTAAATAATAATTAATCTTTGTACTATAATTATTATTTTTATATATCACATAAATTTAATAAATTACTCTTTATTACATTAAATGCATATTATTTGTTGAAAATGAATTACATCCCTTCATGAGTTGGTGGTCCACCGTACCCACGAATGAAGATATCATATCCCCCAAGAAAAGCAAATTAATAAAATATATTCGATTTCATAATTATATATGATTAATTATTAAACAAATTTAGTAAATATTAATTTAATCTATCTTAATTTCAATCCAAGTAATGTATAAATAAAAGACACATCAGATCAGTTCAGAAGGTGGTTGTACTTCGTACACACGAGCAATGATATTGTTCTCCAATGGGTTTGTAAGTAAGAAGGTATATGTGGTATTATAAAATAAATAGGTATTATAAAATTATATATATCATATATAAACATTAAATACATCATTATATC
Source organism: Viscum album (assembly GCA_963277665.1). NCBI lineage: Eukaryota > Viridiplantae > Streptophyta > Magnoliopsida > Santalales > Viscaceae > Viscum > Viscum album. Next base: position 1,247,574,790 of record OY728138.1, read on the forward strand.
AATTCATGAGATGTGGTGACGGTAAACAAATAAAATCAATTCATGAGCCGTAAAAACTAATGATGAATTTATATCCAATTTTATGGAAGATTATATGGTCTTTTGTTAAAACATTATCATAGTCACATATTAGTATATATTTGAAACTATTTTTATTATTTTATAATACTTTGAAAATATTTTAAGGAGTTAAAATATTAATTAAAACCAAGAGGAAAAATTTAAAATTTCACAGTTCCTAAGATAACAAATTTATGTTTAATATAAAGCTTTTGTAGATTAGATTTATGATATGAAAACTTACTCTATTATGTGTTGTGGTAATTAAGGAAAACTATTCTCTATTTAGTTGAATGAGATAATGGTTTTGGGAGTGTTTAAAGGATAAGAGAGTGGGTGGCCATTTAGAATTGTGGGAGTGGATAGACATGTAATAATTGATAATAATAATGTGTACCCACATTTTTCACATTCACAAGGATAAAAAATGAGAAAAAATATAAAATATATTTTATAATATCAATATATATCCATAATATATTGTTGGTTCTTGATTATAAGGAATTTAACTCATTATAATTTTAGTTTTACCCCTGATAAACCTTTATTAATCTTAATGTCTATAATTATTTTTTTAACTTTTTTTACATTTAATTTTTGAAAATAAATTTATAAAAGTGTAAAACCATAATTTTCAAATAAGTGTGGAAGATGAAATAAAATTGGTTTATATAAAAATAATCTTTTTAATCATAAAATTGTATTAATTCATATATTTTTCCTATAATACACATATGATATATTTTAAAATTTTAATAGAATATATAATATATAAATATCATAAAAATATATTAAAAAAATTAAATTTTTTTAATTTTTGGAGGTAAAACATTTTTTTCTACAAAAAATAGATTTTCTAAAAAATATTTCAATTATTTTCAAAGGTTATATTATTTTTGTTTAAAATTAATTGGTCATTGGTACTAGAAAATTTACTAGGTGAAGTTAAAATTAGAATCTAGTGTTCCCATACAAACAAACTAACTAGGTAGTTAGTGGAATTTGAGGTCAATCCCATGTGGAAAATAGAAAAGTAATAAAGAAGATCAAAATGGCTGAGTCTTTATTGGTTACCCAGATAGAATGAGTGAAGGAAACAATGATGAAGTGAAAAAATATAAAAAAATAAAAATAAATAAATAATAAATAAAAAACAAATCAAAAGACAAATCTTTCAATTTTGAAATTTAATTAATAGTTCTTTAAATATTAGTTATTATATAATAAAATTATTAATGAACTTGTTTAGCATAGGGATTAAATCCTATTACTATTTATTGGTCTCATAACTAGAAATTTTGGATTTAAACATTAACGAATTGGTCCATAAATTATATATTCAAATTAAAATTAGTTCATTACCCATAAAAAAGTAGCACAAGATTCCCCCAATGATAATTGGTTTACATATTTTAACTCATTAATATTTCACTAATATTGTTGTTCTTTCTCTGTTAAGACACCAACAATAGATATTTAATTAATTCATTAAAATATGTATAAACACATGTCACTATAAATGCAAAAAATTGTCATTTTAATTGAAATATACTCTAAAACTATTTATAACTCCAACACATAAAAAATAGAATCTTATGACTTGTCATAGTGTGATGATTGAGAATAAATTATTCCCATACCATGGATATGATAGGAAAATAGGGAAGTGATATTTATACTAAAAAATAAATCAAAACATGAAAGAGAAAAAAATTGGTTCTAAGGTAGGTCAAATGACAAAGCGGAAGAACCTCCCTCGGAGTGTATAACTTTGAACATTATGAGGCATCCATCATATTTATAGAATTAAAATCTAAACTGAATTTTCCATAAAGTAAATTCCATATACATGGTTCATCATACTTTGGCCTTTTTTCTTTTTGGTAGGTGATCCGTCAAGCTTTCCATTGACTTCGTCGTGTTGACAGTCAGTTGGTGTGGAAACATGGCATATAGCACCACCCCACATGGTGTGTAGAGTCCATTTCAGCCACCAACTGCTTATGGTTGATCATACACAGCATGTGAACACGGAGTTCATGGCATGTTCTCTTTTCTATACTACTTGGGTGTTTTCTATGGCTGGCCTATCCATGTCGAGGAAAAGACACAAGGTTTGTGTTTATAATGTACATGTTGTATATATGTGATGTTTTTTCTAGTCAGTCACAATTTTTTAGTTTGGTTGGAAATCATATGAAATTTTATAAGAATACCTAATTAAGGCATTTTATCCACAACCCAAAATATATCTACTAAAAACATGTTTTTAAACTCAATATTTTTTTAAAAATTTATACAAAAAATAAGTTACTTCAAACTCCCCACAAAATTATTTTCTTTTCATCAAGAAAAATTTCAACAATTAATAAATATAGTCCATACTCTAAAGAAGTAAGCATTAAAATAATTATAATTATAAATACTATAGGAATAACAGATTATTTTAAAAAGGAAAATACATTTTTCAACTACAAAAATATTAAACTCATATATCATTTATAATTAAATTAATGATTTTTACCCTCCCTTATTCATGTTGTTTAACATATCATGAATACACATGCAACATTATGATTTACCTCAACACAAAATACCACTATAATCACTCCAGATCATTTTATCAGATTTATGATAGATCTCAAGTATATGAACTATATCCATAAGCTTGTAAGTATTATCATTCTCTACTATAGAAATAAAATAAAAACATAATGATTAATTTCAATAAGGATCAAATGATTTTGATGTAATTGGTAGGTTGGTAATAATGTGAAAAATTATATTAAAGGCTTGAAAAGGAGGATTTATTCTAAAATAAAAATGTATGATATTAAATAACAAATATCAATAAAGATGCATCCCTAATAATATCTCCCAAATTTTCACCTTTACCATGATGAAATCCCATTTCCATCATGGATTTATAACCATTAATAATTACAATGAAAGAAATCAGGTTGCCTTTTGAAATTCTCATCATCATTTTTTTAATAAGGGACAATGAGGAATACAATGAATAATGGTTTTGGAACACTTATACCCTAATGAAGAAGTGGGAATCTACCCCACACATAATATATTGGTTTATCACAAATATGTATCATGAATATACAAAATCACACTTTTACGGTGAAATTAATAATCATCAAATATTATCAAAGAATTATGGTATGATAAGAAAATAGGCCTGTAATGTGTCTTTCTATTAAGGCGTCTCATAGTTTATATGGATTTTATGAAAGTCAAATTTATGGTTGCTCTCAAGGAAAAAGGGGATAAAAGAACAATCAATTACTTCAATCATTTTAATGTGACTCAAAATCAACATTATTTGAAGAGAAAAACATGTAAGTTCTATTAGTTATTTATATCCAAAGAATCTCCCAAGAAAAAGGGTATAAGAAATAATATAAAAAATGTATTAGAATACCTCTCAAGAATGAGGATAAAAATTGGTCAATCAAGTTATGACATGGTTAAAAATGACTAGTATAATAAATGTTAATGTATATGAATTTAAATAGAAAATCAATCTATATCAGCAATCTTTTTAAACACGTTAAATTTAAAATAAAATTAAAACATTTAAAATTATATTTTCTGTATTTATTATTTTGAATTATAATTAATCAAAAAATATCCAAGTTTTAAAATATTATATATATAAATGTTTTCTCATAGAATAGTTCAAAATAATATACTAGTGTATTCAGAGACTCTCCCCTAAAAATAATATTGCACATGTTCCCCCAAGTGCAACACTAAAGGAAAAGAAGAGGCCATGGGAAAACACAAGTGGGCTAGGATGAGTGGAAGTCATGAAAGAAGTAATAAAGAAAGTAATATTAGTGAAATGGAAATCTAAAATAATACTCCCATCATATAGAGCCCCTAAAAGTTAGAAAGAAGTCAAAAATATATTTCCATGACATGCCAGAGTACATTTGAATGTCGATGTAATCGAAAAGGAAGTCTGTAAGAGTAAAAACATTACAACAAAATAGTATCATAAAAGATATATATAATTAAATTGTGTGAGAAAATAGTCCATCTTTCACCTACGAGGAGGAACAATCAGAAATATGGGGATTAGGTAGAGGAGAGTCTATAGTGTAAAATAGATTCACTGGGTCTGTGCTCTATATCTTGGGCTCAACAGATACATTTTCCATGACAATATTAGTTATTGTAGCTATCCCCGAAGTGGATAACAGTACATAATATGTTTCTAGCACTATAAACTATGTTTGGGCTATAGAAGGATGGGTATCAGATAAGGAGCAAGTGTTGAGGTAACTTAATGCCCTGATACATAAGAATAAGGACCAACAACAGCTCGATCCATGCATGAATCAAAACTATGGAAGCCTGGTGGTTCTTGAAGAGGTATAGACAGTGATACAATGTATCCCGGTGGAGTGAGAAAGAAATATCAATCAAGTGTGCAGGTTTAGGTGGTGATATGGATGGTCTAGAATAATAGGGGAGGCGGGAGGAAGATGAAATGAAGGAAGATGTTATGTGGGTTGGAGAAGGAACCACTTCTTGTGCATGTGATGGGACCATATCAACATCAATAGTGGGGGTAGATAGGTTTTCTCTTTTCCCTATATGAAGCAAGGGATTCTTGTATGAGCATAATTTTTTCTCCCCATTTCTCGATCATCCTCATATAGATAATCATTATGGAGAGTATACGGTGGGGAGAGGATAAGTGATCATAATGGAGAGATGGCTCAAAAAATATGAAGAAGTGTTCCAATCAGGTTTCATAAAAACAACCATTTTAGTTTAACTGATGGCTATTGATCATGGAGTTGAAATAAGAATCATCGAGACAAGGGATTTTAGGATAGTCGTACTGTACGGTATAGTTGATAAGATCCATGTATCGTCTAGACACAACACCCATGTCCTCGTGGTGTGGGATAAGTATGGCACATAAGCACCGATGGATTAAACTAATAGGATGGTAAATGATGATTGCAATCTTATGGAATTATGTGGGAATATCGGTGGTCTGGACTAGTAATCTACCATGACATGGAAACATGGTTAGAGCACATAGGTTTGGTTAGAGTTGCAAAAGGGGGTGGTGTGGCAGGATGGGGGCAGAAGCAACACTCTTGGCCAAACAGAAAAATGGCTAATGAGAAATGGAATATACCCATCCTAAATTATACAAGAGTGGTCATATCACAATGTGAATAGTGGTAGGGGCCCCATTGAACTTGAATGTTTTCAATAGCCCCAAAAATAAATCTCTAAATGTTGGAGTGATAACCCTTAGTGTGTGGAGTAAGTGATTACTCTTAGAAGCTTCCCAATCTCCTCCCAAACACCAATATATTGAGGAATAGTGGTGTCTGTGTATCGTCTAGTCAAATGGATCATTCACCATGAAATATGCAATAATCTAGGTATCATAAGATATCCTTCAACAAAGATCTAGAAGAGGTGCAGCTTAGGTCTGGAAGCTATCAGTACAAGTTGAGATGGAGCCACAACTACTGAGGTGGAGTGTCTATGTGTGGTGGTGGCAAGTAGAGTAGTAGATTATAGGGCTAGCTCTGAGGATCTTCCAGCGGTGGATGGTGGTGCAGGAACAGTAGGGTCCAATGTAGTCATGGATAGCTCTGAAGGCATTGTACTGGATGTGGGAGTTTCAGTATTGGATCCCTTGGTTGTTACAGATGGTTTGGATGTGAAAATAGGTGGGTTAGTGGCTGTTGGAGATGGTTCTATTGTGTCATCTGAACTGACATATGTAAATGATGTGGGTTTCATTAGAGGATGTGGCAACATCACCAAGGTTGGTGTCTTACACACTTGAAGATATAGTTCTCGTGCCATCAACCTTCATAGTTGGATCTAACGGGGTCCCTCTCCATCTGTAACAGTTTCGGGGTGATTTCCACCAACTCTATCTTCATCTAACATACCTGAATATAGAATTAAAATAAAACAAAAATAGAATAAGTAATGAATAAAAAATAAGAAAAGTGATAAACAAAATAAGGATGGTGAATGGAGTGTAGTGTGATTTGGTTCACAATCTGTCTATCCTAGAAAAACATGCCGAGTGGGAAAGTGTTTCGGAAAAATCCTATACATGGATTGTATGAAAGTATACACTCTATGTTTATGTACATGGGGTGTTGTTCGTTCAAGTTCCCATACATGGAATTTCCCTTGAGTTGTCTTTGAATAGAGTACACACTATGTGAAGTCCCTACACGGCATATGTAAGAACATGGATTCCAATGTGGGAACCCCTTTTACATATAGTTTCCCTAATTAATATGCTACATGGAGTGCACCAAAAATAAATGTTGTGTGTGTCTATATATGGTTAGTCAGTGTGTTCTCTGAACACGGGTTTCTCCTAAAGGTTTGGGCAGTTGTGATGTACATGTGTTGTACCGAATGTATACACAATGTGTTTCTGAAAAGAAAAAATATTGAATTGTGTCCTTGTACATAGTGTACATGGTGTGTGTTACTTATCTAACCCATGTATTATGGATTTTATCTGAACATGTCCCTATATCCCAAAGAAGCCCTAAATATTTTTATAACACTGAAATAATGGGCATAAAAGGGTGTACCTAGACTGGGTATTGTAATATAAGTGAAACGAATTCCTAAAACAAACATAAATAGTGGAATCATGGTGTGGGAGAGTGAAGAAGTATTAAAGAAACATATAGGGGAGACAACAGGTAGAAGGGTTTCTTAACACGAGCTCTACTTGGTTAGCGCATCTCAGCTTTTAATGCCTGACTGCACTATGTGTATAGTAGAGTAAACACTGTGTATACCCCTTTTTCAATATTGTTAATATTAAAATTATAATTATAATGAACTATATAATTATTATTATTTATATGATAAAAATAAAAATATTAGAAAAAATTATTTACAAATTAGAAAATAGACATATACCATAAATATATCAGAAACTATAAAACTATGTGTTCTACAAGTCGAAAAAAAGATCTACAAAAATTGTTTTGAGGCTTGGGGAGCGATTCAAACCGATGACTAGCCAATCAGAATTTAATCCCTCAACCACTAGAGTGGTGTTTGTAGTGATGAATTTTTTGTATTATATTTATATATTTAAATAAAATATTAATCACTATACTAGGAAAATAGAACACATGACACATTGTCATAATTTTTGAAATATTGGGTTGATATAAGGAGATTGGTCAAGTTTTAACTCAGATCTTTTGAAACCTCGTCTATGACTTTTCCAAGAAAACAACATCAACCTTGGGTGATCTCTTGTTTTTTAAAATGTTTTAAGGTATTAATGAAAACATGGTGCACATGACATCTATCAAAATACAAATTTTGTGGTATTTTTTATAAGAAAAATTGATGGATTTGAACTAGTAGACATTACTCAAACTTGCGTCTTTTGGATTTGTGGGGGTACGACCCTACCAACCAATACAATCCCACCATGGGAATTATATTGTTTTGAAATGGTTTATTGGGGTTTTAAAAACATCTCACACTCCTTTTAAGGAATAAACAGGCTCAAAAAGAACAAACCAGGTACCAAATTCCTGTGTGGAGTGATTCGAACTGGAGACGGGTCAGATACACTCCTGTAACTTTTCCACCAGCACATGACTCATCCCATATAATTATCATATTTAATGTTTATTTATAAAAAATTTATATTATAATATATATTAATTTTCAAATTACACTCTAGGAATTGAGGTACACATGACATGTAGGCTCAGCTATTCTCATTAAGGATGTATACAAAAGAAAAGTGATATGCGTGGCATGCGGAGGAGTAATAAATTCCATGCATTTTTTAATAATATAAAAGATGATAGAAGAGATTGGTTATGATTCCTCCCAGAAAGAACATTAGGTTTATGTCATTTTCTCAATCTGAGTAAGAGGCACTTACCCGTAATATAACGGTAGATGTTGTTTTCATAGTGTGAACCACCACATGTGTCCTACACCTTAATCTTATATCCAAATGTTCTGACCATCAGGTGGTATGGGTGGAGGCTTACAGTATCCCTACTTCATGGATAATAGATATTAATGGTTTTTGATTTTCATGGATTGATCTGGTATTCCCCCACCACCTAAATTCCTTGTTTGAAGTGATGAAGACCTAAATGAAATAACATGATTTCTGTGAAGCAGGTGCATAATCAACTAAGGGGTTATAAAGAAATAATTGATCATACTCAAAGTTAACATGTTCTGATGTGTCCACATATTCAATGATTGAATTCATAAAATCCTGATCAAGATTCTATAATAAATTAATTTATGACCCCAAAACATAACATGTTCTATCAGTTGAAAAGGGTCCTGATCACCCATCCTTAAACTATAAGGTAGTATCTGAATTGGAAATTATCTTGGAGATCTTATTTACCATATTTCATAGTTTTCCCAACATTTTGGTTTGGTCCAACTGTAATTTGGTAAAGGCCTCCACAATTGATAATAACCTCTATATTTTACCCTAAGATGGTTATGGGGGTGAATAATCAATGGGTATGGTGAGGAATGTACATAGATGTTACTCACATTGAAACCCATCAACCATGGGTGGATAGTATTATTATAGATGTGGGTATGAAAGATCTGAAAAATATGGATAAAAATACTCTCAAGGTAGTTTATACCATCCACTAGACAAATAAAAATCCATACAATGGGGATCGAAGGTCCTATGAATAATCTCAAAAACTGAAAAACGTTATTCTAAAAAAACCACCCACAGCTCGGACATCCACAATCTCATTCCATTTCTCCAACAATAATGATTCCATAATTTGATACCAGACTCATCTCTAGGTGTGTTCAAAATTAAAATTTATTATTTCCTTCTAAACCAATCAACTACGTAGTTTTTGGTAGTCAAGGTTGATCCCATAGGGATAACAAAAATGAAAAAAAGAAGTGAAAGTTGGATGGGTCTTGGTCAGTTGTCTTGAAAGAATATGTTAAGAGAACAATGATGAATTGACACTATTTTTGAAAATTAAAGTTATATATAATAAAAAACAAAAAAAAATATAATATAGATATATACAGGTTTAAATTTACTTAAGATTTGTTGTAAAATACATTCTAATTGATTAAAATTATTAAATTACTTGTTCACTATGGGTTTTCAATCCTATTACATTTTCTTATTTTGGTAACAAGTAATTATGTTTTTAAACATCAACTACATGGTTCAATAATTGAATATCCAATTGAATATTACTGTTTTACCCATAATGAAAGAAGATCTAGACTCTCCCATTGTTCATGGGTTCACCCATTGTAACTCCATTATCATTCACTACTAGTTTCATTATCAGTCTGATTTGAAACCAATAGTAGATGTGAAATTAATTCATTAAAAGGTTTATAAACAAATAAAATAATAAAAGTATCATGTCATCATTTCAATTGAAATAATCTCTAAAACACATTTCAAGCCCAACATAGAAAACCTGCCTTTTGTGATCATGGTCACGATGTGAGGATTGAGAAAAAAACTCAATCCCTACCATGGATATGAGAGGAATACGGGGGACAAAGAATTACTATAAAACAAAAATGAAAAATGAAAGAGAAAGACAAACTGTGATTATTGGGAGGTGGAACAGAAGAGTGGTACCACCTCCTCCAGAGTTTATAACCTTGAACATTAAGGGGATCCCACACATTTATAGAATTTTATATTACACGATGTGTGCCATAATTTACACACCTTGTACTTGGGTCAACACACTTTATCCCTGTTTTCTATACAGATAGGTGATCTTTTGACCTGTACATTGACATTGTAGCATCGGTGGTTAGTTGGTGTAGAGACACGATGTGTAGCACCACTACACATGGTGTGTAGAGTCTATTTCATCTACAAACCACTTCAGGATTATCAAACAATGCATGTGAACATGGAGTGCATGGCATGTTCTCTCTAGTCTACAACATGTGAGTCTACTTAGGTTATCCTATCCATTTTAAGAAAATGGTACATAGTGTTTATTCCTAAATTATACGCCATGAATTTTTGATCTTTTGTTCTGGTCACTCCTGATTTCAGATTTTGGCTAGAAAACATCTTAAAATCCACATGAATGCTGAAATAAATCATTTTATGCACAAAAACAATCTATATCTCATGAATAAAAAAATTAAACTCAATGAAATGTTGGAAATGGTATTCAAAAATCAGGTACATGAGTTATCAATGATTTAATATTTTATACATGTGTAAAAAATATTTTCATACTTTAGGAAATCATATTTATAACTACCAATCCAATGTACAAGTGATAACTATCATATCAAATAAAAATAATATTTTAGTATGGAATTTTTTTGTTAAATCTAGATTATTTGTGTGATGAATACAATCGATGAAATTAAATTTTAAAAAATATATATTCTGTAAAATATTTGTGTATTACATTATACCCATATTAAATACATTTCATCCACACAAATTGAACATGATCTTGATAATTAAGGGGTTTACATTTGAAATTTCATTCATGGAAAACACATATAGTAATAATGGTAAATAAAAAAACCTCTTGATAAGTTGGCAAATAAATTAAGAGGTTAATCACATAACTAGGACCCCAAATAAAAGAACATATATGGGATTTGAATATATGGAATTGGAAGTGAAAAAAATTCCTTACTACTAATAGAGAGTTATATAGAACATATTCATGTGAAATTTAACAACTATAAAGCCGTAAATCTATGATAAGTTAATAGGCCATTGATTTAATGGGAATTAAGGTCACAAGGATACATTTTTATCTTAGGATCCTTTTTTCATAATGATGAGGAAATATTTAATATCATGATAGTTAAAAGTATAAAATATACATAATTGATTTCATTAAGTTTCAGAAGTACAATCTTATCCCTTGGTTTTTATTTAATCAATTACAACAGCATCTATAACTCCAACAATTAAAGATGCATTTTAATGCCTATGGCACTAAAGGATCACAATATATATAAGATAATGATAATTTAATCATATTGTCTCTAATTTTCAAAAAGAGATATTATATGAAGATGCTATAAAATTATGAAAAATCGTCATATGAAGAAATAATACCATTTTCTATAAAACTGTATTCATATATTAAATTAATCCATTTCATTACTAGATATCCTAATGGCCTCTCTAAAAAAACATTTATATAGAAATTCACTAAATGTTCTAAAATAAATATAAAATTAATTCGCCAAATATAATTAATTAGCTTCTCATGGTCACATAAAAAATATGTGACACCTCAATAATATATTCAAAAGAAACATTTAAATAACATAAATTACTATAAAACCTCAAAAAATAAATTGTTTCTCCATAAAATAAAATCTTTCCTCATTTGTTAGATAAAATCAAAGATTGTATAATATATTACATAAATCAAGAACTGATGATACTCTATAAATTATAATGTAAACCAATTGTTCATAAAAGCACTAATTAGTTCCTAGTTCATCAATACTATCCATTTAAATTTATTTTTATTTTTCATCTCTTTTAACAGACTATACATCATTATACCACCATCAGAAACATATTAAGGGTTATCTTTCCTTTAATATTTTTATTCAAAATATATTACATTTCCAATAAATCACTTTTAAAGGTCAACTTTATCGATAAATATTTTCATGAAAATAATTACTGAACATTATAAATAAAAAATATTTATATATTCCATATTTCATATAACATAATTCACAAAGTATGACACATAGAATCTTCAATCATTCCACTAGTTTCGTAAAAAATTAACTAGGATTCATCATCATATTCTTTAATACATATATAATATAATATAAAATGTGAATCATGTCATAACAATAATAAAAATCACTTTTATCATGATTCTTATGTTTAATATAAAATATATTATTACAGTAGACACTAACTTTTATATGTAATTCTTAGTATATTTATTGTCACCTGTATAACCATTACATGGGTATCATTTATGAATTTCATCATGATCTTTTCTAGTAGGATGTCAATTTTCATAATTCCCATAATATCCAAATCTAAAACATTAAATCATTAGTGATAACTTTGGGTGACAAATTTTTTCATCCAATACATTAATAGAACTTTTCATTTTTACTTTGAAATTACAAGTTTTTTTACCTTATTTTCAATATTCAAAATAAATTTTTGTTCCTATAATACATATACATGGGTTCTTCTTCTTAAATTCTTGACATGAAGGACAATGAATATTGTTTCCACCATGGTCACCACCATATGATCTCTTACTGGACTCCATCATTCTCTAATTTGATAAGTCCAGGAGTTAGTGAAGGTGGATGTTTTTAATCATATATTGTGATAATTTTTTTATCATAATCATCATATCCATCACTCCATTCATCATTCTATTTGGTTTCTCATCAAAACCTTTTCTACAATATTCAATGTTAACTTAATTCCTTATAATTATCTCTACTAAATAAATTCCAATAAAGTAGTTTAAGGAACAATAACAAAATTGGTAAATCAAATAATCATGATAATTACCTATAAGATTTATAAATAATAATATATTTTTTTTCAATTTATGAAACCATAGGTTTATACATGGTCATTCATGGCCATTATTCAAATACATCACGATTATCTATAAAGAATTATTAAATTTCTAAATCATATCCCTTGGCAGTGTCGAAAAAAGTTCATAGTAAGGACCATTGTCATGTACCAGGTAACACTTGATTCAATATTTATGTACATTTTTAAAAGATATTAACCCTAGGTACATCTATTCTATAACCACATCCACAAATAGTATCCATACAAAAAAATATATTTCAATGAAACCCCTCACTCTATCCTTCAATAGTATTCAATGATATTTCCCGATACATAGAATTACACTTATATAAATATGTAGAAATATTACTGGGGATATACAAAACATTTTTTAATCCTATTTTTCAAAGGATAACTAAACATTTCCCTTGATTACAATTGAAGAGGCCGAAATACTCTCATACATAAACATTTAATCTTAATAAATTAATATTCATTACATAACATAACGATCCACTCCAAAATCATTTTTTATTAGTGATATTGGATAAAATATACACTATCTTATAATTTCAATATATATCATCAATGAATCCAAATAAATATATTCCAATTTATTAAAATCATATACATAACCTATATAAAACTTTTCTTCATAACCTGGGGAATTAAAAAATATGAATGGATGAACTTATATGATCAATAAGGGGAAATAAAGATATGTAAAAATAACATGTTGTTAATGGTATAAAAATTGATAATAAAATTTACAAAATCATACCCTTCATATCAAAGATTGTAAACTTGTGTCATGGAAAAATCGTGTTAGTTCTAAAGACATGCTCCCCAAATAAATCAAGGAACATGATCTATGAGATAAAAATAATGGCATAAAAAATAGATATATAGAAAACACATAATAATTGAAAATAATATATCAAGGATACCCACCAAGGAATTCATAAAAATTTATTTTTGGGATAACCACCCATGAACCTGCATTAGAAATGAGATAAACTCATGTGTTACCACACATTCATTTATGGGATAACCTCTCATGTACCCTCTGAACTCATAAAACTATAATCATTTCCCAATGCATTGGAAAAAGATATTGTCCCTACACATCAAATTATCAGTATATTTTTTTGAAACAAGACCATAAAACATTTATCATATAAGAAATAATTAAATGAAATGGTTGCATAAAATCTTTATAATATTAGAACCCATGAATAGAAATTAATTTCATAATCATTTCTCCATAAAATAACCCATAATAAACACAATGGTCTCTTGAATATTTTTTCATCATGAACATAAACTATCCTGATAAAAAATAAAAATGGTATCATTCAATTATATCCTCTTTAATTCATAATTAAACTTAAAGGATGTTATCTTAGATGAAAAATTATTTTTAAAAGAAACAAAGAATATATGTTGGGGGGTATCCATTCCACATTAAAAAACACATTTTAAAAAATAGAACATTTTGAAAATCAATTTTCTTGGAAATGTTCTTTGAAACATATAATGAAATATTTAAATATAATTTTAAACATTTATTTAGGAAAATAAACTTACTAAGAAAATAACCTATGGTTAGTAATAAATCCTTAATTTTTTGGAAATTATGTTCTTTGAAAATTAATATTGAAACATATAATTCAATATTTGAAACATTTATTGGTCAGGGTGGAGGGAAGTTTCACACAAATTAAAAAATAATAAATTTTACTTTTTGGTAAGAATATTGGAATATTACAGGATGATTTCATTTAAAAAATTAAATATGGGTAAAAAATAATTTAAAAAATACTAGAGGGATATTAAAAAATGTTTGCTAAATTTTTTACAAACCATGGATGTGGAAAAAAGTGTTTTCTTTGTGAAGAGGGAAATAATGTCATATTTCTTAAAAAAATTATATTATAATCATGATTACATAAAGAGATGAAAGTGATGTTAAAAAAATATTCTCTTGATATAACTATAAGAGAATATATATTTTTTGTTTCTTGATATATTGATCATAACATTTAATTATTGTAAGAAAAAACATAAACAATATAGATAAACAATGGGATTATATCATAAATCCCCTACCAAATTAGTAACATTTCATATCAAGTCACATGATCTAAAATATTTAAATAAACATAAAATTTGATGAGAATAAATAGATTCATTATATTTAATTTTAAATGGGCTTTATATAACCATCATAAATTTATATTGGTTCAAAACATAACATATATTCCAAATATTTAAAATTGAGAAAAATAAATCCTTACCTTATTATTAAATTTGAAACCACAAACTTCCTAAAAAAGGTATCATAAAATATTTATGTAAATTCCCACTAATATCATGATAATAATCATAAAATACATTAATGGGAAGTATATACACCCATAAAAACATGGTGAATGTGGATTTTGTCTCACATAAAATAAAATTGAGATGAAAATTCCTTACATCAAGTATCGACTTCCTTCACACGTATTCAAAAAAAATTTATAAAAAATATATTTTATTACTAATAAATTATAGAACCATAATTATATAAATTATACCATATATGATTTAATTATGACCTTTTATTACCTGTTTGATATTAATTCCATGCTAAAATCACATTTTGTGTAATAATATCATTGTTTTTCATGTAGGTTTTGATTTTTGATTTTAATTTTTTTAATTTTATCCTTTTTACACCATCTTAATAATATTAAATAGAAGATAAATATCATATATATTCAATATATATATATATTAATGTTATTCCATAATAATTAAATATATAATATAAAATACATTGTTCATTGATACGGTAGGTGGTACATACAAATGAACATTGCTTCAAAATTTCAAAATCAAATTTATGAAAAGCTGGTGAATAATACATAAGCATTCAAGATTCGTTGATATTTAATAAATATGACATGTATTAATTAAATTTATCGGTATTACATTCCATATAAATAATTAGTGAAAAATGAATCACATCGCTCAATGAGGCGGTAGTTTTTCGTACACAAGAACGACATTATCATACCCCACATAGAATAGAATGTGATAGGGTATATATGATATAATAATTAAATTTGTATAATTAGGTTATAATTAACATATATATTCATTTAATATATCATAACTAGTTATAATGTAAGAAGGTAGATGTGGTATTATAACTATAAAGGTATTATAATATCATATATAAAATATATAAAATTTTATTGCATCATTATATCCATATGTGATAGGTGGTGATAGAAACAAATAACCTCAGTTCATGAGGTTGTAGTCCATCGTACATAAGTATAACAATTTTGTATCCCATTTTATGTAAGAGGAGATGGATTAAGATTAATACATTAACATAAAAAAAATATATAAAAAATATTTTTTTCATTTTTTTGAATAATTTAAAATTAATTTAATGAGTTAGAAGAAGAAATAAATAAGGATCCATAGTTAAAACTATACCACTTCTTCATACAATCTCTTTAGGTTTAAAACAATTAATTAATATATTGTATTTATGATCTCAAAAATGTCTCTAGTTTATAGATATGATATTATTGAATAAATTTTCACATGGTTTTTCAAATAAAATGGATTTTGGAAGTGTTGAGATGAGAGGAGAGGGTGTGTCCTTATATAAGTGTGGGAGGGGATATAAGTTTATTTTTTTAAAATAATAATTAATGGCCATGTTTTTCACATGAGAAAATGCTTAAAACATGGAATTATTTAAATCCAATGGTTATATTGTGAAAATAATCCCATAAATGGGTTTTGGAAAACATTTTAGGTTATTTTACCCCTTACCATTTCACTTTAATCCTCAATAAACCCATTTTAGTCATTACCATCATAATTATTTATACTATTTTTACTTCTCAATCTTAACAATTATTAAGATAAATATATTTTATATTATAAATATTAATTTTTAAAATATGTAAACCATTTTTCTGAATTCCATATATATAATTGGAAAATGTTAATTTAAAATTATTCTCACAGACGCGATGAAAATTCTATTTTATATAGAGAATGGTTTCTGATGTTTAAAATATTTCAATTTGAAAATTCAATATGAAATTGAATACAACGAATTAAATATTATTTATAGACATTATATTGAAATATTTTAAATTTTAATTCCATATTATAATAAAATATGTCTTGAAAAGGATTTGATTGAGAAGACAATTTTTAAATAAAAAAATTATTTTCAATCATCATTCAAAATTTTTAATTTTTAAAAATTTTCAAAAAAAAACATTAAAATTATAAGTTGGAAATTATTATTTAATATATTATGATAAATTTTAATGTAAAATATTTATATATTTCAAAAAATAATTTTAGAACAAGTAAAAAAATGCAACATAGTAGCCTTTTAGAAAAATAATTTTCTAAGAGAAAAATTAGATTTACTTTTATCTTCATGATATAAAATAAGAAATTCCATGTAAAAATATTTACTGAATATAAAATATATTAAATTTAATTTAATAATTAATAAAATTCAATTTGATAAGTTATTCACGGAAAACATTTCTATGCAAATGAAAATAGTTTTTTCAGAAAAATATTTCCTTAATATTCAAATTGTTTTTATTATTATTTATATATAATTGATCATAAAATATTTAATTTTATATATTTATGTCAAAAATATATATTTATAATTTATTTTATCCTATTTATACCTTCCCTTCAAATGTCTAGGCGATAACTATCCCATTAATTATCATTATTTTAATAGTATGTTCTGTTTGATTATAACTTAGTGTTGAGTGTAATTAAAAAAATCAAAGAAATAAAATTTATACACGTAAATAATTAATAACACTCATGGTGTTATAATAATTATCACCCCACTACATTGAGTTATGAAGGAAGAATTTATGAACCAAAAAGTTGATATTTGTGATATTTATTAACATCAAACAAAATCATGTCGTAATATGCTCTATCATAGTGTAGTAAAAATTTTATTGTAAAAGTAAATTGATCTAGAATACAATGATATTTAAAGGATTTGAATACAAATTTTTTAATTATTATATGGATTCAGATTATGACTAGAAAAACATCAATAATCCAAACAGGATGTTACAATATAGGTCATTGTAATTTTAATCACACTATTTGATAGTGAAAATTTATGTGCATATTTATATTCAAATAATGAATATTTGTTAATGTTTTATAATAATAAAACCCAAATATTTATTTTTTTTTAAATAATGGGAAGCATTAATTATATAATTAAAAGAGGATAAAATATTAAAATTTCTTAAATATAGATTTTTGACCAAATTTTATCACAAGGTTATTTTTTCCATAAAATTTAAAATAAAACAGAAATTCAATGGATTATTATTTTGGAAGATTAATTGATTTATTTTTTTCAACATTGTTGTCAAACCCTCTATGTTATAGTTATTTTATTAATCACAAATAATTGTTTTTATATGTGTAAATTTAGTCATTTATTCAATCAGTTCTAAAAGTGTTTATATATGTTTAGTCAGGCCTACATATGCATATCTATGTTAATTTATGGTCTACTAATGACATAGAAGTGTTTTGGATTGAACAGAAACATTGTGAGAATTTCATATTTTTGACTCACTGTTAGTTATATTCTTGAGTCTCTGATACTTAAAGGAATGAGACACCGATGTGATAAACTGATGGACGAGTCACTGATAGAAGAAATCCTCACACCAAAACTATAGTCAACACACCGAAACCGAAGTTTGACGCACTGATGACAATGGTCACATCGATGACAATAGTCACACCAATGACAACGGTTTCACCTATGACAACGACCATACCGATGAAAATGGTCACACCGTTGAAAATGGTCACACTAATGACAATGATCGCACCGAAGCTGATGCTGATCAAATGATCTTCCGAAGCCGATGCTGATCACATGATCTACCGAAGCTGATTCTGATCAAATGAACTACCAAAGATGATGATGATCAAATGACCTACTGAATTCGATGCTAATCAAATGACTAACCAAAGAAGATGATGATCAAATTATCTACCAAATTCGATGTTGATCAAGTGACCTACCAAAGCTGAGGAAAATTAAAAATGACCTACCAATCCCATGACTCACTGATAGTCATGAAAACTGTTTGAATTTTTATAACTCTTATTTATTTCCAACGATCATATTTTTTAAATTTAATGCACCTGATATTAATTAATGTTGGTGGTTGGATGTTAGGGAACCATACCTCGTATCTATCAAAAGTAATCATTCCTTATACCAGATATCAAGGAATAAAAAGGAAGATCTATCTGTGGTAAAACAAAAAGAGAATAAGATACAAAAAATATAGACTAAAACACACTAGATGGAGAGTGTACGTGTTTGTGTGAAGGACCACGAAACAAAAAAAGAACTTGAAGAACACCTGTTAAAACCAGAGAGCTTCAAGAAGATAATTCATCGAGAATAAACACTGAATCCAAGTTACTATGCCTTCTAAACATCATATGCACAAGGCTGAATAACTGTAGCTGAGAAGAACAACGACACTCTGTTTTGTGTCATCCTCATGAGAAATGACTGAAATAACATCTAAAACATCCAAATGAGTCTAAAGCTCATCTGAAATCAATCAGATCATTCTAAATTCATTATCCATTTATTTTCTCTCTAGTGAACCTTTTTTTATCATTTTGATAAGTGTGTGTGCATCTGTCTATTTAGACCCACACTGACTCCTGGGATGAACTGTAGGATACTAAATCCTCACACCAATCTTTTTACACCTTATTGTACCCACTGTGTATTATGGAAGAGGTCAAGTGTGACCTAAACAACCTGTGTGTTGTTGTTTAGTTTTCCCATGTAGAACTGTGGTATAGGTCTAAGGACCTAAAAAATCTATGTACTGTTGTAAAACCCTCGATCCAAGGTGTGGATCACAGTTTATATAATCTATTTGAGAGGAAAATGTCTTAACTTAAGACTGAACCTCTTGTTTTAAAACATCTGTTCATTTTTCCATTGTTAAATATTTTGATGATTCTGCTGCAAAGTACTTTAAATATAAATATGTTTTAATGTAACTTTGATAGTTAAACTATAAAGTGTTTTTATTTATTGTAAACCAGTAGGTTAGTTTCAAAAGCTAATCTAATCTTCAGATTAGATTAACTGAGAACTAATGAATCTATTGACAACCTAACCGAACCTTTAATATATTTCAAATTCACTATAGTTTAGCTTGTTATTTAAATAGGGGTATTTAGATAAAAATATTTTAAACAGAAACTTTTAATTGGAACTCAATTCACCCCCCTCTTGAGTATCCACTCTAACCAACATTTGGTATCAGAGGAAGGTTAAAAGTTTTCAAAACTACTCTGTTTTCAAGTGTGATTTTAATTGTATCTTAAAGATATTAAAATTTATTTTATTTCTAAATTTTTATCTATTTATATACATTTTTTGAAATGAAATTTTGGATAACAGATTAGAAGGTGTAGCTACCAATAGACCACATTTTTTCAATGGTGTCAATTAAGCTCAGTGGAAGATTAAAATGAAAATTCTCCAAGAAATTATGGGTTTTGACATTTGTACTTCCATAGAAACTCAATATAATATTCCAGAAACTATTAGAACAACTTGGGATGAACCTACTAAAGCTTCTTGAAATAATAATTGTAAAGTAGTGAATGTCCTATATTGTGCTTTAGGAGATAAAAAATTTAATTGAATATCTTCTTGTAAGACTTGCTTATGAAATATAGTATGCTCTGGCTGTTTCCCATGAGGGAACAACCAATGTTAAAGAAATTAAAATAAACACATACACCATTAAGTATGACAATTTTAAAATGATGCATGATGAACCTATTTCTGACATGTATCTTAGGTTCAATGAAATAGAGAATACAATGGACTCACTGGGAAATGCAGTTCCAGCAATCGAGAAAATTATGAGAATACTTATATGATTTCTAGAAATATGGAGAGGAACATCAATTTCATTTAGAGAATCTTATAACATTAATTCTTTTCCTATCAAGGAACACATTGGTAAGTTATTGATGTATGAGGAAGAACTAAATGTAAAAAAGGAAGAAGATGATGAACTGTGGATAAAATCTGTAGCTTTCAAGACTTCTACTTCAAAAATTAATGACAAAAGGAAATTCAATGTGAAAGTGATAGCTCAATAAGTGAATAAAGTTCATCAGACAGCGATTCTGAGACGACTCAGATAGCCAGACGATTTAATAAATATTATAAGAAGAATAAGTTTTTCAGAAAATCAAACTATAAAGGAAAATATGGCAACAAAGGTCATTGGAAAAAAGATTGGAAAAGGACTGATAAAAGAGATGACATAGTCTGCTACGAATGCAAAAGGAAAGGACATGTTAAAGCAGACTGTCCTAAATTAATTTTTAACAAGAAATATGACTATAAGGATAAAAAATAAAAGAAAGATATTAAAGCAACCTGGAGTGCTTCAGAAGATAGTTCAAGTGATTCTGATTCTACCCAGGATGAAAAATATCAATGATATAATATGTGTTTCATGGAAAACACCTCTGAGATAACATTGGATACTCCTGCTTTGAACTCTTATTATTCTGAAGATAATTATGATTATGAAAACATGTCTAGTAAAGATTTATTTGAATATTGTAATATTCTAGAGGATACATGGAATGAGTTGAAAGATAAGTATAAAGCCTTAAAAAAGAATCATGCATTAACTAGCTCTGTTAAATCTGAACTAGAAATAGAAAAATAAAAGAATGCTCAATTAATCAAAGAGAATACTGAACTGAAATTTTAAAATGAGAATCTCAAGAAATATCTAGATAAATTTACTTATGGAAATTACACACTTACAAAACTTCTAGGAAATAATGTGGCACCAATGTATACTACAAGTATAGGTTATCAGCCTGGTAAAAGATACATTACAAAGAAAAAATTTATTCTGAAATCTGGACAGTATGTTGCTGGTTCTAGTTCTAAATATATTTATTCCTCAACTATATATTCACATGGTTATAGATCAAACAAGGTATATATATCAAAATCTCTTAATTCAATTAAGGATATGAGACCCATTAGGCAAATATGGGTACCAAAAGTTTTACTTTGAAACCTGTCTGGACCCAAGAAAATCGGGGTACCAAAATAATTTTCTATCTAAAATTGTTTTGTTGGAAACGTTCATGAAAATATCCTATAGAATGACATGGTATCTTGATAGTGGATTTTCAAGACACATGACATGAGAATTTTCATGCTTCAAAATCTTAATCAGGGTTGATGGAGGATATGCCACCTTTGTTGATAACTCTAAAGGGAAAATCATTGGCCTAGGTCAAATAGGTAACACTAATTAAATTTTAATCTCTAATGTGTATTTTTTAGATAGATTAAAATATAAATTGTTAAGTATTTCTTAGTTATGTGATAATGGTTTTAATGTTAATTTTGAAAATGTTTCTTGTAATGTTTTTAATTCTAAAAATGTTTTAGTATTTTCTACCTTGAGAAATGAAAATATATTTGCTGTAAATTTGAATTTATTATCTAAGGAGAATATTACCTGTTTAAATGTCTTTCATAAAGAATAATGGATTTGGAACGGAAGATTAAGACACTATAATATACATTAACTTTGAAAATTGACTAGGAAGAACTTAGTTAGAGTCCTACCCAAACATGAATTCCAATCTAATAAAGTTTGTAATTACTGTTAAAAGGGAAAGCAACATAAAGTTTCTTTTAAGTAAAATATAAAATTTTGAACTTCTCAACCTCTCTAGTTGGTTCACATGGACTTGTTTATACCTTCAAGAGCTTTTAGTTTAAATGGGAAGTACTATGTTTATGTTCTAGTAGATGACTTTTCTAGATACACGTGGGTATATTGTTTAGCTCACAAAAGTGAAGATTTCTATTACTTTACTAAATAATCCAAGTCTGTAGAAAAGCATAGTTTACTTAAGATTACAACCTTGATATGTGGTCATGGTCATGAGTTTGAAAATCATGAGTTTGAATCTTACTACTCACATAATGGCTATAATCACAACTTTTATGCCCCCTAGGACACCTCAACAGAATGGTGTAATAAAAAGAAGAAATAGAACCCTTCAGGAAATTGCAAGATCTATGCTAAATTAATATTATGTAACTATATATTTTTGGGGTGAAGGTGTCAATACAACTTGTTATATTATAAATAGAGTCTTTATTGGACCTATTCTTAAGAAAACCCCCTATGATCTTTGGAATAATATGGAACCTAAACTTAGTTACTTCAACGTTTTTTGTTGTAAATTCTATATTCTAAATACTAATGATAATATTGAAAAATTTGATTCCAAAAGTGATGAAGGAACTTCCCTAGGTTACTCAGTATCAAGTAAAGCCTATAGAGTATTCAATAAGAGAACCAAATTTGTGGAAGAATCTGTACACATCCAATTTGATGAAACTGATCCACCTGAACCTAAGCCCTTTCTTGAACATCTTGAAGAATATTTGTCTATTCTGGACCTTAATGATATAAATAGTGAACCTGTTGTTAAGACAACCAGCTCTAGAAATGTTCCATAATCTGCTTCTGTTGAACCCGAACCAGTAAATGAACCTGAAAACTCTAGCACTATCTTTTCTAGACCAACTAGGTCCCTTAAAAACAATCCTTTAGATGCTATAGTATGAGATTAAGATATAGAGACACAAAATAGAGCTTCTATGAGAAATTAGGTTAAACATCATGACTTTATTTCATAGCTAGAACCTAAAAATATCAATGATGCTATCAATCATGAATATTGGGTAATGCCAATGTAAGAAGAGTTAAATCAATTTTGAAGAAAAAAATTCAGGGTATTATTAGAAAGACCTAAGGACAGATTGACCATAAGTACTAAATGGGTTTTTAAAAAGAAGGTTGATGAATCTGGAAACATCATTAGAAACAAAGCTAGATTAGTTGAACAAGGTTACAATCAATAAGAAAGAATAGACTATGAAGAAACCTTTTATCATTTAGCTAGATTAGAAGCTATTATGATCTTACTTGCTTATGCATCTCATCTAATTTTCTAGTTATATCAAATGGATCTCAAAGGTGCATTTCTAAATGGTTCTATAATTAAAGATGTTTTTGTTGGACAACCACCTGGATTTACAAACCCACATTTTCAAAATCATGTTTCTAATCTTTCTAACGCATTATATAGTATAAAACAGGCTCCAAGAGTTTGGTATGATAGGCTTACATTTTCTTATTTATAAAGGTTTTACTAAAGAAATTGTAGATCCCACTCTCTTTATTAAAAGAATTTCTAAAGATATTTTGATTGTACAAATCTATTTTGATGATATTATCTTTGGATCTATTCTTTATGTATTGATTTTTCATAGATTATGCAAAATGAATTTGAAATGAGTTTATTGGGAGAACTCAAGTATTTTCATGGATTTCAAAATTTTCAAAATAAAGATGGTATTGTTTTAAATCAATGTAAATATATAAACAATATTTTAAAACATTTTGGTTTGGATAGTAAAACGGTAAGTGATACACGTATGAGTACTACCTGTAAGTTGGATGTTGATGAAACTGGGAAACCAATTTATCAAACCAATTACAGAGGTATGATTGGTAGCTTACTTTACCTTACTACTAGTCGACCAGATATCATGTTTAGTGTATGCATGTGTGCAAGATTTCAAGCTAATCCTAAATGAATCTCATTTGCGTGCTGTTAAAAGTTTTTTCAAATATCTTAAAAGTACTAATAATTTAGGATTGTTTTATCCAAAAGGGAAATATTTTGACTTAATAAGTTATTAAGATCCTGACTTTTCTAGTTTCAAGTTAGATAGGAAGAGCACATCTGGAACATGTCATCTATTAGGAAAGTCCCTGGTATCTCATTGTAGTAAGAAACAGAACTCGGTTTCATTGTCTACTGCTGAAGAAGAATACATTACGGTTGGTAGTTGTTGTGCACAAATTCTATGGATAAAACACACTTTATTGAACTATGGATATCAATTTAGACATGTGTCTATAAATTATGATTACATTAGTGCAATTAACATATCTAAGAATCCCATGTCTCACTTTATGACTAAGGACATTGATGTCAGACATCACTTTTTGAGAGATCATTATCAAAATGGTGATATTTCTCTAGAATTTATTGACTCTGAACATCAACTGGCCGATATTTTCACCAATCCCTTAGGCTACTAAAGGTTATATTTTATTAAAGAAAAATTAGGAATGATCGATCAGTGAACCCGATTTGTGAAACCAATGAGTGAAACCGATCAGTTAAACCAATCAGTGAAACCAATTAGTGAAATCGATCAGTGAAACTGATCGATGCTACCGATTGAGTAACACAGTCTCTCTAAAACAGTTAGTATTTATCGAAATGACCTTATTTTACTTAATAGATATTATATTTAATATTTTAATCCTAAATGATATAATTAATGACTTGCGACTATTTATATTTCTAAGAACTGTTGACCTTCCATCTCCCACTAAACTACATTTTTTTCTGAATCTCGAACCTTTCGAACCTTTCAAACCTCTCGAACCCCTCGATCCTTTCAAACCTCTCGAACCTTTCGAACCTCTCAAATCTCTTGAAACTCGAAATAGAAAAGAAAATGTGACAAGAAAAGGAATATGATATCTCCTTACTTGTGAAAAGCGCTCAAGGAGAATCGAGCAGCACGACTCAAATGTCTATGAACCCAAAATTGGAGACTCGAGTGGTCATTGAAGAAAAGGAAGTAAGTTATGAATGGGTATTATTCAGTAAGTCTGTTCTTTTAAAACTGTTGGAGATGCAATGATGGAAATACTGGTTCTATAATAATAACAGAGTCTACTACCCAAATCTTGTGCATGAATTTTATTTGAATTTGAGTATTGCATTGGATGGAGACAAAGCTGCAAGATTATCTTCATTGATTAAAGGTAAAAAGATAAAATTTTCATCGTAGAAATGGGTTGAGTGTTTGGGGGTACCATATAAAGGAATATATGAGAACGAATCTGGTAATATTCCTCTGACCACTGAATATTTTGCATATGAGTATGCTCTAGAGATGTTGACTAGAAAAATATTAATCTAGAAGAATAATAGCTACTGAGTTAGATGGAGAAAGTAGAATCTTGTATAAGTTAATTCAGCTATAAATCTATCCCGGAAGGGGTGATTTTTCTTCTGTGAGGTATCAATATGTTTTCTTGTTTTTTTTTGATAAATGATGAGAAGATCAACTTGTGTAGATACATTAATTTTCATATTACTGATATGGTAAAGCCATCCATGTAGGCTACAACCTTGTTATATTCCAATAAAGTCTCTTCCATGCTAAATTTTTTGGGCTATGTTGAAGATGGAGATGAGTGTATCTCATCTAGAAGTAGTTCTTGTATTAGCAAGGTTATCTGAAAAAGAATGAAAATTTACTGGAATCCATGGAAGAAGACATGGGTTGCTAATAAAGATAGGATGTATGAATCCTTTAATCCTATTGACCACTCTAATAGACCAAAGGGGATTAGAGATCCCAGTTTAAAACATGTTGAGGAAGTTTTCTATTCTGATGAAAGAGAAGAGACAAAAGATCCTAAGGACACTAGAGAGTCTAGTATGAAGGAGATAGGGGAAGCTGAAGCTAATGATGATGTCGATACTGGGAAGGAACCTGAGTCACCTCTTGTTGACATGAGTGATCATGATACATTAATTCCTAAGAAAAGAATGGAATTTGGATTAGAAATTCCACCTCTTAAGTTACCTGAGTCAGAACCCCTTCTAGGTGATGAAGAAGAAGCTGACACTGAGGTATCCAATCCTAAGTAGTATGAATCCAGTAGCAAAGATAGTACCAATGAGACTTCTGTAACCAATAATGGAAATTTTAATGGTGATGATGATGATGATGATGCAAGAACTCAACCAGTGGATGATCACGATATGATCCAAGCTGATCCATAACCACAATTAGTTGAGCATGAACATGTTCCTAAGGCTGAAAGGACTGTGCATACTATGATTGAGATAGATAGAGAGGACTCTCTTACAAATTCTGGTAAACCTGATTTTGTAAAGCCAAAGTATACCTATTTTAAAGCTTCATGGGAACAACACCTAGGTTTTGCAGTTCTAGGAATGATTATTTAGAGAAAGAGGAAGAAGAAATAAATATTGCAAGAGTAATACATCTAGTTAAGGCTGGACCAGTTGCTGAGTAAGTGAAGGTGACTACAGAAAGACCTTGTTCTTCTATTTATCGATATGCTTTTGACAAGTTTAAAGATGAGTTACTCCATGCAGTTAGAGAAATAATGAAATAGGACTTAGCTAATTCTCCAGCTCCTGTGAATTTATCTGAGGCTCCTATGGATTCTATAACTCAGAGAGTGGTAAATATTATTAATCTAGACCTGTGTAATACTGGTGAGATGATTGGCTGAGACATTTCCTCTATAAATCAAGCGCTCAAGGATTTGAGCAGTGATTTAGTATCTCTATCATGAGAATTTAGATCGACCATCCCTAGTATGATGGATGTTTTAAGAAACTTGATAGAGCACATGAAGAAATATGATTTGAGAAAATTGAATGATGAGATAACTCAGATTGTTGTTCAGGCTAGCTCTTCTAAAGTGACCAAGATCACTGGACATGAGATTAATGCCTTAAAAGATGTTATAAAAGAAGAGTTAACAGCCTTTGGATAGATTATATACATGGAATCTTTGAAAAAGATGAAAGAAATAGTGATCATAATCACAAAATGGTGAAGTTGTATTCAACTAATGCTACTAAGGCTCAGAAAGAGATCAAATAAAAATTAGATCACTATTTTTCTAAAATTTATACCAAGCATGATTTGAACCATCAATTTAAAGTCCTGGCTGAGAATTTGAAGTTACCTACAGTCACTCAAGCCTTTAAGGCTCAAGTCCAATAGTTGAAGTATTTTACTCTCACATTAGAGAGTTTTGTGCAGAACAAAGATGACTTCGAGAAGGCCATGAAATATGGTGGTGAAGTAATTCATGATTTTATCAATCAGCTAAAACCATATTTTCATGTGCAAGAAAAGGAAATATTCCTTCCTACTGTTGAGCCTCTCAGTCCATCCAATGTTTCTCCTCGTCAGATATCAGTTTCTCAAGCTTTATCTAATATTTGTCCAGTTATTAAGCATCGACCATCAATAGGATCTTATAGCCAACAACAAGTAACCTTAGCACAAACTATGATTCTAGCCAGAGTTGTCTTACCTCCTCTCTCCATTATTCCAAATACATCATCCACCAAGCCACCTTCTGACCCATCCATTCCTCCATATGCTAAATGGAAATCTCTTTTTCACCACAAGAAGTAGTTGTGCTTGTAATTTTGGATAGGGTGTATTTCTCTTGTACCTTTGTAAGATGTTATTTCAATGGACCCATCTTCGTTTTTCTCTCTCTGCTTTTTATTTTTGATAATCCCAAAGGGGGAGTAAATTATAATTATATATCTATGGGGGAGAACTATATATATAGGTGTAAGCTTTATCTAACGAGGAGAACACTATATATAAACTCTAAACCATCATTAAGCTCTAATGTCATGATATATAATTTAAATGCTCTAATAGGCATGTAGCTCTATTTTATTCTTAGATCTGATGCCATGCTCTGATGACATGATTACCAATAGACATATATTCTTCTTTACATAGGGGGAGCATACTGAGTGTTATATCATCTTCCCTCTTCTTTTATGCCATATATTTGTGATTATCAACAAGGGGGATATTGTAGAACTCTCTGTGTTATAGTTATTTTAATAATCACAAATCATTTTTTTATATATGTAAATTTAGTCATTTATTCAATTAGTTATTAATGTGTTTATATATGTTTAATAAGGCCTACATATGTTTATTTATGTTCATTTATGGTCTTCTATTGACTTGGAATTTTTTTGGATTAAACATACACTTTGTGAGAATTTCTTATTTTTGACTCACCGTTAGTTATATTCTTGAGTCTCCGATAGTTAATGGAACAAGACACAGATGTGATAAATTGATGGATGGGTCACTGATAGAAGAAATACTCACACCAAAACTGTAGTTGAGACACTGAAACCAAAGTTTGACGCACCGATGACAATGGTCGCCCTGATGACAATGGTCGCACTGATGACAACGATCACACCAATGACAATGGTCACACCGATGAAAACGGTCGCACCGAAGCCAATGTTGATTAAATGATCTACCAAAGACGATGCTAATAAAATGATCTACTGAAGCTAATGCTGATCAAATGACCTATGAAGTCGTTGCTGGTCAAATGACCTACCGAAGCCGATGCTGATCAAATGACCTACAGAAGCTGATATTGATCAAATGAACTACCGAAGTCGATGCTGATCAAGTGACCTACCAAAGCTGATGAAAATTCAAAATGACCTACCAATATCATGACTCGCCGATAGTAATTAAAACTGTTTGAATTTTTATTAACTCTTATTTATTTCCAATGGTAATATTTTCTAAATTTAATGCAGCTACTATTAATTAATGTTGGTGGTTGGATGTTAGGGAACTGTACCTTGTATTTGTCAAAAGTAATCATTCCTTTTACTAGATCTCAAGGAATAAAAAGGATGGTCGATCTATAAAAAAACAAGAAGAGAATAAGACACAAAAAATATAGACCGAGACACATAAGAAGGAGAGTGTACGTGTGTGTGTGTGAAGGACCATGAAACAAAATATGAACTTGAAGAACACCTATGAAAACCAGAGTGCTTCAAGAAGATCGTCTAATAGGAACAAACACTGAAGCCAAGTTTCTATGACTATTGAACATCATATGCACAAGGCTGAATAACTATAGCTGAGAAGAACAACGACACTCTGTTTTTTGTCATCCTCAACATAAAGGACTCAAATAACATCTGAAAGATCTAAACAAGTCCAGAGCTCATCTACAATCACTCAGAGCATTCTAAACTCATTATCCACTTATTTCCTCTTTAATGAACCATTTTTTAACAATTTGATCAGTGTGTGTGAATCTGTCTATTTAGACACACACTGAATCCTATGATGAAATGGAGGATAATAAATCCTCAAACCATACTTTTTGCACCTTATTGTATCCCACTGTGTATTGTGGAAGAGGTCAAGTGTGACATGGACAGCATGTGTGATGTTGTTTAGTTTTCCTGCGTAGAACTGTGGCAGGGGTCTGAGGACCTGAACAGTCTAAGTACTATTGTAAAACCCTCGATCCAGGGTGTGGATCATAGTTTATATAAACTGTTTGAGAAGACTATGTCTCAGCATGAGACTGAACCTCTTGTTTTAAAACTGCTCTGCATTTTGACTTTGTCAAATCTTTTGAAGATTCCACTGCTAAGTACATTAAATATAAATTTGTTTTAAAGTAACTTTGATAGTTAAACTAGAAAGTGTTTGAATTTATTGTAAACCAATAGGTTAGTTTCCAAAGCTAATATAATCTTCAGAATATATTAACTGAGAACTAATTAATCTATTTAGAACCTAACTGAACCTTTACTGTATTGCAAATTCACTACAGTTTTTCTTGTTATTTAAATTGGAGGATTTCGATATAAATATTTTAAACAGAAAATATTAATTGGAACTCAATTAAACCCCCTCTTGTGTATCCACTCCAACCAAAAATATTATTCAAGATTGAGAGCTATTTCAAACCTTTAGAGGTCTGAAAACAAATCACTGATGTTAGATAATTTTTTGGGCAACCAGTGTTTACCCCACCACCTTAACAGAATAATAATTCATGGTACACATCTCTAAATGAGGAAATTCATACTAGATATGAAATATAAATAAAATATCATTAATACATTTAATGAAATTGAGTTTTTCATAAAATAAATAATTCAATAAATAATATCAATTAAAGGAAGATTCTTGGAAATCTTGGTCTAAAAAGGTCACAATCAATAAAAAAATCCATCACTCCCACATATCATGGAAAAATTTACTATGGTTCTAAGGGTGAAATCACAAGATAGTTATCGACAAATATTATGATTGATGTAACATGTGAACCATACATTTAATGGTCTCAAAATGTGAAAATGTTTTGAGGATAGATTTTTTCCTACAAAGGAGGATAGTTCCTTCTTCCCATTTCATTTCAATCTATCCCATTCCATTTGGGTAACCAAGGAGAGGAGGCCAAGATCCATTCAGGATTTTTATTTTATATTAATTTAATTTTAGTTTTATTTTCCCATGAAACAAACATTCATATTTTTATTAAAGTGTTTATTTTTTTCTTTCGTACCTCTTTCTATTCCTATCATAATATCATTCTATATCTTCCATCTATCCAACGAGATCTCTATTTATTTTGAAATGGAAAGTGAATAACCCAAGACTTTCCCCTATGGGAGGATTTGTAGTGTTATTTGTTATTTCTATTCAATTCAAAATTGTATAATTCTATTTTTGGTTGATGTAGGAGTACTACATGGGTGTGGTGGTCATCTACTATAAGATTATTTTCAATTTTATCTATTTTCCATGATTCATTCATTTTCCATCCCTTCTCCTAAGAAAACCCATCATGCGATGTTGTTGGAGTTTCTTTAAAATATGAAATGGAATTTGGTGGATCCTTGTCTTATATAAATAACATTCTTAGTTATGGTGTTATCCTATTTTACTATTTGAGGTTATTTGGTGCAGTGTGCTGGAGGAATGCAAAAGTCACACACTCAATAAATCAATGAAAAGAAATTCATTAATGAGATTTTACTAAATGGAGGATCAAATTAAATTAAAAAAATAAATATTAAATGAAACCATGATTTCCATCCTTAGTAATAAGACCTCTTTCTATAATTTTATCTTGATTGCATCTGAATTTGTCTTTAAATTCTGCATTGCATTATTTTAATTGCATGTTTTCCAAAACCCAAAACCAATATTTAAATAAATATCATAAAAACCACTAAAAATAATTATAATAGGTGAACTATAATTAGTGATTGAACTGACATAAATGATCATCATGTGAGATAACATTGTCTAGCCTCTGTGCTATATTAGGAAAATAAATTTTCTTTTTCCACTCCCTACTACACACATGCATCAATATTATTGGGCCTCATTATATAAATGAAATTATATAAGTGAAGACCCATTTTTTAATATTTTGTATTATGGATTTCATTGTTGAATAAATTAGTGAATAACTATTGGAATTAATGACAAAATTTTTAGATAAAAGTGTAATTCTTTTAGGGAATTTTTGGGGGAGATGATACCTTGACTTATATAAATAGTTATAGAAGTAAAAATTGAATAAAAACAACACAATATTTGAATAAATAGAGATAAATGTGTATCCTTTGAGAAGTTAAATTTAAAATTTGAATTTGTGGAATGATTTAAATGCAAATTATAATTTACATATTGGATTGATGTTTTTTAGTTTTAATGAATCATTAATTGAAATAATTGTAGAAAATTTTCTTTTATTAGTTGGCTAAAAGTTTTTCATTGAGAGATTATAATATTTGGTGTAACTAATACTGAAGGTGATTCATTAATGAACTCATGAATCACATAAAGTTAGTATTTTAATACTCTAGAAGAATAGAATGAGATCACAATTGAGGTCATTTAGGATAGATGCTTTCTAAAATTCTATATATGGGAGACATGTTTGTGGTGTTTGAGATATTTTAATCAATGAAGTTAGAATTAATCTTCCTGATAATGAATCTGATTCTAAAAATACACTATCTATATATACATAAAACCAAATTTACATAATGATGATATTTTTTTTAGTTTTAAGGCCATTTGGAAAATATTGGACAATACATATGAGGGTGACATCAATGTGAAGGAGGATTTTAATCATATACCATACAATAATTTTGATGATTCAAACATTTAACCTAATGAAAATATAGATATATTATTCAAAAAAATCATCCATTTGATTAGATCCATCTAGGGCCATTGGCATGAAATAAAAGTAATTATCACTATGAAGAAGATCATTCAAAGGTTTCCACCTCATTTTAATACAAAGGTATCTAGTCTTATAGAGTGGACTTTTTTATGACAATCAATGAATGATCTATAAAGTTGTTTTTTAATATTCAATAAATGTTAAGAATAAATAAAAAATATATAATGATATGATCTTAGGATGTAATTTTAGGTTTTTTCCAATTTTTTAGATTTATAGTAAAACTAATTTTTTTATAAGACTTTCAAATTTATTAAATTTATAATATATAATAAAAATATAAAACTCAAAATAACAATATAATGAAAACCTATATATATTATTAATATCATAATAGGGTTTAAAATATATTTTAAAATATATAAACTTATATTTTTTATTTTATTTATTTAGTAAAAAAGTTGATTAAATTTCTTTTTATGTATTTTATATTTACAATTTTAAAAGTGAATTATAAATTTTTGGATTAAAACCATACTAAATTAATTTTAAAATTTGATTTAATTTTTTTTAATTGTTTTAGAAGAGAGATTTTATTTTTAGGCACAAATATATAATTATGAATATTACATTTAATTACAATGATAATGGTGAAAAAAATTATCTGCAAATTATTTTATTAATATTCAATAATTTTTGTCTACTAAATTTTATTATTTTCAATATTGATTATATAATAATTTTTAAATATTTATATAAAAATATTAAAACTTATTATTTATTAATCAATAATAAATTTGTTTAGGAACACTTAATTGTGAAAATATTATTTTTCTAGAAAACAAAAATATTTTTTAATATATTATATGATATAATTAAAAAGATCATTTTATTATATTTGTAAATTATATTGGATTAAATATATAAAATATTTAATATCATCAGTCAAATTTTTTTTTACTTAGTTACTTTATATTTATAAAAAATGTAACTTATAAAGTTAAAAACTCGTTTCCATGGTAAAAAATGGAAAATATAAAAATATATTGGTAAATAGAAAAAAAATATTTAAAAAATCTCTTGAAATTATTGGTTTATCTAGTATCCTCCCAAGGAAACCCTATAGTCTATTTAAAATTATGGATTCATTATACTTTGAGAACTATAATTATAACATTTTTAATTAAATAGTATTCACAAAATTTCCCCTCCCTTTACCAATAATATGGACTAACATCCTCCTCATCATTCAAGTCCTATAAATTTAAATTACTTCATTAATATATTAATTTTTTCTATATATATTCCATTCCTAAATAAAATTACCTATATTCACCATTATTTATCACGAGACATCTATTTCCAAATATATTTCAAAGGGCACACTCATGCTTGTGACATAAGTATTCACATCTTCTTATTTTATAATCCTTAATCATAATTTAAATAAAATATTATATATATTACTATATAATAAAATAATAATTTTCACATTATATAAAATGTTTATATGAATTTATCACTAATTATTTATCCATATCCATCCATTAAGAAATGAAAGCATGGTCAGTTCGTGTGTGAAATCTACCTTATACATGAATTATCATCTTCCATTTTCTCATAACTCCTACGATGATTGGTATTAATGAAGTTATTGAATAATAAATAATAAATATATAATATAACTATAATTTTTAAATTTTAAATTATCATATACCTCAATTCCCTATCATTGTTTGGGATATAAAAACATTAATCATGCGGTGTGTGGATTACAGCCTCCACAATGAAACATATCTAATTTTTTCACCTTACATCATTATTATATATTAAAACATACTAAAATACAACTAAAAATCTAAAATGTATCCATATAATATAAATATTTTAAATAGTAATAAAAATTTTATTTCCAAAATAAATCACTTTCATAATCATAATCATCCATTAATTATAGTATGTTATTGTTTATGTCAGTTTAGAAACCTAATTGAATAATTCTATAAAAATCTATCATAGATTACTACTAGAACTTAAATACAAATTTTATTAAAATTAAATAGTGAAAAAAAATATTATGTTTTTATAATGGTTATATTATGTATTTAACTTATTATTAAAATATCATATTTTATCGCTAAAAATATCGAAATAAGGTGACACTGATTCTATGTTCACACAACTAAATAACAATTAAAATGAGACAGTAAAATTATAAATAAATTATATATATCTATATATATATAATTAAGTAAGTTATATTGTGTATGATTGATTAAATTTTGTATTTTAATAAAGAAGAATATTACACTTACTAAACCAGTGAAAATGGTCTAACAATAAAAACATGATTTGGGAAAATACATATGAAAACATGAATTAACATGGAGAATGAATATATATGACTAGTAAAGTAGTAAATGGATAAATTTCTGGTTCTGAGTAACATTATTAAGATATATTATGAAGATATAGGTGTATAAATTATGTTCATGGAAGTCATGACAACATTTAAGGGTGTTCTGTCTCAAATTCATCTCTTTGAGAAAGGTTTTGTATAATGCACTTAATTATTCTTTTGTGGTGTATATACTAAATGTTTTAGATTTTATATTAAGAAATTAATGTATTAGAGTTGTTTTACGATCAGTTTTTATGCATATATTTTATTTTATTTTATTTTATTTCTTCCCAATATATAAGTGTGGCTTTCGATATCAATTTTTATTCATTGAGCCTCATGTTATTACAATGAAATATTTACATTTTTATTTTTAATAAAATATTGATAATGATTTTTTACCCTATTCCTAATTAAATTTAAATGACATAAAAGTCTATATATTTATCCATACCGGATATTATTTATATTTGATAGTTACAAAAAAGTGTAATACTCAATCATTTTCATGGTGGAAAAACAATTCTATGTTTTGGGAGTGTATTAGTGTGTTTAGTTTATTAGAAAATAAATATATTTATATGGATACTAGAAATTGGATGTGGACATGTAATAAATTCAACTAGTGGTAATCACCCCAGAATTTTTTTATTTAAAATTTACTCAATAATCACTCTTATGCATGAAACGTGGGTCAATTGATGCACACAGGGATAGAAACATTAAGGGAATATGAATTGGATTATTTGCATGCTCATTATGAAATAATATGATTAATTTTTCCAAAAAAAATTCTAGTATCCTATAAATAATAACTATTGAATCAAGTTAAAATTTTCCAATGATTCCCATGCACATTGAATATAACCTCATAAAAAATTTTCATTTATAAGGGTACTTCCTATTACTTTTATGATACCTAACAACATCAATTTTGATTAATTAATGTACTACTAGAACACCATATCATTCTATATAATGGGGAATTATTTATTTTATAAATTTCCCATTATTTAGATAACCATGATTTTATTCATGCTTCATATACATAAGAAATAATATTAAATATTTAGATGAATATTATGGTCAATACATTAGACATAATTACATTATAGGTGGGGGATGAAGTTATATTTAGTCTCTTGAAGCAATGCCATGTCTCGTGAGACAAAATCGATAGGGTTTTTGTGTATACATATGGATACAAGTATATAACATTTTAACAAAGAGTTTACATCATGTTTTTATGTCTTGAAGGATTCATTCTATCAGTAATGATCAATGACTAGTGGTGTCTATGATTTCATTTGATATCATGGATATAGAATTAGCCCAGTTTCCAATGGTTATGAATTATTATTTTTAATTTATTCTCCCCATATCAATTATTCCATGTTTATTTTATAATAGATTCTGTTGTATTCTACCCCCGAATTAAAATCTTATACCACCCTTATTAATTTTAGTTTCCCCATCAATGAAAGATGTGAACTTTGTATATTTTAAAAGGATATGATTTTAGGGATTAAAATTTTCTTTGAATGTAATCATGTTAAGTATTATGATTTTAAATGTAGTGAATATACATATCTTTTATTTATGACTACTAAGTTGTGGGATCTAATAAAAACCCATTTATTATTTACAAGTATTTAAATATCTTTAACATGTCTATGTTTCTAGAGTCTCAAATGTTATAGTTGGTATTATGGAAAGTTTAGTATGAACCCTGTGTTTATATTTATATGAATCTAAGTAGACTGAACATATACTATTAATAACACTTAATATTTCTATAGAACACTATAAAAAACAAAATTAGGGTATTTATTTTCAATTCAATATCATGAGATAATTATCTATATTTTATTATAAAATGATTTTGAATAAAATAATGAATGGGAACCATAACAACCCACATAGAAAATTCATGGATGCTACCCCAAAACAAGTTAATATAGATGTAGTTAAGGATAAAATGTTTTCTACAATGTTATAGTTATAGACCTAGTATATGTAAAATAATATCACCTATATATATAGATACCTACTGATCGATAATATATTTTAACTCTATTGGACCACTTTATGAAACTAAAAACTCTTGAATTGACAAGAATTATTAGACCATTGGTAATTGAACAATGCATCAATTCTATAAAGAAGATCATTATTACAATTGGATATTGTGAAAATCACAAAGTCATCATTATGATCTATCATATTATAGAATATGCGGGACAATTATGGTCACTAATTTAAAGAACTAAATAGGAATATGAGATAGAATTAATCTAATTGGTATATTTGAGGAATTTAATTTTTGAATAATACTTTCTGTGTGAGCACTGCGTTCAAATGAAAATATAGTTACTCAATCATATACAAAGATAGGAGGAAGTCACTGTTGAGTGTGATTATATCATTACATGGAAATATAGACATGTTTGATACTTTTTATGTATACAAAAAGAAAATATTTATCATTTAATTGATGTAATAAAGTTATCCATTTGAAGAAAATGGTCTCTTAGACCTTATCACCATATGAAGATATAGTCTCAAGATCCATTTAAATAAAAAAGTAGATATCCTAAACATATTTATTCATAGGATATCATGGAAAAAAGATATTTTTTGAGCACAATATATAGAATAATTTGGAAAATGGGATGAATATAAGGGTGGTAATTCCAATATTTGATATCTATGGGAAGAAACACATAGGGATATTTATGAAGGGAACCATAGTTTGTTATAAGTGAATCAAAAAATTCTATCAGTCTAGTGAATAAAATGAAAATAGTGAATACATTTTTTTTATTTTTTAAAAATATTTATGACGGACATTATTTGAACCAATTACCCAAATTTCATGGTAATCTACCATAAAAAATTCCATGTTAGTAAGGCTAACATTGTTTAGTTACAAAATTGGAGTCGAAGTTCATAATGGTGTTCTTGTTGGTACTTTGTTCACAACATGAAATATTTAAAAAAAATTATTTTATTATTAATCTTATCACTCATATATGTCTTCATGAATTCCAAAAATAAATATTTCTCTAGAACCCTTGTGAGGGAGTTATAAATAATTATAAATTGGTAAAATATAATTGAAATAATGACATATAAGGTAGTTCCAATTGTTATGTATGGTAATACCTTATTTTCAAACATGGTTATCATACTTTAGGTTGACATGGATATGATATTTGGTATGGATTGGATTTAAAATTATAATACAATAAATTATTTCCAATAGAATGAGATTATGATTTGTGAAGTTGAGGATGAATATATTGTATTTAGAATGGAAACCTCACCATATAAATCATGTCTAGATCCCCCAAAATTATCTCTGCTTAATAAAATTATATTAATAGAGGAAAAAAAAATGGAGATCTATCAATATTGAAGATATAAAAAAATTGTGGATCTACCCATAAAATAAAATATATTGATGTTTTTCCAAAAGAATTACATTGTCATCCACCTATTCATGATGTTGATTTCTTCATTGAACTCATTCTGAATGAAATACCTATATTTAAAACTCTATTTATAATTAAAAATATATATTTGGATGAGTTAAATTAATAGCTACAAGAGTTATTAGGTAATGTATTAATATTCCTTATAGTTTCTCTATGTTGATCACATAATTTATTAATTAAAAAGAATGATGGTTCTATGAGAAAATGCATCAACTATAAGGAGATAATTGACATTAATATAATGGTTATATATAATTTATATTTAATTATTAAAGTTTTTGATCAAATTAATGGATCCTAATACTTTCCAAAGATCAGTATTCGCTCTGGTTATCATTATCCAGTTCTAAAGTTGTTTGATA
Organism: Viscum album; assembly: GCA_963277665.1. Classification (NCBI taxonomy): domain Eukaryota; kingdom Viridiplantae; phylum Streptophyta; class Magnoliopsida; order Santalales; family Viscaceae; genus Viscum; species Viscum album. The sequence continues at coordinate 1,247,613,771 of OY728138.1, forward strand.
TTCTAAAGATGGATTTTTAAAAAATGTATGTAAATTCTATGGTTATGATTATTTCATTTATATTGATTAATAAACCTTTTGTCTTTATGAAAATAATTAATAGTGTATTCAATGATTTTATTAATAAATATTTTTGTTCATTGATTATATCTTGATATTAATTAAGAGAAATGAATAGAATAATAGTTATATGTAAATAAATCTATTGAACATTAAAAAAATATTTCTATATTAAATATAGTAATTCTAAATTTTGGATAAATTTAGGTTCATTTCATGGATATATTGTTCCCATGGATAGAATATATATTTACCCATCAAAGAAAATCGTATTCAATGAATGGCCTATACTAAAGAAAATTATTTATATGAAAATTTTCTTGGTTTTAAATGGTTATTATAACTCGTTTATTCAATAATTAACCTAATTGGACAACCAAGTTAACAATTGAATGTGTTAAATTCACTTGATAATGAGATTGTGTGTAAATTATTGAAGAGATGATGTACCAACAGATTAATGCACTGATATTAACTCTACCATCAAGTATGGAAGGATGTGTATTATTATATGATTTATTGAATAAAGGACCTAGTTTCTTCCTTAAAAATAATGATATATTTATTTTTAATGCACCGAGTAGATTAAAAATCAATAAAAAACTATCAAAATCATGAATGTGAATTGGAACCCATAATATTTTATTTGAGATTAGGGAGACCCTACCATGATACTTAAATATGAAATATATATAAAAACCATAATATAATTATGTATTTATTATAATGTAATAAGATCAATATGAGGTAATAAATATTTTTATAATTACTCATGGCATGTGGTTTCACAATACACTACAACCATGGGTAAGCATATAGGGTAGCTCATGTATTGAGTATGATGGGTCATAGTGTTATGGCTATGAAGAGGATAAATAAAGATGCTATATATATATAGATATAGTAATGTTGGATTTATAGTTTTTTTAGATTATAGGGTGGAATTATTATTTTTATAAGAAATTTCTAAACACTGTATACAATAAAATATTGAAAAGTACTAGAAGGATGACAATATATTACCTATAAATTGAAAAGTAGTAAATAATTACAAATTGATAAAAATCACATATAACTATATATTTTTTGTGTTTGGAAAGAGGTTACATGTTTTATCCATAGAAGAGTGGAATATGGATCTAATAGGTGAATAAATTGGTCAAATTTCTCTATATAATATTGGAGAATAGTGATTTATAGAGATTTAAGAGATTTTTTTGGGGGAATTTTATAAAGTCGTAAATTATAGACAATATGTAAAGATAATTATTATGCTAGAAGGTAAAGGAAGAAAGAAAATAACCTAAAGTATTCATGAAATACCATCCCATACCTATATGGCAGTGGGGAAATATTACAATGGAAATTCTCAATAGACTCCAAAAGATACCAAGGAAGAGTGAAGTTATATGTGGAATCATTGATATTATTAATATTCCATCTCATTTCATGTAAATAAAAGATATTATATAATATATTATTATTTCATAGGTATATATCAATAAAATATTAAGGATTCATAGGGAAACAATTTTTGTTGTGTCTGATCGTGTCCCCTGATTCACATAAAAATTCATGATGTTTCCTTAAGGGGATATTGACACTAATATACATTTAACCACCAACTATCATCCCGAAATTAATGGGAAGTATGAAAGAACTATCGAGATGATGGAATAAATGTTTAGATCATCATATCATAACTTCCAATGTATCCTTGTTAGTTTATATATTTATTTTAATTTCTATACATTAATATCTTATATTAAAGATTCTTGATTGTGAAATAAAAATGATTGTTTGGAAAGAGGTTTTATACTCCAATCTATCATGAATAAGTTAAAGAAATAGAAACTAGATATCACAATTACTTTGTAAGAGATGATTATTAAATTATGGACTATTCATAGTCTTATTAAAGTATCCTAGAAGTGAAAAAATACTTACATTCATAATCAATGGTGAGACTATAAATTTCATGTTTGGGGATATTTTCTCTTAACAGTTTCACCTTGGACGGAACATGTATTATTTTTTATAAAGGGTAATTTAATAATATGGTGTATTATTCCTTTTAAAATACTATAAATAATTGTAGTTGCATCTTAATATTTGGATATGTATTCATACCATTCAGAAGAACATGTTGTCATATATGTTTTATTACTGAGGAGATACATTCCAGATACAATTCATTTCGTCACATATGAGGGAAGATATTTGGAGCCTAAATTTCCTTAAAATTAATATCCTGGATAGATTCTTGACATGATAGAGAAGGTTTTGTTGTATCAGACAACTCTATTGGTGAATATTCTATGGAGAAATCAAAAATTTAAGGAGGAAACATGGTAGAATAAAAAATCTATGAAGAAGGAATATATCAATTTTTTTATTAATTCAAAATAATGTTGTATCGATGTTTAAATTATTTAAAGGGAGATAATATAATATGTGAGACCATATGGTGGTAGGTAAAAACCATATCATCACCTATATCATAATAGAAACTCTAAAGATCATTTATTCATGAGTAAATTTTAAATTTCAATTTATTGATGTTAGAATTTTTCATAAATAAAATCTATTTTATTTTTTAATTCATCATAATGATGTTATCTTGTGTACAATTTTAATGTTTTTTTTAAAAAAAATTAGTTGAATGGTTCAAATACCATTTTTTTGTTAAAACATTGATTCTAATGACACAATTCTGATATAAACAAAAATTAAAATGAAAAAATTATTTATATTTAAAAAATTGATTCTTCATAACTTACATTATATATTTTAATATAATTTTTTTAATATCTATATATATATATATATATATATTAAAAATTCTTTCAAAATTATCACAAACATTTTTCTAATGCATTACATATTTATAATATAAAAATTCAAATATCACATATCCAAATTTAATGATATTAAATTAATTTAAAATTTGGAATCATGAAATCTTAATTATTAAAAATTCCAATTTCAATTTTAATACATAAAAATACGATGATGAGGATTAATGTTAATTATAATGATAATGGTAAAAAAAAGTTCTCGGAGAATTGATTTATTATATAACATTAATTTTTAAATAATAATATAAATTAATAAATTCTCAATAATAATTATAATATAATTTTTAATTCTATATATAATTTTTTTAAAACTTATTGATTTTGAAATCATTAAAAATACAATTATGAACACTTAATTCTAAAAAAACATTTAAAAAAAATTTCTTATATATTTTATGATTTATTTTAAAAGTTATTTTTATCATATTTATAAAACAATTATAAAATTAAATATATTTAATGGGGTTAAAACAATCATGTGTTATAGTAAAGTTATAGTGCATAAAATTTCCTAGAAAATACATTCGTATATTGATACTAGAAATTAAATTCATTTTTAGTACAAATTCACCTAGTGTTAACAACCCCAAATAGAATGGTTGATCATTAATAAAATAATCACTCTATTGCACAATGATTTATTAAAATACTACACATCTAGAAAAAAAATAATGGGGGATGTTATTTAGAATATTCTCATGCACTATTTGAACCATGATGAAAGAATTTTTCTACCATTTTATTGGACTCATCCAAATGATAATAATTTAACCCAATTATAATCATCCATGGATAACCCAACATTTAAAATTACCATTAGAACTAAATTATTTTTTAATGGAACTTCCTATTAAATTCATGGTACCTAGGAACTTCTATATTGATTAAAGGATATTTTAATAGACACGCATTATTATACTGAATGGGGAATCATTTGTTTTTAATATTTCTTATTACATGGATATTCATGTTTTTATGCATCCATAGGTTCCTTATGAAATGGTATAAAAACTCTTATTGACTCCTGGGTGGAATTAATTGGACTTAATAAGGTGAAAAATGGGACACATGACAAAACATCCCCATGATGCATCAACGGGTCTCATGAGACAATTTTTTTTGGTTTTGTTGTATACCTCTCTACATATCAGTATAGAATTTTATCATGAGCCCCGAATATCATGATTAGATGTATGGTACTATGTATTATATCAATATGTGATCAATGATTAATTTTTTATATGTCTTAATTTATTTTCATTGATATAGAATGATGTCAATTATAGTTGATTTTAGATTGATTTTGTTCATTTATTCTTTCCATATCACTTATTTCATGTTTATGTTATGATATATTATAATGAATGATACTATTTACTAATCATTTGATCTCAACCATATCTTTTTTTGTTTCACCCGGAAAACTATAGGAGATAAATGGTTAATATTAATGAATATAATGAAAGGGAAAATAATGTTCTTTCAATGTTTTCATTTTAAATCACATGTTTTCAAATGAAATATTTATTTGTATCTATTCTTCCATGTCTACTAAGTTTTTGGATCATAAGGGATGTTTGTTTATCTGAACCAATATTGTAATATAAATTTATACCCATGGTTTTTGGATATTGGGATGTTATAATTATGTTTCATCAATATATTATATAATATTTCCCTCATCAAAAACATTTAATTAGTGAATCTAACTACAATAAGGTTCTAGTAGAAACATATTAAGAAATTATATAAATGATGATTTGATGTGATTTGATGATGAGGTGGTTGATTTTTTTTTGAAAATGGAATATTTTACGATATAAATAGCCTTAATGTGAAAATATGAATTTGTTGAAGAATATAAAATCAAATGAGTTATTGAACGGAAAGTGGTACATAATGGATCACATGGAGAGTATTACATTCATCATATGAGAAAATTTGAAACTGGTGTCATCTTAATAGAATCTTTAGAATACATTTATGTAGTCGAACCAAAAATTTCCCAATTATTAAAATATATGGAATAACATGGGTCCTCTAAAAAACATGGAATAATTATATGATTTCAAGGTATATATCAAATAGAAAAAAATATTATTGACTAATTTAATACCATGATATATGAGAGGATTAAAAAATTTGATTTCTTTGAGGAACAAATAGTTTTTTTGAGAAAGAAGGTCAAAGATGTTAATAAATTTAATAGTGTTGAAAAAAACAAAAAAAAATATTTTATAAAGAGTTAATAAAAAGGATATATAAATGTAAAAGGGATATTGAAAAATTAATATATGATTGTATGTGTGATTCGATAGTTCTGATTGGACTCAATTTTGAATTAATGATAACTAAAGAATGTGTATTTTATTTAAATGATAAATGAATGATTTTTTAAACTCTCATTCACCAAGGACCCTTAAAAAAATTACGAATATAATAAATGATTTGAAATGTGCGGAGATAATGAAATGATAATTTTTTTCTGTTCATGAAATACTCATCTTGCCAACATCATTATAATAATAAGACCTAGTGCATGAAGGTAGATAACTACTTGAGAGGTGAAACTCCTTGGAGTTGATAATAGAGGATGATATCATATCCAATAACATGAATTAAATAAACATTCATCAATATTATTATAATTTATCAAAAACTTTTTGAAAATATATAAAATAAAATCTCCCTAAAAATAATTGTTAATCTGGTGGATGATTAGATAGAATAATGTAATTACCTAGTAAATAATTTTGTATCACTGAGTAGGGGAGGGGATGAATCAAGGATATCATTTTCTTATATATTTCATTACTTTGTATATAATCATTTCCCCCTATTATATACTTTTGTTTATCTCATGAAAAAAAATTAAACAAACATCCATAACAACAAAATATTTTATGTGGTTCACTACTCAACAAGAGTAGCTACATATTTGGTATGGTTTTGAAACAATCCAATACCACACAACATATTATAAAACAATTCTTTTTTGTGGAATTCAATTAGTAGGATATTCCCTTACACTCGTTTGGCACTATGATTATCACAAAAGTGCATGTTACTAAAATAGAAAGAAGAAGCAATAAATTATTTTGTAACAACATATTACGGTTGTGATTGATCTAATTTGATATAATGATAATAAAAAAAATTCTACACTTCCTTACCTAGAATTAGTTAATAATATATTCTAGACTTAATAATGATAGTTAATAGGACTTCCCAGTGTAATTTGGAAGTACAAATTTCTCAATATGGAAATATTTTTTTTCTATAATACCATATAAAAACATATGAACTTATTCTTCCTATATATAAAAATCTCAATAAAAAAATTTCTACTCTAAATATCCATCACAATACATTATCAAATTGAATATAGTATTGTCTCTTACCCTTTATTCTCCATTCTAGAATTCCTCTTCAATAAATATTAATTCAGACACATCTTATTAATTGAATATTAAATCATCCCTATCATCTTTCATGATAAATTCAAGAAATAGAATAAAAAATGTATTATCCTACATTATAGAAATTCCAATATGATTTAATCGGGATTCATAAATGGTTTTCTTGATTTACCAAATTTTTGAAATCATCAATATTTATTAAATTATAGATCTTTCTTTGAATTTATTAGTACCTTTATATTCCCTTCAAATTTTGATCTCACTTTTACATTATAACACTTTTAGACATTATAAAAAATCTTCATCCATAATCCAATTATTTATCAAAAAAAACCCAATAATATATCTTCATTGTGATGCTATGTACCACTTGAATAAAAATTATAACAAAAATATCCCATTATGTTGCTCTAAACTAATTGAAAATATAATCTTCACATTCTAATTTCTCATTTTGTTGATGGAAATAGATTTTTCACTTTGATTTTGTATCAATTGTGAAAAATGAAATTCATAATTCTTCCCAGTATGATGTTCTATGAAAAATGATAAAAAAAAGGAAAACAAATTCTTGGAATAACAAGAAGGATTCCATCCCCACTTTATCAATGCATTTTAAATGTTTTGAAAAAGGAAACATATTATTATTCTTTTATCTTAACTAACATGTTATAAATATTTAAAACATTATTTATATCTTTACACAATCAAAAAATCATATTGGTGTGACATGGTTTAACTGTATTATTGATTATTCTCAGTTTCAACATACATTTTTTATTCAACTTTCCCAACATCCTCCTAGAAAATTCTCCATAAAAACATTTATTCATTAATAAACATGACTTATAAAAATGCATCTGGTGTCAAAATGTTACCAAAAACTTATAATGACTAATTAGTGTTAGAGTAACTCTTATTATAGGGGTCATAACTAATCTATCGGACCAAGATTAGTTTTATAAACTTTTGTGACTTATTTCTTATATTCAAAATATTATATCAATGTATTTCCATAAATTACCATCTTAATCCTTTCTAAGTATGATTCTTATCATCTTCCTTCTCTGAAGAATTAATTTTTTTGTTTGAATAAAAACCAAAAAATTTGGTTTTATCAAATTATGATCATCCTTTAAATCAATCAAATAAATCAATGTCAAATGTTCTCTCACTGATTTCCTAATAATAGAAATTTTCAATTTCTACAACTTCTTTCACAAAAAATTATCTTGTAATAAAGACTATCTTTATGAATATGAAAATGTTGAATTCGGATTTAGAATAATCTGAATTATAATAGAATTTATTTTAACTTCACATTACACTCGCAATATATTACTTTAATAAAAAGCCTAAATATTGTGGGTAAAACTCCCCCTTTTCCTTCACAAGTCTTGTATCAAAAGTTTTCCATACAACATATGATTTGAGGGAAATGAGAAAATAAAATAATCACTAGATTTACAATATATCCATACAAACTATTATTTCCTTCCTGGTTTTGATTATCCTTACATTTTAGACTAATTGTTTGTTTGATAAACCATTTCGTTCAGAAAAAACCTTCCTAATATGAAGGACTTTCTTAAGAATTGTGAGTCAAATTTGTTGAATACGATGGATAATATGATTATCCTATTTTAAAAAATGATGTGATATCATTATTTCATATAATTTATTGACAATAAAAGAAAAATACTACATATGATCAAATTTATTATCATCTATCTCGTAACAATACCCCAGTGTAGATTGGGATTTCAACCAAGGTTCATAAATCATTGATCTTTATAACCTCAAGCTATGGATTGATTATATAAAATTTAAGACTATTTGAGCTAACTCATTATAGGAAACAATACTTATTAAAAAAACCCATGTTATCCTAAAATATTGACTTGGGAAAAAAATTCATCATATTTACCATTCTTAATATATATATTCCCTTCATTATCTTTTCTCGTAAAAAAATTATTTTCCACCTCTTCAAAATGCTTTTTACAAAAAATTTCATTTCCTAAAACCACTCTAACAAAAATTTTCTTTTCCACCTCTTCCATTTTCTAGTGAAAAAAGTATTTCTTTTCGTGCAACCATGACGACAACCAATTTGAATAACTCACACCATTACATGTTGGATTCATAGTTTACTAACAACTCCACGATTATACATGCTTCCTTAAGATGTTTATCACATAAAAATTGGATATATTTATGAGAAAATTATCCCCATTGAAAAAAAAAAGTTAATGAAAATATGGGAGAGGGGAACCAAACACCTACCTCATTCATGATGATAAATAGTATGGAAACCCTTGTTCAACCTCAATTTAGAAAAATATGGGTAATGCTATTTTTAAAATTTCAGTAACTTGTTTCGATGTAATAACATACTCTATCTTCAACTCATTCATCTCCACATGATCATTGAGGAAATTATATGGTATATCATTATTTTTTGAATGAGATTATTTTACTGGATTTATGGAGAGGTTTATTTCACTTTTATTATCACAAACCCAGAGAAATGGTAAATTCACTTCAACAATTAAGTCTTATAACCGAGTCCTCATCTACATAAGTTGAGTATCATCTTGAGTTGTTTCAACATATGCATATTCATCCATACTAACAATTACTAATTATTTTCATTGTATACCAAATAAAAGAAATCGTTCCTATAAAAAACACCACTATGTGTGGATTTTATATCATCATCATTTATAGACCAATATTCATCTGAATTCCCAAACACATTGATATATTCTAGAATATAATACTCGATACTTATTTTTGTGTGCCTTTTATATATCAATGAATTATTTTTCTATCCAATACATGTTATTTTTTTAGATCACTTGTAAATATTTCACATAAGGTAAGAACATAGACAATATTGGGTCATTAAATTTAGTGTCCATAAATAGAAAGAATTATTTTGATTGTTTTGAACAATTCAAATAGGAAAAGGTTATTATCAATATCAATATCTTCCATTTGGGAGTAGGCTTTACATAAAAATAATTCTTCATTCCTTATAATTTCACATTCATCATTCATCTTGTTCTGAAAACCCCATTTTGAACTAATAACATTTTTGTTATATAGGTTTGGAACATATTCCCATGTATCATTCATTTCCATCTTATCAAGATCTTAATTTTTTTCCATAAACCATTTTAAATGATGAAAATATTTTTTTCACATCTTTCATTTCCACATTTGAATAAAAAGAAGTATGTGTAATAATATTTGACGTTTTTCTTATTTGAACCTTAAGATTTGGATCACCAATAATGTTCTAAGCTTCCCTGTGATTCCTTATCTTAGGAATAGATTTTATAGTTTCTTCCTCATCACCTGATATAGGTGAGTCTGATTCATCTTCTTTCGTAGGATCAATATTGTTAGTATGTTTATAGTTAATATTAAAAAAGTTTTTTTAATCCTACATATCATAATTATCATCCTGATTTAGTATATCTTTCTTATCCTTTTTAATAACCTTCACGTCAATAAAATCAAAAATTCATTCTTTATCATCATTAAATCACAGGTATCTTCTTCAATCTGAAGCATATCCATTAAAATTTTCATTTTTACCTCTCTCCTCAAACATGACAAGGTTTCCAAATTTCTCCTTTGTGAAGAATGGAATATCAAAATATCTTAATTATTTAAAATATTGTGTTTTAACATAAAATATTTCACATGTATTCATATTTGAACATTCCATATAGAATAATGTTTTTTGTATATAAAGAATAGTACTCATAGATTATCTCCAAAACTAATGAGAATGAAATAGTTCTTGTAAACTTTTTCTCCCCATTTCTATCAGACTTCCATTATTCCATTCAGAAAACCCATTTTTAAGGTACGTTTGGTGAACTAAAGTCATGTTTATTTACATGCATCTAAGGATAACTTTAAAATTATTTATTTCGACATTCACCACCAGTATGAGTTCCAAACTTCTTCACTGAATACATGCAATACTTTTCATCTTTCTTCCTAATACATTTAATTATTTTAAAAGAATCTTAATTATGTTTCATTAAATAATAATAGTTTCATGTTTAAAGTAATTAGTGAAAGTGATTAAGATCTTATCTCCTTTTGTTGATTGTTTTCTCACCATCCGACTAATATCAGAATAGATATATTCTAGGGTTTTTTGATCAAATTTCAAAAATATTCTTCATTGATTTTGTAATAGTTCCATTATAAAAATTAGATAAAAAAGATATATTCTTCATGCCATATCGAGAATACCCCAAAAACAGAATCACTTGGATTATAGGCTCATATTTTCTTAACATGTGTTCTCTATCCTTTTATCCCATAAAAATTATCTTCCACCATACCCAAGTAACAAGAGTTTTTTATTTAACCAACTTAGAATATGTCTCCTTATGTATTTTGTCCACTTGTTATTATACTTCTATATTACTAACCCATAAAAAACCAATATTTTCTTAAAATTACTTTTTTCCATCATCACATAGTTTTAAAGAACATAACATATTGCTTTTGAGTCCATCATCAAACAATGCTTCCATAGATATTAACTTTTCTTTCCAAATTATAGATGACATAATACCTTTGTATTCTTAGAGATTCATAATTTTCAAAAGTCACTTTTACTTTTTTTATAATTATTTACACATTACATAAACATTATATATTATTTCATATGAGAACAAAACCCACTATCAATAGTCCATAGTCTTTCTCTATTAGTGTCTTTAAATGTGGTTTCTATATCAATATATTGATTCTTTCCATTGTTTTTTTCTTCTATGCCATCTATGAATTGTTATCAAACTATTATTGTAAAGATAACAAAACAAGACATCTATTTTCAGGATGTCTAGGTTTCTTACAACCTTCAAAAATAGTTTCTAGGTGTTGGAACCTCTTTTCAATTTTCACAAAAACCATCTTTGGTTTTTTAAACCATACATACAAGATGTATTCCTTCAAGGGTATTGACCCCCCCTCAAACATTACCTTTTTTAATTTTTTGAATATTAAAAAAGTTTTTTAATAAACCAACACATGTTTTCCTTATTTTTAAATACAACACAATACCAGAAGAATCCATACAATGAATGTTTTCCTCTAAAAATTATACACGGACTGAAGTTGGGGACATGTTTCTCGGAAACATTCTTATCATTATTATCAGAATATTTTTTATCACCAACCTTTATACCACCAATATTATCATTATTTTTTAGTCCATATTTCTTTTCAGCCACATCATAACAAGAATTAATCAAATTTTTTCAAACTCATAATTTTTATGAAACATATGACTTCAAAAATTTGTTGGTCTTATACATATAAATCACTTTCCAAGATTTATTCTCTTCAAAAAAATTTCTTATTTATTTTCAAAAATTAAAGGTATATTTTGATCCATCTCTGGTTCATCATTACCATAACTTTCAACAAGTTATGAGATATATTTTTTGAAACTTGTATATCACTATTTAGATTTAGAATGCTTTTATTGTAAGAGTTCCTTCTCTTCTTCTTTTTCCAACAACTTTGCATCCATATTTTAATTAAGATTACATTGTTTTTTAAGGGATTTCTTAAAATCATCAGTATATTTTTAAATCATTACATTATCATTAATAAAACATTCATGATTTTTTAATGAGGACTATTTATTTTTCATCTTACTATATTTATTTTATAGTCTCAAAATCATGCTCATAAATTCTTCCAATTTTATTTTTTTATGAAATTATATTTGGGATTATTCTTCATCAAAAATTAAACTTTTGAATTCTTCATTTTCACTATTGTAATAAAATTACTCTCTCTATAATTCTTAATAAGTATTTAATATTTACAATCACTTTCTTATAATTCAATATTTTTATATAAGAAATTGATCCATTTGGATTTGGATAATTTTATTTTATTTAAAAATAAATAATATTTCCTCAAATCCTTATGTATCATCCCCAACCTTTTTGGATTATTTATTATTCATTACTATCATGTTCTTCCTTTCATTGAGTGAAATTATCCATAAAGTTCTCAACTACTCCCAATTTAGAAGATTTCCAATGATGTTTCTATTTTTATTTACCTATAAATATTCTCACTTTTTTATAATACAATGATACAACACCATCGAGATTTTAACAAACATAATTATTTATATAAGATTTAGATACATCATTTACCTCAAAATACTTCTTATAAATTTTTTTCATAACAAATTTTAATGAAATTTCATTAGTATCTTTTGTTTTTTCCATAAAAAATATCTTTATTTTCATTTCATAGGTAATGAAAGTACTATAAATATCATCTAGAGATAAATAATCTTCGTCTCTATATTCCAATTATTATAACTTCAAATAAAACTTGTTCGGAATAATTGAGAAAATATTTTCAATAACTATTTAATCCGTTAACTTTTCACCAAGACATGTGATAGTACGAAAAATGTAATTTACCCTATAAAATAAGTTCTCAATATTTTCATAATCAGTAAATTATATTACTTAATACTTTAGCAAACATAATTTATTTATTTTTACTTATTCTATTTTTTATTTCCTTCCTAAATTTATATCAACTTATCCCAGAAACCGATGGAAGTGGGAAAAACATTCACAATAAAACAATATCATTCATAAGGTGATGATATTAATGTATTCTTATATCTTCCATCATTGTAAATATTCTTATTATAAACATGCATAAGAAAAGAAATTTCATCAAAATAAGTAAACCCATCTATTTTATTATCAATAACGTCATACCCAAGAGCCATAAAATAATGCATCATATTATATTCTCACTTATGATAGTTATAACCATCAATGATTGGAATCACCATCCTATTCACACAATAAAAATTCACTGTCACAAATTATCTTCAAAACATAAGAAATAATTAAAAAAGTGAAGCTTCACTCTGATACCACTTGTAATTTGATAGTCAGGATTGTTATGTCACTAATCAGTAGAGGGGGCGAATCAGTCCTATCATCTTATTTTTATGTTTCCTTACTTTTGGAAAAACTTCTCCTCATATTAATTATTTCATTCTCTACTGAAATTATAAAACACACATCTATAGTAAAATAAGAATTTACAAGGTTCATTACTCAGTAAGAGTAGCTATATCCTTAGTATGGTATGGAAAATATCTCATACCATGAAATACACTAGAATATAATTCATTAGTGTGAAATAAAATGACTAAAATATACCCATACATTAATGTTACACTATGATCAATAAAATTGTTCACGTGATTAAATTAGAACAAATATGTAATACAATGTTTTGTAAAAAAACATTTTATAGTGCTACTTGATAAACATTCTCAAATATTTTTTCCAAAACAATCATCCCTTACTTACCCAAAAGTTAGAATGAACAACATCTAGACTTATTAATGATACTAATTTTGATTTAATAATTTAATTCCCAAGTCATATTTCATCAATATGAAAATATGTTTTTCGATAATACCAATGAAACAAATCCTAACATCCAATTCCTCATCCAAGAAGTCGCAATAAAATTCTCCAGGTCTGATTAACCAACCCAATATGGTAACCTACTGAATATGTTCTTATCTATTCTCATTTATTATTATATCTAGAAAATTTCATAAATCAAGATAAATATAGAAATGTATTAATAGTATAATTAAGATGTTTTTCTCTCCATTTTTTCAAGAAATTGCAGTCATATAATACAAAAAAGTATTATTATCCCTTTATAGACATATGAAAATGGTTCAAGTGTTATTCTAAAAAGGTTTTCCCACAATACCAGAATTCATGAATCATTAATTTTCCATATATTTTCTATATTTCATTGACTTGTTCAATATATTTACATTTCTTTAAATATTGAATTTCAATTTGTGTTTTTAAATGAATTATAATTTCATAAAAAAAATCGATTTGAATCTAATTATCCTTTCTTATTTTACTATATAATTAAGTTTTTACGATTGTCTATACCACTTGGATAAAAATAAGAACTGAAGACATCACATTATGCTTCGTTGTGGAAATTGAAATAATAATCATCCCAATCTTATTTTCTTATTATGATGAAGGAATAATATTATTCAATATGTTTCTATATATCAATTATGAAAAATATAAAATATATGTCTTCCCATTATGATGTTCTATACCAAATGATAAACAGAAATAACAAAAAATCATGGAACTTCATAAAAAGATTCATTTCACAAAATTTTAACACTTTCAATAAGTATTAAATAAAGAATATTCTTCTTATTCTAATCTCTTTAAACACTTGTTAGAGATATTTAAAACATTATTTATCACTTTACTCAATCTACAAATAAAATTGACATGAGATGGTTTAAATATGTCATTGATTGATCTCAGTCAGAACAAGATTTTTTTATTCAATTGTCCCAACATTCCCAAAAATAGATCATTATAAGAACATTTCTTCACCAATAAACATTTCACATCAGCATTTATAGCATTCCAAAGGGATAAAAAATGTAATTACTAATTAGTGTCAGAGTAACTATAATTATCATTAGCATGACGAGTTGGATGGACCTGTTAATGCAACTTATACTTCAACATATTATTTCATCTTTTAAATATAAAATATAAATGAATTTCCATCAATTAACATATTTATATTTTCTGATTATGAATTAAATATTTTTATTTTTCCAAATATTTAATTATTTTGGATTTTTATCTCACTAAATACCGGAATTTTTAGTTTTCTTAGATTATGACCATCCTCTATAGTCATCAATAAAATATGAGTATGATGTTCTCACTCCGATGGACTGAGACTGGAAATCCTTAGTTTGATCAACTAATATATTTCCCAAGCATATCCTTGTATGAATGAATTTATTCATGACTTCGAAAATGTTTATCATCATATATAAGATCGTCTAAATTATAATGGAATGTATTATAACTTCTCATTATCATAGGAACATCTTCATCAAATACAAGGAGTGAATATGATTCAAATAACTCCTTCTTTCATTCATAAGGATGGCATCAAAAGTTTCCCATACAACATATGATTTTAGAGAAAAAAAATTATTAATACATCGTCTGATTGACATTAGATCCATAAAGAATCTGATTTTTTCCTTATTAAAATATTCCACACATTTTGGACCCATGTGATTCCAATAAACCATTTATTATAGAAAACTCCTTCCCAATATTATGAAAAATATTATGATTCATGAGTCTGATATCCTAAATATGACAGTGAATTAGAGTACCCTATTTTATAAAATTATGTGATTACCTTTCTTCTTAATCTTCCATGAAAATAAAATATAACTCATGAATATAATCATATTTTTGGTCATATTGGTCTTAAAAAATAGTAAATAAGCAATCAAATTATATCCACTTGGAAAGAAGTTTTAATCGATTATAATAATAAGAGTTTTATCTAATATTTTATATCTATGAATATATATAGATACTAACTTATGTATCAAGAAAAACATATAATTTATTTGAAGGAAAAAATGACAACTAATAGTGCTATTATGGAAGAATTTTCTCAACAAGAAACTAACATCAATAGAAAATGGATTCATGGATGTTTGTTCTAATCCCATATGATGAAAAAAATTAATATACTGAGGATTTTAAAGGATATTGTCTATGATATGGTCATATATGGAAGTACATATTCTTTAGAAACTATGGGATGTTATAACATAATCTTAGGTATATATGATCTATGGAATATATAAATCCTTTTTGTATAAAGAATTTGTATAATTTTTTGGAGCATTAGTCAACATTAAGACACCATACCTGACGTTATAGATAATGTCAAGGGAAATTTTATCAAGGTCAAAAAAGGAAACTCCTTAATGAATGGATGGAAAACCAATAAAAATATAAATATAAAGGATTTCAGGGATAACAATTTTATTGACATGAAAAATTATGATTTTTTGGTATGGATGAATTCCAAATAACATCCATTAAATAATGGTAAAATTATAAATATTAAAAGCTATGACTCAAGTTTTAAATATAAGATAAAATCAATAGAACGCTTTTGATGTCTATGTAAGAGGAATATTGGTAAGGAATCTATACCAAATAAAAAATGAGAGGGCCTCAATTATACTAAATATAATTCACATGGATAGAAATAGTAATATAAAGATTCATGGAATATATGGTGATAAATAATTCATCTTTTTTCTTTGAGGATTATAGTCTAATGTGTTATATAATTTTTATTAAAGATGAAACTAAAATGGGTGAGAAGATTAATTGGTTTTAAATATGACATGTGAATGAAACCTATAAAACAATCAAGAATATCTATTCTAATAATAAAACATAGTACACTTATTATAATTTCAAGAAGTAGATGGAGAAGTTTTTAATTAAGAATGATGTCACATCACTGACAATGATACAAAAAATAATTTGGTGGAATGGGAAAAAGGGTAAAAAAAAAATATCAAATATATTTTTCATAAAATAGTTATAAATATCATCACAATTGGTTGGAACTTCTGTATGTGGTAGCATAAATAAATATTTTTCATTGAAAAGCCTTGTAAAAAAGAATACACCATGTGAAAAGTGGAATGGATGACATGGAATGTTGAAGAACATTATAGTGATTATCAAAAATTGTTGCATCCCTAAGAAGTAAAATAGAATTAATATGTTGATGCAATGAATGAAGGGTTATGTTTCGATTATTTTTGGACACACATTTAAAAAGATTCCTACTAAGGAAAACCAACTGTTTATAAAGCAAATAATGAGAGACATTAAATGAAAAATTGATTATAGTTGGGTGTATTTTTAAATAAAATGATAAATGTTTTTATAAAAATTCTAATATGGATTGGGATATAGATTGTTGAGATAAAAAAAATACACGAGTTTTAGAGTATTATTTATTTGGATAAATGAATAGGATAGATCATTAAGATACAAGAGAGTATTTATCATAGTATCTTTAAAGTGGAGTATATTTTTGTCATAAAAGTGAAAATACAACCAGTGAGAATAAATGAAACATGATGGTTTTATAGAAATAGAGTTATCTAGGGTAGTACCCTATGTCACCATTATGTGATTGGGTTATAATTTTTTTTACAACATTATTGAATGAAGCATATTTAGATAAGGTACCATTTAATTTAGAAGAAGGTATAACTTAGGATTATATATCTAGAACATATGGTTTCCATTCTAAAATATGTTTATATCTTCATAAAACATTTTCTCACATATTTTTAATCTTAGTTTTATTAATAGGTCTCATTAATCATCCTCATCTAGGGGAGGTGTGTAATTATCCCTTCTCCCCATTGTATATAATTCTTTCTATTAATATTTTTTGTTTTTAAATGTGCATATATTTTATTGATTATATGAATATAGGGGTTTCAAAATCAATTTTGTAATTATAAGTAGAAATAATGAATGATTGATAAATATGGGAATCATTATAGGAATTATTATTTTATCATTCTTCATATAATGAGTTTTTACTCACATTGGAATACAGTATTTGTAAATATCTCTTTACATAGTTTAGGCATAATATAAATTTCATTATTTATAAAATAATTTTTGATTTTGAAAAATAGAAAAACTTTTTCTTTTATTATCATAAGGGAAGACTGAAAATTGGTGGATAATTTTGTACCGGTGAACATGGATTTATAGAAGTATTAAAATTAGAAACATAGTAGAGGATATGGAGGATCAATAAAAAACCCAGAGGGGACAATAATTAAACAAAATTATGTAATATTGGATTTACTATGGATTAGAGGTATAAAGTTGATTAATGTATGATGATAAGGTCTGATAAGTCTATTATCTTGGTTTGTTGGGGATTAAATAAATTCAAGATGTTATATGATCATGTCCAAGAATGAGCACTGGGATAATGTCATGAGTATATTTTATAAAAACATTTAAATGGTTTGATTATCCTTTATTATGTATGGATTTATCCAATAATGTAAAAATTTACCATGTTATTGATGTGAAGGGGAATGGACACTAAGGAATTCCTTGTGATTCATATAGATAACATATAGTGAGTGGTTTAGACTCTAAAAATGGTATGGCCCTATATGTTTTGATATGTAAAGGTCACCAGAATCTATCATGGATAAAATATAAGGGCTATAATGTGAATATCTATAATATAAAAGAGTTAATTTGAGTTAAAAACGTGGAAAATTATTATGAAAAATAGTACATATATAATGTTTTTTTACTTTAATTATTTAATGTAATGATTTAGTCACTCTATAGAAGTAGTTCACACTAGAATAGGGTATTTGACCAAGAATGTCTTAAAATTATTTATTTGGGGACATAATCAATCAGTTTATGATTATAGTAATCACAGGAAAACATTATCTTGTTAATGAGGATGTTCTTTCTATGAAAGTTAATTTTTATGATATTTTACAACTTCATTCAAGATCGTGTCATGATGCACCTTGTCACAATTTGATTTGAATGGTTGTTGTAAAATGATATTCGCATATCATGTAATTATATTTCAAGATTTAAAGATAAGAGTTATTCATATTATATAGATCTTATCGTTGACTTAGAATACAACATTGAACAAAACATCATTATATAATATATGGATTCATAATATTAATCACTTCATACTATATGGTGTAATGATTTAAATGAGGAAAATTAATAAATATTTCATATTCTAGGATTCACTATATATTTATCTGGATTATAGTTTTCTTAGTAAACTTAATTAGTGAGTAATGGGATGACCTGACGATGTTATTATTGGGAAACAAGTGAAAAATTCATAGGTCATGATCATAAGTGATGTAAAAAAATTTTAAGGAATTTTGGTAGATAGAATAAGGAAATAACAACATTGACTCACCTAGAAAAATATAAACTAGTATATATATTGTAATATATATCCTTAAATAACTATATTTGAGGAAGGAATAGATCTTAAATGAAAATAACATTGCTGGAATGATGTTTGTTTATTACAATGAATCATTATTAGTGATAATTTTCTACAATCCTCATGTATTATATGTTTTAAAATCGTGTATAGAGATAGAAAAAGTTTTAGTGTCCCTTGGATTTATAATGTCCTTAATGAACCATTTTAACAAAGAGTGAGTAGTGTTATCTTCTAGAGTTTTGATGATGTGTCAAAGTATACTCCTTGGATTAGTCCATCAAGATGAACCAAATAAAATATTTATAGTCCAATATTTAATTTCTACATCTAGATATTTTATGTAGTTGAATGATGATATGTTCATGTGTTCTTTCCAACATGAGATCAATATCTAGTAGAATAAAAGAATAATCATATAACCTAATCACCCCCACCCTAGGGTTTAAGATCCCTTACTAGTTTCCCTCTCATGTGAATGAGTCATGTGATATATGTTACCTTAGGCATGGCTTCTAATATGTGTGATGTTATTGACTAGAAGAAATGGTGTAAGGAATATAGTGGGGAGATTATTCCCTCTGTTATAGAGTAGAAATAATATAATGAAAAATAGTAACAGAGTAGTAAAAATTTCAAGAGACATATAAATTATAAATAAGAAACCATAATAGAATAAATTTAAATCAGATACTCTAAAAATAATATATTAATTTAATTACATGATGAATTTATTTAAATGATGTATTAAATTAAATAAAATTAAAATTAAATAATTAAAATATACAAGTCACTAAATTAATAAGTTTTTTTCATATGTCAGTCTTGGCTCCAAATTCCAAATCATCATGCAAACAACAGTCAATAATAAGGTCCCATTATCTATTCCATACCTACATCTATGAAATCTATTTGGGAACCAAATGATGGACTATATAGGGTATATGTAAACACTCTAGGTCTAAGTAAATTTGTTCAAGAATTCTACTTGGAGAATATAGTGCATGAAACAAATCAATAATTATGGATATTAATTTAGTAAATTAGTGCAACTTAAAAAATTATCTGACAGACCCTCAATATCTTGGATGACAGATAGGGTGATCAAAACATACTTTGGTTTGATGTTGGATACCTCAAATAATGTCATGGGACCATAACAACCATATCAATAATTGTACCATGTTTTATCCCACATGTCAATTTTAAAGAACTAGGTAGAGCCCTATAAGAATTTCAATATGTCTGGGTAAAACCTTATAAGCATTATAATATACCTAGGTAAAACCCTACTAGTATTAAAAAATATATTGGAAAATACCTGTGAGAATTAAATCATATCCAATAAGATACCTATAATATTAACAACATAACCATGAAGAACCATATCAGAATAAAAGCATATATAGAATTTATAAAATAATAATAAACCAAGATAATATAAAGCAAGGTAACACATAAGGAATATGAAAAATAGTCATATAAATTACCAATTTAAATATTTGATAATGTATTTGAAATAAGAATAATCCATGCTTGCAGTTCCTCACAACCTAAGGGTATCCTCACATCTTAAGTGGACACATGTCTGGTCTCATCGCCAATGGCCCAAATGAAATCCAAACAGAGGTCCAAGATTCTGTGCTCATCAAACCTAGAATTATCTGCTTACATTGGTCATAAACATGATGATATGGAATGATTAAAATAATTACTTATAATAGGATATTTAGAATAGATATTTAGGGAGTTTTTATAGACCACCCACCTCAAAAATTATAAAATGGCTGAAAAATCCTCAATGTCTATGAAACATCTGGGTTCCACCTCCATTTGAATGGAAGAAATAAAAATAATAATGGAATTCCAATTCATGAATTTGTTATATAGTCTGATATAAGGTTTTTTATGTGTGAAAATATATGTGATGTGACAAATATTAAAAATGTAAGTCTTACCATTGATTTTTCGGTCAGCAATGCTAAGTTTCGATGTGAATGGTATTCTGAATCAGGATAGAAATCTCTCAAGTTTCTAGAAGGATTTCAGCATTATAGGGGAATTATACATTATTAAAACACATTAAATCCATTTTAGGTATTAAAACATTCTAGGCATGACTTATTTTCATCATATGTATGGAATTTACATCATAAATAATATCAATAAAATATATTTTTAAAGCTCATAGACTATATTAAAAGTTGATTAAAAACTAAAGTTAAGGTTTAAAAAGAGTTTTACAACCTAAGTTGTGTTTTTATTCCCTAGAATGGATAACATGAACCAAAAAGGGTTTTATTTTTTGGCTCTTTAGATTTTTGTCTTTCTATAGCAATTTATGCTATAAATATATTATTTAGATCATAAATATGCATTACAGGATATAGTTTTTGAACATCCATAGAATATATCCCTATCGATCATGGATTTATTCACTCATTCCCTTTATGTATCCAAATATGAACAAACATAAACCAATAAGATAGCCACAAAATTAATATTGACATTTCTAAAAAATGTGGGATCTTACAACCTCCCTATCAGATAACATTTCATCAGTAATATTCTCCCTGAATCACAATGATATATCAATGAACAAGTATAGCCACATTGACTCCATATCAAAATCTATCTCCTAATTCTCCTCTTGGACACACCCATGCTACTAATTCTCCTGAACTTAAGGCACATTCTTCCCCTAGAGACACTTCACAATGTGTTCATTGATATGAATCTGATTCTCCTCAAATGATACATCAATATATGGATCAATTTAATTCATTTCAATAATTTGTGAAGGGTTAGGATGATATCTATAAAGTTGTAACGCATAAAAAAATAACTATAGTGTTGTGGAGGCGATAATAGGTATTCTACAAGTCCACCTCTTTCAACTATCTTAAATTCCCACACAAACCTGGTTGCTTATTTATCATGATTCTTGATACAGTGTTTCCCCAAACTAGGGTAAATCTAAATTAAAACATGATGAACAATGTGAAATGATATATTTACTCTTTGATGTTCATTATATGATTTCGGGTGGATCTTTAAAGTCACCAACTAGATTCTAGTCAACTAGACGTCTTCATACATCTCTTTCATAAGACTACGTCCTACAAGAACTGACCCACCTGCCTCTAACCAATAAAGAGGTGATTAGAATAACATTCCATAAAAATCCTTGACTGTAGAAATTTAGATCAATTCTTTGAAACTATTATTAAATGATAAATCCATGAGATCCATATTCTACTCCCAATAACCACCAAATTTGAGGTTGTTGTCATTCAATATATCCTAAATAATATGAATCATTTTCTATTATTGGATATTATTTTGAGGCTGAAAAGTTATACATAGAAGAAACATTGATACCAATTCCTTATAAATAACCTACCAGAACTGAGATGTGAAATAAGGATCTTGATTTGGAACTATCCTCCTCATAACACTACAAAATCAAAATCCTCGGTCCATGTAGAAACTACACTCATATTTGATTATAAATTTCTCCATAATAGGTAAAAAGTGGAATACCATCATTATTTTATGAATGATCAGCCACACTATGTCATTCAATGCATGTTTTTGTTGTTAATACTATAAATAAATACATAGTAACATAATCCCACTACTATTATGGAAAGTGTAGAGGCTTCAACAAACCCACAGGCCTCTAGTGCTCAACCTTCATTTGTTCAAAAGTGAAACATTTTGATAAAAATACCGATATCTACGTTTTCATCAATGGCCATCATTATTTTCTACAGAGTTCATGAAAAATATTTTTTATAAATAGATGTACGAAAAATATAGAGTCATAAAACCCTTTCAACATTTTCTTAATCATGACCATAGGTATACATACACAACATTGAAAAATATGAATGAGAGTGCTACCAAGGGACAATTTGATGGGGGATCCCAATCATATAAATAATCCCTCATATATAATCCATAAATATTAGATAAATATTTTTTATAGGTCATGTCCCATATAATGCGTATAAAAAATATTCATGTTAGTGATACACATCCTCGGGACTCTTGAACATTAATATCTATGTCAACAATGAGTGTCATTATTTGTGAATCATGGTATGAATCCCATATTTCCTCTATATACATATTCTATCTCAAATAGTTGAAAAATATGATTCTATTTCCTAGATTTTAATCCATGTAAAAACTAAAATCATATATATAATCAACCCTCATATACTCTTGATGGTTTAAGTATCATAAAAAATTGTGTACATGAGGCTTTAGTGATCTATGTACAATAAAAACCTACATCCCATCAGATAATGTCTCCAATATGTTAGGGTGTGTACCTACTTAACTAACGGTAGATCACGATAAGTATAATTCCACTCAAGATGTCATGACTCTATGGTTCTATAAGAGTCAATTTAATAATTCTATATTATAACTGCTCTGTGTCTAACCTCGGATGTGTCTCATTAATTAGTAGAATACTTACTCGACACAATAAAGGTGTAAATCCATGTTGAGTTCTTCCTTCTCTTTAGTTCCAAAAAGGTGTTTTACAAATATCTGACCGAAAACATCACCCATTTCCTGGATATCCCCAACATCAGTTCCTATAAATAGGATAATTACTTGATTAGACTTCTATGGAACCTTTATAAACCTAGATAACACTGAATCTCATAGATATACATGAGTCATTGCCATCATAAAATGTCGTCATCCTTCTCTATGTCCACTAATACTCCATACTTTAAGATGAAATTTCATAATAAGTCCACTATATCAATAAAAAAACTAAATTTACATAGAATGGAATATATTTTGTTATCTCTTATTAAAAAAACGTTTATGTTCAGATGTTGAGCATGATAATCTTTAGGGTGAGAGTACACAAAGATTCCCTCAGAAAGAAATTCAAAAAACTAATAAAAAATAACGAAAGTTACATTTAATTAAATCTATGAATACTACAAGTGAATTATTCATACTAAAAATCATCACTATGAACACATACATGCCAAATTTGCTATTAATCAGTCATGGGTATGTTATATGGTCTCAACATCCACAAGTGCAATCCTAACCACATGTTGAATTTTGAAAATATCTCAGAACCACTAATATGATCAAAAAAATCATTTCTATAAGGAAGTGGTTACCAATTAATGACCATCATAAGGTTTAGTCTCTGATAATCCATAAAAAAGGATACATTCCATCTATATTGTTGTGGAAAATCACCGGAGAAACCCATGTATAAGTACTGATACTTATGATTTATTTGGGGTCTAGATCTTCCAACTAAACATTCTACTCCCGAATCTATTTTGGTTCCATTATATAAAAAGGGATAGAAACTAATTCATCTCCTAGTTTCAAATAATGAGGGAAATCAGTCTATAACTCAAGTGGTAATCAATGAATCTATTTAAGGAAGACATTGTAAAAATCGTTCAGTGCTAGAAGAAAATGTTTCCTATAATATTCCACCATTACCGAGAGTACGTATTTCCATTTGATCTATGAGATAATCCCATCTACACTAAATTGTTCGTGTACCATCTAGAAGATCCCACTCACCCTGGTATTAATAGTTACCTCCTCATAGGGATGAAATGATAATTCACCTCTTATGATTTTCAATATGATTCTGGTTTAAAATTAACCAATCCATACCATAGATAATATGTAATCTTTTTATTTATAGTACAAAATGTTCCATAAAAAATTAGTAGCCACCAATTTCAAGAGATATCTCATTATAAGGATTGATATCCTCTAACCACAATCCCAATGTCATGTCAATGGTTATAACACCATCTATGTTCATGACAACCAAACCCAAAGAATTTGTAAATTTGGTAGATAAAAAATAATGTAGTTATATTGTAAAAAATATATCATAAGAAAGAATATATGACAAATGAATCATATAATTGATAGTATAAAATCATGCATCCAAATTACTTAGAATAGAACATATTATTTATAATTAATTAAACCCTCTATCATAGTCTTTAATCTAACTATCTACTATTGTTCCTTATAAATGGTATAACCACTCCTTTATTGGGATACCACATCCCATATCATGGATGAAACGCCCAATAGAACTCAATCTAAATGTCTACAATGGGGTAGTTGATTCCTTCCCAGACTCAGGTCCTTATCATAGTCCCCTAACATCGATAGAGTATGAAACATTCCTACATAATCAATGTACATGACCCAATATACGATAAGAAAGAAACTCCACAATGGGATAAGTTCACTGAGGGTTCTGGAGTCCATCTATTCCATACAAAAATCAATGCAATGGGTCATTATTTTAGGATATCTACCTACTTGACTAGCTTCAATATCTGCTACTTCCCTTGAATTTTATATTGTGGAAATATTTCCTATTTCTATAAGTTGATTTCCCAGGTAACCCTACAAATACATTATTTCCAACACATGGGGGCTCTCTAAGATTTTATTCCATGATGAGATCTTGAATAATCATATCAGTAAAGATAATTAGGAATAAATAAGTTAACTATATAAGGATCTCATTGTGATTCCCAAACTATAATTATATTTCCCTTTCAATGTCATAAATTATTTAAAATAGAGAAAATTACTATATGTTGGATAAATGACCAGAATATTCTATATATTAAATGTCTTTCAACTGAGTTGTATTAAATCAATTAGATTGTAATCTAACATTATCTCTCTATAGAACTGTGTTAGAATAATTATATAAAAATGAATCCTAGATAACTTCCCTTACTACCCATCCTTATCTAGGATATCCAACTAAATCATATATGATCCTGAAAACATGAAAAAAATGCCCCACCATCCTACAAGAGGTTGTCTCTAGATTCATGAAGATCATATAGACTAACTAAGTCCAAAACTCAATTACTTAGGGGATCTATCCACATTGAATGTAAGTGGATTCATCAATTAGACCTCTCTTATTAGTTATGACTCCAGATGTATAGTTTAAACAGTCTCCCCCTCTAAGGATCACATGATGCAATGTAATTAATTTCAAAAATAATGATCCAAATCATTGTTCAGTTCTATAGTAAGCATTAACACATCTATAAAAGGATTATACTAAAATCCACTCGCTTTTTTCTGAACACAAATATGACGATGATGAATTTTCTCTATAAATACCAAAAAAATTCTTTGTACAAAAGAACTCAATAATATTTACATTAATAAGTGATAGAAATAGAGAATCAATGTTTTAATATTCCTCTATGCATTTCTTAACAATTGAATTTTATTAATATAAAAGTTTCATTAATTATATTTATCATATATAATAATATATTTCATTTCATCGTGTATAAGGAAAATAATGTCACATTTATCAATGATGTTCCTATGATGAATAATTCCTGTAAAAATATATACCTACATGGCTTTCACGATGCATTAAATCTTATCAAATTCTATATAGTCCCATTAGAAAAATCGTATAAAATTGTAACATCAAACAAATGGTGAATCACCCATGGTAAAATAGTAGAAAATCCTTAACAAGATAACTTGATGAAAAAAATCCCATCCCTAAGAACATGGATTTTGCCCCGTACATTGTTTTTTCAAACTTTTGAACAAGCTCGTTACTAAGTATCAAAAAATGGAAATACACATTATACCATCCCTAAATAATAAAGAAATAAAAAAAACACAATTCTTTGATGTTAGTTTTTAATGTATCTGAACTGGTGATCACTCTTGTGACCAAGTAGAGTGGGTTACATGAACTTAGGAATGCTTGGATATAATCCAAATGATGTGAAATATTAATGAGGTTACATGAAATATAATGGGGACACTATACCCTATTGTAAAAAGTAGAAAAATAGTTAAAAAATTAACAATACAGTAATAAAAATAGAGGATATAATTTAAATTATCAACATAAAACCATAGTGGAGTAATTTAGAATCTGATAATATAATAAAAATAATATCGTGTAATGAAATGATTAATGTGTCTATATGACATGATAAACATCATATAAAAATTTACAAAAGGAAAATATAGAAGCATCCAAACTCCTTATTTATGAGCCCTATGTCTATCCTCCCATCAAACTATGTCCCATATATTAAGATATAGTAAACAAAAATATCCCTT
This sequence comes from Viscum album, assembly GCA_963277665.1. Taxonomy (NCBI): domain Eukaryota; kingdom Viridiplantae; phylum Streptophyta; class Magnoliopsida; order Santalales; family Viscaceae; genus Viscum; species Viscum album. Next base: position 1,247,641,228 of record OY728138.1, read on the forward strand.
CCCCTTTTATAAGATTTCATCCATGAAATCTATCATGGATTCGAAGGGTGGGCCATGTCAGTCCTATCTCATGCTCTAGTTTGACTCCCAAGTCCAGTCATACATGATTCGGTATGATGTTAGATATCTTTGAGAATATCGCTAGACCATGACAACTATATCCATAAAATCATAGGTTATATCACACACATCAACAATGAAGAAACATGATCATCCATATAACAATTTAAACATGTTCGAGAAAATCCGTATAATAATTAAAACATATCATTACAAAGACCAATTAGAATTAATTTTTTTTTTGGAAAGTTCCCTAAAATCATTTTAGTATATTTAATAAAATCTGTATAAGAATTAAAAACATATCATAGAATATCCTTATAAGAATTACTACTTATCTATAAGATATAAAAATATAACAATAAAATATAATTTAACACATAAAAACACTTCGATCACATCAAAACATTTCATCGAAAAAATTACCATAATTTCCTAATTATGCCAAATCACATTAAACCCAAATTATAATTAGTCACAACCAGAGGGTTAGATAACCTCTTAGGTGGATCAATGTCCATTCTCAATTATAATTAAAAAATGGAATCCATTGGTAGTTTTAGTCATGTGTACTAATCAAATAGAAAATAATCTAATTACATAAGCAATGTTCATGATGTTTCAATGGATCTAATAATATATTAATAAATAACATAACAAATCCTGATCTAGTCTTTATAGCTTGGTCTAGTGTTCTCCTCATGTGAAAAAATATGTGACAATAACGAAAATGTGAATGCAAGGATTATCTATGATAGATGGGTATGGAATTAAAATATTAAATGAAATTAGATTTTGGATTGAAATAGATGTCTTGCATGTTGTTGGAAGGCCTATAGATAAAAAGGGTAAGTTACATGATATCATAATTCACAATAGAAACTATAGGAATTAAAACATGTGGGAGTTTCAAATTTATATAGTGAATAGGTAATTTATGAGGTAAATTCAAAGAATATCATATACGATGAAAAACTCATCAACTAGATAAAAACAGATTAAAAATGGAATTTGGGGAGTACATGGAATTACTATATCAATTTTAGTTTTATATTCTTCCCTAGAAAACTCTCAATGTCAAAGGGTTTTATGGGTCAACACCACATATTTATTTATTTCATAAAAATTGTACATAGTAAATGTGTTATTTAAGTCATGAAATTTTCAAAATCCTTTACTTTTTTCACCACCTCAACACGCACCCCAAACCATCCCTTCTTGATTAACACTCTCCATAAAATTATAAAATGAAGGACAACCATATTACAAAACGTTAATGAAAAATTAAAGAGATATATATAAGAAAAAAATATGACATCATATATAAGGTTTATTAGGAATGTGGTTGTAACACATAGAATACTAAAAATCAAATGGGAGAATAAATCTATTCAACTAACACAAGGATCATTTATCAAGAATATTAGCTCAATATTACAATTTCATTTCATATATAATTTAGTCAACCAATGGAAAAATCATATCATAAAATCATCCATATAATCATTATTATACATTCTTCATTTTCATCATATTGATTATCATCATTTCATCATTACATCAATAATAAATATTCCTCATATTCACCATTGGGTCACCTTTTTATTCATCAATAAATAATCACCTCTATTGTCACTATCGAGCCATAATACACATAATAATCATTTTCAAGCTGGAAAACATGATTTTAGATCATATCATGTCATTTAGATTAACATACCTTGATTGAAAACACATAATTATTTACTGATATTATTATTCATTCTATTATACTCGTGTATCAAATCACATGATATGCTTCCCATTCATTTATATGTCTCATCTGATGCACACCATCCCTCATAATAAGGGATAAATAAAAATAAAAAAGTATTAATTAAAAAACTAAATCAAAAACTCAAACAAATCAGAAATATTATTTTTAATTAATATTAATTTAAATTTCTAATCGTTTTACTAATAAAATACAATTGTAAAAAATTATATTCAGATCACCTAAACAAGTTTCCACATACAAATTAAATCTCTAGGGTTTTCATCAATTTTTTTACAATAAATCAATGCATAACATATCTCAACTTATTTTACTGAAAACATTATGTAGTTCCCTCTAAACATTTTTATCTAATGTGATAATCAATATTAATACCCAACACCATTAAATTCCAAACCATACACCCATAATAATATAAAACAGACCCATGAAATAACCCCAACTTTTCAATGACTAGGATTTAGAAGCACACACAATGACTATTACAATTTAATAATGAAGATAAACAAGTGGTCTATTCCTTATTAGTTCTCACTACGATTTATAAAAACACACAATTACTATTACAATTTAGTAATGAGCTTAAGGCCTAGTGGCTCAAAAAACTTTTTTGTGTCCCACAAACCCAAAATAAAAGGCTCAATGACATAAAATTAACCCCAGCATTTCAACCTATAATATTTTATGACTCTCCACTCCTCTGCCTCTAGTTATGCCATCCAATCCTATTATATGACATCTAATCCCACCTACATTGTTCTACCTCGAATGCCCCCACTTCCATTTTTCTGTTACTAATTCTAGTGTGGCCCATAATTCATATTCACAATGAACGTAAGAAAAATCACCCCCATAAATACGCGGAAAATCAAGAGAGTTTTTTGGGTTTAAACCAAATCCATGCCAGGTGTTGTGGCTATAGCTGAGAGGTACTACAGAACATAGCTATTAGCTTAATAATAGTAATAATAACATTAAAAATAACAACATTATTTTTATTATTTAATTATGAAATTAAATCTTATCAAATTCAAAAGCATTTATTTAAAAAAATAAAAAAATGTTACTTTAATTTATATTAATATATTATTATTATATAAACTATAATTTTATTACTAATTTATTTACATTGTTCTTACTTATTAATTATATTTTATTTATTTATTATTTTCTAATTGTTTCTTCCTAACCCCGAACTTGTATACTTCTTCTCACTATCACAAAGTAAAAGATATACCTTATTAGTATTTTTTATTAATTAGATATATTATTATTTGTTATGAAATTTTTTGTATATTATTATATAATTATGACTTTATTATTCATAATATGGAAAAATTGAGTGATGAGTAAGGAAGACCCATTAACAATCAACAATATAAATATTAATTATTCCAATTATTATTACATAGAAAATGATAATTCTTTTTAATTTATTATATTATATTATGTTACAATTATTAAGTTATAAATTGTTATTAGAAATTAATATTTTCTGTTTATTAATTTTATGAAATTATTTTTATTTTCTGTTTTAATGTCCTATGTTTATATCTTAATGTTGATTTAGTATCTATTTATATGTTATATTTTATAAGCCTTCAAAGCCAATTACATATTTTAAATTATAAATTGTAATTATTTAGACAACATGTTTTTTCAACACAAATTTAATTCATTCACAATTATTTTGATGGAATACATTATATATATAACTATTTTTTGGTGTTTAGTGTATGATTTAAATTTTATTTCAATTTATTTTGTAGTTCATAATTTATATGATTTCAAATTTTCATTAATTAAACATTTGAAAAAAAATTGTCCAGAAGTTAGCTTTTAGTGATATTAAAATATTAACTATGACTATAATCTACATGAAACATAAAAAATATTAAAAATTAAAAAAAAAATTAAAATAAAAAATATGTAAATATAATGAACATAATGACATAAAAAATAATTAATGTTTTAAAAAATGACATTTATACTTAAATAAGATATTTGAACAATTATTTTTATCATTTACATTTTCTATTAATTTAATATTGTAATTATTGTAATTATTTAATAATATAATTAAAATTTTTTAATAAATAATTATATCATATGGTTTTATGTTTTTAAATTACTTATTGTTTATTATTTATTTTTAATTTCTTTTGTTATAATATATTTTTTATGTGTCATGTTAGTGTTTTTAATTTCCTTAGATTATATTTATAATACAATGTTTATAATAATTCGAAGTCGCCCACATGAAATTTTTCTAGTATTCAAAAGTTACGTAATTAAATAAAAATTTATTATTTTTTTAATTTTTTATAAGCTTACTTTTATAATAATGGTTAATGTTTTAAAATTTTTATCGTTTGGATTTATAGTTTATAAAATTTAAAATTCACCTACTTGAAATATTATTATTTTTCAAGTGTCTGTATTCAAAATCGTGTAATTTATGAATTATAAATACATTATAAATTAAATTATAAAATTTGGTTAAATATAAAACAATTATATATAATTTAAATAAACGTTTAAAATAATTTATAAGAAAATTATAAGGGATAAAAATATAGTCTCTCAACATAATATTTTACAGTAAAAATATTTTATGCATGAAAATTAAAATACTTATAAAATATATAATATAAATTGAGTAATTGAAAACTATCACTATTTGTTAAGATTTTATTACTTATATAATTATAAAATACACGATATATAAGCTAGAAGACTAAATCATAATAAAAAAAGTTCATGAAAAAAAAATTTCACATGTACAAAATTGAGGTGCAACATTGTTAAGTAGAATTTATATATAAGTTATGGATACATTTATTTAAGGTTTATTTCTTCATTATTTGATAATATGTTGAGTTTTTATGTATTTTGAAAATTAATAAAAACTCAAAACTCTAAGGTTGAAATGAAATAAAAATAGAAAATTTGGACTTTACACGTTATTAATCAAATGTATATAACATATATTCCTCGATCCGAGCATATATGATGAAAAGGCCAGTTGGTGAATCTAATTTACATTAAGTGATCAATGTATGTGAATTTAATCCCATTTAAATGTCATAAAAAAGAGTTTAAAAATCACTTAAGATATAAGATGTTAACTATGTACACATTCTGAAAAGTTGGAAATATAAATCCCTATGACAATATTCTCCATGAAATCTGGGAGATCCATGGTCATTAAAGAACAATTCATATCTAAATTACACAAAGTGAAAACCAATTACACCTAATTAAAGTCTCATAATATAATTCACTTAATGAAGTTACATAATGTGAATAATTTGCACATCATGAAACTATATATTGTATTTATATGTGAGAACCCTATGATAGACATAGATCTTTTGCATTATCAAATTTTTTCTCTTTTATTATAATTTTTCTTTCTAGATTTCTAACTAACATAGTTTTATTTTCCTTCTTTTATGTTTTAATAAATATCATGTTACCGCTTACTATTTCAAGGCTCATTCATTGCATTTTTTTTGTTCTAACACAGGAATCTAATTTTTATTATCTTTTAACTTATTTCTTTTCATAATTCATTATTAATCCTTAAATCATGTTTTTTATTGATTTTTTTGTTTTCAATCTTGGAATTTATTGATTTAAATTGTTTATTTTTTCATGTTGAGATTCCTATAAAATTCACCGATCTTGTTTAATACTGTCATCCATGGATAATCCACTTTGGTTTAGTATTCAAGAATCTAGTTGGATCTAAACATGATGTGTAATGTATTAGATTTTCCATGATTTACTTTTAAATTTTATATGGGAATTAATTTGAGACCAGGCCCTGAGAAGGCGTGCAGTTCCGAGGCCCGATTAGCCCGGAACAAATGTTTGAATTTAACTAAATAATTAAAAAGTGTGTGCTTCTGGTTTTCCTCAAAAAGTTGAATAACTCCTAAATGGGTGCTCGGATCAGAAATCCAAGGGTGTCGTTGCGTTTAGAGTAGTGATTTTACCGTTGGTGAGGCCTAACATCGGTCGGCGTAGGTCGGTGGTGAAATCTGGAATTTTGGTCGTAACCGTAATAAAATATTTAATTAAAATATTTTATTTAATCCTTGTTGCTGCAAAATAATTTTCTTCTTTTAAATAGAGATTTCACAGAGGATCAGGGTGACAATTTCCCATAACATGGAATTTCCCAGGAGGCTCTCGAATGCTCTGGAGAAAACCTCCCAACACGGCGACAGTGTTCTTGACGACCTTCACCGACAACTATGATGCGGCGACCAGATCTCCGCCAACAAATTGCGTGAATCCAGGTAGGGCGTTTGATCTCCTTGTGAACTCATTCCCATTCTTGATTCCTATGATGAACGTGGACTATTCCACGAATTGGTTAGCCCGCGGATCGATCGTATTTGCGGGATGGGATTTTGCAAGGATTTTGGGGATTTTGATTCTTGAGTTATTTTGGTTTGTTAATATTCTAACGGTGAATAACCTAGATCGACATGAACATCAATCGAGGTTTGTCCCTCTCAATTTGTTGTGCCATTCTTCCCCAATTTCTTGTGTTCTTCGTGCGCGTTCTACGCATTCTTCACGGGGATATGAATGATGGATCGTTGTGCATTCGATGTGCGACGCAACGATCCCAAATTGATGATCTGGCATCGGTACAACCCTACAAAGGTACGGTTGTGGTGGTGATGGATGGATCGAAGCATATCAGAATATATCATTTTTCGAACGATTTCCACACAGATGACCAGAATCGGATTTTGGAGTCGATCGAAGGCTCGAAACCCACAGATTCAGAATCATGACGATGAAGTGACCCATGATCTTGAGAATCGTGGCAAACAGACCAAAGAAACTCAATTCAGTGAATCGGTCATGGCTTGAGGAGGAAGACGACGCTTCTGGAAAAATCCCGACTACACGCCGTGTAGTATGGGCTATAAGGTGTGTGTTTGTCGGCGGGATACCTGGCATGTACTCTAGGAGTACACGGACATGGGTAGGGTACACTGCCAGGGACATGCCATGTATACCCCTCCCCGTACAGACCCGGCCAGATAAACGGGATACCCAGTGTACTGGTACACGGGACGGAGACCCAGACAGAGACCGTGTACGGGCACATGGCTAGTGAACATGGAGCGAGCCCCAAGTTCCCGGACATGGCGTGAGATTTCTCAAAATTCTGTGTATTTACATTCTATCCGAGAAGCTGAATGACACTGGCTATCTACATGGTCAGTACTTGGAGTCAAGGAACACGACGTGTGATTATTCTACACGTCATGTTTTTGAGTTTTACACAGCTTGAACGGACGACACGGTCCGTTTACACAGGCAGTACCTGGGGTCAAGGAACATGGCGTGTAACCATACTACACACCGTGTAACCAATCTTACATGGCTTGAGCCAATTTCATTCTGTGACTTGGGATACTTTCATTAGGATTTTTCCCCTTAGTCTTTCTCCTGAAGGTTTTCAATATCATTTCCTACTTACAAGAGTATGATCCCTTTAGTAGGAATTATTGAATAGAGTTGTTGGAATCCCCTCTGTGTGACTAGATCCAGATCCTCTATTCATTCCTAGAACCCTAGGTAAATTTCTTGGTATCGATGTGACCAACTTTACCTGGGCGTCGATCCAATGCTTAGCGGATTATCTTAGACTGAGTTGTCAGAATCATGCCATGGATATTGGTTGTGATCCTCATCTGAGCATGATGTTCCCAACTACTTGTGGAGTGTGTTCTTCCAGAACGAGTACTTTGTATCTCTCTCTCTTCAAACCTAGGAGTGTGTTCTCCAAGTTGCATGATTAGTTTAATATTTGAGTTGAATCCTAGTAGTGGTATTTCACGATAGTCGATCATGTATGTGTATATCTGGATATTCTTGTTTTATGTTCATTAGACATATATTGTGTGGAGCTGACTGTACCTTTCTTTTGTGGTATTCTTCCCTTGTTCTGTTTCCTTTGTGGTTTCGGGGTGTCCTACTAGGTATTGTTATACTCACCCCTGCACGGGTTGTTCCCGCACATTTCGTGTCTTGTGTAGATGAGCGAGCCTTTGATAGGATGATAGGTGGACAAGGACTGGACGGTACTCAGTGAGATCAGACAAGCTGAGGTGCTTTCTTATGGCTACATACTGAAGTTCCATCACCTTTCTTTACAGGTTGGAAATTGTAACGGACTCTCTTTTGGTGGACATGTACTATTGGCCCAGGGTTTTACATGACTATACTTTACCTTTCCTGTTGTACTCTGTTGGTTGGGTTTTTAGTGTATGCATTCATTTTTCCTTTTAGTAGTTTTTACTTTTTAGCTTTGTGGGCTTGGAGATGTGTGTACCTGTGTACAGGTTTTTAGGCAATGCCTCCCATTAGTAGCATGCCTACTTAGTGCTAGTCACTAGCCCCTGGCCTATTGGAGGAGGGCATGGGGAGTTGCGGCTCGGGCCCCACTGGGATGGGTCATGACATGATCAATCACTAAATTGAAACTCATTAACCCTATAGATAGTAACATGGTAAAAGAAATTTCCCATTAATTTTCAGAACTCTAAAAATTGTTGTTGCATTGAAAAGATCCTATCATATTTATATTTTTGAATATTTGGACCAATATAATGTGTTACATTCTTCCATGAAGTAAATTTTACTACTATATGGTTGTTAACTATCTTTATACCAAATAATAGTTTCAAATCAGGTACATACAATTGGGTTGACCATGATTAATTGGAGATTTTTTAGAAACTTCTTATACCAAGTCATAGGTCTATCCCAATATTGATTTTGGATTACTATTTTACATAAAAACAAAAATTAACCATGATAATTATTTTTTAATTTAAATTAAACCCATGAAATATCGTCCGTAGAAAACCATACTAGAGAGAGTTTATAAAGAAACATAAGTCAAGGCTTCTATCACTTCACTTCCTACCTACCAAATATCCCATTGGGTTCATCCCCACACTGAAAATTTTTTATTCTTTAGTATATATGTGTAGTATATGATATAAAAATTCTAATCCAATCAAAACCCATATGTAATCAATGATATTGTGCGAGATGGTAAACTTTTGGAGGCATTTTTGTCACGACCCGTCCTCGGGGCCCGTGCCGTGACTACCCCAAGCCCGCCTTCCATAGGCCAGGGTCTGGCAACTAGCACCAAGGCGTAAATCCCAGAAAAAGGGAAGGCGTTGCCTTTGTAAAGTGAACAAGCACCCCAGAGTAAGAAAGCGGAAAAGTAAAAACTAAGTAAAAACTGTAACAAGCATGTACAACAGTAAGTGCCAAAAAGTAAAGGGGGCCGGAAATACAAGCCCAACTGTAAAGTATAACTGAAAGGGGAAAAATAGAAACTGAAAAGTAAAGCCGCAGCATCGAGCCGTCCTCTGGATGTCCCACCTGAAGGCTAGGTACAGATAGCCTCCACTGCTCCACGGGTCCACCTGACCGCTCCGAGTACGTCCCACCCAGTGGTCCACCTCCAGGTACTGTCCTGCTCCGCAAGCCTCCACCACGATCAGCACTGTCTGTCGTCTGCAACCAACACAACATAGTGCGGGCATAGCCCGTGTAGGGGTGAGTATAAGCTACTCAGTAGGGACCCTGAGACCCCGAAGGTGTCCCAGAATCCACAAAGGATAATCCAAAAAGGAAAGATACAATCACGAAGTAACATCTGACACGGCTTAGGTATATGCCCATACATATACCTAAGTCATCAATTCTCGTTCGGCTCCAACATCCGAGCCCAAGCACAACCCAGTCCACACAGTAAAGTAAAACGTATACCCACACAGGATAGCACAACACAATCTACAAAGGAGAGTAAACAGTAAATCCACATAGGATAGTTCAACACAATCCACAAAGGAGAGTAACACAAGATTCAACTCACACAGGTATACTTCTTGTATGACGATAAAGATGATCATTGATCCATCTAAGTCGTCGGACCCAAAAAGGATCGAAAGGTACTAACCCCCGCAAAGACCCACACAGGATCGGGCCCACACAGGACCTGTAGGCGCTGGCTCACACAGAACCGCTGAGCGCTGACCCACACAGGATTGGATCCACACAGGATCTGTAGCACTGATCCACGTAGGATCGCTGAGTGCAGTAGTCGTCGCAGTCCACTGGGGATCTCTGCATAGTCGTCGTCGCATTCCACTGAGGATCTCTGCATAGTCGTCGTCGTAGTCCACTGAGGATCTCTGCACAGTCATCGTCGCAGTCACAGTAGTAGTCACAGCCAGCTCTAGGGTTCACGCACACATCAAGCTCGTTCCGGAGGGTCCACTCCACGAGCTGAGAGGCTGATACATCAACTGACACAAAGTCCGAAGTTGATGTATCCAAAAGTTCTGTATCATCAACAGGAACTCAACGTCGCAGACGGCGTGTCAATCGGACGCCCGGTCTGAGAGTTATTGGCTTTTTCGTCTCAGGGGCCCGGTTGTTTTTTAAGGCAAAACCAACCCGACCGTACTCCACCTACGTCCAAACCTCAGGTGGAGTGATCCAAAAGATCCGTCTTACATAGAGGAATTCAACGAAGTCGACGACACGTCAATCGGACGTTCGTAGCTCAAGATATGAGTGTTTCCGCTCCGAAGGCCCGGTTGGTTTCGTGTACGAACCAACCCTGCCGAACCCAAAGTATTATGAAACCATGAGTGCCATATACCGAAACGACCGTCTCGATCCAAGGATCGTGTTTTCACTGATGGCGCGTCGTTCAGAGGCCTGTAGCTCAAGTTACGGGAAAAAGACCGAAAAAGGACCGAAGATGGGGGGTCTGGGCCCGGGCCGACCCGCCCCGACCCCCCTGGGTGGGCCGAACCGGGTCGACCCGACCCAGTCTGACCCGGATGGACCCGGTCCGGTCTGGCCAGGGCGTGGCCCGGCCGGTCGGACAGGCCTGGCTCGGCTCGGCCGAGCGCGGCAGTCGCGGGGCGCCGCCCCCGCGGGTTGAGGAAGTCGTGTCCCTCAAGGGGCCGCGCTGGACTTCAGTAGACGCGGCATGTTGCTGCGTCCCGTACGTGCGAGCCGGACCCGCGCGGCCGCGGGTCCGCTAGCCGCCGCCACCGCAGCTGAAGCCGGGGCACCGCCGGAGACTTCTGCGGGCCACCGGAGTTGCTCCGGTGGTCCGTTTTCCTTCCCGTCTGCACCGCTGTTCCTCCTGAGTTCCGTTCTTCACTGCAGGATCATCAAAATGCCCTTGCGTCACTTTTTGTCGTCGCCCGCCAAATCCGCACAACAACGAAGAACGACTGAGGGTTGTCGAGCCGTGTTCGTTTGGCCCTCACCCTCCGTGTTAGATAATAACAATCTGGAGAATTATTCAACACATCAAAAAACAATTTTAATAAATTAAATTTTTTCTTACGAGACCAGGTTCTTTATTTTTAAAAGAAACGATCACGGGAAAAAATAAAACAATCAAATAAAACCCTACCTCGTCAAGTGTCGCACGCGCATTCTTCATGGAATTGATCGCCGTGGAAGGAGGCGATCGTCGCGTCGCGGAAGGCGTCACATCGTCGCGGAAGGGCGTCGCGTCGTCACGGAATACGGTGCGCGTAGACGGACTCTGGGGTTCAAGAACAACAAATTTAATTTTAATAATTAAATTCATCTTGATTTAAAAACCACAAAGGAATTTTAAGAATCGCAAACTCTCAGCTCAACGGATGATCGGAGGTTTTTGTCGCGGAGGAAGGAACGTCGTCGAAGAACGTTGCGGGAGAGGAAATGTTGGCATCGCGGCACACGGCGTCGCGTCGTCGATTTCCGCGAGTTCGGAATTCTTCGTCGGAGGCTGGCGTTCTTCGCGTTCTTCGCGTTCTTCGCGTTCTTCGTGTTCTTCGCGAAGGAGGACGAAGAATTCATAGAGGTTCCTCAAAGGTTTAACACAACATTTCAAAAGGAGGGTGTGTTGGCCTTATTTTATTAACATGCCAACAAAATGAAAACGTGTTAAGAAACGAATAAAATTAATTCATAGAATTAATTTCAATGAATAAACCGCCAATTTAATTCAACGAATAAAACTGCCCAATTAAATGGTGCGTTAAGAATTTAAGAAAATGCGTCAGTTGACTTTCATAATGACGGGTTTTCGCGGGTCCGTTACTTAGCGAAAAAGAAACGGTGGGGCTCATGCGGGTCCCACCTCACAAATATCCTACCAAGAGGGTAGGATATTTTTGGATAGAACCCTATCCACATCAACTCAGTTCAAGCCGCTTTAAGTGGATTCCAAATGGCTTAAGTGAAAGAAAATAAAGTTTGTCATACAAATATTTTATTTCTTAACATTAAGACCGAAAATTAAAAACCACACCTGAGCAAACGCAACTCCGGAAGAGGCGTTTCTAAGCAAGTACCAGCGCTGCGATTCCATTGGAGCCCTCAGAATTCGATTCCGAGCACCGGTTCAAAAGTTAGAAAAAACCTGCTCTTCCGTTCACTGAACGTACCCGAGCCAAACTTCATAAAATGATTCCGGGCACACCGGGCCTCGGAATCAGGTGCCTTCAAAAACTGTGTTCCTGTAAAAATCCAAATAAAATTAAGAAATAAAATTCCTTGATTTTTTGGGTCTTTACATCACTCACACCTCAGGGCTTTATGTCCCCGTAAAGATACATCATAAACTAGGGAAACAAATGTGGGTACTGTGCACGCATCTGAGCCTCCTGCTCCCATGTGCTCTCCTGGAGGTTCCCGTGCTGCCATCTGATGCGCACAAGAGGAATCGATCTCCCACGTAGGACCTACTCCTATCGATCCTCTATCTCCATCGGGACCTCCGCAAAAGTCGCCCCATCATCCACGTCTAGCTCCCCATGGTCAATGATGAGTGTCTGGTCGTGCACGTATCTCCTCAGCTGAGATACGTGGAAGAATTCATGCACCCGGTGCAACTGAGGTGGTAGAGCCAGGCGATAAGCCACCTCGCTAATCCTGCTGAGGACCTGGAATGGTCCAATGAAGCGTGGAGACAACTTGCCGCCTCGGCCAAATCTCCACAAACCACGTCGAGGTGAGACATGCAAGAAGACATGGTCGCCATCCTTGAACTCTATTGGCCTCTGCCTCATGTCAGCATAAGACATCTGCCGGCTCTGAGCTGTCCTCATCCGCTCCTGGATGACATGGACCTTCTCCGTCGTGGCCCGGACCATCTCTGGTCCCACAAGTGCTGACTCCCCAGGGTCTGTCCAGCACAAAGGAGATCTGCAAGGTCTGCTGTATAATGCCTCATATGGTGCCATCCCGATGGTGGAGTGGTAGTTGTTGTTGTACGTGAACTCCACCAAGGGTAGGTGATCCTCCCAGCTGCGACCAAAGTCGAGCACACATGTGCGGAGCATTTCCTCGAGAGTCTGAATTGTCCTCTCCGTCCGACCATCCGTCTGAGGGTGAAAGGTGGTGCTCAGACGTAGCCATGTCCCGAACGCCTCCTACAACCCCTTCCAAAGCCGGTATGTAAAGCGAGCGTCTCGATCAGAAACAATAGACGATGGAAAACCGTGAAGCCATACAATCTCATGAACGTAGAGACGCCCCCAAGATCTCTACTGAGCCCTGCTCTCGGATGGGTAAGAAGTGTGCCGACGTGGTGAGTCGGTCAAAAATCGCCCAAATGGAGTCGTGACCTCTGGAAGTGTGTGGAATTCCAGTCACGAAGTCCATAAATATGTCGTCCCACTTCCACTCCGAGACCTCCAAGGGTTGTACCAAGCCTGCTGGTACCTGATTCTCTGCCTTCACCTGCTGGCAGGTGAGGCATCGTGAAATGAACTCTGCCACAGCATTCTTCATGTCCGGCCACCAGTGCTGTCGCCTGAGGTCCTGGTACATCTTCGCCACTCCAGGATGTATCGCCAAAGGAGAAGTGTGAAACTCTCTCAGCACCTCCTCTCGTAAAGCGACTGGTACCAGGGTATGTCCTCTGAAAAGGATGTCGTGCTCTGCTCCAAAGGAGAATCCATCAGGTGCCTGTCCTGAGGACAACTGTGCACACTGTGTCTCACAGTCAGTGTCCTCACGCTGTGCCTCTCTAACCCGCTGCAGTAGTGGAGGGGTGACTGTGAGAGAATGAAGGAAGGATGCTCCATCTCTATCCACGAAGGATATCTGCAAAGTGGCTAGCAGCTATGTCACCTCCTCAAGTAGCTGAATGATCGTTCTCCTGCTGAGTGCATCGGCTACCACTTTCCCCTTTCCCAGGAGTATAGACTATCTCAAAGTCATAGTCCTGGAGGAACTCGAGCCATCGCCACTGTCTCAGGTTCAGGTCCTTTTGTGAGAAGATGTACCAGAGACTATGGTGATTAGAAAAGACTGTAAAGTACTCGCACATCAGATAGTGCCGCCATGTCTTCAGAGCGAAGACCACTACTGCTAACACCAGGTCATGGGTAGCATAGTTCTGCTCATGCAGCCTTAACTGACGTGATCCATAGGCAATCACGGCCCGCTCCTACATCAGGACACACCCGAGTCCAGTCCCTGATGCATCGCAGTAGACTACGTATCCAACGCCCTCCTCAGGGAACCTCAAGATAGGTGCACTGGTCAATCTCTGTCTCAGCTCCTGGAAGCTCTGTTGACATATGTCTGACCACACAAAGGGTTTCCCCTTCTTCGTCAAAGCTGAGAGTGGTGCCGCAACTCTGGAGAAGTCTGGCACAAACCTCTGATAATATCCAGCTAGTCCCAAGAAACTCTGCACCTTCGTCACGCTCCTGGGTGGCTCCCAAGCTAGCACCGCCTCAATCTTCACAGGATCCACCGCAACTCCCGCCTCAAAAATGGTGTGCCCTAATAAGTGGACCTCACGTAACCAGAACTGGCACTTCGAGAGGTTGCCATAAATCTAGTGATCTCGGAGTGTGTCTAGTACAACCTGCAACTGGAAGGCGTGCTCCTCCTCCGTGGTCGAGTATACCAAAATGTCATCGATGAGGACCATGACAAATTGATCGAGGTATAGCTGGAAGATACTGTTCATGAGGCTCATGAACACTGCTGGAGCATTGGTTACACCGAATGGCATAACCAAGAACGCATAGTGGCCATACCGACACCTGAAGGCCGTCTTCTGCATGTCCTCGTCTCGAACTCTGAGCTGATGATAGCTTAACCTGAGGTCTATCTTCGAGAACCACCGTGCTCCCTTGAGATGATCGAAGAGGTCATAAATCCTCGGTAGTAGATAACTGTTCCTCACTGTCACCTGGTTCAGGCGACAGTAGTCGACACATAGTCGCAAGCTCCCGTCCTCCTTCTTGGCGAACAAAATTAGGGAAGCCCAGGGTGAAACACTGGGTCGGTTGAACCCCTTTCCCTGCAAGTCCTCCAACTGTACCCGCAGCTCTTAAAGATCAGCGGGGGCCATCTGATATGCTGGAGTGGATATTGGGGTTGTCCCGGGGTACAGATCAATATAAAAGTCTACCTTTCTGCGAGGAGGTAGCCCTGGAACGTCATGAGGAAAGATGTCCACGTACTGATCCACCACTGCATGAAAACTAGGACTTCGCACGTCAATTTTTCCAAGGAAGAGGCTAGCCAACTGATGAGTGATGGGATGCCCCCTCCTCTGCGAGAGTCCCTCCTGTGCTGAAAAGGCTCCCTTCTCGCTGGTGAAGGTGAACCTGCTCCCGTCGATGTGCACACATCGCACCTTGCGCCTAAAACAGTCAATATGAGCATGGACTGTAGATAACCAATCCATGCCCAAGATGATGTCATAAGGCCTCGACGCTACTACAAGAAGATCCCAGCCGAATCTCTCGCCTCCTAGAGTAAGCTCACACTGCCGGTACCAGTGCGTAATCGTTGAGGCTGCTCCCGTAGGGGTCTCTAGCCGTAAGGATCGAGCCAACGGCTCTATCGGAATCTCCGAGCTCGGAACAAGGGCAGCAGCTATGAAAGAGTGACTCGATCCTGTGTGTATAAGAACTGCAGAAAGGGTGGAATAGACACAGATCGTACCTCGAATCATCTCTGGTGCGCCGTGGTCATAGGCCTCCACTACCTGGAGTTGTGCCTGTCTCTGCCCGCCAACTCCCTGTGGTCTGGGAGGACCTCCCGGTGGTGGTGGTGGCAGAGCCTCAAAGCGTTGCCCACCACATGCTGCTCGGCCAGCTTCTATGCCTCGTCCACCTCCTCCCGGCGGACTGCCACGGTCGACCCTCTGCCTCTGCCTGGGTGGCCCCTCCACCGTCTGCTGCTCCTAGGTACGGAGAGTCGGGCATTCACGAGCCATGTAGCCCAGCCCGCCACAGGCGTAGCACTACCTGCCTCTCGGAAGACTGGCTCTGCGCTGTGTGCCCCGCACTGCTGAGCCAGTGTCCTGAGATCGTCTACGAGAGTGTTTGGTCTACCTGGAACCCTGAGTCATCTGTCGGCTACCTTCTGCCGAAGACTCTGCTACCTGACGCCC
This sequence comes from Viscum album, assembly GCA_963277665.1. Classification (NCBI taxonomy): domain Eukaryota; kingdom Viridiplantae; phylum Streptophyta; class Magnoliopsida; order Santalales; family Viscaceae; genus Viscum; species Viscum album. The sequence continues at coordinate 1,247,657,553 of OY728138.1, forward strand.
TGCGGTAGGTCTCGCTGTGGACTCAGCCAGAAAGCTCTCGATCATAAGGGTCTGCTCCAATACTCTTGCCTGAGTCGGAATGCTGAGGGAGATCAGAGATGCCCTGATCTCGTGTCTCAAACCCTGCTCAAAGGTCCGGGCCCGGAATAATGGGTCTCGTACCATGTCGGTCGAGTAGCGAGAAAGATCGGTAAACCTCGTCGCGTACTGGGCGACCGTCAAGATGCCCTGCCGCAGCTGAAGAAGCTCTTGGATGTGCACCTCACGGAGGGTGTATGGGACGAACTATGAGCGGAAGAGGCCCTAAAAGTCTTTCCAGATGATAGAGGCCTCATCGTGCACCTGGAGCATCAAGCTCCACCATCGTCCTGCTGCTGCGTGCAGTAGGCTCGCCGCGAGGATCACCATGAGGTTTGCTGGTGTCCTCACTAGCCTGAAAACTCGTACGACCGCCTCCAGCTAGTCCTCGGCTGCTTGGGGGTTCGTCTCCCCACGAAACCTGGGTGGTCGCTGGCGCTAGAACTCGTGCAGAGCTTCGAGGCGACGTGCATCATCAGCGGTCAGTGCTGGTAGCATCGGGGGCTCGGCGGGTAGAGGTACCGCCGGTGCCTCCGCCGTCAAAGGGCCCTGTACCGAGGCCTCGTCGCTCGGCGGGATGTCGTCGCGCTCTACTCTCGGAACCCTAGCTGGTTGCCGTCGTGGGGCCATCCTGAAAAGGAAACAAGGGCACCACGGTCAAAACAGTATACCTGGTGAGCTGACATTTGTAATCACAAAGAAAACTTGAAACACACATGCAATCAATGTTTTCATGCATTAAGTCGGAAATCAGAAGTCAGGGTCCTGGTGTACGGATATGTCGGCCGCCGCACCAACACTAGACTCCATGGACTGATAACCACACTCAATACGCTAAACACTATTGCTTCACATAGAATAAATATTAGAGTCTGCGGTAGAACCGACCACCTCTGATACCAATTTGTCACGACCCGTCCTCAGGGCCCGTGCCGTGACTACCCCAAGCCCGCCTTCCATAGGCCAGGGGCTGACTACTAGCACCAAGGTGTAAATCCCGGAAAAATGGAAGGCATTTCCTTTGTAAAGTGAACAAGCACCACAGAGTAAGCAAGCAGAAAAGTAAACACTAAGTAAAAACTGTAACAATCTGGTACAACAGTAAGTGTGGAAATGTAAAGGGGGCCGGAAATAAAAGCCCAACTATAAAGTACAACTGAAAGGGGAAAACAACAACTGAAAAGTAAAGCAGCAGCGTCGAGCCTTCCTCTGGAAGTCCCACCTGAAGGGTGTGTACAGATAGCCTCCACTGCTCCTCGGGTCCACCTGACCGCTCCGAGTACGTCCCACCCAGTGGTCGACCTCTAGGTATCGTCCTGCTCCTCAAGCCTCCACCACGATCAGCATTGTCCGTCGTCTGCAACCAACACAACATAGTGCGTGCATAGCCCATGCAGGGGTGAGTATAAGATACTCAGTAGGGACCCCAAGACCCCGAAGGTCTCCCATAATCCACAAAGGATAATCCACAAAGAAAAGATACATTCACGAAGTAACATCCGACACATCTTAGGTATATGCCCATACATATACCTAAGTCATCAATTCCCGTTCGGATCCAACATCCGAGCCCAAGCACAACACAGTCCACATAGGAAATCAAAACGTATACCCACACAGGATAGCACAACACAATCCACAAAGGAGAGTAAACAGTAAATCCATACAGTATAGTTCAACACAATCCACAAAGGAGAGTAACACAAGATTCAGCTCACACAGGTATACTTCTTGTATGAAAATAAAGATGATCACTGATCCATCTAAGTCATCGGACCCACAAAGGATTGAAAGTAACTGACCCCCGCAAAGACCCACAGAGGATCGGGCCCACACAGGACCTGTAGGCGCTGGCTCACACAAAACCGCTGATCGCTGACCCACACAGGATCGGATCCACACAGGATCTATAGCACTGATCCATGTACGATCGCTGGGTGCAGTAGTCATCACAGTCCACTGAGGATCTCTGCACAGTCGTCATCGCAGTCCACTGAGGATCTATGCACAGTCGTTGTCGCAGTCCAATGGGGATCTCTGCACAGTCGTCGTCGCAGTCACAGTAGCAGTCGCAGCCAGCTCTAGGGTTCCCGCACATAGTAAGCTCGTTTGGGAGCGTCCGCCCCACGAGCCGAGAGGCTGATACATCAACTGACAAAAATTCCGATGTTGATGTATCCAAAAGTTCCGTATCGTCAACAGGAACTCAACGTCGCAGACAGCGCGTCAATCGGACGCCTGGTCTGAGAGTTATTGGCTTTTTCGTCCTAGGGGCCCGGTTGGTTTTAAGACAAAACCCACCCGACCGTACTCCACCTGCGTCCAAACCTCGAGAGGAGCGAGCCAAAAGATCTGTCACACTTAGAGAAATTCAACGAAGTCGAAGGCACGTCAATCAGACGTTCGTAGCTCCTGATATGAGTGTTTCCCCTCCGAAGGCCCGGTTGGTTTCGTGTACGAAAAAACCCGGATGAACCCAAAGTATTCCGAAACCTTGAGTGCGATATACTGAAACGACCGTCTCGAACCAAGGATCGTGTTGCCACTGACGGCGCATCGTTCGGAGTCCCGTAGCTAATGTTACGGGCAAAAGACCGAAAACGGTCCGAAGACAGGGGGTCTGGGCCCGGGGCGACCCGGTCTGACCCCCCTGGGTCGGCCGAACCGGGTCGACCCGACCCGGTACGGTCCGGCCAGGGAGCGGCCCGGCCAGTCGGACCGGCCTGGCTCGGCTCGGCCGAGCGCCCGAGCACGGCAGCCGCGGGGCGCCGCCCCCGCAGGTTGAGGAAGTCGCGGCCCTCGAGGGGCAGCGCTGGACTTCAGCGGACGCGGCATGTTGCCGCGTCCCATACGTGTGAGCCGGGCCCGCGCGGCCGCGGGTCCGCTGGCCGCCGCCGCCTCTGGCCGCTGTCGCCGCCACGCCGGTGATCCGGGCCACCGGAGTTGCTCCGGTGGTCCGTTTTTCTTCCCGTCTGCGCCGTTGTTCCTCCCGGGTTCCGTTCTTCACTGCGGGATCATCAAAAGTCCCTTGTGTCACGTTTTGTCGTCGCCCGCCAAATCCGCACAACAACGAAGAACGACGGAGGGTTTTCGGGCCGTGTTCGTTTGGCCCGCACCCTCCGCGTTAGATAATAACAGTCAAGAGAATTATTCAACACATCAAACAAAAATTTTAATAAATTAAAATTGTTCTTACGAGAACAGGTTCTTTATTTTTAAAAGAAATGATCATGGGAAAAAATAAAACAATCAAATAAACCCCTACCTCATCAAGTGTCGCACACGCTTTCTTCGCGAAATTGATCGCCGCAGAAGGAGGCGATCGTCGTGTCGCGGAAGGCGTCGCGTCGTCACGGAAGGGCGTCGCGTCGTCGCGGAATATGGTGCGCGTCGACAAACTCCGAGGTTCAAGAACAACAGATTTAATTTTAATAATTAAATCCATCTTGAGCTAAAAACCACAAAGGGATTTTAAGAATCTCAAACTCTCACATCAACGGATGATCGGAGGTTTTTGTTGCGGATGAAGGAACGTCGCCGAAGAACGTTGCGGGAGAGGAAACATTGGCGTCACGGCACACAGCGTCACGTCGTCGATTTCCGCGGGTTCTGTGTTCTTCATCGGATGCCGGCGTTCTTCGCGTTCATCGCGTTCTTCATGTTCTTCTCGAAGGAGGATGAATAATTCTTAGAGGTTCCTCAAAGTTTGAACACAACATTTCAAAAGGAGGGTGTGTTGGCCTTATTTTATTAACATGCCAACAAAACAAAAACGTGTTAAAAACGAATGAAATTAATTCATAGAACTAATTTCAACGAATAAACCGCACATTTAATTCAACGAATAAAACTGCCCAATGAAATGGTGGTTTAAGAATTTAAGAAAACGCGTCAGTTGACTCTCATAATGATGGGTTTTCGCGGGTGCATTACTTAGAGGAAAAGAAACAGTGGGGCTCGTGCGGGTCCCACCTCAAAAATATCTTACCAAGAGGGTAGGATATTTGTGGATCGGACCCTATCCGCATCAACTCAGTTCAAGCCGCATTATGTGGCTTCAAGTGGCTTCCAAGGGACTTAAGTGAAATAAAATAAAGTTTGTCGTACAATTATTTTATTTCTTAACTTTAATCCCGAAAATTAAAAACCACACCTGAGCAAACGCAACTCCGTAAGAGGTGTTTCTAAGCAAGTATCGCCGCTGCGATTCCATCGGTGCCCTTACAATTTGATTCCGAGCACCAGTTCAAAAGTTAGAAAAACCCACTCATCCGTTCACTGAACATACCCGAGCCAAACTTCGGAAAATGATTCCGGGCGCACCTGGCCTCGGAATCAGGTGCCGTCAGAAACTGCGTTCTTGTAAAAATCCAAAAAAAATTAAGAAAAAAAATTCCTTGAATTTTTCGGGTCTTTACATTTTAGTGGTCATTTCTATTATTTTTCATGGTAACCTACAGTTCATACGTTGGATTACCTCAAACCCTTTTATTTATCATTTCCATATTATTAATTTTTACACATTTACTAGAAAAATTTTCCTCTATCCAATCAGCTACTTCCGGCGTCAAAGCCCTCTAACTAACTCAATTGATTCATGACACCCTAGAACTATTTTCTATCGATCCATAGATTTAATGATTGATATATACATGTCATGGCTCAAACAAGGATGAACTCAACAACCTTTCACTTCATATCCCCCCAAAACATGAAAAATTTTCCACCTAACCATTAGGGAGATATATCAACACTACAAGAGCACACCATAAAGGACTACTTCAAAAAATTCATCAATGGTTTTGTTCCCAACACTATTCCCCCACTTATCAAGGCAAACAAATTAGAAATAAAATGAAGAATCTTCCACATGATTAAGAACATGGGTACATTTAATGGAATGCATAATGATGTTTCTCATTAACATATCTCAATTTTCATATAAGTATTTTATACTTTTCAAAATCATGGTATATTATATAACACTATAAAACCACATGTATTTTCTATCTCTATTCCGAAATAATGAAGGATTGGTTCAAAATCAATCCTCATGAGTTCATTATGACTAGGGATGATTTAGAAAAGAATTTATTAGATAAATTATACCCACCAATATTAACCTATAATCTTATCTTGAGGTCAACAACTATGTCGATGAAGATATAAAACCATCTTGGGATTCCTTGGATAATTTAAAGGAGCTCATTCATAAGTTCCCACATCATGAACTTGATTTGTATATACATTATAAAATGTTTTATCAAGGACCCTTATTGTATTATCTCCCAATTGAGGATGTCTCCATAGGTGGAAATATCATACTAAATATGCATTATGTCACTATATAACTCAAAGATGATATTTCCCACAATAATAATCTTTGATTGAGTGTTTGAGTACATTCTTGGTTCCCAATACATTAGGTGGATGTAAATACCCACCTAGTGACTGAGGTTGAATCCCATACAAAGAATAATCAATGTTTTTAGCTTCTTACTACACCATAAACCCTTATTACCCTTTTAAATATATCCAATAATGTGAAATGTATGGATTCACTCAACTATATAATGACATTATTTTGGGAATAGTGTAACCTCAATGTTAATACAATAATTATATAAATATGGCTACCGATTCAATAGGTTCTCCTCTCACCTCAATCAAGGGTTTCCAAGAACCTCATCTCCATCCCTCTCATTTCCATATCATGGTCATAGTTCTCTAGAATTCCACCTCTTTGTTACTCTTCTATCATCCCCTTTCTCATATGTTTTCCCTTGGTCTCTCCTAGATCTATCCTCCCTCATCCATATGATTGCCATTCTCCTCATCCCTCACTACCTCTTGGCTTTAATGTTGGTTTGGTTCCTTTTTTTGATGAAAATGATGACTATTATCATGGTGGCTTCTTAGGACTGACAATAGTTATGTGATGAAGATATCCTTGGATACTCAACCTGCTCAAATACCATGTTCCTATAATCCTCTCCTTGTTGGATCCAGAATAGATGAAACATCATGGTTTTGGGATTTTTGGTTTAGAAGACAAATGGATTCAGCGTGCTGTTGGAGTTGGAGTGTTTTTATTTTGTTGGATTTTGTTTTATTCTTTGTATATATGTTTCTATGGTTTTTTGGATTTTTTTTCTATTTCTATGGAGATTGTGATCTGGTTCATTTTTTGGTCTATAATGGCTATTTTTTAGAAAGAATCTTAGGGTCAACAATGGTTTTGTTCTAAATATCCTTGGTTGTTCAACCTCCTCGGACCCCAAGTTTTAATTCACATCTCCTAGTTAGATTTGTCACAGTGGTAATGACGTGGTTTTGGGATTTGTGGTTCAGTGTTTGAAGGGGATCAGGGAACTATTGGATTCAATGTGATTTGGGTTTTTTGGCTTGAAATTTTTTTCATTTTTTCCTTGGTGATATATTATGGTTTTCTTAGAGGTGATGCTAGTTATTGAATCAGTTTTCTTCGGCCCTGATGATTTTTTGGCTTGTTAGATAGAAATGTTTGCATGGTGTTGTTTTTTGTGTCTTTCCATGGTGGATTTTGGTGATGTGGGAAAAGTGATGGGATGATGGATTCGATGTATAGAAAGGATATGTATTCCTCATTAATCTCAGGATTTTTTTGATTTTCATTGAGTGTGGTTTGAATTTTGAATAGGTGTGTTATGATGGTCTTGGGACGATTGATTGATTTTTTTTCATTTGAATTATATAATGAGTGTTTTTTGAGGGTTTGACTTGATACTAAATGGTTTTTTTGGTTCAAAAATACACTCAAAGTGGATTTTTAATAAAATAAAAAACGTATTGTGGTAATTACGTAAATTATAATCAATAAAATAAATTGTTTCATCAACCCCTAAAATACATGTAGTATTATTATCTATAGATACCATCTCATTATCCACAACAACCTATCTATGGTTACTATAAATATTATAGTGGTATAGAGCCACCACAGAATTAGGGAACACATGGGTAAAAACCAAAAACAAAATTGATTCTCAACCTAAAAATGATTTCAACAAAAACCATCACCCTAGATCTCAACAATTTCCACCCACTCAACAACATTGGCTTTAACATAGTCAACAAAGACTGTAACAAAAATCCATGACAGTGAAATAAAATCATGAAGGCCTACTCACAAACATCATGTAGAATATAGATCATAGGATTACTACAGAATACACAGAAATGAAAAATAAACTGGCTTCCCTAAACATCCTTGAAAATCATGTGGGGAAAATATTAAATGATTTTATTAGATTAATTTATGTGTATGTTTCCCATTAATACCAAGACCTAATGAAGTGATATGGAAAATTATGTTTTTTTAGGAGTGGGAGTAATTTGAATTTCTCATAGTTATTAATAGGTGATGAAAATGATATTGTAGAATATTAAAATTGTATGAAAATCATCCACAATGTTTAGGATTATATCGAAAATAAAGATAGCCAAGAGAAAAAATTTGAAAACATTGTTGTAACTCTCGTACCCCTCGTGGTTTAATTTTCATGATCACAATCACTCTCTTATTTATCTAATCTTGTTTTATGTGTTTTTGGATGATAGGCATGATTTCAGGTTGCCAAGGAATTGGGCCAAGAAAGCCAGAAGGCAAAAGTGGACTGATTTCAGTCCACCGGCCAACCGGTGGATGACCACCGGCCAACCGGTGTCCCATCTCCAGCCAGCCAGTGGAACCCAGACAGACGGGACACCTACTGTCTCATCACCGGCCAACCGGTGGCCTCCTCACCGGCCAGCCGGTGGTGCCTGGGCAGAAGGCCTCTCCATTTTCCAATGCACCGGCCAACCGGTGGCCAAGCACCAGTCAGCCGGTGGAGCCAGTCAAACTAGCCGTTGGGCTTTGACCAGCCTGCTTCCAACGGCTCCGAAGACCCCGAACGACCATATGAGGGTTCCCCCTCTATAAATAAAGGACTAGGAATCCCCGGAACAAGTGTGGAACTATAACCAAGCCAACGGAAGCCAACGGACACATTTTTCATCATTTGGAAAACCTCCGGCGAATTCCTTCAAGAAACCTCAATTGCTCCAACCCACTTCCACATCCAAGGAGCACCATCAAAGAATCATGGGAGCGCTCTTCATCAACTTCATCAATCCTTTGGCGCCCAAGGATTCTCCTCTTACGGTTTTTCATTATTTATCGTTTTGAGCATCAATTTGGGTTTGTGCCTACAAACCCCTCTTTCTCTCATCTTCCTTTTGTTTGGGTTTTCACACCACCATCAAGGTGTGAAGAGGTTGGTCAAGCCTTCCCTTTAAAAGGCTTGAGTCATAGGTGAGCTAGCCTTCACCTATAAGAAGGCTAGTGGGTTCTCGCTCAACCATTAAAAGCAAGCCGTAATAGGTTCTAGACTACCTTAAAGTCTAGTGGGTTTCTTGCTAAAACCATTAAAAAGCAAGCGGTAGTAAATCTCTCAACGGTTGAGTTGGGAGCGGAGACGTAGGCTTTGGTTTAAGCCGAACTCCGTTATCAAATTTTGTGTCTTGCCTCTTTTATTTCTGCTGCGCTTTAACTTTGTTTTAAATTGTTAAACTTTTTTAAAAAGGCAATTCACCCCCCCCCCCCTCTTGCCATCACTCTCCTCCCTATCATTTGGTATCAAAGGGAGTGTTTGAGTAATACCTTAACCGGTTTCAAATTCAAGATCCATTGTGATGGCTTCATCTTCTTTCGCCCCCGAAGGTTATTCTTTGGGTCGTGCTCCATTATTTGATGGAACCGACTATACTTATTGGAAAACCCGCATGACCACTTTTCTTAGAAGTATTGGTTATCCTATTTATAGAATTTTCATGCATGGTTACTCTCTCTCTTCTCCCAATGAATCCAAATGGACTCAAGCCGATATTAAAAATTTCGAGCTTGATGGCAAAGCCATGAACGCTCTTCATTGCGGCCTTGATCGTAATGAATTCAATCGAGTTTCCACATGCACTTCATCTCATGAAATCTGGAAACTTTTGGAGGTTACCCATGAGGGGACCAACAAAGTCAAGGATACTCGATTGGATATGTACCGTCAAGATTTTGAGTCTTTTACCATGCATCCATCTGAAAATATAACTGAAATGTTTACACGTTTTACTGATGATTGCAATGGGAGAAAGTCCCTTGGTGATGATGTGTCTGCAGAAATGATGGTCAAGAAGATCCTTTGGATCCTACCAAGCTCATGGGCACCGAAAGTCACGGCAATTCAAGAAGCAAAAGACATCAAGAACATGCCAGTCGAAGAGCTCATCAGATCCCTCATGACCTACGAGATCACCATGAGGAGGCAAGCTGAAAACGAAGGGAACCTAATCAAAACTCCAAAGAACATCGCCTTCAAAGTCCAAAAAGAAGAAAGCTCCTCCTCCTCATCGTCTTCCTCTTCAAGCGGCGATTCAGAAATGGAGAATCTTGCCCGCAAAATGCACAAATTCATGAAGAAGCACAAGAAGAAGAAATCCCGCAAGGCTCAACCAAACGAAAAATCCGAGCCCGAGGTAACATGTTACGGGTGTGGCAAGAAAGGCCATTACAAGCCCGATTGCCCACTCCACAAGACAAGGGCCAAGCAAAAGGAAAAGAAAAAGGCATTCAAGGCCACTTGGAGTGATAGCTCCTCATCCTCCTCCTCCTCAAAAGACAACGGTAAAAAATGTCTAATGGCATTTCATGAGGTATCCTCTTCCGACTCCTCGTCCTCTAGTTCTTCAAATTCTTTCAATCATTTATCTTATGAGGATCTCCAACATGCTAGAGATCAATTGGAGGAAGGCTTTCACGAACATTCTTCCAAATTTATTGCTTTAAAAACGAATTTCAAAAAACATTCTTCCGAAAAGGAACAACTTCTCAAAGAAAAGGAGGAGTTGTCCCTCAAGGTCCAAAACCTTCCCGATGTTGATTCTATGGAATCAACAATCAAGGATTTAAGGACATCCCTAGCTAAGTTCACCGAAGGTGAACATAACCTCTCGAAGCTCCTTGGTTCCCAATGCGTATCTAGAACCACCCAAGGGCTTGGCTATTCCAAGCAAGCTTCCTCTTCCCATGCTCCAACTATTTTTGTAAGGGGGAGCTCCCAATATAAATTTTGCAACTATTGTAAAAAACCCGGCACTTAATTTATGAGTGCAATTGCAAAAATGCCCGGTATGGAAGGCCCAAAACCATTTTCTTTAATGATGAATTTCATAAAAGAAGACCCACCACTAGACATGTATGGATTGAAAAATCCATTTTAGCGAGTCTCTCCGGACCAAAATTTGACTCGGTTCTAAAATCCTATCCCCGGTGATTTGTTTTTTTTATTTAGGGGGAGTTAGGATTGTTTAAGCCTTTTTTATTTATTTTCAAAACTTTCAATTCAAAACTTTCAATTCAAATTTCAAAAATTTCAATTGGTTTAAAATCTCTATCTTGTTTGTCAATCCTTTCCCTCAATCAAGTTTTAGGCCCCGTGCTATTTTGATAATCACAAAGGGGGAGAAATTCTTGGTTGATTGGGAGAGATATCTTTCTCTCATGCTTTTCTTTACTTTTCAATTTATCCTTTAAAGCATGCCTTTCATTTCAGTCTTTTACATTGCTTGTTTTGGTGATTGTGATCATCAAAATAGGGGTAGATTGTTTCACCTCTCGTACCCCTCGTGGTTTAATTTTCATGATCACAATCACTCTCTTATTTATCTAATCTTGTTTTAAGTGTTTTTGGATGATAGGCATGATTTCAGGATGCCAAGGAATTGGGCCAAGAAAGCCAGAAGGAAAAAGTGGACTGATTTCAGTCCACCGGCCAACCGGTGGATGACCACTGGCCAGCCGGTGGAATCTTTACAGAAGGCATCCCCTCTGTCCAGACCACCGGCCAACCGGTGTCCCATCACCGGCCAACCGGTGTCCCATCACCGGCCAGCCGGTGGAACCCAGACAGAAGGGACACCTACTGTCTCATCACCGGCCAACCGTTGGCCTCCCACCGGCTAGTCGGTGGTGCCTGGGCAGAAGGCCTCTCCATTTTCCAAAGCACCGGCCAACCGGTGGCCAAGCACCGGTCAGCCTGTGGAGCCAGTCAAACTAGTCGTTGGGATTTGTCCAGCCTGCTTCCAACGGCTCCGAAGACCCCGAACGACCATATGAGGGTTCCCCCTCTATAAATAAAGGACTAGGAAGCCCCAGAAAAGGTGTGGAACTATAACCAAGCCAACAGAAGCCAACGGACACATTTTTCATCATTTGGAAAACCTCCGGCGGATTCCATCAAGGAACCTCAATTGCCCCAACCCACTTCCACATCCAAGGAGCACCATCAAAGAATCTTGGGAGCGCTCTTCATCAACTTCATCAATCCTTTGGCGCCCAAGGCTTCTCCTCTTACGGTTTTTCATTATTTATCTTTTTGAGCATCAATTTGGGTTTGTGCCTACAAAACCCTCTTTCTCTCATCTTTCTTTTGTTTGGGTTTTCACACCACCTTCAAGGTGTGAAGAGGTTAGTCAAGCCTTCCCTTTAAAAGGCATTTCATAGGTGAGCTAGCCTTCACCTGTAAGAAGGATAGTGGGTTCTTGATCAACCATTAAAAGCAAGCTGTAATAGGTTATAGACTACCTTAAAGTCTAGTGGGTTTCTTGCTAAAACCATTAAAAAGCAAGCGGTAGTAAATCTCTCAACGGTTGAGTTGGGAGTGGAGACGTAGGCTTTGGTTTAAGCCAAACTCCGTTATCAAATTTTGTGTCTTGCCTCTTTTATTTCTGATGCGCTTTAACTTTGTTTTAAATTGTTAAACTTTTTTAAAAAGGCAATTCACCCCCCCTCTTGCCATCACTCTCCTCCTCAACAAACATAGATAACTAAAAAATTTCCAGTTCTAGAGTATCCTTAAATAGAATATGTTAATGTGGAATTTAAACATTAAACCCCCATATACCATTTCCATGGAGGATGGTACAATGCAAAATATAGGTACATTACAACATGTTTTTAGACATGTTTAAGAAATTATGCTTCAATATACCCTTTGTAGAGTCCATTTGTCAAATTAATAATTATGTGAAATTATTAAAATAACTACATTATATTAGCAATAAAATATAAGACCTATAGTTTATATCCTTGAATGATGAATTCTACACAACAGTTTCGTGGATTCTCCTACCTAATATGTGTGCCATTGTATATGTTACTCTTATCTACATTATAGGGACATGAAAATATGGTAGATCCTTGTGAAATACTTGGAAAATTATTAATCTCATTCTAATGACATTTTTTAAAAATATGTGTCTCAAAAAATTGAATCCAATAATATTTTTACATAATTTGGAAGACCAATCAGTATTGTACCCTTAGAGACTAATCCAGGATGTATTAGTCAATGTTGGTAAATTAATCATTCCTATTGATTTTATTATCATATACATGTTGCATGATGGTGTGTCCCATTATGTTTTGGTAGATAAATTCTCTCCATTAGAAAGGTGATGATTTATGTGATTCAAGGAAGGATGATTTTTAGATTCCAAAAAAACAAGCTATTTTTAAATTAGTAATGGTAGATAAAAAAAATAGATAGCCATTAGAATGTCAAGAAATATTTTTTATGGATGATAAAATTATTATATGACCAGTAAGGGTGAAAAAAAGACTCTATCATTTAGAAAAGCATGTATAGAAATCAATAATAAATGAAGTGCTGAATTGGAGGCGACCAAATATAGGTTAAAATTTTATATTAGATTTTAAGAAGTTTTAATTATTCTAGAGGTAGTTTAGAGGTGTAAATGAAAAAATTTAAAATTTAAAAATACCAAAAAATACACAAATTCCTGAAATGTAAAAAAATTATTTGAAAATTTCAGGTTTAGAAAAAAATAGTTTTCATGTTTTCTTAATTCCTTTTTTTAAAATCACAGGACCGCTTTAAAAACCATGAGTTAGGGTTCACCATTTTCACACCCCCTACTCATGTACCACATGACACCACCTAAGATTTTGGTTCTTCTTTTCCTTCATCCAACTCCCAATCCCCTTTCTCGTATCCCTTCCCAATCATTTATGCATTCAAATTCCCTCTATGCACTTTCCCTTTCCACATCATGGAATACACCAGAATTTTGATGTGTGGAGACCAATGTGATTATGAACATCCATCTCCCAAGAATATTAACCTTGATCCACTACCACCACCCAAAAATATAACCCCTAACCTTTCGGAATAGGTTTAACCACTCCATATATAGTCCTCCAATCCAAGTCATCATCCATCCCATACCAGAGTGCTTCTATGTTCCCTTATCTGCACCCATCCTCCTTTTTCCTTCCAATGTAAATCATCTTCATATGGTACATCCAAATATTAAGCCTAGGATAACCAAAAAGTCACTGGAAATTTTTCTACATGAGCATATCCATGTGAATTAATAGTTCCATGATCTCATTGGATGGATGAACTTCTCCTACATCACAAAGATATATGAGGTTATATACAAGGATATGTTCTTAGAGATCATGGAAACTCAACAGATCATTGTGAAACATGACACATACCTCTTTGGTTTTATACATGGTATATTTCCTTAGGAAATTTAAGTATCACTCTTGGTATATACACCATTTATTTTGTCTCTTCCCTTACATACATTTCAATGTGGATGTACTTGGAAAAGAATAACATTGCAAGGATCTGATCATTAGTCATCTTTTCCCCTAGAACATCTACAATAAGAAAAAGGATAGAATCACCCATATATGGGAAGTATCTCTATGGATTTAATATTAGTGTCTACCTTATGAATATATCAACCAATGATATCCCCAAGGAAACATCATCCAAATAAATATTATTATCTTAGTATTGGCCTTGTCTGGACTGACAATTAACATGGCATGTCAGTACAATTTAGGCTGGAAAAACTATGTGTGGTGAGCCCGAGCTATGATTTTAGGAGGTAGCTTCACCACCCACATCAACTATCATATTGAAAAATTCCACACCACTGATCCTATTTCCTAACTTGGGAATATGGAGTTGATCAACCTCCTTCCACCATAATATGGGGATCTGGAGGAAGATCAAGGGGAAGTTCCAGTGGCACCCTATGTACATTGAGTTTCATGCTATGAATCCTACTCACCATGCATCCACTCATATGGATCCTACCCCTAAGAACCCAAGAAAATCCACTACTATTACATCTTCCAAAACGTCCATGTATTCACCACCAACCAAAACTCTACCACTACAACCACTGCACCTTCCTCCCCTTCTCTATCCAACAACTTCCTTATTCTCTAGTATTTTCTCGAAAACTAAACAAACATTTAACTCCAACTTGACATACCATTCACCAATATATCATATATTTCCACACCCACATCCACCACACCCCCACCACCTAATATATCTACCACCCACTATATTCGGCATGCCCCCACAAAATCCCCCAGGCCCACCACATGTCTAAGCTAGGTCATCTTACCTCCATAGCTAGTATACCCTACCATGTAGTAAGAGTTTATAAAAATGTATTCATAATAGGGAAATGTACATGGATTTAATTACTCCTCATTTACTCAATTTATTGAACCATCTTCATGATGTACTGTAAACCCTGATATTTTGTGAATTTTTTTTCAAAATAATTTTTCTCTTTTTAGTATTTTTCATTTTACATAAGTGTTATGATAGATTATTTAATATAAAACACTGTATTTTGTCATATGTTATATGAGAAGCCTAGTTAATAATGCATTAAATTAAACATAAACAATATATTTCTCTATTTAGAGAACCAAGGTTTGATTTAATTATATACAAGAATGAAATTCCTCAACGTCTTGTGTAACATGAAAAACCATGTTTTACTGAACAATAGTGTATTTTTTAAATGTTATTACATAATATAATAATATATAAACACCACGATAGATTATAGGTTATGAAAATTAATAACTAATTTATGAAAATATATTGTTTACACAATATAATATGATTTCAAATGTTACCAATTAATTATTAATGAATATGAATGTCAGTTGAATGTAAAAGGTAATATTATTTTTTTGGCCATAAGGCTATTTTACCATAATAAATTAAATTAAATTAGTGACTGATAACAATGTAATATGTATGTTATATATTAAAAAAATATTTTTTTATATTCATTCAATTTATTTGATATACATAAGATAAGAAAAATCCCTATTTTATACTTAAAAATACATTTGTATAAATGTTGATTTTCTACATTTTATTAGAGAAAAAATTTTAAATACAAATATTATAAATTTTATAGACATAGTATGTATGAATAAACATCATATTTGAAATATAAACCTAAAAATTAGGTTATTATTTTTTGGAATTTTTCTGTAGGGTTTTATTTTAAATGTGTAGTTAAAAATACTGAATTTTAGTTGGAAACTATTTTTCATGTAATTTATTTATAAGGATATTTTATATTTGAAATTAGTTTGAATGTTTAATTGGATAATATTTTTATAAAATAATATCATTTTATTAATTTTTATCATTTTCAATTTGAAGCTATGTATAGAAACTTAGCAATCTTTGTAATGTTTTTACTTTAAAAACCCCTCATTATCGACTCAACTACAAGATTAATTTTAATTTAATTTATGCTGATTATGTGATTATAATTTGGAAAAATGTATTCCATATTTGGAATTTTGATAATTTATAATTTTTAATATTGTAATAATAGTTTTTGAAAAAAATTATTAGTGAAATTAATTATAATAAAATACATCGGTTAAGATAAAATTAAGATTAACTAAGGAATAAACCTTAAATTTAAGACACAAAATGATCTAGAAACATGTCCACCACCGATTTTATGGAAAGTAATATTCCATTAACCTTCTATTATTGATTGTTTTTGTTTTTTTATGACATTTTTTAGGTAAAACATGGGCACACATATCTTGTTTTCAAAATTACCATGTTTTTCAATTCCCTTTCCTATAAAAGGCCGTTAACTCTCCCTCTTCTTCATACCTATAATAACAGTTAGGTTGAGCCAATAAATACATAATAAACTTTCCAAAATCATTCTCACACCCTTTTAATACTATAATTGAGCATAATTTCTTCCAAGGAACCCCTTTGTCACAAACCAAAAAGGAGGTACCCGAGTAAGAGGTAACACCTACTCTCAAGATTCTTTATTTTGTATTACTTCTCCACCTCATACACTCTAGTTATTACATTTTTTCATAACAAAAATAGTATCTTAAATATATTATAATGTTTTTTTACTAAATTTTCAACAAAAATTTATATATACCTCTATATAATGTTCAATAAACTTACTATTTATGTGTATGGTGAACTTCCATATCCCAAAATGATGATTGTTCTATTTTCCTTAACACCTCTCATGGTGGACATTATAATGAACAAAATATTTGTATTTATATTATATATGTATATTTATTATTTATTTAATATTATGTTTTCCTTTTATGACAAATAACTTTTTTACTTTACAATTGCTGTAAATATGACAATTTAATTTGAGGATGTGTCGACTACCACACCATCAAAGCAATGTGATTAGTTCACAGGATACATTGAATATATTAAGGGTTAGTCTAGTGAATTTATATGATATATATATATATGAAATTATAATTCTAATGTAATTATATTATATACATATAGACAGACACACACACACACACATATATATATATATATATCATTCATTCAATATGAAAATAAAAATAGAAATAAAGTTCATGCGTACATACAGGTTACCATCAATAGGAATAGTGTATTCCACTTCATTCTTCTATATTATATCTATTAATATTATATAAATATACTATATATAAATTATATTTATAAAATTATATAATTTCTAGAATCATGTTATATGTTTAACTACCAATGATATGACAAATTGTGACACATGCAATGAACAAAGAAAATATTATTAGAAGTGAAATCCTAACATAGGATGGATAACAAGAGGGTAATATATTGTCGTAATAGAACCATATAAGGTATTATATATATGAATATGTATCTTTAAACGATTTATAATAAATTTATAATTATTTTCAATGAGGTTTTAATGAGTATGATGAGAGTCCATACACAAGGTAAGGGGATATCATATCAGTTTTTATTTATGTGAGATACATGATATGTTCACCACTCTTTCCATTTGTGTGGTGTAAGTACTACCAATGATTATATTCTATGTGTATTATACATAAATTTTTGGGTATTCAAAAATCTATTTTATTTTCATACATTTGTGGGGTTTATGTTTCAAAAGTTATATAATTATTGAAATTGTTTTGTCTCAATTTTCCTTCTTTGAAACTCATGTTTTGTTATTCACCTAAATATTGTTTCGAGGTGTATAACCGAATGGCCCAAAGGCCATATTTTTTTATTATTGATTTTTGATAAACCCCTTTTAGGGGATGAGGGGGAACCATTACAAGGCCCATAGTCTTAGATATTACATGACCGGTAGGTCTTAGGAAATATACAGACTATACTTGGGACTCCTCCTCCCAGCTTTTTCACTGTGATATCAGCTATCCGCCTTTGCATGGCTGTTCGGATAGGCTTCCCATGCAAGAACATTCTAGTCCCGATGGAAATTACATACCCTTTATTTCTGAAAAATACTTTTATCTTCTGCTCCGGTGAATGTGTCTACTCTGAATCCCCATCTAGAGTCTGCTCCTTATAGAGTCTATCTGATCATTAAGCACAATTTCAGGTGGCCCGAAATCCATGAGGTGGACCGAAGGTGTTGAGGTGTCTCGAAGTCCTCGTGGTGTATATAATTCCATTTTACATATTGTTTTATGAATTTAGTTATTTTAATGATATTTCCTATTTCATTTAATTTCTTATACTTACATCAAGAGTGTGATCCCTTATTACCTCTTATAAAAGTTTATTGGGACAATCTAATATTTTTTTATGATTCTATATGATTATTCTTCCTTTGATTAAATATTTTTTACCATATCTCAAGAACATTAAATAATTTTGTTAACCAATAGTTATTAATTATTTATTCATATATTTTCTCCATTTATTCCACTATTTGTTATATAATATTTTTTATGAAGTGTTTTTTGGAAGTAATATCATCACCCTACTCCAGTTGGAAATCTATGATCGTTCAAAGCCATGTTTTCTAAAAAAAGATTCCAATAATATTATCACATTGTCTTCTAATAATTAAATGAAATGTTTTCCCTCTTTTTTACCAATCTTTTCAATCAAATATTCATTTCACATTCCAAATAAATCATTTTCTAACCTTTTTACGATGCAAAAATAATTTTATTTTTACCTCATACACCATGTATATATTTAATTGTCTTAATTTTTTTGAAGCTTCATTTTCATTTTTAAAAGGATAATTGTTATGAAAATGTTCTTAAAAGTGATTTTCAATGAAAAATGTGTTCAAAATGTTTTCATCCATCATTTATATGTTTTCAAGGAATGTTTTTTCAGAATATTTCAGGCTTTATTTATAAGTTTTTAAAGTGTTTTCAATGAAATGGTTTTTAAAACTTTTACAATATCCTTTCGTATGTTTTCATGTAAAAGGGATTTCAAAACATAATCAATATGTATTTATATGTTTCATTTTTTATTCAATGAATAATGTTTTTATAAGGTTTTAAAGCTAATTTTATATGTTTTCATAAAAAAGGTTTTCCAAATTATTTCATGTCTTATTTATATGTTTTCAAGGAATTTTTTATAAAATTATTTTAAAATGGTTTTATACAGTAAAAACCCTTATCAATGAAGAATGGTTATTTTTATCATTAATCTTTTTTGAAAAATATTTCCAAATTACTTTCCATTAAGTAAGACATCAATTTAATTTAATAATTCCATTTAAGGAAATTTTTTAAAGGCTGAATTTACATTATTTCAATGAATTGGTTTTTCTTAATGTCATGGTCTTTATGAAACCATTTTTATTTCAATAGTAATATGTTTATGAAATCTTTTTCCCTTTCATGGGTTATGATTTTTCAAAATGATTATGAAACCTATCATTTCCCACATGTTATGATATGATTACATTTTTATAATACCCATTTAATTTAATAAGTTATGATATGATTATTTATGATGTTTTGGAATATCTATATATGATTGTATTTTGATATGCGTGGGACCTATATCTCCCTCGAATGAATTGGGTAAAGATTTATTTCAAATTAGATTGACTAAGTTGGTCTTCTAAAAGAACCATGACTACTAATATGTCCATGGGAGTGAACCATGACTACCAAGATGGTTTGGGGAGTGAACTAATGAAACTAAGATGGTGATGGGAGTGAACCATGGCTAACAAGATGGTATGCAAAGTGAACCCATAATACCAAGATGGACTTGTCATCAATTCCATGGCTACTATGGAAATCATATTATATACTTATTTGTCTGCCAAAATAATATGTTTTATTCCTATGTTGTGATTTTATGACTTATTCTCTTAATTCTACTATGAACCATGTATTATGAATTTCCAATATTTATTATGATCTTTATCACATAGGGTATGATCTTCTTATATTATACGCACCATCAATACCCATTGTTAATTTTATACTTACAAATTTCCTTATTTACCATTACTGATCATTTGAGCTCAGCCCTTCTTATATTTCAATTTCCCAAGTTATGAAGAATGGTTTCAGGTTGATCTATTGTAGCTGGAGATATTTATGGGAGATGTTAAAGATCATTCACCTGGATAGAATATTATGATTCCATGCTTCCAAAAAAACTAAACTATTATAGTCCTGGGGATTGTATTTTTTATTGTACTCAATATCAATCTGAAATGATATATATATATATATATATATATATATATATCCCTTTATTTCAATCCTTGATCATTATAATTGGTATCAAAGTAGAGTTTTAGATAAAATTTAGAAACTAGTATGATGGAACATTAGTATTATTCCTTATTATATTTCTAGGGTTATTTCAAGGTATATCATTAAGAATAAAAATAAGGATGAGTCACCATTGTGGAAAATCACCTCGAATTTTTGTAAAGGATTGAGTAATTTGATTCCAAGAAATACATACACCTAGAGAAACTACATGTATATTTTTCTCATGAACCGATGTACCTAGGGGTGATAACTATGACAAGATGTTCTAGGCTTGACATAGGTTAATATGGTACCTAGGAATGGGCCTTTCTACCCTCCTAGTTTCACAATCTTATGGGATATGACTTGGGGATTCAAAAACTTTTCACGAACCATCATGATGGATTTAAAAAAAAATTGGCTATGAATGACCTATAATGAACCTAAGTTCCCATAGATTATGGAATTTTTCATGATTTTTAAATCCTACAAGTTATTAATTTCATGACTATGGGTTTTATGATATGATAAGTATTAATCACCCAATTCATCTGGTTTTAGTCAATAGAAGGAACTGGAATGAACATGATAAACATTTAATGTTATAGAAGATTTGTTGATGAGTAGTCAAGTGGGATGATCACTATAGTGATAGAGTTTTTGATCATTACTAATCAATTTTCATGGATCTTGATTAACAACATGTACCTTAGCCAACTCTCAGACTTGCGAATGAAGTGAAAGAATGAGTTTATAGATTTTTTCTGTAATAGAGACCACTATGGAAAGAAGATTCAAGTTTTATTCTATCAATAATGTGTAAATAATTACATATGTGAATGTCTTATAGGAATAATAATATGATTTGACTATACAAAATAAAAACACAAATCAAGTGACTGTATGGGATAAATGAAGAGTTTGGTAATTTAAATTGATGAAAATATTTAAATAACTTATTCATCATTGAAGGTTAAATAATTTATGCATGGATGAAATGGTCATTATGAAACTCAATGAACCAAGAAGAATTCCCCTAAATAGAATAAGCAAGTTGCAGTGTGTAATGGTTACATTCTGGACGATGGAATGACTACAAATGAAATATGAAAGGAAAGATTTGTTGTGTAATATGATTTTTTAGCCTTTATATTGTGATAATAATGAAATTGAATAATTAAATAATTTATTTATTTTATTTCATTAATTAAGATATATTAAATTCAAAATATATAATTATTTTTCAGTTTATGTTTTTCTCTATGGATTTATAAGAAGACATTGAATGGTTCCAATTGAACAAAAAAGAGATATAATGGAAATGTGATGTCCATGGAATACATATGATTAAGGGAAAGATAAATGTTAATATGTTTCCTATGTTAAAATAGTGTTTCATGTATAATGATATGTGTGATATGGATAAGTAAATTAGATGATACTGATTACCTTGGAACTAAATAATGACCCATTGACATGTCTTTTATGCTATAACGGATGAAGATTACAAATTCTTGGATTTATGGAATATATCTCGTAATATATGGAATAAGTAATCATGAAAATTTTATAGAAGTATTTTTGGTAATTCTAGTTGTTACAATGTTCCAAGAGAATTTACCACACTGGTCTTCATGTGTTTGGAATGTGACAACCAAGATAAACTTTATGATATCTGGGGGATCAATGATAATATGATTTCATGAATTCTTATTTAATGTTTGGGGTTTTCATATTTGAGAAGGGTTATAAGGTTAACCATTCACGAAAAGTTTAACATAACAATTCGAAAAAGTATTTATTCGTTGAGTTTGTATTCAAAACAATGGTAAAATGGCCTCATAGTCATTAACCTTACTTCAATCATGTTCATCTTATTTATTTCTTGAAATTATATTAGTATTGTTTTTGAAAAGGAAATCAAGTATGTAGGGTGACAAAAATCAAGTTCTACAAGGACATATGTCTTGAATGCATGACCGAAGGATGATAAGGGTTTCAGAACTACCATTGGCATATGACATGTTTAGGATAATATATAATAATTTTGGTTGAAGAACTATTTATAATGAAACAATAGTGTTAATTTTATGTTTAGAGATTAATGTATTAACCATATTGATTTTTTTAATATTATTTATATATAAATATATATAATTTTTATCCTTTTATGGGACATAAGATCTTCTAAAAGTGTTTTTAGAACTTCAGTAATTAATGTGACTTTCCGAACATCCAATACATGATGTAATGGATGAATTAAAAATTGATAAATGAAAAAATAAATAATGAAAATTTTATTTATCGAAATTTATCATGTAGTTATATTTCCACATCTTCATAGTCAATAAAATAATTTTTCAACTTTAGGATAATTATAAAAAAAATTCAAAGTACCATAATTTTGTTGAACTGATGGCCTTTTAAATCATCGTAGATTTATGATATTGAGGGCCTCAAATTTTCTCCTATTATTAACATGTTTTTGATTTATGACCTTCATTTCTCCTGATAAATATTTACACATTTCCATCATGTCCAATCATTACTCCCAAACTATGTACTCATACGTGGAAACCTAGTTATATGTTACATTGGGTTACCATTATGGTTCCATCATTCCCTTTGAAGGGGTTTTTTATTATCCAGTTTTATGATGTGGGTTTCTAGGAATGAAAATTTCATGTATTATACCTTTGATAACCCAGATGAATTTCGAGGATGAGATTCATTTTATGGGGGTAGAATGTAACTCCCCAAAATTTTGTGAATTATTGTTTCCAAATTCATTTAACATTTTGGTATTTTTCATTTATGTAACACTAAAGATACATTATTTTATATTAAATCACTATGTTTTTATTGTGTTATATGAAACAACATGTTAATCATTCACAACAAAAATCATAAACCTCGCATTTATCTACATGGAACACCAATTTTAACTTGCTTTACACAAAACAATGAATTCCCTCAACAACATGCGTAACATTTTAGATTGATTTTTACCAAAAAATAGTATATCATTAAAATGTTTTTACTAAATAAAATAATATATAACCACCATGTTAATTTTTTTGTTATGAATAGTATTAACTAATAAATGAAAATATAAGTTTTATATAATATAATATGAATTCATATGTTACCAATTAATTATAAGTGTATTTAAAAACAGATTGAATGTAAAAGGAATTATTATTATTTTTATGGTCACAATTATTTTTTACAAAAATACATTTAATAAAATGAGTGGGAGATAAATATTCAATATATATTTAATATATTTAGTAAAATATTATCTAAATTCATTCAATATATTTGATATACATAAGATAACAACAATTAAAATTTTATTCTAAAACGTATATATTTTTATAAATATAGTTTTACTGCATTTTAATGGAGAACACATTTTAAATCCCAAATATGAAAATTTTATATACATAATATATATAACTAAACTTTATATTTGAAACAAAAATATAAAAGTTATGTTATGGTAATTTTTTTGTATTTTGTATAGGGTTTTATTTTTAATGAATAGATAAACATACTAATTTTTATTTCAAAACAACCTTTTAATAAAATATATTTATAAGTTTAAATTATATTTTAAAATTTTTTTATAGTTAAAGTAGATAATATTTTAATAATTTAATATAATTTAAGTAATTGAGATCAATTTCACTTTGAAATTGGGTATAAAAACATAGCAATATTATGAATGTTTTTACATTAAAAAACACAAATTATTGACTTGACTTCGGGATTAATTTTAAATTAATATCTAACCCTTCTATGATTAGAATCTAGAAAAATGGATTCCATATTTGGAATAACAATAATTTGGAATTTATAAAAATTTCAACTTAGTTTTTGACAAAAATTATTAGTGAATGTAAATAAAATTAATTACAATGATTAAGATAAAATTAACCATACCTAAGGACTAAATATTAAATTTAAGACCAAAACGACCTAGGAAGTGTCCAAAACCAATTTTATGGACATTTCTAGGACATTATACTTCTATTATTGAGTTTTTTGATTTCTTATGACTTTTTAAGGTAAAAACATGGGCACACATAACTTGTTTTAAAAATTCCAATTGTGTCCTATCTATTCCCTATAATAGGGAACCACCTATCACTATTAATCACACCTAAAATGACTTATTTTCAACAAATATCATACCAATAAAATTTCCAACATTCCAACCTTCCTCCTTTAAGACTCAATTTTGGAATAATGCCTTCCAAGGAAGCCTTTTGGCACGATTCAAAAGTAGTTACCTGATTAAGAGGTAACACCTTCTCTCAAGATCCTTTGTTTTAATTTACTTCTACACCCCATCCACTATATATATTCCATGATTGTATAATAAATAGTTTCCAAAAAATTGTATGATTTTTATTCTATGGTTTTGACATGAACATAGACACACCTCTCTCAAATTATTAATGAACATATTGTTTATGTGTATGACGAACTTCCAACTCGCCAAACAATAATTGTTTAATTTTAATTAATACCTATCATGATGTAAATTATTATGGAAAATATTTTTATATATATTATATATTGTACTTATTATGTCTTTAAGATTCTCTATACCTTTTATAAATCATAAATTTTTACTTTCTATTTTGTCTAAATACGATAATTTCATTTTAGGAAGAGTGGTCTACCACCCCCTCAAAGCGATGTGATTCATTCACACACAACATAGAATGTATTAAGAATGGTTTTAGTGAAATTATATGATATATATAAAGTAATAATGATAATTTAATGATATTATATAAATATATATACATATTTTTCATTCTCTTTCTTTCATTCAATATGAAAAAAAACAGAACCAGTATTCATGCGTATGTACGACTTACTGTTTCCATGAACATTATATTAAATTTCATACTAATAAATTATATATATATTTATAATAAAAATAAAATGAAAATAAATTATAATTTTATCATGATTTATATTCTAGAATCATTATATAATTATAAAGACCACTGATTTAAAAAATTAAGACACATGTAAAGAACAAAATTAATATTATCCAAAGTGAATCCTTTACATAAGATAATAAACAAGAGGGTAATATATTGTGACAATAATTCCATATATATTATTATATATATAAAATATGGTCTTGTAAACTAGTTAATATAATCAGAAGACTCAGGTGCAGGAAAGCCTTCTCCCAAAAAATCATTATATATGAAAAGAGTAAATGCAACAAAAGAGGAAAAACATGGGGTCAAAAAAGATGCCTGTAAACATCACCATGCGCATCAACATAAACTGAAACACAGCAGAAGGTTGGTGTGACAAAGGACCAAAAATAGAATACCTCCTTAATTGCACGCTTGGATAGAGCATCAACAACCTGTTTCACCTCTCTGTAAACATGAGTGAAAACCAAACAAATCTGCTCCACAAGCTTGAGAAAACCATCCCATGTAGAAAGCAGCTTCCAAGGGAAATTTTCAGATAGATTTCTGTGAATATCAACCACCAAAGTTCAGTTAGAATCCACCCATAAGGTCATCCATCCATGAAAAGAATCATACTTAATAGCCTTGATCATATCCCATAACTCCGCCTCGATAGCCAGTCCATTTCCTAAATATTGATAAAAAGCGTTTGACAAATCCCGGATAAGTGCGGAAAACACCACCACATCCCAAAGGCCCTGAAGCACCTGAATCCAAACCATCCACATTAACTTTCAGACACCAAGAGATTGGAGGAATCTATCAGATATTTCTCATCATAGTTGGCTTCTTACATCTACCAGAAACACCCAACGTGCACAAGATAACCAGATCAGAAACATCATTTTGCATGACTCCATTTCGATCATGTGAAGAAGCTATAACACAAGTATGGAGCTCCCGAATACCAACAGATGTTGGAAATTTTTTTTTGTCAAATACAAGAGCATTCCGGGCATGCCAGATAAATGAAACAACTGTTGAGGTAGCAGAGATGAGCAGTGGTTTCACCTGAGAACTATAATCAGCTCGATGAATAGAGTCCATAAGCTATCCAAAACCCTCCATGTTCAGATGGAATCCAAAAACACTCGGCAGATAATCCCATAAGCCAGATGCAGAGCAGCGAGATATAAATAAATGGTCAAGAGTCTCATCAGTAGCAAAACAGCGAAATCAAACAGATGTAAGAGAAAATCCAGCCCGCTGAATCTTGCATTGTAGAGGTAATCTACACTTCCAAATCCTCCACATTAGAAAATATTGATCTGATGGGATGTAGGAAACATTAAACATAAGCAACCAAGATGGAACCATCTATGGTTCAATGCACATGAACCTATAATCCTCCTTATTGCAGAAGGTTTCAGTAAGGTTGGGAAACCAGATTAAAGTACACACCGCAGAGTACTGATAACATCCCAACTCCATTTTCAAATAGTCAGAAAAAAACCCCTGAGCCATGAAATTATTATGAAATTCTGAAATGGAGACTTCCTTCAAATCAGGAGGAATTTTTGTATGATCAGCAACGGCACATGACAACCAAACAGTCTTCCAGAAGATCAAATAAGAGTTCCTACAAACATCCCATTTAGAGGATTGTGTAAGGTTGATATAATAATTTTTTATAGATGTCCATATCGAGGAAGGAACATAAATAGAGTACCCATTGAGTAGCTTGGATCCAAATCTATTTCACAGAAACTCCAAGGAGAGATTGATGGAAGTCAAGAGTGACCAAGAAAACTTTTTAATGAGAGATTCATTAAAGCTCTTAAGGTCCTTAATCCCTATTCCTCCCATGTCAACAGGCTGAATGCAATCACCCCAGGAAACTGTAAGAATATTCATCTCATGAATTGAACTAGTCCAGATAAAATTCTGAATAAGCCTTTGTAAATATGTAAGAAGTGTAATGGGCCATCTGTATAAGGAAAAAACATATACACACATAGAAGTGATAACAGAGTTAACCAGGAAGACCCGCCCAGCCTGAGACATAGATTTACCTTTCCAGTTATCCATTTGATCAAGAATTTTGAGATAGGTATTTTCCAAGTGACACCTTTTAACTGCACCCCAGAAAAGGGGAACTCCAATATAGTTAAAAGGTAGAGACCCTCTTTTAACCCCAAGCTTCCGAGAAACTCTATTTCTATTTTCTAAGATGACCCCTTTCCCAAAAAACACAGAGGATTTATCCCAACTAATAACCTTACCAGAAACAATCTCATAATGCTCAAAATCCACCTTAATATATTATATAGTAATTCCATCAGCATTACCAAACAGCAGAATATCCTCATCATAAAAAAGTTGTGAAGGAGAAAAAAGACCTCTTCCCATAGTCATCTGCTAATACAAACCTTCATGTACAATATTCGAAAGGCATGTACTCAAATAATACTCTACAATAGAAAATAGGAGGCTAGATAATGGATCACCTTGTCTCAATACCTTGGAACATTTAATGAATCCTCTGGGAGAACCATTAACAACAACATATAACATAGGACTTTTAAGAATGCAGCTAATCAAAATGATGAAACCATTGGAAAATCCATGCATCTGTAGCACCACAAAAATGAAACTCCATTTAATCATATCAAAATCCTTCGAAATATCAACTTTCAGATGCATATTCACATACATCACCTTTTCCCTCATAACATTCACACATTCAGACGTCGTATACAAGCAATTTTGAATGTTCCTTCCAGTAACAAATCTAAATTGATTTGAGTAAATAAACTCTTTCACAATACTTCCTAGTCTTGTCTCCATGATTTTGGTAATAAATTTTGTATCATTATTCCCAATGGCCACGGGCCTGATGTCCCTAATGTCAAGAGTATTCTCTTTTTTTGGGATCAATGCAATAAAGGTAGAATTTGCACCAAAAGGGAAATAATAATGATAAAAGAAATCTCTCTCTGCATTGAAAAATTCTGTGTGGATAATGTGCCAATAATCCATAAATAATTTATTAGAGAAACCATCTGAACTGGACACACTATCAGGATTCATAGAAATAACTGCCTTCCTGATTTCCTCCTCCGTAGTTATAATAGTGAGCATATCATTCTGAGAGGCCTCAACCAAAGGAGAGATATTGTTGAACATTTCCTGAGTGAAATCATTCCTTGAGTCAGTGTAAAGCTTCTCAAAATAGCTACAAGAAGCATCAGAAATATCTTTTTCAAATTTGAAGAGAACACCATCCACCAGGAGAGCATCCATTCCTCGCTTCACCTTTTTATCCCTGTGTAAGAAATGAAAAATTCATGTGTTTCTGTCCCCTGTTTTTAACCATATGACATTATATTGAGCCCAGGAAAGACTTTCCTTTAGAGTTAGTAACTCATTAAATTTAGAAAGAGCCATCAACTCTCCCCTAGACATTGCATCCTAGCCCTCATTAAGCCTTTAATAGTGAAAAAGATTATCCTCAGCATTCTAGAGATCAGGATCAAGGTAAGAAAAAGATTGGTTACTCCACTCTTTTAGTTTTAGATTCACAGCCTTCAACTTTATAACCATAATATGAAAGGGACTTCCAACAATAGTGGTTTCCAAAGCCTCACTGATAATCCGCCTACAGCCTTGGATAAATAACCAAGCATTATTGAACCTGAAAGGTATGGGAGATGATCTCAATCTGAGGAGGTTCAAATCCATTAAAAGATGGTTGTGATCAGAGTTGGCCCTAGGAAGCTATGATATTGAACATAAATTTATATATATTATACATGTGGATTGAATGAGTACAGTGAGAGTCCAGAAACAATGTAAGGGGATTTCATCTCACTTTTTTATTTCTGTGAGATACATGCTATGTTCTCCACTCTTTCCTTTTCTGTGGTGTATAAATTTCACATGAGTTAATTATATTTATTTTATTCATAAATGAAATTCCATTTACATATCCATTTTATGTTATTTCATTCATGGGGTTTTAATTTCAAAATTTACCAAATTGGTGAAATATTTTTGTTTCAATTTTCCTTCTTTAAGAATAATTTTTTATTATGAAGAAGCATTCTATATTGAGGTGTACATACATCCATTTTATATGTTATATCATAAATTTATTTTTCTTCATGATATTTTTTATTTCATGAAATTTCATTTTCTTACATGTATAAAATGATCCCATGTAACAATTTAATAATAGATTATATAGACAATATCAACTGTTTTCATCATTGTTTATGTTTATGTTTACTTTGATGAAATATTATAAACCATATCTTAGGAAAATTATTGAATGTTTATATATCATAGTTATTAATTATTTATTCATATATTGGTACCATTTAATCTGGTTTTTTATATCATAATATAGTTAAGAATGTGTTTTTAAGAAATCCCTACTTTACTTTCTCTTCTGTTGGAAATCTATGTTCCTTCAAAACTCATGTTTTTTAAAATGGGTTTCCAAGAATATTGTACTATTATCTTATAATATTTAAAAGTCATTTTACCCTTTTGTATTTTACTAATCTCATCAATGTAATATTATTATTTCTTTCCAAATGAGAAATTTATCAATCCTTTTAAACATCCAAAATTAATATTCGTTTTATCTAATATGACATTTAAGGATTTACATGACATCATTTCTTTGAGGCTTCCATTAAATTTTTGAAATGTTAATTTTTAAGAAAATGTTTCTAAAATTGATTTTCAATGAAATTTATTTTCTAAATTTATTCAACCTTCATTTATATTTTTAATGGAAAATTGTTTCCAAAATGTTTTTGAGCCTTATTTATATGTTTTCAATGTTTTTTTAAAGAAAGGGGTTTCACAAAATTGCCAGCATACTTTTATATATTTTCAATTAAAATGGTTTTCAACACATTTTGAATATTTATTTATATCTTTTGAAATTGATTTAAAAGAAATATTTTTTCAAATGATTATATTTTTATTTTATATGTTTTCAATGAAAAATATTCCCAAAATGATTTCAAGTCATAGTTATTAGATTTCATGTTATTTTTTAGAAAACTATTTTCAAATTGTTTTATTTATTAAAAACCCTTTTCAAATAAGAATGTTATTTTCCTCAAGAAAATTTTTTGAAAGAAATTTACAATTTATTTTCCCTCTAATATGAAATATGTTTATATTAATCATTCCCTTATAGAAAATGATATAATGTGTCCTTTAATATTTTTCTATTAATGTGTTATTCTTAATGTAATGGTCTTTATGAATCCTATTTCTCTTTTATAGGTTATAGATTTATGAAACTTATTTCTCTTTCACAGATTATTATTTTCATGAAAGGATTATGAAACCTTTATTTTTCCATAGGTTATGATATAATTACTTTTTTATAATACCAATTTTATTTATATGATATTGATATGATTATTTATGGTCATGTGGAACATGTGTGTATTATTTCATTATCAGATAGGTGGGACCTATATCTCTCTTAAATGCATTGGGTAGTGATTTATATCTCATGAGATAAATTGAGATGGTGTTGGTGTGCACCTTGACTACTATAATGCTCATGGGAGGGAACCATGACAACCAAGATGGTATCAAGAGTGAACTCATGCTACTAACATTACCAATGGAGTGAACCATGAAAAACAATATGGTATTGGGAGTGAACCCATACTACCAAGACGATCTTAGTAGTTAAGCCTTGGCTACTATAGAAATCATATTATATGATTATGTGTCTACCAAAATTCCATGTCCTATTATTATGTTGTGATTTGATGAATTATGAAAATAATTATATTATGATCCATATCTTATTAATTGTAAATTTTTATTATGAAATCTAATATGCAGGTTATGATCATAAAATATTATGATCAAATTCCATACCCTTTGTTAATTTAATGCTTACACATTTCATTACATACCCTTACTAAGAAATTGGGATGAAATTTTTATTATGAATCATTTTCCTGTACTATGAATAATGGTTTTAGGTAGAGATACTAAATGTAGATATATTTATGGGAGATGTTGAAGATATTTATCTAGCATAGAAGATTTTTTTTCCATGCTTCCAAAGAAAATAAACTATTATAGTCCTCAAACATGTATTTTTGTAATTTACTAAATATTCATATAAAATGATGTAATATCCATGTATGTTAATATTAGGTCATTATACATATATACCCACTATGAATCAGCACCTCCCCTACACTCATCCTGAATAGGCCAAATACTAGCCCCATGGAAAACACTAAGGTTTTCGATCCACCTACCCTAACCTATATGGATAACATAGAAAGGGAGAGACTTCTCCAGGAAACCACAATTCAGGAGGGAAATACTGATATAGATTATGGCGATATGGACTAGATGATTTCTAATTTTTTTTCATCTAAATTACTTTCAATATGTATATTGTTTATCGGTTTCTATTTTTGTAATCTATTTTTGTTAAATTTCAAAGATGTATCATTTTTAATATCAATTGTTGGTTGATTTTTTTCACTACACTTATTGCTTATATATTTTCATTATTTTTCTTCTTCATTAAATTAGACATTTCTAGCTTATATAAATCCTCTATTGTCATTGAGAACACTACCAGACCACCATCTAGCCTCATGAATGGCATATATCACAGTATAAATAACATACAAAATGAGTTTGAGGAGCTCCAGATCTATACTATACCTGATCCTACTTCATGACTTTCATATAATTTTCAGTTCCACATGATCATTTTTTCTGACCCATTCCTAAGGTGGTTAACACCATGATGCACCCTCATAATCCCGATGACACCACCACATGTTTCTATAGGTGGTATAAGTAATTTGAGTTTTTGGAATTCATAGACTAATATTTTTTACATAGTTTTGGATGATGATATCAAAGTTATCACATTATTAGAGGTGACCCATATTTTTTTCTTTGTTTACGTTGAGTTACATAAGACCTTCATATTTTATTTCCTATCACAATTTGATCATTGGTCATCCAAAAATTCATTATATATCTTTCATTAATTTATATGAGATGCATTCTCATAATATTTACTATGTTCACTAGTCCATTTTTCTTGATCCATATTTATTTTCTCGTTTTTACTAATGTTTTATCATTAGAAACTCATTTTTCTATCAAAATTGGTAGGTAGTATAACTTCCCATGTCACAGCCAGACCACGAACACCCATGTATTTATTCTTTTCTCAGTCCCGTGACATTGGGCAGAGTTGTGTTGGGTCTAGGTTTGAATTTTATTTGAAGTGTTGATGTTTCCGGTGGGTTTCGGGCCAGTGCACAGTCACTACACTGCTAGCAGTCACTGCACATTCTGTCCGGGTGGGTGCATGGTCACCGCACTGTTAGCGGAGACCATAAATTTGGTCCTGTAGAATGCGTGGTGGCACAACAATTCAAATAAAAAATAAATTAAATTAATTAATTAATTTAACTGAAAGTCTAATCCAAATAAAATTTTATGTCGATAAAAAAGGATGAAATAACAGATTACAATAATGATAAATATTTAATAATGTTTATATCTTAATATGTATAATATCATTGTTAATATTATTATTATTTTAGAATTGAGATTAATATTATTATTATCATTTAAAATAAAATAGATATGAAATAAATAAATTTATTATTTTTTTGATTATTATTATCTTATTATTATTGTTTTTTTTTTCAAACCGTAAAGCTACCCCACTCCCGTGACCTACACGAGCTGCCTACCCTCCTCCCTCTCTTTCGTCTTCTCTTTTTTTTTTCTCCACACATTTTCCCCTCCATACCGCCGACCTCACCTGTAGAAATTCCCTACCCGGCTTCCGTCACACCTACAGTACCCCTCTCTCCTACTCTTGCTTCCCTACTCGCCCAGGACCCGCGACCTCCCCCTGCCTCTCTTCTTTTTTTTTCTTTTGCATGCCGCTGCGCCCAGCTAGCAGGCCGCCTCACCTACTGCTACCCGACAACACCTCATCCCGACTCCCTCCTCCAGCCGCCCACCTATTCTGGCTAGAACCTCCTGCATCTTGCGCATCCCGGAAACCCCCTACTCCCTCTCTTCTTCATGCAGCAACACCTAGCCAACCAACTAGCTCCCCCTCATGCAGCTGAACCACCTCCGCCAGCAGCCCCTGTTCTTGCCTTCTACACCGACGTCATTCCCCTCGGCTGCCTCCCGCGCCACCCCCCTACCTTGCACACACCAGCCCCAGTGGCTCCTCCTGGTTGACCGGCCTGTCACGCGCCACAACCATCCACTCCTCCATTAGCCGACACACCCCCCACTTGTTGGCCAGACACTCCATCACCCGATGCACCCAACCAACCTCCCGACTTCCTCCATGTCTTCAGCTTCAGTAGCTGGCACCCTAGTTCTCTCCTCTCCTTGCGGTAGGTGCGAGACACCCTTTCCTCTTCTCGATAGCTGGCCTCTGCTCCCTCCTTTGTTGTCTGTCACCGCACAGCAGCCTAGCGCCCGTCTCCCTCTCTGCTGTTGTACCCAGCCTTCCCGGTGACCCCGCTGCCTCGCTCTTTCACCGACGCCGACTAGCCTTGGCCGTCACCACTCGTCGGCCACCCCGTTGTGGACCCTAGATGGAGTCACCCAGCCAGCGCCGACCCTCGGATCTCTCTTGCAGCGCACCTGCAACCTTCTCGTGAGGCCACCCATCGCCGATCCACATCATCCCATCGTGCTAACCTCCAATATGATGCGCGAACAACCCCAGCATCCTACTCGTGTGTGAATCAACTACCTTGCTGTCGTCGCCTCGTTCTGATGGTCGCACCTGCCGGCGTTGCCCCGACCAACCTGCCTCGGCCGACGCGTTATCTCCCCTTTTATATACGATTTTATTCTATGTTCATTTAATATTTTTTTTGATACATATATATATAAATATATATATATATATGTACATAAATTACCCTAGAATGATTATAATTTTTATAAATCAAATATTATTTGGGTCAGTTTGGATTTCTAGGTCTCGCGCGGGGTTTTTCCGAGTGATCGCTATCACTACACTTTGTTTCTGAGTTTGCATCATTGTCGTGCTTCAGTATTGAGGTGAGGGATTCTTCCTGATGCTTGGTTTCACATACTTTAATTCAGGTATTTGTTTATATTTTGAGTTCTTTGAGTTTTGTTTATAGTACGTTGGACCTTACTCAGTGTTGTCTGACGTGCGTCTTCCATTTCATCTAGGCCTCGAGGTAGGTCCCCCACTACACTCGCCTTTAAATTCAGAATTTATTAATTTCAATTAATGAGAAATAATATAAGATGATTAATTTTAAAAAAATTATTTGGTGTAAAAACATACATTTATTTTATAAATGACACTTGAGATATTTTCATGATGAGAGGACACCTAATAGTGAAAGAATGCCACTTTAGCCTTTAAACATAATTCACAGAATTTCAAATATAGTATTGGTTTTAAAGATAAATGATTTTTTCTTAACAAGTGTCTTGGGTTTTCTTGAGAAATGATTTTTTTCTTTAAAGTTTGTGAAGGCCCATTGGGAACATTAATAAAATAAATTATCTTGGAAAAACTCACATTGTGGTTACTTAGGGTTGATCGTTAGTGTTCATTGATTGCATGAGATGTGTATGATATTTGTGCCTCTTGACTGATTGATTAACATTGTAGATGCACCCCTTTTTATTTCTTGTGCTGACATGGGAACCTAACATAGTGAGTGAATCTTCTAAGAACGATTGTTTCACTAGTTTAGATTATGCACTAGCTAGTGTCCCCGTAGTAGGGTAATATTGATTTATTGCTACTATGGGGATTGGGAACCTTGGTTAGGCCAAGAAGGGGTATACCTGGCATTATTCCATTATGATGTCATTGAGTTAGAGCATTCTTTTAGGATGAGTCACATGTATAGTACGTTCCATATTGTTCTCAATCTCCTAGGTTCAACCCATGTTTTCTTTTAGTGTTTATTTATTTGCGACGAACGGTTGATAGGAATAGTTTAGTTGCTGGCCCCTATGTGCCACATTTTCCCATTGC
Source organism: Viscum album (assembly GCA_963277665.1). Taxonomy (NCBI): domain Eukaryota; kingdom Viridiplantae; phylum Streptophyta; class Magnoliopsida; order Santalales; family Viscaceae; genus Viscum; species Viscum album. The sequence goes on from OY728138.1 coordinate 1,247,692,618, forward strand.
CCTTGGTGTGTGTTGTGTGTTATGTGTGGTTTTACTTTTTGGATAATAACTAAACTTTGTATTACTAAATTGTTCATAGAAAATGTTTTAAAATTAAATGTACTTATTCCTTTCAAAAAATAAACTTGTTTTTCAAATTAAAAAGGGAAATGGACTGATACTTGTTTTATAAATTAAAGTCTGTGTGGAAACTAATATTTTATATAATTTAGTTCGAACCTGGAATTAGTAAATTTATTTATTTAATGTTAGTGCATTGGAAATTGATATTGAGCTAGCCTACTAAGGTTTAATACTCACCCCTATAGTTCTTTTCTATTTTTAGTGTTTGTGCATGCTACTGCTTGGGTGTGTTCTCCTTGGGTGACATTTGTTCATGAGTTGGAGAGTGAACCGAGAGGTCATGGAGAGATAGCGGTTGTCTCTTTCGGTTTGTTTTACTTTCTTTTATTAAGGGTTAGTTACATTACTTGGTTTATTTATTTTTGTGATTCTCTGTATTATTTTTTTTTTATTTATTTATTTATACTGGGTAGAATCATACCCACAGCCTTTGTTGATGCCCTGGTGCTTGTCGCCATCCCGGGAGGATCGTGAACACCTCTCGGGCTATGTCACGGACCGGCTCGGGTAACCGGTTTAGGGTTGACTCGGGTTGGTTTGTGAAAAAAATGGTATCAGAGGAGGTACGCTCTTAGAGTACCTCAGTTATCAGAGCGCCCTTTTTTATTTGGGATGTCTAGTAGATGGATATTAGGATTGTCGAGGCTCGTGAGGTAGGTTATGGATCGGTGCCTGATCACCACCGCTCGTGATGATACCTGAGTTTCCATGGTTATTCAAGGATTTGAGTCACTTGTCCTTGGTCATTTTAGATTGAGGGATTACAATTGAGGCGAATCGGTTCACTTGTGGCCTCACATGGGGGTGGTGACCCATGTGGAGTCCAAGTGATTAGTTTAAGGTTCTCTTAGTGTTATGCCTTACTTGGGGCATGGCTCACCACCATGTTGCTGGGTCAGACATGTGCACTAGTTCCTCATTCAAGTGGGTTATTTTTTCTTGTGTTTTGTTTTAATCTCGGTTGGTTTGAGTGTGCGTTAAAAGTGAAACTAGTTTTTTAATGGAAATGTGTTTCTTCTAATTTTCTTTTGAAATTAATAAAGTGGGTTTCTAAATAGAAGGTGTATTGGTTTAGAAAAACATGGTATGTTTTTGGATTTTGTTATAAAAAGAAGTGTTTGAACCTTGGCACTCTTTATATAGGGTCACACGTGCCTGGGTATATATGGATGTGCGTGGGGGAACTTGTTTGTAGGTGATGTGAGAAGGATTGAATAAACACACATGTGACGGTTCATAATGTGCCATAGGTCAGTTTTTTTTAAAATTGCAAAAAAAAAACGGTTTTTGAAAACTGATTTCTCCTTATGTTGTATATGTTTGGCTTATAGGCCTATTGTCCTTAGCTTGTGTTGTTGATTTGTTTGAGTTTTGGCTTGATTCCAGTTTCGATGGTGATTTTTGTGTTTTCATGATTATACCACCCAGAAAGCTTCCAAATGATGTTAATGAGTTATGCGTAGTTCTCAGTTCATTTTGTGTGTTTCTTGCTTTTTGAGGTAAATGAAGTCTATTAGAGGTAGTTGTATTGTTTTGAATGATAATGTGTCTTCAGGGTGTTATGAACTCCTAGGGTATTTAAGGTTCATACCGTCCCAGAGTTATTTGAGGGTTCAACTCTGGATGTGTAAAGGTGGGATGTATCATCGTCATAACAGTCTCGGGTGTAGTTGGTGGGAGTCATCTCTTGTGAAGATTTTCCATCTGGCAAGGATCTCGTTCTGTACCGACTCCCAGTTTGTTGGAGCATTCTCTTGCCTACCACTAGTCTGGTCGGTTCATGAATTCTAAGCTGCCTTGTCACATCCCTTTGATGTCTTCCTACCGTGCGACTGTTCGGGCCACCGGGGAGAGTTCTGGAAGAATCATCGCTCGTGAGGAAGGAGTTGGGGACTGGAGGACGAAAATGAATGACTGTGAGGCAGAAGATGCTTCATTCATTAGGGCCCCATCTATAGTTCTCGAGGTGATGCTCGTGCATAGTTAGTAGTTGCCGAGGGTGTGTGGAACCTCGGTCTAGACAATGTCTTCATCTTTGGAATGGAAATATCAAAAAAAAATTCCCTTGTTCTATTATCTTCACTATCGTAAGCTCATCCTTGTTGTGGTGGCATGATGATCTCATTCACCCACAATCCAAGAGGTATTATCTGCTCTCAGTGTGGTTCTTAAGATGTTTGGTCTCTTTGAATGGTTTGGGCCCATGAATAAACGGACAAGTTCTAATTTTGAGTTGGTCTCAGGTCTGTTCTTTAGGGAGGTGTTCATTTCATGAATTTGATGGGAGGTGTTGAGTTAATTTCTCATCCTCAAGTTACTGGATTGTTCCATAGGAATATTTTCATCAAGTCTCAGGTGTATCATTCAGTACATGTGGGGAAAATGAATGAGTTTGGTTTGGGTGTTCCCACGTTGCCCTCCCTAGTGGTGGTTTGTTCGAGTTTCAAGGGTTTTTGTATTAGTAAATTCATTTGGTGGGGAGAACCCTATAATGTTATCCCCTCAATATCGGGCAATGGTTTTTCTTGAATTTTTCAGTTGTGAAGTTTTTTTGCGGATGGTTACCCCAAATCTCTTGGTTATCGATGATTTTGTCTTGGAATGAACTCAAGTTGTGTCAACTGTTGGCTTGGTGACTTTTTGGGGGCAAAAAGTGTCTGTGGTGGGGAGAATTGTCACACCTTGACCACGAACGCCAATGTCATTATTCTTTTCTCAGTCTCGCGGCTTTGGGTAGAGCTTTGTTGGGTCTAGGATTGAATTTTTTTTGAAGCATTGATGTTTTCAGTGGGTTTCGAGCCTGTGCGTAGTCACTGCTCTACTAGCGGTCACCACGCATTTGGTCCTGGTGGGTGCGCGGCCACCGCACCATTAGCGACGACCGTGCATTTAGTCCTGGAGAATGTGCAGTGTCATGACACTTCAAATAAATAATAAATTAAATAAATTTATTTATTTAATTGAAAGTGGAATCCAAATAAAATTTAATATCGATAAAACAAAGCTGAAATAACAAATTAAAAAAATGATAAATATTTAAGAATGTTTATATCTTAATATGAATAAGATCATTGTTACTATTATTATTATTATAGCATTTAGATTCATATTATTTTTATCATTAAAAATAAAATAGATATGAAATAATTAAATTTATTGGTTTTATTATTATTATTATCTTATTATTATAGTTTTTTTTCAAACCCTAAATCTACCCCTCTCATGATCCACCTGAGCTGCCTACCCTCCTCCCTCTCTTTCTTCTTCTCTTTTTTTCCCCATGCGGTTGTCCCCTCCCTACTACCGACATTTCTAGCAGTAGCGCCCTGCTTATTTCGCACCTACAGTACCCCTCTCCCCTACTCCTGCTTCCCTGCTTTCCCAGGACCCATGAACTCCGCCAGCCTCTATTCTTTTTTTTCTTTTACATGCCATTGCGCCCAGCTTGCATCCCGCCTCGACTCCTGCTACCCGATGACGCCTCAGCCCAGCTCCTACCTCCTGCTGCCCAAATATTCTATCATGCGCCTCCTGCAGCTTGAGCAATCTTGAAGACCCCCCTACTCCCTCTCTTCTTTATGTAGTAGCACCCAGCCGACCAACTAGCTCCCCCTCATGTAGCTGACCCACCTCCGCCAGCAGCCCATGTGCCTGCCTGCTAAACCGACAATGTTCCCCCCGGCTACCTCTCACACCACCCTCCTGCCTTGCACACACCATCCCCAGCGGTTCCTCCTGGTTTTCCGCCTCTATCACGCTCCACGTCCATCCTCTCCTCCAATAGCCGGCACACCCCCCTCTTGTTGGCCATACCCTCCAGCAACTACTGCACCCAGCCAGCCACCCGACATCCTCCCTATTTACTGTTGCAGTAGTTGGCACCCTGTTTCCCTCCTCTCCTTGTCGTAGCTATGCACCACCCTTACATCTTCCTGATAGGTGGCCTCAGCTCCCTCTTTCATTGTTTGTTGCCGCACAACATCCTTGAACCCATCTCCCTCTCTGTTGCTGTACCCAGCCTGCGTGGAGAACATGTTACCTCCCTCTTTCCCCGATGCCGACCAGCCTTTTCCGCCACCACTCGTCGGCCACCCTGTCGCAGACCCTCGTTGGCCTCACCCAACCAGTGTCGAACCTCTTCTCTCCCTTGCAGTGCACCCAGAGCCTTTTCCTGAGGCCGGCCGGCACCGCCAACCCTCCTCCTCTTGTCACGGTGACCTACATTCCGACGTGCGAACACCCCCAATGGCCTACCCATGTGTGCAGCAACTGCCTTGCTGGCCTTGCCTCGTTTCGACGCCTGCACCTGACAGTGTTGCCCCGACCAACCCGCCCCTGTCAACACGTTTTCTCCACTTTGGTATACCCTTTTTTATGTTCCTTTAATATTTTTTTGTTACATGTATATATATATATATGTATATATTTCCTTGGTTTGATTATAATTTTAATGAATTAAATATTATATGGGTTGGTTTGACTCCCTAGGACCCACACAGGGTGTTTCCGGGTGAGAGCTATCGTCACGCTTTGTTTCTGAGTTTGCGTCGTCATCACACTTTAGTTTCAAGGTGAGGGTTTCTTCCCACCACTTGGTTTCACATACTTTAATTGGGGTTTTTGTTTCTGTTTTGAGTTCTTAGTGTTTTTTTATAGTACGTTGGACCTTACTTTGTGGTGTCAGACGTGCCTCTTCCATTTCATCTCAGTCTCGAGGTAGGTCCCCCACTACACATTCCTTTAAATTCAGAATTTATTAATTTCTTAATATTGTATATATTTCAATTAATTTTAAATAATATAAGATGATTAATTTTGAAATGATTATTTGGTGTCAAAATATACGTTTATTTTATACATTACACTTGAGATATTTCCATGATTAGTGGACACTCAGTAGTGATAGATTTCTAGTTTGTCCTTTAAACATTATTCACAGAATTTCAAATATAGGTCTGGTTTTGAAGATAAATGATTTCTTCTGAACAAATGTTTTGGGATTTTTTGAGAAATGAGGTTTTTCTTTAAAGTTAGTGACGGCCCGTTTGGAACATTAATAAAACAAATTATTTTTGAAAAACTCACATTGGGGTTACTCAGGGGTGATCATTGTTGTGTGTTGATTGCATGAGTTGTGTATGATATTTTCGCCTCATGACTGATTGATTTACATTGTGGACGCACCCCTTTTTATTGCATGTGTTAACATGGGAACCTGACACAATGAGTAAATCTTCTGAGAAAGATTGGTGCACTATTTTAGATTATGCACTGGCTAGTGTCCCCATAGTAGGGGAATACTGATTTATTGCTGATATGAGGATTGGACCGCTAGGTTAGGCCATGAAGGGCTATATCAGGTGTAAGGAAATAACGACGTCATCAAGTTAGAGAAATCCTTAAGGATGAGTCAAATTTATAGTACGTTCTGTATTTTTCACGATCTCCTAGGTTCGACCTATATTTCCTTTAGTGTTTATTTGTGTGTGGTAGATGGTTGAGAGGACTAGTTCAGTTGCTGGCCCCTGTGTGCCACTTTTTCCTATTTCCCTTGGTGTGTGTTGTCTGTTATGTGTGGTTTACCTTTTTCTGCTAATAACTGAAGTTTGAATTCCTAAATTGTTCACAAAAAATGTTTTAAAATGAAATGTAGCTACTCCTTTCAAACATTAAACTTGTTTTTTTTAATTCAAAAGGGCAATAGACTGATACTTGTTTAAGAAATGAAAGTGTTGGTGGAAACTAATATTTTATATAATTTAGTTCAAACCTGGAATTAGTAAATTTCATTATTTAAATGTAGTGCATTGGGAATAGATATTGGGCTAGCCTACTGAGTTTTAAGACTCATGCCTATAGTTATTTTCTGTTTTTAGTGTTTCTGCAGGCTATAGCTTGGGTGAGTTCACCTTGGGTGACGTTTGGTCGTGATTTGGAGAGTGACCCGCGAGGTTATGCAAAGATAGTGATTGTCGCTTTCGGTTAGTTTTATTTTCTTTTATTCTTGTTTAGTTACTTTACTTGGTTTATTTATGTTTTCACTGCTCTGTATTATTTCTCCTTTATTTATTTATTTATACTGGGTATAATCGTTCCCACAGCCTCTGTTGATTCTCTAGTGCTTGTTTCCAGCCGGGGAGGATCGGGAACACCTCTCGGCCCATGTCGCAGACTGGCTCAGGTAACCGGTTCAGGGTCGACCCGAGTTGGTTCGTGACATCCCATCACCATCCAATAATAACTACCATGAAATTACTTTCAATCTAGGGATCTCTTATTTACTTATTTTTAAATTCCTAAATTTCCTTGTATTTTTCTTTATGATTCTATTGATATTTATCCCACATATATTTTCAAAACAATGATTATACTATTACTATTTAATCCTACGATGTCCTTATTGAGATTTATTGTGTGCAATTTTATATATTTTTGTAGTTTCATTACTCTAGGAACCATTTATCATTGAGATTATTCTTAAACATTAACTATTATTACACCCATTTAAAAAAAGCCAACATATGTTTAGGGACAATTTAAATCCAATTTTATTCTATTATATAATCTTTACATGATTACTGAGTTGAGTAATTTAATTATAAATATAGATTCTTATAATGATCATTGATTAAAATTTTAAAATATTATATGCACGAAGTCAATTCCAATTTTAAATACTCACATTCTAATGAGGAATCAATAACTACAGGTTCATATTATTTTCTGGTAAAATTTCTTGAGAGATACTAGGGGCTTGTAAACCTATCATAAAATGAATTAAAATATTATTAGGGCTATGAATAAATAATTATGTTATTAAAATGATTGAAGAAATATTTTTTTGATCCATTTATCCTAATATCCAACTATAAAATTTTCTTTACTAAGCCCATAGAATCCATGAATAAAATTATTAGGATTGAGCCACATTACAAGCCCATTTTATCCCTTCTCATCATACTCTGAATATAATTTCATTACTATCATTTGAATAAGTGTGAGTGAGGATTTTATTATTTATGTACATGGTATGATCACTACTACGAAGATGTATGGTTGTTATTTCACATGATATGTGGATATGGTACATGTATTTTTATATACTATTCATGATTATCCTAAAAAATAATAACAATTACAATAAATAAATAAATAAAATGTGGATTGTGTATAAGGAAGGTCCAAAGTCACTATTACCAGACCAATGAATCTTATAATGGGGAGTGTTTTGTTAGCTGAATGATAGAAGATAAAGCCTAAAAATAACGTTGAAAAATTGAAAAAAATATTGCACATTAATTTTTCTATTAATCCACATACATGGACATACCATAACCTTTTGGGATTATACAGATTCCACATTCTAAAGGAGATTTTTTTATTTTATTATTCTCGAGGATCAAGCATTAAACATAAACTGTTTTTCTCTTTTTGAGATTTATTTTTATCATATACCTATCTAACATCTTCCACATACTCATTTAAACCTTATTACCTAATCCCTAAGGGTTAATTTTATATATTTCATTACAGTGTTGTGATGTTAGAAACAATTTAGGCTTATGGTTAGGAATATGTATTCAGGGTATGAATATAACTCAAGTTATATTTTATATTGAGTAATGAGAAAAAAATAATCATGAGTTAAATTGAAAAATGGGTTTAACGTCTAAGGAAATGTTGAGAAATTGTAATTTAGTGATGAAAAAATAAGAATAAAGACCATAACTATAACACATGACAGAATTTATTTGTAGAATTGATTTTAAAGGACATAGTTTTTTTACTAACGTATATTTTAATTGTCCATGTTTTAATGCATGTTTCCTGTTAAAAAAATTATTTTTTAGAACCCCTCTTTATATTCTTTTTTCCTGTTGAAAATCAATTATTCCTTTGTAGGGGGAATTTGATAACCTAAATTTATATATATCTTTTTTATGTATTTCTTAGAGGTTTAATAACTTATTATAATATAATACAATTGTTTTTTATTTATTTTAAAAAAAATATAGATGTCAAAACTCAAAGGGGAGATGAAGGGAAAAAAATTCAAACTTTACATATCATGAAACCAGCATATAAGAAATGTATTCCTTATAAAAAGAACCTATGAGATGAAGTCCAATCCATGAATCCAATATAGATGAAATGAACCAATTACGTGACATGAATCTCATTCACACACCAAGAAACTTATGAATATGAAACCCACTAAAGATACAAGATGTGAATAAAGTGAATGTTGTCAAAATATTGAAATCCAAATCATGTTGAAAATATAATCCCTGAAATCTATTATATCAATTATATTTAGAGAAGTTTTTAGATCTGAAGTGCATGAAATGAAACCTAATTAAATAACTTCAACATGTTAAAATACAATTCACCTAAAGAATTTAGATGACGTGAATAATTTACATGGGATGAAACATTCATCTATATATACATACGAGATGCGATCAAATGACATAGAGGATGAGAGATTTTGGATAATTTATATTTTCTTCTTTGTTTCTTTCCCCTTTTCCTTCAAACTTTTATTAATTATCTTTATTTTACATTTTAATCATTTGTTTTACAAATTAACATTTCAGGATTCATTTATTTCATGTTTTTGTAATGAAATTTAAATCGAATTCTGATTTTCATTAAACATCATATATTATTGTGTTCATCATTTTTCCTTCATTCAAGTTATTATTTGACTTATTTTTTGGTTTCAATTATGGATTTTGACGATTTAGGTTTTATAATTGTTATTTCAATCATAATAAATGCTTCCATACTTTTTATTAAAACCTCCATGCACAGTTAATCTGCATAGGGTTAGGGGTCAAGTGTATGGGTGGACTTAGACTTAAAAAATCTATATATTGAATCATGGTAACTCTGTGGAAAGTAACTAGGTTTAAAACATTGTTTGTACCATTATTTCTCATTAATCCTACCCATGGGTGGTGTAATTATATAAAATTTTCCTAGTCTGTATTTGAGAAAGACTAGACCAATATCTTGGGATACTTTTATCCTTGAGGCCAAGCATACTTCACCTAGGTTGTTGGCTAACTATGGACCAAGGAATACTACCTTCTTAGGTAGATACAATTTCTTTGACCATGACAAATTGGTGAAATTTTGACAACTTCTTATCCTACTCCATTGGTTAATCAGATAATAAATTGTGGATTACTCTTTTTCATAAACACTGAAATTGATCCAGATTCCATCTTGTTTATTTGAATTTAGGAATGAATATTGAATTAAGAAAAAATGTCTGATATAGTTTTTTATGAATCTAACCACATGGTTTTTGACACAAAATTTCCTCCCTAAAATATTTCTACATTGGTTATACCTTGGACTACCACTATGATACGTCTTTGTTGCTTATTTTTGTTTGGGAAATATAAATGTTTATCTAATAAACAAAAACTTTTAATCAATAATGTTATGAAGGATGATAAAATATCATTACACCAACATAGATTACATTTAATAAATTAAATAAATTCCACATAACAATTTGAAGGGATTATTTTGATATTGAATTGAAATTTTTAGTGAAATATTTGATAAACCACATTGTCATGGAAATTTTTTTTCTAGAATATTTAGATGGATAACTCTTAAAGCCTCCAATCATCACAACAATGATGAGTGATGTGTTGTATTATTTTAATTCATAATATAAATTTTAAAAAATACCTCAAAAAGTAGTATAGAATAATAGTATTAATGGAAAAATTAATTCAAGGAGTTATCAACTTGTTGAAGAGAATTATTAGTTGTGAGTTCCTTTTCCATTAATTTTTCTCTTTATGTCTTCGTAGTGTCACACCCATATAGGAAGACCAACAGTGATGGTTGAAGATAAAAAATTGGTTAATGAAAAAAATAAAAAACAATCAAAAAAATATTTCCAAATATTAAAACCTATTAATATATCATATGATAGTTAACTTCAACTTGAATCCAGTCAATCCATTCCATCCAAAATCTATAATTCAACAATCCAACATTAATTCACAAACCAAATTATAATATTCATTGGATACAAATTAACCCAAAATCAAACTAATTGAGATCCAATATATAAAATTACAAGATTCATGGTCATTATATCTTGTTATAATCAAGAACACATTGGAAAATGTTGACCTTGTAGCTGATAAATGTGAATGAACTATCTATAACGAAACTAGTTCAATCTAGAGTTATAAATCATAGATTGCCCAATTTCATTTATTTCAAAACAAACTCATGTAAGGGAAAACATCACTAATATTTTATTGCATTTGACACCACATGATGTGTGGTGGATCCATTAGGATACCCCATTCACTAGAAAGTAAAAATGGTAGAGGAATCATGATGAAATCAATATAATTAAAAAATATAATAAACAGTTTCCAAAAGCCATATTTCTATAAAAACACATTGAAGCTACCACCAAATCAAAGTACCCATTTCTTCATTTTCATAATATTAACAATAGATAATTAATTACAAAATTAAAATTTAGGAATTATGTTATTATTAATAAATATTTTTATTAATATTATTAATAAATATCAATTTTATTATTATTTTATTACAATAATATAACCAATAATAATAAATAATTATGTCAGAAATAATATTTTTTAAAAACACTAACTCAATATCATTAATAAAAAATATATTACAAACATTATTAATTTATTTAATAATACATGTTAATAATATAATTAACAACATATTATTTAATAAATATTATGTGAATAAATTTATTAAAGTGTTAATTTTCTGTTTTTAATTAATAATATTTTTTTTAGTTAAATTAATTTTTTATTATTTTTATGAAATTTATTTTACCTGATATATATTTCAATATCTTTGGTACATGTTTTATGTTTAATTTATATTTTACTAGTAGTTTCTATTTTATATGCATTTAATGTAACTAACTTGAAACATATTATGTTTTTTCATGTTTCATGTAAGCGAATTTGAATTCTTAAGTAATATAAAATATAATTAATTTCATAATTATATTGAAAACATATAACATAAAAATATAATAATTAAAAATAAAAAGATTTTCATCAAATAATAAATAAAAATAATAGTATAAATTACACAAAACATTTTTATTTCAAAAAAATTAGACATTAAATTAAAAGGGATACCATAAAAAGCTTAATAATATCAATTATAAATAAATTATAAGTGAAATTTAGGAAGTACATTTAAGAATTCTAAACTAGCCAAAAATAAAAAGAATTTCATTAAAATAATAAATATTAATAATAATATACGACTTAATAAATATAATATTATTCAATAATTATTTAATGAAATTCAAATTTTCTATTTATTCATTATAAAAATGTTATTAAATTATTGTATTATTATTATTTAAGTCAAATTTTTTAATATTATATTAATAATTAATAATATTAAATTAATAATTAATAATATTTATTAATAATAACATTATTTACATTATCATCAACAATTTCATAATTATTATTATTATCAACTTTTGGATTAGTGGTATTTTCAATGGCATTCATTGATTGATGTTTCGGGTTCGAGTCCTCTAATGAGCACACCTTTGCTTTATCTGATGTTATGTAATGTTTCAGATATTCAATTTATTATTTTTAAACATTATATAGATTAAATTCGAGAGAAGGTGTTGAGACGACATGCGATTCTTAGGCTTGGTGTGCCCATATCATTTTCATGAAAAAAAAATATAACATGTAATAACACACACACACAATTTTCCAGAAAAAATAGAATCAATCTTAAATGGATTCCCGAATCAGAAATATGAATGCAATATTGAGATCATCATAGTATCTTTACCCTACACGAGACTTATTATTGTTCTATGGAGGTAATCTATAGAAAACATCACTAACGACGTAACATTGAATAAAATAAATAAATAAAATTATTTTATTTATAAATCCTAATAAATCATGAATGGTTACTCAGATTGGAAATCTAAGAGCACAATTGAGTTATTAAAGTGGTTTTTTAACTCGGTGTGAATTAGATTTCATTGGTGCGGGCCTTATATGAAAAAACACAAATAGAACATGATCATCTTTAAATAATTAAAAAAAAACTTTATTTTGTTGATGAATCGATTTCCTTTAAAAATATCCTATTGTAGAAATGACATGGTACGCTACATAACCATAGAAATTATAAAGAATTTTTATGGAAAAATTTAGGGAAACTTCTCTGGAAAACAATGATGGAATCACAAATTGATGATCCACGTACACTATTCTTGACAAATCTTTCCAACGATGGTGACACAAAAACTGGTATTCATCAGTGAGAGATCCAAATCAAAGGAAGGATGTGTTATTTTGGATTTAATTCCAAATTCATGAATTCAATGATGAAAAAAACCATACATCAAATAGGATGATATGCGGTTCTATTATAACCTAACAGGATGTGTTTAATTTCTACAGTATTTATTAGAAGTTTGGTCTTGTGATTATTTATTGACTAATTAGATTTTTTTCTTGTAGAAATGAAAAAAAAATTACACAAAAATAAATTGAGGTATATTCCTATTATTATGTTTTTTTCTTTTATCCCCTATACATTGATCATTGAGCGAGTTCTTCTCTAGAATCATAATGTGACATATCCCAATGAATCGATCATTTTTTCACCTTATTCCTTGCGTAACAAGATGATATTGCCAATGTAGCATTGGTGTGACATGATGGAGAAGCAATGATAGACACACAATGATTTAGATGATGGTGGAACTCTTAATCCATTTTCTTCAATGATATTCAGGTAATGAAGAATGACCATTTTTATCTATTATGTGACCTTATCAGAAGGAAAAACATGTTGTTTGGGTAATGGTGTGATTGAATGATGCTGGATCATGAGTTTCACTGTAATCCATGACCAGAATTAGGGTTGGATAAATAGAGGAGACAAATAGAGTGTAAACCAAGGATTCATGAAAATCCTCTCTTACATGGCATATAATCTAGGATTACATGGAGTGTGTGGCCCCGTGAGTGGAAAATAGGGTTTTGGGTTTGAGATTATTATCACATGACATGTGGCCCTTCCTACATGGTGTGTGGTATCTCCTGGACAACTTGGAATGTACATGGAATGTAAAAAAACATGTGTAGGAGTATAGTGGTTTCCTACATGGCATGCACTCCCCTACATAACTTGTGTTGGACCTAGTACAAGGTCTACCCCATGTACTAGTACAAGGGTAAATATTCAAGGGTTAAAACCTTATACTGGAACACAACTAGAGTACATGGGAAGATCCTAGATGGAAGGACACATCATGTGACATCTTCTACACACTGTGTACCCATATTCAATATGAAATAGTTGAAATGACATGGTTCGTTATACATGAGTGATAATCACAGTCAAGATACATGGCGTGTGACCCTACTACACATCATCTACCCATTTCTCCAAGGCTTGAATATCTTATCCATCGTATCATGGAAAAGTTTTATTAGGGTTCATTCCATTTATCTCTTCCCTAAAATTTGGTGGGTATCATTTTCTATTCATAAGAGTATGACCCCTTAAGCAGAACATCCTATTTAGAGTTTTTGGAATCCCCTTATTGGCCCAGATAAAGATCATCTAATCATCATTGTGCCCAAGGTATAGTCCTTGGTAATGATGCAACCAATCCTACCAGATGTTGATCATCTACATAGTGTGTTAATCATGATGGATTTGTTGGAATCCCTCTATGGACATAGTTGGGATCCTCATTTATTTTATCCTATTCACTTCAGATCTATCAATATATATCTCTCATAATGGTTATTTCTAAAAATAATTATTGGATGGACGTCATTCGTGCTATGAGACTTAGAAGTATGTTCATATGGATGTGTGATTTGTGGAATCTTTGTACTGAATTCCTAGTGGTTGTATATAATTGTTGTGACATAACTCTAGACAACATTCCTTGTATTGAGTATAGATGGATATTCATATTATATTTTCTGAAGACATATAATTGTGTAGATACGATTGTAACTTTTTTTTTGTTTATTGATTTGGGATTTTGGGGTGTCCTATTGAGTATTTTTAGACTCACCCATGCATGAGATTTTCCCGCACATATAATTTATTATACATATGAGGGACCTTTTAGCTGTGTCCTAGGAGGTCCAGGACTATACGGTGCCTTGTGAAATCAGATAATCCAATGTGTATTCCTACAGCTATAGACAACAATCCCAGAACCTCTTCCTCTAGGTTGGACATGTGGTTATAGAATTATTTTTATTGGACTTGTATTATGGATCATTTTACCTTATGTTCATTACCTTCTGTCGTATTATATTAGTTGGTATATAGTGGTGTGTATGCCTTGTTTTTCATTTTGGTTTTTACTTTTCATCATTTTGTGGGCATGGAGATGTGTGCATTCATACATGTACATAGTCAATACCACCCATGTTAGTGATATGCCTACATGGTTCGAATCACCATCCCATGCCCTATTGGAGGAGGTCTTAGGGAGTCACGGCCTGATCACTACTTGGACATGTCGTGAGAGATTAGAAATAGATGTGGTCAGTTCTAAATTATGATAAGTAGTATGTAATATTGGTTTGGGGAAAAAGTGTTACATGTTTTGAGTTTGTATTTAAGGAATGGGTCTCCAATGTTGGTGCAGAAATTGATGTATCCATACATTAGTACTATTATAACCTTATTTTTTAAATCATAAGATGACAACATTGGTTTCATGGATAATAATGGCACATGAATCATATAGGAATGGGTTATGGTTCGATGCCCTTCTTGACTCAGTTATCCAGGTATACTCATTAAACATGGTACATCCTGTTTTCTTACATGATTATCCCTAAATGTATACCAGCTAGGATTTAGTATAATGATTATGAGGATGACTCACTATGTGTAAAGGATTCTATATTGGGACTAATTCCCCATATAATACCTCTATGTGGATCCAAATCCATATAACCACCTGTATAGTAGCGCATAGTACCTACAGTACAAGCGGGTGAGGTGTGCAGGCTGAGTGTACTTCATGAGTTACAATAATAGAAACCCCTTAGGTCATATCTAAAGACCAAACCATAGGTGTATGAGGACTATCTTGTGGTGGTGACCCAAGTTTTCCATCTAATTAGGACACTAGTGTTTCGGACGGTGGTCCTAGAAGAGTGACTTTTACCAGGATCGACAAGGTGATTGTGGGGTTTATTTACCTAATCTTATGATGTGGTGAACCTTTAATCGGAAGAGTTTTTGAACCATTTTAGAGAGGGTTTATCACCTTATAAGATAACAGATATGCACATCCATGAACTTCTACAGCTCCGAAAGGATGAAATTTTGATATTTAGGTATTCATCGAGGAATACCAACAAATCTAGATACTCGATGGATATGATAAACAATCAGCACTACAGGGCATAGACCATATATAGAGGTATGGGTATAGACACATGATTCATCATTACCCCTCTATACATTCCTACCTATGTTGTAGTACTAGATATAGCATTGGCAGTTTAGATTTCAATGGTTGAGAAGATACAATTGGTGGTAGTCAGTAGTGGGAAATAAGGAGGATAGACCATAGCATGAGGGGGATTATGTCAGTCTTAGTGATATAAAAGTATGATAATCTTCAAGAGGAGTCCCTACAACATATGACCAAAAATTCATGGATAATAGGGTGGGTCCAATCATCCAATATAAATGTCATGTTACTCATGTGACAGTAAGGTACATCTTACTCGATATTGTCCTGCCCAATGTTCTGTTAATAGGTAGATAGTGGATGGACCATTGAGGTAGAGATAATGATTGAGTCATGAAGATCCACATGGTGATAAAAATGGAAGATGGGTTGGGATAATGGAAGGAGGTGTTCAGGATTTAGAATTTTTTCCAGCAGCACCCTGAGGTAGTCTATACCATGATTAGGGATATGGGGGACAAGGGAGGGGACACCTACATGTGGACGATTCATATGATCTTGGGGCTCTATGAATGATTTGAGGAACTATATGTATATTTTCTACATTATCTACAATACTGATAGATAGTGGTTCTAGTCATTCCATTCTCACAAAAAATCTTGTTCAATACCTAGAGATCCTGGTTGAACCGTTAACTCGACCCTTATGCCTATAGACATCTACTAGAGAATACTTAGTGAACACAAATTTGTGATGATAATGTGATTTGACCCTTATATGTGAGAGTTTTTGTTGAAACCTATTGGTGGGAATGTTGATTCATTACGATTTCATTCATGGTATGGATTGGTTATCTATAGCCTTTGTCCATATTGACTATTTTAGGAAAAGAACATGTTATGTATGTAGTGATGAAACCATGTTTTAATTTCTTAGTGAAAATGGAATATAGACAACACAAGATGAACTCATTCATAGAAGGGTGTATCTGATTACTCATCAGTTGGCTAGCCTAACCCTTAGTTCAGTAAATGTTATGAGCTATTGGTTTCTTGAAGTGGTGGTAGAGTATGAGGATTCATTCCTTTAATATGTTCTAGGATTACCCAATCAAATCAATATAGGCATCAGTATTGATTTAAAACTTGAGAAAACTCTAATATATTCCCCAACATATTGGATGGCACCTGCAGAGCTTTGCGGGATGAGTGTGAAATTGAAGGACATTCATAGGAAGGGATTCATGAGACCTAGTGTTTCCCCCTAAGCAGCACTAGTTTTGTTATACAAAAAGGAAGATGAGATCTTGATGATTTTTTTGGATTACTAGTTCTTAAACTAGGTGACCATGAAGAACAAGTATCGACTACCTATGATCAATTAAACACTTTAATCAGTTCAGATAGTCATGATGGTCTCAATGTTTGACCTCAGTTAAATGATTTTAGGAGATGAGGAAGAGTCTGACACGTTCTCCAATATTGGGTTTCTAGAAGAAGGTGTCAATTATTTAGTAATCTACAATACATTAGGAACTAGTATTGGTTGTGTACTATTAAAGCGGAAAGTAGTGATTACCTATGGTTCATGCCAGTTGAGACCAAACGGGCAGAACTATGTCATCCATGATCTTGATTTAGTAGTGGTAGTCATCATGTTGATGATATGGAGACACTACCAGATGATATAGAGGTTTATCTTCTACCTTGATCATAACATTATCAATGATATCTTCTATCAGAAGTATATGAACTTGAGATAGAGGTAATGTTCAGAGTTCCTCTATGATTATTACATTGAGATTTCCTATACACACAAGAGGGGAACTTGGTTTTTAATTCTCCCAACAGGATATCTAGTTCATAGTTACTAAATGAGTCATCAGAGTAGATGGAATAATTGAATTTATCCTTGATGGATGGATATGGAGCATTTTACTTCTAGTTGATGGTTGCTACACCTCGAATCGTACAGTGAGTCTGGGAGGCATGACTTGGGGATTCCAACTGCTTGACCTTATGTACTCAGATATCCATAGGGCATGCTATTAATGGATATTTGAAAGGTGGGGATCATGTCATTACTTTTAGATTATGCATAGTATTACTAGTGGAATTTTAGTATTAGGCTCCATGGGAGTTTCATACATGCCCTTTGGCAGTACATACTCATGTTGAATAAATGTTCCATGACCACTAACATTAGTTTTGGTGCCCCAGAATGAAGGAGGGAGTTGCAGAGTTCATCTATTGATAACTTAATGTTCAGTAAGTGAAGGTTGATAACCACATTCCAATAGGTTTATCTTAACCCCTTGATTATCTATAAATATGTGGGATTAGATATATATATATATATATATATATATATGGACATCAAGATGGGTTTAACATGTAGGTCTAGGGGAAATGATGCAATCTGTGTGATCATTGACTGACTCACCAATTCATCCCACTTCCTATATAACTGGGAGAAGAGTTTGGTAGAAATGTTTAGAGTCCTCATTGTAAAAAATATAGTTCTAATGTATTGAGTTCCATTAAAAAATGTTTCATATAATGATGATCCTTTAACATTCTAGTTGTGGAAGGGATTTCATTTGGTGTTTGGAAGTCAATTACATTTACTCATGAGCACAAACTTTCACCCATAGATGGACGGCTAGACAGAGTGGATCATTCAGGTCCTTGATGACATGTCATGAGCTTTAATATTGAACTTTTTCCATATTTGGGAGGGTCACCTACTAGTGGTGGAGTTTACATATAATAATAACTACCGTTTCACCATTGGTATGGTACCATTCGATGTTTTGTACGAGTGACCGTGAAGGTCACCACTTTGCTGCAATCACTCAAGAGTGTCAGCACTCATGGGTTCAGAGTTGGTTCAGGATACTACAGGGAAGGTGAAGATCATCCAAGAGAAAATAAAGACTACCTAGAGCTGATATAGCCTTATTCAGACAAGCAGTAGAGGACATTGTAGTTACAGTAAGAAGACCTTGTATTCTATAGGGATTCACATCGAGGAGGACTCTGAAAATATGGTCAGGTGGTAAGTTATCTCCATTTTTTCATCCCTTTTCAGATACTGCATATATTAAGAATGGTAGTGCCTCACTTATATCTACCACCAATTTTAAATTGGGTCAACGACATCTTTCATGTGTTGCAGTTGAGGAGGTACGTGCGTGACCCAAAAAATGTCATTGACTGGGGAGAGCTGGACATTGAGGATTGAAGTACTTTTGATGGGTACCCACTGGAGATCAAGGATTGGTAAGATAGAATCCTTCCTGGGTGATCGATTTGATTGGTGTGTGTCTTGTGGATGCAGGAGAATCTCTAGGAAACCACTTGGGAGTGAGAGTCTCATATGTGTGCTCAATAACCACATCTTTTTGAGTAGCATTTGTATTTGGTTTTAGGGATGTAAATCCCTATGGTGGGGATAATTTAATATCCTATATTTTTCATGTATTATTTTTAAATATTATTTAGATTAAGTTTGAGACAAGGAGCTAAAATGACATGCAATTCTGAGGCCCGGTGTTCCCGAAACAATTTCTTGAAAAATATTAATCTTTTAATATCATACATGAACTATTTTTTTCGAAAAAGTGTAATTAATATAAAAAGGATATCAAGATAAAAATTTAGAGGGCCCCATTTATCTTATAATGGTTTATTTAGTCTTAGAGAGATCTAACATTGGATGGTGAAAAACAAATGTAGAGAAAAGTCACAAAGGATGTAACTGTAAATAAAAAAATAATTTTATTTTATTTTATTTTTAAATCATAATAACTCATAAATGGTGACTCATAATGGATATATGATACTTTAATTGAGTTATTAATGTGTTTTTTTCCTAGGTGAGACTTAACAATAGTCGGTTCTTGACTTTTGTAGAAATACTCAAAAACGTCATGACCATCAATAGATAATTTAAATAAAAATTATTTATTTGACAGAAAAATTTCCTTTAACACTATATTTATGTAGAAATAATAGGATTAACTGCATAAACATGCAAACATTGTAGTATTTATAAGGAAATATTTGGAGAAACCTCTCGTGAAAATGGTTATAGAATCACATATCGATGATTGAAGAACGTCGTTCCTAAAAGATCTTAAGAATGATGGTGACACGGTGACCGATATTTTCCAGCTAGCGATCAAAATCAAAAATAGGATGAGTTATTTTGGATTTCGTTCCCCATTATTGAATTAAATAATGAACGTGGACCAACCAAAAAATAAGATGATCCATGGTTCGATACTAAACTTGCAAGAATGGTTTTATTTTCTGCGATATTAATTGGGAGATTAATCTGGTGATTATCTTTTCAATAATTTGATTTTCATTATAATGGAAAAGAACAATGATAGACATAATAAATCTATCTAGTTATTCTCATCTTGAATGTTTTTTTTCTTTTCTCCCCCATTAATAATTTATCATGGGTGTTAATTTCTTGTCCCACAAATGGACATATCAATATCAATCGATCATTGGGCACCTGATTCTTGGTGTAATGATTCAAAATCAAAGATCTAGAATATATGCAACATGAAATTGGTTTGAAGATAAAACTAGAGTGATTCATATAATGGTGGATCCCCAAATCCATTTTCTTTAATGTTCTTCAGTGGAAAAAGGAATGAAAATTTTAATCAACTATATGACCTGATCAGAAGACGAAACACATTGTTTGGGTTATGGTGTGACTGAACGAGTGTGGATATTGAGTTTCCATGCTGGTACAACCAAAATGGTGGTCAGAGAAATGAAGAAGACAATCAGATCAATCAACATGGATTCTAGAAAATATCATATTACACAATATTTACTCCTGGATTACACAGTGTGTGGGGCCTCCCTGATGGGAGTCTTGGGTTTCAGGTGTGAGATAAATATCACACAGAGTGTGGCTCAACCTATACAATGTGTGGTCTCTCCCTGAAAACTCAACTTATTCATGGAATGTACATGGACATGGGGAGGAGTACATATATTTCCTACATGTTCTTTACTCCCCCACATGACTTGGCCCAGACAAAGTACATGAATAACCCCATGTACCAGGACATGAAAAAATATACATGAGTTGAGACTGTGTACTAGCACATGGTCGGAGTACACAAGTGGACCCCAGATGGAAGGACACGATATGTGACTTCTTCTACATGTTGTGTACCCATATTATACATAACAATGTTGTAGTATCCTCGTCCGTTGTATAGGGGTAGAACCCAGGGTTAATGGACACTGCATGTGATCCAACAACACTTTGTTTACCCCTTTATACATGCCTTGTATCTCTTTTACATCATATATTTAACAATTTTTATTAGGTTTTTTTCCCTTTTATCACTTACCTAAAGGTATTTGGGAATCATTTCCTTCTCATAAGAGAATGATTCCTTTAGCAGGACTTCCTGGATAGAGTTGTTGTAATCTCCTAAGAGGCCCAAAGCTTGATCATTTATTTTTATTCATTCCCTAGGTAGATTCCTTGTTATTGATGTGACCAATCAACTATATGTCGATCCTATATTTTGATGTATATAATAGATGGTTTCGTTGGTATCACCCCATTTCCATGTTTGTGGTCCTCATCTATTGTATCATACTCTCTATAGATCAATCAGTGTATCTCTCTCATCATGGTTCCTGATGAATAGTACTTCTCAAATGGACAACATCAGTGTTATCAAACTCAATGTGTGTTCTTTTGGATGAGTTCTTCATGGAATATTCACGTTAAATTCATAGTATTGGTATACAATGGTTTTTACAAACCTCTAGATAGTGTCCTATTTATTGATTATATCTGGACATTATTTTTATATGTTTTATAGGAATATTCTTGTGTAGAGTTGACTATGACTTTCCATTATGTATTTCTTTGTGGTTTCCTACTGTGTATTTTTATACTCACCCCTACATGGGTTTTCCTATATGTGTCATATCTTGTCCAGACAAGTGATATTTTGATGGAGTCATATTCCAACTAGGACCAGATAGTTCCTAGTGAGATCATACATGTCGAGGTGTATTTATACGGTTACTAACACTAGTCCCAACACATCTTCCTATACATAGGACTTTTGGTTATTGACATATTTGTTTATGCTTGTATTCTGTCATGATTTACCTTATTTTCTTTACATTCTATCGTACTCTGTTCATTGGGATATAGTTTTATGCCTGAATTTTTTTCTTTTTTGGTTTTTACATTTTATAATTTTTTGGGATTGAATATTTTTGTGTGTATATAGGTAAATAATAAATACATCTCATGTTAGTGATATTCCTACTCGGTTTTAGTCACTATCCCCGGGAATATTAGAGGCGGGCTTGGGGAGTCACGACATGTGCTCAAACTAGGATGGGCCGTGGAATGATTGTTAACAAAAAATATCCTCATTAATTATAAGGTATTTTATGTCTATTATATTTCCATGAGTTTAAACAACCTTTTTGGGGGTTATGTGGCTGATTGGAAGTGCCGATGGGATTCATTGATTTAGGTTCCTGGTTTGAGAACTCTTATCATTGCACCTATGGTTTATAATATGTTTATTAATCAATGATTTCCTTATGTATCTTAATGGTGTGTGTATATAATAATTCATGGTGGGGATGAACCTATTTTGATAGTGGTCAGGTGGTCTAGTTCTAGTTTCAATTATAGTCAATGTCTACTCTTTCGTATAACAACATGTGACATTAAATGCCCATAAATATGTGTTTTATAGAAATTATTTCACATTTATAAATTACCAAGATTATTTAGGTTTATATTTTAACTATATTATGGAAACAAATTATATAAAATAAGACACTTCCACTCAATGAAATTTTTTTACATAAAAATATAGAATTATTATAATAATCCTATTTAATTCAAGAATCATTATCTTCATTTAACATAAGCCACCATAGATAAATATAATGTTTTCTAATTTTTTTTACCAATCCTTCGATCCTATGAAGAACATTTAAAAAGGTGGGATTAGAATGAAAGATCCATAAAGGATATAAAAATAATGGAATCTTATTTGTTAAGTGAAAATAAAAAAAATCTTTAATATACATACCCTTTTTATTATAAAATATTTGGTTCATAAATAAAACATTTACAGATCTGAAAACCAATATTTTATTAAATAAAACCTTTTAATCTCATTATCAACTATAGAAAAACCCATGAATGTATCATGAGTCATGTGTGAATTCATAAGAAATTTCCTTTGAAAAAAAAACTTTCACTTTTAATCATTTCTTTCCTCATGAAATAAAAATATTTCTATAAAACGCTTTTATTGAAATAATATTATATATATCTTAGAGCATCATATTAATTACTTGAGATCACTCAAATTTAATTCAGTTAAAAATAATAGATTACTAGTTAACACCTTATGAGTTACATAACATGTAATCTCCAACATTTTTAACATTATAATATAATTAATTTATCATTGAATTTGAAAATAATAACAGGATCACCCATCATCATGAACTATATTGGGATCAATTGTCATTATATTTAATGATCATGTAGCATATCGTGAAAAAATAAATATTCTAAATTTTCATCATAAAATTCATGAAAACTTTTTAACACATAATTGAAACACTTTTAGACATGTTGTAGAGAGGGAAACACATTTTATTTTCTTTGAAAAAAATTGTTTCATTTTAAAAAAAATTAAAATTAAAGTTACTATAATATAGAGAAAAATAATTTTGATAAAAATAACCATTGAAACATGTAATATAATATTTATGAAAAGTGAAAAATAGGATGGTTTAAAAACATTTCCACTAAATATATGTAAAAAACAATTTTTTTCTCTTTTTTAGAAATTATAATATATAACCCCTTAGAAAAAAATTAAAAATATTCTATTTTAAATAATTTTAAACAAACGAAAATATAACATAAAATGACCTTTATATACCATTCAATCATACGTAATATAATCAATGAAACATTTCAATGAACATTGATATGATTGACAAAGTGATTAAAATATTAAAAAAATTAAATTAATATATCTTACATTTAGTCTGAGTAATATTTTTAGGTTCTCAAAATCCAGAATAATAAAATTATTTTAATCTAATATTTTTTTAAGAACCTTCTTTATTGTTATTCATATATAATTATTATAATTATTTATTTTAAAAAAAATAATTTGGTTACTGAAATAGTAAAGTTCACATGGGATGTTTTTGTGCCTTTCGGTTTATAACCAAAAAATTACATGGGTGAATATACCATGGTAAAAAGGAATTTATTTATAACAATACAAGATTAATAACCATGTTATAATTATCATATTTATAAATTATATACACTATTATTACCAACCATGTAAGGTTGTTTGAAAAATTTAACCACATTGTTTCAAGTAGATGATAGCCCATACTTATGCATAATCAAATTTTTAATTTTTATACTTTGTGTAAAATGAATAATTTATATAATATTTTATTTTTATATAATTTTATATTTGTTATAAAAGTAATATATAATAATTATTTACATCCATATGAACAACCATAGGAGGCGATAATGAAAAATAAATCACATACCTATATCAAGATGGTATTCCCCACGTATGCACAGGTTAAGTTATCATTTAGAAATGAATGAAATGGATCAGAAGGAAAATAATTTCATATCCTTATCATATCATAATTTTTGAAAATTATAATATATATTAATTGTATCCCCCATTTTATCCATCCATACGATATGATTATGCATATAATACATGGTTTTATGGAGGTGGTAGTACACACCTTCGCATGAATATTGTTTCCATTTCATATAATATGGAAAATAAGATTAGAAGGAAATTTCCTGAAACATAGGAAGATTTTAGTATATATTTGATACCTATTTATTATATTATCATTATTTTAGAGTATTTTAATGATATAGTAAAATAATTTAAATGAAAATTCTAGTTTAACATTTATACATCTTCTTCAGAAAAACATCATTGACATACCCATAAATCATTATTAGATTTTATTTTTATGATTCTAGAGCCTCTAAACCAATAAAATGATGGGTTTCAAGAGAGATTCATATTTATTGGTCGATATAAGTGTCTCAATAGCTATAAATAACATATAACAAATGGTTACCTTTTTTAAGCAATGGGAGTGGAACTCTAGTTATTATTCATTATTTTGAAATAATAAAAGGTAAAATTGATTGAAAATTGAATTAAACAATGCCAAAATTATTATATAAGATTATCTAGGGTCTAAAAATACTCAATTATTCCATTTTAGAAAATTTTTGGAGACATATTAAGCCTTATCTCTTAGTTGAACCACTTTAAACCCAATTTGTCTATAGATGTGACAACATAACATTTTAATATAGAAAAATATTTATATAACCCAAAAAAATGGGACTTATAAAAAAATGGACTTTTTTATTAATATTATTTAATCCATTTCATCACATTAAAATTATATATGGGCCAAAAATTACATTGAATATAATAACACAATAAGCATGGAAAACAATTTTTAGGAAAAACCCATATTTAACTATAAAAACCATTTTATGTTCAAATTCTATAAAAAGTTGATAAAACAAATGACTTTTAGTTATTTCATCAAAAATTAAGGTGTTTATACTTTTTTATCAATATAAAACCAAATTAAGCCATCGAAATTTAAAATATTTTTTCAAAATACTAATATATAACTTCTTAAACACAAATTTTTTTGAGCCAAATGTTTTAAAAATTTTTAATACATGATTAAATCATAATAGTTTTATAAAATTAATAGTATTTTAAAACAAATATATTTTAACTATTCACCAAAAATTCAACTAGTTTAGAAAAACATCAAAAAATAACCTCACTAAAAGTACTATAATTTAATATTAAAAATTTAATCCATTATATAAAATTAACTATTAAAAATTTATAATTTTATCTTTAATAAAAAAATTATATTATGGAATAATAATGTAGTTAAATATTGAAATTAATTTTTTTGATCAAATCATTTAATAAACTTATTTATTAAACTTTGATGACTATAAATTAATTAAATGAAAACATATAAATCATATGATTGATTTATTCTTATAATTTATTAATTTTTCTCATAGTTTTATTCCTTACATAAAAAATTGAGTATATTATTCCATTATAGAATTTTATGATTCCCATGTTCCTTCAACAAGTATATGATTCTTGCATAAAATTTTATTCATGTGAAATGACTAATTTGAAATTTACTCTTCTCAATGATCCAAATCTAAACAATATTTTCATTATATTAGACATTCTCTTAAAACTATACCACCTCATGGATCAAAACATGAGATAAACATGGTATGTAGTTTCTTATAAATAATACTAGTAGAACATAATGTACCTAATATATAGAAAGATGTATGGATACCAAATAAGAAACTGATCCTAATTTATATAGAATTTTATAGGGTCTCATGAACCGTTTTTTAACTTTTCCTTTAAACCAAAACACAGAACATTTTTTTGATGATATAACATATGAAAAAAAAAGTTTCCCTACCAAAAATGAAAGGTATTTCTTCAAATGATTTGTATAACTATTGCATCTAATTTGAGAATCCCTCATAATTTTTGGAATCATATATATATTCTTAACTATTCCAGTCACTATTTATGTACCTATTAACTTAATATTACATTCTTCATCCCAGCATGCTAGAATATTACACTGAATTCTATATAATGTTTCAAAATATGAATGCCATAAAAAAATGAAACCATTTAACATAAATCATTACGCTTTTTATTTAATGAGAGCTAAACCATTACATAATGCATTATAAGTAGATAAAAGTACCACCCTTTTCTTAATGAAATCATATATGTCTGTTCTATAGGACAATAAAACATTATTCAAATCATGACCCATAAAAAAGATGAGCTTGATAATAATAATATCATAACCCATGAAATGGAATGAGTATCATAAAAGTTTAATCATATTATAAGATATGTAAAAGATATTTGTTTCATAAAAATTTTAACAAAAAATAACCCATGAATGTAAGTGGGTTTCATAATCATTTTTCCATGGTATAACCCATTGAAGAGAAACATATTACATAGAAAACATATAATTATAAACATAAACCATTAAAATAAATAATAATAATGGTTTACAATGATAATATCTCTATTAAATCATAAACAATATAAAATTATGTCATCATAGATAGAGGCTAATTTTGAATCAACACATGGAGAATTTCATAAAGAAAAGTAACATTTCATTTAAATTCATTATTTTAATACATAAAACATTTTCAAAATCCATTTATATGTAAAATATATTTAAAATCATAAATTCATCATTAAAAATAATTTTGAACATTACATAAGGAAAATAGCCTTTTCTATTTGAAAAAAAAACTATTTTTATAACCTACACTATTTTTAAAAACGTTTTTCTATTTAAAATTTACTTCAAAGCTCATAAATGATTAATTGAAAAAATTGAAATCCTATTATTTAACAATAAAAATTCTAAAATATATATAGTAATATTTAATAATAATATAATAATAATTAAAAAAATTTAAATTATTTCTCCTTGAAAATTATTTGAAATGATAAATTAATAACAATTTTTAAAACAATTTTATTGGATTAAACATATTTTAGAAAAAAGTGAAATATAAGGTCATATTTTATTAAAAACACATTCATAATTATCTTATGTAAAATAGAGTGAAAAATTGTACCTATAAATGATTATATCATTAAAAAATATTTGATAATAAAAATCATGATAATTTATTGGATAAGTTTCCTAAGATTATTGTAAAAAAAATCATAATCAATTCTGATAAACAATGAGATTATAGAATAACACTCTTACCCCATTAGAAGCATTGAATCAAAATATCCATCAAAGGATAACATTACATGAGGAATTATATATCATTAAAAGAGAGGTATTCATCATTAAACATCTAAAATGGAAATATATACACCCTGTGAAAGTTAGTAGGTGCATAACAAAACATGTCTCTCAAAGATAGTAAATTGAGACAAAATTACCATAATGATTTGGTAGCTCTTAAACTGTAAAACCCCATGAAATAGAGATTATTAAATGGATATTTAAATTAAAATAAATATAATATAGTAATAATATAATATAATCATTTATATTTTTTTCACTACATATATGAAATGATGGGTGAATAAGTTATATGTCACATATACATAAAAGTGAGACTAGACATCCCTTTACTAATTTAGTAAATATTGAATTAAGAGATATGTGAAAAAATAAATTCAATTATAATTTTTAATATCATTAATTATCTGAAATTTATGATATATAATTTCATATGATATTATATACACCACATAATAAGAATAAGTGGTGAATACGACATATATCTCATAGAATTAAAAGTGTGATAAGAAACCCCTGACCCTATGTCTTGACATTATTCATACACATTTACACCTAATGTATAATAAATATTAGTGTATAATGAGTCTAAACAATAGAAATGTTTTTATTTATAATTCCAAATGTGATTTGGTTATGACTTTATATTACCTAGATATTGACATTTTTAAGTTAAATTTACGTTTCTAGTAATAACTGCTTCATTTTTCTTTTTTGTTTTTTACATGTTATTATTTATCTTATTACCTAGATCATGATTTAATTATTTTTATAATTTAAGACATGATATAAATATCATATATATTCATTATACTAGTATTTATAATAATAAATAACAAATATATTTATATATGAAATGTAATACACCGTTCACAGAGATGGTAGGTTGTATATATGTATGAATGTTGTTTTTATCTTCCTTTCATATTGAATGAATAAAATTAAATGAAATATATGTATATATAAAAAAATTATAATCAAATTACCATAAATATTTAATAAATATAATATAATCTCACAATACCCATCCTCAATACAATCCATGTAATGTGTGAATGAATCACACCACTTTGAGGAGCTAGTAAACAATACGTCCACAAACAGAGTTATCATATTCCTACAAAATAGAAATCATGATTTAGTGTGTCAAATAAAAAATCCATAAGAATAATTAAGTCATAAATATTATATATATCATATAAAAATTTGTAATTTTATCATTATTTCTAACCTTGAATGTTGGTAATGAAAAAATAAACAATTTCGGTCCATGAGGCAGTAGTCCACCATACACACAAATGATGATTGTGTATCCCAATTGACATAATTGTGTGTAGGTGTCAGTGGAAACATTGACATATAAAAATATCAGTGTAATTTTTATATTTATGATTTTATATCATCATTGAATAAGAATAATTTTGGTGTTGGATAAAGAAACAAAACAAATTTTCTAGTTGAATAATGTTACCACTTCTCTGGGTAACTCCTTTTGGTTTGAACCAGATGGATTCCATAGTGTCCATTATGAAAAAAATTAGTCTTTTAAGATATGAGTATATATTTTTTGTGGTTATTTTTTCATGGTATAAGCTATCCAAAATGATTGATATGTGTTAATAAGTATGGGGGGATTTCCCTTTTATAGTGGAGGAGGAGTGGGACTCTTGTAAATATAAAGTGGTAAACACTATTGAGAGGTCATCTATACATCATCTTCCTCTAATAATGGTAATTGTTTTAGTAATGAAATGATATTATCTAAATATTTCCATCAAATTTTTTTGTACATATATCTAGGTCATTTTTCTCTATATATTAATGTATGACTAATAAGTAAACTCATTTATATATTAATCATTATAATTAATTTCCACTATATTCAGTAATATTTTAGGTAAAAAACATTATTTACTATATTAGACATTATAAATTATTCTTATTTCAATTATGGATTCAATTTTTCAAAATTATAAACAAAAAATTGGTAGAAAAATAACATAAAATTAACCACGTTGATGAGACAGGACAACATGTTTTTTATGTTAAAATGTTAAAATGTGTTTATATCTAAATCAATGTAAAATGGATTCTAATAACATTAATTAAATTAATGGATGTATAATTTATGTATATATATACATTAAAATAAGTTTAAAATAAAAATTTACTATTTAAATAATTTCTATGAAAATGTAGTTTTAATTAAAATTTAGTGTTTTTCACTTTTCATAAAAAAATTAATATTTCCCTGAAAAAAATAAAAAAAATAATATTATAATATGAAAAATAAATAATTTTTTTTTCAAATAATTATTATAAATTTTTCTCAACGTAAATTTAAAATTGGTGCACCATTAAAAGGAGGTAAAATTATATTTTAAAAAAATAACCTTATATTCATAAATTATATATATTCTTATCATATCTCTATGAAATATATTTGATTAATTTAAAAGAATTTTTTTGATGTTATAATATATATTTAATTAATACATATCCCCAATACAGATTAATTAAATTTATCAATATATAATTCCTTTGGGGAAAATTGGGTTTTTAAAAGCATTTCATTTATATTCAATTTTTTTCATATTTTCATTTATAATTTACTTATTTCAAAAAAATACATTTTATAAACATGTGTAGACCGTAGTTTCAAAATTTATTTAATATTATTATCAACTTCTTTTTTACAATCAGGGTGATAACTATAATAATATTAATTGTATATTTTAGTTTGGTAAAGCTTGGTCATGCATGCAAAACAGTTTATTGAAGGAACTCGAGATTGTGTATAATACAAGAAAACAATGTTTTATGTGTACCTCTTGCTAATCTAAGTGTTTTTTATAGTGAAATATTATCATGTTATTGTGTATAACCTAATCATATCATGGTATAACATTAAATGAAAGTAATCAATGTAATTTAATTTACTCAAGAAAATTCATTCATAAAAACTCGACGTGTTATGAAATTTATAGGAAAAAATTTATAAAATTAGTACCTAAAGGATCATGTTTGAAATATAACTTAGTAAAGGTTAAAATATATCTTCGACTCAAGAAATAATCTCTATTGTTTTAATAACCAAGATTATATTTATTTTGACAATAATAATTCTTAATCAGTTATAGTTTTCTTCTCTACTTCACATTCAATACATTTGGGGGTAATTTATTTTGTAAAATATAAAATTCCTTTTATATTTCACATTTTACCCCATAGAAAATATTCCTCGTTATTTTTAATGAAAAAACTACCTTTTTAACCTCAAGATCATGTGTAGGGTATAATTTCTCATTGATATTCAATTAACCTGAATCATATGTTGTTACCTAATAATATTTCATTAAGACACAACAATTCCCCCCCAATAGAAGCACATATTTAATTAAAAATTTCACCACATATTTTAAAAGTTATAAAATTATATCATTAACCAAACTTCTTTTAAATAAATAAAAATATATATCAAATTTCTTTTTATTGATTAATTCGACTTATTTTTGAGATACCATTATTAGTAGGTTGGGTTACCATGAAATGTTTTCAACAGGTTATCCAGAGTTACCCACAAGTCTCTAAAAACTTCTAATCCTAGTGACATTTATTATCCTTTTCTACTCATCCACCAATTTTTTATTATAAGGATCAACAATTAATTTGGCTTTTGAATCTACCTTCGCATTTAATGAAATATGCTCTAAGAAGACTCCACATTAAATAAATTTTGAATACAAATTATTTCCATTTAATGTTCACAAAAAAATAACTTATTGTATCTCATTATCATCCTAGTTTTCAGAGTGTACCTAAATATCATTTGATAAAAACCACAATTTTGTTTCAAAATATTCATTGAAAACTCTACAAATTAGATCCATAAATTGAACATATGCATTTGTTAACCTGAAAGCCATTACCATAAACTCATAAAGATCGTACCGAGTATGAAATTATATCTTCCAAATGTGTGAAACCTTACCCTTATACTGATTATATGCACACCTATTATCAACCATCAAGAAATTCTAAACTCCCTACAGCTACTCGAACAAATCATCAATTCAAGGAAATTGATAATTATTATAAATAGTAATGTAATTGAGTTCTCTATGGTCTATTCAAAGTCTAATGAAATCATCCTTATTTATAAAATTTAAAAATTGGACCACACTAAGGAGAAGTAATAGGGCCCAAGAAACCCTTATAATTTAAATCATGTAACTCCTTTTCAAACCTAACAATTATATAATATCCATTTTGTAGAGGTATTTTCAAATATTATTGGAATTAGGAACTAATTAATTGGTATATTCAACCTCCCCGTTGAGAATAAAACTAGTTAAATCATCAATAAATACATCTATATGTTCATATACCACTAAAACATTAGTAATTCGAGTACAAAATATCTTTTTAATAACATATTCAAAATATAATTGACTTTTATATTTTATCTATTTCTCAGATTCATGATATATCACTACATGTGTGAATTAATTCATCTAAATGAATTGTAACTCACACTAAAAATATAATATAACTTATTTATCTTTTAAATATATCTTCACAAGATGAACTTATAGTCAATAAAAACCAATAAGAACATCAAACCCTAAAATGGGTATCAAAAAAATTTCAGGAAAATATATTCCATAGATGATAATTGAATGATTTCAATAAATTCATGTGGTCATTATACTACCCTCATGGGGTTTTTCTAAAATTTTACATCATATCATGATATGAAATATCAATTTTTCTTTCAAAATAAAAAAAATATGTATGCATTGATCGAAATTCAAACAATAAATTGAAATAATATAAATCAAGAAATAATATTCCATAATTCACATAATTTGATTTTCCGTCGTCTGTCCTAGTAGAAGAAAATAATTTTACAAACATTATTTATTTTTTATTTATGGTTAACACTTTGATTAAATAACTTCATGTATTAACTAGTGTAATGAACCAACTCATTTCAACTAAAATATATCACTACTTACTGACTCAGTTTTTTCAATTATTACTATGACCATATTTCTATTACTTATAGTCACAATCTAAATGGTCATTATTAACACATTGGTAAAGATTTATATATCTTACAAAACATTATTTAAAATATCTTTTATAACATATGAAACATTTGGTGGCCTGACTCCAAATTCGATGGTTTATTTCTTATAAATTTATTACCAACTATATCACACCTTACTATTTTTTTCATGAATGGCATGTTTATTTTTAATTTACAGAAAAAAAAATCTAGACATAAAAAATTAATTACACATAAATATTTATTTAATAATAGGAAAAATCTATTATTAAACATATTTTCATACCATTGAATATTATACCATTTTTACTCTCATATAATAGAAGAAAATTCACATTATATCTAGACATTCTTGTAAAATCTCTCTCATAAG
The DNA here is from genome assembly GCA_963277665.1 of Viscum album. NCBI lineage: Eukaryota > Viridiplantae > Streptophyta > Magnoliopsida > Santalales > Viscaceae > Viscum > Viscum album. The sequence goes on from OY728138.1 coordinate 1,247,725,642, forward strand.
TGGCCAAAGAGGCTTTTTTCATTTCTATTCAACTATAAAAAATATATTTCCATTTTAATATGATTAAAATTATTAAAATATTACTAATGTAAAATACTGTTAAATAACTTCTAATCCTTATAACCAATCCCACATTTTTTCTTTATGTTTTTCATCAAAGGTTATGATAATGAATATTTTCATTACTATCTATTTCAGGATTTATAACATAAAGGTACACATAAAACAATTATATAATATCATTAAGCCTAATGTATTTGTGAAATTTGTTAAATTGTAAATAAAATTGAAACATGGATACAAATTTATTTTTGAAAACATCATTAACATGCTCATAAAATTATATAATTCTTTTAAAACTGTCGGGGATAACCTAGGAACATATATAATAACAGTGAAAAAACTTAAACTAGATCCTAAAAAGGTGTGAGAAGGGTGGATGACGCAGTAGCTAACGCATGGTTAGCACACGGTTTGTCAAACCGTGTGGCCACTTAAACGAGATCCTATAAAGGTGAATCTCACACGTTTTTTCCTTTAGGTGCCTCTTTTAAGTTAAAAAGAATACCTAAATCCGTATTTTTGTTCCCCTAAGGTCAAAGAGGGTTTTCCCATCATTCTGGAGGTGAGATTAAGGTTTCTCTTGGTGAATCGAAGCCGGATTTTTGAGGTATGTGATCGTTATTGTTAGGTTTCTTAGATATACTTAGATATACTTCTCTTCTTCTCTTGGATTCATAGATCTACGCCCGTTATGGGTAGATCAAAGTGTGTAGATTCTAAATATGATGATATTTTGTCTTGTTTGTGTTAGGAGAAGGGATCTAAGGAGGATCTTTGGTGAATCATTCATGTTTTCTTGTGTGTTCTCTGTTTATTAGGGTTTTCATCAAAACCCTTGAGGTATGTGGCTTCACTCTCGACTCCACTTTCTATAATTGTTTGTATTAATTTCAAATTGTATTTTTTGAATGAAATTTATTATGAAAAAATGCAATAAATCTTATTTAATGATGATTTATGGTTTTAGTGAAATTTTGAAATCTTGGTGATTTGTTGTGCAAAGTGATTTGGCTTCTTGAATTTAAAATGATGATTTTAAATTGTATAATTGATGGAATTTTAAATGGTTTTATGAAAGATGGGTTTTCAATAAAAAGGTAGTTTTATTGAAATGGGTTGGAATTGAAATGGTTTGGCTTTTAAATGGTTTTGATGTAAATAGTTTTCAACAAAAAAAAGGTTTTTTATTGAAAGAGTGTTTTGGAATAATTGATGGGCAGATGTGGTGTGTGTTCATATTGCATTCGGGGTGGATAAGGGTTAGGAGTCTCCCCCATAAGTTTTGGTATGGACAAGGGTTAGGTCTCTCCCCCATCAAACATTCATACTGCATTCGGGGTGGATAAGGATTAGGGTTCTCCCCCATTAGTGTTGGGATGGATAAGGGTTTGGGATCTCCCCCATCAAGGATTCATGTTCATTTGGGTTAGATAAGGGTAATAAGTATCCCCAATCATGGTTGGGATGGATAAGGGTTTGGGCTTCTCCCCTCTTCCAGGTAGCTTGTATGGTTGGTTGCATGGGATTGTGAAATGGTTGGGTATGCCAAAAAGGGATTTTGTGGAGTGGTTCTAAAGCTCGATTGGTTATTTTTTTTGAAATATAACTTGTTGGAAAATTGGTTTCAATTGTTCTTGGATTATTTTGGTTATGAATTGTTTTGGAAACTTGTTTATATTTAGTTATAAAGTTATTTTTAGAAAATGTTTTATATAAACTGTTTTTATATAATTGTTGCTAACTCTTGTATCCTAGTGGTGTGAGTAGGGAAGTCATCTGGAAAAAACTATAGAGTTTTATACTCACCCCTACATTGGCATGTTGGTTCTTTTGCAGATGTCATATTCTGGGACACAGGTAAAGGTAATGCATCTCATTACTAGTGGTTTGTGGTGATTATTGGAAGATGTGGTGGTTCTTGGTTCATGGAGCTCGGTGTGGAGCCGTGGAGGGTGTCATGGCTTGTGTTGGGTCCTTTGTTTAGTCTTCCTCTTGGTACTCTGATTTTTTGTTGGTTATGTAGTGATTTTTGGAATATTGTAGTTCTCTTTTGGTAATGCCTAAGATGGTTGTTTCTTTTGTTCATGCATCATATAGTGAAATTTTGGTGATGGTTGGTTTATGGGTTTATTTCTTAAAGGGTAAATTGTCCCCCAACTTATATTTGAAACCGTTCAGCATTTATTGCTAGCCTTTGGCATCTTGGTGATGTCTCTTAAGTCTATTAATGACATGTTGTACTCTCAAGACAATAAGAATTTGCGGGTCATTACAAATGTTATCAGCTTGTTCGGCCCTTGTCTAACAAGTGGTTATCATTGTTTTTGGTCTTGGAGTTGAAATTAATTATTATCTATTAATTGGGAAGAAATCTTAGACAGGAGTAGGATTGTTAGAACATGAAATGTATAGCATAAAAGGACATAGCTAACTCGTTTATGCTGAACTTCAAGTTACCAGGGTGTTGGGTACATAAGTGTTTTGGATACACTTCTAGAATGTTAGAAATATCATTGTCATGGGTTTAGCCAATGAGAGAGAAGAATGGCATGAATTGTAGAGGAATGACTTCCCACTAGGACTAAATATCTCATTGTGAGGAATGAGTAAGGATTTTGTGAATGGTGCCAATTTTTTAAAAATGCAGACTTCTTTTTCATGTGAAAGACTTTGAAAACACGGTATTTGGTGTATTTGAAAATGGTTTGATTTTCAAAAAGTATGTTTAATGTTTTCAAAAATAGTTGAACATAGAAAAAGGTTATTTTGGAGAAACAATGTTGTGATAGATGATGTGATATAATTTTAAATGCTAAGACATCAATTGATAGAGAGTGATATTGACCGATGTTGTTGTTGGTTTAGAAAATGGCACCCGATAGGCATCATCAGAACCAACCTGAAGAATCTGAGGAAAATGTGGTTGCACTAGAACCACGTGTGAACCAAGAGCTGCTTCAGTGTATTTTCTAGGCTTTTCATGCTGTGGATATGGAGAACCAAAGGAATGAACCAAGGCATGTGGATCATACCATCTAGTTCATGAAGAAAAATCCACCACGCTTTCGGGGTAATGCTGAACTCGAAAAGGTGGATGTATGGATATGTATGATAAATCATATCTTTGATTTCATCATCACACCATCCGAGCTCAAGATCAAGTTGGCGGCATATATGCTTGATGATCTTTCATGCAAATGGTGGGATTCAGTAGTGCATGCTAAATTGGATGAAGGCCTTACATGGTAGGATTTTGAAAAATTGTTCAACAAACAATTCTATGCTCAAACGTTCAAGATCTAGAAAATGATGGAATTATTTAGCCTAAAACAATAGAGTCTCTTTATCACATAGTATGTGGCTAAATTAATGAATATAGTCCATTTTGCACCATATTTTGCGGCAATTGCATCATTGAAGGAACACATCTTCTAATCAGGGCTATGGTAGGAGATTCGATCGAAGATTGTGGTGCTCTGTATTACGGATTATAGATAGATGGTGAACAGAGTGATTGATGCTGAACGTGATATCTCGAGACCGATGGGAGGAGGCATGTTGATACCTATGGGAAATGGTGGGAACTCAACCATGGGGAACTAGAGCAAAAGGGACACCTATTTCCATGGTGAAAGTGGAAATTAGAACTCGATGGAGGGATCAGTGAAAATTCCTCCATGACCCCAGAGCAAAGAAGGTTGTTTTCAAAGTGGTTCATTTGACCATAAAAGGGTCAATTGTACGATGTAACCTAGAGCACGTCACAATTGCAACCAGATGAGGCATCTATAGCGCTATTGTAGAAATGATCTGAGGTCAGGTGCACGTGACACTTCTCAAGAGTTGCAAGAATCACATGATTTGATGGGATAAAGATAGCAGAATCAGTCTGGTTAGCAAAACAGAGCTAGCCTTGATGATTCTAGAAATACCATGAATCCTCAACAAGAGCAATATTAGAAAGGCAATAAAGAGAACAGTGCAGCGACAAAGCAATTTTATGGAGTTGAGCAGATGATGGTCAATGATAAGGTTGGACCATCTACGGTGAGAGGTACAATTCTGTTAAATTCAACCCTTGTACAAGTTCTCTTTGATATTAGTGCATCACATTCCTACATTGCTTCTCGTGTTATTGATCTTATATGTCTAAAACAGGAAATGATGCCTTCTATTTTGAAACTAAAAACCCATATTGGTGAAAGAGAATATCAAGCCTTTGTGTTTAGAGAATGTACAATAACTGTTGTTGGAGATGAGTTAAAATGGTACTTCTCAATGTTGGACATGGATTTCTATAACGTATTCCTAGGTATGGGTTGGTTGACAATGTTTAAGGCTCGGATCGACTGTTATAAGAGAACAATTAGTTTCAATACTGGGGCTGACATCGACCATCTCTTCATAGGAGAGAGGATAGTAGTGAAAGGTGCAAAGATCCTGTTGGAACCAATGGTGGGAACCATCTCTTACCAGCTGGCAGCGTTGACCTTGGCATCAAGGGAAGAGATTGAGGAAAATATTTTTCCAGCTGTTGTGGATCAATTTCCTGATTTTTTCATGAAAACTTCTTAGTGTTACCACCTGTAAGAGAAGTGGAGTTTATGATGGATCTCCATCTGGGGACCATTACTATCTCTCTTCCATCTTATACTATGGCACCAACGGAGTTAAAGGAATTGAGAGTGCAGTTGGAAGAACTAAAAAACAAATGTTTTGTTCAGCCAAGTTTGTCTCTGTGAGTAGCACCAGTGTTTTTTGTAAAGAAAGCATATGGAACATTGAGGCTATGTGTGGATTATCATAAACTTAACCAAGATACGATAAAGAATAGATATCCACTTCCACACATTGATGACTTGTTTGATCAATTGAGGGGAGATCAGTGGTTCTATAATATTGAATTGCGTTCAGGATGTCACCAGTTGTGAGTTCGGATGTAGGATATTCCAAAGAAAGCATTCAGAAGTAGATATGGCCACTATGAATATGTATCCATGCTTTTTGACCTTACAAATGCACCCTCAGTCTTTATGGCACTAAAGAATTGGATATTTCAGTGATATTTGGATTTTTTTGTTGTGGTGTTTGTGGACGACATATTGGTGTATTCAAGAACAAGGGCTGAGCATGAGCAACACTAGGCGATAGTGTTGGAAATCTTGAGAGACCATCAGTTGTATGCGAAATTATCAAAGTGTGATTTTTGGATACAAGAGATGCGCTTTCTGGGCCATGTTTTTTCTGAGAAAGGTGTTTTAGTGGATGTAGAAAAGATAGAAGCTGTTATTTCATGGAAACCACCAAGGAATGTCTTTGAAATGCAAAGTCTTCTTGGTCTAGCTGATATTTACCGACTCTTTTTGTGTGACTTCTCACGACTATATTTGCCAATGACAGCATTTAAAAAGAATAACAGTGCATTTAAATGGACTTAGGAATGTCATAGATCCTTTCAAGAGTTGAAAGTTCTCCTTACGTCAACACCCATCTTGATTTTACTGGAATCAGGACAGGGATACGTGGTGTATTGTGATGCTTTAGGATCTGGTTTGGGATGTGTTCTCATGCAAGGAGACCATGTTGTTGCTTATGGCTCAAGACAGTTGAGAGTGCATGAGAAAAATTACCCATCACATGATTTGGAGTTGGTTGTAGTTGTCCATGATTTGAAATCATAGAGACATTATCTCTTTGGTGATAAATTTACTATTTTTACGGATCACAAAAAGCTTCAAACACATTTTATCACATCGAGATTTAAATCTCCGGAAAAGGAGATGGATAGAGTATCTCTAGATGTTTGACATTGACTTGATGTACACATCAGGAAAAAGGAATTCGGTGGAAGATGCATTGAGTCAAAAGTCATACGCTCAGTTAGCGAAAGTAGCTTCAGATGAATGGTAGTTGATGTCGGTCCTAGCCGAAATGTGTATATAATGTGAAGACCGAGATGATTTTGTGCTTTTTATTCCATTTGTGCTTGTTCCTGATTTGGTGCAGATAGTAAAGGAGGCACAGGAATCCAAGATAGACTGTGTTGCAATGAGTTCAAAACTCAATGGTGGGGAGACCATTGAGGGATGAAAACTTGATCGGGGTTCAGTTTTGTGTTTCAATGATCAGATGGTTGTACTTATGGGTTTTTAGGAAAAACACTTTCATTCTTATCACCATTCAATATGGGCTATACACCTAAGTACACAGAAGATGTATAAGGAATTGAAGGCACAGTTTTGGTGGAGCGGCATGAAAAGGAAAGTGGCTGAGTTCATCTCTCGATGCTGAACTTGTCAACAGGTTAATGCAGAGCATCAGAGACCAGCTGGTATGTTATAATATTCACCAATCCCAGTGTAGAAATGGGATCAGATAGAAATGGATTTTGTTTTAGGTCTTCCAAGAATGAGTCAGAAACACAAAGCCATTTGGGTGATAGTGGATCGTATAACCAAGTCGGACCATTTCATCCTGATTCGTGAAACTCATACGGTGGAAGATATTTCAAAAATATATATTCAATAAGTGGTAATGATTCAGGGTTACCAGTGTCTATCATCTTAGATAGTGATCTAAGGTTAACATCTCGTTTTTGGAAATCATTAAAGCAGGCCCTCGGAACTCAGTTGACTATGTGCATGGAGTATCATCCTCAGACGGATTGGAAAACCGAGCGGATGATAAAAATGTTGGAAGAAATGTTGCGTGCTTTTGTAATGGATTTTGTTGGCTCATGGGAGGAGCATATAACCTTAGTGAAGTTCTCTTACAATAACATCTATCAAGCCTCGATACGCATGGCTCCGTTTGAAGCATTGTATGAGCATCTTTGTCATTCTCCACTATGCTGGGTGTAAATGGGTGAAACTTTACTATTCGTGCCATGCCTTGCCGAAGAGACAAAATATAAGATCTAGTTGATTATAAAGAGGCTAGAGACAGCTCAGAATCATCAGAAATCTTTTGCAGATCACCATCAAAGACCGTTGTCGTTCGTTGTGGGTGATCATGTCTTCTTGAGGATCTCTCCAAGACCTGGACATCGTTGTTTCAAGAAGAAAGAAAAATTATCTCCTAGATACTTTGGCCCTTTTGATATATTGGAACGAGTTGGAGAGGTGGAATATCAGTTGGCATTATGTCCACAGTTCAGTTTGATGCATAATGTGTTCCATATATCTCAGTTGAAAATGTATCAGCCTGATCCTAACCATGTGATCAGATGGGATCATGTTGACCTAAAGCTAGATGCTTCATTGATACAAATCCCGGTATGGATTGTGGTTAGGTAAGAGAATGTATTTTGTGGAGAAATCATTAGTCTAGTTTGGGTTTTATGGCATCATGGTCAGATTCAAGAGGAGACTTGGGAACACAAGAAAGAAATGAAAGAGTAGTGTCCATAACTCTTTCAGACAAGCGATAGTTTTCTAATTTCTGAGGATGGAAAGGCCAATGGTGGGGAGAATTTAGTACCCCCATTTTCTTATATGTAAACATTTCTTGATTCTTTTAATGGTCATAATGTTAACGGTGATGAATGGGAGAGTTGGGAGAACTTAAAATGAGTTTTGGGGAAAAAAGAGAAGATGCATGGGAGGTGCACGGTTTGTCTAAACCGTGCGACCAAACTGTGTGGAGTTGGTATTGGGGGTAGTATCTTCTACATGGGTGGTGCATGTTTTGCCTAACTGTGTTTCCAATTTGTGAGAGAAGGGTGGTCGAGGCACTAGCTAACGCATGGTTAGGTATCAGTTTTTCAAACCGTGCGAACTAACCATGCGACCACTTAAACGAGATCTTATAAATGTGGATATCACGAGTTTTCTCTTTTAAGTGCCTCGTTTAAGCTCCTAAGTGGCCCTCACTCGGGATTTTGGTTCTACAAAGGTCAAAGAGGGTTCTCTCATCGTTCTGGAGGTGACCTGAAGGATTCTCATAGTGAATCGAAGTCGGATTCTTGAGGTATGTGATCGTTCTTGTTCGATTCATTAGATCTACTTAGATCTACTTCTCCTCGTCTCTCGGTTTCTTAGATCTACGCCCATTATGGGTAGATATAAGTGTGTGGATGCCATGTATGATGATATTTGGTCTTGGTTGTGTTAGGAGAATAGATCTAAGGAGGATCCTGGGTGAATAGGCCCGGTTTTCTTTTGCATTCTCCGTGTGTTAGGGTTTTCGTCGAAACCCTTGAGGTAGGTGGCTTCACTCTCGACTCCTCTTTCTAGAATTGTTTACCTTAGTTTAAAATTGGGTTATTTGATTGGAATTGATTGTGAAAATCATGGAATAAATCTTCTTTATTAATGATTTATTGTTTTAGTGACATTGTGAAATCTTGGTGATTTATTTTGCAAAGTGATTTGGCTTCTTGAATTTAAAATGATGATTTGAAATTGTAGAATTGATGGAATTGGAAATGGTTTTATGAAATATCGGTTTTCAATAAAAAGGGAGATTTATTGAAATTGGTTGGAATTTAAATGGTTTGAATTTGAAATGGTTTTGATGGAAATGGTCTTCAGTAAAAAGGTGTTTTTATCGAAAGAGTGGTGTGGCATGATTGATGGAAAGATGTGGTGTGTGTTCATATTGAATTCAGGATGGATAAGGGTTAGGAGTCGCCCCCATCAGTGTTGGGATGGAAAAGGGTTAGGGATCTCCCCCGTCAATCATTCATATTGCATTCGGGATGGAGAAGAGTTAGGGGTCTCCCACATCAGTGTTGGGATGGATAAGGGTTAGGGCTATCCCCTGTCAATCATTAATGTTCATTTGGGTTGGATAAGGGTAAGAAGTCTCCCCAGTCATGGTCAGGATGGATAATTGTTAGGGCTTCTCCCCTCTTCCAGGTATCATTCCTGGTTGGTTGCATGGGATTGTGAAATGGTTGGGTATGCCAAAAATGGATTTTGTGGAATGGTTCTAAAGTTGGATTTGTTATTTTTTCTGAAAAAATAACTTGTTTTAAAATTGGTTTCAATTACTCGTGGATTCTTTTGGTTATAAATGGTTTTTGAAACTTCTTTATATTTAGTTATAAACTGCTTTTGAGAAAATGTTTTCTATAAACTATTTTTATATAATTGTTGCTAACTCTTCTATCCTAGTGGTGTGAATAGGGAATTCATTAAGGAAAACCTACTTAGTTTTGTACTCACCCCTGCTCTGGCACATTTTTTCTTTTTTAGATGTCATATTCCGGGACACAGGTAAAGGTAATGCATCTCATTACTAGTGGTTCGTGGTGATGCTTGGAAGATGTGGTGGTTCTTGGTTCAAGGAGCTCTATGTGGAGCCGTGGAGGGTGTCATGGCTTGTGTTGGGTCTTTTGTTTAGTCTTCTACATGGTACTCTGATTTTGTGTGGTTTTGTAGTGATTTGTGGAATAGTGTAGTTCTCTTTTTGTAATGCATGAGTCGGTTGTTTCTTTTGTTCATGCATCATACAGTGAAAGTTTGGTGATGGTTGGTTTATGGGTTTATTTCTTAAAGGTTAAATCATCCCCCAACTTATATTTGAAACCCTTCGACATTTATTTCCATCCTTTGGCATCTTGCAGATGTCGTTTAAGACCTAGTAATGACATGTTGTACTCTCATGCCAATAATAATTGGCGAGTCATTACACAAGGCCTTGGCCAAGATGTCTAAAAATTATTAACTCCTTGACCAAAACCATATATCAAATTGGGAAAGGACTCATCCAATTCCACATCTAATTGTCTCAGGATATCTATTGATGCATCTAGGAGCTATATCGGGCTCCACTAGCCACATACTAAGTCCAATACATTCCTTATTTGAAAAGGTTGAAACATAACATAAATATTCGTATTAAAACTAGCATACTAAAAGTCAATAATTTAACCATCAACCATGAATGGTATAAAAATAACACATCCATAGTCCAACATATCACAAAACCTTTATTACATCCTGGAGGATTTGTATCATAATGAATCAACATCAAACAAGTTTAAAATCCATCAAATGATGTTGACATAGATGAAATGAGAAATATTTAAAAAAATTAACTCTTTCTATTTTGAAATCATTTAAGAGTAACATAATTATAAAAGAAAACATTTATTTTAAATTTAATCTTATAATATTTTAAGGGAAGGTTTGATAATGTTATAACAGTGGAAAATATCCACACCTGCTGCATATATTAAAAAACATTCTTACCTTAATTTGGTTGAAAAGGTCATAAAGTACCTTGTTTGGAAAATGACAGAAAGATTCCCTTAAAAAATTATAAGGTTAAATAAGTGTATAAATGACTTTATCCCATATTCTAGTAAATAGTAAAAATGTTTGGAAATACGTTTTTAAGAAAACATGTATGTGGATTATAAAGAGGTCCAAGTAGATATTTACGTAAAAACAACCTCATAAAATAAAGTGATTGTAAAATTAACCCTTACCATGTAATTTTCCTTATTACATGTTATGTTAAACTCTTGTATAATAGTTAAAACATTTTTGCTAAATTATACAATAACTATATACACAAATATGATATCATATGTGATCCTCTAATATTGCTTTCTTAATAATACATCAGTAGTATCATAATTTCAGGTATTAACTGATTCGTTTTCCTTTATATGATTGGTTATGTAATCCATGTTTGTTATGTATAGGATGTACTTTATTCATATTCAAAATGATATTATGTGCATAAAATGTATTTTTAATCATAAAATGAAAACCATTCTTGAATGATTACGATGAGGAATGACTCTCATCGCGTTCGTGGAGACGGTAATCTATACGTACGCATGAGCAATAATATCATTATATTGATGGTGAAATCATATATAATTGCATGGTATATCATATATAAAGAATAATTAACATGTTATATTTATTATTTACATTATTTATACTCATTATTGTACACATCCTAAAAATTAAGTGTTTGAATAACAAATTATACCATGACGTGGAGACGGTATGCCATATGTACAATGTACGGCGACTTTTTCATTCATATGATGGATATAATAATGAATATGGATGTAACATTTTTATAATAACATAAAATTTTGTAAAATATACTGGATATATTATTTAATAATGGAAACAACTAATAAAGAGGAAGTGGAAGAAGAAAAGAACTTGGGAGAGGTGATGAAATATTTACCTCTTCTTCAGGTTCTTCCTTTTGATTAAATGAAAAGGGCTCCGTAGGTTGGATTTGAGACCAAAGTAAGGACTCAAGGATGAAGGTAAGAATTTTGGGAGGATATTTGGGTAGGTTTTGGCCAATAAAAATGTCTTTGGAGGTGTGAAATTAAGAGAATTGGAAGTTCCCTTTTATAAGACAGGTGAGGTTCACTTTACTAAAAGCTTGAAATATTATTTTATAATAAAAACATTTTCGGTTTATAATGGCTCAAAAATGATTTATTTATAGGATAAGGTGGGTTTGGGTTGAAAACCTCTCAAAAATGGTTTTTAGATAGGTTTAGCTCACCATATTAACCTTATATTTTAGATTTAACTCTTAGTTAAATAGTTTGACATTTACCATGTCTCTTTGTATTTTTATATTATATGGTTAATAAACATATATAAACTACCAAGAGAACCACAAGTGGTTCAATATTAATATATATAACTTTATATAAGTCCTTTTTTAGAACTCTATATTTTTATGAATATTATATCAATTAATAATATAGTTTTTGTTTTAAAAACTCAATTATGACAATTTTGAAACTATATAGTATTTGATATTTTTGAAAGCCATTAAAACTTTATCACTTCAAATAAAATTTATTTAACCAACCCTAACATGTCAAATTAACCTATAAAATTAGTGTAATTCATCATAAGTCGCAATTTACATTTATTTTAATATTTATAATATTAATTATTTTAATATTTCATTAATAAGGTAATTACTGCATCATCATTGTGTCATAAATAAATTAAATTACTTAATATCTAAAAATAATAAATAAAATACCATTATGTATGAAATATTTTTATCTTTCTAAATAATATTTATAGTCTAATTTATTTTTTGTGTAACCTTATATTAAATATGGTTTAGTTATTAAACTTTGAATTTAACTCTTTTAACTCTTCTTTAAATAAAATAATAATAAATGTCTTAATCTAATACAAGTTGACCAAAGTGGATTATATTTTATTCTTAATATTGTTTTTGGTTGAATTACACTTATCCAATAGAATTAGGACATGTTTTAGGGTAATTAGGATATTGTTTTTACCCTTAATTGCCCTATTTACTTTTAATTGTGGTAAATAAAAGTCAAAAGTTACTATTCAAAAAAAATTATTTTCATCTTATTGAACCACATTTTACATAATAATATTAACCATGTCTCTTGGATTTTTTAAATTCAACTCACAGAAGTGGTAAAATTACATTTAATTCAAATTTTCAAATGCTCCTAAGAAGTGGGTAAAAGACGGTAAAAAAGTTCAATAAAATTTTTATATATCTAAACTTATTATAAAATGACTCCAAAAAATCACTTTGAATTTATATTGTTATTATGTATCTATTTTGACCTAAAATAAATATAAATAAAATAAATAATTATTTAAATAGAATGTTGGTTTTAACCAATAACATAGTGTTTTTCTACTATTCATCAAAAATTGAATGTTTTTTGAAAAATAAAAAAAAATTCAACCTAAGATAATTTTGATATTATGAATTCAAAAATGAAGTCCATTTTGAAAAATAAAATTTATAAAATCTCATAAAGTTGGTATTACTATTCATAATTGCTAGTTTAATTGGCCGCGGTGTGTTAAAATATTGAAGTTGCGTACAATTCAAGCTATTGTATTATTTAAAGGGAAACGTACCCTAGAAGCTTGGGGTGTTAAATTATTCCCTCGTTCAAATAATTTCATCCTCAAAAGTTCTAGAATACTACTGCACAAAATGATTTAGGTACTTATTCATCATAAGTTCCTCTAGTTCCAATGTTTCATTTTCCATATTATGGTTTCTCCATAGAACTTTTACCAGAAGTTTCATCCGGTTTCTCAACCCTTGTTCTCTAGTAGCAAGAATCTTGACATGCTCTTCACAATAAGACAAATCTGGTTCCAGTTCAATTTCCTCATAAGTGAGAACCTGCTTTAGGTCAGGCATGTATTTTCTCAATAGTGATATGTGGAACACATCGTGAACTTTTGAGAGACTTGGCGGCATTTCCAAATGGTAAGATATAGCCTCAATTCATTCTAGAATTTTGAAAGGTCCAATATACCTGGGACATAATTTCCCCTTCTTACCGAATCGTATAACTACCTTCCATAGAGATACTTTCAAGAAAACATGATCTCCTACCCGATATTCCAAATCCTTCCTGCAGTTATAGGCATAGATCTTGATTCTACTTTGAGCTGCTTTGATGTGGGTTTGGATAAACTTCACTTTTTCCATCGTTTCCTCAACAAGTTCTGGTCCTATGAGTTTTCATTTACCAACATCATCCCAGAAAGTTGGTGTGTGGCATCTCTTTCCATATAACACTTCATATTGTGTTATCTGAATACTTGAATGGAAGCTATTGTTATAGAAAAATTCTACCAGAGGTAAATATTGGTCCCAAATTACTCTAAAGTCATGTGAGAAAGATCTCAACATGACTTCTAAGGTTTGAATAGTCTTTTCTGATTGTCCATCAGTTTGAGGGTGGTAGGTAGTTCTCAAACAAAGATCAGTATCTAACGATTTCTAATGAATTTTCTAGAATCTTGATTTAAAATGAGGATCACGATTAGAAACAATCAATAGGGGTACTCTATGAAGTCTTAAAACTTCCATAATATATATTCTTGCAAAACATTCAAGTGATAAATCTTCTCTTATAACAAGAAAATGTGCTGACTTGGTAAGATGATCCACAAAGACCCATATTGCATCATTCCTTCTAAAAGTATTTGTAATCCCCATAACAAAGTCCATCATAATATCATCCCATTCCCACTCTAGTATGGAAAGAGGTTTCATGACTCCTCTAGGATGTTGTCTTCTAGCTTTTACTTGTTGGAAAACCATACATCATGACACTAAATCAGCAATCCCTCATTTTATGTTGTCCCACCAAAAATGTTCCATCAAATCTCTATACATCTTGGTTCTCCCAGGGTGTATAAAGAAATTAGAGCTGTGATCATCATCTAACAATTACCTTTTTAGATTAGGTATATCGGGAAAACAAAGTCTCTTCCGAAATTTCAAAATTCCATCTTCATATATGAAGTCACTCAATCTCCCATTGTTCACAGCTTTATTTTTCTTTTGAAACTCCTCATCATTAGCCTGAGAACTTTTTATCCTTTCTAGTAAAGATGGCTTAACAACAATTTGAAAAAGTATCAATGTTTCACCTTCCATGATTATTCCCATATCCATATTTACTAGATCCATGAAAATAGGATCCCTTTCTACTCTCATCTTATTCAAAACTCCATGATCCTTTCTGCTCAAAGAATCTTCCATATTATTTTCCATACCTGGGTGGTAGTGTAGTGTTTAATAATAATCCTTGAGTAGTTCATGCCATTTTCTTGGCCTCATGTTGAGTTATTTATGTGAGAAAATATACTTCAAACTCTTGTTATAGGTATAAATCCCACATTTTCACCATAGAGATATTCTCTCCATATCTTCAGAGCGAATATTACTGATTCTAACTCAAGATCATTATTAGGGTAGTTTTACTCATGAAGTTTTAGCTATCGTGATGCATATAAAATAACTCTATCATTTTGCATAAGGTTAAAGCCATGTCATTTCTTTGAAACATCACTATAAATAACAAACTCATCGTTCTCGAATGGTAGATTCAAGATAGAATAATTAACTAATCTTCTCTTCAGTTATTCAAAACATTATTCACACACTTTTTTCCAAAAAAAATTATCCCATTCACATGTGATCTTGGTTAATGGGTTAGCCAACTGGGAAAAATTTTGGATGAAACATTGATAATAACCTAATAAACAAATAAAACTGTGTACCTCAGTTATACTCGTCGATGTTGGCTATTCTTGGATTGACTTGGTCTTTGAAGGATCAATAGAGATTCTATCCTTAGAGGCAATATGTACAAGAGAATAAATCTCCTAAATCTATAATTAACTCTTACTAAATTTCCCATGTAATTCATTTCTTCTTAGAGTCTTCAGAATAATGCATATGTGATTTTCATGATCTTCATTGATTTTGGAGTATACCAAGATATCATCCATAAATACCACTACAAATTCATCAAGACATTCCTTGAAAACTCTATTTATTAGATCCATTAAGACTGAGGATGAATTAGTCAATCCAAAAGGCATTATTGTAAACTTTTAATTCCCACACCTGCTTCGAAATGTTTTTTTCAGAATATCTTTCTTCTTCACACACAACTGATGATATCTAGATCAAAGGTCAAGCTTTGAAAACTATTGAGCTCCATGAAGTTTTTCAAATAAATCATCAAAGCAAGGTAGGGTATACTTGTTCTTTATTGCTATATAATTGATCTCCCTATAGTCAATGCACAACCTCAAAGATCTATCTTGGTTCTTAACAAAAAGGACAGGGGATCCCCATGAAGAAACACTAGGGAGAATAATCTCTTATTACTCAATTCTGGTAGTTGTTTCTTTATTTACACTAATTCCACATTGGTCATTCTATAAGGGGTATTTTATATGTTCCTTGAATTAGGAATTAAATTAGTGGAAAACACAATTTCTCATTCTGGAGGATGTCAAGGTAAATCCTCTAGAAACACATCAACATATTATTGCACAATAAGTATTTCCTCTATTTGAACATTCTTTTCCTCACCCCTAATAATTTCATTCTCATCCTCCCCAATAATTGAATTTAGTAGAGCTACTGGGGGTGAATCTAGATAAGAATCAGATGGTGACATTTCTTATCTAAAGATAAGGTACACCTTATCATCATCGAGAATTGTATCCGCCTTCTTCTTACAATAAATTTTCACACCATGGTCTGAAAGACAATCCATACCATGGATTATATCAAATTAAATCATGGGTATGAAGATTAGATTAGTAGATAAATATATTTTATATGCCTTAATGGGGACTGATTCACAACACATTGTTGCAATGACACTTCCCTTGGGTGTTTTGACTGAAAACTCCCTTATTAAATCAAATTGGAAATTTCTAATTTTCTTAGAAAAGTAGGAGGATATGAAATAATGCGATGATCTATAATCAAATAAATCATTGTCTAAACTTGAGGAAACAATTAAATTACATGCCACCATGTCTTTTGGATCTTTAACCTCAACAGTAGTGATCACATAATCCTAGCCTTGATCCCTTGTACTTTTTATAGATGTGTTTCCCTGATGCATAGGATATTCATTTTCATAATGTCCCATCTCCCTACAATAGTAGCATTGAACATTGGTATATTATTTCTCCCCCATAAAATCACTAGAAAGATGTCCTTTCTTTCCACATTTTTAGCATACTATTTTTCCTTTTAGACAGGCACCACGGTGCTTCCTTCCGCAATTATCACAGTGTGGAAATTCCACTCTTCCCTTATCCCCTATTTCTTTATTTCCATTCCCAGAGAGTTTAGAATATCTCTTCTTCTATTTCTTTTCTTTAATGTTGTAAGACTTAGATAATTCCTTTTATATCTTAATAGAACATGAGACAATATCTTCATATGATGAGAAGGATTGTGAGACTAATGCTCGGTGGAGAAATGGTTTTAAACCATCAAAAAATGATCAATCTTACTTCTTGTGTTATGTATATAATCTATAGCATGCCTTGCGAACCTTGTAAAGTTAGCTTCATACTTTGTGACATTCTAATCCTCCTTTTGTCTCAGACTTAGAAATTGTCTTTCAATATCCATTCTATGGTCACGAGGAAAGTATTTTTCTAAGAAAATATCTTTAAACTCCCTCTATTCCATACATGATACTTATTCATCATTCTTTGTGTTTTGAATTAATGACCACCACTGATATGCATCTCCGGTGAGGTGATAAACTACCATGATAACTTTTTTCCTTTCCCTACTCCCCAAAGCATGAAATATTTTATCTAAGGAACTTATCCATTGTTCAACTACAAATGGATTTGTAAACCCATTGATTATTAGTGGTTTTTTCCTCATGAAGTGATCTAACATTGATCCTTCTTGTTTTGGATTAGGGTGATCCATATCAGAAAGGTTATTATTCATAACCAGTGTGAGTTGAACCAGTATGGTGATAAGCTGATCAACACCATTTGCATCACAAAATCCGTTATAATTATCTTTATTAGGAGGTAAAACCCTACCTGGATTACATGTGTTGATTTGGTTTCCATTCCTTCAACTAGGAATCATTTCTAAACAATTTCATAGAGTGGATTAGTTTATGAATAACAATACATAATTCTGAACATGTAAAACACATAAAATAAATTGAATAGTTTATGGATATAATCCATAATCATAAAAATGTTTTCTTTGAGTAGGTATATACTCATAAATCCTTCATAATGATTTGTAAAGAAAATGATAATTATCCTAAGCATATCCCCGGGGAGTATTGAAACTAAGAGTGCAGCAAGTCTCATTGTCGTGCAACAGTTCCCATTTGAGTCTATCTCAGAGAAGTGTTTTTCGGTTTTACCCCTAGGTACATTTGTGCTAGACCCGCATCTACCTGATTGTATCTATAGAGGGATGTATTTTTTGAAAAACTCATAAAAATTTCTACATAACCAAAATTCTAGGAAGTTCTTCTATACTAATCCTAAATGTCCATCTTGGGGTAATGTTCTCTAATCTGAGTTTTTATAAATCTAGTTTCCAAGGATTGTACTAAACTTCCCCTGATACCAATTGTACCCCCCCAACCCCAGTTACCCAGATTCATTGATTTATTACATAACTTTGGCATGATAAAATGATTCATGTTCTGAATGAACGATCAGTTTTGTATTATTACAAACAAGATACATACATAAGTTTAACATTAAAACAAGAAAAGAAATGCAACACTAATTTATTCTATTAGAAACATTCTAGCCTCATAGATTATATCTGCAAGTCACTCATAAATTACTTCTCCATATCCTCGGGAAATGAAAAATAATAAAGGGGTGAGCTCAAACACTCAGTAACGGTAATCAATACAACGGAAGATAACATAAACATTATGCCCGATAAATAATTCAAAACACATGCCTTTACAAACAATAAACATGAAAAATTTATGGTAAGAATATGATATGAGTAAATAATGCCATAATAAATCATAGTCGTGGGTTTTCTACTAGTCAAATAACCACCTGAACCATCATTATTATTTCATAATGAGGGAATGTGTAATGTCATACATTCTGAAACATTTTGTCAAGGCCTCGACCAAGACATCTAAAAATGATTAAGGACTCAACCAATACCATATATCAAATTGGGAAATTCCTCAGCCAATTATAGGTCTAATTGTCTCATTAGACCTATAGATGCATTGAGGAGATATAGTAGGCTCTATCCGTCACATACTAATTCCAATACATTCCTCATATGAAAAGGTTGAAACATAACATAAACATTCATATTAAAACTTGCATACAAAATGTCAATACTTTAACCATAAACAATGAATGGTATAAAAATAACATATCCATAGTCAGACATATCACAAAACCTTAAATACAATATAGAAGACTTGTATCATAATTAATCAACTTTCAACAAGTTTATAATCAATCAAAAGATGTTGACATAGATGAAATGAAAACAATTTGAAAGAAATACCTCTTTCTGTTTTGAAACCATTTTAGAGTCACATAATTATAAAAGAAAACATTTATTTTTATAATATTATTATAATCTTGTATGGGAAGATTCTAGGATGTTATAATGGCATAAAATAGTCGCACCAACCGTATAAGTTAAAAAAACATTCTTACCTTAATTTTGTCGAAAAGTCTAGAAAGTACCTTGTTTGGAAAACGACAGAAAGTTTCATTTCAAAACATATAAGTTAAAATAATGGCATAAATGACTTTAAACCATAGTATATTAAATATTTAAAATTTTTTGAAATACAGTTTTAATAAAACATGGACATGGATGATAAAGATGTCCTAGTAGATAATTATGTAAAAACAACCTTGGATAATAAAGAGATTGTGAAATTAACCCTTACCTTTAACTTTTCCTTAGTCGATGGTATGATAACCTCCTGTATAATATTTAAAACATTGTTATTAAATTATACAATAACTATATACAAAAATATGATATCATATATGTCCTCAAATATTTCTTTGTTAATAATATTTCGGTAGTATCATCATTTCAGGTGGTAACTGATTTGTTTTCCTTTATATGAATTTTTATCTAAGACATGTTTATTATGGATAAGAAGTATTTTATTAATATACATAATGATATTATGTTCATAAAAATTATTTTTATTCATAAAATTAAAATTATTCTTGAATGATTACGAAGGGGAATGAATCTCATCGCGTTCGTGGAGACGGAAATCTGTACCTACGCACGAGCGACAATAGCATTATATTGAAGGTGAAATCATTTATAATTGGTTGGTATATAATATATACATAATCATTAAAATTTTATATTTATTATTTACATTATTTATACTCATTATTATACCCATCCAAATAATGAAGTGTTTGAATAACAAACTACACTACGACGTGGAGACGGTAAGCCATATGTACGCACGTATGGTGAATTTGTCATTTATATGATGGATAGAATAATGAAAATGGTTGTAAAATTTTTATAATAAAAAAAAGTATATAAAATACACTAGAGTTATTATTTTATAATGGAGAAAACAAAGAAAGTGGAAGTGGAAGAAGAAGAGAACTTGAAAGATGTGATGAAATATTTACCACTTTTTCGAGTTCTTTCTTTTTATTTGATCAAAATATCTCCTTAGGTTGGATTTATAACCAACGGAAGGCCTATAAGATGAAGGGAAGAAATTTGGGAGGATATTTGGGCAGGATTTTTCTGATCCAAATGGATTTTCAAGTGTGAAATTAAAAGAAGTTGAAGTGCCCTTTTAAAAGGGAGGTAACTGTCAATTTAGGAAAATCATGAAATATTATTTTATAATAAATTTATTTTCGGTTTATAATGGCTCAAAAATGATTTATTTAGAGGATATGGTGGGGATGGGTCTAAAATATTTCATCCAATAGGTTTTATATAGGTTTAGGTCACCATATTAACATTATCATTTAGATTTATCTCTTAGTTAAATAGTTTGACATTTACCATGTCTCTTTGTATTTTTATATTATATGGTTAATAAAATTGCTATAAACTGCAAAGAGAACCCCAAGTAGTTAATTATTAATATATATATCCTTATCAAATTCCTTTGGCTGAAACTTAGATTTTTATGAACAATATATCAATTAATAATATAGTATTGGTTTTAAAAACTCATTTATTTCAATTTTGATACTATTTAGTATTTAATTTTTTTGAAATCCATTAATACTTTATCACTTCGAATAAAATTTATTTAACCAACACTAACATGTAATATTAACCTAGAAAATTAGTTTAATTCATCATCAGTCTCAATTTACATTTATATGTATATTTATAATATCAATTATTTTAATATTTCATTAATAAGGTAATTGCTGGATCATCATTATGTTATAAATAAATTAATGTATTTAATTTCTATAAATTATAAATAAAATACCATTATGTATGAAATATTTTAAAATTTCTATATAATATTAATAGTATAATTTATATTGTTTTTAAGCCTATATTAAAAAATAGTTTAGTTAATAAACTTTGAATTTAAATTTTTTAACTCTTCTTTAAATAAAATAATAATAAATGTTCTAATCTAATCAAACTGGACCAAAGGGGAAATATTTTATTCCTAAGGTTTTTTTGGTTGAATTATACTTATCCAATAGAATTAGGATATGTTTTAGGGTAATTATGATTTCATTTTTACCTTTAATTACTCTATTTACTTTTAATAGTTGTAAATTAAAGTCAAAAGTTATTATTCACCAAAAATTACTTTCATCTTATTGGACCACATTTTACTTACTAATATTAACCGTGTCTCTCAAATTTTTGAAATTCATCTCACAAAAGAGGTAAAATTTAGTTTTATTCAAATTTTTAAATGCTTTTAGAATGTGGGTAAAAGACGGTAAAAAGTTCAATAAAATATTTATATATCTAAACTTATTCTAAAATGAATTCAATGAATTAAATTGAACTTATATAGGTATTATGTATCTATTTTAACCTAAAAAATTTAAATAAAATAAATAATTGTTTAAATAAAAAATCTGTTTATCCAATAACGTAGTGTTTTTCATTATTCATCAAAAATTGAATGTTTTTAGAAAATTACAAAAAATTCACCCTATGTTAGATTTGATATTCCAAATTCAAAAATGAAGTCCATTTTGTAAAATAAAATTTATAAAATCTCAAAAGGTGGATATTACTATTCATAATGGCTAGTTTTATTGGTAGTGGTGTGTTAGAATCTCGAAGTTGCGTACAATGAAAGATATTGCATTATTTAAAGGGGAACATACCTTGAAAGCTTAGAGTGTTACATTTAATTAAATATTAATATAACCTCAAAATCACATTATATTAATCCTGAAATATATATTTGGTCTTGGATAAATTTAATATCATATATTAAAATAATTTTGGTTCTCTATGTTGTCATCATACATAAAATATATTGGTACTATATTAAAATTTTTTCCGAAAATTCCGATGTCTTCGAAAATTATGAAAAAATAATTTTTGGATATTTCAATATTATAATTTTAAAAATAATATTTATTTTTTCTATATAGTTTTTAAAATGTCATAGTCTTCACTTTTAATTAAAAATAACCATTTATTGAAAAATACTAGTATTTTCACAATATTTCTTTTCAGACCCTTAAAAAATACATTTGACTTTGTAAAATTGTATTATAATTTATATTTAATAAATATTATTAATATTAGTATTTATTTTAAATATAATTTAGTTAAAAATATTCATAAATTAATCAAAATATTTTCTATATTGAATCTATATATTTCCCAAAAATACAATTTCTGTTAAATTGTATCATAGTATAATTTTTATCAAAATCATTATTTAATCGTTTAAAATGTAATAATATTATGGTATAAATATAATCATTTTTTTGTTAAATTGAAATATAAATTAAAATTATTAGGTTCTAGATACATAGAAAATGTTTACAATAGTGATTTCAGTAAGGGTAAGCTGTGAAAAGGTTATATTTTCATTGTGTGGTTCAACATACATTGTCTAGATTATGATCTTAATGTACAGGAATTTCTCTCATAAATGGTTCGGTTTTTTACTTCTTTATTGAACAATATTTTGGGAATGATAAATATCATATCCCAATGATTCAATATCTAACTTATGCTTAAAGAAATAGGTTTCATAAGGAAAGATCCCACTAGTCGAGGCCATCGCTTATTTCATATGTATCAAATGGAATTTTTCATAAAATTTAAACATATAATAATTATATGATCACTATACAATAACTATATTATCAATGTTTACTATGATTACTAGTATTATAAATTTGATAGACTAAATATATATTCAAACTAACCAATGTAGTGTAATTTTTTTCAATAAATTCATTACTTGATGAGTTATTTAATCATTGATAAAGGGATTTAATTTCATAAACTTTCTGGTGGAAGAATTATTCCCCCCTTTAGAAATTGAACCAAAAAAATTTCATTTCATTCACTAGAATATATGATAGTATTTATATTTTATTTACACTTCCAATTATCATGTTTCTTCCTTATACATGTAGTTTAACCACAACACTTTCACCAAGTGAGTTTTTTAGTTTCATGGAAGAATATCTCTAAAATATAATAACTTCACCAAATTCTCCTCATATGAAATATAATTCTCCTATTGTACAACATTTGTATTTTTTACATGTGATGGGTCAAGTATGTACTTCCTCAATAGGGATACATGGATCATATCATGTACATGATATAAGTTATTTGGGAGTAATTGTTGTCATGTCATCTCTCTAATGTGACGATGGATCTCAAAGGGGATAATGTATGATAGACTAAGATTTCTATTCTTCTTAAGCCATATGAACTTTTTAAATGGAAGTAGATAAATGAACACTTTATATATGGCCTAAAATTCTATTTATAATTGATGGTTACTTGAGTATATTTTCTATATGGATTGTGAAGATTTAATAGGGCACTAAATGATGTTAACCTTATCTTTCATCACTTGGATATGTTCAAGTCTCATAATCATCAACTCCCTAAGTTCATACTAGGATGTCAGATTCTGACACCTCTTCTCATACAGAGCCCCCTATGGTTCTATTTAAATGCCTGAATGGATTTTATTGTTATATGATAACTCCACAAGATAAAGGTTTTGATCCAAACATCCTTGGAAATCAATTGAAAAATGATTTATACATATCCACCAAAGATTAAATTGTCTATTTAGAGTGATCAACAAAATATAGGTGATAAGTAGTGTTGAAGGTAAATTGTATATTATAATATTTTTTAATGATTCTCTTAAACAATGAGTTAAACATTGAATCTCAATTACATATAATATATAGTGGAGCTATTTGAAATCATCCCTATTCCCTTATGTATATCTTACAACGTTGGTCAAAAGAGTTTTTTTACTTGATAGTAATAAAATCTTCCCACATTATATGGTTATAGCCTACCACCCATATCGTGTGATTTTCTTTAGATATATTGGGTTGACTTATAATGAAATATATGGTTATTTTTTCCCATTTACATTATATTATGGGAAATGACTACATTATATCCTAATATTTATTTCACTCGTCATTTACTCTTCTCAATACCAAGAATATAGATACAAAATACATATTATCCATCTTCTTATTATCCCACCATAAATTTATCATAAAATCACTATATGTTTTAGATCTTATTTGATGAATAGAGAATGAATATCTATATTCCCCATCCATGTGTAAACTCTTCAGTTCACTTTTTTTATGGGACACAAATTTGAGATACAAAACGTATACCTCTATGCTCAGAAAAATTGAACTCCTGAATATTTTCTACGTTATACTGTAACATGTCGTCTTATTTCTGGTCCTCTATGATCCTCCCAATAATGGATCATTGAGTAGTTATTTTTGAAATTTAGGATGAAGATCCTTTTATTTTACCCATGTCAATACTTTCAATATCTAAGAATATTTTTTCCCTTGAATTCCTCACCATGGATAAGGTTGTAGAGACCTTCCTACTAAAATCATCTTCCACATTGTTTGAAATCCAATGATAGCAATGGATTAAAAAATAATATTTCTTCTTCACCTCAAACAAAAATCTTGGTGCATATTTTGGAATTTTTCGGTGAATATAAACTTGATTATTTTATGATCCTTATATATGTTACACATATCCCCTTGTAAATAAATAATCAAATATTTATTTCAAATATCACCATTTATAAATCTAGATCATGATTTTGTTATTTCATTGGATGGATCATTAGTTGGAAGGAGGAAAAGGCCATCACCATGTAATTTTTCATGAATACACACCACAAACCTTTTTTTGGATGCATAAAATTTGATATAAAATACATCCACACTTTCTAGTACTGTAAGCATGGGTTCTATGATAATCATCTTCATCATCTATTTAAAACATTCATTATATTCATCATTCTTAAAAAATATTACCCCTTTCTAAGTTATCTTTTTTAATGAGATTGAAAATTGTGATAAGTTTCTTGGAAATCAACAATAGTACCAATAAAATCAAAGGAAACTATAAATGTCTATCACATATATTGGTATGGGATATCCTCCAACAGCTTCTATTTTTTAAAAAGTCTATAGATATCCCTTTATTGGTGATAAAAAACAATGGAATGTTAGGTAATCTAACAAAAATTTTCTTTACTATAATTTTGTTACATTTTTTCTTTCCACAAGGTCTTCAGTATAGTATTCAAATAGACCTCGTGTTCCTTATTTATTTTTCAGTAGATTATAATATTATCTATAAATATTATAAAAATTGTTCGATTTAATCTCAAAAGACCATATTAATAATGTACATGAATATGTATTTATAATTATTGTTTCAAAATGGAATCAATGTGAAATAATTGTTCTCATATTATGTAGGAAAAGTAGTCATGGATATATCCAGCTTCGTCATCTTTCCTTGATAGTATCCTGATTGAAGATTCAACATATTGAAATATAGGGATCTACATAGCTGATTGAACATCTCACCATTCTGTGGAAGTAGGTACCTATTGTTTATCATGATCTTATTATGGTCATGATAATCAATTTTTAGCAACATTGACCCATCCTTCTTCTTGATGAAGATGACCAGAGCACCACATGGTGAATCACCTAGTCTTATTCACATTTTATACAGATTCTCAAGTGGCTTCTTATTCAACTACAAGTGGTCAACAAAGACCATTTGATATCAACTCTTATATATTGGAAATGATCTAGGTATAAGCTTGATTGAAAATTCATCCACTTTGATTAGTGGGAGACCAGTCAATTTTTCACGAAAACATCAATGTATTACCACATAATGCGCATGTATTCAAGGATGATCTTTTTCTTGTACTCAATAATTTGAGTTAGATGTTATTTCTCATCAGATAATAAGTTCATTTCTTGAAATGAAGCCACCAAATAAGATTAATTCAACTCCATACACCTGTATTGAATTAGAAAATGGTTCACAATACAAAGGGAGATTTCCTTCTCTTTGAAATTAATAAAGGTTGTATATAATGAATTCCAATCCATGCCCCAAATAATATCAAATTCCACTAAATCACTAAACAAATAGTACATTAGTGATCATTTTTTGGGGGGTTATGAAAAATGTCTTCTAAATTATTTTCCTGTATAAATTATAGGGACTTTTGAACAACCCCTAAAGTCATAAAAATGAGAGGTGGATTTGAACCCTCGGTAATGTTTTTATCATTTTTTAATATTCAGTTTCATTTTAGAGGAGTTTATGCCAAAACCACTACTAATATATGAAGTATCCTATATATATTTATTTGGTTGGATTTTAGATGTGTTATATATATATATAATATGAAATTTTTGTTTTCAAGAAAATATTGTGAATTTAAAACCCCCAATAATCAAATAAATTATTGGTTGTTTTAACCCCCTCAAAATTAAGAAAATAGGGGGGGTTAGACCCCCTCCGTTTTAAGGGATTATAGAGTGTTCATAATGGATTCAATTTATTGATATTAGCAGTATTTAAAAAACCGCCTCTAATTTTCAATATTAGAGGGGGTTATGAACCCCCCCAATATTTTTTAAAAACTAATTTTAATATATATATCTAAATAAAAAATATATAATTTTTTTAAATACATTATATAAACATATAATATAAATATATTTATGTTATTAATTTATTTGATTTTATTTAATCTTATTTATATGTATATATAATTAGATATTTTTTCTATAAAATGGTATTTCATATAATATTAACTATAATATAAAAGCATAAATATAATATATAACTATAAAAAAAATATTTATTTATTTAACAAAATTATCATATTAAAACCATATAGTTTGTAAAATTTATATAATATTCATAATGGATTATAAATATACGTACACACAAATGAGTATAAATAAATATGTATGTGTTACACGAATAATGTATTTTATTGTGTATATATTATATATATTTTATTACATAATAGTTAACAAAACTTCTTTTAATTATATGAATAAATATTTAATATTGTGGATATATACATATATATACAAAAAAACAAAACACATTTTATATATTAAAATTATTATGTAAATAAATAAATAAATTTTTATTAATATGAAGATATTTATTTAGATTCTAATAGTTAATAAATATTTTTATAGATAATATAACTATATATATATGTATTTATAAATATATTTATATATGTAATAAATATGCAAAAAAATCATCTATATTAGAATCTTATATAATATTATTTGAATATATAAAATATAATATTTTATATATAATAATTAATTTAAAATATATTATATTAAAATAATATATATTAGATATAATATTTTATACATATATTAAATTTTATAATTATATAATTATATTTATATACAAATAAATGTATTTATAAAATATTTGACATATATGTGTAATGATATAAATATGGAATATATATATATTTATATATTATTTTCACAATATACATGTAAATATAATATAATATGTATATACATAGACATATATATATGTGTTTGTGTAAAATTATTAGGAAATATATAAATATATAATATAAGAAATATATATTTTTATATTCATATAAATATTGGAAATAATATATATTAATATTATATATATATATATATACATGCTATATATAATTTAATTTTTGTATTGTAGACATATAAATATATTTGTATATTTATATATATTTGTATTTATTTTCCATATATATTGTGATATATATCGACCTATGACATTTAAATAAATTATAATATAAATACATAATATAAACTTGAATACATTAACTTATCTAAATGTATATGTTGGTTATATATTTAAATTTATTTAAATATATTATAATAATAATATTTATTTGAATAAAAAATAAAATATATATTTATATATACTAATGTTCATAACATAAATTGAAACTCATTTGGCATATTGGTTAGAGTCGGGGGTGATGCTTCATTGTCATGAGTACGAGGTTCAAATCCATTTGAAATGGATTTTTTATGGGGTTGGATTATATGGTTCTGGATAGGGAGGGTGAATTCATTGGGGGTCCCATAGGTTTAAGGGGAAGTAGAGGGAGAGAGTGGGAGGGAACTATGACCGGGGGTGGTGGGGTGCATCGATATAAAAAAATACTAATTAAAATATATCTATTATCTTGGATAATTTTTATGTCATATATTACATCAATTTTGTGTCATTATGATATCATAATACAAAATGTAAATTTATATCGTATTAATTTTTTTCCCTAAAAATTGATTATCCCAAAAAAATTATGAGAAAATAACCATTGGATAATTTCTATGTGGTGATTATAAAATTTATATTTATTTTTGAAATATATTTCAATATATCTGAAAAATTTTCACTTTGGAATCAAAATATCCATTTATTGAATAATAGTGTGTTTTTTAAGTAACATTTGTTTAACTCTTATAATAACTACATTTTACTTTATAAAATTGTATTATATTTAATATTAAATAAATTTTATTTATAAATTTTATTTTAGTAAAACATATTTTACAATATAAATTTAGAAATCCATCAAAAATAGTGTCTTGATTAAAAAAATATATGTCCATAAAATAAAAATTGTGTTTTATCATATCAAATTAGAATTTTAATCAAACTTGATATTCAATAATTGAAAATCTATTATTTAAAAAGGATTAATAAAATCATTTTTTAATAAAATATTTCATAAAAATTAATATAATTTGGTTCTAATACATATCTCTTTATTATGATAGTTCATTTACTATAGGTAAGGTGTTCCACGGATATATTTCTATACGGTGATTTGACATACACTGTTTTGGTCGTTATCGTGATGAGCATGAATTTCTCCCATAAACAGTTTCATTCTTGAAATAGATGTTGTATCATAAACTATGATTCACCAAGGGAAAATATTACTGATGTTTTATACCATGGATTTTCTAATATATTGGATTCATAGGGTAAGATCCAACTGGATGAATCCAGGACTTCATTATTCGATATCAATTAAACTTTATCATAAACATAAAATATATAATATTTATATGATGATTGTAAAATGTATATATTTTCATTTTTTTAGAGTTTTTGATAGTGATTTAAATGTTTTAGATCGCATAACTATTGAAATTTAACAATTTATTGGCATTTGTTTTCTATAACATCAGTATTTTAGGGGTATTTGATCATTGGAAAAGGGAATTTCATTTTAAAAAGTTTATCTAGTTATAGAGATCACCATAAATCAACAAAAAGTTAAAAATGACAAATATAAAGAGATAGCATTAAAAAAATTATATCCCAAAACATTAAAGATAATATCAAGGGTATATATCCAAACGTAGTCTTTCATCAGGTATCATGCTCCATTAAATAGTAGAGTTGTTTTTCATGACATTATCCACTATAGTCAAGTACCTCTATAGATAATTTGGTCAATATTTTTCTTGGGTTACATTATTAATATCTTGTATTAGATGAGTGAAAAATACCATAAACTACTCTATTCAAACCAATCTAGGTTTTTGATTTAGAAGGTTATTATCCTTTTAATTTCTCCCTTATTCAGCTGGAATGCATCCTCTATAGAAACATATTTTGAACAGGAATGTATTAGATGATCCAATATGAAAATCATCAAAATAAAGATTCTGATAATATAAAAATGAATTAAATTATATTTCATTTTTTCTTTAATATCATCGTAACTACTAAATGAATCGAAACATAGATCTGATACAAATTATACCATCTTGTGACATTAACACCCTATAAGTCTTATTTTAATAGGTTGGACATCACATTTTTCTATACAATTACTTTTTAGATTTATTTTTTTAAAGAATTAGGAAAATAAATTACATTATAATGTTCAATATTCTATTATGTTTACAATTTATCAACAAAAATTTGGAATTTTAACTTTAAACCTTGTTCATTAAAGTTATTTTAACTTCATTTAAAACAATTCACCATAACTAAAATATTCACAAATGATAAAATGAATACTCATATATAGCTCCATTATTTTTAAATGTGTGATGGTAAAACTAAATAAACCATGGATATAAAAATAGTGAAATTATGTTAGACCATTTAAAGGGTTAAAACACACACTAATGTTAACATTTTTAATAGTAAAACATTATACACCTAAAAAAATCATATATATGTTAAAAATTTGTTTTCTAATAAAATTTAACCCCCATTTCAAAAACATTGAAGGTGTCTAATGGAATTTGGTAACTCATGAAACCCTTCATTTGGAAAACAAACCTTTCACCTCTATGTTTTCCCTACCTAATTCTATCAAAATATTTCTATAAAAACACTTTTTTGAAGAGAAATATAAGTATCTAATAACATCATATTCATGAAATATTTTCACCCATTTTAATATATTTTAGAAAGATTTAATCATAGTTATTTCTATAGGAGTAACCTACCCATTTTCCTCCCACATTGTTCTCCTTTGACGGAATATCATTACTCAATGCATTTGAGTGATTTATTAGTCTCACCGATAATCAGGAGATATATCCATCTCACCTATCATCATATATAATTATAATGTATAGTACAATGAAATTGTTATTATAAAAAACCATTTTTCATCATAAAACACTTGAAATTCACATATAAAACATTAAGAAAATCACTTTATATTATCTCACAAATACGAGAAACTATTTCTTCCCTTGGAATTTTTTTAAACATGTAATTTTTAACATATTGAAAAAAAATATCATTTTAAAATAAAAAATTTAACATTTAGATGAATTTTAATAATATATAATGTTAATAATATTAGGAAATTTTTTCTCTATCATGTATTTTATAAAATATTCTTTTAAACTTTAGTTAAAAAAGCTTAAAAATAAATAACCCATAAATATATTAAAATATTCCATTTAAGTGTCTGTGATGAAATTAAAATAAATTCTAAAATGTAAATTATCAATAATTTATGCATAAATAATATCATTTATGATAAATTTAATAAAACATGGTGTTATTGGAGAATGAATTCAAAACATTTACAACAATATTTTGTAGGGAAATTTTGTTACCATATGTGTCATCAAGATTTGAACATTTTTTGAATCCTAAATAATTAAATTAAGTTTCATTAATAATTACTAAATAACTTTTTTAATTTTCATCATATTTCCATTATTCTCTTTATTTAATTTTTTTCCTATGTGTTATTTAGTTACAAAAATGGTTTGCTTGACATTGGGAATTTTTCGGTCATTCCATCCATAACCTTAAAATAACATTGTTGAATTGATCTTTAACAAATAAGGTATAGTTTTAATAAATCAATAATAAAAAAACGTTATTTTAATCATTTTTATACATTCTATACATTTCAACCCATTATCTAAGGCTATTAAGAAAAAATGTACCATTCTATAGAGATGGTAGTCCATATGTGCACGTGAATGGTATTTGAATTTTTTTAATAGATAAAAACAATTAAATAAGATTATATTATAATTTTTCATAATTATAAATATGTTTTGAAATTATTTTTCATTATTTAGTTACATCTATAGTTCCATCCATGTAATGTTTTAAATACAAATGAATTGCATTGATTTATGGCGGTGGTATTTCACACATACATAGGAGTGAGGTTATCAATTTGAAATTGATGTAATAACTAAAATGGTTAGAAATATAAAATAATTAATGAATAATACTTACATTATATTTAGTATACAAGTATATTTGATCTATCATTTTAAAAAATCATATGATCTGTCGATGAAAAGCAGAACACATAGCTTAGTAGAGGTCGTAATCCATACATACAATAAAATATTGTTTTCATTTCCCAATGGAATGAAAAAGATATTAAAAACTTATATTTATCCACAATAATAAAATTTTATTATATATAAGTTACTTATTTTCTTATATTAGGATGAATATAGAAAATTTAAATGAGGTATAAGAAGAAATAAAATGAAAAAATCATTTAAGAGTTACACCACTTCTTAAAAAAGCCACCATTTCTGTACACCATAATCCTACTAGGATGGTATTTTGATAAAACAAAATAGCATTTAGTTTATGTTATGTTTGTTTTGGAAAAGATTTTGGTAGGTATTGAGTGAGATAAGTGACCCATGAGGTGTGAAAAATAGACTACATGTAGATCAATATTATAAGGGAGGAGACTATCACTCAAGTATATTTTCAGTGATTAAAAATAATAAAAGCTCTCAGTAATAATCATGTAGTCTAAAGGAAACCCAAATTGATAGAAAATATATTATAAATATGAAACACACTTAACCAAACACATTTAGACATGATTATTCTTAATTTTATACCTTATCTCATATATAAACCCCCTTAAACCAAATTTATCATGTTAATGTAATAAATTAACTTTTTACCAATTTACCTATTTAACAAAAAAATTAGGAAATATTAAACATTGGAAATTATAATAAAAATAATAGATTCAATTTTATCTAAATATTATTAGCTAGTTGGTAGAAATCATTTTTAACATAAAAACTAAAACACTAAGAATTTTTTTTGGAATATTAATGATTTATATGCTAAGAAAAATTTACATTTAAATAATTTAAACCATAATTTTAAAGAAATATAATGGTTATGAAATAAAAAATAATTGTTTTTATACGTTTGTATTACGAAAAAATTGAATATAACCTTCCAACCGTGTCATTAAATGAAAATACACAAATAATGATTTAAATTCGAATTAAAAGTAACTTTTATTAATAATTGAAAGGATTGGGTTCACAAATTAAAAATAATAGTCTAAAATAATATATTTTACTCTATAGAAAAATATTTCTATAATAAAAAGGTTTTAATATTTATTATGTGAAACTAACATCATTATTTTTTCAAATAAGTGACAATATTTTGAAAAATTGGCATTTTCACTATTTTATTAAATAGTACATTATTTTAAAAAAACTTCAATCATTAACCTAATGGAAAATTTTAAATATTAATATATGAAATTAATTTAATTTTATAAAATTAATTTTCTAGTTTTTTTAAATTTCCCTTTTATGTCAAACAATGTAGATCATGATAAAATAGTTTACTCAAATAATAGATTTATATTTTTGATTTAAAACTTTTATAAAATTATTTATAGAACTATCATGAATATGATTAAATATAATTAATACATATAAATCACTCCATTGATTTATTATATATCGATTTGGGTTGTCACATTCTAGGTTTGAGTCTTCTAATCGACATGCCTAGGCATTCTTGTTTGTTTTATAACCAAATAGTTCGTTGTGCATCTTATGGGTATGTGTTTCAACCACATACAGACTGGGAGTAACCCCTTTTTTGTGATGTGTAAATCTTATTGGTGTGTGTGTTTCTACCACATCTCAGTTGGGACACAATCGTGTTCACTCACCATGAATCTTTATGGGTTGTGTGTCTAACACATCTCCATGGGATGCACAAATTTTGTGTTTTAGGATACAATTGAGTTGTAGTCAATCCCAGAGACAAATATACTATCTATTCATATTGAATCACAGTCTATATTAATTATTTTCACTTTGTGACATGGTTCCACAATGGAAATATTCTATGATTTAATTTTTCAGGGTGGTGCAATTAAAGGTTCTCAAGACACAACTTACCATGATATTATTCATGTGGCTATAATGCATATGTCGGCGACTAATGTTTTCGAAAATTATAGAAGGTGAATACATGGGGAATGATTTTATGTTAGAGGACCATAATTAGTGTATGATTTTAAAAGGAGTTGGTGAAAGGGTTATAAATTTTTAGATAAAGTGTGTAATTTTATAAGTTTATTAAAAAAATTAAATAACTATAAGTTTCAAATATTCTAGAAAAAAATGGTAGAAAATATGCATCGATAATGAATCCTTTCTAGAAAAAAATTAATTTTAAAAATATATGTTTGTATATGTAAAAAATATATGTATCAATATTTTGACATATATATATTGTTTTTTTTTTATTTTGATTAGAATAATGTCCATTAATATTTAAAATTGAAAATGGTTTGTTTTTAGGAAATAAATTTTTTATGTGTAAGTTAGTTATTTATTATTATTTATATGTTTTATGATTATTTTCAATAATGTTTTTATATGTTAAGTATGTTTATGAAATGCAATTTAGGTTGTATTTTAATTTTATATGTTACATTATTTTCTAGTTAACTACATGGTATATTATATTGTTTGAATCTAGAGTCATTGAAAGTATATGAGTAATAAAGTAGAAATATAATCTAAATAAAATTTAAATCACATTCTAAAAATATAAAAAATAATTCAAAATAATAAGCATTTCATAAAAAATCAATGAAAAATAATTTTAGTTGAACACTATACTATTTTTTTGTAGAATTACATTTTATTTATAGTTTTTTATTATATTCCATTTATTTTCAATTATTTATTATATTTATGAAATTATTTTTATTTTCAAATAAATTATATTTTAATGGGATGGTTTTATTTTTTAATTAGATTATTTTTATAGTATATATTTTATATGATAATAATGTCACCTTTTGGAATTTAATTGGTTTTCATATATTTGAAGTAGTTGACATTTAATGATTATAAAAGTAAAAAAATATATATTATACAAATTTAATATAAAATAAAATTTAATAGATTAAATTGTTGTTTCAAATCCTTTAAGTTGAAAACATATACAAGAATGAGTACATTCAGTCTCTATGGTGAGGTCTTGTCCTATATTTCTATTTGTGAATGGGATTCTAGTATTGAGATACTCAACCTTTGTTCTGGGGTTGAGTATGATGGGCTAGAGAGGGCTGATCCTTGGGAAATGAAACCTCATATGTGTGATGTTATTCATATGCCTCAATTGGAGTATATGTCATTTTTATGTCCTTATGCACACCATATCATTCTATAACTGTGAAATTATAATGAATTGTCATTATCACCGGGGAGAACCATAAGGCCTTTGAATGATTGGGAATTAAAGATTGAGGAATGGGAAATGAACCCTAATTGAAGATCTGATCAGCTATACAAGGATAAAATTGTTGACATCCTAACAACATGAATGGATCTCAAGCCTCCTGATGTACATACGCAATCAGAAAAGTATTGATTGTTAGAGGGGAGATCGTTGCATGTGGAATAGGAAAGGCCTCAAGTGAAACATGAAAAAGTATAAATCATCATCATCGCTCATCACCAATAGTATCTACTATAGGAGGTTATCAAGAAGGGACCTCCACACACAGTGTTTGAACATCACCCCTAGGGTGGATAATCAATGATACTATAGTGAACCACATAATAAGATGATATCGTCCCTTAGACTACAACATTTATCATTGGCATGATAGAAACCTATTCCTTCTGTGGATAATTCATAGAGATAATATTTTGTTGTCAAGTATTCTATAAATAGATTCAAAATGATTTAAAGAATAGTATAACAAGGAAACTGATGATAATTTATTAACATTCCAGTTTATGAATCCCCATATAGTGTGTAGTATGGTACACTATAGACTTCAGTCCATACCATGGTGCATACTCGAGCTATTCTGATAAAGGGAATCTCATCGTACACACACCCTTTATATTAAATAGAAATTGTATATCTTATATGTAGATATACTTGGAATTTCATTAGTACAAATCTTTATCTTATTTCCCTGTCAGTTTCACTGAATAAGTTACTGGTGAGTGTTTAGGAGGAATCGTAATACGCTGAACATGTCCAAATGGGCATATTAATTTAGCAGGCTGGTCCGAGTCAATAATATCAGTGTGAATTATAGGAACTGCAACCATCACATCGTGAAGTCCATTAATGTATTATGCATTAAATGTTTCTAATAAACCCCAGTATTTCATTAATGTAATCTGAAATGACATGTGAGATTTTTCAATAGTGTCTCCTATTAAAAACCAAAAATAATGATATTAAAAAAATTAATCAATGAATGATTTTATATACTTACATAGGTTGGTATTAAACTATCCATCATGAGATAGTATACACTCAAATTGTGTCTTTGATCCTTGATTATTTTTTGTGCCTAAGTACATAAATAAAATACAACCTTGAATGTTATAAAAATAAGTACATAAATTCAATAACTTTTTCTAGCATCAGAAACAAATAGAGATTAGTGATCATATTAGTGTTCACAATGAGGATCATGAAACATATATATATATATGAATATCTAGATAATCATTAATAGGGTAGATTTATTTGATGTGATCCTATTCCCAATTCTAAATACGGATTACGTAGCCTCGAAGATCTATGAGATCTGAGAAGCATGGTATCTATGACGCTCTGTATGTGTATACCAAGCATACATATCACCAATTGTATCTACCAACCAAATAAAAATCATCAAATGGTCCCAGGGAAATCATTTGTACATGAATATCATACTGGTTAGTGCATAATGTCACTCCAGTGATCTATAAGATATACGCACTGGATGACACATGACCATCTTCTCATCAATTTCACCAGATAAATATGAAAAATGAATCTATAGACATATCATGGATTTGAACCTAACATTTTTATCATCCTCATCTACATTAATTTGGAGTCCTAGATGTCACTATACAATCTCAGGAAAATCCCCTTGAGTGGGTCCTATAAATGGATCTCCATGGATAGGAAGACCAAATAGGACTGCAACATCCTCAAGGGTGATGTTCATCTCTCCCTCGGGAAATTGGAATCGATTTTTTTCTCGAAATGTATTAAGATTTCTCAATGATTCTTTCTATATTGATTTTAGATATTTTTTTCCTTGGTAAATAATTTTTGTAATATATGGTTATATATATTTATATATAAATATAAATATTTTTTATTTTTCATCTAAATGTTTAATAGAAAATAAATAACAAAATTTATTATAAAGTGTGGTAAAAATACGGTAAAACATCAAATAAATTTATATACCCATGATAAAATGAAAATAATGATCAGATAAAGTGAAATGAACAATAAAAAAATATCCATTTAATGACAAATTAATGATTTATAATATATAAAATATAGCATAAATTTTTTCAATGGAACAGATTTTCAATGAGATGAGTTGAACATCAAAACTGAAGTACAATTGAACTTATTTCATGTAGTAGATTAATAAAATATTCCAAAGGGATGTTCCTAAATATTGTATTTAGAAAAGTTTTTGGCCTTCTAAGAAAATCTCCAATGCATGGGGAGGAATTTTATTAGAAGGTGGGATGATTTAGAAAATTATAATGTTATGTACATCCCTTTGGATGATGTTATTAATCCACTACTTGTAAATAGGCTATATTTTACTTCACATATGAAGTTAGACACATCTCATCAAAACTCTATTGAATTAAAATATGAGAAGGTATTTCTTTTATATTATAAATAATTCATGCACCCTTTAATAGGTTTTTTATTTTCCATTTCAATTTATATGATCATAATGTTCATTTAATCATGGATAAGTAAATTAATTTTATGGTTAGCATTATTTTATCTAACATTTCAAAAGAATATATGACTAACTATGTAATAAAATTTGAATTTAATTAATAAAAACAATTTTTATGCCAATATAACAATTTTTTACAATACCAAATAAGTTAGATCTCAAATGTTGTGTATTGTAATTTATGTATTATTTCCCACATGATGGTATACTTCCTGTCTATTGTATCACATTCTTTCTTAATGGATTATCCATAGATTATTTTATTTTATTTTATGTCACCTGAGAATTACTTATCATAATCCATATATTGTTACTAGGAAGGGATTATTATTATTTGATAGTAAAAGTATTCTATAATGATAGAAAATTCTAAAAAATAAATGATTTAATATTAATACCACAGAATTGTCAAAATGAAATGATCAAATTAGAGAAAATACACCATTGTAGTTGTCATTGTGAACACAATATTGCAATGTTTTGGCATATATTTCCATTGTGACCTTATTGATGACATATAATGCATCTCAAATGTTTCTCATATTCTTAAGGCTCTTCTATCTCATTATAAATCGTATTGGATTTTGGTCTCCATTGTTGACCCAACAAGATGATGTTAGGTATCAATAATTTTTTTGTTTTTGGGCATTGGGATATATCAAAAATCCATATTATTTATCCATATTTAATCATAATAGTTAGCAATGGTGTCTATTTGTTACACTAGATCAACATGTTTATCCCATGATTTGGTTATAGGAGCACATGTTATGATGGAGTGTGCACATAGAAACTATAATTCCTGGAAGTTTTCACATTGAAATTTCCTTTCTTCCAATAATACAAACATATTTGGAACACTTATATTTGTGATATGCGAAGAACAAAAATGAACTTAAATTCGAGAGTCCTATTACTAGAAATCACTCACTGGATGAGTAATATCTTCTTCATTGTTGTTTACAATATCTCAAAGAATTTTGCCTCCAAACCATAATCCCAACAAAATATCATCCAAGACATGTTTCTTTCTATAAATGAAGTAATTCACACAATGATAGAATCTCTGTTGATATAGTCCAATTATAGTTACTTGAGAGGCCCCATTAAGACACCATTGATGCACACTATAATGATTCTGGTAATTCTTTCATACCTCTTCCCCCCATCCCATTCCAATGTCAACTATTAATTTTGAATCCACATCATATAATCATATACTTCTTGAATAGACATATGGATTTCTTCAAAAGGATGTTAAAATCCTCATAGATATGATTCATAAGCCATAGAGAAGTGATTTTATTTTGAATATATTAATTTTATAATTATTTTTATATGTTAGAAAATAAATAAGACATTGCATACCAAGAATCATCATATCCTTATTCATAAGTTCGTTAGGAAATGTTTTTCACTCATTGTTAGTGATTTCTATGATTCACTACGGATAATGTGTCTTTGAGGGTCTCTATATATACATATCTTCATTATCTTCCTC
Source organism: Viscum album (assembly GCA_963277665.1). Classification (NCBI taxonomy): domain Eukaryota; kingdom Viridiplantae; phylum Streptophyta; class Magnoliopsida; order Santalales; family Viscaceae; genus Viscum; species Viscum album. Next base: position 1,247,764,602 of record OY728138.1, read on the forward strand.
ATTGATTTTCTGATAATGATGAGATATTAAATAGACACACCATATTTAGTTGTAATGGTTAGAGATAAAATCCAAAAACCAACTCCATGATATGTATTTTTACTAATCCACAATGTAAAATTCATGCTTCATGTTTGTCCAGTTTCCATATAGGTTGGATCATTAAAAAATATTCCCTTTTCATCTAGATATGTTCAATAAACTTTTATGATTTGTTTACTGAAATCAAATTTTGAAATACATTGGTGGAATTCCCAAAATAACAGATTAAAATGGAAATTTGAAGAATCATGTCAGTCATCTTGAGAAAGTGTTCATTCATATAAATATATAAGAAAGCAAGGTTATTGTGTCTCATTAGGTCAATAATGTTTGGAAACAATTGATATGATTCATCACAATCACCATAGACCTTCACAATTTCCTTCTATTTTCCATCTATTCATTGTTATAAGAAAACTAAAAACCAATTTTTTATCCACTATTTCATGAGGGTTATAGGAACATCATGGGAATTTCTAATCATCTTGATGTGAATAGATTACACTAATTTGTATTCCTGTGAAGTATAATATTGTGTCAGGTCTTGCTAAACACAAGTATGAGTAGCCTTAGTCTTTAAAATTATCCTACCTTTGAATTAAACATCAATAATATTAATCAAGAAGAATCTACAATTAACCCCCTTATTTATCACAATATATGATTTTTATATCTTGATTCCTTAAATAAATATCTATAGTTTCTTTTAGTATGAAATATTATTTTTACGTTTTTCAATGAATCCTTACATGTAAAATACCATAAAACATATAATGATTTGTCTAGCCTACAAAATCAATGTTTTATACCTCCTGTAATTTTAGTGTTATGTGTGATAACATTCTAGTTAAATTCATGATAACATATCATTAGTTTCAAAAAATATGTGAAGTGTGGTGTGTGATTTATTTAGGGTTTAGGATATTGTACAAATACTACATTTTTAAAAACCACATCCCTAACTTCTGAAACATCACCTTCATCAACATTTTTGTCTCCATCTGTTCAATCATTATAAAATTACTCATTAGAAGTCTTATACATATATATATATATATTGCATACCAACTACTATATCTTCTTCCTCATCAAAGGTAATATCCTCAATTTCATGGGATGAACCTTCTTTCACCATTGTTTTATGTCTATGTCTTCATACAATTAGATTTTATCGTTTTACAGTTGAAACATTAGCATATAACTTCATCATGGGATTATCTGAATGATTATAATATAATGTTATTTCATGGACCAATTTCTCGTCAGCAGCCACACGACAAGATATATTCTATAATATAACCAATAATTGAAAATATTTATAGTTAATATACTCATCTCTTGATAAGTAACCATATTTTGGAAACCAATAATTATTTCATGACATTCTCTTAGCGTTATATAATCATAATTCCTAAAAATTATTGTTTGTTATGTACTAAAAGAAGTGACATTGTTTATTTGAATAATCCCCAATAGCAATAGACATGGGAAAACATGAATCTCTACATAAAAAAAATATTTTTGATCATGACTTTGATCCTGATAATAATATTTAAGACAATAGTTTTCGATATAATCTCCATGACACTTAAATTTTAGAACATCTTCTTATATACTAAAATATGATAATAATGTTTTGTTGCACAATTTTTAATCTTCCTATAATTATTTCAGAAGTTTACCAAGAAAATATTAATCCTCGAAATAATATACCCTGAGAGTGTTAAACCTACTGTACAATATGGGTTTTTTTCATGCACTTGTTCCATATCATCTCTAGCTCAATGTAGTGTTTTTAGATTTTATCCCAATGTACATATATGCTAGATCCACATCCATTTATAAGATCCATATAAGGATTTGATTTCTCAGATGACTACAAACTCTTTATGATATGAAAATTTTTAAACAACTTATTATTTCGTGAAATATGTCACTAATGTTTCATAGTAAAATTTTAAATTTTCTTAATGGTTATTTTAGGGGTTTATAAAAGGAATGTCATTCATCTAAAACATATCCACTGAGAGTAACAAATGAGACATTCAATAAGGTATAAATCATCTGAATGGAAGGACTAAAACAATCATCTGTGAAGTTAAGCTGCTTTTACATCCACTTATACATTATTCATCCTTTGTTAATTATATATTAATAAAAAGATTATAAATAGATAATATATGATTAATTACTAGTCAATAAATATTTAATCATTAATTAATTCTATAGTATTTATCCCTTAATCATTATTTAATAATTCCTTAATAATTAGTAAAAATTTATTTAATAATTACATAATCAGTAGTTAATAATTACTAAATCATTATTAACTAATTTTTTAATAATTTTTTATCAATAGTTATGAACTCTTAAATCATTAGTTGGTCATTATTTAATATTTTATTAATCCACATTTAATCATTTTGTAATCATTTGTCAATCAATATTAAATTATTATTTAATCATCAGTTTTTTAATCTTTAACCATTTGTTGATTATTCTTTAATAATTATTTAATCATTAGATAATCATTCTATAATTGTTCTTTATTCATTTTTAAATGGTTAGTAAATCATTCCTAAATCACTAGTTTTGTCATTAATTAATCATCAGTTAATATTTAGTTAATAATTATTCAATCATTAGTTAATATTTATACCATCAGTAGTTAATAATTAGTTAATTATTAGGTAATAATTACTAAATCATTAGTTAATAATTAGTTAATAATTAGTTAATAATTGTTTAATAATTAGTCAATTATTAGTTAAACATTCTCCAATCATTCTTACAAAAATATTTAATCAGTAGATAATCATTCTTTAATCAATATTTAATGATTAGTTAATAATTCATTAGTCTTTATTTAATAATTATTTAAATGTTATGTAATCAGTCATTAATTATTAGTTAATAATTATTTAGTTTTTAGGTAATTATTACTTAATAATTAGTTAAAATTTAGTTAAAAATTCATTAGTCGTCACTTAATCATTACTCAATAACTAGTAAATCATTAGTGAATCATTAGTTAATAATTAGTGAATAATTAGTTAACAATAAGTTAATCATTAGATAATATTATGTCAATCATTATTTAGTCATTAATTAATCATTAATTAATAATTATTTAATGATTTGTTAGTTAATATTGAATCCTTATTAAATCTATAGTTATTCATTACTTTATCATTCATTAATCATTATTTAATAATTATTCAATCATTATTCAATCATTTTTTTCATTCTTTAACCATTAGTAAATAATTATTCAATCAGTAGTCAATCAATCTTTAATTATTAGTTAATTGTTCATTAATCATTAGTTAATCATTCTTAAATCATTATTTAATTATTATTTAATCATTAGTTTATAATTCATTAATCATTAGTTGATCATTAATTAATAGTTAGTTAATATTTATTCAGTAATTGATTTATAATTATTTTGTCATTATCTAATATTAAGTTAATCATTATTTAATCATTATCTAATCATTGTTTAATAATTAATAAATGATTAAATAATCATTAGTTAATATTTAGTTAATAATTCATTAATTATTTGTTAATAAATATATAATAACTAGTTAATCATCCCTTAATTATTAGTTTATCCTTATTTGATCATTCTTTAACCATTGTTCAATCAACCATTAATCATTACTTAATCATTACATAATAATTTTTTATTCATCACCTAATCATTAATTTAATATTAATTAATCCTTATTAAATTATGGATTACACATTTTTAACCACATTCTATTTATTAATCAATCTTATTGTATTAATTATTTAATTATTAATATTATTATATAATCATTAGAAAATCATTATTTAATCCAGTGGTATTCATTACATGTTTTTTACATAATCATTACTAATAAAAATTACTATTTCTAACTAGCATCACAATAAATAGAGTAGTAAATAAAAACATATTTTCAACTAACTAAAAAAATAATTTAAAGAACTAAATTACATTAAAATATATTTAAATACCACTAAATGATGATTCTCAAAATTGGAACTCCATTTGGGAAACAAAAACCGCCATGAATAGGGGAAGAACCATAAGTATTATTTTAGAGAGATAACAATTAAAGCATAGAGACAGGATGGATATTTTTAATGAGGATGGGAGGTTTGGGTTCAATTTTATAAGAATGTTTGTGGAAAGGATGAAATGGAGATACCACTATTCCACATTCGTTACAATAATGGTAGTACTGTGAGAGCCTCCATTAACATCATGTTGGGATAAAAGATTATTCTCTCATGATTCATTTTTCTTTCCATCGATTCGTATCAATGATATGTAATAGAGGAATTGGTAATTCCATGTTTTAATTATTATGAATGGTCTTATGGCCTCTTCCACCTATCATAATTAACATTCATAGTGTTTCTAACCTAGTATTATTTAAATAATTTATTTTAAAATAAAAATATTAAAAAAATTAGAAACACCTATTGATATAAATCTCGTTAATTATATCCATATTGTATTTATACAATCTCTGACACGTGTTCCTAAGAAGGATGCTTCATGGAAATATAGTGATCCTGCTATACATGTTGTTCCACATGAATCTTAGATCATGGTCCCCATTGAAGAAACACCTTGGGAATCTGAGCATAATATTCATAATCATGGAAATCCTCAAAAGGGGTTAATAACTTCCCATAGGATGGGAGTTTCTGACACTCTCTATAATTCTAAAAGATGAGAAATGGGGAATCTGCATATCCAGGAGACAAAAATATATATGTTGAGGGTAGATATCTCCCCAAAATCATATCTATGATGGACTCCATTAATTCACATGAGTTTTATTAGATATATCTTTAGACCCTTGGAAATGATGGATGATACAATAAAATCCCAAAGGTTATGCCCAAAAGTTATACAGATCATATAACCACTAATATGAATTCAAGCCGATAATCATCACTATGTTAGCATCATTATGTTGGGAGAGGGCTCCATGAATATGCGCCATCAAATAACAAGGAGATATAGCTTCATCCCATGGACAATATATATAGTAAAAACTTTAAAAACCATCATGTATCTACACAACATTCTTCAAATTTTAAAAATTATAGTGTGAACTTCAATTCATTCTTTGTGTATAAAAGACGTGCTTGTGATAAAACTATTCACTAGATAAAATGATATTAATATAGCTCCCTTTGGAATGATGACTAATTTTATATAAATTAACAAGTATTTGTATGGAATATATATAATGAATTTAGAACTTGTGAACATATGGAATGATAGGGTGGTCCTCAGAGCATGGTATGTCAATATAAAAAGTGGAAAATGATTTTATCCTCTTGATTATTATGGATAATGCAGGACAAAGACTCAAGTTAATAATGATTTTATGATTAAGGAATATAATCTTGTGTTGGATTATTATTTACTTTTATGGTAACTTGTTTTTTATGGTAATAATTATTCCACATACTAATTGGTTATATACATACATTGGAGTTATCATACACTAAAATTGGACATACTACAAATCCATTCCCATGATTGATGAATTAGGACCCGCCTTCATAATTCTCTCCCTACCATTATTTTTCAACTATAGGATATTCAGGATGAAAGGAACACTTATTTATATTCTGTTTCCCCCTATTAAATGAAGTTATGAGATTTTAAATAAATTTACTTCAATATTTTCACTCCTATATTAATTTACCCCACTCTAATAATAAGTCTATTCTATGAGTTGATGAACCAATTATAATAATTTTAAACATCCATGATAATAATTCTATTAACATAAATTTGAGTTCATGGATTTTATTACTTGATTTTAAACTTTAATATATATAATCATGAATCAAAATGACAGAACTGTTCTAAGATAAATTTATAGGGGTTGAACATATATTTATTATTATCTTAGACTCCCAATACATGTTTTAGAATAAGGTGTGTGAGGAATTATTTAATTATTAAATTTTAAAAGAGATTCCAAAAATTGAAATGATTCTTTATTGAAGCTGAAAATAAACTTATATCAATTATTAAAAAAAAGATTCATGCCTAATGGTACTAGCATAATTAAATTATGTGAATTAATTTTCATGAAAAGTAGATAAATTCATCATGTGTAAATTAATTTATAAATTATTTAATGTAATAAATTCATGAAAATTCAATATCCCTAAAAAATAAACAAATTTATACACTAAGGAAAACATATTATTTTGTACTCAATGGAATTATATCGAAAATTTTCTTGGATCATCTTTATTGGTCAAATATTTGTATTTCTAAAGAAGTAAATATATAATAGTTAACTTTTAAAAATTAAATTTTCTAAAATATTGAATGTTTCATAACCCAAAACTACACAAATATGTTATTAAAATCTATTATATGGTAAAAACATCAATCCAAATTGAACTGGACAATCACTGAATAAAATTTCCTCCCTAAATCATTTTTTTCATTATTTCTTTAAATTATAGACTAATGAAAATATAATTTTTCATCGATTCTCCCAAAACCTCTCAAAAATATTACACAAATTTCCTACTTCAAAAATAATGTTTCATATGAATCACCATGGATTACAAAACATCACCCTTTCAGAAAAAAATAGAATCATAAAAAAATATCGAAATATGGTGACAAAATTGGAAAATAGACATGTAACATAACAATTCATATAGTTTTCCATGTTTTCAATATGATTATAGTTTTTTAATGTATGTGTGTATCATGGTTCAATAAAATAAAATATAACAAAAAAAAATCCTGAATTTTAATGTGATAAAATTATTATGATTTTAAAAATACACAAGGAATTTTATTGTAGTTATTTATATCCTAAGAATAACAACCTGTAGATATTGAGGCGGGAATTGATTTATTTTTGTGGAATTCATTAATTTATTAGGAATAATTTCAGATGATTTCAAGACATATTAGTCATTATAAGGGAAATAGAGACCAGTTATAAGGGGTAGGGGTTGCTACTAAAACAAATCAACAGGAGCCATCAAGTACATGGTGCTGGGATATTGGATTCCCAGTGATAGATTCATAGGACGTGACCTCTAGATGACTAACAAATAGAATGTGGATTAGTACCAGCTAGTTGATATAACACTAAGTAATGGTATATTTCCACCAGGTTCCAAGATATCAGTGAACTGAAAAAATATAACTTTTTTCAATTTTGTTGGGAAATTATTTATGTACTTATTTCTCTTCAAATTATTGGTACAACTCATCCCCAAACATGCATTATTTTCTAATTAATCGTTGTATGAGATGTTTGGGATTAGTTTAAAAGTTTTTTTGTTAATTTATATTTTATGCCACCAATATCTATTATAATAAACCCATGGAAGACCGAATATTTCATTTTTCTCTTATTATTACTTCTTCCCAATCTTATATTCCTAAATGTGAAGTTTAATGTTATATTTTTATGTATAGTTTCATGACCAAGAAATAGGGAGTATGATTTTCAGAAATTTATCCTCAAGGATGAAGGTAGGTGGTCCTTTGTATTTTCCATCACTGATAATATTTACATGAATGGCTATGCATGTTGGTTATATGGATGTGTGTTTTACATCTGTATAATGTTATAGTGGATTCAATAGACTCTATATGTTTTGAGGGACCTGTAAGAGAAGGTATTAGGGAATTTATAACTTGGGTGAGACTAATATATGTTTATTTAGAGTGTCTTTACATAGTCTATCAACATTAATTTATAAATAACTAATTGAAATTAAAAAAAATCATTTTGTTTTATGAATTTATTTTTTATGTACTTGGTTATAGGAGATAACACACTCCATTATTAAGGATGTATGTGATTGTGGATAGATTGTTTAACTTAAGATTGATATTGGATGCGAGGAAAGTGTTATTAAATTGGTTCTACTAATGTTAACCACTGTAAATAAAAATAGTATAATCATTTTTTACCTGAATAATCATTCCATTCATAAATATTAACAGAAACAAGAGAAGTAAAGGACTATTGTCTTTAAATATTATCTTTAGGTACATCTTATTTTAACAATCATGTTAACATTTAACCATAATTAAACAATATTATTCCCCATTATATTCTTTTTATAGGTTATTATAATATTCATAACTAGTGTATTATAAACCTAAGAAATTAGTGATCTTAGACACTCATTAAAGGAAGAACACAGAAATATGTGATCGATGATTATATATTAAACATATAAAATAACATGATCTGGGAGAAATTGCATATTAAAATATAATATAACAATATGACTTCTCCACAATCCATGATAAAAGACCTTTAATCATGAAATTGAAAAAATATATCGTGGCATAAATTTTTGGAGACATGTGATAATAAATATGATCCATGGGTCATAATCAGAGGCGAAAAGATAATCTATGTAAGTTAAATGAACAATAAAACTAAAATATTTCACTAATATAGGTGTATAAATCATAAAATATTGGATTAAAAATAATTACCCAGTTCTCATAACATGGTGGAGAATAAATCACATAGTTATTCCCAGAGTGTACAAGGGATCACTAACTTATTCTCTTAAACATAGTAGAGTAATCAAAACTATTTGATTCCCATGGAGGTTCGAGCATCAATACAATATTCGAATAATAATGAAAAGAGATATAAATCCTTAATCAATGCATTTGATGGATATGTTTTCAATAAACATACTTATTTATAGATATGTGTTCCCTCTTGTAAACAATCATCAATCACTTCATAAATAATCTATGGAAATAAAAATGGGTGTCACAATATTTCCTAACATTATCACAGAAATTGATCTAAAAAATTTATATTATTGACACCCATAACTATATGACAACAAAATATTATTTAATAATATAATTTATCATTTGGGTGATGAAAAATAATTTTCATGAAAATAAAGCCATTATAGATAAAGAGAAAATTACAGGGAACTCATAAAATCATTTTTAGAAAAAAAATTATCTTTCCCATTAAATTTAATGTTATAGTCACTTAAAAAGTCATTTATAAAAAGGAAAATTTGGAGAAATTCATAATAAGGTGATTTAAAAATAAATATTTTGAAATGAATATATGTAAATTGTAATAAAAGATTCAAATAGTCAATTTATTTATTTTAAAATATTTTACTTTAAAAGGAATATAGAAAAACATAGTCTTGAAAAAAACATAATGGTTTCAAAAAGGTGAAGTGAAATATTTATAAAACACTTAATTATGAAAATAAATATTTATAATAGATCCTTAAAATTTCTTAACTATTATTAAAGGGTACATCAGCAGATAAAACAGTTTCATTTTATTGGATATGATTTTTTTGAAATATCCTATTTAGATTATAATATAATAAAAATGTGACAACGATTTTTAAAAAGATGATAATTGAAATATGAAGGTCACATGAGATAACATATAATTTGAATTTTAAATATAAAGTACACTATTGGGGGAATGAAAAATATAGAAAAAATAAGAAACTATCATTAAAGTGTATGAGAATTATACTCAATAATGATATATTTTTTATGGTGATAAATTCATCACATATGAAAATTTAAATCAAATTTTGAATTTTTCCCATAGATAAAAACAAAGTACCATGAAATAATATCATTAATTGTAACAACATAATAACAAAAAAAATATATTTAGGAATAAGTATTTAAAATAAATTACGGGAGGTCAGTTAACAAGAAACCATTCAATATTGGTATATTTCCAATTGATGGAAAATTAAAGAAGGAATATAATATGGGTCTTTAATCCAAATGAATTATATGAATGTGGGGAATGAAATTAATTTGGAAATAATCACACCATATCAATGATTTCATAGTCTAAAATTTCAATTTTTCTCATGAATTTAAATTTGAAATAGAGAACCACCTTACATTAATTCCCGACATGCACTAATGTGCTTGAATATTTTGAGATTCTTGTGTTTTAATTAAAGTATTACTAAAAATATGGATTTTTTAATACAATATCTATTGACAGGAAGATACTTTAAAATTAAATGGATTAAAAAATATATATAATTCGGATAATTTCATGGGGAAATTTAATTCATTGAGTGATAATTAAGTGGTGGTTGGAGGATCCTTTTATAAGTTGTGATATTGAAATTATTGAAATTATAACCACTTTATATAAGTGGATCACATGTAACGCATGCCATAAAGACTCCAGAATAGATAATAATGGAGTGTGGAATGAGATAAGGGTGATATTACATTAAAAATCCATATGAAAAAATGTTTTAAACTTGTTTTATTCCATTTACCATCAGAATTTCACATTTTAACTATTTAATATTTTTATAAGAAACATGTTTTTTAAAAAGTATTTATATTTTTAAAAAAATATAGGAAAAAATATATTACCAAAACAGGTTTTTAATAAACCAAAATTTATTTTCCATTTAATCTAATAAAATTTTTAATTAACATAAAATTAACTTTTAATTTAAATCAATATATAAATATATATAGTGGTTTTATAAAAAAATGTCATTTTAATCATTATATGTTTTTTAATATATTTTTTCAACAATTACCCATTAAATTTGTATTAATAGAATTACATATAGGTTTAAAAATTATATTAGGGAAATTATTTAAAATTCAATAATTAAAATGATAAGATGAAAATTAGTTAATTTTAATAAATCAAGTCACTTGTAATAATAGTTTTATCCTTGTCATTATAATTATCTTTATACATAATCATCTTACTTATATGACTAAAAAGTAAAATGTACTATATGAAATAATTTGAACATATTGATTTGAAATATTAAATCAATTTTGTAAGATTAAATTTATATGTGTAATAAAGATTAATTTAACATTAGACCGTCAAACACATAAAGACCCAATTTTATAAAAAAGTGTGTTTAAATAGTAAAATATATATATATAGGTTAAAATTATCAATGTATATTTTTTGAGATATAAATTTCTTTATTCTATAAAATTTATTTCACTTTTAATGAAATCCATAACTGAATTGTAATAATATAATATTTAGTATAATGAATTTAACTAAAATAGTTTATTCTATCTATAAATAGTACATCATCTCATAAAACCATAAGCATTAGTTTAATAATTTCATATTTTTATTTGAAATTATATATTTTTTACTCCACATATATATATTTTACCAATTAAATTTTTTTATTTCGTTCATTTTTTTTAAAGTCACAAATTTTACGGTTTAACAAATTGTTTTTTAAAAATTTACCTAAAAATAAATTATTTCAAAACAATAAAAAACATTCACATTTTGATAATATTATATGTGAAATTAAAATTAAAATTTATTTTTTCTAAATTCAAATTAAATAATTTAAAAATTTATATCTTCTTTTAAATTCAAAATATAATGGAAAACTACTATTATTGAAAATTTATATTTCAAAACATAATGTTTACTTAATATTATTCCACAAAAATTTCCAATTTATATAATATTAATATATATGCAATGGCGAGGACAGTGACTCATTAAGAAGTTTTCCAAAAACTTGGTTCCGACAAATGGTTCCACTGAAACAGTGGCACTAGACATAATGGCACCGATCACGGTAACACACCGAAACGATGGCCCCATGACAGTGGCACTCTAGATATTGCACCACCATGGTCACACACCAAAATGGTGGCACTGCTTACGGTGTTCCACTGAACTGGTGGTACAGTGACAATGACACCATAGAAGTTGCACTGACACAATCACTCACCGAAATGGTGGCACCATGACATTGGCACTGTGATTGTGGAAAAATTACAGTGTCTCACAAATGTTGTTCGACCCTTTTCTCTCGTTTCCAATTTTTTTCAGTTCCACCCCACAACATATCTTTTGATGTAAAAGTGTTTTAATACTCCTTTCAAAGAAAATAAAATCCCATAAATGATATCTAAAATCCTCAAAGAGTTGAGAGACCCTTGACATACCAAAACGTGTGGCTTTATCTTCAGTGTCACACCATTTTCCCATACTTTCCAGTTCCACACATGTTACGTTTTTTCTTCTGTTTAAAGGAAACACTATAACTCACAACCATTATGGCCACCTCTCTAAAGAGAATTATTAAATGAAAATTAATTCCATCATGTGTAACCACACGACTGAATGGATAAACCATGTTCCACATTTAAAGAAGTTCAAGAATTCATATCTCGTAACTCCAGGATTCACCATTTATCACATAGGGATTAATTCTTCTTCATGGATAGTCTCTTTCCTTTCCTTGATGAATTTGGAGTCCCCCTTCTTAAGGTTAGTGTTTCACCTATGCTGGAGCCCTTATTGATCACTCTTGGAGTCCTCTATGTTCTTACCTTTCAAGTCGTACATCCCCAGTTCTTAGCGCATGGATAAAAACTTCCATCTTTGATAATCCAGGTAGGGTTTTTCCTTTTTATCTCTTTACCGTGTATTATGTGGGGTGGGTATGATAATGTTACTATGGGGATGGATGAACCCAAACATTAATGAAAATAATAAATGATGTTTAAATAGTTAATATATGCTTTTTATGCTGATGTTGTAATATTTTACCTTTTCTTGTACGTTGTGAATTGTATGGTATTATGTCCATTGAAAATCGTGGCTATTAGTGGTCCTTATTGTGAACTAAGGTACCCTTGTCTTGTATGATGATTGAATGGTTGTAACAGGGAAATTGATTAATCGCGTAATCTCTGTTGACTAAATGGATTCCCAATTAATAATAATCCTTGTGTGGTCACCCCGGTTAACCAAACATAAAGAAGAAACTAAATTAATGGTGTGTTTAAATATAAAAACATTCTTGCTCTGTTCTGGTGTTGTGTATGGTTGTTCTTCTTGATGCTTGTGAGGTGACATGGAATGGGATGGGATAACAAGTTGTGGAATTGATATTTTGTGTATTTTCGGTTGTGTGTGGCCATATTTTCGGGTTTTTTGGTTCAAGTACTTATACAGATCTCACAGATCTCTTTTTTTTGTTGTGACCTTACAAGAGAACCAAGTGTGAATGCTTAATTTGTTTCTTGGTTGTTTTCCCTTCCTTGACTTGTTGATATTCCTATTATTTTCCTAGTAGTGAATAATTATTTAAATGGAACCACTTTAATAAGACCACAAGAATGCGTTCGATGGGGAATTCTTTTCCGGGAATGATTTGCGACTTGGTTGTGGTTATTGTGCTTTTTATAAATGAATAGTAATGAGGGTGTTTTTGTATGGGATGGTTTTAGAACCCCTAGGTTGCAATGAGTTATTGTTTACCTGTATATATAATTTAGTTCTTATGTTCCTTATTCGATCCCCACCCAATTTGATAACTTTGTGCTGGACACCCCCATTTCATGGGGGAGGGTGTTTTTCTCAACACTCTTATGAGTGGCTGGTTATTAGTTTTTTTTATTCTCCCTTTCCCAAGTAGCCCAAGAATCTTCATGAAATATGTGATGGCCTATGGTCCATTATAGCTCAAGATTATTTTTCTATGGTAGTTGTGGTGGTTGTCCCAAGTGTTTCTAGGATGTTTGTTTCCTAAGCGACTTCAGGATGTGGCCTAGGTGTCTTCGAGTGTGGCGGTAGTTGTTGTGTCCCAGGTGTCTGAAGGCAGGGATGTGTGTGGTTGTTGTGTCCCAGGGGTCTGGGGGCAGGATGTGTGGTTTTGATGGTCCAAAATGTTGTTGTTGGGGTGGCGGTGAGACTGCAATGAAAATGGTGGGGGAGGTATGATGCATAGGATGTCTTCAAAAACAAGCGGGAAAGTAGTGCTGGGTACCCAAACATCGATGTGTTATTACTATTACTTTACTTGACTTGTTTTATTTGGGTAGTGTTCCTTGCTGAGTTTTGGGTGGGTAGTTTACCCGTTATATGGTTTGGTTATCTCCTTTTCTCATGGGGCATTAGACATCCTCCCTACTTGTGCATGAGATCTTTTGGTGTTTCCTACCGAGTATACCTGTATACTCAACCTATGTATATAAAATTGGTTTCAGGTTTCCAGGAGGACTTCGGGGGCTATGAGGGACCATATTAACTTGGATGATATGGCCTTTTGTGTTTCCATTTTTTGTTCTTTTGTTACTTCCATTTGGAGTTTTCATGTACTTGTAGCACTTTCTATTGGAACATACATATGGTAATGGATTGTTTTTTGCTTTTATTTTACTTACATTTTTTATTGTTTGAGATTTACTTTCTTAAATCCCAATCCTTTTCAAAAAAAAGGGGGTAATTCATTCCATATCACATATGATTTTATACCCTTTGTTCTAGTCACCACTCAGGGGCCTATTGAATGCAGGACTCAGGGGACATTATATCACCTTCAACTTGAAAGAGGAAGGGTCTAGCAGTTTGATGTCCCTTCCATCATCTTGGTGAAGACGGGTCATGACAGAATGGTATCAGAGGTGATGGTTGAGAGATTGGATGGACATCATAGTTAGGAATAGTGAAGATTGCCTGGGATGGTAGGGAAACAATGATAGGCAATCTTGGTTCATGAAATAGTCCAGGGAAGACCAGATATGTCACGGGATTTTAGCCCCCCCCCCCCCCCCCCCGTGATACGATGCAAGGACTTTGTACCTACCGAATGACCAAGTGAGGCAAAACTGATTGTAGGGTAAAGACCCTAGGAAAGGTACATGCATCAAAATGACTTGTTTACATTGCATCTATGGCACCCAGACAACAACCACAACAAATGTGGAAAATTGAGGCCAAAGAGGATGATCTTTCTGATTACCGGAGGACTGATCAAGGGGAGGAGGATGACCAGTGGTAGAAGATGCTTCACTCCTTTCAGTGGAAAAACCTCGTTAAGTAAGAGGGTAGTTTCTCAGACATGGAGACAAAAATCTAGCTCATGGAGCAGGTGATAGATTTTATCTTGATCCGGGCTCTCACAGAGTACTGGGTTCTTTTGGATATAATCCAAATGTGGGGAGCAGCATGTCAATTGTGGATGCTCTATCTTGCGGAAAAGAGGGAGGCTAAGGTTTCATGGACTGACTTTGAGAGGGAGTTCTAAGAAGGATTCCTCTCTTCCACGATTAAGTTTGAGAAGAGGTAGAATCTACTATACATTTAGAAGGGGAGTATGTCAATGAGGGAGATGGGGATCAAGTTCAAGGATCTCCTTCTCTTTTCTTCGAAGCTCTTCCTAGATGAGGAGTCTTAGGAGAGACATTTAGAGCAGGCACTCTGACCTTCTCTTCACTAAGTTGTTACTCCCTTCACTCTATTGATGTACTTGTATGTCTAGAAGAAGGCTAGAGTTGTGGAGAGGATTAAAAAACTCGGAATTGTATCGCAAAATGGAAGCCAGTTAGGCTTTTCAAAGGGGAAGGCTGTCAGCACTATTTATCCCACGATAAGGCCTTGCAGGTTTCGATCATTGGGGAGAATGACCGAGCAGTTCTAGTTTCAATATCCCGATACTCACCCCTTTTTTTAGGCCTAGGACTGAGATTCTTCATCTATGGATGTTATGAGAATCATTATAATCAATGCTCGGACCGAGTGTAGTACAGTGGGGGTGGGCAGGTTCAGAACTCACCTTAGCAGTAGCAGTTTTCAGCCAGTCCTTTTCAGTAGTAGCAGCAGGGGAAGCGAGCTCCCACTCCTTCAAGAGTAGAAATTGTAGGAGGAGGCCGACCTCAGGGTGCTCCTCGGGGACCTCGACCATGGTGTGGTCAAGGAGTCGTCTGATAGCTAAGGGGCAGGGGAGCTGGGTTTGGGTAGTTTCATGTCGTAGAGACATCATTTCCAATAGGGCCAGAGATCGTTCGACATATGATCATCTTGTTTAGCACTCTTTCCTGCACCTTGTTTGAATTAGATGCTTCACACTCCTTTTTTACACTTGGTCTAGCCCATGCTTTGGGCCTAGACATAGAGAGACTCTCCATGCCCTTGATGCTGAGTATGCTAGTTGGGGGGTAATACCTGGTTGTTTGGTGTTTATCGAGGATGCAGACTGATGTTGGGGCCATATCAATCTAGTGGGGATCTTTTTTGGTTTCAAATGAAGTGATATGATGTCATCCTAGGCATTGACTTGTTATTTTCTCTACAATCATTTATCTACTATTTCCATAGAAGAGTCATGTTTTCCGATAAGGATATCCATCATGCGGATTTTGTTGGCGAATGGAGTTGTCAGTTGGGGAGACGGTGTGTCGAGCTGCATCTTTCTATGTTGGCCATGATTTCAGCAGAATCAGTGGATGCAGAGATGGTTGAAGTCCTAGGGATCTTTAGTGAGTTCCCGGATGTCTTCTATAGAGAGGTTGTGACTCTACCCCCTCAACGTGATGTCATGTTTGGGATAGACATGCAACCTGGTGATCATCCGATTTCGATGGCTCCCTATCAGATAATGCCTTATGAGTTGCAGGAGTTACTGATTCATATTGATGAACAAATTAAGAGATATTTTTTTCGTCCAAGAAAGTCACCATGGGGTGCTTCAGTATTGTTCACAAAGAATGAAGATGGTGGTCTCATGTTGTGTATAGACTACCGGAGGCTGAACCAGGCAACAATCAAGAACGGTTACCCCCTCCTGAAGAATGACTACCTTTTTGATTAGTTGAAGGGGGAAGGATGGTTCTCCAAGATTGACCTGTGGTCTGGATATCACTAGTTGAGGGTGAAAGAGGGTGAAATCACAAAGACCACTTTCACATGCAGATATAGAAATTTTGAGTTTGTGGTCATGCAATTTGGCGTTACGAATGCAACAACCATGTTCATGGGCCTCATGAACATTGTTTTCCACAAATATATGGACTGGTTCATTGTCGTGTTTATTGAAGACATATTTATCTACTCAATATCAGAGGAGGATCATGACGAGCATCTAAGGATAGTTTTAGAGGTCTTCCAATAGCACCAGCTATATGGGAAGTTGTCCAAGTGCATGTTTTAGACACAAGAAGTGCACTTCCTTGGACATGTGGTGTCTGTGTTGGG
Source organism: Viscum album (assembly GCA_963277665.1). NCBI lineage: Eukaryota > Viridiplantae > Streptophyta > Magnoliopsida > Santalales > Viscaceae > Viscum > Viscum album. The sequence goes on from OY728138.1 coordinate 1,247,781,683, forward strand.
GATTGGAGTGGACCCATAAAATGTTGAGGTATTTGTTTCATGGGAATCACCCAAGAATGTGGCAGAGTTTCGTAGTTTCCTGGGCCTAGTGGGTTACTACCGGAGATTCATGACCAACTTCTCCCATGTTTCATCACCCTTGACACTATTGACCAAGAAAGACCAGTATTGTGTATATAGTGAGTTGTGTCATGTAGCCTTTAATTATCTAAAGGGGAAGCTTGTTATTTCCCCAATACTGAGGTTTCCAGAAGAAGGGGAGACATTTAAGGTGTTGTGTGATGCTTTAGGCCAAGTCATGGGGTGTGTGCAAATGCAACAACAGGGGTGATCTCTTTTAGGTCTAGGTAGTTATGTCCCCATGATCCAAATTATACCACCAACAATATAGAACTTTCATTGGTCGCGTTCTCACTAAAGTTGTGGAGAAATTACCTCATCGGGGAGTGATTTTTGGTCTTCACAGATCACAAGAGTTTGAGGTATATCTTCTCTCATTGGGACCTAAACTTGTGGTAGTGGAGTTGGATGATGTTTCTTCAGGACAACGACACAGAAATATATTACAATGAAGGTAATGTGAACGTGGTGTCCAATGCCTTGAGAAAGAAGTCTTATAAGGATGTGGTTCGAGAATCAGCAGATGCTTGGAAGGATATTGAGGAGTTGGATGCCCTACACCTAGATGCAAGGGTGGAGGATGGTAGAGGTTGTCTATTTCAGATGATAATATAGTACTCCCTGTTGAAATAGATGGAGGAGTCTCAGTGGGGGGACTTAGAGGCTAAAGTGATGCACAATCATTTTTGTCAGGGTGATGCTCTGGGAGGATAGTCAGAAGATAGGAAGAATCAGATATTATTTCATGGGAAGTTGTTCGGACCGTGGAAATGCACTAGATAGTTATTTATGAGTTCCTCATTTCACCCATGGTGTTACAAACAGTATTTTCCAAGATAAATCAGGGTTTGAGGGTTTAGTTTTGGTGTCCCAATGTGAAGCGGGCAGTGACATAGTTTGTATTAAGGTGCCACATGTGTCAGCAGGTCAATACTGAACACCACGTCCTAGGAGGTCTGTTATAACCTTTAGATGTCCCCGAGTGGAAATGGGATGACATCTCGATGGATTTTGTCATTGTAATACCCAATGATCATGGGGGTTGTGATGCAATCTGGATAGTGGTGGACTGGATATCAAAATCAGCTCACTTCCTAGAAATCAAGGAGTTGAGTATGGTAGATTCCTTAGAACATAGGTACGTGGCATATGTGGTTTGGTTGCATGGAGTTTCGAGGTCCATAGTCTCAAATCGGGATACCCAGTTTACCTCATAGGTCTAGAAAGGATTGAAACATTCTTTTGGCACCCAGTTATGCCTTAGCACTACTTTCCACCCCAGATAGATAGGAAAATAGAGTGGACCATTCATCCATTAGAGGATATTCTACAGGAATGAGTTTTGGACTTTAGATTATCATTGGTATGAAACTTTCCTTTGGTAGAGTTTTATTAGAACAATATCCATAAACCTACCTTTGAAATGTCTCCATTCTAATCCATGTATGAGATGTCATGTAGTTCACTTGTGTTTTGGATAGAGGTTGGAAAAGTAGGTGTTCTTGTCCTGGAGGTGGTGCAGAGCCCGATAGAGAAGGTCTAACTTATACAGGAGACGATGAAGGTGACTCGTGATACGCAGAAGTCTTATGATGATCATAGTAGGAGACCCTTGGATTTCCAGGTCAGTGACCACGTGTTCTTGAAGGTCTCCCCTCAATGTGGGAAACATAGGTTTAGTAGGGGATGTAAGCATTCTCCCAGGTTCGTTGGACTATTCATTGTGTTGTGGTGGGTCAATAAGTGTCTTATCAGCTGTTGATACCACCGCCGCAATTGAGGGTTCACGACGTCTTCCATTTTCCCTATCTCTGTCAATATCTACATGATGATTCACATGTCCTTGACTAGGGGGATCTAGATATCAGGGACAGTATGATTTTTTTAGAGTGACTAGTGAGGATTGAGAATCGTGAGGAGAAAGTTCTTCATGGATGAACCATCCCCTCGGTTCATGTGTTATGGAGGCATGGTGTCCATGAAGAGAGTACCTAATAATGGGAGGCAAAAATGCATTCCTAGTACCCATAGCTATTTTGAGTTTTGTTCTATTTTTTTCTGTGCTTGTTTGTGATGAATTTATTGACCTTGTTAACTATGAAATGGATTTTTTTATTTTCCAATAGATTTTTCTGAAGAGTAATGACTGTGGGGAGGGGAGGACCTGATCCTTAATCAAGACTCATTAATGTAGATGTGGTTAAACATGTGCGGAAGAGTCAGTGCTGCCCAAAGAAGATTGTGTCTTGACATGGAGGAAGGGACTCCCTAATCCATATTACTGGACTGTATGACCTTTAAATGTTTGTGTTGTTACTTGGGGGAGAGGAGCGACAATTTATCCATGGTTGTTCAGAAGATAGATGAGGGAGAGGTGTTACTAGATTTCATGGAGGTTTACTCCTGAGAAGTATCTTTCTAGGTGGTTGTTCGGACCCCTCTCTTTTCTTCAGGTCTAGTTTCTATTCTCGAGGGTGATAATAGTTAGAGAGGTATATGATAGAATGGCCCAGATAGTGACTAATTAATCCAAAAACTCGGTTCCATTAAATATTTCCAACAAAACGGTGGCATCAGAAATATTGGAATCTTGTTGGTGGCACTAGCCATGGTCGCACACCATAACAGTGGCATTTCTTATGGTGTCTCAATGAACCGGTGGTGCCGTAGCTATCACACATTCATGGTCGCACGCCAATATAGTGGCACCACTTATGGTGTTCCATCGAACTGGTGTCACTATGATGGTGGCATCGTAGCGGTCGTACTATCATGGTTTCACACCAAAATGGTGGCACCTCTTTAGGTGGCACCGTGACTATGGCTCCATTACAATGTGTCACTAAATGGTGTCCCGCCCTTTATTTTTTCCCATTTTTTGAATTTTTCCAGTTTTTCCCTTGCAACGTATCTTTTGACAAAAAAGTGTTTTAATACCCCTTTGAAATATATTAAAATCCCATAAATGATGTCTAAAATCCCACAAGATCCGGGTAACCCTTGACTTACCAAAATGTGTTGCATTTTCATCAGTGTCATAGCGTTTTCCTGTATTGTCCAGTTCCGCCCCTATTATTTTTTTCTCTGTTTAAAGAAAACCATTTATCTTACAACCACTAAAGACACCTCTCCAATGATAATTATTAAATGACAATTAATTGAATCATGTGTAACCACCCAACCGTGTTGAGAAAACAAGAACCACCTTTAAAGTGGTTCAAGACTTCATATCTCGTAACTCTGGGATCTCACCTTTTGTCACATGATAATTCATTCTTCTTCTTGGATAGTCTTTTTCCTTTCCTTATTGCATTTGGATTCCCCATTCCCAAGGCTAGTGGTGTGCCTATGTTGGATCCTTTCCTGCTAAATCTTGAATTCCTTGGAGTTCCTCCCTTGAAAGTCATGCATGCCCAGTTCTTGGCATGTGGAGAAAAACATTGATCGTTGATCATCCAGGTAGGGTGTTTCCTTCTTCTTTCTTTACTGTGTATCATGTGGAGTGGGAATGATAATGTTCTTATGGGGATGGATGAAACCAAACATTAAAGAAGATAATAAATGTTTTTTCATGAAGGACGGGGTGTGTTTTATGATGTTATTGAGATCTTTAACCTTTTCTTATATGTTGTGTATTGTATAGTCTTATGTATACTGAAAATCATGGTCATTGGTGGTCCTTTCTTGCACACTAATGAACACCTATCATCTATGATGGTTGAATGGATGTAACATGGAAATTCTTTTATCACATAAACTAAATTGATTAAATTAATTCCCAACGAATAAGAATCCTTATGTGGTCACCCCGGTTAACCAAACGAAAAGACGGAACTAAATGAATGGTGTGTCTAAATCTACAAACTCCCTTACTCTATTCTAGTTATGTGTATAGTTGTTTTTCTTGATGCTTGTGAGGTGACATAAATGGGGATGGGACCCCCAGTTTTTCAGTTTTTAGTTTGTGGATTGGGGGATGTGTGTGGCGATATGTTGTGTCTTAGTTTTTTAGTACTTAGAGGGATCTCACAGATCCCTTTTGTTGTTGTGACCTTACAAGAGAACCTCGTGTGAATTCTTAATTTTCTACTTGGATATTTTTCCTTCCTTGGCCTGTGGAAATGCTTGTTAGTTACCCGATAGTGATCAATTATTTAAATGGAACCACATGAATGTGATAACAAGAATGGGTTTAATGGGGAATTGTTTTCTGGGAATGAGTTTTGACTTGGTTCTAGATTTTGTGCTTTTTATGAATGAATAGTAATGAGGGTGTTTTTGTATGGACTGGTTTTGGAACCCCTAGGTTGGGATGAGTGATTTTTTTTCTATATGTATAATTTTGTTCTTATGTTCCTTATTATTGCCCCCCCAAGTTGATTAGTTCATGCCAAACACCCCCATGACATGGGGGAAGGTGTTTTTTCCAACACTCTTATGAATTGTCGATTATTTTTTCCTTTTATGCACTCTTTCTCGAGTATCCCAAGACTCTTTAGGTGGGCTTGATGGTCTAAGATCCATTATTGCTCAAGATTCTATAGGCAGAGTAGTTGTGGTTGTTGGCCCAAGTGTGTGTGGGTAGTTTTTTTCCCACGTTTCTTTGGGATGAGGCCCAAGTGTCTTCAAGTGTGGCAGTAGTTTTTCTGGACCAGGTGTCTTCAGGCATGGCGGTAGATGTTGTCGCCTAGGTGTCTGTGGGCGGAGATGTGTGTGGTTGTAGTGTCTTAGGTGTCTATGGGTGGGATGCATGGTTGTGGTGGCCCAAAAGGTTGTTGTAGGGGTGACATTGAGACTACATCGAAAATGGTGGGGGAGTTCTGATGTGTAATATATATTCAATAAGTAGTGGGAATGTGGCGAGGGGTACCCAAAAAACAATGTCTTATTACTATTACTATACTTGACTTGCGTTATTTGGAGAGTGTACCTTTGTGAGGTTTGGGTGGATAGTTTCCCTGCAAGGTGCTTTGGTTATCTCCTTTTCTCATAAGGAATTAGGCTACCTCCCCTCTTGCGCACAAGTGATTTTGGTATTCCCTACTGATTATACCTATATACTCACCATATATATATTACATTTACTTCTAGTTTTGGTGTTGTTTGGGATTTATTATCTTATATCCCAATCCTTTTTAAAAATGGGTTAATTACTTCCATATCACATATTATTTTATACCCTTGGTTCTCATTGCCACTTTGGGGCCTATCCAAGGCGGGACTTGGGGGTCATTATCTCTCCTTCAACTTGAAGAATGAATGGTCTTACTGTTTGATGTCCCTTCCCTCATCTTGGTGAAGGCGGGTTATGAAAATATAATTTCATATATTTTAATATCATATATTAACGTAATAATAATAGTAATTTGTTCTATTAAACATAAAATCACATTAAAAAGTTTTTTGAGAAAGACTAGTTAAATCAAATAAAAAATTTATCCTCTATACAGAAGAAAGTTTAATTTATTATTATCATTAAATTTTGGAAATGTTTTATTATTATTTTAATATTCTTATATAAAAATTTTCAGGTCATTTTATTAAGATATTATATGTGAAACATGTTATCAATACAATGTGTATTTAATGGAAATTATTATGAAATCATAGAGCGTTATATTATCCGACATAAAAAATTACATACTCCAAATTTTATTTATCGATTACTAATGGAATAATCTATGGGATTTCTAATAATTTTAATACGTAGCTCATACTAACATAAAAACATCCCCAACCATGGTATGAATTAAAAACTATATATCCCAAATATTATTATCATGCGTTACTAAGGGAACACCTTTCATAGAATCATATTGATCATATTGTTTCCAAAAAAATCATAACAAAATATATTATGAAAATTTCTGATCAACTTAGAGTAATTGATCATATTAATATGAAATATTATTCTTAATATATCTTCTCAAATGATACCTTTATTTCAACCCATGTTATTATATATTAATTGGTTAATCCAATAACTCTTTTGGTTCATCCAAGGTAACATTAAGTTGTGTCCCCACATACTTCTTAACAAAATATTTTAAATAAATTAGGAAATAATACTTCCTAATGGTTTTAAAAAATAGTGTGAATAAATCAATTAATACCACCTTGAATATTAAAATTATATTCCTAGTATTTCCACTTTTCCATAAACCAGGTGATGATTGAGTTAATACACCATATTCCCCTTTCAGGATTACTAACCCTAGGTACACCTGTGGCATAGCCTGCATCCACATGTAGAATCTAGAAAGGTATGTTATTTCAATGAAATTTACACATTCTCAACATTAATAAATTTTCAATATTTTATCATATACTATGTCATATATATTATGAATATTCCTCATGTTTTCACTATGGTTGTATAAACTAAATCCCAAAATTACTAAACCCTCAAATAATTCCAATTGAGGTGAAACACGATAAAAGAAACACCCATTTAATTATTTTACATGAATAATAATTCCAATCATTAATTTATTCACTTATCATAGAATAAATATCTTGTCCTTGGAAGAATAGCTACATATAAAACATCTTTTATGATACACGTGAAGCATTAACAATAATTGAACCACAATAGAATATCATATAGAATAATTATACTTTATGCACATATCCATAACTTGTTGAATGAGAACATAAGAAATAGGCAATCTTGAACACTATTTATGGTAATAACTCAACATTTAATCAAGGTTATGTTTATAAGAAAATCATAAATCATTAGTAGGGATAAATATCACAATAAAAAGAACATTATAAAATAATAGTTTTCCATAATCCATGAAAAAAAAGGCTTGTAATATCAAAATAAAAAACATATATCATAGAATATATGAGTGGAAACATGAGGAAACAAGCATGATAGAGGGATCATAATAATAAGACTACTTTTATGGAATTTCATGGATATAAATCATATGGAAAAATTTTGGAACTAAAATAGGACTACAAATCATAAACTAGTAGATCAAGAACAGTTAAATGTTTCCAAATATATGGTGGAGCATCCATCACTAACTGATTCCCATAGTATAATATGTATGAGTACCTGATTCCCATAATAATTATAGAAGAAAGTATCACTATATGAATAAGGATACACTCATTTCTCAGAAATTAACTTTACATTAATTTTACAGAATACATAATACATTTCCAAAGAAAATTCCAAAGATCATAGTAGTATAGTGCCTTTTGAAATAAGTAATCATAAACATTATTACATAGGGGAGCTACATTATCTCCCACTAGGACCTTCTTGACTTCCACCCTTCTTTTACAAAAGAAACATTATATATATAATCATAACCTAGGAGACAAGAATCTTAAAAAGGGGCCATATTAGATGCTCAGTAAGGGTAAACAAGGGAGACTTTTAAACATAATCTTGAGACCAAGGGTATGTGAACATTATCATGAAATTAGAAGATCATAAACATGATAATTTCATAATTATTAGTAGTTCATAATAAATAGATCATAAGGAAATAAAGAACATGATCCATGAATACATAATATAGGAATAAAAATAGAATCGTGGAAAACACATGAGCATATAATAATGATTTCCATGGTAGTCAAGGAATTGCTACCGTAACGATCTTGGTAGAATGGGTTCAATTACCATAGCTTATTGGTATTCATGGTTCACTCCCATGACCATCATAGGGGAAAATGTACATTATACCAATCTTATCAAATATAAATATTTACCCAATGCATTGGAGGGAGATATATATCCCACACATCTCATAATGAAATCACACCTACATGTTTCACAACAAAATAATCAATCATATCATAACCCATGAAGTGAAATGGTTATTATAAACATGTAATCATATCATAGTTGTGGAAAATTGATATTTTTATTAATAATTTCATCAATTTAGAACCCACAAAAAGAAGTGGGTTTTATAATAATATAACCGGTGAAGATAATCAGATTGTGTAAATATCTTGCCAATAAAAATAAATAATTCAGATAAATAATATGAATGGATTATTTGGATTATTCCCCAGAAAGGGATGAATAATAGAAATAGATTTAATCTTAGAAGGAAAATAATTTAAATGATATTTAAAATAAATTTCATGAGAACATATCATTTCATCTATGAAAAATATTTATTTTAAAACAATTAAAAACTATATTATAAGGATGTTTTTTAATTATAAATAAACTTGAAAGGTTATAAGGGATTCCTCGAGTAATTATGATTTCATAAATTTTAAAATATCCATTCTTTCCATATAATATTAAAATAAATATTTTTTTCGTATTTTTTTTTAAATATGAAAAAGTACCCAGTTAGGAAAATATAAAAATATTTCATTAAACCTGTTTCAAAAAATTAATTCATGGGTAATAAAATTTAAAAAATTATATAACAATATTAAAAATATTTTTAAATAAAATTTTGTAAAACCTTAACATGGATTATTAATATTATTCAGCTAATAGTTACTTATAAAAAATCTTGGTAATAAAGAGATTCTAGAATTAACCCTTTCCGTAGATATGATTTCATTTGTACATATTTGAAACTCTAGTATAATGGATTAAATAATTTTATTAACTTAATATATAAAAATAATCATATGATATTATATATGATTATATTGTCACAATATTGTTAATAATATTTAATTATTACTCTTCTTTTGGGTGTTAAGCTTTTCATTTTTATGCATGTTTTGTCATATAAGTTTTAGTTTATGAAAATAGGATATAGATAATTAATTTATCAATTAATTTAAAGGTTATAGATATCATATTTATTCATTATATACATCTAAATAAAAATTAGTTGTTTTTTATCAAAGAGAATGAATAGTGTCACAACTTGGAGAAGGTAGATCGTATGTACACATGATTGATGAAAACGTTCCCTCAATCATGAAAGGGTTTGGGACTGGATGATATATATTTTTCTAGAATCAAAATATTGTTATAATTAAAATAATTATTCATTATTTCCATCACTATACCCATTCAGGTAAAGTGGCAATTCAAAACATATTATGCCATGATGTGGAGATGATGGGTCATACATACAGACACATGATGATTTATTATTTGGTAGGATGGATAAATGGTGGAATATGTTTTTTACATAATAATAATAATAACAAATAGATATATAATTGATATTATAAATACTAATTTATATTTGTAGAAAAACATGAAGAAGGTGTATATGAAGAAATACTCTTGTGAGAGTTAGTAAAGGAGACGACCACTTTTTTCAGAGAACTCCCTCTAGAACATCTCTTAAGGGAACTAGAGTTGGTATTTTGAGATGACTAGAACCTAAAAACATGGATATGTATGATATAAGGATAAATTGGTAGGGTTTGGTCAATCTTTGATTTTTTAGGTGATGTGAGGAAGTGAGGGAGGATGTTCCTTTTTATAATAGAGGATAGGGAAAATATTGGAAACTCTAAAAATATTAAATTAATATATATTTATATTAAATTTAAAATAGATCCAAAAGGATTTATTTATAAGAATAAATTAGTATGGGATGAAATAATCTCAAAATATTATTTTAGACCTGTTTGGGTCACAATAATATCCTTATATTTTGGCTTTAACTGTTAGATAAACCCTTTAACTTTTACTGTGACAACTTGGCATTTTGCTCTTTGGGGTAAAAATATTCACTATAAAATTGTAAAGAACCCAAACAGAAACATTAATTAAATTTCTATCCTTATTCTAGTTTGTTGGATGAATTATATATTTTTATGGATTATATATCATTTAATGAACTTTTTAAAGTATCAGTTATGTCAATTTTGATACTATTCAATATTTGTCCTAAAAAATAACGTAAAAACCTGATAACGTCAAAACAACACTTCTAGTATAACAATTATATTAAATTTATATATATATATATAATTATATTATGTCATTAATTATGTAAAATTTTTTATTTTCATATATTTAATATAATTTATTTAATATTTTCATTAATTGAACAAATATTTTATCAACATTACACAAGCCTTTAACTAAATAATTTATTCTCTAAAAATCAATAAGAAATTATGATGATGAACATAAATTTATTATCTTTAAAAATAATATTTATAATCTAATTTATATTATTTATATCTAGGTATTAAGAATTATTTACATAGAAATTATATGATTATGACATTTTTAACTCATATTTAAATAAAATATATCAACTTTCATACTCTCACACATGTAGCATAAAAATAATTTAAATTATTAAAAAGGTTAATTTTGGTATATAGACACTCAAATTATGATATGAGGGCATGTTTTTGGGTAATTTTATATTCTTATAGTCTTATTTTACCCTTAATTGTCTGATTTACCCTCACCCATGGTAAGTAAAAATTTGCTAAAGTTACTATTAATTATTCCCAAAATTAAAATAAGTCTATTTAAGTAATTTGGACACTATGATTCCAAAAATGGAATCCATTTTTCTAAATTCATAACATATAAGTTTCATTAATTAATTTAAAATCAATCTTGTTTATGGGGTGAGACAACAAGTTATTAATGTTAAAACAAGAAAAATATTGATATATATGTATATATATATTAAATTAATAATTTATTCCAATTACCTATATTATATCAATTGAAAATAATAATAATCCAATTATAATTTAAATCCAACAAAAAATATAATTTATCACTATAAATTATTTTGATGGAAAATATGTTTTCAAATTAAATTTAGTATTTTTTTACTATTAATAACAATTTTTAACATAATATAAAAAATTTAAAATTTCAATCAATGTAAATTTATATATTTCACATTCAAATAAGATGATTATTTTTTAAAATATATTATTTTCAAAATTTTCAAAAAAAAATATTAAAAATAGATTCTCCATTAAAAGTTATTAAATTTCATTTTTGAATAATATATGTTTTTATACATAAAATTGGGTTGGTTCTTACCTTATGAATATAAAATTTATTTGGGGAATATTGTAAATATTTAATTGAATATATAATATATATATTTCCTTAATATCATTCATTAATTTTAATTAATTAAATTTATTAATACAAAATGGTTTTGTGAGTATAAAAATATAATCATTTCATTTATTTTTAATTGGTATATATTTTCATTTCTAACTAATTGGTAACCAATTAATTTCAATTTTTACAATTTAGTTTATACTATTCATACATGCTAATTTAGAGACAAATTTTTTATATTATATAAATAATTATAAAATGATGTTTCAAAGAAACTCGATGTTGTAGGTAATGTACACCAATTTGGTGTTGTGTGTAGCGCGATCCAATTTGGTGTTGTATGGAAATAATGTTTGATATATTGAAATGAATGAAATATATGAACGTTGATTTTTTTAAAAAAATCACTAGAACACATTGTGTTATATTCTACGCCCCATAAATTTAATAGAACCCTTGAAATTCATCATTATAATACAATAAAATGAGGATACTTCTACCAAATCATATACTCATGTTTCCATGTAGCTTTATCTTATTAGTGATTTCTCCATAGAACATTTACTAGGCGACTGGTCTTGTATCATAAAAATTTCTCTTTAGAATCCATATTTTCAATTGGTTGTTCCTTTTAAGAGAGAGCTTGCTCCAACAGCATGACATCTAAGCTCAGTACATGTGAAGGGTCATGTATGTACTTAGTCATGAGAGATACATAGACCACATAATGGACTTGAGAAAGATTTTTAGGATTTACCATGTGATATTCTATTATCCCAATACGATCAATAATTTCAAATAAACCGATATATCTAGGGATTAGTTTCCCTTTATTCATGAATCTGATAAACTTTTTATAAGGTTAAAATCATATAACTACCTTTGAAAGAACATAAAATTATAGATCACACTATCAGTTATTAGAATGAATTTTCTATGGATTTTTTGCTTGCTTGATATGTTTCTAAACAATTCTGACCTTCCCATTTATCCCTTCAGTGATCTTAGTCCACAATATCTTTCATTCTCCAACTTCATCCCATCATGTTAGACCTCAATATTTCTTTCCATATAGGGACTCATAAGGAGTTGTATGAATTCTTGGGTGAAATCTATTTTTATAAGAAACCTCAACTAGGGGATGGTGTTGATCCCAACCACCTTATAAATCCAAAGAACAAGATGTCAACATATCCTATAAAGATTTAATTATTCTTTATGATGGTCTATCCATCTGAGGATGATAAGTAGTGTTGAAACATAATTCTGTATCACGTGCTTTCCGAAGACTTCACCATATTTTTGAGGTAAACCTCAGTTCCCGATCAGATACAATAGAATGTGGTACTCCATCCAGTTTTACAACTTCCTCAATGTAAATCTGACAAGTTTATCTAGAGATAATCCTTCCCTGATAGAAATTAATTGTGTAGATATATAATAGAGATCGACTGCCATCCATTTATCATTAATAACATTAGGGTTTTGGGGGGTCCAATGAAAAAATACTTGGTGAGGTTCACCAATTTCCATTTTGGACTGGGTAATTGATGCAACATGACCATGAATTTTTTTCATTCAACCATTACTTATTGGAATACCAAGCACCAAGATAAAAAATCTCCTATATCTATCTTTATTACATCCCACAAGAAGTATTCATTCAAGTCTCTATACATCATTGTACTTCTAGGATGAATAGTGAATGGAGATCTATGAGATTCCTCTAAAAACTCTATCTTCAAATATGGTATGGAGTGAATATATGCATGATTCATGAACCTTATCCTTCCATCCCAATCAAGTTTAAACATAGATAAATTTCTATCTTTTTTTTTTGTAGCTCCACATTTCCCTTTTCACCTATTTAATCTTCAATAGGATTGAGGGTTGAACATTCAATTATGAAAGAAAAGGTTTTCACCATACATTAGGATTTATAGTTCCATCCATTATAAATTAAAAAAATATTCGATATTCAGTGATCCTCATTATGGAAAATCAATAACAATCCCTTGAACTCAAATCATCATCGACATTATTTTCTTTTCCATGGTGGTCATGTATTAAGCAGTCATAATCTTTTATCATATTTGATCATCTTCTCTATAACATTTTCAACTGCTTCATTGTCAATACATATTCATAATTTTATGATCGGTATTTATATATCATTATTTTCACCATAAAGATAATGATTCCATGTCATTAATGTCCAAATTAACAAACATAGCTCTAAATCATATGATTGGTAAAAAAATTCATGAATCATCAACTGTCATGAGGCATAAAATATATCCTTATTGTTCTTCATAATAATAATCTTAATCCATTATTGGATGCATCATAGTAGATTACAAACCCTTCAACACTAGATGGAAATGTAAGCATAGGTGCGCTGATTATCCCTCTCTTCAGTTCCATGAAAGTTTCCTCATATTTATATATCCATAGGAACATATTTCTTTCAGATTTGACTTGGTCAATGGATAAGATAGTCTTGAGAATATTTCCACAAAACATAAATAATATCCATCTAAACCATTAAAGGTATGGATATCAATCACTATGTTTGGTCTAGCTAGCATTCAATATACTTTTTCTTTAATGGATCAGTTATTATTACATCTATTTAGATTATGGGGTCCAAAAAATGAAACCTTTTACATCCAAAATTCACTCTCTGTATATTTCTTATACAATTTGTCCTTCCATAGGGTCTTTAGAACAACTCTCATGTGGACGTCATTCTCTTACATTCAGTTTCAATATATAGTAATATCATATATAAAGGCTACAATAAACTAAATAAGGTAATCTGTAAAAACTCTATTCATAAAATCCATGAATATAGTTGGGTAATTAGAAATATTGAACAAAAATACCTATATTAATAGTGACCTTACCTTGTAAAGAATACTGCCTTGGGTATATCCTCCTTCTTGACCCTCAATTGATGATTTCTAGAATGATGGTCAATCATGGAAAAGAATTGATATCTTCATAGTTCATCAAACAAATCACAAATAAGGGGAAGGTGATTCTTTTTCTTGATTGTGATCTTGTTAATCTCTTAGTAATCAATGAATAATCGAAATGATCCATGCATCTTCTTCACAAAAAGAACTAATTCACCCCATAGTGACACAGTTCATTGAATGAATCCCTTATCAATGTTTTCTTTGAGTGTCACCATCAATTCTTGAAAGTCAATTGGTTCCATTCTATAATGACTTTTTGAATCAGGGGTATAACAAATAATGAGCCCTATAGATAACTCCACTTCATGTTTTGGTGGAACACTGAGAAATTATTCTATATATTCATTCAAAAAATATTTAAAAAAGGTATATCATAAATACAAATTTTTCCCAACCATTTGAGATAAACATTCCTTATGAATAGTAATTAATATCGATATTCATGATGTATTGTCCATAGGATGTTCATACTTATCCTCACATTGATAGATGATCATAGGCTGGTTTGGAACATCAAATAAAACTTCCCTTCCTTGACCCTTGATGTGAGATATATACAAGGAAATCCAATCCATGCCTATGCAGGAATCAAATTAAACAAGAGGATGAATGATAAGATTTGAATGAAAAAAATTCCAATAAATGTCAACCAGAGAGGATTCAGAGATATGAGATGCAATCATTGTACCATCAGTGGCTTTCACTACTAATTACACATCTAATTTTTTGGGTGGAATATTAATACCTTTATAAAATTATTTATATATGAAAGAGTGGGTTGATCCAAAATTAATTCATACATTAGCATTTCTATAGTGGATGGTAATTCTACATTTCACCACATCGTTATCACATCCCTCATTCAAAATAGTGATCACATGAGATTCCCATTTCTCCTAGATTAAGATGTATTTAGAATCAATAATAAAACCATCCCTTGGGTTTGGGTACTTCTTAGAATAATTCATATTTTCCATACACTTGTTTCACTGAAGAGAGGGACGTACATTGTAGGTCACTTCTCTCAGTTCATATCATTAGCTTACTTTTTCCCATCACATCAACAGTCAAAAAGCCTGATGACCTTAATTTATTTACTTAAAACATTTATTATACACCTAAAGACAATTTTATCCATGTTTATTCCCAATAATAGAGCATAAATGAAATATTATCTTGTTCTCTTTATAGTTTTTATCATTCCACTCATACTCCATCATCATCCTCTTTTCAAAACCATGAGATTGGTACGTGATTGTTTCAAATGATTTTATTGTGGTTCAAATCCATCTGCATGGATTATATGATTGTTTCTCTGCATTCCTTCTTTCCAAATGTGGGAAACATCCAACACTTCTTCAATGATGTATTATCCTTTATCGTACCAGGATGATGGGACATCAGTCTATCCTTTTGTGGCTTCCTACGTTGATTTTGTCACCTAGTTGGGTCTCCGTTAAAGACTAATAATTTTTTTTGTGAAACTATCCCTAGTTCCTTATCATTGTGAACATTGGTTAATTACACTGATTCTATCAGGACATTACAAAGGAGGTCATGTTAGGGTAGAAACCTTCTATTAGGAGAGTAGTCACGTTAGGGAATCACTAGAATGTCTAGATGTCGAAACACTAGTGCAGCTGGATTTTCCTTTATCAGAGGACTTCTTGAGGGAATCAAAGCCTGATGTATCCCATGTCGAAGGTGGGGAATTATATTCTGGAGGCATATCTCCAAGGTTTCCTCAGCCTCCCATGATTAACATGGGGTATGTATCGAGTTTAATGTCTACCATAGAGGTATTGGAATTATCAAAATAATGACGAGAGATTATCATATGGGTACATCCATAGGAGGGATAATCTAGAATGTTTATCTGATGGATGGTTTAGAATGCCCAATTTGGAAAGAACTTGGATAGAGTGTCCCAAAATAGAGATGATTTTATAGTGTGAAGACTGATTTGTATGCTAGAAAATGGTGGATCAGATAGGAAGATGGGTCCATGCAAAGGGGAAAAAAGGATTACTATTGGCTGGGACTGATCCTAGAAGTGGCTTCCTGGGTACCCTATATAGAATTTAGAGATAAAAACCCACATAGTTCATATTGGTGGGGCATGATGTCTGGGTGTACACAAAAAACAAAAATCTGAGAGTGTTTTGGGGTTTATGCATGGATTGTAGCCCATATGGATGTCATGCTTTCAATATGATATAGAGGCTTGGGTAAAATCAGGGTAGACACGGTTGAAGTGTCGAAGGATAGAATGAATGGGGATGGAACCGAAAACTAGTGTGAAGGTGAAGATATGGGTCTTGAACCTCATTGAGGATTCCTACGTATCCTTGTGGCATGAAATCAATGTCCAT
This sequence comes from Viscum album, assembly GCA_963277665.1. Classification (NCBI taxonomy): domain Eukaryota; kingdom Viridiplantae; phylum Streptophyta; class Magnoliopsida; order Santalales; family Viscaceae; genus Viscum; species Viscum album. The sequence continues at coordinate 1,247,798,158 of OY728138.1, forward strand.
GTAGTTCTAGAATTGGGGAAATGAGTCCCCTGAGGAGGAGGCTCATGAGAATAGAACCATGGATGGGGACCTAGAGGAAATGGAACCAACATGCTAAGGAACGATCTTCCTGAGACAGAAAAAGCTTTATGGAGAGACCAAGAATAAGAGTGTGTTGGGATTACAACATAGGGGCCCTTCCTACATACCATTCTCAAAGAGTGTAAAGATAAAAGTCAACATGGATTAGGAATGGAGAACAGAATCGGAGCATACACAAAATAAAACAACCCAAAGCCATGTTGGGGATTACTCATGGTTAGCATCCAATCATAAGAGGAACTCTATTAGTTGTAATTGTAGGTTCGATTTTAGGGATTATGAGTGGTTATATTCTTGAGAACTGGACTGAAACCACAAAGGGTAAGACATATGATTTGGGTCCCTCAAAGGTGCAACTGAATTTTACACATGCCAGGGGTTTAACCTTAGGGAGGCTTCCTACATACCATGTCTAGAAGACATGGATAAAAACCCACATAGTTAGAAATTATAATGTTAGAACTCATAAAGGAAAAAAGGGTAACACAGTTTAACATCATGTGGGATGAGGGAAAACCAATGAAAAATGGTTGGGATGGATGGGTGATGGGATTGATCCACAAAGTTTCTTCCTACGTACCTTGATTGGAAAGGGAAAGGATCAAAGTCCATTAAGGTTGGTCAAGAGGAGAATGTGACTTACCTGATAAGGCATCTCAAATAATATGACATGGTTAATGCTTACCCTAATCCTACGTGAGTCATATGCGGTGTGAGAAACAAGAGGCAACAAAATTCCTAATGATCACATTGTGAATGGTGTGCCTGTGAGGAATAGAGTGAGGCTTACACATGGTTAGCCGCCCCTGAGATGAATATTGGGACTTTCTCAAGGATTTAATCCCAAGGAGGGTGTCCATATGTATGAGGAGTATATGGTATTCATACAAGGGTCACCTTATCAAGTTGGTTAGGGGATTACATAGAGACTGTCCAAGGTGCATATGCCGATAAATCTTATAGGATGAGGAGGAGTTAGAGGGCACTAGTTCACATCCCCTTATTTATCCTCTCAAACCTTCCCCTCATGCAGTGGTCACAGTTTAATGTCATGTGTTTAATATTTGGGAGCTTGGCAGTTTAATTTCCTACAGCTCAGACAATGAAGACTCACTCTTCACCCCCAAGGACATTCATAACTAGGATGATTTAACCCTTTAGATAACGAAGGCACAAAAAATGTCATGGGTTAATAGGTTTGTGGAGTGATCCGTTAAAGGGTCCACATTAGAGTGGCTATGAAAAGAAGAAATATACATTAGTGTTACTATGATAAGAAACACAAGGAAGGGAAACACAACATGAAGCACCACATAGGGGACCATGAGATCACTTCATACAATCCTGGAGGAATACATAGAATATGGTTTTTCTAAGTAGGTGACCATACAAAGATGGGCTTCGCGATACTCCGGGACCTCGCGAAGAGGATAGACATCTTGATGCTTTGGTGCTTTGTGAAGAGGATGGACTTTGCAAAGAAAAGTGCCTTCAAGGATGATTATTTCATTGTGAATGGAAGTTCTCAATGGAGAAGATATTCACCTTAGAAAAAGACTCTTTATTTGGAGGGTGCTTCGTGAAGTATCTATGCTTCGGGAAGCCTCGAGCACCCCAAAGGAGATCCCTCTTTTTTGAAGGTCATATGGATTCCTAAAGGGTATCCCCACTATATGTGCAGGTCATGAAGAACATATGAAGGTACAGGGGCTTGGATATTGAAAGGAAGGAGTAACATTCATCTGAAAGAGGGGGGAGCCCTATATTTATATGAAATGTAGTTTGGAGTGGATCATAGAGCTTGCTGCATAGAATATCTGGACACCATGAAGATGAGGTGACAATGCAGAGCCAAAGTGGAATCCTCAGACTTAGTCAAACTCACATAGGGGTCTGTAAAAATGGTGATTTCATAGCGGGATATGAAGAACAGTGATGCGGTGGAGGGGAAGAACTTCATCGAAATTCATCGGACTCTAAAAGGGTCTATCTCACCCTAGAGATGATTGTTGATGTGGCCATCACAGAATTAGAACTAGAGAACATGTGACATTGTAGAGTAATTGACATTCGTTGGACTCACACATGGTCCATACCAAATGATTTTGTCGTGAAGGATGGATGACATTGTAGAGGTCTTTGTGAAATGAGCCATTTGGGATAGTTTGTATGAATTTAAGGGAAATTTTGATTACATATTTACATTTTACGGACCAAAAAAAATTCATACATTAGGTGGAATGAATTTTAAATCCAACCCCCCCCCCCCCCAAGATGGAAGATGAAGGAAAAGAGGGGTGAATTTTCAGGGTATTCACCAAAAAACTAGAAGATAACAAAAAGGAGGATAACAAAGAAAAATGGTGGAGCTAGATCAAAAAGTGTGATCATGATGCACCATCATGGAAGGAATCATGAAGGGGCAGTGCGAGATGGATTCGTACAACAATACTGACAAATGAGACCCGTGAAGGCTGCCATGGCATGTGGACAATGGTTTCCATGAAACCCAATTGCATGTAACAGCGATGCCCGAGTGCCTGTATCTACTAATATCGGGCTGACTATGCATATAATTAGTTGAACATGGGTATTTGTTTTCATACATGGATCTTCGTGAGGGACTATGCCATTTCTCTCTATTCACGAAGCAATCGTCCCCATGAAAAAAACTCCACGAATTAGTTTCTTTGGTTCTATGATCCAAAAATGATTTTACGAAATGGTGTATTGGGGTCTACTAAATCTATTGCGATGTAGACTATGAACATGGATTCTTAATGGATTGTTGTCTCTTTGTGAAATTCCTCAATGAAGGGTATTTACGATGGTCTTCATGGCCCTACGCGAAAAGTTTTTTTCTAAGCCTTAGGTCAGTTACTGTTGAGGAGACCACTCAAAAGGTATGTACTGACTCTACTCAGAGGGAGGCCAAGGTTAATAATATTCAAACAGGTGACTACTTCTAGAGAAAATATGATCACCAATATTTGATAGTGCTGATAACAGTGGTGCATAAGGATTAATCACTTTTCAAATGATTATTGTTGTACGGATTTATCTTATTGGATGAATTCCCCATACCAGATACAATCAAAGACAAGCCAACTTACTAGTTTATGACCACCCCCAAGAAATATCAATGGTATAGGGCTATGGATTTCCACATTAGAAAATATTGCACCCCGTTCTTGTCTCATTTACTCAACAATAATGTAAAAAAAACCAATGGCATGGCATTAGAAAATGAGATGTCTCCGCCTCTGTACAATACAATTATCATGGTAGGGCTCATGAATACAAACAAGGGGTGGATCAAGTGTTGAGATCTACACAAGGGTGGAAAATTCACTGATTAGTGGGCCTGCTCTTATTGGTCATGTGCGTTCTATGAGGAGTTCGAGAATGTACTATTGTGGGTAGTCTTGTATGAATTGGTCTTGGCCTACTAATTCATAGTTTCTCAAAAAATGGTGTTCATACCAGAACAGCTAAGCTGGTGGTCACCAGATACCAATAGTTTACACCTACATCATGGGGAGGTTTACATCATCCTTTAGTACCTTCATCATAATTCTAGAATCTCAATTCTAGGATGTATTTATGATGAGTTATTCAGCACTATGAACTTTGGGGAGGATGTCATGTAGATTCCACCTCTAGTGAGGGTATTACCAAAGCTAGTACCAAGAAAAGATGAGGATATAAAGAATACCCATGATGTCCACTTTAAGAAGTGGTTAAACTATTTTCTAAAGTTCCAACCAGATGAAGGAAAACTACTGTAAAGGCCTACCAAATGTCAAAGATGATATCAATATGGCAAATAAGATTTATACTGGCAGATCCTGGAGGACAACCAGTGGAAAATGTGGGGCTACAACATCAAGACTAAGCAGCAACTAATAGTCAAGCTTACTGGATTCATATCGGCATTAACATTTGGGTAGATAATACAATTCAGAGATTCCCACATGGTGGTGAGACCAGGTACATTTATAATGGTGGCTCAACAAGTTATCAGAAATACCATCAACTTGTGAAAACTCGTGCTGGAAATGTTATACCATCTACTCTGGCACATCAGTGAGAGAAGGAGGCCACTGTGGGTGTACGGGCCATTCTACTTCCTGTACAACTATATTGAGGCACACTTGGGGGGAAATGAAGATGTCAACCACATAACTCCACTTAGGATAGATTCTCAACCATCAATTTTTTATATTTTAGGAAGTTCCCCATTGAAGAAAGACGTAGTGACCATGTTGTGTAAGATGAGGCAGGTTTGTTTCCGACGCTTTCGCTGGGGCGCGCGCATCCGTCTGTGGAGGATGCGTAGCTGTTGCCCCGCATTCCCGCTTTCCACAGGCGGGCGGCATTCGTTCCTTGTTCAGGTACGTCTGCTCCTTGATCGAAACAGGATGATGGGATGTCAGTTCTTCCTTCTGTGGATTCCTCCTCGGAACTCGTCACCTAGTCCGGGTCTCCCTCATAGATTTAATACGTTGTTCGTGAATCTCATTCCCGGTTCCATATTGTCATGGACACCGGTTAATTACACTACTTCCGTCAAGACTTTCCATAGGGTCTTGACATGGTAGCGACCTTCGGTCGGAGTAGACGGCAACATCAGGAATGTCGGGGCATCTCTGGGTGCGTGGACATTGGGGAACCTGTATTCTTCCTCATAAGAGGGCATCTCAAGGGTGCAGAACCCAAGGCGTACATCTAAGGTTTTCCTCATCTTCTTGTGTTTAACATAGGGTATATTGAAAGATTAACGTCTAGCAGAGATGGTTACACCAAAGGCGTTCCATCCAAGGTTTTCCTCAGGCATCTCATGTTTATCACGAGGTAGGCCGTGAGTTTAATGTCTTACGGAGACGGAATGAGGGTGATCAGAACGTCTCAAAGAGACGGATCAGATTGGCACATCCCTAGGAGGGAACACCTGGATGTTTTACCAAGGGTATGGATCAAAACGCCCAATGAGGACAGATCTGAGGTGGTGCGCCCCATGGAGGGGAGATGTCACACCATAATGGTTGATCTGAACACCACTAAGGGCAGATCAGGGGAAGTGCACCCCAGGATGGGATACACCATGGATTACCATTGGTTGGGATTGAACCTCTTGGAGGTTTCCTACATACCCTGTGTAGAGGATAGGGATCAAAACCCATGTAGTTTGAAGGGGTGATGAATCGGGGTGTACACAGAGGACAACTATCTGGAGATATATTGGGGCTTACGCATAGAAAGCAGCCCATGCGCCGCTAGGAGCAGCGAGGAGGTGGATGGAATGATCCCACCGGGATGTGGCGGCCCGATTGAGAATCAATATGGTTGATGGATGGATGAATGAAGTGGATGGGGAGTGAAATCGGACCATCGCAAGGGCGACGGTGAAGTTGGGCTTGAGCCTTGAAGAGGCTTCCTACGTATCCCTGTGGAAGGGAATCAAAGTCCGCATAGTTCGGGTTGGTGCTGGTAAACCGACGTGAAGCTGGACCTTGGTCCGATGAACATCGTCAGCGAACCAACGTGAAGGCGGACCTTGGTCCGATGGGCATCGTCAGCGTACCGACGTGAAAGTGGACCTTGGTCCAATGAGTGGGGGGTACAGTTTAATGTCATGCTGGACGAGGGCGAAACTCGACGTGAAGTGAACGACCGAGCAATGTGGCTTGAACCTCATGGATGCTTCCTACGTACCATGCCTTGACATGGATCAAAGACCTCGTAGTTCAGGTGGGAATGGGTTGCAGCGTCTTACAACTGGACCAGAATGGGACCCGACGTGAAATGACGGGTGGGCTTGAACCTCGTGGAGGCTTCCTACATACCATGCCTTGACATGGATCAAAGACCTCGTAGTTCACAATGGATTCGCCGGTGAACCGACATGAAAGTGAACCCGGGGGTCCACTATTGGTGGGCTTGAACCTTGGAGAGGTTTCCTACGTACCATGCCTTGACATGGATCAAAGTCCTCGTAGTTCGGACGAGTCACAACGGCTTGCCGTTGGACCGAGATGCAGTTTAACGTCATGCTGGACGGGAATGGAACCCGACGTGAAGAAACGACGGGTGGGCTTGAACCTCATGGAGGCTTCCTACGTACCATGCCTTGACATGGATCAAAGACCTCGTAGTTCTTCTGATGACGGCTTACCGCCAATTGGTTGGTTTCAACGGCTTACCGCTGGATTGGGTGTGAACGGCTTACCGCTGCATAGGGATGTCAACAGCTTACCGCTGAAAAGGAGTGGCAACGGTGAATGGGGATTAGGCTAGGAAGCTATCCGGGTGCCACTAAGGAGTGGCGACGGTGAATGGGGCTTACGCTAGGAAGCTGCCCGAGTGCCGCTATGGAGCGGCACTGGTGAATGGGGCTTAGGCTAGGAAGCTGCCTGGGTGCCACTAAGGAGTGGCACTGGTGAATGGGGCTTACGCTAGGAAGCTGCCCGGGTGCCACTAAGGAGTGGCACTAGTGAATGGGGATTACTCTAGGAAGCTGCCCGGGTGCCGCTATGGAGCGGCACTGGTGAATGGGGCTTACGCTAGGAAGCTACCCGGGTGCCACTAAGGAGTGGCACTGGTGAATGGGGCTTACGCTAGGAAGCTGCCCGGGTGCCCCTAAGGAGTGGCACTATTGAATGGGGCTTACGCTAGGAAGCTGCCCGGGTGCCGCGATGGAGCGGCACTGGTGAATGGGGCTTATGCTAGGAAGCTGCCCGGGTGCCGCTATGGAGTGGCACTGGTGAATGGGGCTTAGGCTAGGAAGTTGCCCGGGTGCCACTAAGGAGTGGCCCTAGTGAATGGGGCTTACGCTAGGAAGCTGCCCGGGTGCCACTAAGGAGTGGCACTGGTGAATGGGGCTTAAGCTAGGAAGCTGCCCGGGTGCCTCTATGGAGCGGCACTGGTGAATGGGGCTTACGCTAGGAAGCTGCCCGGGTGCCACTAAGGAGTGGCACTAGTGAATGGGGCTTATGCTAGGAAGCTGCCCGGGTGCCGCTATGGAGCGGCACTGGTGAATGGGTCTTATGCTAGGAAGCTGCCCGGGTGCCGCTATGGAGCGGCACTGGTGAATGGGGCTTACGCTAGGAAGGTGCCCGGGTGCCACAAAGGAGTGGCACTGGTGAATGGGGCTTATTCTAGGAAGCTGCCCGGGTGCCACTAAGGAGTGGCGACGGTGAATGGGGTTTACGCTAGGAAGCTGCCTGGGTGCCGCTATGGAGCGGCACTAGTGAATGGGGCTTAGGCAAGGAAGCTGCCTGGGTGCCACTAAGGAGTGGCACTGGTGAATGGGGCTTACGCTAGGAAGCTGCCCGGGTGCCACTAAGGAGTGGCACTGGTGAATGGGGCTTACGCTAGGAAGCTTCCCGGGTGCTGCTATGGAGCGGCACTGGTGGATGGGGCTTACGCTAGGAAGCTGCCCGGGTGCCACTAAGGAGTGGCACTGGTGAATGGGGCTTACGCTAGGAAGCTGCCCGGGTGCCACTAAGGAGTTGCACTGGTGAATGGGGCTTACGCTAGGAAGCTGCCCGGGTGCCACTAAGGAGTGGCACTGGTGAATGGGGCTTACGCTAGGAAGCTCCTCGGGTGCCACTAAGGAGTGGCACTAGTGAATGGGGCTTACGCTAGGAAGCTGCTCGGGTGCCACTAAGGAGTGGCACTGGTGAATGGGGCTTATGCTAGGAAGTTGCCCGGGTGCCACTAAGGAGTGACACTGGTGAATGGGGCTTACGCTAGGAAGATGCCCGGGTGCCACTAAGGAGTGGCACTAGTGAATGGGGCTTACGCAACGAAGCTGCCCGGGTGCCACTAAGGAGTGGCACTAGTGAATGGGGCTTACGCTAGGAAGCTGCCCGGGTGACACTAAGGAGTGGCACTGGTGAATGGGGCTTATGCTAGGAAGCTGCCCGGGTGCCACTAAGGAGTGGCACTGGTGAATGGGGCTTAGGCTAGGAAGCTGCCCGGGTGCCACTAAGGAGTGGCACTGGTGAATAGGGCTTATGCTAGGAAGCTGCCCGGGTGCCACTAAGGAGTGGCACTGGTGAACGGGGCTTACGCTAGGAAGCTGCCCGGGTGGCACTAAGGAGTGGCACTAGTGAATGGGGCTTACGCTAGGAAGCTGCCTGGGTGCCCCTAAGGAGTGGCACTAGTGAATGGGGCTTATGCTAGGAAGCTGCCCGTAATGTCTTCCTCATGTCTGGTCATGAGGGCATCCCAACTCACTGGTGGGTTGAGATATGTGCCTATGCGCAAGTGCACAAGCAGGATAACGCCAAGGGCGTTGGAATCAGCCCAAACAAAGGGACAAGAAATGTGTGAATCACATGCCTGACATTCGGAATGCGATGAGAGTGGCATGGCGATAGAGGATAACTGCTGACCATGTTCGCAACACAGCATCCTATCGCGTTAGCCTAAAATGGGGACAAACAAATGAGGGGTTGACTGCTGACCGTATTCGAAACACAGGACCTCAAAGTGTCACCCGAAGCCTTTTGGGGCGTTGTCCCAGGACAGCAGGGGGACCATGGATCTACCGTCCATACTGTTAGGGGGTCCCTTCAAACTTTTAAAATGGATGCAGATCTGAATGAAGGACACGCAAAGCGTGGGGTGGAGTGCTGGAATGTTTGAACGGATTCCAATGCTCCTGAAACTATGCCACTGTAAACATGGCATTAGGCATCTTATGCTAGGATCATAAGGCATCTCTCGTTTAGGGCAAGAGGTGTCCTATCATTTGTTAGATAGGGATAATACTACAGTTTAGAGTCATGTAGGTAGGACTATTGGCATCTCATGCTAGGAGCATAAGGCATCTCTCGTATAGGGAGAGAGGCATCCTATGCGTGGATCATAGGGAGAATACTACATTTTAGAGTCATGTAGGTAGGACTATTGGCATCTCATGCTAGGAGCATAAGGCATCTCTCGTATAGTGCAAGAGGCATCCTATCATTTGTTAGATAGGGTGTACTACAGTTTATAGTCATGTAGATGGGACTATTGGCATCTTATGCTAGGAACATAAGGCATATCTTATTCAGATCAAGAGGCATCCTATGATTGGCACATAGGGTGTACTACAGTTTAGAGTCATGTAGAAAGGACTGTTAGGCAGAAGGTGCCTAGAAATGGTTGGTGTTGGGACTTACGCAAGGCAGCCCTTTCTGGTTGAACCTGGCATAGGAGCCAAGTGATTGGGTTTGGAGGAGTTACCTGAGGACTGGTTCGACTCAAGGTACCTGGGGAATTGATGATGAGAATCTCTACTCACGACATGGAATTAAACGAAGAGGAATATGTCAACTCAAGGTGTTCCATGGTGTGTGGAGGAGTATCTCAAATCATGGTATTCCATAGGTGGTAGGTGGGAGCGCATAAGGGCGCAATGGAAAATCCCGGCATCCCGGCCCGAAAAGTTCACGGTGCGACTCTGAATTTTTCATGGGGGTCAGTGGCGGTAGCGAAGGGACCGGCCCGGAGGGCCGGGACCGCAGCCCGGCAGTGACCCCGAGCGGGGGTGCGGGGGCGCATCCCCCTTTGTATGGACCGGTGGGCGCGAAGGTAGGATCCTCGCGGAGGATAGGTTTTCGCGAAGTAGCTTCGTGAAGCATGGCCTCGCGGAGCAATGGGCTCTCGCGGAGCAAAGGGGTCTCACGGAGCTTGGTCTCGTGGAGCAGCATCGCGGAGCAAAATCGCGGAGCTTGGTCTCGCGAAGCAGCATCGCGGAGCAACATTGCGGAGCAAAGGGCTCTCGCGGAGCTTGGTCTCGCGGAGCAGCATCGCGGAGCATAGGCTCGCGGAGCATGGACTCATGGAGTCTCCGATCGCAGAGCAGCAACGCGAAGGAAGCTGCTCGCGGAGCATGGCTTCACAGAGCCGCAATGCGGAGCTCCGCTCGGCCGCCCAAGCGGCGAAGTGGCTGTGGCCGTCCTTTTTGAGAAGGGGGTGAGCTGGGTATTTATAGGAAGGGGCGCCGCGAAGCAGAACTTCCGCGCCGCCTCAGGAGCTTCACGGCGTGCTCGCGAACGTCAAATGGGTTTGCGGAGGATCACCGCCTCTGGAGCTTCGTGGTGGCTCGCAAACGTCAAATGCATTCGCGGAGCATCACCGCCTCTGGAGCTTCGCGAGGCCGCGATGGTCGGGGCACTTCGCGGCGGGGCTTCGTGGGACCGCGCTGCACGGGTGCTTCACATCGGTGCTTCGCATTAGTGCTTCGCGAGGGGTCTTCGTGGCACATCGCAAATGTCAAACGGGTTCGCGGAGCCTCTCGCCTCCTTGCTTCGCGGGGGCGCTCCGCGATCACGGAGGGGGGGCTTCGCGAATGGGATTTGAGAACCAGATTTCCAGCCCAACTTCAAACGTCCATAACTCCTAATCCGTAACTCCTTTCGGGCCCTACGAACTACCAAATCGAAGCTTGCGAAATGGACTACGATCTTGGATCATGTATGGAAGCATTTGGAAAATTTTGGGGACGCGTTTTCTGGGGTCTACAAGGTTGAACAATTAATCTTCCACACATTCCCTTTTCCAACCAGAACGTACATTGAAAATGACACAGATACTAAAGATAATTAATCATATTTTATATCTTTCCATGGCAGTGTGCTGATTGAAAGAGTATAATATGAACCTATATGTGAACCATATACCCCACACCGGTTTGAACGACAATTTCGATGCATGTAGAGGCTGACCCCACCAGTGTATTCAAATGTGTGCCATGAGAACTACCCATGCATGATATGAAAACTCTTGCTGAGGTTTAAAAGGAAATATTGGAAGATGTGGAACGAGTTTATTCTATCAAATTCTACCTTCCGATTAGTTCATGACTATGCAAAGAGTTGGGAGGCTGCCTACACTACTGATATATTTAACTGACTAATTATTTTGGCCAAAAAATTAGTATTCTCCACATCTTAATGTTGAAAAGTTACAAAGAGGGTTTGTTAAGATGGTTGTTCCATAGTGCGAAAAATTAATGAGACCATAGTAGTAGGGAATGTAGGCCACGAATCAGCAGACCCCAGACCAGTGCTGGTAGGAGGTGTAGAGAAAGTGGTAATAGTGTCGGGCCTGGTGGGTCTATCTAGGAAGACCTGGGAGAGAGGTGAATAATCCTGACGATTTCACTAGATTCCACCTCAAAGTTTGGGGAAGAAACTACGTTTTCTAATGATTCGTTATGATATTGTATTTCCAGAGGATTGGAAGGATTGGAAAAAATGAAAATAGTTTCTTTGTGTCGAATTACTATGGAAAAAATTTAATAAGCACCAGATAGTGATGGGGGGATTTTTCTTTGCGAAGAGAGGCTTTAATGCTGCCCCAACCAAGGGAAAAATGTTTATGATGGAACTGGAGGATGTAATACACTCCCTTGGTGATGTGTGAGCAATGACACACATGGTAAGGGTTTTTCTAAACACTAATTCCCCTCCATAACTAATGATAAATCAACTAGAAGAATACTTTACTATTTCTATTCATATAGATAAATCTTAGGAGGAAGAAGTCAGTGAGGAATATTTCCATCAAATCATGGAGGAGGTAACTTCCATGGAAGCCTCTCTTGAAGATTTCAAAATAGTGTCCTCTAAGGGAACTTCCTTGGGGTAGTTTTCTATAGCACTAGACATGCGTTCTAACTCCACATCTTGTGCCATTTTCCCTTTTACCATATATTGGTTTATCAAATGAAACATATCTGTGAATGATAATCTTGAACGAACTACCTCCATATATGGGGACTAAGGCGTGATAGTTGTAGAGAACCAAACACTATGACCTATAGCTAGAGAGATAATGGTTGTGGAATCCAACAGTGCTAGGGGATCAGGGGTTTCCACCTCATAATATTTAGAGCTCACAAACATATACGGAGAACCATGACCTTTAATCCCAACATTGAACAGCTCAAGGAGAGATCATGTGGCTGACTAGGGTATGTCTCGTGCCTTTGAGTTTTACATGTTTCCTGATTAATCAAATTTGCTAATGTAGACCATACCTACACAATTTTCCTGATGGAACACATACTTCCTGTATAAAATGGCTGGAAGAAATGAAACTCCTCTCCAGGGAGGGATGATTTTCTATATAGAAACAACTTCCCATATTGACAAGGCCATAATTCCATATAGGAAACCAAAAACGGAAAGTGATGTTATTGTGGGGGAGGTAATGTCCATAGTTGGTTGGGATGAGATCATTGAGGTGGAGTCGGGTGACGAAGTTCAATTTGACCACTCGAAGTCTGGTTAATTGGATGTAGTGTCCAAAGGATATCCTAATACTGAGCACTAAGATGAATTCCTTTAATATGATCCTACTAATCCTTTGGAAAAAGATGAATCTGACTATGAAACACTCGAGAGAAGTGAGAAGACCCAATTTAATGCATGGAAGTTGATCAAGTGCTTTATCAAATAGGTTTCCTAGTCGGAGTGGATCAGTCATATGGGATCTTTCAACATTTGGTTGCGTGACCTATGAAATGGAGGGGCGGATTTGTGAAATCTACACATTATGGTTCTATAATACCTTTCCGAGAAGATGTGGGAAAAATCCGAGAACAGGATGCCAAAAAGGTATCCAAGAACATATAGAGTCTTGAAAAGGTTGAGAAGGAGACCCAACACATTGGTGAGAAACTATGTGAGAACATCATATTCATTGAAAAGTGGATAGGATTGGTCAAGTGTGTGAAGGACCAATTAATAGAATCCTAAGAACAATTTACTCAGGAGAACAATCAAGTGACAAGTCTTTGAGCTGAGTGAGATCAAATATAGAGCATAATTGAGAATTGTTTCTTCAAGGATGATAATGAAGAGGAGGAGGTGAAGAGATGGAAATATGTCATAGAATCCATGCACTAGAAATTGGTGGAATTGGATAATTCCATAGAGGGATTGGACCCATAGAGGTAATCCATTAGTTATACTGAAACATAATATTTTTTTATTTACTCTAAATTCATAGACAGGTATATTACATGCACGGACTATTCAATATCTACCACACCTGTGAAATAACTAGCGATCAATCTCTAATCTCACATGAGTAATTCATAGTGCAAGAAACAAGGGATGACCAAAAAATTTATCACATCCGATATGAGAGAGTATTTCAACCAATGAACACTCAGGTTTTGAGCAACAACCTAGAGTTATCAAGATATGAGAAAGGTTTAAACTAGATAATAGGGGTATCATTATTAATGAAACTCATTTCCCAATATACTCTAGTGTAAAAGATGGATAACACCAAGGTAATTTGAATCAACCTGAATAAAGGGGAATTAGTAAAATATGAATAAAAATACCCAAAATTCAGAACATAGTGGGTGTAGTGTGATAGTATAGGATAACTGCAGACCATGTTCGCAACACAAAATCCATATCACATTGGCCTGGAATAGGGACAAACAAATGAGGGCCGACTGTTGACCGAATTTGAAAACATAGGGCCTATCTTGAAATGTCATCCAACGTCTTCCGGAATATTATATCATGATGTTATATGAGCCAAAAAAGTCATCAGACCAGGTAGTTAGGGGGTTTCCCTCATATGTGGAAGAGTATGGGGATCCAAATAAAGAGCACGTGAAGCTTGGAGATGAAATGATTGGTTATTCCATAAATTCCATCACTATTTAAATTATGACACCATGATGAAAGTTGATTGGGTGAACATAACAATCTGAGTAAATAAAAAACCTAATCTAAAAAAGGCCTCCTTTGGTGTGGTCCCTGAAATCCCTGTAGTTTTAAGTCACAAAAATTAGGCTGATAGACACATAGTATAGCATCATATGGGGAGGATGATGTGAGAAATAGTTTAACATCATATGATTAGGAAAATGCATAAATTTTATGTTTATGCTGCTTAGATAGAGTCAACAGTTTATATTCATGTTACATGGATTAGGAACCCCTAGTTTAAGTTCATAGTATTTAGACAGTAAGGTCACACAATGTCATATATGGGTTTTACCTGACCAAGACCCCTAATCCTACATGTTCCATGCTTAGTGTAAGAAACAAGAAGTGATTTTAGGACATCCCTACCTAATGAGAGGTTGAAACAGTGGTAAGGTGATGTTGGGTGAGTGAAAATCCTAGACTACCCATAATTCCTACTCGACACATGCAAATGTGCAAGGGTACAACAACAAGTGGTGTCAATAATCTATAAAACAGAAAGGGAAATTTAACATGTGAATCACAAAATTTGATATTCGGGATGTAATGGTAGTGGCGTGATGATGGAAGATAAATCATGACCACATTAAAAAACATAGTATCCATTAATGTTATCTTGGGAATGGAACATACCACAGAGGATCAACCACTGACCATATTCATGATGTGGGACCTGTATCAAATTGTCCTTTGAAATCCTCTAGTGTGTTGGACCAGGATGATAGGAGATATATAGGGCCTAGAATCCATACCATTAGGGGGAAAATATATATTTTAAAGATGATGGAGATAAAAATGATGAGATCTGTGAAGTTCAAGGTGGGGTCCATTCAAAGTAACCACATGAAGCGACTATTGAAAAGTAATTTGAAGGGGAACCATAAAAGGTCACCACTATACTACGTACAACCTAGGACAATAGTGTAATTAAGAATAAGGAGGTTGTAGCTGGACCATAGACAAGAAGTTGGGCCTCACTACATATCCCATAATATTGGGAATCAAGCCACATGCAGTTCCAGAGGGTGGTATGACAAATGAAAGATACCAAAAGGGGTAGACATCCTCTTAAGCAAGAAATATCATAGTTGTTACATAGCTTAACGTAATGTTAATGTATATGGTAAGAATATTAGTTTAAGAACGTAGAGATCAAACCGTATGGTGCCTAGTTTAATGTCATGTTCATGGGACATGCCCGTGTAGTTTATCACCTTGCGGTAAGGAAGAAGAATATAGATAGATTTTTATGGGAGGTATGTGGTGTGGCTATTGAAAACCCGACATGAATGAGGATAGAAGTCCACACCACACCAAATAATTCAAAGGAAAATTATTCTAAAATTGAACAATAGGGTTTATGGTGATGTAGATGGACCAAAAATAGAATGTATGGGCATCACTGTGTATCCCATAACGATTTTAATCAAGCCACACATAGTTCTTTAAGGCGGTATGGCATACAACCAATACCAAAAAAGAGAAACATATTCTCGAGTGAAGACATTGTACGGCAGGGTAATTTATCATTACACAGCCAGGATAAGGAATACATAGTTTAGCATCGCATGATATGGACATTAGGGATCTTAGTTTATGGTCATAGAGCTTGGTCCATAGGTAAGTGAGATTTTTTTATATGGGCATAAACCATGACCAAATATTTAAGCCCAAGTGATCTATGCTTAGTGTGAGAAACCAAGGAAGAGAATATATTTACAACTAATGGGACACACAGTATAAGGGAAATGGTGCGGGGTCAAGGATGACCCCAAGATGAAAATTCGTCCACACAATGCACAATGGTGCATAGACAGATAACACTGAGGGTGTCGAAGTTCTACCTGAACCCGATGATGTAGAGAGGGTTGTGAATCACAAGACCAATATTAAATGCATAATGAAGATGGGATAATGATAGAGGATAATTTTTTACTATATTCAGAGCATAATATGCATATTGTGTAACATGAACTGGGAATGAAACCCCAAGGGTCGGTCAATGAATATATTCGAAATGTGAAACAGATTTCAAAATGTTGCTTTAAATCCTCTAGAACGTCGGCCCGAAAGATTAGGAAAGGTAGAAGGCCAAGAATTCATACCGTTAGAGGGTCCTTTCGATGTGAAAGATGATTTACGAGTAAATAAATGGACCCATGATGCTAGGAAATGGAATGAAATAATGTCCATGTAGAATCCAACACATTATTCCCTATACCATATCACATCATTGCGTGTTGATGAGGCATAACATGGGTTGAGTGGTCTAGTTAACAATGGAAAACTCATGGGGATGAGTTGAATAAAGTGATAAAATTGGTTGATAAACCTGGGGTTGGACATGAAGATGAAATTTCTAGGTGTTCTTAGGTATCCCATTATGGTGAGAATCAAGCTATACATAGTTATGAAATGCCTAGCAGTTTAATATCATGTGGTGAGGATGAAAGTGATGGAAGGGAGATCCCTGAAGGGAAGTTCATTGTGTGGATATTATAAACGCGATGTAAATGAGGACCAATGAAGTCCGCACTACACCATGTGCTTCCAATATAGTCTAGGCCAAAGGGATGGAACAGAGGCTAGATTTTTAGTACCTGGGGCCAGACCCAAAGACAAAAAAAATGGTTATTTCTACATATCCCATAAGGGTATGAATCAAAAAATAAATATTTCATAAGATGTTGTCTAGTTTGACATCATGTGGTGAGGATGGAAAGGGATAAAGGTATCCCAAAGGGGGGGAACATGGTGTGGTTATTAAAAACCTGATATGAATGAATTCCAAGGAAGCTTGATACCGTAACATGGAATCCAAAAGGTTTCAAGGTCAAGGGGATGAAAAAATGAGATGACTTGTGGAGCCAGGGGATAGATCTGAAGATGAAATGTCTTGGCGTTCTTATGTGTCCCATGAGGATGGGAATCAAGAAAAACATTGTTCTTAATGTTCTATTTATTTTAATGTAATTTTATAAGGACATTGGGGATAACATGATTCTAAAGGTAATGCTCATGGTGCGATAAATAAATCATGATGTGAATGGGGACAGGAAAAGTCCACAACACACTATGAAAAATCCTAAAAAAGGAATCTCACATAAAAGGGGTCAGAAATGGTCAATGTACCTAGGGCTAGACCCGAGGCGAAGTTCATAGGCATTCCTATGTATCTTGAATAGTAAATAATCAATCTACACATAGCTATTAAGTGGATTATCATTCAGGTATGAACAATGACCTAAAATAATAAGCATTTTATGGATCTTGTTTTCACATTGGTGTGGGTGTTTTTTTAGAGAAACAATCCCAGGATAGAGAATACAAGAATTTTCAAATGAATATTGTAATATATAGGTCTTGAAAAAAATAATGGTGGATGACTGATGTTAAACATGATTCCATCTCAAGTTAGGACACCACAATGTGGTGCCATTTTTTCATTTTTCAACCAAGAAGATAATGTCATTGTTTAAGGTCCTATGATAGGACCAGACCATGGACTTTAACAATGTGTGGAAAAGACGCAATAGTTTAAATTCATGTGGGATGAGGGAAAAAGTTTAATGTCTTATGGTTTGGACACATGTGAAAGAATTAGGTTTTAAAGGGAATGTACATGGCGTGATAAAGCATACCAGACATGAATTAGGAAAGGAAAATTCAACACCACACCACGCATAATCCCAAGTGAGAACCTCATACTAAGAAGTTAGAAAAGGTTGAGGGACCTAAGGCTCGACCCAAGGCAATGTGACCAGGAATTCTTATGTATCCAGAATGGGAAGGAATCAAGTTGCACATAGTTCTTGAAATGCCTTGTAGTTT
This sequence comes from Viscum album, assembly GCA_963277665.1. Classification (NCBI taxonomy): domain Eukaryota; kingdom Viridiplantae; phylum Streptophyta; class Magnoliopsida; order Santalales; family Viscaceae; genus Viscum; species Viscum album. The sequence continues at coordinate 1,247,815,803 of OY728138.1, forward strand.
AACATCATGTGGTAATGACACATAGAAAAGGGGATTTTCTATAGGGAGGGGCACATGGTGAGGCTATTACAAACCCAACATGAATGAAGAAAAAATTCCAATTCTCGCAACATGAAACCATCAGAAATAACTAAACCCCAAGGGGGGAGAAAAATTAGATGGATAGGTTTGATGGGATGGACCAAAAGACTAAATT